>OY725354.1:16210919-18713419 GCA_963243735.1 Neocrepidodera transversa | reverse complement strand
CACTGTGCCACAGCAAGTTGACTAAGTTCTTGTAATTCTTATATTCACCAGCACATCCATCTGATACGTAACAAATCTTCTTAATGTGTGGCTTGTTGACTTTGATGTATCCAATCACTTTATTAATATAGCAAGCAACAGCGTTGATAACATGTGATAAGGAATCACTAATGATTACACACGATTCTGACTAGATTATCTGAATTTTGTTAATACTCAGTTATGTAGAATAGATGCATTGGTCCGTCTGTACCCTTGTACTGCGTCTTGTGTAATACAAGAATAATTCTCTGAGAAATCCAGATTAATAATACAAGAATCTGGTTCTTCATTCTTTAGATTCTTCTTTAGATAATACTAATAGTTTTCTTGCATTTCGTATATGAAGTGGTATACCTTCACACTGGCGATTTTTATTTCTAATCGTTCACGGAAGACATATCTGGTTTCACACATTGTGACAAGGTCGCATCTTTTTCCCGTTGTCCAGCAGTTGAACTGCAGCTGGTTTAAGAAATTCAGGTCTACAGCAATATTTGCAACAGAACCCTCAGTTGCGCATATGGAGCACAAAGTCCAACATGCCATCAGAATTCTCCTTTGAACAGGCAAGAGATTGCAATGTGTGAGTTGAGGATGCTGTTATACCACAGTTAATAACTTATAATTTTTGTGTATTATTCAAGTGCATGAAATACGATGACCTTTTGATTCAGCCTATCAGCATTTCTTTGGCCTTTGGGTCATGAAGCGAGAAAACAAAATCTTGGCCCATCGGTAGGCTTGCTGGAACGTATTGTACATATCGTGGTCATCATTATGTCTCTTATAGCATCACTCTTGTAATGATCATCCTTCCAAGTACCAATAATGGTGTTATAAGTATCTGAACTTGGCCTGCTACATGTGGTATCCATGTAAAAGTTGAAAACATCTTATTTAACTGAATTTGGTATATATTGACGTTTTTGATTCCTTGCTATTAAAAAGGCTCCATTCGCTTTTCTCAATTTCCTGGTCTGAAGAGCAACATAGCGAATACAACCAGTGGAAGCAAAAAGCTTTGCTACTGTAAGACTCTTTGGAAAGCATGCTTACATCTGGTAATTCAAATGTTACACTTGAAATGTTCTCCAAACTTGTGTGCAATTTCGTTGATCAGAAGTGTAAATCTTTGCATTGTTCTGGTGATATCCGTAATTTATTTGCTGTTGAGGCGTCTACATTTACGAATGTTTTAACTATTTTTTTTCAGCTTCCTGTAGAGCTTCGAAATGAAGCTTTTGTCGTTTTTGGAAAATTTGTCTTTCGTTCGGAGGAGTTATATTCAGTGTCTTCAGAACTTTCTTCATTTTTGAAGAAGGGGAGGTCTCTGGAGGTTAAATATGAGATTCCGTGGTTGATTTGCTTGTAAATGAATCTGTACTGTTTGTTTGACAGTTAAGAATTACTCCATGACCCTTTAGTCTGCACTCAGCGTAAAGGTACATTCCACCGAGAGTATTAGAGTTGTTAAGTATAACGGTGTCATTCTTTGTGGTCAGTCGTAAGGTGGCGACTCTCCTTGTTAAAGTCAAAAGGGTTAATGCATCCAGACCTCCTTTGCTTGTTAGAAAATTTATTCGTGAAGTCGTCGTAATGGTTCGTGTTTACTGCGATAATCCTAACTGGATTTCTTTTTACCGCTGATATTCTATTCTCCATTCGATATGCTCTAGGTGAGCAGCAGAAATATTGCTGAATTTCGTTGCCGTTTCTGCACCCACATGACAAAATTTCAAGCGTTTAGCTTTCTTGTTCCCTACTTCCTTCTGTAATTGTTCTTTACGGCGACGTGCAGGTAGGATGGTTTTTGTCTCAGGCAGCTTTGCTGAATCTTCCTTTTTACTGGATCTTTAATGATTATTGCTCGAATGGGAGTTAGTGTCTTCTGATGCTGTCGTAAAATTGATTTTAAGTTAACTAATAACATTAACGCATTAATAGTGAACACCACAGATAGGGTTTCTGCTCTTCATCGAACGGTTGTTGTTGTGCATTTTATAATAGTAGTCTGGTAGAAGACTCAAAACTAAAATATATAGATTTATTTAAAAATACTGTTAATTTCAATACCCCTTCTTCCATCGCCAATCATAATATTTCACAGAATCACTCCTGCTCATGTTCTATTACAAAAACTATAGACTTAACTTTCTTGAAAAGTTTGAGACCCAGGCTTGTTTTAAGAACTTTATTTGGCTTAATTAATAATTTCGGCCTAAATAAAACCACATCTTCCTTATTGATCAATTGCACCATTATCTCCATTAATTCATTTTTATCCTTGCTTCCTTCTTAATTACTTTTCTTTTCCTCCTTTTAGGTTGTTTGATAAGTTTTTCTTATAGTTTGTTATTTAAATATCCTCAATTTTTCTTTCTATCATTATTTCACTCTATCAATTGCACAATCTTAACTACTCTTTAACCCCTTTATCCCTATTTGTATTGGTTTATTTTCCCATTTATACTTCATACTTCTGAACGTCAGTGTTTTTTCTTTACCCAACCACCTATTTAATTACTCCGAATCTCGCTTCGCTCAGCTCGGAGTGGATGTAGGGGAAACTTTCCCCTACATCTCGCTTCGCTCAGCTCGTAGTCGATGTAGGGGAAACTTTCCCCCTGCTCATTTTCTACCATTTTTTCCTGCTTTCTTCAAACTTTTTTCTCTAACTTTTTTCTACTATTCTCCTTCCAATTTTCTCCCATAATAATGATTTTGCCATGTCTGTTAAATTAAAAAAATTGCTTCTTTTATAATAAAATCTGTAAGTTACGTTATTAAACAAAAAAAAAAATACTTTTTAGCAAAAATTATGCTTTTCTGCTCTTTATGTGTATCTCGGAGAGCTTATGTGATTTAATTGCTCCGAACCTCGCTCGGAGTGGAGATGGTATAGGAATTTTTTTCTCCCCTTTGTTCACTACTTTTTTACTGTTTTCTTTATGCTTCAAACTTTTTTCTCTAACTTTTATTTCCACTTTTCCCTCTCCAATTTTCTCTCATAATGTCTCTCCATATCTGTTGAATTAAAAAAATTGATTCTTTTATAATAAAATCTGTATCTTACGTTTTTAATCAAAAAGTGGGTTGTAGCCAACCTTATACTTTCCTGAGATTGGGCTCGTTGGGCTCGAAGTGGATGGTGTACAAAACCTTTTTTTCCAACTTTTTTTTTCGCGATTATTCACCCATTCCCATTTTTTCTTGAACGCTAAAAAAAATTGTTTCTTTTAAGTAAAAGCTGTATTTTACGTTTTAAAAATGGGTTGAGGCCACATTAAACTTTCGCAACATTTTTCTAAATAGCTTTGATTTAAAATTATTCAACTCTCATAACTTAAATAAAAATTAAAAAAATAATAAAATATTGATTAAAAGACCGAAACTTCCCTTCAACTTCACCACTGCACAATTACTACATCATTTAAGTAATTTCAAGTAATCTCCTTAGAAGTACCCATTACGACTTTCAACGCAAATTGGTAGTCTGTTTCGTCGGCTATAAAGTTAAATTTAAAGATTAACTGAAAGATAATTAGACTGGATATACTTTTTGTTTCGCTGCAAATTCAATTAAAATACCAAACAATACAGTTCGCTATCATAAAACGTTTTAGTAGCCTATAAAATACATTTAAATTCACTATAATGCAATTATATTTTATGATTTACTATTTTCACAAAATACAGGGTAGCTAATTAAACGATAATAGAATCATCACAGTTCTCCAACAAAATTAGTAATAGAAAAAAAATAAATTGCAATAGAGTAAAAATTTTAAATTATTTACTTGTAAATATCTGTTATTTTATTTATTGTACTGCTACTAATTTTTCTTATTTATTATTTTATTTGCCTGTAAATCAGAATGTATCAACAATTATTCCATTTTTAATGATATCCAGAAGTGAAATATGTTGCACGTTTAAAATGGTCTAATTAAAATCTTCATGGCCACGTTAAAATAAAATTTCACTCACTTTGGCTTAATCTATGATAGGGATCTTGTTATTGAATATTATACAAACAAATAGCTGATTTTTGTATATGCTGAATTAAAAAATCACCATAAAAATTAACCATTAGCTCTTGTTTATTAGATACAGATACATTTTATCTCCTCTTTTCAGTTTGCAAAAAAATCGATTTTTGATGTTGGCACACCTGTCAACTGTCAACTGCACGAAAATGTGTAAATTCAGTGAACAATGTTTGTTATATATATGGTGAAATAACATTTTCGTCATAGAAATGCAATTTGACGCCACTTGTGAAGCCTATCATTATTCTGGTGTCTATGGCTTAGTAGTTACCTCTAAAAAGTACAGAAGACACCTATTTTTGTTTGACTTTTCCTATAAAGGCAGGAATGCCAATAAAAAAAGAGGATCAGCTGCAGGTTATGCCACACTAACATTTTGTGTGT
Source organism: Neocrepidodera transversa (assembly GCA_963243735.1). NCBI lineage: Eukaryota > Metazoa > Arthropoda > Insecta > Coleoptera > Chrysomelidae > Neocrepidodera > Neocrepidodera transversa. The sequence continues at coordinate 18,708,944 of OY725354.1, read as the reverse complement.
GACTCTTTTGGACTGTATCTACACTGTTAGACTCGTTTAACAGCCATTCAGGCTAACACTTCCGAATTATCTGACTCTTTCGGACTGTATCAATACTTTTAGAGGCTCTTCCAACTGTCACGAGCCTCTTTAAAATAGTTTTTGACTCTGTACCAATTTTGAATTCTCTTAAACTCCGTGAGTATTTCAGAAAATATTCTTGAATCTATTAAGCTGTTGCAAGTTATGTCAGACTCGTTTAACAGTCTTTCAGACTAACACCTCGAATTGTTTGACTCTTTCGGACGGTATTAACACTTTTTCAGGCTCTTTCAACTGTCACGAACATTTTCTAAAATATTATTAGACTATGTACCAATTTTGAATTCTCTTAAACTCGGTGAGTATTTCAGAAAATATTCTTGAATCTATTAAGCTGTTGCAAGTTATGTCAGACTCGTTTAACAGTCTTTCAGACTAACTCCTCGAATTGTTTGACTCTTTCGGACGGTATTAACACTTTTTCAGGCTCTTTCAACTGTCACGAACATTTTCTAAAATATTATTAGACTATGTACCAATTTTGAATTCTCTTAAACTCGGTGAGTATTTCAGAAAATATTCTTGAATCTATTAAGCTGTTGCATGTTATGTCAGACTCGTTTAACAGTCTTTCAGACTAACACTTCGAATTGTCTGACTCTTTCGGACTGTATTAACACTTTTTTAGGCTATTTCAACTGTCACGAGCCTTGTATAAAAGAGTTTTAGACTCTGTACCAATTTTGTATTCTCTTAAACTCCGTGAGTATTTCAGAAAATATTCTTGAATCTATTAAGCTGTTGCATGTTATGTCAGACTCGTTTAACAGTTTTTCAGGCTAACACTTCGAATTGGCTGACACTTTCGGACTGTATTAACACTTTTTTAGGCTATTTCAACTGTCACGAGCCTCTTTTAAAATAGTTTTATACTCTGTACCAATTTTGAATTCCCTTAAACTTTGTGAGTATTGCAGAAAATATTCTGGACTCTCTTAAGCTGTTGCTAATTATGTTAGACTCGTTTAATAGTCTTTCAGGCTAACATTTCGAATTGTCTGACTCTTTCGGACTATATCAATACTTTTACAGGCTCTTTCAACTATCACGAGCCTCTTTTAAAATAGTTTTAGACTCTGTACCAATTTTGAATTCCCTTAAACTTTGTGAGTATTGCAGAAAATATTTTGGACTCTCTTAAACTGTTGCTGATTATGTTAGACTCGTTTAACAGTCTTTTAGGCTAACACTTCGAATTATCTGACTCTTTCAGACTGTATCAACACTTTTACAGGCTCTTTTAACTGTCACGAGCCTCTTTTAAATAGTTTTAGACTCTGTACCAATTTTGAAGCTGTTGCTGATTATGTTTGAATTGTTAGCAGTCTTTCAGGCTAACACTTTGAATTGTCTGACACTTTCGGACTGTATTAATACATTAGCCTCTTTTAACTGTCTTTCAAATGCATCAAGTCTCCTTTAAAGTAGTTTTAGACTCTTTTCAAATTTTAAGTTGTCTTGAAATCTGTGACTGTTTGCAGAAAATAATCTGAACTGTCTTTAGCTGTTGCAGGTTATATCAGACTCGTTTATTGGTCTTTCAGGTTAAAATTTCGAATTTTCTGACTTTTTCGGACTGTTATAGACTGTATCAACACTTCTATAGAGTCTTTCAACTATCCAGTGTCTCTTTATAAGTAGTTTTAGGCTGTATACAGATTTTAAATTGTCTGTAGCTCTATGACTGTTGCACAAACTAATTTGTACTCTCTTAAGCTGTTAAAGGTTATGTCAGTTTTGTTAAGCAGTCCTTCAGGCTAATATTTTGAATTGTCTGACTTTTTTAGGCTGTTGTAGACTGTGTCAACACTTTTGTATAGACTCTTTCAACTATTTCGAGTCTCTCTTAAAATAGTTTGAAACTCTGTGCAAATTTTAAATTGTCATAAGAACTGTGACTATAGCAGAAAATATTCTGAACTTTCTTAAGCTGTTGAATGTTATGTAACATACATCATGCATCTACCAGTCGATTCATTCCACATTCAGATAGTTCACTACTACTCCACCTCACACTGCTTTGTAAAAACTAAGGGTCCAATGCCTGGAAGCAAAACAAATAAGAGAGAGAGATCTACCGAATCTGAACCCGTCATATTTTCTAAATTTCTTGAGGAGAATAGGACTAGTAGATGGGGTGATCTAAACACTGAGATAATCTTAACAACTAAGAATTAAAAGGGGACATAATGGATCTTATAGGTCGCGGTGTAATTACGCCCCATATCTACATACTCCACCCCAAAATTATAAGTTGACAGCAGATGTTGAAAACAGTGAGGAAGAAGAAGAGTCCAACAAGCCTTCAACATGCCATGACTCTAATTTTGAAGTAAAAGATAATTAACCCCACCAATCAGAGTTGAGTGATTGACTTGTCACAGGACAAGGCGAAACTTCTAGGCACAAGGTTGCAGCAATAGAATCTTCTTTAACATGATGTCAGGGTCTTCATGTACAGAAAACGTCAACTAGATCTGCTTTCTTTTTTTAAGAATAAAAACAATTTTATTTTTTGCTGTGATATTAATGGTTTGATGAAAAGATTGAATTAGAAGCATGATCCAACGGAAAGAAGGCTATTCATAGACTCCAAAGTAATTGCTCTACTAATGCACAAACTACTGTAGAAACAGGAAATTACATTATATTTAATCAAATTGGCCTGCAAGAAATAATCTTAACTCTAATAAGAAAAATGTTGTTGCCGAGACTCTCGTGATGTTCTTTTTTCATCGTTACACATCAAAATGGGTTTAATGAAAAAATTTGTCACAGGAATGACTGAATAAATAGCTGAGAGAAAAATTTCATAGATGGTGAAGCAAAAGTCAAGGAAGGCATCTTTGTTAGTACCACAAATACATCATCTGGTAAAGTATGATCCGTTCGACTTGGAAGGGAAAGAAAAGAAAGCTTGGGACGCCCTCAAAGGAATAATGCATATATTTTGAGCAAACGAAAGAGATGATAAGTGGCAAGAATATACTGGCGCCCTTATTTTTGATATATCCTTAATCACTAATTAAAAAAACGATAACAAAGCCTAAAACCACTATTTATTCTCGTTTACATATTCTATAACACAACGTGGTATTTCTTATTCTACAGATTTTTGAATCTTTTCATAAAATCATTATATACAGCGTGTTTCAAAATTCTGGAAACGATCCTGCGTGTTTTAAAAGTCTGGAAACGGTCCTGGAATTCAAAAACTACTTAAGATAAATTACCTAAATTCGGGATTTAGTAATGACATGTCTTTTTTAACATTTTCACAACAAAAACATTCATTTATTTTTGCCGCCGACGGCCATCTTGAATTTTTTGAATTTGGACAATTTATCTTTAGTAGTTTTTGAATTCCAGGACCGTTTCCTGACACGCTGTATAAGTATAATTAAATAATTTAAACTTATACTAGATAATCAGTGTTGCGTTATCTAAATGTGTTTTTGCTATTATTAAATTTTTTTTTATTTTTATTATTCTAACAAATTTTGTTCCTTCGGAGTTATATCTAGCTTTAATATTTTTCACTGATATTCTGTCATAAGAATCAAGACTCTCAATCTATCTCGTTACAGTTTTAAAAACTTTGTAAGAAGATTTATACTTTTTACAAAGAAAGTTATCGAATAAATTCTACAACTAAGTTAGTTGTAACTAATTTAAAAAACACATTTCAGATTAAATATTATATTTCCAAGGAAGTAAAAGCGCCAGTTTAGTCCATTTATAGAAATAATTAAATATTTTATTATCAAGTTAGTCTATTGTCTATTGCGGCGGCTAAATTATCTGGACTACAGAGATTAGCATGTGTGGCTATTACAGGCGCTATGTCATCTACCCCGACAGCGGCAATGGAAAGATTTCTGGGTCTTACTCCTCTCCATATATTACTGGAGCAGGAGGCCAGAATGACCTCCTATAGAGCAATGTCGGTGGCAGGTCAAATCGAGGGGGAGAGGCTATGGGACCACTCTGGACTGCTGCGAGAGATGAGTACTCACCACACTCTCGGAATGGTTTCGGATGTGCTCTCTCCCAGAACTCACATACAGAAGTCCTTCAACGTCCTTCTTTCGAGAAGAGACGAATGGGAATGGGGGGAGATCCTCTTTCCAGGGACGGCTTATGTACTGTACACATATGGTTCAAAGACCCCATGTGGTGTTGAAGCCGGAGTGTACAGCAGAAAACCGAGAGTTGACATCACAGTAAGCCTTGGCAAGTATGCTACCATCTTTCAGGCGGAGGTTTTCGCTATAGAATTGTGTGCAAGAGAGTTGGTAAACCATCATCTTGTCAACAAAAGTATTTATATTTTATCAGACAGCCAGGCAGCTTTAAAAGCACTGAGCTCCAGCCGGCTGGACTCGAAGCTGGTATGGAACTACATCGAATCCCTGGATCGCATTGCTACCAGTAACAGAGTAACCCTACTCTGGGTACCTGGGCATGAAGGGGTGGAGGGCAATGAGAAAGCCGACACTCTTGCGAAAAGAGGTGCAGAATCCGAGTTCATTGGACCGGAACCATTCTTTGGAAATAGGCCGAGAGGAAAAACTCTCCAGCACTGGGAAGATATTCCTGGGTTAGCTCACTCTAAGGCGTTTATAGTCAAACCCTCAGGTAGCACCCTATCGCAGATCCTAGAATGGAGTAGAAGTGATCTACGCATCCTAATCGGACTGCTGACAGGGCACTGTCGTCTGCAGTACCATCTGAAGAAGCTATAGGTCTGAATCAAACATCGGACTGTCGCTTCTGCAGTGTGGAAGACGAAACGGCGGAGCATATTTTATGCTCCTGCCCTGCCCTGGAAATGAATAGGCTTCTTACTTTTGGTTTTGTACAGCTGGAGCCTACCGACTTCAAGGAAGCTTCACCTAAATCAACCATAGACTTCGTAAGAAGGTGTGGATTGTATGGTGAATTATAGCCCATAGGGGTGAGCCACAATAGGCCTCTGTTGGCCGCAGTGGAGGGGCGAGAAAACGCTCAACTCACATTGAACCTAACCTAACCTAGTAAAAGTAGCCCTTTACTCTCTATATAAAAACTTTTTAAATATCTCAGAAGTGGCGTAACGTTAAATGACATGAGAGGTGACAAACTGTAAAAAATAATGATACTCGGTTGTTAAATATAACATATAAATCTCAAACATAAAAACAATTCTTGGTATATAGAGAGTAAAAAAATTAAAGATAAAACAAACAAGATTTCCTTAAAAAAAGACACAACAAAAAAGAAAATTTTGATTGTAAGTCAGTAAAATAATATTTTTTAGTTTAAAGATATTTCAAAGAATCATAACTAAGAGGGCACCAACATTTAAGGAGTGAAAACATTCAATTTTTTTACACTTTTGACAAAAAAAATCTACTTTTTGAATCTTTTACATAAGAAACGCCTCTTTGGGGATTCTGGAACAATTTATTCTTGTAGTTAAACATTATTAGAGATTCCAGCATAATCTTGCCTTCATTCTTGTACTGCTACAATTTGCTCCAAAAAACGACGATCTCAATGCTGCATAGTAAGTGTTAATGCAAGATTTTTCAAATATAATCTTTTTGTTACTGAATATTGCTTACTATTAACAGCGTAAATAACCTGAAAAAAATGACCATCGGCCATCGTCCGGTGTTTCTTGCTTCGTCAAAAGTAATATATTACTTGTCCAAATTATCAACGCCTGCTTTAGTTTCATTGTAATTATAGTATTATATCAGGCTTAAATTATTCAGCTATCGATTTGCATCAACATGGTGTAAAGATTAAGCTACAATTACATTTTTATATATTTTTTGGAACCCAAATACAGAAGAACGTCCTGGTCGAACTCTGGTGGTAGCTCGTTTTTATTTTTTTATTGTTCTAACAAACGTTATTTTATATTTTTGAGTAGACAATTGAGCGACACTGTTGAACCAAATGAGATGCGTGTTTAACCCAAAAATTGGTTCCACGAAGCGTTAAACAATACTAAAAGAATCGTTGTTTACTTTATAAAGACCCCCTAATAAACTCCTAAATTAGAGCAGTATGTTGTAGAAGCATCAACCAGAGCAAATATTTTTACAGCATACTTGCAGTAGGCAGGCATTTTTATAATTCTGTACAAAGCAGCCAAATATTTGTCTTATCGGCGCAAGCTTATAAAGTTCTTTTCTTTTATTTCTGCTAGATAAATGGTCAAATCTTATACACAAGAAATCGGAAACTCTGTTCAGGCATAGTTACCCAGAATCGATCATGTATTGTTGATCTGATGAAGATGGCAACCCTGGAGTTGGGTTGTCAACGTCAAGGCGCCAGTTGTCAAATATTCAACCAGAAGATAAGTATTTTTGTTAAAAAATATTTTAAAATAAACCGTTGTCATCTAAGTGAAGTTTGTTCATTATTACAAATAAATACTCCTTATTTAGAACCAATGGTTTAATGCCTATTACTCTTTTATCCCGAAACTTCTTTATGTTCAGCCTACTGCTTTTGAGAATACGAGTTAGGTAAAATAAACGATATAGCTCTCTAATTTCAATTAAATGTTGTCAATAATGGAAGGCGAAAATTAATATTTTCGTGTCTGGTTCTTGTCGTAATCTTCGCATAGGTTTTCGCCACGGTGTTCCGCCCTTTCCAACAAAACATGGAGTTCTAAAAACTTGGCAGGCGGCCCATTTTTCTTCATCACCATACTGCTCAGATTCACTGTCAGTAGCCCTTGTGTCAAGACCGTCCTCCTCTGAAGTCAGTTCTGCTTCCTCGTCATAGGGTCCATATACTGAATTCTCTTCTTTCCATAGTAGACGCAGTTTTTCCTGTTTTTTCCCCAGCTACACATTTTTAGAAATATGACAAAAAGTGGCTTGATTTAAAATTAAATTATGAGGATCAAAATCTAATACTATTCAAAAAATCGGCTGTGTCATCCCAGGACTTTCCCGGCTCGACCGTAGAGAATATGTTATTTATTATTATTATTTTAATTACAAAATACTAAGCAATACATTGATTTATGGAACACATTAAAAATAGCGAGCTGATGGTGAATTAATATTTCAATGTTGGTAATGACATAAGCTGCGCATGCGCAAGTTATATATCATACTGCTACAATTAGGATCTCCTAAAATCATGTGTCTATTGGGAATTCGGGAAAAACTTTCATACAATAGTTGTAGGGAATTTTAAATGTGTATTTTTCTCGCCATCTAGCGGCGAAACTATGAGGAATTCGATAAAAGTTAAACAAAAAAGTTAAAGAAAATTTGATGCTTTACAACTTTGCACAAGTAAATTTTGCACTAAATACATTATTTGTCCTCAAAATCAAGAAAAACTGGAGAAAACATACATGCACATTTTTTACGCGCCCTCTAGTTGCGCAACTATTGGAGATTTTAGAAAAAGTTTGAGACAAAAGTTATAGAAAATTTTATGCTCTAAAACTTTGTACTACAAAATTTTGCACTAAAGTATATTGTTTGTCCTCAAAATCAAGAAAAACTAGAGAAAACATACATACACATTTTTTACGCGCCCTCTAAGTATCGAAACTATTCGAAATTCTGGAAAAGTTTAAAACAAAAGTTATATAGAGAGTTTTATTCTCTAAAACTTTGTACTACAAAATTTTGCACTAAAATGTATTGTTTGCCCTTAAAATTTAAATAAAGCAAAAAATTGGTACATTTATATTTAACCAATGTCGGTCTTGAGGACCCTCCACTGTACCAATTTAAACCAAAAACTAATGGTCGCATTCTAGGCACACACCCACCCTTCATACCAAATTTCAGCTTAATTGGTCAAACGGTTCGGCAGTTATCGTGGAAGATTACACACAGACACACAGACACACAGACACGGGAAAGTAAAAAATATATTTATTTGAAAAGCTTTCATAGTTTTCTTTTTGGTCACTTTTGATATCGTAAAACTTTACTGCTCTTTTTTTCTTTCTGTGTTTTCTCAGACGCTTTCTACTTTTTTTCGCCAATTGTTTGCTCTGTGGTTAAAATTTGTACTAGCTGCTTGCTCCTTGGTCGAATCGAATTAATGACAGCAGAAACAACCGGACCAGGTGTGATTATATCCAGTATTTTTCCAATGGTATATTTTACAGGAGTATTTGCATTGGTTTCTGCAGGCGGTTCATTTTGTTTTTCTGGTACAATTTCACCTACAGTATGCTAATTGCAGCCAGGTCCTTGATTGTCATCAGCTAAAGCGTTGTTGAAACTTTGAGAATTGCCATCAGGATTTTTTTTTATTTTTAACTGCATCAAAGACCTTAAATATGATATTATTTTTAGTCATCATCTATCTGGGGTAGTAGAAGGGTTAAATAGCACAATTGCGGTAGTCTTAAATGCCGATGTTCTATTATTACTACGGTCCACCCATACTTCACCTTCGGTGAAGTAGGACAAACCATAGTATTGAAATTGTGCAAAAATCGCAATTTTTTTTTGCTTCAAATGACTTAAAATGTCATGAAACGTGGAAAAAATTGATTTTCCGCGAAAAAAATTGTCTGTGTGGATGTCTGTGCGCACGATAACTCGAGAACGGTACGGCCGATTCGGAAAATTATTTCGGCCATCGGTTTTTATTCAAAAAAGAAAAACTCTATCAGAAGATGAGCAATGTCGGGTCCGAGGATCCTGGTCCTAAGTGAAACTTCAATTCGAGATATCTCGATAAGGTGTTGTGCAAGTCAAGACGCGTCGACTGATTTCCATATCGCATCTGGTTCGTTGAAAAAAAATTGAAAAAAAAATTATTGGAATAACTCCGATTTTTTCGAATCAGACTTTCTTCCGCTGACGGAAACGGGCCGTAGTCTTGAAAAATTGCGCAGAGATTATTCGTTTTACTAGTTTACAGTTGCATACTTATTCCATCCTTCAGAATGTGATTTTCCAAATTTTAATCTGGTGGTCTTTCATCCTAATGCTTTTTTAATGTATAAATTACAAGCTGAGTAGTAGTTTAATTTAAACGATCTGAAAAATACATCTATCTAACGGTTGTAAAAATTATGTCATATGATTTGGTAAGCAAAACAATATGATGTTGTGGTCAACACAGTATTCTAGAATTTCAATGTTACTACAGTGTGAAGAATGACCACTAAGCTGTAACAAAACTGCTCTTGTCGGCTTTCTAGGAAATAACTGATCTCTACCAGGCAGAAATATGTCACTGTCGAAATAGGCTAACTTTACCGACATGTCGAGGGAATAAAAACGCCTTCTGCATTACAACAGGTCATAACCATGATGGTTTCTCCATTTTAACCTTAGATCATATATATGCTACGGTAGAAGCGGCATGTAGGTTACTTGTTTGGTAGGTCTGAAGGGTTAGCGTACTCAGGACATAGTTTGACCAATGAGAAATCAGAATCGACCTAGTATGACCAATGACAAACCAGAACCCGACTCAGAGTACGCTCTCATCATTACCATCTGCTACCAAACAAATACTGCATATTTTATTTTTTTTGAGAGGGGAAAATGCTTATGCCCTGGCTGTTGCTCTACCTGGTAGTGTGGGGCTCGAGAGTTCCATACCTACTAAAAACCCCTCTCTAGTTTCCCCCTGGCCCACCGGTACCTTCAGTGGGGCCAGCCGTTTTTTCTTCCATTTTCTTCTACTTGCGGGCAATTATACGCCTCCACGCCTCCTTCTCTTTAAGAAGCTGCCTAATAAATTTATGGATGGTGGCCCAACTTTCTGGGCTTGAAAGCATTAGTTCCACCAGGTGCCGAACCGTGTCCACGGCCCCTACTTTCCGTAACAGTGCTTGTCTTATTTCTTGCCACCTTAAGCATCTAAGCATAGTGTGGCCAACCGTGCAATACAGACAGTTGTTATTGTCGGTCTTCTTAATTCGCTAGGTATATGTGCGGAAGCAGCCATGACCAGTTAACATCATTAATGTTTGGTATAATTGCCTTCGTTTATTGGGCTATATTTGTCGTGTTGTCTGCCACTTAACCAAAAGTTCTTCCCTTGATAGTCTTCTTGCCCTCGCCAGTGTTCTGCCTTCCATTTTTTAGGTCTTGCATCCGCCCTCTCTCCACGGCCAATAGATCAATTGGTGGTATCCCTGTGATCACCCCCAACGCTAGTGTGGACACTGTACGGTACGCGGAGCCCACCCTAAGCTCCATTCTTTTTTGTGACTTCAGCATAATGTCCTCGTACTGTTTTATTTTCATGACGCCAAGCCAGACTGATGCTCCATAGAGCAGGATGGAATGTCCCACCTGAATAAGTACACTCCTTTTTCCCGCAAGAGTACATCCGATATTAGGTAGTATCTTCATTAATGCCGATATACTGGCCTCCGCTTTCTCGACTGTTTTTAGGATGTGGGTTGTGAAGCTCCTCTAGTCATACAGCCATATTCCCAGGTAATTGATGCTTCGTTGTGGGATGATAACCCTATCTTCTATCCTGAATTTTGTATTTATTTCCTGTCTGGGCTTTTTAACCATTACTGCTTCAGATTTCTGTGGAGACATCTTCAGTTGACTTCTGCGCATCCATAGAGATATCTTATATAGTGCTAGATTTGCCGCTTGCACGGTGTCCTCTTCGTCGTCCCCTTTTACCAGGAGCGCAAGGCCGTCGGCATAAGCAACTGTGGTGCATTGGTGTATAAGTTCTAGCCGAAGGACATCGTCATACATTATGTTCCATAGTAATGGACCTATTACGGAACCTTAAGGGACCTCACAAGAAACCCCGATCGTCTCTCCCGTGTCTTTAGTGAAGAAGCATCAGCCATGTAGATAAGTATCTATCATTTTTGCTAGGCTTTCTTCGATTTTCCTTTTCCCGATTGCTTGACTATTAACCTCCATGATGCTGTATTGAAGGCGTTTTTGACGTCTATGGTGATTAAGACCACCCACTTCTCCCTCGCGGTGTTTACTATCCTTATAACGTTCTCAACTGCCTGTATCGTTGATTTGCCCTTCCCGAATTCGTATTGCGCTAGAGAGATGTGGTTCCCTTCCTCTAGCTGCTTGTTTATCTTTTCTCTTAGGATTGTCTCATATAACTTCCCCTACACATCAATAAGGTATATGGGTCTGTAGGCTGATTAGTTGTTTATATCATCTGATTTTGCTTTAGGTATTAGTACTACCTTGGCATTCTTCTACCTAGCCGGAAAGCTGGTCTGCTGAATAAGCTTATTAAATACGTGTAGTATTTTTTCTGGAATCACCCTAACCATCGTTTTCACAACCTCCGGGAGGATGCTATCGAAACCGGGTGCCTTTCCGCTTTTGATCAACTTAGTAGCTACTTCCAGTTCTTCTTGTGTAATCGGTTGTGATCATGGCCGGCCTTGGGAAAAGTTTCTATATGATACTTCTTTTCGTGCCTTCATCTGTGTTATATGGTGTCTTCGTTAATTTTTACATGTTTCATAATGATTTTATACCCTTCTCCCAATATATCGTTCTTCAGATCGTTAATGAGCTTTTCCATCAGTGCCTTTGGGACTTTTTTATAAGTTTGGACAACTCCTTGCGGCGGATTTTTAGAGTCTCTTTAGAGTAAGTTGTCATTATTACCGCTCTTCAACCAAACAAATATTACATGATGCCGTATCTAGCGCAGCATATATGATCCAAGCTTTTCATCGTAGCTGACGCTAGCGATATTTTTAGTCCCTTTCTGAACATTAACATGCCTTGACTTATAATTTAGCTATAAACCAGTCTCGTCCATATTTATAAATATGTCCAGGTTTATTTATGAAATCCTTTTCGGCCATAATATTTACTAGCAGCTGAAATAAGCCTCAACATCTTTTTCATTCGTACCCGAAGAATCGATAAATAGAGATCTCTTCTATTTTTCTCACTGACAGACTTGGTTTTCTCTGCAGAAATAACTTTATCCATGGAAAACCAGCTGATCTCGATTCTTTATTAAAACGATACTTAATTCCCAGCTGCCATACTTCGCACGACGGTTCGAGTAGGAGCAAAATCGTTTCTTTTTCGTAGAGTGGTTGCCGGTACTCCAAAATTTCGAGCAGCAATATTAACTCCCATTATATTTTTAGTAACGGTTTGAATGGCTGCGGCCAACTGTTGTTCGATCCAAATTTCCCTGGAACAACTTCCAGTGCGCTTGTATTTTGTAGGCATCCTGAAAAGGAAACGAAATATCAAGAAGCCATCTTACCTCAAACATATGTAAACCATCAATTCTCATTGTGAGAGGAGAGATGGCTACCTTAACCTCACTAACCAAACACGTTTTAAATCATGCGGAATTTTAAGGTTATACAACAAAACCAGAATGTTTTTACTTACTTGAGACGATTACCTGACTAACATTATTATTAAATTTAAAGAGCGCCAAGATGGAATGGGGAAAAATAGTTTTGTTCCCATGGGATCACGTATAAAACAATATTCAAATAGACCTTTAACCGGTGAACACAAACAGAGCGGCGGCTTGTTTACTATGAACTGAAGTACATCATAGCGCATACGCTCATCTTTAACACTAGCGGTGGCGCTGTGATACCGTTGCGCTATCTCATCTTCTGCGCCATCTATCCTCGATTTACTATACGAATTGTCGAGAGGTGCCGAACAATTATTGGAGCGTCGTGTCACAGACTTGGCGCCATCTTCGAAAGGTTAAAATTAGTGAGATAAATACATGTTTTAGTCTCTGCGGTGCAAAAAGTATGTTATAAATATTTTTTTACTTATAATACTTTTTATTCTCTATCCCTTTTTAAGTTGATGTATAATGTTATAATTGATGATTTCTGTCCAATAAAAATTTCCAAAAAATGATTGCATACACAATAATTTAATATTTAGGCTCATCGCGCCATCCCGTATCGCGAGATTAAATTTACCGATTTAATAATGGCAGAAAATTATATATATATTGAACAAAAATGCTTTTGTGCTACAATTTTGGAAATGCCAGCGATTGTGAATAGGCGTTTATTAAATTTACGATTTCCTATTAACATAGTTTGTATAATAATTTTATTTGAAATATATTCATGAGCGTCCGCTTATTTTTCTATTTTAATGGAATTCTATTAAACTTTAATATGCGTGTTACAATGATAATATTTTGATAAAACAATATAATATACTAAAGTGGTTAAATTTGTTACTTAAACATGAATTGTTTAACATTAGTTGGTCAATTTTGTTTGTAACATAAAGAAAACTATTTTATTATTGATTTTTGCTGAACAATTATTCTTGACAAATATTATAAATTTATAAAAAAATTATCGTGTATGACGGAAGTCAAAAATTATAAATTTTAGTCTTCTTGTAACAGACAGGACGGTCTTAGTAAATTATATTTGACATTTTTAAAAGTAAATGAAGCACTAAATTTTCAAGCACTTTAGAAATCAGACTAATTCGTTAGAATTCAATGCATTGTAAATAGTACTTAGTAGTTTTGAACATTGACCAGGAAATATAAATCAAATGACAAAGGACAAACGGTTAACACATTTTAACACAGAAATAACGTTTTAGTAACAAGAAATTAAATTACTCGTTCAAGAATATAAAACAATGTACTTAGTTTAGTTAGATAATTATACTAGTAAGAATAATTGGAAGACATGATATCGCTTTGGATGGTGGTTTTTTGGCGGGTTTTTTTATCCCTGTAATGTTCAAAGTTTATAATTGTAACCCGACTCGAATCCGTTCTTGAGAGTTTGGATTTAAAATTATATGGCGCGAATTCTAATTACATAACTAGTCGATGATATCTATATATATAAAATTGTCGTATCGCTGACTGACTGACAATCAACGCACAGCCTAAACCAGATTTGATAGAGACGTGAAATTTTCACGGTAGTTTCCCTTGGTAATGTTGGGGAGCACTAAGAAAGGAATTTTGAAAAATCGCACTTTAAGGGGTTTAAAATCGGGATTAAACAAATATTGACCCGCTTGGGTAAGTGCGTCAACCAAAAACATACAGGGTGATTCTTTTAGAGGGGAGTGGCTCTCACCCTGATGGAGTGCAAATATTTTACTTTCCCGGCCCACCTGCGAGAAGGGAAAGTATTGTAAACGAGTTAAAAAAATTTATAAAGATGGAAATATCTATTTTGAAGTCACCTGAGATGATTAAGACCATTTCCAGATGGAAGTCTGTCTGTCTGTATGTATTCTTCCACGATAGAGGCCACACGTTTAATCCGATTGAGATGAAATTTGGTATATGGGTTTGGGTTACCGGTCAGAAGAACTCATTAGTTTTTGTACATCTGTGTACTTGCGATATGTCATTTGAAAGACCTTGGAAAACTCTATTCAGAACAGTCAAAATTATTTTTCCAACTGTCACCTGTCAAAAATAAAAAAATGTCAAAATGTGAAACTTTGAAATTAAATATCTGAAAAAGTATTCGTGGATACTCGTCAGGAAGCTTTTGGGGCGACCGTTTTTTTTTACTTTTTTGGCTTATTTTTTTCGTTCTTTTTTTGCTTTTGTTCGGTCTGTTTTTGGTTTTTTTTATTCTTTTTCCTTTATTGCCCATTTTTTAGCTTTAATAAGGCTATTTCTTTTTGCCTTTGTTGTGCCTTCTTTTACCGTTTTGTTTTTTTTTGCCTTTATTTTACCCATTTTTGTTTTTATTTTGCTTTTTTTACCTTTTTCTTATTTTATCCTTTTTATTTTTTTGCCTTTTTTGGCCATTTTTGCATTTATTTGCCTCGATTTTGCCTTTATTTTAGCTTTTTATACCCCTTTTGGCCTTTTTACTACTTTTTTGCCCTATTTTTTTTGCTTTAAAAAAAAATTTGTCATTTTTAGCCTTTTTTGAACTTTTTTGCCTTTTTTTGCCTTTATTTTGACTTTTTTGAAAACTTTAAAAATTTTTTTTACTTTTTCAGTCTTGCTTGAACTTTTTGTCTTTTTTTTGCCTTTCTTTTGTCTTTTTTTGCGTTTTAAAAGTTTCTAAATTTTTTTCATTACTTTTTTGACATTTTTCGAATTTTTTTGCCATTTTTTACCTCTATTTTGTCCTTTTTAAACTTTTTAATTTTTTTGCCATTTTTTAACTTTTTTTGCCTTTTCATGCTTTTGTTTTGCCTCTATTTTGTCTTTTTTACCTTTTTTATACTTTTTCCCTTTACTGGTCTTTTTGTTGATTTTTTACCCTTTTTTCCTTCTTTTGCTCATTTTTTCCTTTAAGCCCTTTTTCCTTCTTTATTTTCCTTTTTGTTTTTGTTACCATTTTTGCATTTTTTGCCCATTTGCTAATTTTAACAAATTGTATTAAGATTTTTATGCTATTTTTGATTTTTGCCTATTTTCACTATTTTTTTATTATAGTTTTATTTGGTCGTTTCTTATTTTAATTAGTTTTTAAGTATTTTTGCACTGTTTACCTATTTTTATTTTCCAGCAATTTACTTAATTTTTATATCATTTTCCCATTCACGAATTTTGTATTTGGTAATTAAAATAATCATATTCGCCACAGCCGAGTCGGGAAAGTTCTGGGGTAACACAGCCGATTTTTTTTCTAACCATTACTTGATTCTTAAAACTTATCCTAAAATTTTTTATACGGAATGATTTTTAATTTTCAAAGTTAAATTTTAAATAATTTTCTAAATATAAAACAAATTTTATTTCTATTAACATTTCATATGATCTTCCTTCGATATCAAAATTTGTTGATTATACCATAATTTTTATTTATATACCCAATTATTTTAAATTAAACCATTATATTCAACTATAAAAACTTTCTAATATAATTTTATAATAGAAACTTCTTTATACTAATAACAATAATAAATTTACTTTTATAGCTCATACAAAATGATTTCATTATAATGTATATAAAAAATATTTTTGTTCCATTTTCTTGGGTATAGGGTTCATTCATTTTTGAATAAAATACTAGTATTTATTTAAGGTTTCGTCTTTCAAAAATGTTTAGAGATCTACAATTTAAATTATAACAATTACTAGTGTTTGTAGAAGATAAAATGACAGACAGATTAAAATTTTGTTTTTTTTAGACATACCCATAAATTTACTGGGGCATTTAAATATTACACAGGCATACGACGGTGTTTAAGTCTACTTGTTTTTTTTTGTCATTGGAGATAGTGTTTTTATGAAAAAATGAACCCTATACCCAAGAAAATGGAACAAAAAAATTTTTTATACATATAATAATCTTACAGAGTTCACATGTGCCTCGCTTGGCCTAAAATCAATTTGTAGTATTTTGAAGCAAGTTACTTCAGAATCAATAAATTTATACTAAACAATAAATAGAGATTAATAAATAACAAAATAAACACGACTTGTACCAATAACATCCTATTTAAAAAATCTGATGTGGCCAGCACATGACCTCTCGCCATTTTTGAATCAAAAATTTACAGGTTGACACAAAAAAGTATGAAAAAAAATTATTTTTTTGTAAATCTGGCAACAATGGCAAAAGTTTCGAAAAGCTTAATGAGATGAAAATAAACTATAGGGTATACAAAATATAGGTGTAAAACTTTATTGCCGTTTTGTATAATAATGGCGTCATCACCCATAGCAACTGCCACTTCCGTTTATGCGATTGGCACCAAAATCTAATCAGATCTAATCTAGGGTATCAGAATCCAGTATGCAAAATTTCAAATTTTTTTATTCAGTAGTTTTTGAGTTATCGTTACTACAACATCCATCCAAACACACACACACTAACACACACACACACACACACACACACACACTCACACACACACACACACACACACACACTAACACACACACACACTAACACACACATAGACATCATCGCGAAAATATTAAAATCGTATTCTAGGGACCCTAAAACGTGTTTATCCATTGAAAACTCACTACCCAATTTTTAGCATGATTCCTATACCTCTCTTATCTGAAGGGCGAGAGGTAAAAATACAGTATTTTTTTGGGAAATATTTGTGTATTATTTTATATGTGAGTATTTTTTATTGACTTATTATTTTTGATTAAAAAAATGTTCTTATTAATATATTTAATGAAATAGAAGTGCCGCCAATGTTTAACCCCTTCAGAAGTCATGCACAAGCCTTTCGGATCCTCTCTCGCGATTCTTAGTGTCGCTCTAATAAATATTAAAGTCGCCTTTGCGAGAGAAGTTGCCGAGACCTTATTTTAAGTGTATAGTTGATACTTTATGGAGTATTTCCTCATCAGATAGGCCATTAAACCTTCTTGTATAGCACGAATAATGAATTCATCGCCGGCTTTCTTCAACGATAGAAATTAAAATGAATACGGCACACACAAGCCTTTAGTTTCCGCAGTTTACTTCGTGTCTTTGTTATCTTAAATGTATGCAGTTTTTATAAAAAAAGAAAAGAGAACGAGCTAGAAAAAGCTGGAAAGAAGAAGTCAATAAATTTGTGAATGACTAGATGTAAAAACAATGTACGAAAAAAAAACTAAATGAAAATCTAGAACAAATTAAAGAGGCGTAATAAAGAGCATTATGAATAATTTATATTTAACACAAGAAATCAAATATTTGCATTTACTATTCCATACCGGTAGATTCATGTTTAAAATTAATGCATTATAAGTTTAATTGAGAATTAAAACAATTGGCTGCATTTATTCCGACAATGCATTCATAATTAATTAATTTTATTCTTAATTTTTTACCATTTAAGTAAAACTTTATTTATCTGTTAATATAACATTAAAAACTATTCATATTTACTTTCCCGACCCACCTCCGAGAAGGGAAAGTATTGTGAACGAGCTAAAAAAAAATTTCGAGATAAAAATTAAAATATCCATTTTAAGGTCACCTGAGACGATTAAGACCATTTTCAGATGGAAGTATGTCTATCTGTCTGTCAGTCTGTCTGTCTGTGTGTATTTTTCTACGATAGAGGCCATACGTTTAATCCGATTGAGCTGAAATTTGGTATATGGGTTTGGGTTACCCTACGGAAGAACCCATTAGTTTTTGTACATCTGTCAAACGGAAGTGTCACTATCAAACCATAACAGATGCAATATGTCATGGAATTTGACTTGCAATATGTCATTTGAAAGCACTTGAAAAACTGTATTCAGAACAGTCAAAATTATTTCTCCAACTGTCACCTGTCAAAAATAAAAAAAATGTCAAAATTTGAAATTTTAACATTATGTATCTAAAAAAGTATTCCGATTTTTTTTCTACTTTATCCGATTTTTTTCTATTGTTATTGACTTTTTTCTATTTTTACAGTTTTTTTCAATTTTTTTTTATTCTTTCGATTTATGTCGTATCGATTATATATGATTTTTTCGATTTTTTTTTTTTTTTCGATGTTTTTTAAAATTATCCAATTTGTTCCGATTTTTTACTACTTTATTCGATTTTTTCCTATTGTATTTGACTTTTTTCGATTTTTACAGTTTTTTTTTCGGTTTTTTCAATTTTTTTTTATTCTTTCGATTTATGTCATATCGATTATATATGATTTTTTCGATGTTTTTCGATTTTATATCCATTTTTTTTGTCAATTTTTCCGATTTTTTCCTTTTTTTTATTTTATCCGAGTTCTTTGAATTGTATTTGATTTTCGACTATTTTTTCGATGTTTTTTAATTTTATCCCATTTTTTTCAATTTATTCAATTTTTTTTTCGATTATATTTGATTTTTTTCGATTTTATATCCATTTTTTTGCCGATTTTTCCGAATTTTTCCTTTATTTTAATTTTATCCGATTTCTTTGGGTCGTATTTGATTTTCGACTATTTTTTCGATGTTTTTTAATTTTATCCCATTTTTTTCAATTTTTTCAATTTTCTTTCGATTTTATCCCATATTTTCGATTATATTTAATTTTTTCAATTTTTTTCATTCTTTTAATTTTTTTTTATGTTTTTTGTTTTTATCCAATTTGTTCCGGTTTTTTTTAACTTTTTTCGATTTTTTCAAACTGGATCCATTTTTGTCGATTTTATTTGTTTTTTTTTTTCAACGTATTTGATTTTTATCGGTTTTGTCAGAATTTATTTAGGTTTTTGCTTGTTCGATCCCACTGAATTATATTTGATTTTTTAAATTTTTCTAGATTTTATTTCGTTTTTTTCGATCTCTATCGATTTTATTTGGTTTTTTACGATTTTGGTCAATTGTATTTGATTTTTTCGATTTTTATCGATTTTTTTCGCTTTTTTTTTCAATATTAGATTTGGGTTTTTAAATTTTTTGTCAATTTCATTCGATTTTTTTGTATTGTATTTGACTCCTTTCAGTTTTTTTTCAGTTTTTCTCGTATTTATTTTTTGTCGATTTTTTAGATTTTTATAGATTGTATTTGATTTTTTTCGAGATTCATCGATTTTGTCGCTATTATTTGGGTTTTTAAAATTATTGTCAATTTTATTCGATTGTTTTTGATAATTTTACTTTGTCAATTTGTTCCGAATTTTTTATTATATTTTTATAGTTTTTTTTTCTTCGTATTCGTTTTTTATCTATTTTTATCGATTTATGTTGGATTTTATTAATGTTTTTAATTTTGTCCCATTTTTTTTAATTTGTTCTGATTTTATTTTAAATTTTTTTCAACTTTTTTCGATTTTTTCAAACTTCATCCATATTTGTCGATTTTATTTGGTTTTACTTTTCATATTGAAATTTTTTGAAATTGTCGATGGAAATTTTATTAATATTGCATTAAAATTTTTGACACATTAGGCTAAAAATAACAATAGTTCGAACTTTAATGTTAAATCTCAACATTGTTTTGTAATGTAAACTTTTTTTTTTAAAAATTGCTAATATCATAAAAAAATGTATTTTACTTTTAACCGAGAATCCTATTTTAAGTTCATCCCCTATATTATTATATTATTATATTCACTCTCTATATATATTTATATATAATTGGGTGGATGTTAATTTATAAACAATTTGAACTAAATTGAAATATAAATTATTGATTTGATTAATGAAAACTGGCACTAGGTTATTTAATAATTGATAACTCGTTCTGGTTAATTGGCGCCAATAAAATTTTAACACTTAATTTTAAAATTTGATAGAAACTAAAAGATTCAGTTTTTAATTGAAATATAGTTACCTCTATTAACAATGTGGTGAGTGAGCCAATTATAAAAAAAATCGGCTGTGTCATCCAAAAACTTTCCCAGCTCAGGTGTGGAGAATGAGATTATTTTAATTACAAAATACAAAATTTCTGAATGGAAAAGTAAAATGCTGTAAAAATGGAATAAATTACTGGGAAAAAAATGGTTAAACATTGCAAATATACAAAAAAAATTAATTTAAAATGAAAAACAACAAAAATTACTTAAAATGGGACCTTGTTATTATAAATACCAACAAGATAATGAATTATTTCAAAAAATGGCAAAAAAATTGTTAAAAATGATAAAGAATTGCTAAATTTCAGCATAAATTAAAACTATAATAAAAAAAGAAAAAAAGGCAATAAATGCAAAAAAAAATGGACGAAAATGGGAAAAGGGGAAAAATTAACAAAAAGTCCAAAAAAATATCAAATAAAACAAAGTAAAGAAAAAAAATGCAAAATACGCCAAAAAAGTTTAAAAAAAGTAAAAAAAGGGAAAAACAGTGAGACAAGTTTTAAAAGAGGAAAAAAAAGTGGCAAAAAGGGATAAAAAAATCTACAAAAAAGTTAAAAAAAGCAGCAAAAAAATTTCAAAATAGAAGCAAATAAAGGCAAAAAAGGGCAAAAATGCTCAAAAACTAAAAGCAAAATACACCAAAATAGTTACAAAAAAAAGGCAAAACAAAGGAAAAATAAAGGCAAAAACGGCAAAAAAAGGGAAAAGGGAAAAAAATCAACGAAAAGTCCAAAATCAAGGCCAAATAAGATGAAATAAAGGGAAAACCGAAAATACGCCAGAAAAGAAAAAATATACAAAAAATGAGGGGGTAATCCCACCCAACTTTCCGAACACTCCTAGTAAAGTAATTGTTTAATCGATTATTTTAGTTTTTCTGCATTAAAATACATTAATTATATTACCTATCGAATGGTATAAATCCCATTTTAATATCTTTAATATTTTTAAAGTTATTCAATTTCTTTTAAACTTATATTAAATTACAAAAAAAAAATTAGGAATTCTACAATTTTTTGAATAAAATTTTGAAAAAAATCACAATTATAGAGTTTTTTACTACAAATTTAAGGGTAATTTTTTTAAAATTTTTAATATTAATTTTAACCTTAAAACAATTAAAACCTATTTGTGAATAATTTTAAAATCAATAAATAATTAATATCTCATTCAATTTTATTCAAAATGGGAAACAGACCTTTTTTTTAGGATTTTTGGATCAAAATGCATTAATAAATTTAGTTTAAAAAACTAAAAAAAAATCAAATTTTTTTTCAAAAATTCATGGGTAAATCCATTGAATTGTTTTAACTTTTTTCATTTTTTGCTATAACTTTTACAAATACTATGTTAAAATTATGAAATAATTTACACACATAGCACTTTTGGATCCTTTTCGGATATGCTATTTAATTTTTTCATTTATTTTATACTTATTGACAAAACGAAATTACAAAAAAATTTAAAAAAATTCTTAATTTTGGCTGTAATAATTACAATTCTAAATTTTAAGAAACTAAAATACATTTCAAATTTAGAGTTTTATATTATCTTTCGAATGGTGAAAATCACATTTCAATAACTTTAATATTTTTCAAGTTATTCAATTTAGTTTAAAATCGTAATATAATCTTAAATTTCTTAGCCAATTTTTTAAAAATTCCAAAATTTTTGTAATAAAATTTTGAAAAAAATTACAATTATAAAATTAATTATTACAAATTTAAAGATATTTTTTTTAAGTTTTTAATATAAAAATTTAACTGAAAAATAATAATTTAATAAAGATAAAAATTAAAATAAAAACTAGCGGCGAAACTATACGCAACTTGAAAAAATAGTTAAGACAAAATTTATAGAAAATTTTATGTTCTACAATTTTGATCCCATGTAATTTTTCATAAAAATCCATAATTTTGTCTTAAAATCTAAAAAAGTCACAAAAATGTCTATATACATTTTTTTCACGCCCTCTAGCGGCGAAACTATGAGGAATTCAAAAAACCAGTAATGACAAAATGTGTAGAAAATTTTATGTTCTACAACTTTCGTATCTTGTAATTTTTCATAAAAATGCATTATTTTGGTTATTTAAGAAAAATATGAAAAAAAATTACTTTTTCATAAATCTGGCAACAATGGCAAAAGTTTTTGAAAATTTTAAACATTCGAAATTAAACTATAACGTATAAAAAATATATGTGTAAAACTTTATTGTCATCTTGTTAGGTAATGACGTCATCACTTATAGCAACTGTCACTTCCGGTTGTCCGATTAACTCCAAAATCTATACAGGTCGTCTCCTTGTTACCCTAAATATGTATATAAAATTTCATCTAAATCGGTTCAGCCGTTTAGACGCTATCGTGTTCACACACACACACACAGACACACAGACACACAGACACACACACACACAGACACACAGACACACACACACACACAGACAGACATCATGCTAAAAATGGTATAAATGGATTCAGGTGACCTCAAAACGTAAAGATCCGTTAAAATCTGGGTATGGTCAAAATATCATGATCGCAATACTTTCCTTCTATACAACTCTGTTGTTCGGAAAGTAAAAAGCAGAATAGAGGAAAAATAAAGGCAAAAAATCTTAGAATAATAACTATATACTTATAGTTAGTATTATTTACAATTTATGTATTAAACAAGTTGTTAGTTGTTAATGTCAGTTGTTGTTATATACTTGTAATAAAAATTTATAAACAGTCAGTCAGTGTATCTTTAGAAGAATATTATAAATAGAAGTAAAGGCACTGCTTGAAACATATATTGAATTGTATAAGTATATTCTAATAAAAAAAACAAAAAAAAAGTTTTAAAAAAGTCCAAAAAATATGCCACAAAAGGGGAAAAAATAAAAATACACCAAAAAAAAAAAAAAAAAAAAAAAAAAAAAAAAAAAAAAAAAAAAAAAAAAAAAAATCAAAATAGAAGCAAAAAAGGTCAAAAATGCTCAAAAACTAAAAGCAAAATACACCAATATAGTTACAAAAAAAAAAGGCAAAACAGAGGAAAAATAAAGGCAAAACGGCAAAAAAAGGGAAAAGGGAAAAAAATCAACGAAAAGTCCAAAATCAAGGCCAAATAAGATGAAAGCAATTCCAAAAATTAAAGCAATAAAAATGATAAAGCAACAAAACGGCAAAAAGTTCAAAAGTTAATCAAAAAAAGTTTTAAAATGGACAAAATGGTCAAAAAAGGGAAAAAAGGGTAAAAACAAAATCAAAAGTGCCTAAAAAAGTCTAAATATCGGTAAAAAGGCAAAAAGTGCCAAAATAGTAAAAAAAAACAAAATAATATAAAAATAAAAGCAAAAATGGCAAAAAAAATCAAAAGAAAGCGAGAAAGGGGTAAAAAAGCAAGAAAAAAGGTAAAAAAGCAATAACAAAAAAAAATTTAAAGCGAAGAGGCATAAAAGGGCCAAAAAAAAAGAAAAAAAGGTAAAAAAAACAATAAAAAACGACAAAATAGAGCCAAAATAAAGAGAGGCAAAAATAGTACAAAAGGTAAAACAAGTTTTAAAAAAGCAAAAACAAAAGGACAAAAAGGTGTAAAAAAGCAACAAAAAAAGCACAAAAGGTTAAAAAAAGTTAATTAAAAAAGTTTTAAAAATCGGTTGTGTCGCCCCAAAACTTTCCCGACGAGTATCCACGAATACTTTTTCAGATATTTCATGTTAAAGTTTCAAATTTTGACAGTTTTTGTTTTTGACAGATGACAGTTGGATAAATAATTTTGACTGTTCTCAATAGAGTTTTTCAAGGGCTTTCAAATGACATATTGCATGTCCAATTCGGTGACATATTGCATCTGTCGTTTTTTGATAGTGACACTTCCGTTTGACAGATGTCGTACAAAAACTGATAGAACGGGTAACCCAAATCCCTATAACAAATTTCAGCTCAATCGGATTAAACGTGTGGCCTCTATCGTGGAAGAATACATACACATACACATACACACAGACAGACAGACTTCCATCTGGAAATGGTCTTAATCGTCTCAGGGGACCCGAAAATGGATATTTCCATCTTTATCTTGAAATTTTTTTTAGCTCGTTCACAATACTTTCCCTTTTCGGAGATGGATCGGGAATGTAAAAAGGGACAAAAACAGTAAAGAAAAAAAGGATAAAATAAAACAATCGGGTGTGTCACCCCAAAACTTTCCCGTGACAGTTGGAGAAATAATTGTGACTGTTCTAGATAGAGTTTTTCAAGAGCTTTCAAATGACATATTGCAAGTCAAATTCCGTGACATTGCATCTGTCATTTTTAGATAGTGACACTTCCGTTTGACAGATGTCGTACAAAAACTAATGGGTTCTTCCGACGGGAAACCCAAACCTATATACCAAATTTCAGCTCAATCGGATTAAACACGTGGCCTCTATCGTGGAAGAATACACACAGAGAGACAGACAGACAGACTTCCATCTGGAAAACATCTTAATCATATCAGGTGACCTCAAATGGACATTTTCATCTTTATCTCGAAAGTTTTTATTTAGCTCGTTCATAATACTTTCACTTCTCGTAGGTGGGTCGGGAAAGTGAAAAATCTATAAACAAGAGAAATAAAATGGGAGGACCTAGAATAAGATCAACAAGTTCTAAATGTAACTAAAAATAAAATAATAGACCAAAGTAAGAAAAGAGGAGACAATCTGAAATATAAATTTATTATAAATTAAATAAATTTTCCAGGACGCTGCCACTGTGTCGGTTAATTACGCCAAAAAGATATGTGCCAGCTTTTGCTGCTCCAACGAACGATTTAGAAAGTAGGATCACGAGAAAACTGAAATAATCAAACAGAAGAGGTTCAGGAATGTTTGTTGCTTGTTGCTATATCCAAGAAGTTTGTTCATTTTGAATTTGGTGTGCGAGCTGAATACGGGAATTTTAGTATTTAATAAACGTTTCTAGCTTAGATGAGCTTTAGAATAACGCTATTACGATTTAATGTTAAAAAATATTTAATATATTCGGATCGTTGAATATCAAATCCGAATTGTGAAATAATTTATTTGAGTGAAGTATTTGTTATGTAGAAATTATTAGAGACTAAAAGCCCACACATAACGTAAATGCATTTCAATCACTTATGCATTAATGTATCGTGGTTACAACTTGTTCCATTATAAAGACTTAAAGCACGAATTCTTTAACACCGTAAACGTTACTGGTTAAGTGGTTTCTTACCAATCTTTTGGTAATCATATTATAGCTGTTTTGTTAAAATGAATGTAATAATAAAAAATCATATTTTGAATAAAAATGATGATGATTTGGAAGATAACAATTTACATGACATGATTTTAAATCATATATTGCAAGATGAAGCAATTCTGAGTAATGGAGCAGGCCTATGTGGGGCTTTTGACCTCAATGTCCTAAATGATACACAGTGCTTGTCTTTATTTCTTTAAAAAAAAGAACTTCTCCATCCGCTGAGAATAGCCCAGGACCAGTATTCTGTAACTCTGGAGAGTGCTCGTGCACGACTACTCATCGGTAGGAGTACTCTCTCACTTACCGTTCACATAAACATAATCACACTCTGTATCACTGAAGAAAATGTGCGCAAGTCCATTCTCTCAAAATCCAGCAATTCTCTTGGTTTTACCTAGTAGAGTACTCGCATAGGAGTACGTGCATTCTCTTACCATGCGCAGCAAAGTTAAATTGTGAGAGAGAATTCCTACACGACCACTCACACAAGTTAGTGAATAGGGGCCCTGGGATTGCCTGAACAAAATGTAACGCTCTTTGCGTCATTATGCGTTCGGTTTGGCGCTTTAGTCCCGTTAACGGTTTGCCTCGTAAACCACCTTCCGTTTAGAGTGTGAAGGCCACTTGCTCCGGATAGCTTCAGTGAAGATATAATATTCCAGGGGTCGCTATGGTACCAACAAAAGGTTTGCAGTCAGGGGAGCGGGCTTTACTTGCCCCGCTGGGTTGAGGTTCCGCTGGAATTACAACCAATTAGTAACATAAATACAAATAAAAATCACCAAGTAGCAATTAATGGCTTTATTTAATACCAAAGCATACAACAAAAACAAATCCGACAGGGACGGAGAAAAAGTGTGTAACGTGTTCCAAAGTAAAACCTAAAATGCGTGAATAAGCTATGAATCAATAATCGGTGGTAAGAATTACTATCCTGCAAGACGGTGAGACAGTGCGTGCAGATGATAAGCGAGAAAATGTTCAAAAAGGGTCTATGAGACAAAGTTCTATTTTCCGGTTTATAAATTCATATAACAATAAACTATAGTAAATCGACCGATGGCTAGCCCTGTGAAGTAAGTACTCAGCCCAGGCCGCTTTCCGTCGATTATCCCGATTAAAAATATAAAAAGAATGAACTGCTCTCTTACCTGTTCACTTTTGTAATATACCCTCTCAGTTTTGGTTTTTTATTATTGTCCGTAAATTAAGTAAGATGTGATTTCAGTTCACATAGTTCCTGTAATGCTGTTTTATTTTCACTTTCCTCGGTATTGTGCTTTCCATATAAGTTAATAGGACATGATTTGTGGTTCTGGTTATATTTACTGACTTTATGGTTTTAGTTTCATGATTTATAGTTTATTTTGATTTGTAAACATACCTAGTCTACCTGTTAAGAAAGGAATAATAAGGTAAATCGCTACTTACTCGTAAACCGAGTTAGTATATGACATATTTAGATAAGTTACCTTTTCATTCATAGTATTTTCATCGGTTTTGTAGCTCTCTTTAACTTAATTTTGTCCATTTTAAGATTACTGTCGGTTATTTTGGGTTTGTTTTAGGGTTATCTGACAGATTGTCTTACGTCAATCGTCATTCGTCGAATTGAAGGCCGACAACTACGATCCAGTTAGGCGTTTTCTCGCGTTATTAAGTATTATTCGTTTCTTTAGGGATTTACTGTATACGTGCGTATCTTCGCAGCCGTGCCGAGTTGTTCGTTTATGCTGTCGTGCACTTGGAAAATAGCTTTTAAGGATATTATGTTGTTTTTATTTGTTCTACTAGGGAGTTTCATCTTAAGAGGTTGGCATTACCAACATTGATCTCTCAACCAATGAGATTGACGGATCTTGATTGTTAACGATCGTCTGTTCATTTTGTGGAGAGTAACGGAAAAGTAACGCTTTGGGAGAATTCGAAAATATTTTGTTGGGGAAAGTTTTCTTCCAATCAAGTGAAACGTGTTTGTAGATGGTTAATTTTTAGGAATTTTGGTATCTCTTGACCAGTGTTTGGATTGAGTATTTTGGACTTGTGTGTCCACATGGTTTCAATTCTCGATGTGAGGAGATTTTAGGCGTTCTACTACCCGATATTCTACTGGACCGGCCTTTTATGATTAGAAACCCCTACGATAGAGGTTTGTAATGTTTTGAATATTTTTGTGGGGATTAATTAAGTTAGCGAAGAATTCCTTCTAATCAAATTTTAATTATTTTTAGGGTTTTTATGTTTGGGGGATGATTTACTATTTGGTCATTATTCTTTTATGGTTTTTGGAATCGCATAATATGATCCAGAAAGTATCTGTTATTCCGGTTGGTACTGATTACGAGGCTGAACCTCGAAATTTTATTGGTTTTGAAAGGATCTACCATGAGGTCCAACTACACCGTCCATCCAAGGATTTGGATAAGTGTTTAACAATCTTTTTTTTTGATTATTTAATATTCCCTATTTCCTTTTGCGTTTGTGAATTTATTAATAATTTTTGTTGTCAATATTGACTTTTGTGTCAAATGTTTTTGGTTTAATTTATTTTGAAACTTTAAATTGTGAAGGAGGAAATTAAATGTGATCATGCATATTTACTTAAATTTTTGACGAGCTAATCGTCCTTCGCCTTGGTACCAAAGCTATCGACGCGATTTACAAATTGAGTTATTTGGTATTTAATGTACATTATTTTGAGAAAACTATAAAGAAAAGTGTTCTTAATTTCCAACCTAGTTCAATCCGAGCTATGTGTTAATTTAAAGTTTAATTTATGGGAAAAGACAAAACCTAGTTTTTCTATTGTCATTTTAAAGTTCATGTCATAATTCGTGGGTTACATTTTTTTTTTATTTTATTTTCGAAAAGTTAAATATTGAAAATTTACTAAAGAACAATTATTTAGAAATAAAATTTCTGTGATAGTCCAGGTTTGTCTTTTATTGTCTCTCTTATTTTTCTTAGGTTATTTTAAGAGAGAAAACTCGCACAGTGGCTTAGGCATAAACCTAAGTAGCGCCCTATTTAAAATAATTTTTACCATATTTGTTTAACCCTCGCCCTCCTCCACATGAGTGAACCGCGGCCACACAGGTTGACACCGAGATTAACCTGACTTTATTGGAGCCAAATTTTTGGTTACATACTCAGCCCAGGCCGCTTTATGTCGGTTATCCCGATTAAAAATAAATATACGGCTCTCGCCGGCAGGAACAACGCTGAAAAATAATTTCAAAATTAGTACGCCGACAGATGGCTAGCCCTGTGAAGTAAATACTTAACCCAGGCCGCTTTCTGTCGGTTACCCAGATTAACAATAAAACAAATACATATACGGTCCTCTCCGACAGGAACAGCGCTGAAAAATAAATTCTAAATTAAAACGAAAAATGGAACTTTGAAGAAATCTACAAACGGGACGTTCGCTTTACTAATCCTCTGCTCACCGGTGTTCTGGTCTAGCTGGTAGTCTGGCGTGATGGTTCGGCTTGCGGTGTTGGCACAACTGACTTCATATTATTCTTCGAGTTAGAACCAAGCTTCCAAATTTCCCACTTCTTGCATTTACATTTCTTTCTGGAAGGAGGCGGACATGCGTGTTGCCGACATCGCGGACTTTGTAGTTTCACGGATATATTTTAATTAAAAACAACGGACTTGGAAAATTTCACGAAATTTATTTTTACTTATACTTAGAATAGCTCACCCGGTATATCGTACGTGACGGCAGCTTCTCACAACGGTCGACTTGATCTAGCGGTGTCTGTGGACTGACTGAATGGACTTATCCAGTAGGAACGAATTTATTGGTTTTATATTAATAAATGAATAACTTAAAGAACCTAGTTGCATATGTTGATTTTCATTGTTCTTATAATATTCATTAATTAATGAAAATCAATAAAAGTAATTATTATTATATATTTTGAAAGTGGCGCTGCTTCTTGACCAATAATTAACGTTTTACTTTCTACAGCATTGACAATATTCTAACTTTGTTCATTTGTAGAAAAATTTGACGTACTTCTCTTCTTCTTTTAATCATAACAAATGAGAAAACGAGAGTTGCCAGTTTTATCAATATGACAACATAGTCAAATATAATCTGTTTCAATTGGACCACGTCACAAGCCACTTTAGCCCCGATATTCGAATTTTAAGAATTAATTATAGCCGCAGGATTGGTCTGAGAAGGCCTGGACCCGGTGCTATGTGTTATGGTAGGCCAAAATTATAAAATAAAAATATAAAGACAATCACTGGATGTATAGTATTAAGGGTGAAAGAGGGCCGACGCGTCAGAAATACCCGAATCAGCCCAAACGTATACGAAACCTTCAAATGTCTTGAAAATTATGGTTTTATAACAATATTTTTGTGATATTGTTGTGTTTGGATTTGGATATTTAATTATTATAATTGTAAATATCATTTTGGGCTTTCTCAGAAAACCTCTGAGCCAATAAATTGACTTTTTCCTTTAGGCTTCTCTCTGAGAAATGCTTTCCACAAAGATCAATCACATTTTGTCTAATTTGTGGCCATCTACAAAAGGGATTCTGCCCAACCACTTCCCTTAAGACATGCAAATCGTCTTCAGGAGAATAGAAGAGACGTTTTCTTTTAACAATCATTTATCCTGCCGACATTATAAATAACTATATAATTTTGACTAATATTTAGAAAAAAACTTAGGTTATAAACACTTTTCTTCACTTAAATACCGAAAGGGACCGCATCGATACGTAGCCTGTAACACATATTTGTCACCGTATCGAATTTGCGCATGCACAGATAGATACGGATAAGGATACAATTGGAATTTCCACTTGGCTTTAAGTGTCTTTTAACTCCCTAGTAATGATAACTTCTACGTATCACTTAAACCTATCCATATCCTCTGTGCGCAGTCGCAGATCGATACCGATAGATATACGTGTTGAAAATTGGCCGTCCTTTACATCTCTATTAACTGATGTGTTAAATAATAATCATTTGGAAAAGTGCAAATAATGATTAAAGTAGGATAGCGCTTTTAATACAAATCACGGAATAATTACTACCAATCTGCTATAAAAATATTATACAGTCAACTATAGGCTTAAAAAAAGTACAACCGGAGTCAAAAGTACAGTTTAAAAAGCTAATAATAAATATATTGTCTAATATTAAACTGTTGTATTAAATTTTTTAAATTAGATATTTCTTCTACTTTACGTATTCCCATCTAAAACACTTTAATCTGAAACATTTTTCTCATTATAAATAAATCAGAAGTGAAGATATTTTTTTTTAAACAATTTTGATACAAAGAAACATTTACAGAGAAACAAAATTATATATAAAAATTCCTACGACCACATCAAGCAAATAAAACTCGCTATCCCCTACAGAGAAAAAGTAATTAAAATTAGTATTCTTCCAGCTACAAACGTAGCTACCCCGGTTAAGTAATAATATAAAAACCAATAAGAAGAAAAAATGCAAAAATGCGCTATTCCTCCAGAGGTTGGCCATTATCGACCGCGCCAGCTGCTATCGTAAATTGAGTAGGGCTATGGACGCCACGCCTGGGATAATATAAAATGTCAGTGAATGAGGTAATAAGAGATGTTCTATGTTCATTTAAACTCGTTGAAGCGTTAAAATCGCTAGTTAATTAAATTACTTAAATGCTAACAGATTTTTTAATAGCTTTAACAACGTTATTTTTAGTTAAAAAAAGGATACGTTAGTTTTTCTATTTTAGTCGTCAATGAATTTATATGCAATTATATGTTAATTATTGTGCAGGTTTATCTAAGCTAAAAGTAATTGGTACATTGTCTATTCTCCTAGGGATAATATTATGTAACAACGATAGAATTTGAGAGTAGTATAGCAAAGACGGTTCGAGTACACTCGTTATGGAAAATAACATTGGAAATCGCTAAAGTCCCTTCTGGAACTCAATTCTCGACATAAATTCCTATAGGAAATGAGTCAATTTCGTATGAAAATTAAGTTTTGATATTCTCGACATCGTTATTGGATATCAATTCCTATGGGTTCTGGCCATGGGTTTGAATTTTTTTCTACGGTTTTTATTAATTTAGTTGTAGTTTATTTATCTGTCAAAAATAATCTTTATAAATAATGGATGAAGCAATGAGAAAATATTTGACGAAGCTAAAGAATTAGTCCTAATTCTTAGGAGAGACTTCTGAACTAAATGGAAATATGAAGCTGGTAAGTCCTTCGACTCGTTAAAATATCATCAAGAGATTATCAAACGAGGTGGTATTTTAATTGATATGGAGACAATTATATATCCACTCTCAAGAGCTTCTGCTATTCCTCCATAACATTGTACATCCATAGCACAGAATAAGTACTTTCTGTACATCAACCAACGTATAAAACCAAAATTATACAAAACATTAGCGAAAGTGATTTGTGTTTACAATTATTATTTAAAGTTATCATTTGTTTTCAATTTTCATTGGATTAGGAATTCCTAATTAATACAAATCGAGAATCCGCTATATGAGTCTCGATCCGCTTCTGATCTTGGATCAAACCTGATTAGAAGCGGATCAAGACTGATTACGTCACGAGTGACCTTAACGTGGACAGAAACTATTTCCCATATTATTTTTTATAAGGAATGCACTAGAATTGTCTTTGCTATTCTATTTTTGAGTATGTTTTATTTATTTTAGAATTTTTTTAAAGCTGTGTACGAAGCTCTAAATTTTAAGAAATGTTTTTTATTGTGAAATATTGAGGGATTTTACAATTATTTTACATGCAGTTAATTAATTAAGGTCTCTTAGATTTGGCAATGTTTTTATAAATTTAAAAAATAATTTTGAAGTATATCGTCAGCACTAACCAAAATTATACTTTTTGAAAAAATTAAGTGATAATTGTTGAATTCGTTGAAATTCATCTTAATATGTACATAATTTAAAGTTTTATATTGGCTATGCTGATATTGTTAAGTTGGTAATTTAACCATTTAATTTTCCGTCCGACCAAAAGGTCACATTATGTTCTCATTCGCCCGAGGATTGAAATATTTCTTATTGCTAAGAAATTTTATAGTTTAACTTATTTTTTAAAAATTTAAAGAAAGGCGACGAGTGGTTGAAATTCAAATCGTTAGCACACGTTAATTTTGATGAGATTTGGAACATCATCTCTTAATGTTGAAATCCTTAACATCGAAAACTTTTGTTTCAGTATACTATAAATTATGATCCACAACCTTTTTTCTTCTTTTTATTATAATCATATTTTAATTTCGTCACTTATAAGATATTCCATAATAAGACAATTATTCTAAATCTGGAGACAAATATTCCAAATGTGGAGAGAAATATTCCATAAAAATAATTTTCTTAGCGCTTATTCTGAGACAAATATCCCATAATGAGAGACAAATATTCTATAATGTAGAGACAAATATTCCAAATCTGGAGACAAATATTCCATAAAAATAATTTTGTTAGCGCCTATTGGGAGACAAATATTCCATAATGAGACAAATATTCCATAATGAGAGACAAATATTCCATAATGAGAGACAAATATTAAAAATGTGAAGACAAATATTCCAAATCTGGAGACAAATATTTCAAATCTGGAGACAAATATTGCATAAAAATTATTTTGTTAGCGCCAATTGGGAGACAAATATTCCATAATGAGACAAATATTCCATAATGAGACAAATATTCCATAATGAGAGACAAATATTCCATAATGAGAGACAAATATTTCAAATGTGGAGACAAATATTAAAAATATGGAGATAAATATACCAAATGTGGAGACAAATATTCCAAATCTGGAGGCAAATATTCCATAAAAATAATTTTGTTAGCGCCTATTGGCTGACAAATATTCCATAATGAGAGACAAATATTCCATAATGAGAGACAAATATTCCATAATGAGAGACAAATTTCCATAATGAGAGACAAATATTTCAAATGTAGACAAATATTCCAAATGTGAAGATAAATATACCAAATGTGGAGACAAATATTCCAATTGTGGAGACAAATATTCCAAATGCGGAGACAAATATTCCAAATCTGGAGATAAATATTCCATAAAAATAATTTGTTAGCGCCTATTGGCTGACAAATATTCCATAATGAGAGACAAATATTCCATAATGAGAAACAAATATTCCATAATGAGAGACAAATATTCCAAATGTGCAGACAAATATTCCAAATGTTTAGACAAATATTCCAAATGTGGAGACAAATATTCCAAATGTGGAGACAAATATAGCTTAAAAATAATTTTGTTAGCGCCTAATGGGAGACAAATATTCCATAATGAGAGACAAATATTCCATAATGAGAGACAAATATTTCATATGTGGAGACAAATATTCCATAAAAATAATTTTGTTAGCGCTTATTGGGAGACAAATTTTCCATAATGAGAGACAAATATTCCAAATGGGGAGACAAATATTCCAAATGTGGAGACAAATATTCCAAATGTGGAGACAAATATTCCAAATGTGGAGACAAATATTCTAAATCTGGAAACAAATATTCCATAAAAATAATTTTGTTAGAGCCTATTTTAATGAATGTATACGGTAAGTTCCACTTTTTCAATTATCAGTAACAATTATTTTTAAATGAACTATATCCTAGGCCTGAAAAAACTAGAATATGTTAAAAAAAAGATTTTTGGATTTTCGATGTTTTTAGCTATGTAAAATATCAGGAGAAAAATAAAATAAAAAATAAATAATTTTATAATTAAAAAGAAGTATTGAGCCTGGAAGATAATTAAAAAAATATAACTAAAAATCTGCTGAGTGAATAAACAAATATAACATAAGAAACATTTTAATAAAATGACAGTTAAAAAAATATATAATACAGTGCAAAAGACCTCTTTATTTGCCTCTATTTACTTTTTATGAGGCCGTTTTCTTCTTCTATTTTCTCCATCATCCCTCATATTTTTTAGCCCATCTCTGATGTGGCGTTTTCTCTACATGTCCTAATTAGCATAACCTTTTTAGCATAACCTTAAACATATCAAAGAGTCGACAAAATAATTTTTTCAAAATTAGATATTTACCTAAAAATATGCATCTCATTCAAAGCATTTACTTCAAGCTCAGCAAACAAAAAATATTTTTTTATTAACCAATATTATTATATACCGTTTTCTTAATTTGATCACTCTATTGCATTTTCAAATATCTATTGTATGTATTC
Organism: Neocrepidodera transversa; assembly: GCA_963243735.1. Classification (NCBI taxonomy): domain Eukaryota; kingdom Metazoa; phylum Arthropoda; class Insecta; order Coleoptera; family Chrysomelidae; genus Neocrepidodera; species Neocrepidodera transversa. The sequence continues at coordinate 18,674,164 of OY725354.1, read as the reverse complement.
TATATCTGACCAAGATATAACTAATCTTCTGATTCCCTAAAGGAAAACGACTAACCCTTACAAAATACATTTTCCCAAATTATTTATCGCAACAACTAGAGAAACTGGGAGTTCACACAATGGCCTCGATAAAATATAGAGAATCATAGAAACCTTACTAGAGCATTATTCACATGATATAAATTTCACCCTCTCAGCACCTAATCGATAAAGCGTGCCAATAAAGCATCCACAACACTGGCGTAACTGGTTTGCGCTATAAATTTAAATTTGCGTCGACGTCTCGAATATTTTTATAAAATAATGGAAATAGATACATACGATTTAACGTTTGATTTGCGACGTTTTCCAGCTGCTTTATTCATATAAATTCTTTTCTTAAAGTATTTGTTTTTTGTTGGTTTATTTTGTAGTTTATATACTAAATGTTTAGTAAATATCACATTGTATCGAGAGATAGTATTAAAAATCGGTATAACTATTAATTATTAGAAGAAATGAAAGCCCTCACATATGCAAGGAAGTATTATGTGGTAGTGGTGCAGGAATATATGTAGTGACACCAAGGAATGACATCAGTCTAAACCTTGGTCAATATGCAACGGTATTTCAAGCTAAAATTCAAGCCATTTGAGTGTGTAGCTGAGAATATAGACAGGGAATACAAATAAATCCATCCATGGCTCGATTAGTCAAGCAGCGATAAAGGCACTGAAATCACACCAATACAATTCCAAACTTTTATGGGACTACCTACAATCACTTAATACCTTGAAAAATAACAACAATGTGACTATTGTTGGGCACCAAGGCAGAAGGCAATGAAAAGACTAACAACCTTGCAAAGAAGGGAACAGAAGACAACTTTGTGAGACCCGAGCCAATATATGTAATTTCAAATGTACTGGTTTATCAGAAAAAAAACAGTTGATCATCAACCAGCATACTAACCAATGGAAATCAATATATGGTAATAGGCATAAGAGCTATAAAATAATCGTTTTGTAAGTTAGAAAATGACCTGTTACAATTTAATCGTCGACAACTAAGAGATGTTGTCGGACTGCGAACGAACAACTGTAGAATGTGTGATATGACAGTAGAAACTGCAAGACATTTAATGTTTGACTCATGTACTGATGCAAAGCGTAAGAGGCATTTTAGGTATAACCAATGCACAAGATAACCTGGCAGGATCAAACCTCGAGGATCAATAAAATATTAAGAATTTCAGGAGAGGGATAGTGGTTGGGCTCTGATAGTCTACTTTCAGGAAACATACGTTATGCTCGTATAAAAAAAATAATTGACGTTATGACAACATTCAAAATTGTTATTTTTCAATTTAAAACATAACATAATGTTTAAATATCATCAAACAGCTACTGGACATTAGTCAAAAAAAAAGCCATAATGAGAAAAAGCTGAATAATTCATGCCGAACTCAAATATAAACAACTTTCAGTATTTTATCCATATTTGACCTCAAGTTTACCCAAGCTTTAGGATTCAGTAAAATGAATCATAAATGGAGCATAAAAGGTCAACGACCGAGTTGCAAAGGGCTTCCCTCTATTTCCCTACAATAAAAAAAATAGTTAATACATATAGTTAAGTTAATTTAGGTTAGAGTGAATCTAATTCCAATAGATTAGTCTGTGATCACTGTGTATTTTCTTCATTTTATTTCTTTACTTTTTCTTACCTTTTTCAATGTTCTTGGCAGTTTATAGACCTTATTGATCAGCTACTAAATTTGTTTTTTGTTGATTATTTCTAGACTATCGACCTTGGTTAGTCCGTATACATGATGTTTATTGGATAAAGTAGTTAGTAGTATCATCTGTTAATTCACTAAGGTATTTATTAATAAATAGGCGCAAATCCAAAATAACAATTCCGTTCTTTGTAACCAGATTCACTGCAGCCTCGTGGGCTTATTGCGTTATCTCCCGTTTCTTTATCTACTACACCGAGTCCATCAACCTTGTTCCCTGTACAAGTTTATACAGGTTCTTTAATGGCTGTTTGTAGTAGTCTTCTGGATCCATTTTTAGTTTTCCATATATTCTTTGCCTTCTGTGATCCAGTGCCTCACAGTTGCATAGTATGTGGAGTGCATTCTCGGTCCCTTTATTGCATTGTCTGCATTTAAGGTCGCCGTTATATAGCCCCATTTTGTTTAGATGCTCTCTGGTGGGAAGTTGTCCCGTGAGGAGCCCTGTGGTAATTCGTAGTTGATTCCTACTTATTGAAAGCAGTTCTTCAGTTACGTTCTTTGACGGTTCTTTTATAAACTTCTTCCCGTGTAGAAGTCCGGGTACATTGTCCCAGTACAATTTGTGTTTTCGCTTGATCCAGTCTTTTATATGGTTCCTAAACGTACGTTTTGGTACTCCCATCGCTAGTTCTGGACCAATTAATGGGGTGGACGACCCGCTTCTTGCGAGCTCGTCAGCCTTTTCGTTTCCAGCGATACCTTTGTGACCTGGTACCCACGATAAAGTTACTTTATTGTGGGTCGCCAGTTCCCTAAGTTCTTCGCCACATTCCCATACCAGTCTAGATGTCACCTTTGGCCTTAAGGGCTGCTTGACTGTCTGAGTAGATTATGATTCTTTTCCCATCGTGGGCTCTCACATTACTATTTCTCGCATATTCGAGTATTGCATAGACCTCTGCCTGGAATACAGAGGTATATTTTCCTAGAGAGAAACTCTCTTGGTACTTAATCTGTTCGCAGTATATACCAGCTCCAGTTTCCCCTTCGGTTTTTGACCCGTCTGTGTACCAGGTAATTCCGTTAGGGTTTGTCCTGAAATATGTGCTTGTATTCAACTCATTCCGATTCTTAATTATTATTCTCAGAACTTTGTTGAAGCTGTATTTAGCAGTCATGTGGTCTGACCTCATGCCAAGCATGTTGCCTCCAACATGATCTAGCTTAGTGTGTCCCAGTCTATGATTTCCTTGATAGAATGGTAAGTCCTATAGCCGTCGTAGAGCCATTCTAGCCTCCCCCATTATAACGTATTGTAATGGTGAGAGGTCGAGAAGAGTTTCCAAAGCAGCTGTGGGTGTTGTTTTTATGTTCCCCACTATTTCCAAGCAGGCAAATCTTTGTATCTTGCCCAATTTGGAGACAATGGTCCGTTGTTTTATCTTTGGCCACCAGACCAGAGCTGCATATGTTACCATGGGCAGCACTACCATATTGTACAACCAATGTACCATTTTTGGTCCCTAACTAAAACCACTTTTTTCATAACGTAGATTCAACTACCTGATTTTGCTGACTACTTAGTTGAACTATTTATTAGTTTTTGCTGACTAACTCTGCTATATCAAGACTGGGCCAAAATACTTAAAATATATCGCATCTTGTCTAGTAGTTGACTATCCAGTGAGACAGTTCATTATTATGTGATCTCCTTGATGTTCAAAGACAAATTTTTTCATATCTTAGGTTCAACTAACTGATTTGACCCACTCTGCTGTTACTTTCTGGTAAATATTTTCTTCTACGGAAAATTTAATATCGAAACTTGAAAAAAAAATTTAAAACTGTAATCCTCTTTACATCGTCAAGCGGTCTTTTGGCGCCCAAGTCCATATTTCGGATTGCCTTGGCGCCACCTTCCGTTTATAGTGTGAAGGCCACTTACACGGGAAGCTTCAGTGGAGAATAAGATACTCCATCCGGTGATGTATCGGATGGTATAGGCACGGCTTGGCTGGCGTGGTCGTATGACCGTTCCGACGCCGGTATAGGTACTTGGCTTCACTCCCTTTAGCTTGACTTGTCTCTAAAGGTCGAGGGACTGCCACGGAAAGTCGTATTTCGGGCTACCACTGTAGATACCGATAACAAATTGAATTATTATACTCGATAAAAACTTCGAAGTCTAAGAAGCACGCACGCGAGTATCTCTATCTGTCGGACGGAGATTTAACTGGTACGATTCGCCTTATATTCGAAGTTTCTTGCATTTCCATAATTTTAAGTCAATTCTACTTCAGTACTGTGCAAGTAATTATTTAAATAATTTAATTATCATAGTAACTTCGTTACAAAAGGAAAATAATGTATTCCTTAGAAGCCTTGGATGGAATTTGCCCTCTTGATTGTATGCCGTAATTTTCCTAGCTAATTTTAAATGAACTATTTTTTGTTCTGCAATTTTTTATTACTTTTAGACTAAAAAAATTAATATTTGTTATATTTTCATTGTTTACGTAACGCCGCTGGTTTTCCACACCAAATAAATAATAGGATCTGTATCTGGTTTTGCTTTGTGTCAAAATACGGGAAAATATATGGTTTATATAGTAAATGGCTTTGTTTCTGTTCCAATATAGCGATCGATGCAGTTTTTTTGATTGAGATAAATTGATGTAATAATAAACTACTTTGGCAAGAAAGTAACCTCGCTTAAGCGAGTTTTTTACCAATAGCTTGGTTAATGTGTTGAAAAAAAATGAACTCTGTATCCTTATATTTATGTATGTAATAAATTGATATGTTGTTATCCAATTTTTTTAAACAACGTTTCGTCTTTGAAGGGCCATCTTCAACTATTTTTTTAATACCGAACTGTACTTTATATTCCATGTTTAAAATCCCCATTTTTTCTTTTATCCAATCATGTATAACGCTTAATCACATTCATAACTTGTAAATATATTTCTTTTAGTTTTGTACAAAATCAACACTCTTAGATTTTCTGAGAAAACTATTTACTTTTACCCGATGCATTTTTTCAATGTTTCCATCTATAATTATCTATCGGTTGCAAAAAAAAGCATGCAAATCGGTTGTTCTGTTTCTGTTAAGCAAGCAAGTTAGTCGGCACGATAACTCAAAAACTAGATTGAATAAAGGACCCGGGTTTTTTTCGTTTAATAACCGATAAATAACGATATAATCTAATGCCGATTTTTATACCGAAATTTAAAAGGATTGATTGTTGATATGTTTTTATAATTAAAAACGTGTTGGCGTCGAATGTCGCTATGGACCGAGTGCCTGCAGACATAAAGACCTTCGCCTTATTAAACAAACAATAATGTTATAAATCGGTTATAAATTTATATCAATCAGTTGACATTCAAGCGGTATTGCAAAATTTTAAATTGTAAAGCGTTTTTAAAGTGCGATTTTACTGTCTGATAAAACGTTTTCTTACACTGAATTAACTGACTAGTTTCAGTTGAAAAACTATCATCAGGAAATTATTAAAAATATAAGAGGATAGAAAAGTCACAATGGAATTTACTTTGTGACAATTTAACGGTATTTTTGAAAAAAGTTCTTTTGTCAGAAAAATAATTGCTTAAACAATTCCTTTTTTATGAGTGTTGGGAAAGCTGGGTGGGATTATCCCTTCTTTATTTCATTCTGGTAAAGCGATTAATTGTACTAAGAGCTTGTTTAAGATAACATTATATAAAAAACTGTTTGATAAAATTAATTTTTGATTTCACACATAATTTGCACATAAAACGCTAATTTAAAAAAAATCGCATCATAATTAACAAAAAGTAGAAATGCACAAAAATTGTACATAAAACGCACAAAACTATGAAAAAGGTAGATTGTGCTATAATTTTCGTGCTAACTTTATATAACTGTTTTTATCAGTTCACTAGATTTTGGGATATTGTTGTTTAATTTATTAAAGAGAAAAAAATCAAATTCTTCCATTTTTCCACAGAAAAAAAGACATTTTTTACAAGTTGGGAATATGAGCGTGAAGCGTCATCTGTTTCATTACTAGTTTTTATTAGGTTTTGATAATACTTAGGAACTATTCTAAGTACGGTCATATTCCATTTTCACTTTAAACATTTGTAAATCTTTTTTAATAAATTTCTATTAATTATCTCAATTAAATAGAAAACTTGAGAAATTTTTTTTGTTAATTTCACATTTTTACTATCATAATCATTTGAAAGATGACCTTATACTGTAACTAATTCTCTAACTTGGTTATCGAAATATTTATAATTTACTAGCAAAGTTTTTTATCATGTACAAATGTTTTAACCATTGGAAAAAATAATGTCATAATTTTAAAAACTTCACATTTATCTAAACGTAATTCGAGGTTGTATTCAGAGAGTGTTAAATCCATCTTACGGTTGGAGTATTTTAATATTCCAAGATTTATCTCGAGTATTAGTAAACCAATTTCGCTCATATTTTCAGATGTGATACCTCGTCTACATTTGTGTATTTTCTGCCAAGTCATTTTAAATTCCATTATGTAAATGTTATGTAAACTAATTTCAGTGTAAGATTTTCTCTATCTCGCAGGTATATTCATTTTTAGACATTTTTCGGGAAATTAGATTTTTCTTGAACCTAAATCAGGCTCTCATTCAAGTGCGGTTGATTTGAATACGCTTGAAATAGAAGTGTTGTTTGTTAGTTTTAAGGATGCAAAATTATGTTGTAAAGGATTTTTTTTACACAATATATTGAGTGAAAAAATTACAAATTAACCCTATATTGCATAAATTATGAAAAACTATAATACATTTTTTTGTAGTTTTTTTTTTTTTCAGAAATATTATGTGTAGAAAATATTATTATTATTATGAAATTTATAAAAACATTTACTAGTGTTTAACACTCTTTGGTCGTTATGGGTCACTTTGGTGCTTTAATTCAGGTCTCAGATTACCTCAGGCGTCACCTTTCGTTTAGAGTCTAAAGGCCACTTGCGCGGGCAGTATCAGTGGATGATTAAATACTCTATGGGTCGTTATGGTCTTAACCAATCTCGTGTCGTCTGGTAGGGTGGACTTTACTTGCCCCCTGGGGAGTATCTGCTGCTACGATGTTATCGCTCAGATCGGATTATGAAACATATAAAATATTGATAGTAAATTATATAGGCCGATTCCTCTGCATTCCCCATGTTAAATCTTATAAGAAATCTGGCAAAAATTGGTAAATTCAACAGGGCAGAAAGGTCTGCAGTACGTACAAATGGGTCTTCAGTTCTATCAGATACGTCAGCTCTAGTCTTCTACTCTGTCTACATCCACATATTAAATTGTTATATAAATTTAAATTGTTTAAAAGATTTCTTTAGTCTACATATATAAATATTTCTTTTATTCTACATTATATCTCTCTGAAAATTAATTTTTTACAATTTGTTTTTTGCTGGGATACCTCAAAAACCCATCTAGAGCGGAAGGGGTTAACGGATTAACGAATTAATGCCTAGCTTTAATAAGTATATACTAATATAAGTTGTATGTTGTATTTAATAAATATGTAAAATGTGAACTAACCTTTAGCTTGTAAATGGCATAGCCCAATAAGATGGTGCAAAGTCCCCTGTCTGAGATTTTGACCACACATAGGGTATTCGATTCGGTATCCAAAAAGACCAAGCTCCCTAAATTTTGAGCCCCTGAGAGTGTCCCCTCCGTCCGCTAGGGCGAAAAAATCCTATTTTCACCATTTTTGCGATAACTCGGGCTAGAAATAACATTTTTGAATGCGGTTTCTGGGGATATCAAGTCATTATCGAGTCCCTAGGACACTCAAAAACAATTTCGGCCCCTCAAGAAAGATTATCCTCGGAAACAGACACTGGGAACCAGTTTAACGCCCTCAGAAACCACCGATTTACCATTTCTGAATCCCGAAGTTTTTCCATTATGATTTATTTGGCAAAAAACTACATTGGGACTTCCTAACCCTTCGCGTGCTGCCGTGGTATAGATAATTGAAGATTCCCGCTCTCCTGTCTTTCGAATTTCATATCATTTCATACCATTCCGCCCCGCCAGTAGGTGTCTCCCTATGCATTACGTCAGTACTTGCAACTGTTTATATATTTCATGAATATTTGTAACTGTTGCGCCGTTTTTCAAGTACTTTGTGTTTTGGTTATCCAATTTTCTTGTGCCTTCATTATTTTATTTTTGTTAAAGGAAGATTTAGTCTTTAAAAAAGTCAAACATACATAAAGTTTGTAAATCGAGTTCAGTGGCAGGTGACTTGAAGTGAATTTCTTTGTTTACATTACGATGAATTTCGAGTGGGGTTCTATTCTTTCTGTTTTTGCTTTTCCTTGGGTCGTTTGTGACTGGATAACTATCTTCAAGGCATGGAACTGTTCTCGAAACTGAAGGGTATTTGCAAACTGCGCCTGAACTGGTAAAACTGATTGTGAAAATAAACTTTGGTTGGGAAAGGGTTTTTAAATGCAGCAACGTTCAGGTGCTTTTTCAATTTTGATACTGTCATCTAACAAAACATTTTTACAGAGATATTGTTTTTATATTTTTGTTTTTCTGGTTAAGAAACAAGAAAACTGTCAATTTATCTAAAATTTTCGAACTTCCGGGATCTTGTTTGTTTGTCTCAGAAACAGAAAAAGACTCGATTTTTCATCTAAAAAAATTATGTGGCATTAGAACCCACTGTACCCTTATGAATCTAATCTGCAGTGATTTTCGCTGAACTCCACATTCTAAATGGTATTTGGGCACAGAAAATTGTCCGGCCAAAATACTCCGGTGCATTTTCTTGCTGCTTGGATATAAATTGCAGACAACACTATCATTATTTCGTGAAAATTGAGTTTTTTGTGTTGTTGAGGCTTGGCTACTTTTACCAGAGATGAGCTCCAAACACAGGGACGTTGTGCGCATAAGCACAACAAAGACCCAAATCAACGAGAAAGCGAGATACCGGAAGTTGGAGAATTTTAGATAGGTTACCAGTTTTCTTTTTTCAAATAAAAAAATCTCCAATATAGGAACAATTGCTTTGCAAAAATGTTTTCTTTGAGCGTTATCTGTTTTTTGCACGACTGATGGATGGATTGTGGATATGCTTGGACCTTACTTAGCTAATAAAATGATGCGGATATTCTGAAGTCGATCTTGCAGTCCCCACATCCCATGAAGAACTTTCTTCAGAAGGGCGACATTTTAATTTTGGATAGAGGCTTCCGGGATGTCGTTTCTTACTTGGAAGAGGAAATGCAGATCACTGGACTAATGCCAGCGCTAAAGGGCAAGCGACCTCAGTTGACCACTGAGGAATCAAACGACTCTCGATTTGTCACGAAGTTAAGATGGGTGGTAGAGACCGTGTACGGCATCATAAAAGAAAAGTATCATTTGTTAAATAATAAGTTAGACAATAAAATGTTGCCCAAAACTGGAACATACTGTAGAATAGCATGCTTCCTTAACAACGAATTTGGCAAAAGGCTGACTCTGATGTTCAAATGAGTGATGACATTGTAAATGCAATGACTGCCAGAAAAACTTCTGAAAACCAGCTAAGCAAAACTGTAGAAGAGAATCGTTGGAACCGGCGTAAACGACAATTTAAAAATATGACATCCTCCGATGTCGTGGACTTTCCTAAATTGACATGGCGTGAATTGATAATATTTTTTACTGGTACCTATCAGCTAAAACAAACAATATCCTACCTTGCTGAGATTTTGGATGAGCACGATAACCCATCAGTAGGATTTTACAGAGAAAACGAGAAAATTAACAGAGTTTCGGTACCTTCAAGACATAGAAATATGCTGTGCTCATGTGGCTGCAATTATTTATTATCTTTCCAATGGACGATATGAAGACAGAATTTTGAGACCAGCCGAGATTTTGACAAAAACGTTTTTGACCGATAATATAGTCACGTGCATCAACGACGATTCAGAGGATGACGAATAAGATTTTCCAAGATCATTATAAAATTCTGTAGCAGACTGATTAAAGTACATAAGAGACAATTGTGAATAATCTATTAAACAATGTTTCTGTGAGAATATAGTTAGTTAAATACTTATCCAAAAATCATGGTTTATTATTTATTTAGAGAGTATAGGGAAATGGGTTGAATCAAGGCCTGGTGGCATATAAGATGTTGGCAAATGGGTGAATATAGGTGTTGAAGGGTCGTTGTCGGAAAGTAACTTGTTTAACGGACGGCAACCAGGCCTAGTCGGAGGTTTCTGAGGGCACTGGCACTTTCCCTTTCTCTAAAGAATGTCTCGAAGGTTTAGAAATGAAGTCCCAATGTAGATTTTTGCCAAAAAAATTATACTGGAAAAACTTCGGGACTCAGAAATGCCAAATCGGGGGTTTTTGAGAGCGTTAAACTAGTTCCCAGTGCCTGTTTCCGAGGAGAATCCTGGGGACTCGATAATGACTTGATATCCCCAGAAACGCCCCAAGAGGATCAGGAATGGGTCGAAAATCGAGAAAAAAAGGCCAAAATCGCATATTTGACGTTTTTTCGACCTTTAGTCCCACCTGAAAAAATTTTCAAAATACACCATCTGAAAGGTAACAAAAAATGCCAAAAGTTTGCGTTTTTCAATTTTGTGTCGCTAAAAAGGAATGTGCTGAAAAATACATTACAAATATTGAAATGACGGCCATTCTTGTGGTCGGAGGGCCAAAAAATCTGAAAAAATTCAGACATCTGCTCCATTAAAAGACCTTTCGAATGCTGAAAACTGCATTCAAAAATGCTATTTCTAGCCCGAGTTATCGCAAAAATGGTGAAAAGTGGCTTTTTTCGCCCTAGCGGTCGGAGGGGACACTCTCGTGGTCTCAAAATTTAGGGAGCTTGGTCTTTTTGGATACCGAATTGAATGCCTTATGTTTGGTCAAAATCTTAGACCAGGGACTTTGCACCATCTTATTGGACTATGCCATTTCTCTTCTTAGTAAATACAGAACTAAACACCACTTTAAATATGAATCTAGACATGACATAAACAACAGAGACTTTGTAAACAGTTTCAAAAAGAAAATAATCAAACATATTGTCAGTAGATAGAACGTTCGTTAACTTTAACGGTTCTGTAACTAATGACAATGACGTTTAGATTGTGACAATTATACAAGAAATCAACTTGTGAGTTTTATTCTAAACGTCATCGCCTTTACTTATTGAATCTTTAAAGTTAAAGGACGTTCTATCTACTGACAGTTAAAGTTTCAAATGTGACAGCTAAAAATTTTCGTAATAAGCCGCATACAGTGCTACAAACTTTGTTATATAAAAGAAGTGCGCAATGGCCGATCTATTTTTCTAAATTTTAGTCCATTGTATAACATGGCTACAAAAATGCTTCAGTGAATCTCTAAAATACCATTTATTTGTTTCTCTTTTTTAAATTTGATATTTGTATAAGTCTTTCTTTTTTTTAAGGGAAATTGGAATTTCTTTTTCATAGGGAAAATATTTAAAAGCGGTGGATACATAAAGACATTTTGAATCATCAAAATTAATATATAATTTTTTTATAATATTTTTTATGGCGGCTTAAAATACTTTTACTGCATATTTAGTCAAGTAATTTGTCGAATTTAAAATAAATTTGGAACTAAAAATTAAATTAAACACCCTTTAGTACGTCGTGGGTCGTGTGAAAATAATCATTCGGATGTTTGGCGAAAATATTTAGTTAAAGATGGAAGCATTGTAAATTAATTTAATATGTGTGCCCTGTATATGGTAGTTGCGATCAAGAAAACAAACCGTTATGAAATAAAAGTCAAAAGATTTCCCGTTCGCCACCAACAATATTTCAACATTGAATCAAAGAAGAGTGGAAACTTTTTCCATTATTTTCGGCAAGTTTGTTATAAAGTAGAAGAGGTCGACAGTTGGAACGGATTTCTTTATGACCATTTTTGCGGAACGAACCTGATACCAGACAATTCCGATTCTACACCTGAGGGAAAAATCTTATTTATAAGGTAGACGAAAAGGCATTTAAGTTATTTATTTGATAGATATCCTCTCGATACCTTCATATGGATTCGAGATATTAAAGACGGCCTCAATTTCTATTCCCTACTGATTTTGTTTATTACAAATGTACCGGGCAGCACAAACAAATATTATTTTAGTTGAAAATCTTAAAAATAAAAATCTACAAACCAATATTAGGTTATATTATATCAGAACTAATTTTTACTTCTTAGCTATTACATTATATAAGGGAAAGCGCAGATTTAAATTAATTGAATTATATTGGGATTTCGTTAATAAAAACATTATAATTTTTTTTATTGATGGTCAAATATCGTTTTACATAGTGTATCCAATTTTTGAAAGACGATGGTGAATTTCATAATGTTTTTTCCTTGAAAATTCGAAAATGTGTAATTTAAATATACTTTTAGTCAAATGAAATTAAGAGCTGCAGTAGCAGATTTGGATCAAGTAGATAGACTTTTGATTGGAAGTTTCCTTCGAATGATTTCTTGACTTTCAAGGATTCGTCAGACTAGAGTTCAATCCTTATAAGTGTATATTGTTGTTTTAGTTTCTACCACTCAAACTAATAGTGAGTACATGCTGATAACTGAATGGCAATGGGGTAGTTAATAAATAAGCAATGTCGCTAATGTACAACCATCTAAGCCAATGTACGTTGGATCTGGCGATGAGGGCTGAACGGTATGAAGGTGGCTAGCGAACAACCTCTGGAATAACTTAAGAATAATGGGACGTCCTGTGGTGATATTAACGTGCTACTCTTCGGCAATCTCATGCAATGGGCTACTTTTGTGATTTTTTTTAAAAATTATTTTTAAATGTATATGATCAAAATGTATTATCTACACTGATTAATAATTTTAAATCTTAACGCTTTTGGGCCCTACTGACTTCAATTTACAAATTTCGCGGGTTATGACGTACTACCTGTAACTCCTCCCATTTTACAGATTTAGTTTGAAAGTGTCTACTCGACCACATATTGTATTTGGTGGTAAAGATAAAATAATCGGTATATCGATTTTGAGTGGCTTTCGTTAATAGTTAATAAGAAATAACATACAAAAACAGAAAAAATTGGTTTAATGTGATTGTGCGTTAGCAACATACATCTCACATAGTTAAACTGCAGGATTACCTAAATTTAAATTTCATCGATTTTTATAATCGTGTATCATAAAATAATCCTCATTAGGCAGATTATTTGATGTAGCTTTTATATATTCATTCTCCATTTTTCAGAACACTCCCACAATCACAATCGATATTACATAAAGATAAAGACGTAAACAAATTTTGGTTTCATAGACAGTCCTGTTTTAAAACTGACGTTATTTAAATATTTACAATGAGCCAATTCAATCAAATCTCAGGTAGTACGTCATTATTTATTTTAATCTTCAATTTCTTAAAGAAAAAGTAAATTTGTGCAAAGTTATTTAAGGTATAATATTAGTCATTTAATAAGTAATAACTACATATCATGATTTATATTAGATTTCGTAATACAAAAGTATCCCATTACCTCCAATAAGAGCATATAAAGTAATTAAGCAGCCTACTATAATGCGACCAGTCATACATCTATGGAGACTATTCAGATTAGTAGAATTGGTACAGAATATGCGACAAGAAGAAGACATCACGTTCGTAGACATCTTGAAACATTTTGAACGCATAGCAAATTGGTGAACATCATATGGAAGTACTGATTGGCAAAGGTGAATTCTCAAGTAAATGGTAGCTGCACATAACCAAGCCGTATTGGAGTACTTTAGAAACAAAGAAATGCATGCTGTAAGAGCTCAGAATGTACTTGTTGATGCGATAAGAGACAATGCAGATATCAAAATGGAGAGAGCTATACCAAACAGGGCTCCTCCTGACTATACAATTGTACCAAATGCTATACAATCCAATATTTTTTCGTACATGCAAACCACAATGACGAAAAGCATACATTTTGACTTTATTTCGTTTTGCATTACTTCAAAAATTCGAATGAGGCAACTGTTACATATTTCCTAGTTTCAATCACTTGGATCGCCATCGAATCATTTGTCTATATCTTTCATCTCATCATGATAGGCGTAAAGGCGTATCGATTTATCACAGATCACAATCACAGAGCAGTCAAATGTCAAATCTGCCAAATTGAATTGGTTGCAGAGTGTCGCTAATTTTTAAGTTTCAAATATATCAACAAATAAACAGTAAAACAATACAAATAACGAATGTTAAATGAATCGTAGTTTAAAGTATGAAATAAAATGAACCGATATGTGCTCGTTTATTTTATTTCATCGTTCATTTTAATTATTTTAGAACGCTTCGCCGTGTCATTCGAGTTAATGCATAATATAAACAAAAGTTAACACGATGGGGGTCCTGTGCGTGCATCCTTAAACTCTTCCGATTTTTATTCCATTTATAAATCAGGCTTGCCAATTATTCTGATGTCAGTGGTGACGTCAATAGTGTAATACAATCCTAGCGAAAAGAATACATTTTCATCTGTCATTTTCGTATAACAAAAATGCCGTGTAGCAGCACTGATACCAAATCACATCGATAATACAGCTGGACTTCCGAAAGGACTCGTAATATATCTAGGAGAAAACGTAATGCTGGTTAAGTAAATGGTTCGATGGGTTTCATAACTGAAATCAATGGCTAGGCTTTTATAGAGCACAACTAGATGAATATGGTATACCATCAGTCCGTATAGACTTTGGTAAAGATGGCGTTCATACAGTTAAGTCAATATGGAAGTAGTTCCCTGCTGCCAGCTATAGCTATTAATAGTATCATGGGCTTTTACTGTACACAAGATGCAGTGATCTACAGTATATATTTATTGAACTTGGATTAGACCTGTTTGCAGAAGGATGTCGAATGAGAAACTAGATGGAGTCCTAATCGAATACTTTGACTGTGCGAATTTAACGGGCAAGATGCCTGTAATACAGAAGCTTTGAAATAAATGGGGAGCCTTAAATACATAGCACAAGATTAACAAGACCTATATAATACATTCACTGTACAATAACTTGACTATCTTAAATTATAATAATTTGATCATGTAATAATTTGATATGGTATGACATAGTACTCTCGAATCGCACTAGGTGAGATCCACTGATACAGGTGTGGTCTATATTTTTACCATCACTAAAACATCAAAAATATATTAGGGTTTTCAGAGGAAAGTAATTTTTTCACCATCTATGTTTTTTGGTCACTGAACATCAAATTTAAGTTTGCAGGCCAAAATTTTAAACGGAACTTTGTTTTTGACCCAATGTACCTTACATGAATAATGAATGTAGGAAAAGCAATTAAAAAGTGGATACAAACGAATGAAATGCAATTATTACTAAAATAGTGTTATATGTACGAATATCATTATAATGATAAATGTTGGGAATGATGAATGTCGCTGTCGTTATAAAGTGGACTAGCCTTAATCATCTGAAACAAACAGGAGATGTTATTTTATGGATTTATTGATAGACAAGGTGAGTAGTAATCTGCACATATTTACTGTTTAAGAGACTACTGTACATACCTTCGTTTTTCAAAGAACTGTCACATCCTCTTTAGTCTGTTCATCTATACTCCTTATTTTTTGAAGGGTCTTTAATTAATAGAAAATATGGGTTAGCTTGTACATTCACATTAAGTACACCGGTACATTTATACTTTAAAATGCGTGAGTGTCATCTTAAGGGAAAAAATGTTACATACCTTCGTTCACTTTGTCCACACTTTCTTCGTTGGTCTCAACAACCGGCGACAAGGTAAATCCCAGTTCGTCCTAATCTTCGACGTCGAATGGTCCGTCCTCAAGACTGTTTGTGAGATCTGTCTCGATTGTCACATTATTGCTTGACCCCTCACAGATTGGTGCATTCGAGGCCTGGCTTTTTGCAGCTACATGCTTTTGAGCAGGTCTTGACGCATCTGCATGATACCAGACGTAGCAGTTCGGAAGGAGTAGGGGCTTGTAGAGAAGTGATCTGTTACAGGAAATTTGTAGCTCGTTTCCAACCCCAATCTTCGGCATTTTTCTTAATCTCAAGCCATTGCTGCACCTGGTGATACACCCTAAAACTGTGTTGTGTAGATGCAGCTGTTGATGGTTGGAGTGCAGCTATTTTTGATGAGGTCTTGAAAGCTGCTTTCTTATAATTAATGTACCTCAGACGGTTTATCGACGGTTCAGTATTTTCTGTGTATCCGTATACGTTGACCAGGAATCTCTCCCCTGCTGCTGCAATGCGTTCTTTAGTTATAATAAGTAGGATGTCTTTAAAAGTGTGTCTGAGAAGGGAAAGACCTCTCGGAGGTAAAAACATCTACGTCTCGTTACGGCTCACGAGGGCTTTGCAACAATAATAAGATAAAACATTATTTTATGAAATATATACATCTTTTCTTAGAATTGCTTTTTTCAAGATCAAGTTATAGATTGTTTTATTTACACAGGTAAATCTCGCGACATATTGAAATGTAAGGAACTTTGTCTACTTTTAATTTGTATGGAATGGGCTTGTCGAAAAAATGCTTCCTTTCAAGATAAAGCCCAAAAATTGAGAAAATCGCCAAAAAATGATCAAAAAGTGCCCAAAAAACAAATTTCCGGGCCAAAATTTTGCCCGAAAACTTCGAGTCCCTGTTTAGTGACCCAAAAAATACGGAGGGTGAGAAAATCAAAAATATAGCTAAACTTTTCTCTTAACCCCAAATTTTTTTGCAAATATGCCTAGCCTGAAAGTGCACCAAAAAGTAAAAATTTATTTTTTCTATGCTGCTAAATGTATTTCAAAATCTTTATGACTAAAAATAAAACCGTGGGGCGCTCATCATAATCCATTTCTCTACCACATACACACAAATAAATTTTTTTGAATATAAAATTCTCAACAAAATTCATTTATTAGCTAAAAATTTTCATAAAACGCATAAAAAACATATAATAATAATAATAATAATAAATATATTTGTATACTAAAACATTACAATTTATGTTCTTTACTTCATAAATGTAAAAAAGATATTAAATATGAAACACAAACAAATTAAATGCACCGACTTGTACCACGCTGTTTGATAAAAACTAAATAAAAAATAAAAATAGGAAATCGGAGATATTTTTATATTTTGTATTAGACTGAAAGAATATTTAAAACGTTCCGCCTCTTGTCTACTATTTTAATATGGAGTGCGTTTTTCCATACGCGTTCAGGGGTCATTTTAGGCGAATTATTCCCTTACAGGGCCCCCCTCTACGCCTTAACATTTTTATGCCATTAATTTAAATTAGGTAATCTTATTTATAAGGCGTTTCATTAAATAAGAGTTATTAAAACCTTTTAGATACTGATGCACAATAATCACTATTTGTTATTCTTAAAAAATAAAGAAAATAACGTTTTTAAATATTTATACAAATGTGATATGGTGATAACGTTAAAAAAAATACACACAAATATAAAAACTGTTCTGGCACAATTTATCAATAATATCATCGCCAGTAATACCAATCATTATATCAGATTTGTACCCCATAAGAAATAAGGCTTCCAAATTTTCCTGCAAAATATAACTAAGCAGTTTTTTTTTTAATAATTTTAATTTGGAAAAAGATGTCTAACAAAAGACCTTCCGTGAGTGATATTGTAAACAGAAATTTATAAACAGTATGTAGGTAATTGTTTAAATTCTAATGAGTATACATTATATTCATATAAAATCTTGAAAATGCAGGATATGCACGAGTAGCACTGTTTCACGGTTCATTTAAATTTCTCGTCTCATCGGCTCAGTGACGTCATGCAGTAACGAAACGAGTTTGCGACGTTTCATAATGTCTTATAGTTCATTAACAGGGCTGTTCTCAATTTGATTCCATATGTTTTTATTTCCACATATTTTTAATGTAGCATCACTCCTGCTTCTCCATCTTGTGGTACATATCGCATTTAACTTTAAATACCGATGATGACTATCTGATTTTTCATAAATACTAAGCCTTTTGTATGATTCTTTCAAAGTACCATAGAAGCTATGCCTATAAGGCATGGCTTGAAACATACCCAAAACATAAGCGTGCCTAAGAAGGGCATGTCAAATCTATAAAGAAGAGACAACCTTATGAGAGTTTACATTAAAATTAAAAAACTAAAATAACTTAAACTTATTTATAAAGAAGCCCTCGGTAAGACATAAGACGGCATACACTAACATGTGAAAAATGCAAAATTTCGCTACCACCAGGTGGTACGAAGACCATTCGCTTACAGCGGCGAGAACAGAAAAAGACTCATCTCGTCTCAAAACAAAATGGAAGCTAACGACATCCGTAAGGTAGCGTGTCGACAATTTATTATTATCTAAATAGCTAAATATCTATAGTCAAGTACTCTAAACGACTATTCAAAGCATGTGTAGTGTAAGAGAAGTAGTTTACTACTTAAAACTTGTTTTGAGTTATGATATAAATTGAAATTAAAAGAACCTTTTTTATAAGGGTCATTAAGTAATTCGTTTATCATGTTGCAAAATACAAAAGAAAAATATTTACAAATGGCTTTTTTACTTAATTTATGAGAGAGATGTAAAAACATAAAACTTTATGCTACAGGATGTTCTGTTTGATGTAAAAATCGTAGACAAAAATTATGTCGATGTATAGAGAGAAAAAAAGGTCAATTTTCATGTTAAATCAGCTCAGTCACTATTCATGTAAAAGAGTAAAAGTACTTTATATGACGTTTTTGTTACGACAGTGTCTTTGTGTTTTTGTGTATTTCTAAAAATTAAATTAAATAATACTTTTAAATTAATATTATTTGTGTAATAAATATATTTTTCAAAATTTATCTCGTTTGGGGTGGTGGTGGCTCTTTCTGGCTAATTTATGAGGGCCCACCGAGAAACTCCCAGTCATCCGGTGGGTCAGCACGCGCCTGCGTTTTACTACTAAATTATTCTTTTTATGAATATATTTAGCATTATATTTGTTGCTAGAAAATTGTGCCATGATCGTGTTCTATTTGATCTATTGTTTTGATTAATCGCATTTATATTTTTTATGAATATGATTTCATTTATCACTCTTCCACAATTCACTTTTGCAGATTTCACGAAGTTAACAAAATCGACAACATGCTCATCTACATCAAAAATACGCGCATAAATACTTTATTCAAACAACTTTCAGAATAGCGCTGATAATTTGCATCAAAAATGACGCGGAGAGACAGTGGAAAACAAACGAAAAACAGCTTATGAACTGTCACAGTTAAATTTTTTGTTTTTGCTAGTTCGCCTCTGCTAAAATTTGCATAATGTTTGCATGTTAAGCGGACCAGTTTTGGGGTAAAGTTTGATAAGTTGGCTTGCGTATTGATAACACTATCTAAACTGTCATTTAATTGCCATTTGCTGCCGGAAAATGGCGATTAATCATTGTGAGTTAGTGGGTTTTATTAAAAATGTTTTACTTAGTTAAAATCATTATAAATGGTTAATTAATTTTATTTTCTGATAATTTGGTTTTTTTTTTTAATTACACAAATATATGAAATAAAAAAATTACTCCTTCAAAAAATCTATTATTTTTCTTACACTAAACAAATTTAACCTAATATATTGTACTAATATACTTGTCCTTACAGGGTGTTTAAAATTTTTAGTTCAATTAGTAGAACATTCTCACTGTAATATTCGGATTATTTTGAATAGAACACCCTGTATTTTTAAATCTTCATGTTTTTAACTTATTTAGATATTTCTGAAATTTTGTCTTTCTATACCATTTGTACAAGTAAATATCCACTTTTGGATACTTTCAAAAAACGTTCCATTAACTATTCGATAAAAGACGTGGATGGAGCTCCTGCAAATTTGATCACTTGATAATAGCAAAGCTAGGTCCTTACTGAAAAAAAAGTAACGCAAAAAAACGAATTAGATAAATATGTCCGTTACTTTTTTAAAAAAGTAACGATTTTTTCGTTACTTTCCGTCAGAAAAGAATCGTTTAGATGAATTAGAAACAATTAAAGAACAAAAAAGACTTGAAAAAGATACTTTCAATGGTGGATTATTAATTAATTGGAAGTGCTTCACCTGAAAAACAAAAGTTTGTTCAATATTTTGATACACACAAATAATTCTTCTTTATTGAAAAAAAAATCTCTAAAGGACACTAGAAAAAACATTAAAAGAATTTCAAGATTTTTTTTAAATTCTTAAAAAACCTTCAAAAAGCACTAAGAAATCCATAAATAAAATCCCAAAAAAATCCTGAATATTTCCTGAAAAATCTTTGTAAAATTATTGATACATCCCTGAAAAATCCTTTACCTTAGAAAGCCTTTAAAAACTCTTTGTTCCATACAAGAAAAATACTTGAAAATCTGAAACATCCTTAAATAATCCTTAAAAAATATTTACAAAAACGTTAAAAAATTAGTCTGGAATCCTTCTGGAAAAAAACCTTGAGAAATGCCTAAAAAATCGTTGAAAAATCCTTAAAAACCATTAAAGATGACTTAAAAAAATCGTTGAAAAGCCAGTAAAAAAAGAATGCATAAAAAATCGTTTTAAACAACAAAAATCCCTAAACAATCTTTTCGAATAATTTTTAAAAATTCGTTTAGAGTCCTTGTGAAATACTTATCATACTGAAACATTAAAAAAACACTATAAATCCATTGAAAATTCCTCGAAAAATACAAGAAAAATCAATGATAACTTCGTTAAAAAATCCCTTAATAAAATATTTGAAAAATCTTTGAAACATGCCTAAAGAATCCTAAAAAAATAATTAAAAATTATTGTACAATGGTTATTAAGAAATCCTTATACAATGGTTAAAAAAATCTTGAAATCATCCTTTTAAAATTTTTAAGAACTTTTAAAACATCAGTAAGGAATCCTTTAATAATCCACACAAAAATCAATGAAATAGTCTTCATAAATCATTAAAAAAAATGCAGAAATCCCTAAAAAAATCATTGAAACACTCTTAAAGAATCCTTAAAAAATCCTTGAAAACCCATTAAAGAATCCATAAACAATCCTTCACACAACAAAAATCTCTAATCAGTTTTTTTATCCATTGAAACAACAAAAATCTAAATAGTCTTTTTGAACAATTTTTAAAGTCATTTAAGATTCTTTTTTGAGTTTTAGGAGAAGATTACCACAAAAATAATTAAATCGAAGAGGTTATCCATATCTCAAATGTGGTCCAAGTATTTTATCAAATAAATAAAACACGAAGTCAGTACCACAAGTAATATATTAAAGGATGATAACAGGCGACTAGTTTCGGCTAAAAAGCCATCATCAGGCCTACAAGGTTCAAAACAATGATTAGTTTTAACTTCTTAAATTATAAATTGACAATGAAGAACTTACCAAACAAAAAATATAGTATCAAGGTTGCATGGTAAAAAACGTAAAGAATTTTTGGTCACAACCGCGCGGTTGTTACGTCAACATAGTATAAAATTGTTACCATACTTGATTTTATCTACATTTTAGCAAAAATATAGCAATTCTTAATTTACCCTTTATTATTATTTAAAAAATTATGATACAAAAAGATTGTGCAAATATAAACTGGAGTAAATTCAATGTTAAATATTTACAAGTTTGAAGGAATAAATTTAATCTTGAAATTTTTTTGTGTAATTTTTTTTCCTGAATTTTAAATATTTCATTATTGCAACTTTTAACATCAATCTGATGCACATTCAACGGAACATTAACGAATTGAAAAATATTGGGATGTTGTTTGTAGAATTAATATGGAAAAAATCTGTGGTTGAAAAATATTTTTTTAGTAAATAGGTTCGAAATCCTTGTATTTATTATCATTTGGGGCCTTCAAATAAAATAGTTCGGTATTGAAAAAAATTATTCAAAAGTATAATTTTAAATATTGTCCGATTTTACACACTTACCATTAAATCTAAAGACTGAATTTTTTTGAACCAATTTTAGAATTGAACCAAACACTGGAATCGCCATTTCAAAATAAATTCCTACTATTTTTAATAATAATTTAACAACTATTAACCCTATATAATTTTGTTTACAGCTTTAAATCCTTTTAAGGAACTTTAAAGTATAATAATCTTCTTTTATCTAGTGGCGCTCTTTACCGGTGTGTTTAATCCCTAAAATAATATTTACCTGACTTTTAGACTTTTAAGCAAATGTGGAGCAACTTACATAGTGCCATTCTTATAAAAATTCTATTTACCTACTTTTTCTTGCAAATGAACTAATTTCATATTTATTTTAAAATGGTTTAACACAAACCGTCAGATTCTGATTGATATTTAGTTATCTTATTATTATTTTTACTTGGCCAGGATTATGTTGAGCAAGAAGAAATTAAGTATGCAGCTGTCATTTATTATAAATATTATAACTTCAAATATTATAATAATATCATGAAATTTTTGCACCTCGACATTTAAATCTTTAACCCAATTGTTCGGAAAATTGTTTTTTCTAATTCAAATTTTTTAATTACAATAAATATACATCAGTATAAAATATTTGTATAAAAAAAATATTTAAAAAAGTGAAAACCTTGTATTATTTAAATTTTTAGTCAGACATTTTTTGTGTACATATTTGTGAAATTGGAATGAAACTAATTGAATGTCCAAAATAAACCATTGAATATATTTGTTCTGAATATGAATATAAAAAATTGTTTAATATATCGATATTTTTTTCATTATAATTCCATAGAACAATAATTTTGCAAACAATGTAAAGGACCCGGGAATATCTAGTAGTGGAAAATCGTTAACTATAATAAGAACAGGAAGGGACTTAATACTGAGCATTGGAAATGACCCAAATCACAATTATAATACGTAGTTTCTACCTAAAGGGTATTATTTCAACCATTCCTAAACAATATTAAAAAAAATTTGCAGTATCTGCTTTTGATTAGTCACAATATCGTTTTTGGGTCACAGGCACTTAAACATGCATTTATTTCCTTATTTTAGGGAGTAAATTGTCAGTTTTACACTTTTGGGACTAAAATATTTAATAAGTACTATATAGAAACTAAAGTGCCACTTTTACTCCTAACAATTTTCAATCTTTAGATTAAAAGTAACACTTTAGTCCCTTGGTACATAATATACTATATTAGAATAATATTATTGCATCATTTTTAAACAGTTAGAAAATGTATAAGAAGTATATATATATTGTAATGTTTTAAAGGAACGTAATAGGAAAAATAAAATAGCCTAAAAGTAGTTGCTTACCTTCACATAATAATGAGAGAGCGCACAGACTACAAGATAACTCAGGAAGTATGAAATCGGTACTAAAATAAATAAGAGAAACACATATAAATAAAAGTAAAAGTAAATAAATTTGAATACCTGAAGGACAAATTTATCAAATCAGATGGAATAATGCAAATAATATACACCTAAAAAAAGGAACATTGTAAAACTTAATTTAAGAAAAATTGTAATTATTTATAGGGTATGTATCAGAAAGAATTTGTTGGATAAAAAAATTAAAGATATAACGAAAGGATAGGAAAATCAAATAAGAAGAAAATATTTAAAAATTTCATAAAGTACAAATCAATTTGACAGACAAAAGTCGTAAATTTAAATGACGTAATAAATCAAAGCTAATAATATTTTGAGGGTAACTAAGGAAAAAGGTTGGTTACTAAGAGGTTTATTGATAAGAGGTCGACAAGAAATTTTAGAAAGATAAAGGTGAGAAAAATTTCAACAAATTTTAAATTAACAGAAATCATGTAAAAGTTATAAAGAAATTCAACAAAAAGTTATATCAAAGTGATTTAGAGGATTGGTAAGAAGTTTACAATAAAAATTCTCAAGAAAACAATTACAATTCTTTTAAATAAAGCAAATGTTAAATGCATGGAAAAAGACGTGGTGACGCCATTTTGTAATCATTTTACACATTTATTGAATTATATTATACTAGAGGAAAATACACTTACCAGAAAATTGTGGTTTTAATATAAATAATCCAAAGGTTCACTGCAAGTATCCAACAGGTTTTTTCTTCCAAAATTGCTATATAGAATAAGAAAAGTGGGACCAAATGTATGAAGGTGAGCATCCATCACTTATCGTTATAATGAAAGGATGGTAGATCATGTGGACGGTCTCTGCGCAAATGCAGACACATCCAAATACAGTTAAAAGCTATATCAGAGGTATCAGTCTATATAGGGACTAAAGTGTCACTTTTACTCTCAACAATCTTCACTCACTTGATTAAAATTGACTTTTTAGTCCCTTGGTACATAATGTACTATAATATAATAATATTATTGCATCGTTTTTAAACAGTTAAAAGCTTTAGCAGACGTATCAGTCTATATAGGGACTAAAGTGCTACTTTTCTCTCAACAATCCACTTTCCGAACTAAAAGTGACACTGAAGTCCCCTGCTACATAATATACTATAATAAATTAATATTATTGCATCATTTTTAAACAGTGAAAAACTATATCAGAAGTATCAGTCAATATAGGGACTAAAGTGCCACTTTTAATTACAACAATCTTCACTTTAAGGATTAAAAGTGACACGTTAGTCCCTTGGTACAAACTATACTATAAGAGAAAAATATTATTGCATCATTTTTAGATAGTTAAAAACTCTATCAGAGTCCATATAGGGACTAAAGTGTCACTTTTACTCTCAACAATCTTCACTCACTTGATCAAAAGTGACACTTTAGTCCCTTGGTATATAATGTATAATACAATAATATTATTGCATCGTTTTTAAACAGTTAAAAACTGTAGCAGACGTATCAGTCTATATAGGGACTAAAGTGCTACTTTTTCTCTCAACAATCTTCACTTTCGGAATTAAAAGTGACACTGCAGTCCCCTGGTAGATAATATACTATAATAAGATAATATTACTGCATCATTTTTAAACAGTTAAAAACTATATCAGAGGTATCAGTCGATATAGGGACTAAAGATCCACTTTTAATCCCAACAATCTTCACTTCAAAGATTAAGAGTGACAATTTAGTCCTTTGGTACAAACTATACTACGAGAGAATAATACTATTGCATCATTTTTAGACAGTTCAGAGGTATCAGTCTATATAGTGACTAAAGTACCACTTTTACTCCCAATAGTCTTCCCTTTAAGGATTAAAAGACACTTTAGTTCCTTGGTACATTATACACTATATTAGAATAATATTATTGCATCATTTTTAGACGGTTAAAAACTGTATAAGAGGTATCAGTCTTTCAACAATCTACACTCTCAGGATTAAAAGTGACACTTTAGTCCCTTGGTACAAAATATGCTATAATAGAATAATATTATTATATCATTTTTAACAGTTAAAAACTGTAGCAAAGGTATCCGTCTATATAGGGACTAAAGTGCCACTTTTACTCCCAAGAAACTTCAATTTTAGGATTTAAGGTGACACTTTAGTCCCTTGGTACATAATTCAATTTATTAGAATAATATTATTGCATCATTTTTAGACATTTAAAAACTGTATAAGTGGTATCAGTCTTTTAATAATTAACACTTCTGGGATTAAAAGTGACACTTTAGTCCCTTGGTACAAAATATACTGTAATAGAAAAATATGATTGCATCATTATTAGAGAGTTAAAAATTTTATTAGGGAAATCAGTTTATATTGTGATTAACTTTTACTACCAAAAATCTTTATTTTTAGGACTAAAAGTGACACTTTAGTCCCTTGGTACATAATATAGTGTAACAAAATAGTATTATTGCATCATTTTTAGACACTTAAAATTTTTATCAGAGGTATCACTTTTATTTCTGAATCAACACTATAAAAGCGGAGGACTGTACAACATAAAAATTTGTAATAGTGCCAAGTAATCCATGTAAGAAAACTTTGATTTGACTTTTATTATTTACTTTATTTTAAACTTACATTAAAGTACTTTTAGAACATTTACGACTTTTACTTTATCGTTTTTGCTTCGCTTTTTGATATGGATGTTTATTGCTTAATGTATAGGTTCTTTATTTTAATTAATTTTATTTTTTCTTACAGTGTTATAAATGTTGATATATAATTAATGCTAACAACGATAAAACTCCTATAGATTGTTACAATAAATGGTAGTAGATTTGTACAAAATAGAGGAAGGTCCGAAAATAGAAACATTCAAACCTCGACCTACTTCCCATTACCCAGAACTAGTATTATATGCCAAATCGAGCCCCAAACAATACAGGATGGAACCATTAACCCAGAGTTTTGTCCTAGCCACAAATAGATAGAGATAACCATACCAACAGGGGGTGCTAAAAGAACGTAGAAAAAAACAGATGCCATAATAGATACAGGGTCCGAACACACTATTGTTCATGAAGATTTCGCCAGGAATAGAAATAGAGAAAAAACATACTTCCTTCTGGCGGCCATAGGAATCTAAATCTACAAATTAAAGATCGGTAACTAACTATAATCCTAACAAAATTCAAACATAAAATCGTGTGAAATGATCTTGACCATTAGATGATAGCAAGATCTGAATCGGAACGTCGAAACCTCGAAAGGGATCTTATAAGTTTTAGCAAAATGCTCTAAAGGGATATAACCTACAAAAAACTGTCTAGAAGAGTGCCTCCTAAACGTGGGAACAGTTATTAAATTCCAAAAGGCTTTTATCAAGAAAGCCTTAAACCAAGTCAAACAAAGGAAGCTGCTAATCAAAGACTGACTATATGTTCAATCAAGGAAAAGACTAACTAATGGTGCGTATTCACCAAAAAGCGAGCACGAACGAACATTCGTGTACGTTTGCTCGTGTTTGCTTGACATATTGATATCTCGTCCACACCAGAGCAAATATGTTCAAGTTCGGAGTTCTGCGAGCAGTGGGAGCGCGGTAAATATGGCTGACTATGCACAATTATTGTTAGCTAGTGCTGCTTTCGTTGTATTGATTTTATGGGAAAGGAAAAAACGATTTTGGCAAGCAACTGTATTTAAAAACCGACATATTTATAATGGCAGTAGTCTATTGCGAGATTTAACAGTAGAACAGGATTACGGAATGTTCCAGAAGATTATTTATGCAGAATGCTCGCTCGCTCTTGTTAGCTCGTGCTCGCTTTTTTGGTGAATACGCACCTTAATGCAAACACGAACACGCAAACCCCAGACAGGATGGGCGAGTGAATCATGATATGCACCTTCGCCACTAGCATATCCGAAGTCAATGAGAAGAAAATAGATGATGAGGACCAATAGACTTGCAATTGTCGAAAATAGTCGCTGTTTTCTTCTCTTCAATGTAATAACGGAAAAAAAATCAAAAATATAATACATGTGGTACTAGTGTTACTACCTCACCACCAACATATTATGTTATGAGAGTGATTAGGTATTTTTTTTGGTTCATCCATACAGTTTCAGTCACTTCTATCTGTCCAACGAGTAATAAAACTCTAATTGTCAGTAGATAGAACGTCCTTTAACTTTAACGGTTCTGTAACTAACGACAATGACGTTTAGATTGTGACAATTGTACAAGAAATCAATTTGTTAAATTTTATTCTAAACGTCATCGCCTTTAGTTATTGAATCTTTAAAGTTAAAGGACGTTCTATCTACTAACAGTAAGTCATACCACGTATCGTTGAATAATTTTTACCACATTTGAGTATGGATAATCTTCTTTTTTTTCTATCTTGTAATAACCCACCCTCGTAAGTTACCAATGTAATAACCCCTAATAAAGAACACCAGTGTAATTAGCCCTAGAAAAAAACTGGAAGGTTACCTATGGTTACCAGTGTAATAACCTATATCCGGCAGCGTAGTGTCACCACTCTCATGGGTGAGAATAAAAGGGCCTGGAGCATTAGTGAAGGCTCTGAAAAGGTGGACCTGCTGTCCTGCCGAATTCTCTGTACGGGAACGGTCACTCTTCAGTCGAAAGGGTAGTTCGTGCTCTCGCGGTGTTGGAGAGTCTTTACCTTGCAGACAGGACTTTGGGGGGATGGGAAGAGTTTCACTTTATGTTACTAAATATTTGATTCTTTAATTTATTTTAAGTCGTTACTCTTTGAAAATATTTTCCCTTACAACCAACTTGGAAAAGAAAAATTAAAATACGCTAATGAAATTTTACTGTGTTTATTAAAAAAAACAAGACTATGAAAAGTTTAACATCAAAAAAATATCTATATAAAAAAATTAAAAAAAAAGGAAATAAAACTGACTGACTGAATTTAAATATAAAAAAAACATATACTGCAGATAGCATCAAAATTTTTGGGACTAGTGCCCGCGGATTTTGGCCTTACTGACTTAATAATAACAAAAAATTAAATAATTACAAATAAAGTATATACGACCCTTAGGTATCAAAAATTCTCTAATATAAATCTGACAAGAGATACAAGTAGTCCACTAACGGTAACTAAACTTAAGAAGATTTTTATTTATGAATAATAATTTTAAAAAAAATCTGACTGAAAAAATTATAGCAAATAATTCTAACGAATTTGACAGCTCCCCACAAGGGGCTTAAATAATAATAAAAAAATTAGTGGCTTACTTCTTTACTTAACGGGAGGGCAATATCCCTTATTTTAAATTCTCTTTATTCTATTTATCCGCTTAACTGTAATAAATTAAAACCAGAAACCCAGAGAGCTTTTCCTCATTTTTTCTGAGACACTTTTTTATAACATGAAAAAAACCAAAATGTTTCAATGTTTGACAGTGTTAGTAAAAGAATTAAACTTCGCTTACCACGAGCTGAGTTCTGTCGATTAATCCATGACACGCTGTAGTTATCGCACTCAAAACGAAATTTTCTTTGTATTGCTCACTATCCGTTTGCGAGTTAACAAACACAAAAAAAATGATTGTGCCGGTGAGATTTTACGCCGCGATGGTACCTATTTCGACCGCTGCGGAGTGGTACTCGTTTCTCACTGCCGAGTTAAAAATTTTTTTGTGACCACGTCGTGTTGCACATTCGTCGAGACGTCCCGTGAGGCCTGGCTTTTTTGACGTGTACATTCGCTGTTTTGCTGGCTATCTCCATTTCCCGCGTCTTTTTGACCAGTTGTGGGATTCGGAGTAACCATGGCCGCGCGCTCCCGTTTTCCCATTGGCCATGGGTCTGACGCAGTACCACACGTTGAGGGCGTCAATTGTAATTCTTTTCGAAACTGTCTTTTCGCTGTTTCAGCACTTTTTCTGTCTACTGGCAGTTCGTGCCTTAGCAACGAAATTCAACTTGACATGTTTTGCAAATTGCGACATGATGTGACTTTGTTTAAAATAAAGAATGTTATTATAAATTGTAGATTAAATATCATAGCTTCGGATTCCGTGACCTGGCCTTGTTTATTTAATAATTTAAAATATTATAAAAGATATTGTTTTCTTTAAATTTCTCTGTGTTTCTTTAGTCTTTATTACAATCTATCTTATTAATTTTTAAATATTGATAATTAGACACCGAAAGGTTCTGGCTAGGAAAGGATCTTACCACTAAAAAAATCATCAGTTACAAAGTCTTTTTTGCAAACAAACATATACTTTGAGATAGGTTTTTATATCTTCAAGATATTCTTTCATTCATTTCTTAACTGTCTTGGGATTTAAAGGCAATTAATGTAGAAAAATAACTGAATTGCCGTATGTAGAGCATTGTGGAATAGAGCCCATTTTTTGTAAACTTATTTCCATATTACATCTTCCAATTCTTTGTATTTTTAGAAGATATGATTTATTAACAACAATTTTCTACCAAATATCGTCCAAATATGCATAAATAGCTTAAAATAATATAAAAAGTCACTATTTACCCATATAAACAAACGCAATTCTTTTATTGATCACACCTCGAGTCGCCCACTCAGTGATTTCTCCTTGGTGGATACATATATGTAATACTCCTATATGGCCAATGTCCTGTAGAAACAAAGCGTTCTGCCAGATAGAGATGCAAGATTGGAATCGGATGCCAACGCGCATGCGTCATATACATACTCTCATATAAGATGTCTAAAAACATGTTTTTAGACATCTTACTCTCATACTACGAGGCGGTCAATCCAGGACGGTACGAGAAATACTATTTATATTTATGTTATTAAAAGATGTCTTGACTATCTAAATCTAGCCTGTGTATTTGAAAATACCTAAATCTAGTCTATGTATTAAAAAAAAGAAAGAAATACAGGTACCATTTATTTCGTAAAAAAAAATAATATATATAAGGATTCGATTCTGGAACTTTCATTTGTAACGTCTACACTCTAAAGTGATAAAAGGTTTGTTCGTGTTATTAGTTTTGCTTTTGCAGAACAGTTCCAGACATGCGTAGTAGACTAAAAGTGTTTTCTGGAACTAAGTTTTGAACTAACAATCCTGTGTTTTAGTTTTTTTTAGAACGGTTCTGAACCGTTTTAAGTAATTCTATGTGATTCTAACTAAAAGTGTGAACTGACAAAAACCGTTCAGGTCGCACATGCGCATTGCAAGCCATTTTATAAAAGAACAAGGTTTAAGGTTATGTTTATTTATTTTGTTTATCTGAGATTATATACATATCGCATTTTTAGAATTCGACTGGGAAAACCCAAGTTCATCTTCTTCAAACGAAGAAGATTCCTTATGATTATTTTGACAACTCAATTCCAGCAATCAGATTATTTTCTAAACTCCATGTTACTCACAATAAATATCTTTTTTTATTTTTCTACCATTTAAAGTACCACAAACAAATTTGACCAATCGTGAATGACAATTGACTTTGACAATAGATTATTGAGGTGTTCGTGTTAATCTCTTAATTCAAAACTATTCTGAAGAATTCTAAATTTATGTCACTGAGCAACAAGTTCTGCGTAATTTTAGAATGGTTCAATTTTAAAGAACACGAAAAAACCTAAATTATCAAAGTTTCAAGTTAACGTACAATAAAAGCCGATTAGGGCAAATACACAGGCTAGATTTAGATAGTCAAGACTTCTTTTAATAAAATAAATATAAATAGTGTTTCGCGTGCCGTCATGGATTCACCGGCTCGTCTCATACTCTCAAGTCACCGATGTGACATATGCGTGACATTTACTTATTTACATACTAAGATGAGTGAGAGAGAAACGATCGTCTCTCTCTCAAGCTGGCGATATAGGAGTACCTATTACATATATGGGTCGATAACTGTTATTTTCGAAATTTGGGAAGATAATAATATAGTCGCGTCTGTTGCAAATGAGGTTATGTTAAAAAAAGAGAGTGCCTACGCTTACGGCGAATCGTAATGTATGCTATTAATATTAAATCGAATAAGTTGAAAAAAATACAACCAGGTTTTTTCAACAACTTTTTAATGATTATTATTTATCTCTAAATACATAAAACCAGTAATTTTGTAAGTTAACAACCATATTTTTGTTTTCAGATTCTTAAGCATTCATACACTGGTGATTTTTGGGTAAGTTATTAAATTTAAATAATTTTAAAAGTATTACAAGTACATAATAATAATAAAATCTAAAAGGTTATCCATTATCTCTGATAAATTAATAAAACAAGGTCAACGTATCCTTCAAAACTAATTCCAACATTTGTTTATTTAAAGTCAACACTAAAGACGTCATCCCTTATCTTAATAAAGCTGGCATCTATAAACTTAACTGCCATGACTGTAACGGAGTCTATGTAGGTCAATCAGTTAGAAGACTCGAAACTGGAATCAAAGAACATATTAGATACATTGTGTAATAAGGCTAAAGTCATATTTAAAAATTTCTTAAATAGAAAATTATGAAAAAAGAAACTTGATACAAATATAATTTTGTTAGCATAAAACAACCAACCACCTGGTATAAATTATTTTCATACCATCAGTATACAAAAAAAAATAATTTGCATGCAATGTAGGCCAAGGAAAAATAACTATATGGTATAAACACATTTCAACAAAAAAAATGTTGAATCAACAATAGTACGAAAAAACACGGCGCATCTCTTTTTTGACACGAAAAAATTCTTCAGTCGTGCTCCGTTTGTCAAAAACCAAAAAAAAAGCAAGATACTTCCCATCGTATCGGCGCATGTCAGTTTTTTTTTATAGATTAATTCTTGTTTGCTCTCGTTCGAATATTGACCTTCCTTTAAGTTTACTAACCCCTTTATATCAAATGTCAAATTTCTTTCATTTAGTTCTTTACTTCGCTATATTTGATGTAGACTTCTTCTTTCTCCTTTCGTCTGTTCTGTTATTCTTTGCCTTTCTTCGTCTTATTCGCACATTGTGGTCATTTCCTGAAACTGCAATCGATCTCTTATTACAATCTTGTTTTTAATTATTAAATGTTTAAATTATAAGTTTTTGATATTATTTCGTATTAATGTAATTTCTTTCTCGTTACCCTTCAGACCTTTTTTGACAGTAAATTGTATAAATAAATAGTAAAAATACGGAAAAATAGCGAAATATAGGGTAAAATAGGGAAACATATGGAAAAATAATGAAAAAAGGGAAAATGGAGATAATTTGAAAAATGAAAAAAAGGAAAAAATAGGGAAAAAGTGGTGAAAATAGGGAAAAATGGGTGAAAATCGAAAAAAATAGGAAAAAACATGGAAATTAGGGCAAAATACGCAAATATTATGACTATAGGGAAAAATTAGAAAAATAGGAAAATATAATGAAAAAGAGGATTAAATAGAAAGAAAAAATTGGAAAAATAGAAAAAATAGGAAAATATATCGAAAAATTCTGGAAAAATGGCGCAATTTAGGGGGAAATAAGGAAAATAGAGCAAAATATGGAAAAAAGAGAAATTACAGAAAGATGGAACAAAATGGGGAAACTTATTTGAAAATATTAAAAATATTGGAAAAATTCGAAAAAATGGAAAAATGGAAAAAAAGAAAAAGCAAGGGAAAATCACAACAAAATCAGGGAAAAATAGAAAAAAATAGTTCAGAATAAGGAAATAATAGAAAAATTGGGAAACATGGGATAATAGTGAAAAATAGGGAAATATAAGGACAAACAGGGAAAATAAGAAGAAATGGCGAATAGAGACACATGAGGACAAATTATGAAAACAGGAAAAATATGGAAAAAAATTGGAAAAATAGAAAATTTTAACAAATTTGGAAAAATAGGAGAAAGTAGGGCAAAATAGGAAATAAGGGAAATTAGTGAAAAATAAGAGAAAAAAGCTGAGAAATATGGAAAAGTAGTAAAAATAGGAAAATATTTGGAAAAAAGGGAAAAATTGGAAAAAATATGGAAAATAAGGAAAAATAGCTGAAAATAAGGATATTTATGAAAAACAATAAAAAATTATAATAAACAAGAAAAAAAATATGAAACAGGAGTAAAGAGGAAAAAAGAGGGATAATAGGAAAAAATGGTAAAAATAGAAATTATAGGTAAAAATAAGGAAAAACATTGAAAAATAGGCAAAAATTGAAAAACCCTATAGAAAAATAATGAAAAATAAAAAAAATATATAAAAAAATATTGATAAATATGAAGAATTGGATAAAAATAAGAGAAATAGGAAAAAATACGAAAAATAGAAAAAAATAGGAAAAAGTAGGAAAAAATAGGAAAAAATTCATCTAGTCTGGTATATTCAGCCAGTTATTTTTCAAACTTAATATTTTTGTATTCCTTGATTGGAAATAAATGTTGCCGGTGACACTTCCCTCCAATATATCATTTTTCATTGTGTAAAAATATTTAACCAATACTATCCGTCCTCTATTATTATTTATTCAGTTATTTTTCGCTGATATTAATGTCGTAACTTATTTTATCTTAATATTTTATTACTCCCCAATTTTTCTCTACTATAACTTTCCTCCCTTTACCTTCTATTTTCACCTGTGCGTGTACCCCCTTTTAAACAATTTTTCAATTTCACATATGAATAAGTAATTTCACATTAAAAATTTTTTTTCAGGTCCGTTGTACTATATTTTCTCCCCCTCACCCCTCAGAACTTTGTATTTTAGGCCTGATAATGGCAGGTTTCCGAAACTAGTTGCCAGCCGTAATGAAATTTATGGTACTCGACTTAAGAGATTTATTACGTCATAAATAATAAAATTTTAATATAATATAAAATCCAAGAAGTTATACAGCTCTAATATGGTCATGATGTAACATGAAAATTAACCTTTTTTCTCTCTATGCATCGACATAATTTTGTCTACGATTTTTATATCAAACAGGACATCCTGTAGCATAAGGTTTTATGTTTTTACATCTCTCTCATACTTTAAGTAAAAAAGTCATTTGTAAATATTTTCTTTTGTAAGTATTTCGCAACATGATAAACGAATTACTTCATGACCCCAATTAAAAAAGTTAATTTCAAGGAATATCATAATTCAAAACAATTTTTAAGTAGTAAACTGCTTCGCTTACGCTAGACATGCTATTAATAGTCGTTTTTAGTACTTGACTAGGCAACCCATATTACACATAGGGGCCTTGTTGGTTGTCTCGTTATTTAGCTATTTAGATATTATTAAATTGTCGACACGCCACCTTACGGATATCGTTAATCAGGCCTCCATTTTGTTTTAAGACGAGATTAGTGTCTTTTCTGTTCTGACCGACTAACGCAAAGGTCTTCGTATCACCTGGTGATAGCGAAATTTTGTATTTTACACGTGTTAGTGTATCCCGTTTTAAGTCTTATCGAGGGCTTCTTTATAAATAGGGGTAAGCTATTTTGTTTTTTTTTATGTAAATTCTCATAAGGTTGTCTTTTCTTATAGATATGATATGCCCTCCTAAGGCACGCTAATTTTTTTGGGTATTTTTCAAGCCCTGCCTTATAGGCATACCTTCTATGGTATTTTTCGATCGTGAAGAACATTTCTAATTGATCTTCGAGATTCGTCAGTTGTTGAAGAATATTTCTACTCGACCTTCGAGATTTCAGTTGATGAAGGATATTTCTACTTGAACTACGAGATTTTCGTTTTTTTTTGCTTGCTCTGCGATGCAGGTGGTTACAAAACCCTTTTTGTAAGTTGGAGGTAGAAGTACTGCTGTGGTGTATTTTGGCTTTACACCGCCCGAGGGTATTTACTCCCGTTTCATTCCTTAACCTCCGCTGAAGAAAGGACTTACAGCCATCATCAAACCTAAAAAAATTTCTAACAATGTTGATTCCTTTGTCTGATTATTGAACATTGT
Organism: Neocrepidodera transversa; assembly: GCA_963243735.1. NCBI lineage: Eukaryota > Metazoa > Arthropoda > Insecta > Coleoptera > Chrysomelidae > Neocrepidodera > Neocrepidodera transversa. The sequence continues at coordinate 18,639,106 of OY725354.1, read as the reverse complement.
TATTTTTTAGGCCTGTTGGGCCAAAACTAATCTCCACCTATCGATTTCTAAAATATATTTATGGCACATGGTTTTATGTTTCATTTTAATTTATTATTATTATTATATATTTCTTTACAAACCATTTAATTAGTTGATTTATTAAACAATTCCTTTTCTGAAGTACTAATTTCCAATAATCCTTCAACCGAAAAACATACATAAAACGAGGAATAGAAACCACTCCGGCGGCGCTAAGAGAGAACTAACCAAGAGTGAGAAAAGTTAATGTTGATGGAGTTTCTTAATGCAAAGCGCGGTTCAAGAGGTTATCAAAACTCCCATTTCGTGTTTAATGTTCCGTTTTTATATATCCCATCCCGTAAAAATCATGGGGGCCGATGTTTTAATGAATTTTATGTATTTTTCATGGATCGGTCGGGATCAGGCTCTATGAGCTTCGGAAACGCTTTTATTGAATTTTATTAGTTTTGATATCGACTGTGACGTCTACCGTGAGATATCTGTTGCTTTAGGGGATTATTTTGTGAGTAAAAATGTTTTAACCATGGAAGAAAACGTAAAAAGTACTTTGTTAAAATCGCTTTTTCACTAATAATATAAAATACAACATAATTATTTAAAAAAAAAAAAAAATTATTATGATATGTTTTTGGTTATACCGGGTGATTTAACCTGGATTTTTGTAATATTTCGAAAAATACGCATCGTACAGAAAAATGTGCCAAATACAAAACTTTAATATCTCAGGAGGGGCGCAACGGGTAGTATTAAATTACGTCTACCCCTACAAACCCAATGGGCCGGACGGGCGGCAAATTATAAATCTTAAATAGGAACCCCTATTTATTCAATGATGTTTGAAATATATTAGAAGTAAAATTTTAAATGAAAAAAATTTTGGACGCCAGTCAGTTGATTTTTTTGATGTGATTAGAAACAATTGACAAAAAAAACTATGTTATATTTCAAAATCCGTCCTTTTTTTTAGGATTAAGGAAATTAAACTCAAATGAAACGTTATATTTATTTATTTATTATTTACGATAATATCAGAGATTCTCTTTTTTCTTCTATAAAAAAACTCTTTAAAGTAGAGGGTCTTGGTTTTATAGACGAAAGCTCTTTTGTCAGCTGTCCTCTTCTTAGTTGTCCTGTTCTCATTTTGTCCAGAAAACAAAAAAGAACTTTTTTGGACACGGCACGTGACCACTGTCCAGGTAATAACAACTGATTGAAGTGGAACCACTAAATAAAAACCCCTATAAATAAAGGGGAGACAAGAAATCCTCAGTAGAAAATACTGGCGATATAAAGATTTACTTGTACTCAATAGATAAAGAAAAAGGATTTTATTAGCATGGGTAGGCATTTTATAAGAATGCCAAGAGAAGAGGGGGACATGACGCGGGGAAATAAGAAAGGGAACATCAAGCGATAATGAAACTATAAAATATACGGAGTAGAGGAATAGTGAAAATACAGGGTGGCACAAAAAAAACGTAACATTCCACCTCCACCTTCTGTGCGTGGATTGGTTGGCTAATAAACTACTTGTAGCGTAACCCAGTATGTGTTGGTGTGTTGTACAGTAATTTTTTAAGTAATTTTTCAGGATATACATTTTTATTCAGTATTTCATACAATTGTACAACACACCAACACGTACTGAGCTAAATGGAGGTAAAAATCAGCCCCAATTAGTCACAGAAATAGTTAATCAATCAAATAATACCAATGAATCAACAAAATACCCCTCCAATCCCTTATAAAACTATACCATAGATTAAGCATGTTTCTAGTAAAATAATAAATGTTTTGAAGAATGAAGAAACGTTCAGACTAACACAAAAATATAGGAAAACAGTTGGAAATATTTTCACACGACTAAAAGATACAGATGACACCCTTAAAAATTCACGCATTATATATAATATCCCTTGCCGAAATTGTGACAAAAAATACATAGGTCAAACATCTCGAGTTTTAAAAGAACGAGTCACTCAACATAAAAGTGATATTAGAAGAGGGTTAAGATCATGTGCGTTAGCCCAACACAGTCTTGACGACGAACACAATATTAATTTCGATAATATACAGGTTGTCCACTCTGAAAAAAAAATAACAAAGAGACTAATGTTGAAAAGTTTCGAAACAACTTTCCATAACGACACCCTAAACAAAAGGAAAGACACGCAACAAAATTTTGGTCGAACTGAAGATGGCTCATAAGCCGAAACTATTTGCGCATTAAAACTGATGTCTTTACGTAATATATTATGGTACATGACTTTTATTTCTACTCAATAATTTAGATTTAACAAAATATTTATTTGTGACGTAAAACTTCATTAAAATTAAATGCATGTACCAATCACCAATCAAGACCAAAATCAAACTTAAAATTTATCTAAACAGTAATTTTCTAAATTGGCTCTACAAAAAATCTTTATTTTATTATTTTTAATTTGACATGATGACGGAAAATACTAATCTCGTAATATTTTTAAAACAAAAATCAAGTTACATTTGAAACTAACACTGGGAAATTGGAAATCATGGTGAAGCAATTTTCCGATTTGTTGAGCATGTTTCGTTTGTGCCGGCTGTATTTCCAAACTGATCAATACTTTCTAAAACTTTTTGGAGTTATAATATCATCGGCGTACACACGTTATAACCGAAATAATTTCTAACCCACCCGCGTCATCCTATTCATCATGCGACGGACAGTTTTATCAAAGTTTCCCCAAAAATGAAATCCGGGACCGCTTTTTTACAAATAAACTCGATGCCGGTTGCTACGTTAAACATAAAAATAAAAACCTTGTTAATTGATAATTTAACACGTTGAATGCCGAATTGTGTTAGTGATAAAAACGATTTGATGTAATTAAAATAAATTAAATCAGCAGTTTTCGATTTAAAATTTTAATTGTAATTTATGATGATTGAAATTTATTTAAGGGTGTAAATACGGTATGTTAATACAGTATTTTGTGTTAAGGATATTGGACGTTAGTTAATTTTCAAATTAATTTAAGTTACTAAAAATGAACAAACATCGAACTTTAATTTGGTTTAAGAACAGAGAAATGTTGATTTTTCCAAAATCAGAATTAAAATAATATTTATTATAGGGTTATTTTTGGGTTATTTTTAATTAAAAATTGAAATTTATAAATTGGTCCACCCTGTGATTTTTAATTACAATAAAATTTCCCAATCGGAACCGATATTCGGTTTACAAATTATTTGAAATAATGTAAAAACTGATTTGCTCAAAACAACACAAATATCACTCACTGCGGAATTTAATTATCAGCCGGTAGGAAATTTGGCCTTGAATGATGACTTTGAACTATATTTTTACTTTAACGACTCCTCACCAAGGAAAAAATTTTCTAGATATCAATTTTCAGGTCCTCTGAGTTGATTTAGACCATTTTTAGATGTCTGTCTGTCTGTGTGTGTATTCTTCTACGATAGAGACCACACGTTCAATCCGTTTGAGATGAAATTTGGTATATGGGTTTCAATTATCGGTCGAAAGAATTCATTAATTTTTGTACGACATCTGTCAAACAGACGTGTCACCGTCAAAAAATGACAGAAACTAATGTCACGGAATTTGACTTGCAATATGTCATTTGAAAAATTCTATTCATAACATTCAATTTAATTTCTCAAATTGTCACTTGTCAAAAATAAAAATGTCAAAATTTTAAACTTTAATATTAATTATCCAAAAAAAAACTGTTTACTGGATTAGAACCAATTTTGGTTGGAATTCACTTTTCTTTCAATTTTGAGGTTAAAAAAGAAGACTTCGCCTTTTTTTAACCAACTGACTTCAAAAAAACAGACATTTCTACCATTTTTTAAATTTTATTGTGTTAACCATTTTTCAAAAGAAACACCACTCCCAAAATTTTACCATTCGTCTCTGGATACTTATCGTCGGGAAATTTTTATGGCTATATAACCGATTTTTTTATAAATAAAAAAAAATCATTTCCAAATTACGAAAATTTTACAAAATCTAGATATATTTTCGAAGTTGGGAAAGTTACCATAAATTAGTTTTTAATCTACAAAAATCTACATTTGCTGAACTTTGGAGAAATTTTATTTGTCGTAAAAAATTCCCCAGATTTAGGGAAATTTTCAGAAATTTGGCTACGCCGCTATAAAAATATTAAAATTGCCCAAAATAAGAAAAATTGTTAAAAAACGGCAATATCAAGAAATTTTAGACATTTCCAAATTATGAAAATTTTACAAAATCTGGATATGTTTTTGAAGTTGGGAAAGTTACCATAAATTAGAGTTTTTAATCTTCAAAAATTTTAGCAGAACTTTGGCGAAAGTTTATTTGTCGACTTTTATTGAGTCGTAAAAAATTCCCCAGATTTCGGAAAATTATCAGAAATTTGGCTACGTCACTGTAAAAATATTAAAATTTTCCAAAATAAAAAAGATTGTTAAAACATCAAAATATGAAGGAATTTGTGACATTTCCAAATTACGAAAAATTTTTCAAAATTTGGTTATGTTTTCGAAGTTGGGAAAGTTACCATAAATTAAGAGTTTTTAATCTACAAAAATCTTCTACATTTGCTGAACTTTGGCGAAAATTTATATGTTTATTTATTATTATTATAATTATTATTATTTTTAAGTGTAAAAAATCCCCAGATTTACGTAACTTTTCACAAATTTGGCAACATCGCATTAAAAATATTAAAATTTGTTCAAAATAAAAAATATGGCAAAAACAGTAAAATATCAAAGGATTTATTGGTACTTGTGACATTTCTAAATTACGAAAATTTTACCAAATCTGGATATTTTTTCAATGTTGGTATAGTCGAGTCATTCGACGGAAAAATAAGGCAAGGTTCGTAAAAAATTGATATAGCTAAGCTACAACGACAAAAAGTTTCGTATATATACAAAAAATAAGATGTCGTGATTTTTGCCAGGATTGGTTTGGGGGAACCAACCGGAAAACAGGTTTTTGAGGTATTTTTTGGGTCGATTTACTAGTTTTATTTTTTTTGAACCCTTTAGACTTCTAGCTAAGATTTGGAATTTGAACCCTTTTATTGCCAATGATTGAGGAACCTTCAGACCAAATTTGGAGTGGCTGCGATCATTTCACCCCCTGAAAATATAAGGTTTTTTGGGATAAAAATTGAAATATGGCCATTTTGGTCAAATCTCTGCCGAATCGGATGAAATTTGATGAAAAAGTGAGTCATAATAACCACAATAAATGGTCCAAAGATTAACAGCCAGTATCATAAATATCGACAAAAGGGTCCTTTAAGTAAAGTACACTTTGTGGTTAAAGTCGACTTTTACTAACCTAAAAGTCTGGCCTGTATCATAATGCAAATTTAATCGCCTGTTAGGTAAAAGACACTTTAATTAAATATTGTTGTGTTGGCTGCACTGGAAATGGTGTTTCATGATATAAATGACGTTATTTTGACAGAATTTTTTCGACTTAACCTAACTTGCTTGGGTTTATTTACTAGCGCCTTTTGATTGTTGATTTGTGTTTGCCGAAATATTTTTTAAATTGTTTTAAAATATCGTCAGCTTTTTTAAATTATGTCAGAGCAAAAGAGAAAGCGTAAAAAGAGTTCATTTCTTGCAACAAACCCAATACAGTATGCTTGGTTAATCGGAATCGGTCGAAAAACTCGAAATGGTCATATTTATTTAAATAATGCTGCCGCTGTCTATATATTTTTGGTCTTCTCACTACGATATTTTCTTCGTCTTCAGAAGAGCTCGAACTACTACTTGAATCGAATACGTAATCTCCCTTTGTAATCTAAAGCACGTGTGGACGGTGTAAAATTAATAACCTTTAAAGATTTGTAGGTTATGTTTCAAAATAAAGCTTACTTTAACCACGCAAAAGTGTCAAAATTGGGACTTTACAATAAAGGCGGCTTTTGGCTTAATCCTCCTTTAAAGTTGTATTATGGTACGGGTTTTATAGGTAAAAGGGACCTTTTACCCTTAAAGTATACTTTATATTAATTATGGTACTGGCTGTAAGGCAAAATATGCAATATTTTTGGTTAAAATCTAAATTTGGCTGGGGAAAAACAAAGAATAGAGGCAGAAAAATCCAGAGAAGAATAACGAAAAGCCGAAACGACCATAGACAAATTAACGATCGAAAATCGAACGAAAAATCGACCGAAAACACAGTTGAAAATGGCCAGAAAAGGACGATAAACAGTGACAGCGAAAACGACAAAAAGGACAAACCGCAAATAAGTCGATTTATATCATAAGTAGCGAAGACGAGAATGAAAGTGAAAGTGAACTTAACGCAACGGAAATGACAAAAGAAAAAGAAAAACGACTAAAAAGAAAACTTAAATAACCAGAAATTAGGAGGGAATCATACAGAATCGACACAGAAAAATCTAAAGACGCGAAGAGAACAAACGATGAAGCAATAAAAATAAACAACGAGAATATAACCCAAGAAAAAACTAGTAAAAGGAATAATAATTCAAGACTGCGGCCCGTTTCCGTCAGCGGAAGAAAGTCGGAATTTTTCCATTTTTTTTTGGTAATCACCGCGTCTTGACTTACACACTTGTAGGCGTTACCGGGATCCTCGGACCCGAAAATGCTCGTCTTTTAATAGAGCCTTTCTTTTTTGAATAGAAACCGATAGCCGAAGAATTTTCCGGATCGGCCGCACCGTTCTCGAGTTATCGTGCGCACAGACAATCCACACATCCACACAACCACACAGACAGACTTTTTTTCGCGGAAAATCAATTTTTTCCACGTTTCATGACATTTTAAGTCATTTGGAGCAAAAAAAATTTTGAGATTTTTGCACGATTTCAATACTACGCCATACTACGCCATACTTCACCATAGGTGAAGTACTGGCGGGCCGTAGTAATAAAATAAAATGAAAAACAAACCAGAAGAAATACAAATGGGTACATCCGCTTCCCAGGAGAGACGCCCTCCCACAATCACATTAGAAAACCCGCACTTGTGGTCGAAACTCAGCAAATGTGTCGACAAAAGGGGGATAAACGAAGCTCCGGTCGTCTATAGAAAAGGCATAAAAGGACTAAAACTACAGCCCAAAACCGGAGATGCCAGTAGTATAGCTATGCCACCCCTAAGCTAAGCTACCCCTATCCGAAGATAAGATACCCTAAGAATAAACGAAGTAGATAAGGCCTTTTGGTCCCAGATAAGGCCTTTTTGGCCATGAACAACCCCTAGAGACCGACGACAATTCCCAGAAGCGGTAGTTGAAGTCGGTACTTTTGAATCCCTCTGTATAGTGCAAAACTCATCGCTTATCGCTTGATCTCTTCTTCTTTTTACATTTTATCCATGTTGCCATTGATCAGCAGCAGCAGCCACAAGTCTCGCACGCGAACAGGTCTGAAATAGTTTTTGAACAGGTCCAAAACAGCTTTCAAACAGCTTTCGAACAGGTCCAAAACAGCTTTCAGACAGCTATAAACAACTTTCGAACGGGTCCAAAACAGCTTTCGAACAGGTCTCAAACAGCTCTCGAACAGCTTTAAACAGCTCTTGAAAGCGATAAGCGATGAGTTTTGCATTATACAGGGGGAATCAAAAAGTACCCAGTTCAACTACCGCTTCTGGTCATTGTCGTCGGTCTATAGGGGTTGTTTATGGGGGTTCTTTAATGCCCAAAAGGCCTTATTTACGGGAAAGAAGAAGGGATCAAGCGATAAGCGATGAGTTTTGCACTATACAGGGGGATTCAAAAGTACCGACTTTAACTACCGCTTCTAGCCATTGTTGTCGGTCTCTAGGGGTTGTTCATGGCCAAAAAGGCCTTATCTGGGGTCAAAAGGCTTTATCTACTTCGTTTATGGGTAGTTAAACGAGAATAAGCTAAGCTATTCTCATCTTAGGGTATCTTCTGTTCGGATAGGGGTAGCATAGGGGTGGCTACTTCTTCGGATTGATGATGGAACTGGATGGACGTGGCGCAGAACCAGCATAGCTATACTATTGATGACTACAGGAGGTTAGTCAAATACATGGAAGAGCACCCAGGGGAGAAATGGCACACATACAATCTTGAAGAAGAGAAGGCCAAAAAGGTAAAGGTTTACTGGAAACATTCATAAAAGCTGCACTAAATGAAGTAGAACTCAACCCCAAAGCTATCAGCCAACTAAGAAGCCGATATGGAGCAAAAAAAATTGCTACCAACATTCGCAGTTGCTATAAGAACTTTCAATCCATATTGTTATGATATTGACAACTTATCTCACTAATTTGGGTTGGGTTCCAGTCAAAAAAGAAAAAAATAATAAACATTACAAAATATAAAAAAATTTGTATATGCCCTGCTATTTCATTTCTTCTATCTCCTGTACAAGTTTCACTTCTCTACTTTGACCTTATATTTTTTCTTAATGCCTTCTCTTAACTTGATTTCCTGGTCCCTGCTTCTTAATTTCTGTAACTCTATACTCTTCTTTCTATGCTCTTGTTTTTTTTTGTTGTCATCCTATCTGCTTATTACTTTTCTAATTTTAATTTTTTATTAAAATTTTGTGTTTTTCAAATATCATTACATAGTTTTATTAATTTCCTTCAATATCTTTATAATTACTCATACATAAATCATATCTTACAAATTTCTATCAAATTGACCATCTCCCAAAATTCTGTTCAAAAAATTTTATTTGTTTATTTTCTTTTTTTATCACAAAAAAACTTTTTACCACTAGATTTTTCATTTAGTTTATTAACCCTATATTTCCTGTTTACTATCAGACTTTGACTACTTAAATTTCATATATGACACCTCCAAAATTTCAATTTTTCATTATTGTAATAAAATTTAGGATTCTTTCACTAAATTTATTGCCAATTTAACTAGATATAATACCTTCGTTTCCTTTTCTTTATTCACATATCAACTTTTCTATCCCATTTAATAAACATAACGTTTGACTATTAATAATCTTCTACTAGATTAAAATTCAACTCAAAAAAATTTAATTTCTAAAATTCCCCATACAGGTTGAACATTTTTATTACAAATTCCCAAATTTACATTTGAAATATTCCATTTATGGAAAATTTTAAATGTCAATTTCCTAACTTTGTATTCTATATTGTAACTAATGTCATTATTAAAGTTTTAACACAATTATATTTTATTCTTACTCTTTCTTTCATCTGAATTCTTATTTACATTTTCTTTCTTCATTTACTTAACTTCTTTGTATTATTTTACGACATTTCCAACTTATTTACTTCTATCTTTCCATATAAAATACTATCTTATTTTCTCTATCTCTTATCTTGAATTTTCTTTTAATTATTTATTTGCTCGTAGCAATTACCTATATTATTAAACTTTAATTATACTTCATAATATTTATTTATAACTCTTCATATACCCCATATATTTTCAAATTCATATTTATTCCCTATTTAAATTCATTTATTTTACCGCACTACATACTTTTATTTATTTTTTATTATTTTATCTTCAAGATCCTATTTTCTCTTCTTTATCACTATTCTTCTTACCACCATCTTCATAATTATTTCTTACATTTTCCCACTTTATCCTTTTTAATGCTTTTGTTCCCATACCTATGACCATTATTAATTTATTCTATACTTCCTTCAATTCCTGATATTCAATTTTATTAAATTCTTCCCTCAAGAGACTTTAATTATTTTTGACTTCCTATAGTCCTCATATTCCATTTTCATTGCTGTGGTTATCTTCAGTTAATCGATCCATTTGCTTCTTTTCTAATCTTAAATTTGACTTTACGTCTTCTATATCTTTTTAGATTTCCCATTCTATTTCTTCTATTCAATTGTTGTATTCTCCGTTTTATTTTTGTTACATTTCCTTTATATCTTATTTCATTCCCATTTCTTTTTAGGTTATTTATTATTTTCCAATTATTAATAGCTTGTGTGTTTCTTTTTTCTTTTTTAATTTTTGCTTCTATACTTTGTTCAACTTTCTCTTGTTTCTCTATTATCTTTTCTTCTGATTCTTTGATCTTTTAGTCTATTATGCTATCTATCCCTGTAATAGTATCCTTCCATTTATTTTCTAAAATTCCCATTATTTCTATAGCATCTTGTATTCCTACTTTTCCTTTTTCTATTTCTTCTTTTTCCTGCTTGGAATAGTTTTCTTTTTCTTGAAATTTAGCAATTTTCTCATCTTGTATCTTTTCTACTTCTATAACTCTTTCAATCATTTCTATTTTTATCTCCTTTTTTGTTTCTTCTATTTTATTCTCAGTATATACTCTCAACTCTTGAATTTTCTGTATTATTTCAATTTTATTTTCTTTAATTTCTTGTTTAATATCCTTTTTTATATCTTTTCCCATTTCTTGCATTTCTCTTAAGCGTTCTTCTTTATCTTCTTTTCTATTATCTTGCATTGTTTTTTCAATATTTTTTTAATTTTCATCCATTTTCTGAATAATCATTTGCATCATAATCTCTAGTTTATCTTGTTTTTGTTCTTTCCGTTTTGAATGTTTACTTCTTTCTTTAATTTCTTCTACATTTTGTTCCTGCATTTCTTTAATATCACCTTGTCCTTTTTCCAAATCTTCCACTTCTTCCATTTGTCCAATCTTTTTTCCCCCTCTTAAATCCATTTTGTTTTGATTGACACTAACACTTCACTTGTATTAAATAACTAAATTTTATTATAATAATAAATGTCCAAATTATTGTAATGCTAGTATTTTGTAATTAAAATTATAATAATAAATAACCTATTCTCTACGGTCGAGCCGGGAAAGTTCTGGGGTGACACAGCCGATTTTTTTTTAATATCCCAGCCTTCGTTTAGTTTATTAACCCTATATTCCCTGTTTACTATCAGACTAACTGTCAGGAGATAGAACGTTCATTAACTTTAACAGTTCTGTAACTAATGACAATGAGGTTTAGATTGTGACAATTGTACAAGAAATCAACTTGTAAAGTTTTATTCTAAACGTCATTGCCTTTACTTACTGAATCTTTAAAGTTAAAGGACGTTATATCTACTTATAGTTTGACTACTTAAATTTCATATATGACACTTCCAAAATTATTCATTATTTTAATAAAATTTAAGATTTTTTCACATTTAAATTTATTGGATAGTAATGAAACTCAAAGTCGAGTACCACAAAATTATTTTTATTGTAAAACAACAGATAGGCGACTAGTTTCGGCTACAAGCCATCATCAAGCCTAGAATATAAGTAGAAAGGTAGGAAAAAGAACTTTTAAGAATTATAAACTATTAGACTTACCCAATTAAAATTATAATAAATGATGTTTGTTGAAAATTGACAACATAATTGTCAATTAAAAGATAAACTAAATGGAGGTTGCATGTGAGTACTAGGGAGGTAGAGGTGAAGGGGAGATTGTGGTACAGGATTAAAATTAAAATTAAAAATAGAAATTACAGGAGGCACATATTAGCGGTAATGTAAAGGATTAAATGTAGGAGGTGAGGGAACATTAGGGATAGGGACACCAAGCAAAAATTTTGAAATGGACCAGAGAAGGACTGGAACGTATAAAATAGTTATAGGTGGACGTCCGAGAGCTCCAATCAAGTAGTAATAGTGGCCTATCGTGGTAGATTTCAAGTAATCATGGCCAATACTGGCTCCTTTCTAATAAACACGAAAGATGTCATCCCTTTTCTTCACAAAACGGGTGTTTATAAACTGAACTGTCATGATTGTAACGCTGTTTATAGTGGTCAATCGGGTAGAAGACTTGAAACTAGAATTAAAGAACACATTAGGTACATTGATAAATACAGAAACTCTGATATTACTAACACCCCATCCTCCTTCGCCAATCATATTATCTCCACCAACCATTCCTTCTCTATTGATGACTTCTCACTTCTACACAACATTGGCAAAAGCAAGAAACTTAATCTTCTGGAAATGTTTGAAATACACTCATGTTTACATAACAACCGATTGATTTGTCTTAACGAACAGCTAAGACCCAAAGACAACCATATTTTCCTATCAGACATTTTTAATGATCTCCTCTAATTGTTCATTTTGGCCTTTCGTGACCTCCTTATACCAATACTTTCCCTCTTTTACCCTTCTTGTTTCATTTTATTATTGTTTAAAATTCTCTTTATTTACAATCTCCCCCTAAATGTCAATTGTCAATTGTCCTTCTCTTCTTCTTTCCCCACACTTACCTGACAAGACTTTCTTCTTTCTTTCACCCTTTACTTGATGGCCTTTGCCTGTATCTACACCCAGTTTCTTACAGTCATACTTTTGTTCACGTTACAGCATTATATTTGTTGAAAACCTTCTGGGCTGTCCACCAAAGGGGCCTAAACCTTTTTGGTGTACTTTAAGCCTACTAATAAGCACCATTTCTTGGTGCTCAATTTCTAGTAATCAGTTAAATAAGAATAGTGGTGGAAACTAAGTGATTTAAGTAATTAAAAAAATAAATAATCGGAAAAATTATTGTTACAAGATTTAAAATTATATTTCAAAAAATTGCCTTGTAGAAGTTAGAGACTCTTATATGTAGTTTAATTTGCCCTTTTCTTTATTCTCAGATTCTTAGTATTCATTTATTTTTATTCTGTATTCTACTATTCCTTCCATCGTTATTTTATTTCACTATCCCTTTTTGTTTTTTTGCTACTTCTACATTTAATTAAGTTCCGTAATTATTCTTCAGGAAATTTACCACCGTTTTATCCATGATTTTCTTTCTTTTTATTACCATCCTTCTTCCGGCATATAGTTTAAAAAAATAAAAAATATTGGTCCCTGGAATTTTCCCGAGAAACTCGATTAAATTGGCAGGATAGCGTTGACAACTTGTGCGAAGCAGAGTAAGATTGATTCCGTATTTAATCAAAATCTACCCCTAAGTTTGGAATGGAAACTGAAAAGAGAATGGAATGAGCAACTGGTTGAACGTAGCTTTTTGATGGAGATCGACATGGTAAATAACTTAATACGGTCAAATAATAAAGAAGATAGTTAATTTTATAATATTGTGGAAAGACAATGCACAATTCTTTGGTGTCATTTCGCTGATTTCGTTTAATCAAAGATTAACTTTACTTTTTTTTTGCTTTTAACTTCTAAATGGCACTTAGGATTTCCACAAAGTATATTACCAACTTCTTACTTCAAAGAGAAAAATTCATTATAGAAACCTTTTGAGGTTGTTCTCAATTCGTGAAAGAAACGGATCTTTCCTTTTATTTACTTCTGTTATTAATTTAATCATATTTACTTTTCTCTTTTTATTAAATTTGGTATTTTTTTAAAGAGCAATGTAATAAAGTTGATTTTTAATCATTACTTAAATTAAAAAGCATTGAGATAAGCAAATCATTCTGACGACGTTCCAAGATCTAAAAATTAAAATCAACTTTGTAATGAATAATAACCATCCGATAAAGATCTTGATGGATATTCCAAGAATTCGCTTCGCAGTGAAGAAGCTAAAAGTGAGTTGACACCAGTGTTGGGCATCAATCAATTAAAAATTCACCAATTGATTAATTAAGAAAGAAAAGGCTGAGCGTACTTTCAAGTGTGTAATGATACGAGTAATTAAAGGGAAATATATATATATTTCCCTGTCAAATTGTAGTTGTCTAGCGCTTTCGGCAACACAGTGCCATCATCAGGACAACTGTAAAAAATTGAGAGGGTAAGAGATAAAATGTTGGATACAAAGGTTAAAGTCATATTTACAAAATATTAAAAATACTGCTAACTTAAGATACATGAAGGGGTTATAAAATTTTTTTCTTAAATAAGACTAAAAATTCGACAGCGAAACATCTTCCTATCTAAGAAAGGTTCGCGTAACAAAGAGTAGTGCATCATAACAATTGGAATGGGCGCATCTGGAGGCCCAGGCCTGTAAGTTGACCCTAACAAGGGCAACATTAACTTATTAGGCATAAGCGAAATTAAAATTATATAAATTTAGAACAAAGTAGTCAAACGTTACCATGCGTGGTTTAACAGTGAAATGACAGAATTAGGTTATAAAATTTTGAAAAAGGGGTGAGACATAAAGAAGGTAGGAAAAAGAAGAAATCATCAAAGTGACTGGACTACCGGAAAAAGCGTAGGGAGGTTAGAGGAAGAGAAGAAGAGGAATGACAGGTGACAAGTGACAACCTTCTGTTATCTTTATTAATTGATTAATTGATTAAAAAATTTATTGCAATTAATTTAATTGCAATTAAAAGTATTCACAATTAATTGTTAATTGCACTTTGATATTACTTTATTTAGATTAAGCTATATTAATTGCAACTTTCAATTAAATCAATCACATAAATTTAGAACAAAGTAGTCAAACATTACCATGCGTGGCTTAACAGTGAAATGACAGAATTAGGTTATAAAATTTAGAAAAAGGGGTGAGACAAAAAGGAGGTAGGAAAAAGAAGAAATCATCAAAGTGTCTGGACTACCGGAAAAAGCGTAGGGAGGTTAGAGGAAGAGAAGAAGAGGAATGACAAGTGACAAGTGACAACCTTCTGTTACCTTTATTAATTGATTAATTGATTAAAAAATTTATTGCAATTAATTTAATTGCAATTAAAAATATTCACAATTAATTGTTAATTGCACTTTGCTATTAATTTATTTAGATTAAGCTATATTAATTGCAACTTTCAACTAAATCAATCACAATTAAATTAATCACAATTAACTTTTTTAATCATTATATAATGGTCTGGCTAATTGGTCTCTGCCAAAGCCAATAAACTTAGGAAAAAAAAAATCATTATATAAAACAATTAAAACTAACAATTAACCTGTCCGTTGTAAGTTTTATGAAACTGCGTGGTGCCATAAAAATTATTTATAAATGTTTCTAAACGCTATGTAGGTTACAATTGTATACAAAAAATACCCAAAATTGTTTTTTGGTCATAAGTTCTAATTTTTGTTAGAGAAAAACAAAATGGGGGCTCCAAAATGGCGGACGAGAAGTGTAATTGTAGTTCGATTCTATTACAAATTGGTATGTGGTGATTTTTGAGCCCAAGGTTAAATTTTTTTGTCAAAATTATTAAATTCAAGATGGCGGACGAGATTTGGTATTTGGATGTTTTTGGGGTCAGAAAATATGAATTTTTTGTCAAATTAATAAATTTAAGATTCATGGTAGAATTGATAGAATACTAAAAGTAAAAAATTGGTTGTGTCGCCCCGAAACTTTCCCTATGAGTATCCGCATAGACGAATATTTTTTTCAGATATTTTATGTTAAAGTTTAAAATTTTGACATTTTATTTATTTTTCACAGGTGACAGTTGGAGAAAAAATTTTGACTATTCTCTGGGTACCTATTCTTGAAAATCAGGGAGTAGAAATTACAAGAGAAATTGGCGTAGCTCCCTGAAATGTAAAAAACCCTATTCTTGAAATATTTCGATGGAAATATGTGGGACTTTTATTCTCCCAGGGAGTATAAAATTTCTATTGGTCATTAGCGATTGAAAGGTGCCCGCACCAAATACATTGATTTTGGGCCTCTGTAGATTTTCCATAAATTTTAATATGTTATTATATAAGTGAAAAGAAGCAACTTTCTTATGGACTACAACTTTACACCTATACAGGGTGAGTTATTATATATTGATCAAGTTAATCAAATAAAATCACTAAATCTACATTGTTCTGACTTTTATACTATAAAGGCAGCAGCATTGACACAAAATTAACTTATTAATCTTTTTAATAGATAGCAGTTAGCCATTATGTACTTCAAACATTTAGCATTGTAGACTAGTATTCACTAGTATCCCAATTTATATTTTTATTAATAAAATAAATCTGTCATTTTAATCTAATGCGTAGTAGGCTGATGTCAAAGTAGCCTTATTTGTCAGGTTTATTATTGATTGGTAATCTTTATACATTTATATATTTAATTATTTGTTAGCGTGCGGAGATCATGTTTACTAATCATATAAATATGGTGTTTTGATATATTTGTAATAAAAATAATCCTGTACCTTGTGTAATATTGGACATGGAAATGGAGGATAAAGAAGAGTTCAGACTGCAAAGTTATACAGAACAAGATTTTTTCTTCCTGACATTCCGTCTCAACCTGATTCTAAGCTAGAAAATAATCCAAATGCAATACCAATGGAAATTATTGTTCAGAAAGGTACCCGTGAGAAATGTTTTATTTATAATCCAAAGTTAATTGTATGTGCTGACTGCACCTATATAAAAGCTCCAAAAAGTTCGCATTTTAGAATTCAAAGACAATCCTATTCTAACCACAAAAAATATACTTTATTAAAAACCGGTCTTATGGTCGCACCTGATGGCTACATTGTAGATATACCTGGTCCATACTTTTGCGAAGCAAGAAGATGCAGCTATATTATCACATGATATGCGGGAAGATGGAGATAATCTACGAGGTTGGATAAGAGATGACATATTCATTGTGGATCGGGGTTACAGGAATGCTGTAGAGTTCTTAGAAAGTTTAAATATTCAGTGTGAAATGCCACCCAGCCTTCCAAGAGGAAGAAATCAATTTACGACCGAAGAGATAAATAAATCCAGATTGATAACGAAAACTAGATGGATCGTAAAATCACGAAATTCCCATTTAAAAGGAATATTCAAGATATTTAAAAATATGGTCCCATTAGAACATTATATAAATCTTCACGATTTCTTAAACATTGCTTGCAAGTTTTATGAACCAATTCAGATGAATGATGGAAATAATGAAGTAGCAAGGAGAATGTTAAATATAGTTAGAGAAAATGAAAATATAATGCAGATCAGGTGTTTTAACGGAAATCTCATAAGAAGAAGAGGAGGCGGCCCATGAATGAACGCAGAAGAAATTCAGGGTTTTCCCAGATTATCTTTGAAATATTTGAGGTATAAAACTTTTCGTATTTACCAAGTAAAGTTAGCTTCAGATTATATCCAAGATACTTCTAATCGCGAAGCAAATAATGAATTCATAATCAAGTATCAACTTTTAGAACCTACTCTTATTAGGGCTAAGATATACTCAAGATTTACGTTGGTTACCAAGCATACAATTTTTATTGAATTTAATCAAATACTAGAAGATCCTGAAGTCAGCTACTATTGTATATGTAAAAGTGGAGCACGAGCAATAGGTACATGTGCTCATGTGGCCAGTCTGTTATGGTATCTTGGTTACGCAAGACATGAAGAAAATATAAAGTATTCTTAGGATGCTTTTTTACGTAATATTTCTGATGCAGCAAACAGAGATTTTCCTTAAGTCTTTTAAAAATTGCAAACCAGTTATTGTTTCATACTAGTAGTGTCACGTTTATAGTATGAGAAACTTATTCAGTTTTGCTACAGATTTATTACTTTGTCGTTCAATTTCGTATAACCAACTTTTAGTTATGTGTAGTGACACTTGAAATTAATGTTATAATATATGTCACATTTATGTCATGTTACAGTTAACAATTATTCATTAATTTTTTTGTTAAGTTGGTAAATAGTATGTTTAATCTTAAACCTTAGTTTCTTTGATTACTGAAATAGTATACCTATAGACTTATAGAATTGTAAAATGGGTGTCCCAAAGGAAGTTGTTTCTTTCGATATACACTGAAGTAAATCAAAGTTAAAACCATGTAATTATGTTCATTTAAATAAAAAAATATTCTAAAAAAAATAAATACCTACTAGTCCACCTTGATAAATATTTGGAGTCAGTGATACATACTGACTGATTTCGAACACTAAAAATGTAGATTTATTGACTTTATTTGATTAACTTGATCGAAATATAATGACTCACCCTATATAGCTGCAAAGTTGTAGTCCATAAGAAAGTTGCTTCTTTTGACCTATATAATAACATATTAAAATTTGAAGAAAATCGACAGAGGCCCAAAATCAATGTATTTGGTGTGGGTACCTTTGTAGGGAGTAGAAATTGCAGAACTTATTTAAAAAAATTATCGTATTAACCTAACTATTTAATATGTCGGCACGATTTATTTTGTTTGTATTCCGTGCCATTATTTTTTTTGAGTTTTTTTGGGAAGTTTACTAATATAATGGACAATATTAATGAAATATTGATATGGAATAATATCATGAATGATATGGAGGAGGCTCTGGAGGTCGAAATAGGAAGAGATATTCAGTTTGTCAGAGCACAAGTTTGTGCAACTTTTTCGGGTAACTAAAAAATTGTGTAACGAAATAATAGATTTGGTAACACCTTTTATGCATCCAGCAACTAGAGCGTCGGTTATATCGATTTAGACAAAGATAAAATTTAAAAAACTTTATATCGTATTAAAATTTATTTAGTGTGATAATATATTAAAGATTTATAATATTCTAGTCGTTTTGGCTGCACTAAGGTTCTATGCCTCTAGCAACCATTATAACATAACTCTGTTATGTCTTATGTCACAGGGCTATCAGAAATGTAATTGCTGCGATTGGATAAAATTGAATCTCAATATTTGTCAACTATGTATGTATTTTTACTCACTATTTTTTCAAGAATACGGTATTTTTGTACTGAGAGAAAAAGCTGGGAGTAGGAAAAGTAGGGAGCTACTTTTATCTTGGTTTCAAGAATAGGGGCACTGAATAGTTTTACAGGGGGCTTTCAAATGACATATTACAAGTCAAATTCCGTAACATCTGTCATACAAAAATGTTACTGTCAAAAATGACAGAAGTAATATTTCTGTCATGTTTTGACAGATGTTGGGCAAAAACTAACTGGTTCTTCCAACGATTAACCGAAACCTATTTTATCAAAATTGGTTCAAATTCATGAAGTACTTTTTCAGATACCTATATAATGTTAACAATTCAAAATTTGACTTTTTTTTTTGACAGGTGGCAGTTGAAGAAATGATTTTGACTGTTTTTTCAAATGACATACTGCAAGTCATTTTTTGACAGTGACACTTCGGTTTCACAGATGATGTAATTAGTATAGCTATGCCTGTTCTGCGCCACGTCCATCCAGTTCCATCATCAATCCGAAGAAGTAGCCACCCCTAAGCTACCCCTACCCGAAGAGAAGATACTCTTCGAAGAGAATAGCTTAGCTTAGCCTCGTTTAACCACCCCTAAACGGCCTTTTTGACCATGAACAACCCCTTGAGACCCCAGATAAGGCCTTTTTGGCCTAGAGACCGACGACAATGACCAGAAGCGGTAGTTGAACTGGGTACTTTTGAATCCCCCTGTATAGTGCAAAACTCATCGCTTATCGCTTGATCTCTTCTTCTTTCCCGTAAATAAGGCCTTTTGGGCACCTTTTTGACCATAAACAACCCCCTAGAGACCGACGACAATAACCAGAAGCGGTAGTTGAAGGCGGTTCCCCTGTTCCAAAGTTGTTTTGGACCTGTTCGAGAGCTGTTCGACCTGTACTAGACCTGTTCGAAAGCTGTTTTGGACCTGTTCGAAAGCTGTTTTGGACCTGTTCGAAAGCTGTTTTAGACCAGTTAGATCTGTTTCAGACCTGTTCGCGTGAGACCTGTATTCAAAAAGTACCGCCGTCAACTACCGCTTCTGGTCATTGTCGTCGGTCTCGGGGTTGTTTCATGGCCAAAAGGCTTTATTCCGGGAAATAAGAAGAGATCAAGCGATAAGCGATGAGTTTTGCATTACACAGGGGAGTCAAAAGTACCGACTTCAACTACCGCTTCTGGTCATTGTCGTCGGTCTCTAGGCCAAAAAGGCCTTATCTGGGGTCTAAAGGCCGTATCTACTTCGTTTAGGGGTGGTTAAATGAGGCTAAGCTAAGCTATTCTCTTCGAAGGGTATCTTCTCTTCGGGTAGGGGTAGCTTGGGGGTGACTACTTCTTCGGATTGATGATGGAACTGGATGGACGTGGCTCAGAACCGGCATAGCTATACTACATTATATATTTTTTGCTAAGTTATTTTAGTGAAATTGGCAACTAGTTTCGGCTTCCGCCATCATCAGGCCTACAATAGCGCTCGTTAATACAACAGGTACAAAATTATAATAAGAGGGGCTTACCATCAACATCATGGGGTAAGAGGTAGATATAATTAAAGTTCAACAGTTAAAATTTAAATACACTGGTACTGATAAATTTAAAAACAATTAAGGTAAAATATAAAATTAAAACGAATACCTTCGTTCTGAGGACACAAAGAGTGTCTAGGAAAAAAAAGTATTCGTAACGAAGGTGATAGACGGGGATCAGGAAGAACCTGACCCAAACTAGCCAACATAGGCATAAGATGTGATAAGGCACGGGGGCCAATGTAAAATCCCACGTAGGGTTAGGAAAGAACTCCTACGATTGGGGAGCGTACCGATAAGGGCAGCTCGAGAACGAAGCACGAAGGTATCTCAACTAAGGCCCATTGAAGGGCAATAGTTAGAAAGTACAATATTAGAGAAATTAGTATCAGTACCATTAATCAGACGTAAAGTACAAAATGGTGCAGACAATTGACATATGACAACAGACAGCCAACATAAATTAAAAGTATAAAAATATTTAAGAAACCATGATGTGAATGGGGGTTGCCAAAATCTAAAAAATAAAAACAGAACCTGAAGAGTAAACATTTTTAACAGTAATCAAAAGTAATGTAGTAAGAGGAAATACAAAAAAATTTTCTTAATTAACTATTGTGAGACTGGGCACAGGACAAGGAGAACCAAATCTCAAACTCAGTAACTTAGGAAGGTGCACATAGTAAACGATGAAGAAAAAGAAGAAACTCAACATCTGTCACTAGTCAATGTCAACATCAATGTCCAAGTCAATGTCTATGTCAACATCAATGTCTAATGGCCCGTGAGGGGGCGAAGGTTATGGTAGTAGAAGTAAACAACAAATTTAATATAAGGAGGAGGAAATTGTAAAAAGAAATGATCGACTTTAGGAAAAGTTAGTGAAGGAGGAAACCAAATAGTATAGGTAACAGCATGGGATGAATAGGAAGAATATAATAACCTTATATCAAGTACCAAAAGGAATCAGATAAAAATAAGTGAGTGTCTTTAGGTCGAATTTGTCCATTAAGACTTAATGAACAAATTCATTAATACTGGTTGACATGTTGCGAATTGACGGGAATGACAGCTGGCATAAGAATAAACTCGAATGCCATTATTATATTAAAAAACAGTCTACAGTCTTTGAAAGATAGTTGACTGTCTTCCCTCATGAAATTTTGTTATTTTAGTACTAAAAATTGCTTTTCAAGAAAGTTCATTTTACAATAAGGTCTTAACATTGTAGCAGATCTGTTGATTAATTATTTGAATAAGGGGAATAACAAGAAAAGAAAACGTCGAAAATGGGTAAGAGAGTGGATAGCAAAAAGAAACCATCTATATGCCTCATCGACTTTTTGGAAGGAAGTTGCAGTTAAATATAGAAATCATTTAAACAAACTGTATCTCAATTTAAAGAATTAAAAGTTTTCTTAGTTGGCGCCATCTTGAAACACTATTAGCACGGTAAAAAGTAGGAGAGCATCCGAGCCCATTCGCTCCAGTCAACTGACTGTCTTTATACTGTCTTAAAAATCACGGACGCCTGGCCAATCAGAGCGTACAGAGGCGTGGCCTGAAAACCGCCAAATTTAAATCTAGGAATTTATTTTTTATTTACAGACTCATATTTTTTCTGTTTAAATTATGAAAATAATTGAATATAGGTACAAAATTATTATGTATACTTTACTTCCTATTTGAATATAACAATGCTGTTAATGTACATGTGGGAAATGAAAAATAAAGAAAAATTAATTTTAACAATTTATTTTACACAATAAAAAAAAATAAAAATAAACTAAAAATTAATTTTAACACTTTATTTTAGGTATTATTTTGTAACAATATAATAAAAATCAACTTAAACTGTAAAAAATACACATTTTTGATAAAATAAATTATTACACATTAACTTATTTAATCAGAAAAAAGGAAAGCCTTTCCCACCTCTAAAATTATATACATAGCCCACATTTCAAAAGACAAAATAAAATTATACATGAAGTAATAAAGCCAATAACCATTCAAATTTTAAATTCTAAAAATAAAAAAATTAAAAATCTTTTTTTACAAATTGACTCTTCCAATTTTTCTACATTAAGCCATAAATTGTAGAAATAAAAACTTAAAAGCAATTGTCAAATATGAAATTAGTTTTAACAAATTTCAGAAACACAAAACATAAAAAGTCAATGTAAAAATGTAAAATAGCGCGAAAACATCTTCGGACTTCAGAATAAGCGGAGGAACGTTGTCGAATGAAGAAACGTTCGGAATCATTCGATGTCGGCATGTTCTGATTGGCTAGGCATCCGTGATTTTTAATGTATGCTGCTGATTATAGCGTGTAAGACTCTCTTTGTTTTATGTTGTTCTGGCCCACTGCTTATGGGAAATTACATGGGAAATCGCTAAGTTAAATTTTGCAAAAAGTTGGACCTTTCAACGTTAACAACAAGATAACGTCGACTTTCGGTTTTGTTAAAGTAACACATATGCGCAGTATCAAAGCCAAAAGGGCATTAGCATTTATATTATTACTAGCTGAATACCCGTGCTTTGTTGCGAAGTTTTTTTAAGATTAGTACCTGGACTACCGAGCTTTGTTTGTTGTTTTAAATTTTTTCCTATTTTTCCTATTTTTTCCCATTTTCTAATGTTATTTCCTGTTTTTTTTGCTATCTTTTCCTTTTTTTCCTGTTTTTACCTATTTTTTCTTATTTTAACCGATTTCTTCATATTTATCATGATTTTTTATATTTTTTTTTATTTTTCACTATTTGTCCCTATTTTTCCATAGGCTTTCTCTATGTTTCCGTATTTTTCCCGTTTTCTTAATATTTTTCTTTATTTTTAACTAAAATTTCTATTTTCACATTTTATTCCCATTTTTCCTATTTCTTCCTATTGTCTCCTGTTTTTCATTATTTCTTCTATTATAATTCTTTCATAAATTTCCATGTTTTATCTATTTTTTACATTTTCTCCTTATTTTTCCCAAGTTTTCCCTTTTTTCCAAATTTTGCCATATTTTTGACTACTTTTCCATATTTCTCCATATTTCACCTACTTTTTTCTTATTTTTCACTTATTTCCCTTTTTCCTATTTTACCTACTTTTTCTTATTTTTCCCAATTTTTAATATCTTCCCCTATTTTTCCTATTTCGTCCATATTTTTCCTGTTTTTCATAATTTGTCCTTATTTATCTGTATTAGCCATTTTTTCTTATTTTCCCTTTTTTCCCTATTTGTCCTTATTTTTCCCTATTTTTCACTATTATCCCATGTTTCCCTATTTTTCTCTAATTTCGCTATTCTGAACTATGTTTTCTATTTTTCCAAATTCGGTCTCCAATTCTGGAATTTAAAAGTTTATAAGGTTAGCATTTAGAAAAGGTCGATATAATTCATAAACCTATTTCGTATCTCGGTAAATCCATTGTTTCGTATCTAAATCAAATATTTTATTGTCTACTATTTTACCAGTGTTACCTTGTAACTATTTAGTTAATTATTCACAAGAGCGGACATAAATAATCATCGAATCGTTTTCAATAACATTTTTCCATTATCGAAACATGCGAGTTTGCACAAAACAGTTAATTTTACGGAAATAATGCGTGGACATTTGAAATTCATGTTTGCTATTGAAGTGAGTACGTTATTATCGTCGCTGTATTGATTTTACATTATATTATAAGTTCGTTTATCAAACAACACAACCCGAGCGTAGAGTTATCATTATCTACTGATTATTTACAACGAGAATATAGACTGGGAAATACAGAGACAAAGACAGATGAGGGACACTTACATGTACATGTGACAAAAGAGATTGATTAACAGTTAGAACTTCAGTCATTTCTGAATATCCGGTTAATTCAGCTAGAATAATAATCCAATCAAATTAGAGATTTCAAAAGTAGCGATCAGATTTTTGTCGATACCAGATGATTTTCTAATTTTATTTTCGATAAACAAGGTATCGAGATAAAAAACAAACCGGTTTACTTAGATACTGTAAATCAACTAATGTGTTATGTCAAGACCCCTATTGTGACGCTTATGGACATAAAAAAGATTATTATTAACATTATATAATTATATCTAGGTTCTTAGATAAAATTTGATGCAGTTTGCACGTGGATTTCTAATAATAATGGAAAACTCTAATAATAACATATATTCATCGCCATATCAATGCATAGGAAATGCAGGTAGGTAGGTAGGTTCAATGTGAGTGGAGCGTTTGCTCGCCCCTCCACGGCGGCCAACAGAGGCCTATTGTGGCTCACCCCTATGGGCTATAATTCACCATACAATCCACACCTTCTTACGAAGTCTATGGTATATTTAGATGAAGCTTCCTTGAAGTCGGTAGGCTCCAGCTGTACAAAACCAAACGTACGAAGCCTATTCATTTCCAGGGCAGGGCAGGAGCATAAAATATGGTCCGCCGGTTCGTCTTTCACACTGCAGAAGCGACAGTCCGATGTTTGACTCAGACCTAGCTTCTTCAGATGGTACCGCAGACGACAGTGCCATGTAAGCAGTCCAATTAGGATGCGTAGATCACTTCTACTCCATTCTAGGATCTGCGATAGGGTGCTACCTGAGGGTTTGACTATAAACGCCTTATAGTGAGCTAACCCAGGAATATCTTTCCAGTGCTGGAGAGTTTTCCTCTCGGCCCATTTCCAGATAGTGTCTTTGGTACTGCTTTTGGCTATGCCGAAAAATGGTTCCGGTTCAATGAACTCGGATTCTGCACCTCTTTTCGCAAGGGTGTCGGCTTTCTCATTGCCCTCCACCCCTTCTTGCCCAGGTACCCAGAGTAGGGTTACTCTGTTACTGGTAGCAATGCGATCCAGGGATTCGATGCAGTTCCACACCAGCTTCGAGTCCAGCCGGCTGGAGCTCAGTCCTTTTAAAGCTGCCTGGCTGTCTGATAAAATATAAATACTTTTGTTGACAAGATGATGGTTTACCAACTCTCTTGCACACAATTCTATAGCGAAAACCTCCGCCTGAAAGATGGTAGCATACTTGCTGAGGCTTACTGTGATGTCAACTCTCGGTTTTCTGCAGGACACTCCGGCTCCAACACTACTTGGGGTCTTTGAACTATCTGTGTACAGTACATAAGCCGTCCCTGGAAAGAGGATCTCCCCCCTTTCCAATTCGCCTCTTCTCGGAAGAAGGACGTTGAAGGACTTCTGTATGTGAGTTCTGGTAGAGAGCACATCCGAAACCATTCCGAGAGTGTGGTGAGTACTCATCTCTCGCAGCAGTCCAGAGTGGTCCCATAGCTTCTCCCCCTCAATTTGACTAGCCACCAACATGGCTCTATAGGAGGTCATTCTGGCCTCCTGCTCCAGTAATATATGGAGAGGAGTAAGACCAAGAAATCTTTCCATTGCCGCTGTCGGGGTAGATGACATAGCGCCTGTAATAGCCACACATGCTAATCTCTGTAGTCCAGATAATTTAGCCGCCGCAATAGACTGGAGCCCCTTCGTCCACCAGGCCATTGCGCCATATGTGACCATTGGTTTTATCACCGTTCGATAAATCCAGTAAATCTGTTTAGGGTTCATTCCCCATGACTTGCCGCATACTTTTCTGATATTCCAGAGCGATGCCCTGGCTTTATTGATTGTTCTTTCCAGATGGGAGTTCCAGGTAAGTTTTATATCAAGGATAATCCCCAGATATTTTACCTTCTCCGCAAACGGAATGGTTACGCCTTCCAAAATTGGATGACGTAGCTTATCAAGCTTCCTCCTTTTTGTAAAAGGAACTACTACCGTTTTGTGGGGGTTCACAGACATCTGTTCCTCCTCACACCATCTGTATACGATGTTAAGAGCTTCCTGAAGGATATTGGAAATAATCTCTTCAAATAAGCCTCTAACCATTATTAAAAGGTCATCGGCATAGCATTAAAAATCCACCCCCAGCTGGGAGAGCCTGTCCAGTAGGGGGTCGACCAAGAGTGACCAAAGAAGTGGAGACAGCACTCCACCTTGAGGACACCCCTGCAGGTATCCAACACAATATAATCAACAAAATTTATTTATACAGCCAACACAGTGCATCCAAGTTATTCTAGTCCACTACTACATGCAGTTAACCACTGTCAGATTCAACCAATGCATTTCAAACTTCAGTCAACTCTAATGGAACTATAAATAGCAATCGTCATCATACTACACCAATTAACCCAAAAAATAACGTAATAATAGACTCCAACCTTAGTTCATCAAGCGATAGTGAAGAAGAAACAGCATTGGCAACTAATTCATGGCAGCAAGTACAACCTAAGAAAAGGAAATGAATTCACATTAATCTTCCTATAACCAGTCAGGAAATAAAAACAAGTAACAAATTATCAGTACCAGAAAAACAAATTGAAAGTGGAACCAATGATACGGATAAGAAAGTAGATGCAAATCCAAAACCACCACCAATATTTGTACACGCTATCTAGATTACAATCAAAATGATAACAATATGTAACAAAAAATATGGCTAACAATTGTAACGCTCTATGCGATCGGTTTGGCGCTTTAGTCCTGATAACGGTTTGCCACTTGCTCCGGATAGCGTCAGTGAAGGTATAATATTCCAGGGGTCGCTGGGTTGAGGTTTCGCCGGAATATTAATGCTCACAACCAGTTAGTAACAAAAATATAAATAAAAATCACCAAGCGGCAAATAATGGGCTTTATTCAATTCCAAAGCATATACATAAAAAATCCGGCGGGGACAAAGAAAAAGTGTGTAACGTGTTCAAAAGCAAAAAAAATGCGTAAATCAGCTATGAACCAATAAACGGTGATACGGATTATTATCGTGCAAGACGGTGAGACAATTCGTGCATACAAAAATAGGTCTATGAGACAAAGTTCTATTTTCCGGTTTATGAATTCATATAACAATAAGCTATCCTAATAGTTCGTCGACGGATGGCTAACCCTGTGAAGTAAGTACAAGCCGCTTTCTGTCGATTATCCCGATTTAAAATATAAACAAAATGAACGGCTCTCTATCCGGCAGAAACAACGCTGAAAAATAATTCATGTGTTAGTACACCGACAGATGGCTGGCCCTGTGAAATAAATATTCAGCCCAGGCCGCTTTCCGATTAAAAATAAATATACGGCTCTCCCCTGCAGGAACAACGCTAAAAAATAATTTCAAAATTAGTACGCCGACAGATCACTGGCCCTATGAAGAAAATACTTAGCCCAGGCCGCTTTCTACGAAAAATAGAACTTTCAAGAAATTTACAAACGGGACCTTCGCTTTACCGATACTCTGCTTAGCGGTGGTCTGGTTTGGAGTGGTGATTCGGCTTGTGGTGCTGGCACAACTGACTTTATATTATCCTTTGAGTGAGAAGCAAGCTTCCAAATTTCGCACTCTTGTTTTTACTTTTGAATCTGTTGCCGAAATCGCGGACTTTCACGGATTTATTTTAATTCAAATCAACGGATATAGCAAAATTTCACGAAATTTATTTTTATTTATACTTAGAATATCTCACCCGGTATATCGTACGTCACGGCAGCTCCTAACAATAGCCAACTTAATAGTGCGTCTACGGACTCACTGAATTACTGAATTGATTTTTCACTATCGATAGCGATATTGAATCTCCATCGCCCGTGGCGATATAACGGTGTAGAGACGGAAGGACTCTGTGGCTTCATTAAGGGTTCGACCCATCAGAAGAATTTAAACTGATGTGTAGGATGTATTAAAAGAATATTTTTGTAAAAAGAATGGAGTTTGTAAGACGATTATTAACGGAGATTGGATAATTAATGCTTTTCTAGTTATTAAAATTAGCCGGATTTAAGTAACTTCGTGACACAATATAGTAAAATTCAACAAACATACAGAAAATTAATTACGTTTATGAAAGACTCTAAAATAATCCACCACACTTACCAATTGAAGGAAAATCAAGCATATAGAGTTGTCATATGGAATTTACATCAAACGTTGCCAATTGAAGAAATAAAAAATGATTAAAGGAAGGATTTAAAGTAAGAGCTATTCATACAAAATCATATTGTTTGCATTTGTGAAATGTGGAGGTACACATGATACGAAAACATGTAAAAAAACGAGGGACTTTTTGGCTAAATGTGTATAATGTAAGGGAGACTACCCTGTAATAAATGCGAAAGAAACAGAGAAATTAAAATAAAAATAAGGAAAAAATAAATAATTAGTGCATTAAAACGAATGTACAAATTTTTATATCTAACTAAATATTATATTCTTTGGTCACTGTGAGAAAAAGTAGTACATCATTATTATTTTTTATTGTTTTTTTAGTATTTTTTATATTCATTATTTTTCATCGTTTTTTATTGTTTTCTATTCTTTTTAATTATTTTTTTTATTTGTGTTTATTTTTATCTACACATCCCTTCATGGTTTTCCGATTTTGCCAAGCTCAATTAATAATAATAATAACACATGTTGGAAATTAAAAATAAGTTTGGTAAGTCAAAATTAAACAGCAAAGCAATTACAGGCAAATCATTTTATTTTTTTTTATATACAAGGGCTAATCAATTTGGTCAAAGCCTGTGTCATTCTTATGCACAAAAAACTCAATATGCAAAACCAAAAGAGATATTTTTATTGTTTTTGATTATTTTATATTATTTTTTATTGTTTTTTATTAGTTTTTATTGTTTTTTATTGTTTTTTATTATTTTTTATTATTTTTTATTATTTTTTATTATTTTTTATTATTTTTATATTTTTTATATTTATTATTTTATCATTTTTTTTTGTTATAATTTTTATTTTTCATCATTTTTTATTATTTTTCATCGTTTTCTATCTTTTTAATTATTTTGTTTATTTTTATCGACACATCTCATTAACCTTTTCCAAATAATAATACTAACACATGTTAGAAAATAAAAATAAGTTGATTAAGTCAAAATAAAATAGAAAAGCAATTACAGGCAAGTCAGTTTATTTTTTTTATATACAAAGGCTGATCAATTTGGTTAAAGCCTGTTTCTTTCTTATGCACAAAAACTCGATATGTAAAACCAAAAAAGAGATATTTTTGTTTATTATTTTTTGATTATCTTTTAATAACTTTATAATTTTTTTATTAATTTTTATTATTTTTTGTAATTTTTTATTATTTTTTATTATTTTTTATATTTTTTTTTTGTTTTTTATTATTTTTTATTATTTTTTATTCTTTTTATTTTTATTATTTTTTATATTTTTTATATTCATTGTTTTATCATTTTTTATCATTTTTATCATTTTTTATTGTTTTCTATTGTTTTTATTTATTTTTTTAATTATTTCTGATTATTTTTATCTACACATCCCTTCATGCTTTTCCAATTTTCTCAAGCCCAAATAATAATAATAATAACAGATGTTGGAAATTAAAAATAAGTTTAATAAGTCAAAATAAAACAAGCAAAGAATTTAGAGGCAAATCGGTTTAATTTATTTTATACACAAGAGCTGATCAATTTGGTCAAAGCCTGCTCTTTCTTTCTTATGCACAAAAAACTCAATATTCAATACCAAAAAAGAGATATATTATTGTTTATTATTTTTTATCATTTTTTATTATTTTTTATTACTTTTTTAATGTATAATTTTTTTTAACGATTTTTTAATATTTTTTAATGTTTTTTATTATTTTTTATTGTATATTATCATTTTTTATTATTATTTTTATTTTTTGTTTATTTTTTAATAATTATTATTATTTTTTATCATTTTTTATTAATTTTACTGTTTTTTATTATTCTTTATCATTCTTTATTGCTTTTATTGTTTTTTATCATTTTTTTTATTGTTTTCTATTCTTTTTAATTACTTATTGAATTATTTTTGTTTATTTTTATCGACACATACCTTCATGCTTTTCCGATTTTCCCATGCCCCAATAATAATAATAATAACACATGTTGGAAATTAAAAATAAGTTTAATAAGTCAAAATAAAACAGCAAAGAAATTACAAGCAAATCAGTTAAATTTTTTTTATATACAAGGGCTTATCAATTTGGGAAAAGCCTCTTTCTTTCTTATCCACAAATATATGCAAAACCAATACATTCTTGAATGTCTTAATGGATTAATAAAGATTATTATTATAACATATATTTTGGTTCATTATTTTTTATCCTTTTTTATTAATTTTTATTTTTTTAAATTTTTTTTTATTATTTTTTATTGTTTTTTATTATTTTTTATTATTTTTTATTGTTTTTTTTTATTATTATTTTTTATTACTTTTTTAATGTTTCAATATTTTTTTATTCTTTTTTTATTATATTTTTATTATTTTTTATTATTTTCTATTATTTTTAATTATTTGTTAAATTATTTTTATTTGTTTTTTATGGACACATCCCTTCATGCTTTTCCGATTATCCGAAGAGAGTTTTATAACATTTTTTTTATCTGAACAAAAAAGCTCTTACTAATTTTTAGTTTTAATACATAAATATTAAATTTAAAATTAGCTTCCTTAGTTGAAAACATTATTAGTTATTCATCACGGTCTTAGTAAACGTTTCTAAAAAGCTCCACGCTAAAACCAAATTTTAATGAAAATCTCAACTCGTAAACTTACCTGAACATTTCTAAAAAAGTAAACAGTTCTTGGTGGCGCACTTTCTTTTATATGGCGATTATATTTTGTATTAAAAAACTTATAATTACTTGCTAACCGAAACTTTCCAAGTTTTTTTTTGTCGGTCGAGAGTTGTCTTATTAATTTTAAGACAGAACTTCTTATGGTTTTTAATAATGTACGAATGATATTAAAATGAAATTGCAAACTTCAGACCTTTGTTGATTTGGTTAAATCTGAAGATAATAATAAAAAAATATCCCCAATTAATAATTGTGTAAAAATTGTTCAATTAAATATTTCCTTTTTGTCTAATTTCACATAAAAGGACGAATAATCAACTAGATAATAATTCAAATGTATTATCCTTCTAAAACTACTAAACCTTCATTTTACACGTAACCTAACTATTATGTTCTTCAACCAGATAATTTAATAACTACATTTATGGCAAATTGAAGTTATGATTGTGAACCTGAATAGGGCCCAAAAACCGGAAAGGGCAAAGGAATGACAAACATTCCAAGATTTGGATGCTAGCAATAAAAGGGTCCTAATAGTTGGGATCCTTTGTCAGCGTACTGAAGCTAAACCGAAATCAGTGGCGTGGACTGAGTGATTGTAAATAAAAGTTATTTGGATTGGTTGTAAACAGGGAGTTTCGGGATTTTATGAGATCCTTTGTATACGGCAAAAGGGATTATCTCTTCATTGAGTATATGGAATTCAGATTTGAAAAAAAGAGATAGACCAGTCCTTTCTAAAATGCCAATATTCACTCTAATTTTTCATTTATAATTCCGCTTGTAAAAAATTCAGGAATAATTTAAGCATATATAATACATAATTGACTAAACGAAATTTTTCAGTAAAATTTTAATAATTGTTTTAATTTAATTCACTACCATCAAAATTATTGCTGATTTGTTATAAATTTAACATCAATATTTACTTTCAAATAATGAGTCCTGTAAAAAACGTTTCTTCTTAGTTTTTGTGATTAATTAATGATATTTAACGGTTATTTTTTGTTTCACCAATTTTTGACAGTTTCAAACAATTTTTATTGTTTTTTCAAATAATTTAACCATTAGTTGACAATTTATAAAAACTTTTAACAAATTTTAGACGATTCTCAGTTTGTGAGAGTCTCCTAAGTTTTTTTTAGCAATTTCCGTCTCTTTTTATGAATTTTTGACAGCTTCAAACCAATTTATTCGATTTTTAAATTATTTTACAATTATTTGACAGTTTATAACAATTTTCAACAAATTTTAAACGTTTATTTTCAGTTGTTGTAAGTAATTAACGATCTTTAACTGTTATTTTATTTTTTTTTTCAGTAATTTTTGACAGTTTCTAACAATTTTTAGCAAATTTTAAACGTTTTTCTTAAGTTTTTGTGAGTAATTAATGATCTCTAACGGTTATTTTAGTTTTTTTTTTCAGAAGTTTTTGACAGTTTAAAACAATTTTTAATGGTTTTTTAAACGATTTAACCATATACTGACAAATTATTACATTTAACACATTTTAGACGATTATGAGTATTTGAGTCTCCTAAGATTTTTTTAGCAATTTCCGTCCCTTTTTATTCATTTTTTACAGCGTCAAACCATTTTATTGGATTTTAAAATTATCTTACCGTTTTTTGACAGTTTCTAACGATTTTTAATCGTTTTTTAAAGCATTCAGCAATTTATTAACAATTTCTAATAACTTTAAACAAATTTTAAACGGATAGCAATTTTCGTCACTTTTTTATCATTTTTTGACAGCTTCAATCAATTTGAATGGATTTTACCGTTTTTTGATAGTTTATAACAATTTTTAGCAAATTTTAACGTTTTTATTTAGTTTTTGTAAATAATTAATGATCTTTAACGGTTACTTTATCTTTTTTTTCAGCAATTTTTGACAGTTTCAAATATTTTTTAAAGGTTTTTTAAACTTTTAACAAATTTTCGACGATTCTTAGTTTTTAAGAGATTTTTTTATCAATTTTTGATTGCTTCAAACAATTTTAATGGATTTCAAAATTATTTTGACAGTTTCAAACAATTTTTATTGTTTTTTCAAATGATTTAACCATTTATTATTATTAATTTTTGACAGCTTCAAACAATTTTAATTGATTTTAAAATTATTTAACCTTTTTTGACAGTTTATAATAATTTATGTCAAATTTTAAATGTTTCTTTTCAGTTTTTGCCCGTAACTAATAATCTTTAACGGTTTTTCATTTTTATACCATTTTTTGACAGTTTCAAACAACTTTTAATAGTTTTTTAAATTACTCAACCACATTTTCTAACAATTTTTAACAAATTTTAAACGGTTCTCAGCTTTTGAGAGTCTCATATTTAGCAATTTAGTCCCTTTTTTATTAATTTTTGACAGCTTCAAACAATTTTAATGGGTTTTTTAAAGGATTTAACCATTTATTGACAATTTCTAATAATTTTTAACAAATTTTTAATGGTTCTCAGTTTTTGAGAGACTCTTACGAATTTTTTTAGAAATTTTCATCACTTTTTTATCAATTTTTGAGAGCTTCAAACAATTTCAATGGATTTTTAAATTATTTTACCATTGCTTGACAGTTTATAACAATTTTCAGCAAAATTTAAACGTTTTTCTTCAGTTTTTGCCAGTAACTAATAATCTTGAACGGTTTCTTAATGTTAATAGCAATTTTTGACAGTTTCAAACAATTTTTAATAGTTTTAAAATTATTCGGCCATTTTAAACGGTTCTCAGTTCTTGAGAGTCTATTTAGGATTTTTTAGCAATTTGCGTCACTTTTTTGTGAATTTTTGACATCTTCAACCAATTTTAATGGATTTTACCGTTTTTTACAGTTTCTTACAATTTTTAGCAATTTTAAAATTTTATTTCCAGTTTTTTAAAGTCGCTAACCATTTTTACAGTTTCTTGATTTAGTTAGCAATTTTTGAGTTTTTTAAAAAAATTTTATTATAAGATTTGATTTTTTTGTTTTTAAGAAATTCTAAAAATTTATGATTTTTTTTTGTTTTGTTGCAATTTTTAGTAAATTTTTAAGTTATTTTTTTGCTTTTTAACTATTTCTGACATTTTATATGAAATTTTAGTAAATTTTGACATTCATTCTTTAGGTTTTTGCAATTTTTTCAGTTTTTTATAATTATTAGTAAATTTTAAGTTTTTTATTGGTTTTTCGAAAATTTTTCACAGTTTTTTATAATTTCCAGTTTTTAATATACTTTTTTGGTTTAGTAAACTTTGAAATTTTATCTTTAGGTTTTTTGCAATTTTTGACAGTTTCTTACAATTATTAGTAAATTTTAAATTTTTTATTTGCTTTTTGACCATTTTTCAGTTTCTTATAATTTTCAGTAAATTTTGATTTTATTTTGTTTTGTTTTTTTTTTAGATATTTTTGACAGTTTCTTCCAGTTTTCAGTAAATTTTTATATAATTTTTTGCTTTTTACCTAGTTATGACAGATTCTGTGAATTTTTGGTAAATTTTAAAATTGTTTTTTTCAGTTTTTTGCATTTTTTAAGTTTCTTAGAATTATTATTAATTTTTTATTTTTTTTTGCTTTTTGACTATTTTTCACAGTTTCTTATAATTTCCAGTAATTTTTTTTTTGTTTGACAGTGTCTTATAATTTTTTTGTAAATTTTAAAATTTTTTTAGTCTTGTAGAAATTTTTGATAGTTTCCTATTAGTAAGTTTTGATTTTTTTGCTTATTAACCATACCCAACAATTCTTTGTAAATTTTGAATTTTTTCGCTATTTAGCAATTTTCGACAGTTTGGTGCAATTTTTAGTAAGTTTTGTTTTTTTTCGCTTTTTAACCATTTCTAATAACTAAGTAATTTTGAAGTTTTTTTTTATTTTTTTTGCAATTTTTAAGTTTCCATCAATTTTTAGTTAATTTTGAAAACCGTTTTTAAATTTTATTTATACAATTTTTGAGTCTATTATAATTTTTAGTAAATTTTTTAATTATTTATTGCTTTTTAACTATTTCTAACAGATTCTTTTTTTTTAATTTTTTGACAGCTTTTTACAATTATTAGCCAATTTTGAAATTTTTATTTGCTTTTTGAGCATTTTTCATAGTTTCTTATATTTTCCAGTAAATTTTAATTTTATTTTTATTTTTTAGCAATTTTTGATAGTTTATTACAATTTTTCGTAATTTTTTTAATTATTTTTTGCTTTAACACTATTTTTAACAGTTTTTATGAATTTTTATTAAATTTTAAAATTCCTTCTTTCAGCTTTTTGCAGTTTTTGGACTGTTTCTTGGAATTATTAGTAATTTTTTTTAACATTTTATTAACTTTTCAAATCAGTTTTTTGCTTTTTAACTATTGCTGAGAGTTTCTATAAATTTTGAAGTTCTTTATTTCGATTTTTTGCAATTTTTAACAGTTTCTTAGAATTATTAGTAAATTTTGAATTTTGTATTTGCTTTTTGACCATTTTCCACAGTTTCGTATAATAAATTTTGATTTTACGATTTTTACCAAAGTTTAAAATTTTTTTGCTCGTTTATCAATTTTTGATAGTTTCTTACAATTTCTATTAAAGTCAATAATTTTTTTTAGCAGTTTCTGATAATTACTAGCAAATTTTCAGTTTTTAGCACTTTTTTACAGCTTTTAACAATTGTTAAGAAATTATGACTGTTTTTATAGTAAATTTTAGACGTTTTTCTTCTTACATAATTTGCCCTCATCCTAATGCAATTAATTGTCATAATGTCTTCAAAATTTATAATATATTTCTCAAGTTAATCTTCTTGTTTCAATTTCAATGATAATAATTTTCTTTTTAAAAATATTTTGCCGGGAAGCCATTTTTTTCATATCGATCTTACAAAACCGTTTACATCTGATATGCATTAGTTTTATATCGAATTATGTCTAGTTGGGAATGATCCGTGTTTTGTTTATATTTTAATTTTTCTTTATCATCTTTATAGCTACTACCATTAAATCCATATTTTATCTATTTTATTTTCTAAACTTCCATGCTCCTTAATTCAATGTTGTAATTCTTCTTTTTTTATTCAATATTTTATTATTTGTTTTCACAATTATGTATATCATACTATGGATATCTTCTTTAAACTCTAGAGGTTTTAAAATAAATGATTTCTCTAAACAATCACTGTATAACCCATTATTTTTTTATAAAAATTTGGAATACTTTAAAGACATACTATATATTGATCTTTTTTTTTGTTCCATTCTGGTACACATTCAGAGAGCCAGAAAAGATACGATTCGAAATAAATCAAAACATCAAAGTTCGATTTATGAAAGCAGATCGCGTTTCGCTTCAGAACCTCGTAACTTTTCGAATATACATCGTTAAAAAAAAGCTGCAAATATTTTCGACTATAGGCACTGTTTGTGAAACATGAACTTCCATCCCAGCTCCATTTCGATTTTTCAACTTTTAACTGAAAAAAGAACCTCTTTAAGTGGCAGTGCGTATATTACGAAAAGAAGAGACAGACGCCTAAAAGCGTTATTTGCGCCAGATAATAAAGTGCTTAACAAATGGCCCGAAATTAATTTGGCACTTCTAAATGAATATCCTGTGCGAAAATGGGTGAAAGGGCCGGACTAGTTGTGAAATTGCGAACGAGAAGCCTATTTTAAACTCTAATTAAATTATTGAACAATTTAAACGAGTCAAAGTAATTTATTTTTATAAATTAAAAATTTCTTTATAAATTCCTAATAACAATTAATTATGTTCATAACATTAAATCGATGTCATTAAACAATTGACAATAAATTTGCTAAAAGGGCGCCATGTACAAGAGGTGATTAAAAACTCAAAAAATGAGTATTGTATAATAAGGAAATAACAACAAAAAAATAGACATATTAAAATTTAAGTCTAAAAGGTTATCCATTTTCTCTAATATGGTCAACCGATGAGGTAATAAAACTCGACGTCAAAGTATCACATTTAATTTATTGATATAAATGTAAAGTTTCGAAAGGGCGACTGGTTTCGGCGAAATTTCGCCATCATCAGGCCTAAAATGTCTTCCGTCAATAAACCTAAGGAGATATAATAAATTTTAACTTAATCAATTTATGAGCAAAATGGGGAGTTAATATATGTATTAAATTTACGCGTTAACCCTACAAAAATGGAATAATGAAAATAATTAAAATGATATGATAAGTGATAGGTGACACATGAATAAATATAACAAATATAAATTACTTGAAGGGTGTTAAAGTAAAGTTAAGCTTGTAGCATTCATCTAAATAACAATGTTATTAACAAGAACATAAATTTGAATTATTAATTTACAAATAATGAGATCAGGTGCAAAAGTGAGCAACGAACTGACAGGTGAAGGGCGTAGGAAAAGTGTAAATTTTTAAAGGCTGATAGATAAAACAATGCAAAGACGAAAAGAAGAAGAAACATGACAGTAATGACTAATGAAGTATGATTTGACAATGGTAATCAATAATATTGACTAAATATTTAAAAAAATCTGATGTGGCCACCACATGATCTCTCGCCACTTTTGAATCAAAAATTTACACGTTAACACAAAAAGTATGAAAAAAATTGACTTTTTTGTCAATCTGGCAAAAATGGCAAAAGTTTTGAAAATTTTAATTATATGAATAAACTATGGTGTATACAAAATATATTGAAATGTAAAATCCACGAGATATTACAGGGTGGATCACATCTCATATTTGGGAACTCTTTATCACTGGGCTGGTTTCAGAAGGCCTTAAAAAAAATGAAATTTACAATAAAAAAAAAATTATAAATATTATTCTAAATATTCATCCACTCTCTTCTGGTTACTCCTCCAATTATTCAAATTTATGTCTTGATATTTTATCTTCTTTATCTACTTTCTTCTTATCTATTGTCGATTCATAGTCCCCTTCAGTCTCTTCTGTATGTTTATTCCTGTTCATAACTATTTGAATTTCTATCTTGTTATGTATTCTTTTACCTTTAATTTAAATTTGTCCTCTGCTATTTCCAAATTTTATTTTAATTTATTAATAAAATCCTTTTCTTTATGGGTATGTAAATTTTTTTATTTTACTCAACTATACTAAACATTATAACATTCAATAAATCTTTTTTTTTATCAAAAACAAAAATTTTTATATCAAATTCTTTTTTTGACAACCTATTTTATTTTTCAGTCATCAACAACCACTTTCAATTTTTTTTAAACCCAAAATGTTTACCTACTATTTTTTTTAACTTTAATTTTGGTTGACACCAACCCAATGACAAATCATTTCACCTGATAGGAAATGTCATCCAACCTGTCACAGGAATTGCATACTTCAATTGGCTTAAGCCCTATTCATAAAAAAAATTAGTTTATACATTTAATACCAGTTACTAAAATTTCTTTTTAATTTACATTTTTCTTTTTAATGTTAAAAATAAAGGAAGACTGTTAATTTCATTTTTTTTAACACAACTAACCCCTACTTACCATAATATTTAATAACAAATCTTATACAAGGTATAACAAATTTCATAACACTTGCCCAAAATTACAGGGTATAACAAATTTCATAACAATATGTATAAAACTTTATTACCATTTTGTTTAGTAATGGCGTCATCACTCATAGCAACTGCCACTTCCGGTTGTCCGATTGATACCAAAATCTAATCAGATCTAATCTAGAATATCAGAATCTTGTATGCAAAATTTAAATTTTTTTAATTTAGTAGTTTTTGAGTTATCATTACTACAAATCCATCCTAACACACTAACACACACACATACACACACAGACATCATCGCGAAAATATCAAAATCATATTCTAGGGTGCCTAAAACGTGTTTATCGATTAAAAACTCACTACCCAATTTTTAGCATGATTACTATACCTCTCTTATCTGAAGGGCGATAGGTAATAAAAATAAAATCAATAGAAGGAGGCATGGGGTACAAAACAAAAGAATTAGAAGTAACATCTGACTTAAGAGGTAGGTAGAATTTTTAGATCAAATCCCTGAAAAAATCAGATAGAAAAATATGATTGTCTTTAGGTCTAACCTGGTCGTTGAGACACAGTATCATTATGTAAGCAAGAGTTAATTTCAAACATATCAAGAAGATTTAATCTGTTGCCTTTGGGACAATTATATGTAAGAGTTTGGAATTGAAACTTGAAAAGGAATGGTGACTAAATTAAAAAAGAAGGAGGGCGAAAATTAAGGCAGGTAGCGCTACTATAACTACCGCTACCATTAGACGCCATCTTCTAAGCCCAGCACAATCAAGTCCTTGAGTAGTGGTGCTAGTTCTGATTCCAAAAGGGGCCAGGAACACGACGGAACCAAGGACAAGAAAAGGCTACGATCAGGAACCTCATCCAAGGAATCACCTGGAATAGGGAAAACACCCAGGCCGGAACCTAAAGATGCTACTGTAAGCCATCTTAAAGCAGCTATTATAGACAACGAAAATCCTTACGGAAAAAGGTAATTCTTTATAAAAACAGCATTAATGGGAAATCTGGCCAAAATAATTCTGCCCGCCTCATCTAGCAAAGACAAGCCACCAACCTTCAGATACTTGACACACTCTGGTGAAATCATCAGAGTAACGTGCGATGACGATATGACGTTGTACTGGTTAAATGACAAAGTACCAACGCTAAGGCCGTGTAATAGTGCAGCATTAGCCATTGTGACAGTGGATATGCTTCCCAAGGTCAACAAAGCTTCTGTCTGTATCCCAGGGAAAGCACAAGCTCACTTTGATGAGAAGAATGTGGTGGTGAGGCGACTTGAGGGTTAGAACCCGCACTTACATGTGGAAAAATGGTGCAGCTTCCACCATGAGGTAAAATCCTACCACAAGTGCCATCTCTTCGTCTTCGGCATTATAAACGAAGAAACCCTAAAGGCCAAGTCAATGAGGCTGAACTATGCGTTAACCTCATTTGCCTTTAAGCCAAAGATAGAAAAAGAGGCTGAATAGTGAAGAGACTTCCTCTTCCCCTAAAAGTGGTCGTCGAGCCAGATGAGATGGAATTCGACGACCTCCAAATATGTACAGACCATTCTACCTCCTCCCCACTTTCGGAGGAACGGATGGTCGAATAATATACCAAGCGCTGCCCAACTTCAATGGAGGATCAGGAAGTCAAAAAACAGGTAAACATTATACAATGTAACTTGCAACACAAAAGGGCGGATACGGCAACATTAAGCAGTCGCCACGATGAGTTACAGGATACATTAACATTAATCCAGGAACCCCCAAAATTTTAGGTTTTAAAAATCTAGACCGTTCAATTTTTAGCTTTCCCAGCAACCAACAAACTACAGATATATACAAACACCTTAATTTTTAAGAATAGGTTTTGACCGTGAACTGTACTTTAGTAATTTTTGTAAGTATGGTCCTGTTCCATTTTTACTGTAAATATTTATAAATCTTTTTTAATAAAATTAGTTACAAATTGACTATACTTTGAGCTTAAGTATACTTAATTTCTGTTAAATATCAGAATTTAAAGTTTCTTAAATAACTGCAATCAAAAAATAAATAAAACTTCAATTATGAATGATTACTAGAATGTACAATGTATTAAACTAAATAGTAATTGTGAATTATTTTATTTCTTTAAGAATTGCTTGAATTGTTCTCCCTCTTATTCGAGATATTTTATTAATTCTTGCACTCTTATTGTCAGGGTATAAACAAAGCCGTTCTTAAAAAAATCTTCAAGTACAATCATTGTCGAAACCTAATAAAAAATTAAGTGGTCTATATGGTGGGATAAAGAAAAAAATAGGGATTTCAATGATGAAAGAAAAAGTTTAGGTCCCTATTTACAAAGATGAAATATTGTTTTAAATATTTAGATGCCCTATATTTGGGCTTCAATAAAAAAGTTTTATAAAGTTTTTTTCTATGTTTAAAACTTATTGAAATAAAAAGAAAATCGTAAATTTCGGTTTTCCCAAATATCCAGAAAACCGGACCTACTATTTTAATTTTGAAAAAATCAATCAATCAATTTATCTTCAAAATACACATCTTTTTTCCCATTTAACCGATATTGCATCCGGTCCATAATCATCCAAAATCATAAATAGCGAATTAATTATTTCGTTGGGAGCTTATACGAAATTGTGCCTCATTTATATTTTTGTATATTCAATAGATTTTGCTGATATTAAAAAAAATAAATTTCTAGGTTATATGATATTAAAAAAATATATTGGAAATTGTACATTATACTATATCCTTAGTATTTTTATTTTTCCAAAATATATTTTTTAACGAGCTGAGCGTAAAATAATTATTTTTTTTATTTAAATGTGCCTCAAAAATTCTTATTCACAACTCCAGTGACTAATATTTTTGACCACAGCCAAAATTATCGTCCATATCAAATTGATATCATATAACCAATCAATATATTAGAAATATTTTGGTTTGAAATTATGTTCCTAATCCTAATCCACAGCGCTACAATAAATCAAATACTTACTGAAGTTTCCGAAATTAACCTATTTTAGTAACCAAATTATTATTTTTGCCGAGGTTAAAGGTAACATAATTGATTTGTAGGTAACTAAACAGAAAGGTCCCTACAGACAATAAATCTGTTCTATAAGATGGAATTTGAAATATGTGATAAATTATAATATTTTTTATTATATAAATATTGACCTATAAATTTCATATTTTTATTAATTTTAGATACCAGGAAAATATATGATATTATAAAGAAAGAAAAATACTCACGGTTCATTCATGTTTTCCGGCTATTTATTTTGTTAAAAAATAACACAAGTTCTATTTTCTCTGACATTTAATTTGTTGATTTAAGACACCATATTTCCATCATAACATAGGATCAGAGCGCGGAATTTTAAAACCGGAACTAGACATTCTAAGGGAAAATAAATAACCCCCAACAAAAATGGTAAAAACACAAGCAAGCCGTTTGTCTAAAGAAGCATTTAACACCATATTACAGTAAGCAAAAATATTTTTATGAACCGGGAAAAACGTATATAACGGTACACCGTGACTCGAGAACTTATCTAGCTGGATAAAATATTTTAAGGAATAGTTGTATGCTAAACTGGAGGATAAATCTTAAAAAAATAAGAAATTGGATGATACGAGCATTGACATATGCTCATTGACCTGTCCAGTAGTGATAATTGTGCTAGTTCGAGAGAAAGAGATGATGTTACGTTTTTTTTGTGTCACCCTGTTTTTTCATTATTCCTCTGATCAGTATATTTTAATTTCAGACTCGCTTGATATCCCTTCTCAAGATCTCCCTCTCTTCTTGGTATTACTATAAAATGTCTTTCCCATGTTAACAATTCTCTATCTTTGCCTCTTCAGTCAATACAATTGATTTCTATATCGTCTTTGTCGCTTATTCAAAATTATTTTTATTATATTATATTTTCAATTATGCCCCCTGCTATCATTATTAATTATTCAACGCTTTAACATTTATCTTCTGTTTATTTTAATTCCGGTATATTTTTTTATATTTACTAAAAAGTTCATATCTTATCTTTTATAATAATATAAATTATCTGATGTTTGTGGTGCTCTTTCAGTCTCGATTACAAAAAGAGAATCTATTTTTAATTTGTTTTTACAGATTGTCTTAAAATTTATTTCACTTGGATTATTTTTATATTTCATATTATGATATAAAATGCATGTATTTTATATTTATATAATTTTTGTTTTATTTTCTTTTTTTTGAACAGAGACCATGAAATCTGGTAA
Organism: Neocrepidodera transversa; assembly: GCA_963243735.1. Lineage (NCBI taxonomy): Eukaryota > Metazoa > Arthropoda > Insecta > Coleoptera > Chrysomelidae > Neocrepidodera > Neocrepidodera transversa. The sequence continues at coordinate 18,596,544 of OY725354.1, read as the reverse complement.
TTTATAAGATTTTATCTTATACATACTTTATGTGAACTTTTAGGGCTTTTGGTACAAGTTTTTTGGACAGAACATTTTTTTTTGGACCAAAATTTCACAATCTGCAAAATTTTTCGCTCCACGTTTGAGAGACTTCGCAGGGTTTACTTAAAACGCCTCGATAGTTGAGATCCCATTTTAATTGATATAGTTTCTAACCTAATAAAGTTTAGACATGTTTATTCCCAGTTTAGCAATCAATACTAGAAAATAAAAGCCTTAGAGTTATCAGTTAACTTCAGTTTGATCTACAGTTCTGTTGGTCTTCAGATTTTTGCAGTATATACTTTTGCTCTACCAATATAGCCCAAATGTACACCATGTGCCTAAGTGTATAGTTCACACTAGGGGATAAAACTTTAATAATCTCATATAAGTATTGTAAATTATCAAATGTAATATAAGCTTCCACTGGTACAAGCGAACATGGCTATTCATATTTATACTGATGATTTAAAAAAAAACAAGGTTCCTGGTGCCTAAACATAAAATGGATTATGGGAGAACGGAACTCACTGGCATTCTAAGAGCAGCAAAACAAATAACGTCACTGGAAAAAATATACTTATCTATAGGAAACAAATACTACTCACCCTGAACAGACCATAAATTTGTTAGAATATCACCAAGCTTTGGTCGAAGAATCCACCAACAAAGTGGTTACCTTAAGATAGATCACAACAAATTGTAACCGTCTCGCCGAAATCATTGGCGAAGAAAACAACCAACCAAAAACTATTTTTACTTGGCTCCTTTATTGTACTAATGACATCGGTCGTGACGGATCTAATTAAGGATTTCTTCCTTATAAAATTCAAGAAAATATGGCATGAAACAGGAGCTGTAGAGTTGCTATTGACCTCGTAAATTACCTTAACAACACAACAGTCAATAACTACTTGTCCATGATTGAGCAGAATCTGAGTCTTTAAACAGGCATTCTGATTGGTCACTGTCCAATACTTAACATCATGGGGCTGTAGTCTGCAGGAGGTGTGAACAAGAAGACCAAACAAACGAGCACATCCTCTATGATTGAATGACACTCTCCCCAACTAGGACAGGCACCTCTTGGCGACATTGTCAACTACATAAAAACTGTAAGCTTGCTGACGAGCTAAGTCCTCATTTACTAAGGACTATGTATAATAGGCTTAATGAGGTCTAAGTCTAAGTCTCCACCTCACAGATACAGATACTATAGTACACCAGCATGTGGAATTTTGTTTGGATATGAATCACCTTACTTATTAGCTTTAAATGAACTCTGAAGCTAATCTGATAAAATGGATGAAAATTTGTATGCTATTATTCAATATTACGTGGATAGTTTTCTCTCTCTTTTAGAAGCATGTAAAGAGAATCCAGGCCATATCCGATTATTGGCCAGTTTCTAAGTGTCCTATTTTTCTAGGATCTTTAAAATTATGTAATCAAATGATTGTTAGGATAATTTCTCTGTTATAAATTATCTCCACCTAGATCATATATTTGGTCCAAAAAGTCGTCTGCCGCTTCAATATGCAAGGCATAGTTGTGTTCGCCAAGCGATTTAGCAAATAGAGCTCTTTAATTTTTGAGTACGTTTCATGGAGAAATGCAAAAGAGAATAATGCAGTATTAATGTTTCCGTTATTGTAGGGAGATACGAAATGCGGGCTCATTATTTTTGGGGATGTGGCAAAAGGGTTAGAGTATATATACACTGTTTCAGGAGCGCATCACTTTATTGGTATCATTACATAAAATACCTATTAAAGGTAATAGTAGTTGTGATAGTTCTAAGGGAAGGAAAATTTATAAATTTACGAAATAATAATTATTAACCTATATACTGTAAGTATTTTTATTTCCGTCATGATTTTTATTCATTTATTATTTCTTTTTTTATGCAATTTTGACAAATAAGAAATAATATTTTTTTATTGGTTATTAACGAAATGTTAAAATTATAAATAATTTAATAACTAATGATTACAATTAAAAGCATCTTATATTACAAAAGCTTAATTTATTTCGCAGCCTATTTCAACTTTTCTAAGAACACAAACCGGAATCATTCTTGACTCTATCCACAAACAAAAATTCCACAATAAAAGGTAATAAGCCCTTTTCTGGCACAAAAACGACGAGAGATCTCATTAGTTCGTTCTTTCACGTAGACACAAACTATTTTCCGGGTTTTGAAATGAAATTTTGAAAGCCATATGCTCTTTTAGGAAAGTTCATAATTAAGAAAACTTCTTAAAGTGAGTACAGTGAGTTTCGAGCGTCGAGTTGTTTGAGAGAGAAAGAAGTTTTTTTTACTTTTGTTTTGTCAGATTGTTGGATGATAGTTATCTGACTCTATCTTGTGAATTAAATAAAAGAAAGTTAATAAAAAAACAAAGGGAAATAATTTATACGCTTATGATATAATAAATTTTATACGGGTTTAATTAGTTAATTACAATAAAAAAGTTTTAACAATTTTAGAGTTAAAAGTTAGTAAGAAAAAAACCCTAAAAGTTCACATAGAGTAATTATAAGATTAAAATCTTATAAATTACCAGATTTCGTGATCTCTATTATTGAAAAAAGAATGTAAAACAATTATGATATTAAAATGAAAAACATGAATTTTAGATCAAAATATGAAATACAAACATAATTAAAATGAATTAAATTTTAATACAATCTGTACAAATAAATTAAAAATTAGGTTCTCTTTTTTGTATTTGACACAAAGAAATCAAATAATTTATAATAAATAATAAGTTATGAACTTTTAAGTAAATAATAAAAAAAATATAACGGCATTAATTGAATTTTAAAATAATAGTAAATAAAAGTTAAAAGCGTCGAAATAATTAATAATGATTTCAAAGAATTTCAGTGAAAATATAATATAATATAATAAAAACTTACCCTATAGAATAAGGGGGAGAAAAAAAGAAATCTTCAGTAAGCAATACAGGCGATATAAAGTTAATTATTTGGACTCAATAAATAATGAAAAGAGGGTTATTAACATGGGAAAGGCATTTTATAGGAATACCAAGAGAAGAGAGGGACATGACGCGAGGAAATAAGAAGGGGGACATCAAGCGAGTATGAAACTATAAAATATACTGAGTAGAGGGATAATTAAAATACAGGGTGGCACAAAAAAACGTAACAAAGTCAATCCGAATAGCTAATACAAGACTCATGTGCCGGGTATTAAATTTCCTATTTAATACTGTAATGCTTTTTGCATCGTCAAGCGGTCTTTTGGTACCTTGGTCCAGGTTTCGGATTGTCTCGGGCGCCACCTTCCGTTTATAGTGTGAAGGTCAGTGCACGGGCAGCGTGAGTGGAGAAAAAAATACTCCAGGGGTGGTTATGGTATCTACCAAGGTGTTAGTGGCCAGAAGGGCGGGCTTTACTTGCTCCTCTGGCTTGAGTACCTGGATATTTTGGCTGCTCAGTCAAAACTACTCAAAACTTCAAATTAAATAAAATCCAACAATTAAAATGATTCTTTATTCCACAAAGAAAATTTCCAAGTCCGGCGAGGAAGGAAAGTAGTGTGTAAAGGTGAGTCCACATTGCTCGTGTTCTTGCTTGCGCTTGGGCTTTGGCTCGTGGTTCCTTTGCTCGTCGTCATTGTGCTTTGGCTGCTCATCTAGATTTCTGTACTCGCAAACAAGTTGTCAAGACTGCATTTACTCTTCGCACAAGTTCGCTGTTCAGTTGGTTCCGACAAAGTTTTCGTCATTTTTTGACGTTCTCTTCTAAATGAAGCCAACATCGATGCCATTTTCTTCTTTAAGCAGCTACTGGTACGTTCATGGCATCTTTAATTTCTATCCATGCATTATTTTTATTATTATTTAGTTTATAGCGGTTGTGTTAATTTTATGACTTGTTCATCAGTTCAGTCCATATCTAAACACGTAAATTTATAAAATAAAAAATTACGATTATCGCACGAACACCACGATACGTTAAACTAGCGTCCACTGAGCTCGGTCGCACACAAGCATCTCTTTTGATTTACCGCTACCTGACGGAACAGCCAAAACGCGAGTTTCTCCTGTTCACGAACATGTGAAACGTTACGAACACTGGAAGCATCGAAAATAAAAATTTTTGTTTGTTCGTAGCGTTCGCTAAATTTCACGTGCTTTTTGTGTTCGGCTTCTACTGTTTGCGAGCAATGTGGACCCATCTTAATGGTTCTCAAATCAGTGATACGTCGGTACAGGAACGTCTTCTCGGCTGGTGGGGTGTGGTCTAATTAACGGTTGCGGTTATAATTGACCTTGACTTCAGCTTGCCCTGTCTCTGAAGGTCGCTGAAGTGGACGGTCTGGTACTGCCACTGGAAGTCCAACTGGGACTGCCGCTGCAATTCGGACTTCGGACTGCCACTGCAGCTAAGTGATCTACTCCGGCTGCCGTATACCATAAGGTCGGCTGGGTATGCGAAACAAGTACGCGAGTGACTCCATCTTTCTGCGGTTGTTATAACTCACATAATTTTAAAGTAATTCTAAATCTAGTGCTGTGCGTGATTTAATTTAAATATTTTAATTGTCACGGAAAATAACTTTGTTACACCCTTCCTACTTCAGGAAAAAAATATATACTTTTCTTACGCCTCATATCTGGAATAAATAAATGAAATAAACGAATCCTACCAGGTGCCTACCCCTGTAGTGGTCGAACCCTATATTCGGGGTACAATAAAACTGTGACGGTAATTTCGGTGAGGCTGATATCCTTACTTAGAGGGGTGTGAATATTTACAGTCCGGCCAGGTCCTATGCTGGTCGGAGTAGAGGCACTGGCAGCGTTGGCAGGAGGTTTGTCTTTGAAATGACTCGTTCCAGTATCTGACGGGGTTGTTTCGTCTGTCCTTCCACCCTCAGTATCTGGAGTTTGGAGGTTGCAGCGGTATCTCTCGTACTGGGGACAGATTAGGGCTGATCCTATTTCGGTGGTACCGATGGGGAAGCATGATACTGGCCAGACATCCACCGCGACAGCGCGATTGTCCATCAAAATATGTCCAGAAATTTATTCTAAACGGTAAGCCTCTAGCTGGATCTCTAGTATGGTTATGGTCTTTGTGTTTGCCAATCAGGCAGTACTTGTATCAACGGGAACATTCGACTCTCCTTTGAACTTTCATTGTTCGGATATCCAATCTCTTTCGTACAAAATCACAGATTCATCACAGCTGTTTTTCTTTATCCATTGCGATTTTCCTATTGAATAAGCGCGTTGTAGTAGTAACATTGACTAGAGACCGCAAAACGATGATCTGATTAAGGGATGAATTGTCTGGTGAGGGCATAACGGTCCAGGAGGTTTAGAGCTGAATTATTGGGATGAACACCGACGCACGTGACTAACAAATGAATTCGGGACCCGGATTCTGTCCAGCACTGCAGATTAACTCCCAATAATCCCGAACACGATCTAATATAAATATGAATCATCATACTGGATTTTTTGGCCATCTGATTTTCCAGTTTTATTTTTTCCTAAATGGAAAATTTGAAATGTACATACTATTGTCTCTGCTGATTACAACACCGATTCACATAATAATTAAATCAAAAATTAAGAATGCTCTTTTTCTCTAATTTTGCCCAGTCGTGTCCCTTGCGTAGGACCAAGGTTTGTTCTTTTGTATAACCAAGTCTGTGACAGATTTATAAGCTTCTTCCTTGGTTTGGTTGGTGATAAAATCGGAAAATACACCAAAAAGAATAGTTTTTCGTTCACAGATTGATGCCAAAATGGAAATTTTCTTGTTGATTGGAGGATCCATTATGGTGGTAATACATTGGAATCGTGAATAATTAAAAATCGGAGGTAATTTAAATATTTCCTCACTCGAAGAAAAATGAACTGAAAATAAACTGAATGTTTACAATATTTTACGATATTTACAAGTTTGATACGACAGTGTCAACACTTGTTAACATTATCAAGGAAAATTTTATGAAACAGAATTTGAAAGGTCATTGTCGTATGTCACTTCTCACTTTTCAGATACTGAATGTATGTACTGCGGGTATTTGTACTTTCACTCATCTAGAGGATGGATTTGGTTCTGGAAATGCCAACAATGGGCGCACTACTCTTATGTATGCGAGAAGGATGAAGATGAAGAAGATCTTCATTTATGTGATTATTGTAAATACTAAAATATCCGATCTTACCGCATCAAGTGGGGCAAGATGATGTTTTTGACCCTGTAAATATAAATATTTTTTTATTTGTTGAATGAACAGATTATTTTATATTTTTCTGCTCCAATTAGATACCAATCAGTATGTGAATAAATGTATACTTTTTTTAATAATTCCACATGGTATTTTTTTATATATAAGCTCAGAAACCCATAAAAATCTCGTCTTATTCCTATTTCGTATAACAAATAAAAGTAATTGTCCTTTTCCCATTGCTACTGCGAATGTATGACCTTTCTGTACTAGAAAAATTTTAAAATTATATACATGTAACAGCGACTTGGTGTTATCTTGTTATTAAGAACGATTACTGCTACTTATTATTTCACTCACTTGTTTATTTCCCACGGTTCTTATCAATCGTCGCACTGTAAACATGTTTATTAATTTTGTTTATTATTTTTAATTTCTTATAAATCACTGCGACTTAACAGGAAATAAATCAGATGTTTATTAGATTTTGATAGATTGTTAAATTTTATATTTTTGGATTTTTTTAAAGAGATAAACAAAAATAATGATAAAAAGAATTTTATATACGCGTTTCTTTTGAGGACACTTCTGACTTAAAAGAAAGTAAATAAAGATAAATGTATAAAGAAACAGAAAAGTTGAGAAACTGTCACAAAATAAACTAGTAATAAAAAGGTGGGACAAAACATGAAACAAAAGACCGATCATATTATCTTAAACGAAAAATCATCCTGAACGAGATAAAAACTTGAAGTAGCTGAAGTAGGAAGAAGTACAGAAGAAAACATTAACATTTTTTTTTAAGAAATAACCCATAATTTAACCTAGCCCAATTAAGATTTTTTTCGATTGAGATCATTAAATATTGAATAAATTGTGATCGAAAACTAATAATAAGAATAATAGAATAAATTAAATAAAAATGAATTTTGCAGTGTAATTAAGTTACAACCTTGACACTTTTAACATTCGCAACATTCACTTATGTCTAGGACCAGTAAATTAATATGTTATCCTCCCCACATTATTAAAGAAATAACAACTTCCTTATTATCAGAAAGTGTTGCTTCTACCCTAATAAATTTCCTGTAGTATCATTACAGTAAAATTCAATGAACCCAATACATTCGAAGTTTAGTAATAGCCTAATTCCGGTCAGCTATTTATTTCAACACCAGCCAATGCTAAGACAGATGCTTTTGTTTTCGTTTTGTTCAGTAATGGACTGGCTCAAGAAAAATTTTCATACCAAAATTTTATATCTAGCCAATCAATTTTATACATAGATGGAAACCACCTTAGGGGTTGTTTTGTAGTGAGAATTGATACAAATTGAAGTGGGGCACTACTTAGCAGGTGATAGTTAATTTCAGGTACAAAAGTAAACTGAAAAATCAGTAAATTAATGTAACGTAGTTATATTATTCTAGTGATAATTCGTCTTTTAGAGAAATATTTTGCAATTCTAAACAATTTTTCAATACTTCTTATGGATTTTTAGTCTTTTAGTCCATTTGTTGATTTTTCTACTTCTGTCAATTATAGTCAATTAATCCTTTGTAGTACACTTTCAGTCGTTTATAATTAATTCTTAGATGTTAAAAAAATCCTTTATAGAAATTGTCATCCTCGTCCGATAGAGCAGTATTTTACAATTCCAAAGAATTTTTGATCCTTTCTAACAAATTTTAAATATTTTATAAGGATTTTTAGTTTGTTAGTCCTATATATCATGTTTTGATTTCTGAAGCAATTTTTTGTCTTTTACAGCAATATTTTCTCTCCTAACACGTTTTTGCGACAAATTTTTAATCCAGCATAAAGATTTTTAGTCCTTTGAGATAAATTTTCAATCTTTTATATAAAATTCTTAGAAGTTTATATAGATTTTGTCCTCTACAGAAATTTATATTCATTACAGTGATTTTTCGTCCTTGAAAGTAATATTTTGTAATTCCAAACAATATTTTGTTCTTTCTAACAAATTTATAAGCATTTTTAGTTTTTTTAATCCTCTAGTCATGTTTTGATTTCTGAGGCAATTTTTGTCTTTTACAGCAAAATTTTCTCCATTAAAACTTTTTTGTGACCAATTTTTAGTCTAGCATAAAGATTTTTTGTCCTTTGAGATAAATTTACAATCTTTTATATTAAAATCTTAGAAGTTATAGCGATTTTGTCCTCTATAGAAATTTGTATTTGTTATAGTGATTTTTCGTCCTTGAAAGCAATATTTTGTAATTCCAAACAATTTATATTCTTTCTAACAAATTTAAAATATTTTATAAGGATTTTTAGTTTTTTAGTCCTCTATGTCATTTTTTAATTTATTATGCAATTTTAGTAGTAACATGACACATATAGAACACAACAGTTTGAGCACACATTCGTGATTGGCCGCGCGAAATAGGGGGCGGGGCCTGAGCACATGTTGGGAAAGAAGAATTGACAGAATTGACAGAATGACAGAATTGACAGAATGACAGAATTGACAGAATGACAGAATTGACAGATGGCACTGGAAAACGACTGTTGATTGTAGTAGCAGAACCATGTTTGAATTATTATTATTCCATAAGGAAACATTAATGACAGGAGGTTGCGGTACAGTTTAGAGGGGGATGGTCAGCTCGTTGAGATAGGGTAAGAGAAAAGGGCGCGAAATATGGTGGCCATGACAGCTCGCGACTTGAAAAATAAAAAATAATAATAATAATTAACAATAAATACGAACAAAGTTATAATAAGAACCTATTAAGGTAATAGTTGATTGGAAAATAACTTTAACAAAAGAAAACATACCTTTTAAAAAACATCACACACATATAAAAACTACTAGAAGCAGAGGGTAAATACTGAACTAGGTGTTGGTTAGAAAAAAACGATAAAATAATCAAGAAATGAATAACTATAAAATTTCAGTCTCAGACACATAAACAAACAAACAGGAAACTGATAAGGCTGAAAAATAACTCAAAATCCGTTTATTTTTATTTATTATCCTTGAGACTTTTTTATCATTTCATTATTTTTAGAATAGTCTGTATTTTAATAAATTAAAAAAATAGGAATAAATTCATTTTTAATATTTATAACTACTTTTTTGAAAAATAATGTATATATTATTCTCTATGATGAGGCATCTCCAGTATCTCTTGGGACTTCTAAGATGAAGGTTGTGTTAGTAATAATGATCCTGTTTGCGACAGCTAGAGGGCTTGTCGAAACAGATGATGATATTAAAAAATATTTAGAAAAATATAATTACATACAAAACAATACACAAATGGATTTTACTACAGCTTTGCTAAATTTTCAAGAACGTTACAATTTACCGGTAGACGGCCGCGCAAATCAGGAAACTCTTCAGCTATTGAATAGACCTAGATGTATAGTTGGTGAAAATTATTACAGAGTCGGAACCAAATGGACAAAATTGTCTTTAAATTGGTATTTTCCACAATCTACCCCTGAAGCACTTAATCTAGCTACAAAAGCTTTTAGGTTATGGGAAGAAAATTCCAAATTTAAATTTACACATGTAAACAATCCATCACGTGATAAACCAGATATAACAATTACCCTTGTCGGTAATTCTCATCGTTATCGCTATAACTGTAAAGGAAACATCCCTTGTAATTTTACTTTTGATGGACCAGGGGGTATTTTAGCCCACGCGTTTTTTCCAGAGGACGACACATGTATCGAAATACATATGGACATCAATGAAAATTGGGATTTAAGTTCAACAGATGATGGACGAGTTAATTTTTATGCTGTTCTTGTCCATGAAATTGGTCATACCTTAGGATTAAAACATAGTGACAACAACGATGCAATTATGTTTCCTTGGTATAGCGGTAATATCAATTTCAACGAAGATGATAAAATGGGACTAGAAGCACTATATGGACCTATAAATCAATATGCTCCTATACCAAAATATGCAGCGAATACTACTACTATTATTCCATTAACGAACAAAACAACACCCAAAATAAAAGCAACTAATATTATTCCATTAACAACCAAAACAACCCCCAAAACAAAAGCTACTAATATTATTCCATTAACAACCAAAACAACCCCAAAAACAAAAACTACTATCACTAGTTCAGTAAAATCTACGGATCTACATATACACCAAGTCACAACACAGAAACCTCAGAAACCTCCCAATACGAAATACAATGAAAAAATAAAAAATTTCTGTGAGATGGAATATCCTAATCTAATTTTTATAGCGAGTGCATCAGATTTTCCTAATTACCGGATGTATATAATAAGAGATCACCGCGTCTGGATATATGATTTGAAAACTCATAAAGTACCGTCATTTTCTGAACAAATAAACTACTATATGCCAAAGGAATTTTCGATCGTGTCAAATTTACACATTTGCCAAAACTATAGAGGTGATCTATTAGTTGCAAATAATAATAAGATGTACGTTGTAGCATTTCCAAGAATACAAATTGAACAAGATATTTTGATTAATCTACCAGCCAATTGTACAATTAACACGATTTTTCAATTAAATTCTGGAAAACTATATATATTCTATAATGGGGATACATTTATTGAATTTAGTTCTGATGATTATGAAATTATTAATCGGGGCAAAATTGGCTATTCATTTCCTGGACTGCCTAGTATGATTACATCCGCTTTCAAATATATTGATGGACATATATATTTTTTGAATGAAAATATATATTACAAGTACAACGAATTCACTAGAACAGTGGTTGAAATAGGGGATTTTAATTGGAATTTACTAGGGATACCCTGTCCTGATCAGGGGTTAATTAAGCAATTAAAATCCTTATTATTTAAAATATCATCTATTTATAATTAATGTATTTTGAAATAAATATAATTAAAGAAGACATTTATTTTTATTTAATATCCTTAAACAAAAACTTTTAAATTATTCATTTCTAATAGATTAGCGAGATTTGCAAATTATTTGCAAAAATACTGGGTGTACAATTATATTTATCAAGAATTGTGCAGAAAAATTATACATGATATTAAAAACACTCAGTACATTTTTGATATCCTTAAACAAAAACTTTTAAATTATTCATTTCTAATAGATTAGCGAGATTTGCAAATTATTTGCAAAAATACTGGGTGTACAATTATATTTATCAAGAATTGTGCAGAAAAATTATACATGATATTAAAAACACTCAGTACATTTTTGATATCCTTAAACAAAAACTTTTAAATTATTCACTTCTAATAGATTAGCGAGATTTGCAAATTATTTGCAAAAATACTGGGTGTACAATTATATTTATCAAGAATTGTGCAGAAAAATTATACATGATATTAAAAACACTCAGTACATTTTTGATATCCTTAAACAAAAACTTTTAAATTATTCATTTCTAATAGATTAGCGAGATTTGCAAATTATTTGCAAAAATACTGGGTGTACAATTATATTTATCAAGAATTGTGCAGAAAAATTATACATGATATTAAAAACACTCAGTACATTTTTGATATCCTTAAACAAAAACTTTTAAATTATTCATTTCTAATAGATTAGCGAGATTTGCAAATTATTTGCAAAAATACTGGGTGTACAATTATATTTATCAAGAATTGTGCAGAAAAATTATACATGATATTAAAAACACTCAGTACATTTTTGATATCCTTAAACAAAAACTTTTAAATTATTCACTTCTAATAGATTAGCGAGATTTGCAAATTATTTGCAAAAATACTGGGTGTACAATTATATTTATCAAGAATTGTGCAGAAAAATTATACATGATATTAAAAACACTCAGTACATTTTTGATATCCTTAAACAAAAACTTTTAAATTATTCATTTCTAATAGATTAGCGAGATTTGCAAATTATTTGCAAAAATACTGGGTGTACAATTATATTTATCAAGAATTGTGCAGAAAAATTATACATGATATTAAAAGCACTCAGTACATTTTTGATACATTTATTAAATTTATATTGAATTTAAAAGTTATTGAAAAATATACCTTAAAAACAATATGGCTAATGCGGCTTATCATATAGGCGTGACGTAATTTTTCGAAAACAAAAAACTTGTATAAAAGGACAGAAAAATTATTGTAAATTTTATTTGGTGACAGAATCTTGGTAAGTTACATTATTATTATTTAATATTTATTGAAAATTAGTATTAATTTTTCAAGTGTTTTTTTCAAATTATGCGCGTTTAATAATTATTTTTTAATCTAAGTTGGATATTTGATTTTTGGGTCAGTCTACATATCATTTTTGTTTTTCGATTATATTTAATTTTTTCAAGTGTTTTTTTAAAATTTTTATTATTAAGCTTAAAATCTATTTTTACTAATAATTTTCCCACTATTTTTCATTGAGTAAAAATTTTCAAAATTTTGCATTTAATAATTATAAATTTTTCTGTCAAATCTTACAACTATTTTTTACTAAATTATTTTTTAATTTTACAGAAACTGTTCGCTTCTTTATTTTTTACCACAACTGTATACTACCGCTTCTTCATTTTTGAAAGGTGAGAATTGTTATATCTTTTCCTACATGTTTTAAACTCTTGTAAATTTTTATTATTAAGTTTAAAATCTATTTTTACTAATAATCTTCCTACTATTTTTCATTGAGATATCTTTTCTAATTTTTCCATTTAATAATTATAAATTTTTCTGTCAAATCTTACAACTATTTTTGACCAATTATAAATTTTTCTGTAAAATTTTCCTATAAACAGTTTTATCAAAAATTTTCCAACTATTTTTCAACTAATTATTTTTTCATTGAGTAGAAATTTCTTTTCAAATTTTTGCATTTAATAATTATAAATTTTTCTGTCAAATCTTACAACTATTTTTTACTAAATTATTTTTTAATTTTACAGAAACTGTTCGCTTCTTTATTTTTTACCACAACTGTATACTACCGCTTCTTCATTTTTGAAAGGTGAGAATTGTTATATCTTTTCCTACATGTTTTAAACTCTTGTAAATTTTTATTATTAAGTTTAAAATCTATTTTTACTAATAATTTTCCGACATTTGCTTTCATACTATTTAAATAAATAAAATAAATTTTTCAAATTTTCCAATTATTTCTAAAAGAATAAAAATTTTCCAATTATTTTTAAAAGAATAAAAATTTTTATTCTTTTAGAAATAATTAAAATTGATTTAATAAATAAAGTTTTTTCAAATTTTTCCAATTATTTTTATGTTCATATTTTCCAGCCATTTTTTTAAATAAATAAAGTTCGTTAAAATTTTCCAACTAGTTTTGAATTTGCACCGAAGCATTTATTAATATATAAACACTGTATATTTAAAAAAGTTTTTTTTTGATTCCAGAGAAAATAATATACGAACGAGTTCGTACAGGACTGACAATGGTTCAAAGAGTAAGTTTAAAATAACAAAATTATCAAATTAAAAAGTTTTTAATTAATTTTTTTTTAGACTAAACCCATCGTCATTATGATGGGGGTGCGGGGAGGTGCCACCCCTGAAGGTTTTGTGGCGGCTGGGACGGTGGGCCCCTCCAGCATATATTTTAAAGTAGGGGAGCAATCAACCGTTGTCTGGGCCCTAAGGTAATATTTCTCGTGCATTTTTTAAATTTACTAATATTTTTTCTTGTTTACAGATAAATAAAGTATTAAAAATTTTATAAAGTTGTTTTATTTATTAATGAACTAAGATTTTCAGATTATTAGAATGTACTTGTATAAAAAATATTGAAAAAACTACTTGGAATTATTTTTGAATTTATAAGAATTTTACCAAAAATGTAGGAAAATTGGAAAAATAAAAAATTATTTTTGAATTAATAAAAAGAAACAAATTTTAAACACAAAATTTGAAAAATCACTTTAAGAAATATTCTAATAATAAGAATTTTACCAAAAAAGTAGGAAAAATAGGGAAAAATAGTTGGAAAAATGACAGAAAAATTAATAATTGGTAAAAGTAAAATTTGACAAGATAAAAGAATAAAATTCATTTTAACTAATACAGTAGAACGTCGATCCGGGCTAATTGGGATCGGCCCCATCCGGATTATCAAATTATCTATTATTGGTAGATAGAGTATAAGATCTATAAATTAAAAACATTTTTTTCAAGCACTGTATCGTATTTTATTTACAATAACCTGTGTACAACGTACAGTAAAAACATATTTGAGTTTTTAAAAAAATCAGTGATTGACTTATCAACGTTCTACTGTAACATGGCACCAACAGTTGGTAAGACAAATATTTAATTTAATAATCGTTATTAAATTAATGAAATTTTTAGCAGAAATAATGGGTAATAACCGTTCGATTGCCAAATGTTTATAGAGTAAGTATAATATTCTATAAAGTATGGGTGAGAGGTCTGAATTCATGGTTAGTTTGGGGTCGTATCTAGGTATTAGCCTCTGGTACGACCCAACCTCAGGTGCCCCAGAGGTGGTGTTGGTGGGTAATAATGTAGGGTTGTATTTTATTTCTACATAAAGAGTTCCAACTGTTATTTTAGTGTGTTTTATTAGAAATGTGTCGTTGATATTTCTTCTCAATGAAAAAATAATTAGTGTAAAATAGTTGTAAAATTTGACAGAAAAATTTATAATTATTAAATGCAAAAATTTGAAAAGAAATTTCTACTCAATGAAAAAATAATTAGTTGAAAAATAGTTGGAAAATTTTTGATAAAACTGTTTATAGGAAAATTTTACAGAAAAATTTATAATTGGTCAAAAATAGTTGTAAGATTTGACAGAAAAATTTATAATTATTAAATGGAAAAATATCCTAATTTAAAATCTCAATTTTCCGAGCTACCCAAAGAAAAATTTAAATTATTAACGAAGAAGGGTGTGATGCCAATTTATCTAATGACGAGCTCATGAAACGAAAGCTATCAATAAATCTGAACTGAATAGCCGTCTCAATGACATGCTTCGTAAATGATATGTATTTTTCCTTTGTAATGGGCAACAAATCAATTTTCCCCTTCATCCGCGTAGCAATGTCTGTGATTATAAAGTGAGCGTCATAGCCACTCAAATTGTGGAAAACAACAGGAATCACGTGACTGTCCTTATAATTGATATTGCAGGATTCGTGAGCAGCTCCTCTGTAATTATTTTCGGGAATCAAGTGATTGTGGTCTCTAACTTTGTTCTCATCTGATTTAAACGATTCAGTACATATATGACAGTGTGTAGCTTTTTGAAATTTAACTTCCTTCTCGCGCGTCATGTGAATATCATAAGGACACCAGAAAACAGTTGTCAGGTCTTCAGCCAGCTGAGCCATCTCATCAGCAAACCACTGCATACAATCCTCACCTCTATATGGACGATAAAACGAAAGAGTATCGTCGTACGAACATTTCATAAAGTAACCGACTGCAGCAGGAACGTGATGTTGGGATTTCTTAAGATCGCCAGTTGGCCTTAACACATTCTCAAGATCGGCGTATACAACGAATGGAGCCTTCTCTTTATTTTTGAAGTTTTTAAATTTTAGAATATTTTTTCCCTCTTCAGGCATTCTAATAGCCGTTTCATTAATTTTTTGACAGTCTTCCGAATGTTTGATAAGTTTATCTTGAGACCTGAAATAATGAAGACATCTGTCGCAAATGAATTTCCGTCCATCTTCTTTACTTAACTGCTTCGATAGAAGCCGAGACATGCTCTTAATCCATACAAAATGGTAATTTGATGGAGCATCACCCTCTTCGCCCTCTTCATAATATTTGTCCTGGATCATTAATAAATTAACATATCTTTCTACTTTATTTTTAGTCAGATATGATGGTAGAGTAGCAAAGCGGAATTTTTGTTTTTGAAGAATGTATACGTTGATGGATACATCATTCTGTTTTTCAAAGTTTGAAATCTGTTTGAGAGTCATCGGAAATTGGATACCTTTAAGTTTTAAAACAGAGGAATAGTGAGGATATGATGAAGTACGCCCTATATTCATTCTTGCAGGATGGAGAGCAGAGGTAACCGCCCATGCAAAGCAGGCCTGGTCACCATTCTTAACATTAACGCAGGCCTTTTTCTTAGCGATTTGTTGTGGAAGTTCGAGATATGACGAACCAAGTTGAGGAGTATATTTGTTGATGTTGACTCCAAGATTCACCACTCTTTTTAAACTCCAGCCTGAGTCCCTTTCCTTGAATTCTTCAAGTTCTATTGTTATCGGAGCAACAACTTTATCGTCGAACCAAGCGTCAAGGTCGGTGTAGCGGAAAATGTTAGAGTTCGAGGTGGTGAAGTACTTGTATTCGGTAAGTATCCTATCGCCCTTTGCTATCTCAAACTCACCGCAAAAAACACTGTTCACCTTGACAGCAGCATCCTTTTTTAACGCGTTATGGATCCGCCTCTTGAAGAGAGCCTTAGCATCGTTTAGAAAATTAGCAGGATCCTTGTGCTTGAGGTTAGAGATAATTCCGGTTCGAATACGTGACTTAAAAGCTGACTCGGAGTCATCCCAATGCACGCGTTCTCTTGCCCCTTCAGGTCGTGATGGTAGCCCAGCCCCCTTCTTTTGCGCAGCTTTGAATTGTGCCCTTAAACTCTTAATATTCCTGAGACAAGCCTCTAAGTGTTGCTTTTCACCAATCGACTTCGCACTTCTCATAGCGTTCCTAATTCGTTTCATTGCCTTTGTACACTCCACCAACCCTTCACGAATCTTCACATCATCATTCGGAGTCAGCAAACCAAACAAGGCAGCAATGTACATTACCAAATCCATGAAGAGAGCCATACTGAAATGAAATGGAATCAATAAAATAAACAATAAACATAACCTCAAACTTACATGTAAACTGATTTTAAAGATCCAAAATTCCAAATTTTCCTAAAGGACAACTCCTGATACGTCTAAACTGCTGAAACAGAATGAGTGAAGTCATGAAAAGTATCTATATTTATAACCTCTATTTAACTTTTAGTCGGACGGTATACTGAACGCTCTAGATTTTTTATTAAATTATATAAAAGGCCCCCGAAATGGTGGAATTTATGCTTTCATTTCCATAAGAATACACGTAAATTAGGTAATTTCACATAAAATCTTCAATTTTGCTACTTTTTTATGATACTAGAAACTAGAAATATGTGTTGATTTTTAAGAACTGCGTTTCTAGGAATATTGTTATATTAAAAATTTTTAGGAATTGTGCTAGACACTATTTCCACGAATTTACACAAAAAATTAAAATAATCATGATTTAAATTTATGATTCAACATTTGACGTGTGCAGACATGGAAAAAATTTGTGAACGCTGTAACAAGACCTATCCTGGCACACGCGAGTTCTGCAATAAATGTTATATTAGAGCAGGTCGAAATACAGGATTTCCTTTAATACCGACTCATGGAATACCTATCAAGATTTCAAAATGTGGGCGTGAGCTTACGGTCGACGAAAATTTGCAGAAAATTTATGAATATTATTGATATGTATCGCCACATGTACAAATCTTGAAAACTTTTAGTTCTGCATGACACTCTACCCCCACAACCATAAAATCTGGGATTAATGTTGGTGATCGACTTTCAAAATTCATTTACCATTTAACGTTCACACTGAGCAGAAGCATTAGCAAACAATTATCAATTTGTCTGCATGCGAAAACGTACAGCTTAACCTAATTAAAACCTGTATCGAATAAGAATTTATTAAAAACAATTATTGCGGAGTATGCCTACCAGCAAGTTTTATTTTCTATGAAGTTGCCAAGAAATATGGAATAACGATAAATATATGTGCCGGAACAAAGTTTTACTCGAATGGGGTAACAATTACGCCACATTTTTGGAATGAACATAGTAACTTTATATACGATCCTACTGATGCAATTACCCAACACTATTTACCTTATGAATTCGAATTTACATTAAAGAAGGAAATGTTTATGTGTAATAGAACTGAAGATATCAAAATGATTGAAATTTATCGTACCTTTAAGAAAACCAAGACCACAGCCGAGTACTTTGATGAGGCTCCAATTCATTTACTGAAAATACGTAAAAATATTCATGATGATGTTGTTAAAATACTCAAGAAATATGTCTAAATATTATTCTAGTTTTTATAAATCCTCAATACCCTAGTGTTAACTTAAAACCCGATATGAAAACCATATAGACGAGAATTGATGATTCTAAGAATTTCAAAACCTCGTCCTCGGGTTCCCTCTCATCATGATCTTCAAATGACATCTCACAATGACTCATAAATCCTATTGAAAATGCTTAAGTACGATAGGTACGTCAGATATCTCACAGCTAACACGCCGCAGCATTTATGTATGCAATAAAATATTTATACCATGATGACACAACGTGATGCTTAGCTGTCTATAGTATAATTATCTTAAAAGATTGGCCGCTGATAGAAAAAAGAAAACTAGATAAGTTGCAAACAATTAATGAACCGTCTACCTGAAGATGCTGAGAGGGCAGAAGGGTCTGAAGAACGTTGGCTCAAGTCTTCTGCTTCTCTGTCAGAAGCGTCTGATCAAGTATTCAGGTCTGTCAGATAGGTCTGGTCTGTCAGATGTATAAATAGCACCAACATAATGGAAGCAAACCAGTCGATAATAAGATGTCATATGATACGTCACATATTAAAAAGCTTGCTGAGAGTATTCGAAAAAAGTATCGGGCCCTAAAAAGAATGGAAGCTGATAAAGATGAAGGTGTGCAAACGATATATAAACCGATAACTGAGCCACTGAAAGAAATATTGCAATATGCTTCGAAGTCGAACGAACATTCTCCAGAAGAAAAAAGCCTTCTAGAAATGTGCAAGGATAAATCTGATAAAGCATACGGACCTCGATATGAATTTTCGAAATGGAAACTTGGTAATAAAAACATTCAGTTTGATAAAGATAAAATAATATTGGATGATAAGGAGTTCAAGAGTACATCGGGACTATATGATTTGCTGTTTTCGAAGAAACCTCAGAATTTTACCGATGATGATCTACAAATTTATAAGCAGTTGTTGGACCTATCCTGTGTACATAAGGATTCCCGTGGCCATTTGAGGCATCAAGCTTGTGAAGAGAAATTCATCAACATCATAAAACCACTATTTAAAAATAAAGCGAATCCTAAAATTTCAGCAAGAAAAAAGAATGATAAATCATACGTGAAAAAGATTCGAAACATCGCTACCAAAATTCAAGATGAAAAATCTTTAAAAGATGTAGATTATTTTCCCAAAAATGAAGTTACTTATTGGGACGATCCAAATATGCTCGTTGATCGCTTAAGGTACCTAATCAATACAAACGGAGCGGAAGAAGAAATAACCTGCATCATTAGCGAGTTAGAACGAGCCAATATTATTGGATGATATTATTTCATCCCTAGCTGGTGAAGATGGATGTTCGATTATTTACCATCAAGATGCTGCTGAGAAAGTCAGACAGTTAAAGATATCAAACGATCTGATTTACAATGGTATCATGACAACAAAATATCCTGCTACATTTTATATGTTAACGACAAACCTACTTCGTTCGCTTTGATGTCAACTCTTTTAAATGAACACGGTAATCCAAAAAAAGGTAAATTATATATATACGGTGGGGGAACATCGAAGAATGGGTTACGGATTGAGTCTGCTTAATTATATCAAGACAAGAAACCAATTTACATAATTTTGTTCTAATATTGAGTCTGAAAATTTATTTGAAAAATGTAATTTTTCGATATCCGTAATAAATATTTCAAAAAATGATTTGTCTTTACTTTCCAATTTATAGAAGAGGCGAAGGTTAAAGTTTTCTCAACTCATATTTTAAAATCCGGAGAAAAAATTATGTTTATCGGCATCGAGTTGAAACCGATCACGTCCCAGTTCAATTTGGTGTTGCGAATTTGTACTCTATTTAGCCTGAGTATTACAAATTAAATGATATTAAGTGAAACATATTTCATAGAAAGCATAAAGGTCAACGTTTTCTCAACTCTCATAATAGCTAGATGTTAACCAATAATATATTTGAAATCGGGACAAGAAATCCTTTAATTGGAAACCCCACATCAACGGTTAAAAAGTTAGCTCTAGACTGTTTATTATGATATTTTGACGATTCAAAATGCTTAATTATGTTTATTGGCATTGAATTGAAGACGATCACATCAAAAATATTTCCTAGCCCAGTTCAATTTAGCGCACGATATGTTTGTGAATTTGTACTATATTTAGCATGAGAATTATAAATTAAATGATATTTAGCAAGAAATATTCCATAGAAAGCATAAAGGTCGACGTTTTCTCAACTCTCATAATAGCTAGACGGTAACCAATAACATATTTGAAATCAGTAGAAGAAATCCTAATTACACTACATGATTGGTGAAACACTTAGATAATATTAGAATATATAATAAAAAAACTTACTTACATTTTTTATTAAAAGACGGTGATGCTAGTTGCCTGGAGAAACAATAAGATGATGCTAGAGAAAATAGTAATGATAAGTTAAATTTTAAAAAAATTAAAATACCTCTCATACCATATTAAAAATACCGCTTTTTTTCCATCTTATAATGAATTTTTTAGAAAATAAAAAATAAAAATTTGGAATAAATCATAAAAACCCTAACTTAATTTTTTTAAAATAAAGAATAAAATTAAAAAACTATTATGAAAAAATAGCAACACTTTTGGGAATATTAATATTAAAAATATGAGCTATAATTTAATTGGGAAAATAAGAAACTGGATTATTGAAAAAATAAAAAATTGAAAACAATTGTGAAAAATAAAATTAAAAACACTTTTGAATAATAAAAATAAAAACTTACATTTTTTTTACTAACTGTAGCACAAAAAAAGACTAAAGACACTAATGCTAGTTGACTGGAGAAACGTTAAGATGATACTACAAAAAATAGTATTTATAAGTTAAACATCTTAATAAAGAAAATATTTAGAAAATGAAAAATAAGAAATTACAAAAAAGAAAAACCCTAACTGAATTATTTATATTAAAAATAAGAACTATAATTTAATTAAAAAACAAGAATCTAGATTTGTGAACAAAACTAAAAAACACCTTTGGAAAAATAAAAAAAATTTAAACTATTCTGAAAAAATAAAAAAATTAAAAAATTTGAAAAAAATATTTTTTAAGCATAGTTGAAAAATATGAAAAATATTTTAAAAGTATCTCTTCTACTATTCAAAAAATAAAGAAACTAGTTTAAAAACTAAAAACACTTTTAGCTATATTTTTCAAGTATCGCTTCTACTATTTAAAAATAAAAAAGTAGTTTGAAACTGTTTTGAAAATAAAAAAATAAACTTTTATTGGTAAAAATTTAGAAATATTTTTTAAGTATCTCTCCTACTATTTAAAAATAAAGAAGTAGTTTGAAAAAATAAAAACACATTGGTGATATTTTTTAAGTATCGCTAAATTAAATAACTAATTTGAAAAATAAGAAACTGAAACTGTTTTGAAAATAAAAAAAACAAACTTTTATACTTAAAAATTTTGAAACAATTTTTTTTAAGTATCTCCTACTATTTAAAATTAAAAAACTAATCTGAAAAATAAAACACTTTTAACCATTTCAACAAATAACAAAATTAAAAACTTTTATAGTTAAAAAAATTTGAAACAAATTTTTTAGAGTATCTCCTACTGTTTAAAATTAAAAAGCTAATCTGAAAAATAAAACGCTTTTAACCATTTCAACAAATAACAAAATTAAAAACTTTTATAGTTAAAAAAATTTGAAAAAATATTTTTTTAAGTATCTCTCCTACTATTCAAAAAATAAAGAAACTAGTTTAAAAACTAAAAACACTTTTAGCTATATTTTTCAAGTATCCCTTCTACTATTTAAAAATAAAAAAGTAGTTTGAAACTGTTTTGAAAATAAAAAAATAAACTTTTATTGGTAAAAATTTAGAAATATTTTTTAAGTATCTCTCCTACTATTTAAAAATAAAGAAGTAGTTTGAAAAAATAAAAACACATTGGTGATATTTTTTAAGTATCGCTAAATTAAATAACTAATTTGAAAAATAAGAAACTGAAACTGTTTTGAAAATAAAAAAAAAAAACTTTTATAGTTAAAAATTTTGAAACAAATTTTTTAAAGTATCACCCCTACTATTTACAAATAAAAAATAAAAAACTTTCTTTTAAAGTTAAATTTGGAAAAAAATTTCAAGTACCTCTCCTACTATTTAAAAACTAAAAAACTATGTTTTTTTGAAGAATAAAAAAATTTTAAACCATTTCGAGAAATAAAAAAATTTAAATCATGTTTAAAATAAAAACTAGAACTATTTTATAAATAAAAATTAAAAAAACTTACCTTTATATTTTGCTGGAGAGCTGAACTGAACTGGCTGAAGTCAAATGATTAACTGTGATGATTTCTGTGCACTATAAGATTATATTCTGCTATGCGGAAGTTTCGAACAGTTGAGAAAACCGTTGAGTTTTTTGTTAACCACAAAAGCTTGTATTAAAAAATATTATCATCCGTTTTGGTTATACATTTACTAATTAGTTTTCTACTTTACATGCGTTGAGGTTTTTTTGCATCGCCACAAAAGATTGTATTAAAAATATTATCACCAGTTTTGGTTAAAAATGTCTCTGATTAAACATTCTTATCACTTCCTGTTTCAATAGCAACGAACGTTATAAAATATAAAATGAAATATAAATATTTTAATAATTATTAACCTAATCATTTAATATTAATTGGATGCATTTGTTTTTACCATGTCTAGATATAAAGGATTTGTTCAATGACAAAACATTCTTATCGCGAATAACCGCGAGCATTCTTATCGCGAAACTAGCTAAAAACAAATGCCTCCAATTAATATTAAATGATTAATAATGAAAAAATTATAATTTAATGTCTTTTTAGTTATTGCTTGTGTGAAGTAACTTTACACATTTATTTTGCGTCGCATTTCTAATATTGTGGCATTTTTTACATTCAAAATAAATTATTCATAACAAAGATAGATGCAAAGGCCCTTTTCCGTTACTATTGCGCATGTTTTTCGCTAAGTATTTATTCTGCAACAAATGGCGAATACAGGACCCTTTTCTGCGTTCAATTTGGACCAATAATAATGGAGATATTTCATAGCGCCCCTTTGGTGTCCCCACTGTGCAGGATTTTTTTATAAGTAATTATTCTACGTTACATTTTAAATACAGCATCGTTTTCCGCGTTTAAATCGGACCAATAGCAACGGAGATATAAGCTAAGGCCTCTTTGGGGTTTCCTCTGCGCAGGATTTTTCTTTACACATTTATTATACGTCTTATTTTAAGTTGGCAACACTCCTTAATATTTCGAAAAAAGTATTATGTTGGTAAATTATTAAATGTTAGAAATTTAAATATTATAGCGAGTAAGAAATTTGATGACAAAGTACTATGTTGGTAACGTTGTATTAAAATATTACAGCGAGAAAGAAATTTAAATATTATAGCGGGAAAGAAATTTGACACGAGAAAGTACCATGTTCGTAAATTATTAAGTGATAGAATTTAAATATTATAGCGGGAAAGAAATTTGAAAAGAAAGTAGAATTTTCGTCAATTATTAAATGATAGAAATTTATATATTATAGCGAGGAAGAAATTTGACGAGAAAGTGCTACGTTGGTGGCGTTGTATTAAAATATAGCGGGAAAGTAAAAATTATAAATTATGTGTTGACTATTGATTCTAAGTTTTAACGTTAAAATGGCAGCTGACAGTTATTTAACAATTATAACGAGAAAGTAAAAATTATGGATCTCCTATCTTTCATGTTGAGGGTGTCACGTGATACATATTAATAATTTTTCTGTAAACACAGGGTATTAGGGGTTGAAGGGGGTAGTTGGAATTTTTTTCATTATTTTTCCCTTAATCGACATGTACATGTTCAACGATGATCCATTTTATTAATTTTTCCATAAACATGGGGTGGTTGAAGGGGTAGTTGGAATTTTTTATATTATTTTTCTCGTACTCCTTATGGTATTAGCTTTCCAATGACGTAGCGCATGCGCAGATGGTATAAAATTTACACTCTAAACTTTTTTGAGCCAAAAATTGCTAGAATGGACCTTAGATTTTCTTATGGAGATTTACATGTAAAAATGAGGGTTTTGATTCTAGAACTGTTGCAGCTCCATTACTAATTTTTTTGCCTTTTGCAGCAATATTTTCTCCATTAACACGTTTTTTGTGACACATTTTAGTCCAGCATAAGGATTTTTAGTCCTTTGATATAAATTTCCAATCTTTTATATTAAATTCTTAGAAGTTTATAGAGATTTTGTCCTCTATCGAAAAATACAAATTGTTTGAAACTATCAAAAACTGCTGAAACAAAAACTAACCGTTAAAGATCATTAATTACTCACAAAAACTAAAAACAAACAATTTGTTAAAAATTGTTAGAAACTGTAAAAAATGATAAAATAATTTTAAAATCTATTAAAATTGTTTGAAGCTGAAAAAATTCTGAAAGCATAATTAAATTTGCTAAAAATTATTGTAAACTGTCAAAAATGATAAAAGAGATTAAAAAAAACTATTAACAATCATTTGAAGCTGTCAAAAATTGCTAAAAAATGACGAAAAAGTATTAATTACTATTTTATTAATTTCAATTTTGTTGTTTCAGATTTTCTACTAGATCAGCTTAACTTCACTGAACTTCAAGTAAGTTTTTTTCTAATTACAAGATTTATTTTTAAGAATGTCCTTCATAAAAATGGGAAAAAATAGGAAAAAATGGGAAGTAGGAAAAATTAAAAAAAAAAGTAAGAAATAGGGAAAAATAGGCAAAAATTGGAAAAGTAGGAAAATAGAAAAAAATGAAAAAAAAAACAGGAAAATAAAGCGAAAGGAGTAAAAATACGGAAAACTGGAAAAATACAAAAAAACTAGGCAAAAATAGGAATAAAATTGGAAAAATACGAGGAAATATAAATAACATGAAAAAATAGTAAAAGCATGGAAAAATATGAAAAAAATTGGAAAAAACAAGCAAATATCAGTCATATAGGTACTTAAAGAGACTTCAACTAGGAATCAATAAAATAAAATCTGTTTGGTTAAATTATCTAAAAAAATCAATTTTCCTCTTTTATCTACAAAAGCGTTTTTTATAGCCTCAACTTTCTAAGTATTTTTCCAGACCGTGAACAAAAAACAACACTTTAATTGGTTTCCTAACGATGAACTATTCGAGATTTTCCAAATCTCGAGCGTAGATTATTCCGGATTAACTCAACAAACATAATTCATCAATAGCAATCATCGAAAAGTCCTCAGTGTTCCAGTCGACCACTTCAGTTACAAGAAAAACACCATTTTTCACTTAATGGAATCATCCAAAGAAATTAATCACTTAATTAAAGTTAATTAATTAAAAGAAAAAAAAACTAATGAAAACTTGATCAATTGTTAATAGATTTAGCGGTGACCTGGATTTCCGGCATTTCTTTTTATAAAAAAAACTGATCCATTAGGACTTTCTTAAAAGACATTTATCATTTTAAAAGCTTTGATCCTATATAAGTAAAAAATTATAATCCAGCAAAACAAAAAAAAAATTACATAGCATAGAATGGAAAAATGTAAACCTTAATATGTAACTAAAAACAATTTTGATCATTTGATATAAAAATGAAACTTTCTAGGGCGACAAATCAATACCAATTCACTATATCCATGATCAAATTGTTGTAATAGCCCAGTCATTATCAACATCAAACATCGCAAACACGAATAAAACTACAATTTTTTTAGGTCCCTTGGGAATAGTTGGTAACCCTGAAAACCCAATACTACTGCCATGGTGCTTGAAAAACTTCGAAATTCTGTCATTTTTTTAAAGTTATTTTTTTAATGTCCTAAGCAAGCATTTTACAGGTATCTTTGTTCTGTACTTTTGTAAGTAAAACTAAATTTTCTAAAATTTGAAATCAATACAAGTACTCTTAAGCCGCGTCCAAACTATGCCGATCAGGATAGCCGATCGGCACGTTCACACTTGTCCCACACTTGCTCGGTAATGCCGATCGGCACAATTCTGCAAAGTCTGGACGCGACTTTAGGTCTATTGGTTACGGAGATACAGCTAGATACAACTACAGGTACAGAATTACTGAAAACAGTGAGCGAAAATTACTTAAAATATATTTCCACAGGTACTCCAACATTCTGGCTGACGAATGTAAATAAAATACCAGACCCACTCGACTTTGGAATAACCAAAGTTATTGGAATCAAGAAATATACCACAGAGAGCAATCTGGAGCTATCGTCAGACCACACACCTGTAATAATTACATTACACTCTAAAAAGCAACCATCGCTGTATAATCACAGAATTATTGGGAAGTATTCCGAGAAAATCTAAATGAAAAAATTTCATTAATCTGCCCATTAAATACTGACTTGAATATTGAATCAGCAGTAGAAAAACGACCAAAACTATCCAAGAAAGAGCCTGGTATGCTACACCAAATTTAATAAACACTAAAATAAAGGAGGAGCTGCCTAATGATATCAAACAAAAGCTGGCAGACAAACGACAGCTGAGAAAAATGGCAACAAACCAGAACGACAGAAAATAAAAGTAAATACATTAAGGCAACATAAGAGTTGAAATAAATGTTACTGGACATTAAAAATCAAGTTATACAAAATTTTCTGTGAACAATCTTACAACAACAGTAAAGACAAATTACTCATTAAAAAGACCTACACAACATAATCCTTCTATCAAAGATGAATATCGTAGTTGCCTGGATCTACCTCGGAAACTTTCCAGTAACTACCATGAAATTATTTACGAACGATTTGTATAACGTTTTTTATTATTTTTTATAACAAAACAATACATAAGGGATTTTTTGTAAAAATGGTATAGTTGACAAAGGTTTTTAAAAAAATGATGATTATTTTTTGTTCATGTTGTCCATGTTGTTGATATTGATTGATGATCTCTTGTTTTTTTCTCATTTTCTTGACTTCTTGATTTTTTGTTTTGATTTAACCAATTGAATCTTGACTCTGCTGAATGGATCACTCTGTATCCTGAAATCCCTTAAAAAAACAGTATCATTCTGCCAATTGTCATTGGCAAACGAATGACAAACCGAACGATCCTAAAAAGTCAATTTGATCAATTTGTCAATCATCATCGTACGATATAACTATTAACGTCAAAAAACAATATTACCAAAATACTAAGGTTAACATGTAGTGAAATGCGCCAACGAAAAAAGCAGGCACTACAATGAATGACAAAAATAAAGCAGATGTGTTTTCAACTACCTCCAATAAGTGTTTCAACCTCTCCCGGCAACAACAACCGACGATGAAGAAAATGAAATAAAACACTTTCTAGAAGCGCCATTTTAGTTCAATTCAAACGTTAAGGAAACCATCAGAAAAGAAATTGACATAAAGAAGACACCTGGATTCGACTTAATTACTGGCAAGAACCTATCTGAGAAATTAATAACATTAATATGTAACGCAATACTCCGCAATTATTATTACCCACATATCTGGAAACTAGCTCAAATTATTATGATCTTAAATCCTGGATAGAATCCAAATCTAGCATTATCTTCTAACGCTATTTGCGTCCTAAAGCGGTATTCTGGCGCGTTGGTTCCGGTAACGGGTTGCCTCGGGCGCCACCTTCCGTTTATAGTGTGAAGGCCACTTGTTCCGGACAGCGTCAGTGAAGACAAAAATAATCCAGGGGTCGTTATGGTCTCGACTATTTTATTATCTGCCAGTAGGGCAGACTTTACTTGCTCTCCTGGATTGCATGCTGCTAGGATGTTAATTCTCACAACCAATTAGTAAATAAAAACCACTCAGTAGAAAATAATTATGTTTATTCAAAAAAAATAAAAGCAGGTACTTTCAAAGGAGAAGAGGGAACAATGTGTAACGTAACGTGCTACCAAACAATGATCGGGACGCAGCGAATGTTCAAGCGGTAATGCGTGCAAAAATAAAAAGCAAAATTGTACCTTAACCGAATTCTACCTTGACCAACAGAGTTCTATTTTCCCGAAAACCATAAATATAAGCAAAATTAAATAAATTATCAATTTCCTGAAAATAAAGAATTGATTAAATCGGTGGCAATCGTACCCCTTGATAGAACTCAGTGTGAGCACGGTCGCGTTCTCCTGGAGGTCTTCTGTCTCTTACGGCTGCAACAAACAAAAATGATTAAACCTTATTCGACGGTGAAAATAGAACTCTCCGGAACTATCAAGAAATACCCTTATATATTGTGTCACCGACAATCGGTCGTGACTCCTCAGTGCTGATCGGTTTCTTTCTTCTTGGCTCTCTGTTGCCTCGGCGTGGTAGTCATCCTGGTGGCTCTCGTGGAACTGAATTTAAATTATGCCTTGAGTTGAGAACCAAGTCTCCAATTTCCCACTCTTACTGTCGGACTGGAAGGAGTCGGACATGCGCGTTGCCGAAACCGCGGACTTGGTAATTTTTCTCGAAACCAAAATTATACTTATAGAAAATAATACCTTTTCCGGCAGAGCTAATCTTCGACTGATCAGGTCCAAGCGGTAGAAACAACTAAATTTATTTTTGCGATTATTCCTTCAATTACCCTTTTATATTTGCATATTGCATATTTTACTTAAATTTATTTTAATTCAAAACAACAGAATTTAAAAATTTCACGAAACTATTTTTATTTATACTTAGAATAGCTCACCCGGTATATCGTATCCTACGGCAGCTATTGGGTAGTCGACTGGTTCTAGCCATGTATGCGAACTAACTGACCGCTGATTCAATATCATCGCGTTCTCTAGCCGTATTAGTTCTCGATTGATCGTTGCTACATACGGTGTAGAGAGGGGACGACTCGATGGCTCCGTTAGCGATATCGTTTTAAGGGTGAAAGGGGGTCGATGCGTCAAAAGCGATAGTATAGAGCATATATTAAAAGGAGATTTTTGAAAAAATAATGGCGGTTGTACGATTATTATTAACGGAGATAAAACAATCTTAAAGATAGGAGAAATCAAAATCTAAGTCTTACCACACGAATTTTAATAATAGTAATTGTAGAGGTTTACGCAACATGTTTCGGCCTTTCGGCCATCATCAGGCGCTAAAAAATTACAAGGTTGACATATGTTGTATGATTTACATAAAAAATATTAAACTTACAATAGTTTGTCGTAAATTTAGTGTAGAATAATAACAGGTTAACAAGGCATCTTGAAGAATAAATTAGAAGTTAACGATATGTGGTAATGGAAAAAATTTTTCATATAATAAAACACAGAAAAATTAAAATTAAAAAATAAAAATTCATGGTCCAACCATTCCATCACAGAATTGATTGGACGACGATTACCCTCTATAGGTAATAATAAAACCCAAGAGAGCTTGCTGAGTTTCAAAAAATGAAATCGAAGTGCATCCTACGATGCACTTACAATTAAATTAGAAAATTAAAGTTGGAGTAAATTTTTATGTGTTATCTACGCACCATATACCACTGGTAGATAGAAGTAGAGAACGGAAGCAGTACCTAAATTTGACAAGTGACATTTCAAAAAGCGGTAAAATTTAAATTTAAGTAAAAGTTAACAGGTTTGACAAAGCAACTTGAAGATTAGATAAATGATACAGAAAGTGGTAAATTGTAATATATAAGAAACACTGTAAAAAACCATACTCCAAGATTTCATCACAAAATTAATTAATTGGACAACGATTACCCTCTATCGGTAATATTAGAACCTAAGAGAGCTTACTCAGTAGGTTCCATTACCACATATCGTTAACTTCTAATTTATTCTTCAAGATGCCTTGTTAACCTGTTATTATTCTACACTAAATTTACGACAAACTATTGTAAGTTTAATATTTTTTATGTAAATCACACAACATATGTCAACCTTGTAATTTTTTAGCGCCTGATGATGGCCGGAAGGCCGAAACATGTTGCGTAAACCTCTACGATTACTATTATTAAAATTCATGTGGTAAGACTTAGATTTTGATTTCTCCTATACTTACTTCACCACATTTGGGAAATGGATAACCTAGTTCATTTCAATCTTAAAGACCTATAAGTTTACTACCCATACTATCTACAGTCTTTGAAAAAATCTACATAAAGACACTTCAATATTTTCTTGAAAAAATAAACGTTATACCACAACAAAAAATCGGCTTTCGGAACAAGCATAGTACAATTGAACAAGTACATCGCCTAATCAATAAAATAACTAGCGACTTCGAAGTTTAAAGATACTGTTCTGTTGTATTTCTGGACATCTAGCAAGCATTTGGCAGTTTTGCATCTAGGTCAAAACTATAAATTAATATAATATGTACCTTACCCTCAATATAAACTCCATACAGATAGACATTCCCTTGTGAAGCACATCATCATACTCACCAACCTTTATTCAATCCAGTCCCTCAAGGAAGCGTCCTAGGATCGGTATTGTAATTAATCTACACAGCACATCTCCCAATACCAAGTAAAACACTAGTAGCAACATTCAGCGACGACACTCCCATATCATAATCCCACAGTGATCCAGTGTCTGTTTCAAGCAACTTGCAAATCAATCTAAACGAGACTTAGATCGGGCAAAGAAAACATGCTCTCCCGTCAAAATTAATGAAGTCAAACTTCCACAAGCAAGCAGCAGTAAATCAGCTGAACGCCTGTGACGCTCTACTTCTGTCTCCTGCAGTGACGTTTTGTTTAATGAATCAACTACCGTCAAAGTACCTCAAGCAAAACTGCTCCCAAATGATTCTAACAAACGCCGACTGATCACCATAAATTAGATTTGATAGAGATACATATCAACCTCAATAAGACGCCGATGCTGAAATTGTGAAAACTGCCCTTTCCAACAGCTAGTCGTTCGATTAAGTTTTGGTCATTGGGAAGGACGTCGACATACTGGTCATCCTCAATGGCTTAAGCTCTGAACAGACTAACGTGGACTTCAAGAAAAACGGCAGAGGTGGATTATAGTGCGGGCAATATTCAGCAAATTCCTTCATAAGTGGAGCCACAAGGGCTGCAAAATATCTTCATGGAGAAGGTGCAAAAATGGTTAGGTGTTGACAAAAATTGGTGTGACTAGGAATGGGCTATATACGGCACAATGTATGCAGAGCCCTACTCAGACCGTACTCAGAATAGTGGCTTGCAAATGCAAATAAAGTTGATCTATCGTATCCACCTCCAGAAAACTTTGTCCCTCCTTCTCCTCTCCCCTCACTGATCTAGAATGGGTGAGATCTGGCCGTTCCAAAGGGATGTGTTTGTGATCCGTATAAATAGTATTTTATAGATTATGTTGTTTTACGTTTACGTTTATTTGAAGCCATGTCACATCTATAATGTCAAATTGAAATTCTTGCACATTTTTTTCAAATAAATACTTCTTTTATTATGAATTTTCTCTATGACCATTAGTTCAGCTAGTGCGGGTTTTTGCAAATGACCCTACCGATATTTTTTCACGTTTTGAGAAAAATTGCCAATCTTTGACTTGCTGTAACTCCACAACCAATACATTATAGTGCTTGTGTTCAGAAACGAGCTGAGTAGCCAGCCACTGGCCTCGATGTGAAATTGCAATGACTATTATATATTTTTTTAAACTTAATAGGAAAGAAAACATTTATATTATTTACTAAGAGAAGTATGTATTAATTTGCTGTTTTTATTCAAAGTAAAACTCCAAGGTGATTTTTTTATCTATTTTTATTACAAGAGAAAAGAAAAGTAATATCTCTAAGCTGGAGTTTTTAAATCGTATTATATATTTTCTATAAAAGAAATTGTTTCTAATCGTAAAATGTATTAACCCTTGCGTAAAATCCTTTTTTATAACAGGATTTAAAGTTGAAGAATTAAAACGGATTGTGAATAGCGTTTTTGAGTTGTGCCGAAACAAAGATTTGCTCTTAGGCCTCCCTACGTCTAAACTTCAATCCTCGAAATGGTTTTTTAGCAAAAAAAATTAAAATTGAAAAGAGAAAAGCAAAAAAAAACGAAATTTGCAATAAAACCATTTTAATATGAATAATAATTAAAAGAAATAATGAAATATAGTAGTCAAAAATTTAAATTTCACACAATATGGCCAATGGGAATTTTTAAGTACAAAACACTGAAAAATTCATTACAAAAAATCTTATATTCTTGAATTTCAACACACAAATTTTATGATTAATAGAAATCTTTTAGATTGACTGAAAAATTGCGTTTTTACAAATCGCTATTTTTGATGTTTCTTATTTTGCATAGGATTTTTAAATGTAAAGGTATGTTTATTTTTTTCTTTCTTCAAGTCTGATTCAAGACGTTAAAAATAAGTTCCTGAAAAATTGAAAAACCTAAAATTTCTACTATCAATCATTTTTGTCTTTCATACAAATCGATAAAGTGTATTGGATCTACGATTTTTAAGGATTCTTAAGAATTTTAAAAGATTTTTAAGAATTTTTGGGATTTTTATGAATTTCAATTACTCTTAAGGATTTTTAAGAATTTTAAACTATTTTTAGGGATTTTAATTGTTTTTAAGGATTATTTTAGGATCTTTAAGAATTGCTTAAGATTTTTAAGCAGTTTTAAGTATTTTTAAGGGTTTTTAGGGATTTTTCAGGATTTTTTAAGGTTATTTTAAGGATTTTAAAATTTTTTCAAGCATATCTAAGATTTTCTTAAGATTTTTAACGATATTTAAAAAAAAAATTCAGATTTTTAAGGAATTTTTAAAGATGTTTAATGGTTTTTAAGGATTTTAAAGGATTTTTTACTTTTAAGGATTTTTCAAATTTTATGTTTTAAGGATATTTTAAGGATCTTAAAGTATTTTTAAGAATTTCTAAGTTTTTTTAATATTTTTAACGATTATTAAAATTTTTCCAGAATTTTAAGGCGTTTTTAAAGATTTATAAGGATTTTAAAGGAGTTCTAAGAATTTTTGGGATTTTTAAGGATTTTCAAGGACTTTTAAGGATTTTCAGGATTTTCAGGATTTTTAAGAAATTTTAACCTATTTTTAAAGATTTTAATGGTTTTTAAGGATTATGTTAGGATCTTTAAGAATTGCTTAAAATTTTAATGGTTTTTAAGGATTATTTTAGGATCTTTAAGAATTGCTTAAGATTTTTAAGTAGTTTTTTTAAATATTTTTAAGGGTTTTTAGGGATTTTTCAGGATTTTTTAAGGTTATTTTAAGGATTTTAAAGTTTTTTCAAGAATTTCTTAGATATTCTTAAGATTTTTAACGATAGTTAAAAATGTTTTCAGATTTTTAAGGAATTTTTAAAGATGTTTAATGGTTTTTAAGTATTTTAAAGGATTTTTTACTTTTAAGGATTTTAAAGTATTTTTAAGAATTTTTAAGTTTTTTTTTTTAATATCTTTAACGATTTTTAAAATTTTTATAGAATTTTAAGGGGTTTTAAAAGATTTTTAAGGATTTTAAAGGAGTTTTAAGAATTTTTGGGATTTTTAAGAAGTTTTAACCTATTTTTAAGGATTTTAATGGTTTTTAAGAATTATTTTAGGAGCTTTAAGAATTGCTTAAAATTTTTAAGTAGTTTTAAGTATTTTTAGGGATTTTTCAGGATTTTCAAGGACATGTAAGGATTTTCAGGATTTTTAAGAAATTTTAATCTATTTTTAAGGATTTTAATGGTTTTTAAGGATTATTTTAGGATCTTTAAGAATTGCATAAGATTTTTAAGTATTTTTAAGGGCTTTTAATTTTTCAGGATTTTTTAAGGTTATTTAAGGATTTTAAAATTTTTTCAAGCATTTCTAAGATATTCTTAAGATTTCTAACGATATTTAAAAATTTTTTCAGATTTTTAATAAATTTTTAAAGATGTTTAATGGTTTTTAAGGATTTTTAGAATTTTTAAGCAATTTTTTTAAGGACTTTTAAGGATTTTTAGGGATTTTTGAGAATTTTAAAATATTTTTACGGATTTTAATGTTTTTTGAGGATTATTTTAGGATCTTTAAGAATTACTTAAGCTTTCTTAGTATTTTTAAGGGCTTCTAGGGATGTTTAAGAATTTTTTTCAGAATTTTTAAGGTTTTTTTAAGGATTTAATAGTAGATTCTGTAACAAGGTTAGAATGAAAAATTCGAAACGAGTGGAAAATTCCGAACGCGAGCGAATGCGAGTGTGAGGAACCACGAGTGTCGAATTTTTTCATTCTGACCGAGTAACAGACTATATTTTCTCCACGATCAAAAAGTATAAATCAAAATTAAATTAAATCTGAATACAAGTTATTTGTTGACATATTTGTATTACATTGTATTAATATTTATAGTGCTGTGGTACACTTACCGATATTAAAATCTGGTGCATTGGTGTTTTTTCATAATTTGCAATTTCAGATATTATTAAATTCTATATCTACTTCACTTGATTTTTCACTCATTATTTTGTTTAAATTAAAACTTGTTTGAAAATAATTATTACCGTCGCCATTTTATATCTGACAGTGACACTTTTGAAATCCAGGGCAATCCCATATCGTTTATTTCGATTACAGAAAATCCATTCTTTACCTTGATAAAGAATGCAAAATGCATAAGAGGTAAGTATTATAGAATAAATATTCAGACTCTAGAGTGTGAATGTTTACATTCTATTATTAAAAATGATTTCAGAATTCATACATTCAGTAATGGTCGTGGAGAAAAGTATTTTTATGAATTTCTAAGAGAAGATTTTCAAGGATTTTTAACATTTTTTTTGAATTTTAAGGGGGTTTTAAAGATTTTTAATAATTTTTAAGGATTTTAAGGATTACAAAAGATTTTTAATGATTTTTAAGGATTTTTGGGATTTTTAAGAATTTTTTAAGGATATTTTTAGGATTTTAAATTATTTTTAAGAATTTCTAAGTTTTTCTTAATATTTTTAACGATTTTTAAAATTTTTCCAGAATTTTAAGGGGTTTTTAAAGATTTTTAAGGATTTTAAAGGAGTTTTAAGAATTTTTGGGATTTTTAAGGATTATCAAGGACTTTTAAGGATTTTCAGGATTTTTAAGAAATTTTAACCTATATTTAAGGATTTTAAGGATTATTTTAGGATCTTTAAGAATTGCTTAAGATTTTTAAGAAGTTTTAAGTATTTTTAAGTGTTTTTAGGGTTTTTTCAGGATTTTTTAAGGTTATTTTAAGGATTTTAAAGTTTTTTCAAGCATTTCTTATATATTCTTAAGATTTTTAACGATATTTAAAATTTTTCTCAGATTTTTAAGGATTTTAAAGGATTTTTTACTTTTAAGGATTTTTCGAATTTTTAATCATTTTGAAGGACTTTTAAGGATTATTAGGGACTTTTGAGGATTTTAAAATATTTTTAGGGGTTTTAATGTTTTGTGAGGATTATTTTAGGATCTTTAAGAATTACTTAAGATTTTTTAGCATTTTTAAGGTTTTTTAGGGATTTTTAAGAATGTTTTTCAGGATTTTTAAGGTTTTTTTAAGAATTTAAAAGTATTTTTATGAATTTCTAAGATAAGATTTTTAAGGATTTTTAACATTTTTTTAGAATTTTAAGGGAGGTTTAAAGATTTTTAATAATTTTAAGGATTACAAAGGATTTTTAATGATTTTTAAGGATTTTTGGGATTTTTAAGGATTTTTTAAGGATTTAAGAATGTTTTGGATTTTTAAGCATTTTCAAGGACTTTTAAGGATTTTCAGAATTTTTAAGAATTTTAAACTATTTTTAGGGATTTTAATGGTTTTTAAGGATTATTTTAGGATCTTTAAGAATCGCTTAAGATTTTTAAGGGTTTTTAGGGATTTTGCAGGATTTTTTAACGTTATTTTAAGGATTTTAAAATTTTTTCAAGCATTTCTAAGGTTTTCTTAAGATTTTTAACGATATTTAAAAATTTTTTCAGATTTTTAAGGAATTTTTAAAGATGTTTAATGGGTTTTAAGGATTTTAAAGGATTTTTGACTTTTAAGGATTTTTCGAATTTTTAAGAATTTTGAAGGACTTTTAGAGATTTTTGAGAATTTTAAAATATTAAAATATTTTTAGGGATTTTAATGTTTTTTGAGGATTATTTTAGGAACTTTAAGAATTACTTAAGATTTTTTAACAATTTTAAGGGTTTTTAGGGATTTTTAAGAATTTTTTTCAGGATTTTTAAGGTTTTTTTAAGAATTTAAAATTATTATTATGAATTTCTAAGATAAGATTTTTAAGGATTTTTAACATTTTTTTAGAATTTTAAGGGGGTTTTAAAGATTTTTAAGGATTTTAAGGATTACAAATTATTTTTAAGGGTTTTTGGGATTTTTAGGGATTTTTAAAATTCTTAAACTGTTTTTAGGGATTTTATTGTTTTTTGAGGATTGTTTTGGAATTGCTTAGGATTTTTAAGTACTTTTTTGATTTTTAATTATTTTTAAGGGTTTTTTGGGATTTTTTAAGGGTTTTTTAAGGATTTAAAAGTTTTTGTAAGAATTTTTAAGATTTTCTTAAGATTTTTAATGATTTATAAACTTTTTTAAGAATTTTACGGAATTTTTAAAGTTTTTTACCGATTTTTAAGGGTTTTTAAAGATTTATTATTCACCAAGGGCAGAGGAAGTATAATTTATAATCCAGAAAGAGTTGATTGAACTCAGATACCTAATTGAGATAATTAGTATTTGTTTTTTGTGGAGCAGTTTCTCTTATTGTTGGTATCGTTACATATTTCTTATTTCTTCTTTATTGTACTATATTTTTCTCCAATGTATGATAATAATTTAAGTGCCCGTACTATAACAGCTTTAAATACAGTTGACAACGTTGATCTCTATAATTTTATTCTAAAACACTTGTAAACTAGCATTCATTAAATCAAGCCATAATTTAATCATTATCTGTTTCTGTTGATCTAAATTTGTATTTTTCAAAATAAAGATTTTTAACAATAAAGTTTTAAAAATAACTTCGCAATCCTGCATTCATTAACTTATAGATTAAGTGCCACTATAATTACCGGAACTCGGGAGTGAAGTATATATATTACAAAATTGAATTATAACTCTGATGTAATTAAATATCTAACCGAGATGAGTCTATTATCATACCTGCCAATTTTATAATAAAGATTATAATACCAAAATTTGAAATTAGATCATGATTTAGAATTCAAATTAAATTCAACATGTTATATCGAGATCTAATTAATATACTTTTATGCTTTTTATCTCTAAAATTCTAATAAAAAAATAAAATTGGTACTTATTGCGCCATCTACAAATTCAAAACTTAATCTAGCATTACAAAAGTATACAAAAAATTAGCAAAACCCGGAAATCCAAAAAAACAATGGACTGATTGATCAAAGTTGTTCATTACCCTTTCCCCTAAATGTAGTAAGAGGTCTCCACCAAAATATAGTCGGATTTTGTAGGGGGAGGGGGAAGGAAGAGTAAAAAAATATTTGCAAATATTTCGTAAACCTTCCACTTCAGAGTCTAATGTACATTAAATTATCCACAAAAATGTCCTATACATTTTTTTGCTGCGATTGATAGTTTAGGACATATGAAGATTTCTCTATATTTGGTTGAAAATTAACAAATTATCGGCGATTAACCAAGCAATTAACAAAAGTAAATATTTTTGAAAAAATATAGTTTAATAGCATTATCAAGTATTTTTGGGACTTTGCTGATAGTGTGCACAGGGTACACTGGTCTTTGACCTCAAAGTGAGACTATGAGTAATACCTGGCGCTTCTGGTACCCCTCCTCAACCAAATACAATACATATAAAGATATTTGTTTCATGACTCCAGCAACACAATCTCCTTTTAAAACCTCCTCAGCTATCATCTCTTTCAAGAGGTATCTTGGCTGACGATAAAAGAGATTGAAGCTATGCGGTTCAGTGACGTTCGTTCGAAAAGGAAACAGATAGTGAAATATTTAGCAGCTATTAGCCAATATCAAAAATGACATTACCGATGTTAACCCCAACCAGCTGCTTCACCTGATTATTTATACAATATGGTTAGAAGAGCAGCTGCACGAAATATTTGGCTATGAACTCTACACGTATTCTCCCTCGCTTTTTGACGAGGAAAGGTATAAAATCATTAATTATCAATTCAGAAATTATTAACTGTATAATCTGACAATGTGGGAAATTGTAAGTTATTGATGGGGGAACCGTGTGGTTTGCAACGTTCCACATGATATGACAAAAGTACTGTGATTATGTATTGGCTCCTCATTATTGCAAAACTTGTGTCGTGTTTGATGGCTACAATGAAGATCGTCAATCTAGACGTGAAAGTCCAAGACACCATCCAAGTTACATTCGGACAAAGTGAATTCTTAGCAAATGTGAAAAACGAGGAACATATGATATCTTTTCCTGGGAATGTAGACGCTCTGATTGTTTCGACAGCCATCAGAGCTAAAATCCAGCTTAATTATGCTCGTGCTAGGTAAAAGCAACCAACTACAAAAAGTTTATAACATTACAGCGTTGCTGCACTAGTTGGGAAAATTTTTTTTATTGGAACATATAGCAAATTTACAACTACTTTAACACTATAAGTATTTAGTAAATGTTTTGGATATATAGCACTTGTAGTGGGTACCGTTCAGTAACAGTTTGCCATTTCAACCTAATCAATCAGGTCTTCTAGCCAGGATATTTTAAGCCTTCTGTGCTCTAACGGGACTGGATACAGTTGTCTTATTATGTCACTATCGTGTTCAGGTCGTTGTGTATTGTTGCGTTGGAAACGTACCATGGCGCGTTGGTTATCATCCGGAGTATTTTTGACTGGAAACGTTGAAGAATTTTTATATTGGAGGGTTTACTACATCCCCAGAGCTCGATACCATATGTCCAAATATGTTTTAAAATAATTTTATATAGTAGGAGTTTATTTTCCAGTGATAGCTGTAATCGCCTTCCAAGCAATCAATTCATTTGTTTGACTTTCAGCGATAGTTGAACCCTTTTGGTTTTAATATCGTGTTTCCAAGTGAGTCTTTGGTCGAGGTGCAGCCCAAGATATTTGACTTCGCTTCTTATTGTTTATTCTGAGTTATGGGCAGTTGGCGTGTCTTATTGTGAACGTTATCTGGGTGGACTTGTCCGAATTTACTTTAATTTTCCAGCGCTCTAGCCAGGTTTCTAGATTTATAAGATGGCCCTGTAGTTTTTGCCAGGCTCTATTAGGATCTGAATCAACTGACAAAATGGTCGTGTCGTCTGCGAATTTTGCAGTCGTAATATCGTCACTGGTAGGGATATCGGAAGTAAAGCGTAAATAAAGGAAGGGTCCGATGACGCTGCCTTGAGGGACACCAGAATTGGGTTATAATTAGACAACCAGGAGTTTTCTTTAACTTGAAAGGTGCATTGTGTCAAGTAGGATTTAAGGATAAGGTATAGATCTCTGGGCATGTGCAATTTCAATTTGTAAAGTAGACCCACATGCCACACTTTGTCTAAGGCCTCTTT
Source organism: Neocrepidodera transversa (assembly GCA_963243735.1). NCBI lineage: Eukaryota > Metazoa > Arthropoda > Insecta > Coleoptera > Chrysomelidae > Neocrepidodera > Neocrepidodera transversa. Next base: position 18,556,700 of record OY725354.1, on the reverse strand, counting down.
TACGTCTAGGAAAACTGATACTCATATATTTTTGTCTTCGAGGCTATCTTTGATGTTGTTGACGATTCGGTGACATTGTTGAGTTGTTGAGTTTACGGGGACTGTTACGTTAATTCGTTCTGGAAGCAATATTTCAAATATTCTTGAGGTAATTGGTAAAAGGCTTATAAGGCGATAAGATGTAGGTTCCATGGGTGGTTTTCCTGTCTTAGAAATCACTATAATGTGCGCAAATTTCCACTGGAGAGGAAAATAACATAAGCTTAACATCCTGTTGTAGATGATCGTTGGCAAGATGATAGCTTTCCTTTGTAGGTTTTTGAGAATATCACTATCAATCAAATCATAGCCAGGAGCCTTGTGTGACTTTGTACTATTTATTTCATTACGAACTTCAACAGGTGTAAATGGTCTAATGGGTATTGAAAGCTGGCAAGCAACGTCTAGAAAAATCTTTACTTCATTGGCATCAAATTTATTCTCTGCATTTGGAGTGAAGACACTAGCTAGGTGGTCTGCAAATACATTAGCCTTCTCTACATCTGTTTGCGCCCAATTTCTGTCTGGTTTTCTTATGGAAGATATGGGTATTATTGGCCTCTTGAATTTTTTAGTAGCTCTCCATAATGAATTATCGTCAGGTTTCAGAGTTTTAATGTAATATTCAAAGGTGTCATTACGTGCTTGATGTAAAGCTGTTTTGTTTTGGTGATTTCTCGACCTTTGCCATTCTGCACGGCTTGTCGATTTTTGGACAAAAGATCTCTTATGTGTAATGGAATGTGTAGCTTCCCATGCAGCATTTTGAATTAGTAGAGTGAAGTAGTTTACTATTTCTTCAATCTCTTACCGTGATTTGATATGTAGGAAAGACCCTTTGCTATGGGGATAGACAAAAATCAGCGATCACTTACGTCCAAAAGTCAAATCTCCTCCGGAACACCTGCTACACATAAGTTTTTGATCCTTGCACATGGGAGTACCTTAACAGCTGTGAATAACTAAGAAGATGCCTTCAGTGCTCAAAAATGTGCCCAAACTGCACTGGACATGGATGTATCAATACTGACTTGGCCATTGCTGATGACAAGAATGATAATTTTTAGGATGAAGTAAACTATGAAGGACCTATAAGTGTGGATTCAGAAAGTGATTAGTGACATTGAGTAGGTATAAAAGTAAAATAGTTTTTAAACAATTATATATGGCAAATTCATTTTCGCTACATTCTTTTTAGTACCTTACTTGATAATTTTGCTGAAAAATAAATTAAAATACTGAGATAATTTTACAATATTAAAAAAATCACCGCTCCATTTCACCCAAGCTATTGGTCACAGCGAAAAATTATAAAGAACATTTTTTGTAGAAAATTTAAGGTACTTTAAGAAGTTACTGGACACACTAAGCTCTAAAATGAATGGTATGCGAAATATTTACAAAAAAATTACAAAACACATTTGTTAAATTTTATCCCTACTTCTCCTCCTAAACCCGAAACTTGTTGTTTTTTTTATTTCCGGGTCTCGATCTAATTTTATTGTACCTACTATTTGTATCGATTTTAGGAATATTTTCCCTAAATCACACAAAACTTTCCTTCTATACAATTTTGTCTACATCAACATTAAAATTAGCGCACGTTTTGCGATATATTTCTGGAATTAATTACAAATTTTGCATAAAAATATACAATTTTCTAAAAACTATTTATGCATAAACATGAATAAATGAGTTGACAAATTGGTAGGATGTTCGTTATAAGGATTAGAGGCAATTTTGCAGCCATTTATTTTGCAAATTAATCATTAGGATGGTGGAAGTTTCCCGAAACCATTACTCAAATACCTGCACAGAAAATTGCACTTTGCCGGGTATTTCCTGCTTCTTTAAAATATGAACGCTCGGATCAGGTTGTTTATTAATGGTTTTAGCTGAGAGGGTTAATACCTATTAATGGATTATTTTATCGATGATAAATACACAAGTGGATATTGTTTGTCATTGGTTTAGTAAAATTGGATATATTAATCACGTGACGATATAAACTTAATCAATTATAGTATGTATGTCCTAGAATAATCTTGTTTTAGATTTTTTTAATTTTATTTAGTCTTATAAAAATTTAACTTTGTTCCCTCCATTCCAAAAATTTCCTTATTTCTAAATTGTTGTTTTTTTACTATATAGTAAATAACACAATGCTAGGCAACAGGCACGTTTGTCTGGCTCTGGCTTATCTGTGTTTTATGGCCATTAACAACATTATTTTCTTCCATAACAGATTTTATCAGTTTTCTCTTTTGTAACAGATTCTCATGTCACCTTCTTTTATTTGTGCAACTATAAAAAAACTATCTTTGTGTTAACAATGTTTAGTTAAAATTAGAAATAAAATAGTTTTCTGATAGTACTCATGACAGAAAAATGACTGTAGTAAACGACGGCATAGTGTAAACGGATAAAATACGGATTTAGTTATATTGGAATGATTTGTTATTAAATTAATAAAAAAGTAACCACCACTGGATGTTTCACTTTTCCGACCATTTTCCGAGAAGGGAAAATATTGTGAACGAGCTAAAAAAAATTATCCATTTGAGGTCACCTGAGATGATTAAGACCATTTCCACATGGAAGTCTGTCTGTCTGTCTGTCTTTGTGTATTCTTCCACGTTAGATGCCACACGTTTAATCCGATTGAGCTGAAATTTGGTATATAGGTTTGAGTTACCCGTCGGAAGAACCCATTAGTTTTTGTACGACGTCTGTCAAACGGAAGTGTAACTATCAAAAAATGACAGATGCAATATGTCACGAAATTTGACTTGCAATATGTCATTTGAAAGTCCTTTCAAACTCTATTCAGTCAAAATTATTTCTCCAACTGTCACCTCCCTACTAACAATTTGCTATTTTATAATAGTCGAAGATATGTTTTGGCGATAAATATTATAAAACAAGGTTAGTCTCAGAAACGTTTTCAAAATGTTTATAAAATATCTATAATCACAAAACGGGCGCAATTAATAAAACATTTTTTTTAATAATATATCTATAGCGACTACTATAAAACAGTTATACAGTGTTTATAAAAATATAATAAAACTGTTTTATAATAGTAGATTCTGTAACAAGGTTAGAATGAAAAATTCGACACGAGTGGAAAATTCCGAACGCGAGCGAAAGCGAGTGTGAGGAACCACGAGTGTCGAATTATTTCATTCTTACCGAGTAACAGACTATATTTTCTCCACGATCAAAAAGTATAAATCAAAATTAAATTAAATCTGAACACAAGTTATTTGTTGACATATTTGTATTACATTGTATTAATATTTATAGTGCTGTGGTACACTTACCGAAATTAAAATCTGGTGCATTGGTGTTTTTTCATAATTTGCAATTTCAGATATTATTAAATTCTATATCTTCTTCACTTGATTTTTCACTCATTATTTTGTTTAAATTAAAACTTGTTTGAAAATAATTATTATCGTCGCCATTTTATATCTGACACTGACACTTTTGAAGTCCACGGCAATCCATATTGTTTATTTCGATTACAGAAAATCCATTCTTTACCTTGATAAAGAATGAAAATACATGCAAAATGCATAAGAGGCAAGTATTATAGAATAAATATTCAGACTCTAGAGTGTGAATGTTTACATTCTATTATTAAAAATGATTTCAGAATTCATACATTCAGTAATGGTCGTGGAGAAAAGATTTATAAGTGTTTAATAACTGGGTTGGAAAATTTCTTAAATTTTATTATGCGATACTTATATAATACCTAAAAAATTATTATATAAAGATTATATATATATATATATATATATATATATATGTTTTATAATTTAATTACATGCCACTTTATTGCTATTAAAGCAGTATTAATAAATCAACTTTGTTTTATTAATATGTTTATAAAAAGCTAAATTGTTTTCAAATTATTATATTCCAGAGTTGCTGATAATATAAATGCATAAATATGAACAGCATCAACTTTTTAGAAAACTAAGTGTGTCCGAATTTTGTCTACTTAAATGTGATTTTTGTTCAAGTGTTAGTTTCTTACAGAAGGAAAATTTTGATGCGAAACAAATTTTATTGTGATTTATATGGTATAAATGCAGTGAATTTTTCTTGCCCTCCAATTTTATCAATGTTTTCTAATAATTTTAGAAGTTAAAAAGTAATGGTATAGTAATAATTGAACTTACTAGTTGTATTCTTCTAAATTTATTTATACTCGATGTTATTTTTACATAAAACTACTTGTAAGAGTGAAATATATTTTAATCTTTAGAGATATTACTAACATTTTATCTATATCTGATTATTAAGATGGCTGCCACTGCTGCCAGTAATATAACAGTTTAGTGGACAAAGTAGGTTTTATAAAATAATTTACCAACGTTTGTGATAATTTTGAAATATTTATAAAATATACTTCATTTGCAGGACCGTATTTTAAAAATATAATGAATAAAGGATGATTGTGATTTTTTTTATATTTTTATTTTATAATTTGGGCCCACCATAACACATTGCACCGGGTCTAGCCCTTCTGAGACCGATCCTGCGGCTGTAATTAATTCTTGAAATTTGAATATCGGGGCTATAGTGGCTTGTGACGTGGCCCAATTGAAACAGATTATATTTGGCTATGTTGTCATATCGATAAAAGTGGCAACTACGACAAAGCTAGAATCTTCGTAATGCTGTTGAAAGTAAAACGTCAGTTATTGGTCAAAAAGCAGCGCCAGCTTCAAAATATATTAATTACTTTTTATTGATTTTTATTAATTAATGAATATTATAAGAACAATGGAAATCAACATAAGCAACTAGGTTCTTTAAGCTATTCATTCATTAATATAAAACCAATAAATTCGTTACTACTGGATAAGTCCATTGATAAACAAATGTAATCACAATTATATTAATTAGTTTAGCTTTTTCTATAACAATTTAAAGTGTAAATGTCCTTAAATATTCACCGCCAAAATGTATTCATTGTATATCAGTAACTAATAATCGTACACATTTTACAGACTAAAGTCATCTTCATCACCGTCTTGAAAGTCTTTCGCTAAGACACTTTTTTCACTAGAAACTTCAATTTTCTTACCTAAAATTTTCTATATTGTTATGAAATATTAAAAAATAAAGCAAATCTGTAAAATTTGATAAAAATTGAAAAAACTTTCAAAAATTAGAATCTGTCATAAGGTAAACCCGGGGAAGTGTGAATGTGGGCAAGTGTGACTATGGTTTATTAAATATTCTACGATATAGTAACACTAATGACATCTCGTGAGCAGGTGCCTAAGTCCATTGAGCAGCGATCTGCATAAATACAGTTCACCTTACACGGCGAGAACTGAAATTTGACATTTTGTTTTTGTTAGTACTCAAACACTTGTTGATGAAGTGTGTTGTTGTTGTGGAAAAAATTTTTAAGAAGCTGTTAATAAAGGGTAAGTAAATATTTTATGGTTTATAGTGCAGTATTAAAAGTTAGATTATATTGTGTGTTCAAAGAAATTATGTTATTTCAATTTTTAACCGAATTATGTCTTAGGTCACACTTACCTCGTTCATTTTGTAGAGTGAGGTAAATGTGACCACGTGGACAGGGGCAAATGTGAACTGGTATTTGTTTCGAATAAAAATAAATACTTAAATATGTCATTTAATTGCAGATTAAAATATGGTTAGAAATTATAAAAAAAGTCTGATCGAGCAACCAAATATACCCAAGATAATTTAAATCACGCAGTAGCAGAGATAAAAAGAGGGGTTTTTTCGATATATCGGGCACATAAATTATTTAATATTCCTAAAACCACACTATTTTACCATGTAACTGGTGCTCGAGGAGTGAAGAGCAAGTCACAAGGTAGGGCCCCTGCGATTCCACTCGAACAGGAGACCAGATTGGCTGAGGGTCTAAAGACTATGGAGCGGTGGGGATTTGGAATATCCAGATTAGAAGTATTAGAGATTGTTCGCGAGTTTGTTATTACAAATGAAATAAAAACGCCATTCAAGAACAACATTCCTGGTGACGAGTGGTTTGCTAGTTTTAAAAAACGCCATAATCTTAGCGTAAAGAAACCACAGGCTGTGGAATATGCGAGAAAAAAGATGACAGATCCATTTTTTGTCCAAGAATATTTTGATATCCTTAAAGACACATTAGTAGAGCTAAAGTTAGAGGAAAAGCCAGACCTAATATGGAATATGGATGAAACATCCATTACACACGATCCTAAAAAAACCAAAGTCGTGGGGGCCAGGGGAAAGCCGAGTTCCAGAACCACTTCCGGACCAGGGCGAGAAAATACCACGGTTCTTTCGGCAGTTTCTGCATCAGGAACGAAGGCGCCACCACTAATTATATTCAAGGTGAAGAATATTTGGGATTCCTGGCTACCTGACAACCAAAATTCGTTTCCAGGAACTGCCTATGCAGCTAGCCCCAATGGATGGATGGAAAGTGATATATTTCATAATTATTTTCAAAAAACCTTCATTCCTGTATTGGGACCAAACAGACCCGTCTTATTGGTATATGACGGCCATAGTACGCATATTAGTATTGCACTTGTTGAATTGGCACGTGCAAATGACATCACAATAATCAAACTTCCTCCTCATACAAGTCATATCTTACAGCCTTTAGATTTGGCTGTATTCAAGTCTGTAAAAGATATTTGGGACCAAAAACTCGTGACTTGGCAGAGACATAATACTGGCATCAGAATTCCGAAAAAAGAGTTCTCTCAGATGATTGGTGCTACCTGGAAAAATGTAAACGCAGAAATTATCAAAAGCGGATTTAAAAAAGCTGGTATTCATCTTTTCAATCGTCATGTTATACCAGAGGAAAAATACCATCCCGAAAGTTTAAGAAGATTTAAAGAACAACAGGCTTTAAAGAACCACAGTATAGTTGTAGATGAAAACAGAACTCCTAATATTGACGCAATTACTAGCGAGAATGCACAGGTCACAGATGATGACCAATCCATACAAAACTAACATCTTTGACGCAGTTCCAAGTACCTCAAAATTGAGTTTTGAGGAGCTATTATTGAGCACTGTAAAACAGACCAACAAAGAAAGCCCATCGGCCACAAAAAGGAAAAGGGTAGCCACAGGTGCGGAAGTCGTTACCTCGGAAGTAGTACTGAATAGACTCGCAGAAGAAAATATAGCAAAGGAATTGAAACAAAAAGAAAAACAGAAGAGAAACGAAAAAGCAAAGGCAAAACGAGAAATTCAGAAACGTAAAAAGGTTAGAAAAATACAAGAGAGTTTTAGTAGTTCCAACTCTGAAGAAGAGATGGAGGAACCCTCATATGTGGATTCAGAAGATGATATTGACCCAGAACAGTGGGAGGAAGAAGGGGTAGCAGTTGAAGAAGAAGAAGAGCAAATCGTCGAGTATGAAGCAGAGTTAGGGAAGTTTCAAACGGCTGTTGAGTATACGTCTAAAAAAAATGTCAAACATTTTATCGGAAAACTTGAAAACAGAAATGAAAATGAATGGAAAATTCGTTTTTTGCGATACAAGCAGAGTAGTAACTACTTTTTTTGGCCTGAAATAGAGGACACGGATATGATAGTCGAAGGAGATATTGTAAAAATGTTTCCGGAACCTATTAGAGACAGAAGAAATCATTTCATTTTCAAATCAAATTTTGAAGGATTAAACCTTTAATCTTTAAAAGTTTGTAAATTTTTCAATAATAAAGTTATTAAAATTTTTCAAATACAGAAAAGTTTATTTTTTTTAAGTTTCTAAATTATTCACATTTGCCCCAAAAATAAACAAATGTTTCTAAGCTAAAATTCATTGTCACACTTACCCCAAATTAACGGGAAAGTGTGACCCATGGGTATTTTTTAAAAAAAAATTTTGTAACTTCTATAACAGTTGTTCTAAAGATAACCTAATTCAGTAATAGGTAATAAAGTTCTTAAAGACTATAGGTAAAAAATATCAGGACCTAAATAATCTCCAATACCCTATAAAATATACCATAAAACTCAACTATTTAAAAACTAGGTCACACTTCGACGGGTTTACCTTACCTAAATAATTAAAAAAATTTAAAAATGCTGGACAACCGTATTCGGTAATATTTGGATGGATGCTTATTAATTTCATAATTTAATGGTTTTAAGAAAAATAGATACCTACGGAGTATTGAAATTCAACAAAAAAATCATTTTTCCCCAATATATATAAAACTACTTTAAACGTATTTTTTTTAATTTCCATCAGTAGCGTCTCTGCGACTGTATATTTTTAATCAAAATAATAATACGTCACTGTTATTTAAAAAAAATAATATTATATAAAAATGGTCTTTTGAGCTTTTTACCTCTCGCCCTAACTTTCTGTGGTACTAAGGCCGATCTTGTTTCTTTTAATAACTTTAAGTGCTTAAGATTCCATACACTGAAGAAAATGTTCTATTCATAATATATCTAGTATTTTGTTCTTAGCAAATTGTAACAAATGGGAATTTCTATACTTATAAATAATATTATTGTAACAAAATGTTTCTTTATTAGGTCGAGCAAACCTGTGCTTATGGATTACCATAAAATGATTATTATTGACATATTTAATTATACAAGTCTACATTATCAACAGTGAATAAAATTCTATCCCATCATGAGTGATGTTTATAATGTTTTACATACCTTTGCTGTTGATAGGGAAACATCACTAATTATTAATTATTAAGGAGCCGTTGTCCACCAAAATATGTATGTTCAGAATTTAGTTCTGAACGGTTAGTCCCTAGCTGGATCTCTGGGATGATTATTGTCTCTGTGTTAGCGAACAGGCGCATTTGGTTCTCCTCTCTGCAGTTCCATTGTTCGACAATCCGATATCCACCATTGGATATCGCAGCTTCATTTTCTATACCGGAATCACTGGTGACACTTGGCATATCGACGGGAAAATGGGGGTAATTCTCTTCGTTCGGTATGATGTGTGCGGCATCATAAGGGCGTTGCTGCACAGGTCTCATTTCGTGGCAGTGTTCAATCGGTTCTTCCTGCCGCGGACAAGGGCAGTTACGGGACATGATTCCTTCTCTTTTACATCCGACCACAACGCCAACACTCTTATTTCCCAAAGAGGCAGAGGCAGTGATTAATGTTCGGGGTAGAGGGGTAGGAGTATTTCTAAATGGATAAGGCTGAGGATAAAATTGGTCATATACGGAATACACGAAGTAGGTGGAAAAGATATTTACGAAGGTGGTGAAAGAATGAGGTATGGGGTAGGTAGAACAGACGTATGGGCTATATTGATCTCTGATCGGAGTAACCCATATTCTCGAACGGCTTTAATAAGTCCCTTCAGGTCACTGAAGTGGGTTCGGCGGATATGGTGTCAAAATTCTGGTTGTTTCGGTAGAGCCAATTCAGTTTTTAATCCAGCGTTATGCCTCCATGTCGACGAATGGTCGGCGATGTAGGAGGTGGCAGCTTCTTGCCTATTCTGTATCCTCCTACGGACGACGACTTCTAGGTCAATACGGTAATTGACGGGAACGAAGAAATTTTAGAAGGCGGTGCAAAAATCTTCCCAGGTGGGCCAATATGGCCTGTAGTTCCTAAACCACATGAGAGGCATCCCAAGTAGTAGGTCGAGCACGACCTGCAGGAATCGGTCGGCGGTGTTTCCATGATAATCCCGAATTTCCTCTTGTCTTTCTAGAAATGCGGCGGGATCATCAGTACTATCAATGGCAGCATTATGCCCGTATCAGACTACCGGCTGCTCAGCCGTCGACGTCTACGGCTACTAATACGGCTGGACCGTCGACCAATCAGCACACAGCCGTCCACGATGACGGCTGTAGACGTAGAAATAGAACTGCTTATATATTATTGGCTACGGCTCCGAACCGTAGCTAATCAGAGAGACGCAATAATTAAAGTTAAAAACAAATAATTTTTCTCATTATACCCTAGAATTGCACAGGCCAAGGTACAAGTGAATATCTTACGATGATATAAATTAAAATAATACATGTATTCTTAATATCATCTTGACAGATTGTGACAGCTTGGATATTTAACATCTACGTTGGTGGGAGGAGTCAGTCATTGAACCGTTAACAGTGTGATTGGGAATAGCCATAGTCGTATCCGTGTCAGTAGCCGTCGACGGCTGAGCAGCCGGTAGTCTGATACGGGCATTACGGTGTTTCGGACGTTTTACTCGGTTGAGTATCCAATTCCAACTCTTTTCTCTCAACGCACAAAAATGTATCTAACAGCGGTCATCATTGTCTTCTACGCACTCGGAAATCTGTCCGGCTCTAAATTACTGTCGGTTTCTAGTTTAATGTCAAATTTATGGCTTAGACCCTCATATTGCCAATCGATTCTACGTCGTCGCAAATCTATCAAACGACGGGTCGCTCGATATTCTTTTACAGTCTGTCAAAGATGACAGGTTGGCCGTTTTATACCCATATCAGACTACCCGCTGCTCAGCCGTTAACGGCTACGGCCACGGCTACGGTTGGACTGTCGACCAATCAGCACACAGCCATCCACGATCAAGGCTGCAGACACTGGCGTCTAGAGAAACGAATTATATTCTGAATCTCTGGTGGACGCTTGCGCATTATTCGTTTCGCATTCAACTTTGTTATTTTTTTTTTATTTTTTTATTAAAAAAATTCTTGACTATCTAAATCTAGCCTTTGTATTTAAAAAAAAAATATATAACTTCCATTTATTTCGTAAAAACAATAAAAAATATATATCAGGATTCGAACCTAGAACTTTCGTATGTAACGTATACACGCGACCACTGTACCACACCGTTCACAGTGATGAATAATCAAACTTTCAAGTCAACGTACAATAAAAGCCGATTAGGGCGAAAGAAATATATATTATTGGCTACGGTTCAGAACCGTAGCCAATCAGAGCGACGCAATAAATAAGGTTGCGACCAAATCCTTTCTCTCTTTTCATTTTTCTCATGTTCCTCTAGAATTGCGCTGGCCAAGGCTCCAAGTGAATATCTTACGACGATGTAAATTACAATAATACATTTACTCGTATTTTCGTGTTGACATATTGTGACAGCATGGATACGGTGGTAGGAGAAGAAAGTTGTTGAGCCGTTAAAGAGTGATTGGAATAGCCATAGCCTTAGCCGTGGCTGTAGCCGTCAACAGCTGAGCAGCCGGTAGTCTGATACTGGAATCAGACGGATTCCGCTATATTTCGGCATCGGACGTGTTTGGAAGTAATTCAGGCTTTCCTTCAGCAAAAACGGACAATCCGTCAAACTGACAAGTCAGAATTGTTGACGTAATTCGGTGTATTTTGGTCTTCTGAAGCGTTCTACGCTGGTTTTAACCCTCTAGAATGATCGTTTAAAATGTTTGCTCCGGAATCGGTAGACAACCATCTTGGTACACAATAAAAACGGTCCCTGCTGGGGCGCCAATTTATATTATACTGGGTTGTCTAATTGGAATCAAAACTGATCATTCTTAAATGGTTTTAAATCACAATTTCTCTGAAAAGATGGACATTGACACAAATAAATATATCTTTGAGTTTCTTGCTGACAATGTCATTGTTCGAACACTCTTATGACAAAAGCAAGACTAGCAGTTCCTCATTTGATTTTCGACGAGATTTCATTATTTATATCAGAAAACTGCCAAAAACTGATAACTCCTGCTAAAACCAGCTTTGTGTCTCCAATATATTTAAAAATATGTATCTTATAGATTTTGTTCATTGGATGAGTCGATCGTACTATTATCAATAAAAATGCATCTGCTACTGAGTGTTTTTCCGTCCTGTTACAAAATGGATATATACTCACAGCCTTAAAACCAGGTTTAAAATTTTGAAATGCATCCTAAAGTGGTCTGTTTATTGCGGGAAATATCAGATTTTTTTCATCTAACACAATTTCTTTTTTAGAAGAACATAGAAGACGACATCTTAAGGCTTGTCATTGACTGACTTATTTTAATTATTATTTAAAACAGTTTTGCTATTTAAGTTAAATATATAAATCATAACGACTCTGCTGAAATCTTTGTATCATAAAACATTTTTTTTTTCTACGCAACCGTGAGAGCGATATCCAATGTCGACAGATATTGCCGATCTGAATTTCAATGAGCAACTAATTTTACTGAACTTGTGACATAAATGCTGATAGAGGCTTAACGATACGTGCATACGTTTATACGTTTCATCTGAAGGTTTTTTGCGGCTTGAAATAATGCAGATATTTGTATTAGAGGATCCAAACAATTTTATGCATAACGTGATATTTTAGCAAACTGAAATATAGTTTTTGAATCCCAAAGGATTAGTTGTTTTCCGTTGCTTAATGAAATAGTATAAAAAAATACTAACCAGACAAGGTGGAATATTAAAACACGGTAAAATATATCAGGATCGCTTACTTAAATACTTAAATCATTCAATTAAACATTATTCGAAGAATGTTTATATTGTTTATATTTCCCTCTTGCCTCTCAATGGCGTCTCAGATTTATAAACAATAAACATCAATTGATTTATGACGCCATTAAAGTGGTCTAGTCCAAAGTCCTTGGAAATGTGCGGAAATGTGTGGAAATATGTGGAAATATGTGGAAATGTGTGGAAATGTATGGAAATGTATGGAAATGTATGGAAATGTATGTAAATGTATGGAAATGTGTAGATATGTGTGGATATATGTGTGGAAATGTGTGGACATATGTGGAAATGTGTGGAAATGTGTGGACATGAGTAGAAATATGTGGAAATGTGAGGAAATGTGTAGAAATGTGTGGATATGGACGGAAATGTTTGGAAATGTGTGAATATGGGTGGACATGTGTGGAAATGTGTTTTGATTACAGTCATTAAAAACTTGTGTTAGACTTCTCAATTTAAAAAAAACTAAGTCATTCGCCTCAATATTTAAAAACCTTAGTTACTCGCCTCAATATTAAAAGAATCTTAGTCATTCGCCTCAATATTAAAACACCCAAGTCATTCGCCTCAATAATAGTCATTCGCCTAGATATTAAGAAAACCTTAGTCATTAGCCTCAATATTTAAAAACCTCAGAGTCATTCGCCTGAATATTAAAAGAATCTTAGTCATTCGCCTCATTATTAAAACCTCGATGTCATTCGCCTCAATAATAAAAAAATAGGTAAAAATAGGTAGTCAATTATTCGATTAAGAAAACGAATAATCGATTATAGAATTGATTATTCAATTATAAAATCTTAATACTAATCGAATAAAAAAATCGATTAAAAGAAAAAATAGTACAGAACATGAGGTGGAAAATGAAGAAAATATTTAATATAGTTTTACTTACATCGCAGTTTTTAAATACTTGAATTATTGATACTTCTTCTAAATCTTTAACATTTCATCAATTCAAAATATATAGATTTATTTTTTATGGCTGTAATATTTTCTATATTAGACATTATGTCTCTTAGAGATCATTACTGAATGTATCCAAACTAATATATATTTTTACCAACAAAATAATTTCTTACCGTGACGACATTTATAAGGATAATAATTCAGAGTACGAGCACGACAAACTCGACTCAAACACAAACAATACACCCCCATCTATCCCTTTTCGCCGGAAAAACATTCCCTCATCTCATAATGTCGAAATAAACGAGTCAAGTAGTGAAAAAGCACCGGCATAACTTCCATTCCGTGTGCCCATATACACGCTCAAATTATCACTTTATATTAGTGGACAGTGACGTGCACCAGAGTTTAGTGTATTATCTAAAACATTGCTACAAATATAATTATTGAAAAAATAATTATTATCATTATTTAACTGTTTTTCGCGTAGATTTTTTAATTTTAATAAAAAGAAAACCTGATAATAATTTTATTGTGTTCGCTCTAAATTGCATTCAGAATATAAGTAACTTTTATTGGATATTTTCGCACTCTCTATGTGACTCTTAGTAGTATGTATTGAATATATTGATAAATAAATGTGTTAAATTCACCGCCGATCTGCTGAGTTTATCGCTATTTCCTCGATATTTCTTGAATATATCATTACGGTGAGGACGTGTTCAGTCCTTAATGCAAATTCGGCATCTACATACTAAGTTTTTTTTTCATAAAACATCCACACGGGTATCTTTATCGAAGAAAATACGACGTTGTCAAGAATATTTATTTTTATTAGGAATAATTTTTATCTATCAGTTATCTGTGAACCCCCACCAAACGGTAGTAGTTCGTTTTACAAAAAGGAGGAAGCTTAATAACCTACGTCATCCGATTTCGGAAGGCGTGACTATTCCATTTGCGGAGGAGGTAAAATATCTGGTGAGGCCATGGGACCACTCTGGACAGCTCTCTCGAAATAGTTTGAGGTGTGCTCTCCTCTAGAACTCACATACACAAGTCCATTAACGTCCTTCTTCCAAGAAGAGACCAATGGGGAAAGAGAGAGTTCATTTCTCCAGGGACGGCTTATGTACTGTACACAGATGGTTAAAAAACCACAAGTGGTGCGGGAGCCAGATGTACAGCATAAAACCGAGAGTTGACATCACAGTAAGCCTCGGCAAGTATGCTACTGTCTTTCAGGCAGAGGTCTTCGCGATATAATTGTGTGCAAAACAGTTGGCAAACCAGCCTCTTATAAACAAAAGTATTTTGTCAGACAGCCAGGCAGCTTTAAAAGCACTGAGCTTTAACCGGCTGGAATCGAAGCTGGCGTGGAAATGCATCGAATCCTTGGATCGCATTACTACCACTAACAGAATAACTCTACTCTGGGTACCTGGACACGAAGGGGTGGAGGAAAACGAAAAATCCTACATTCTTGCGAGAAAAGGTGGAATATCCGATTTCATTAGACCCAAACCATTCTTTGGCATAGCCTAAAGCAGTTCTAAAGACACTATATGGAAATGTGCCGAAAGGAAAACTCTCCAGCTTTGAGTTACCTCGGTTAGATCACTCTAGGACGTTCATAGTCAACCCCTTAGATAGCACCCTATCGTAGATCCTAAAATGGAGTAGAAGTGATTTACACATCCTAATAGGACTGCGTACAGGGCATTGTTGCCATTTGAAGAAGCTAGATCTAAATCAAACAAAGTCAAACATCGGACTGTCGCTTCTGCAGTGTAGAGGACGAAGCATCGGAGCATATGCTGCTCTTGTTATGCCCTGGAAATAAATGGGCTTCGTACGTTTGGTTTCGTACAGCTGCAGCCTACCGATTTCAAGGAAGCTTCACCTAATTCAACCATAGAGATCGTGAAAAGGTGTGGATTGTATGGTGAATTGTAGCCAGTAGGGGTGAGCCACAATAGACCTCTGTTGGAGCGAGCTAACGCCCCACTCACATCGTACCTACATACCTACCTAACTATCAGTTAATTAATGACTTTAGGGTTGCCAACTTTAATGTAGTTTATATACTGATTTTCGCTAATATCCACCTCACAATATTCAGAACTAAAATACATATCGCGAAAATAGAAATAATTGATCTACATGCCTTATTAAATACTCTTTAAACAACACAATAGGTATATCTGTCACATAATATGTCACTGTATCAAATGCCTTGTTTAGATCAATAAATGTCAACGAATCTGTCTATCTACTACTGATCTCATAGTAGGAAATTTGTAAAAGCATGTGCACAGATCAATTAAATTTTAATCACGTTACAATTCTATGTCGATTTTCCGACACGTGGATGATATTCGACACTCGCCTAAGGCTCGTGGCGTAAAATTCATCATAAATAATAGCAATGACTTGTAATTTAATAAGAATCAACACTCACATTAACCATTGTAAAAACACCCTCCGTCTCATTGAACTTGGGTGCTATTTTTGATATACGAAGAGAACTAGATTTGTCTATAGTAAATCCTAAATTTCTTGTTTTAAAAATAATATCACAGATCCTCTTATGTTTTCCTGAAAACGACTCGTATTACTTAAAGTCGACCATTCTAATGTTACTGTTATTGCTACAGGAATATATTTAATATTTTGTTGACCGAATACCATGTACCAATATTTGACCGTAACATAGGCGTACACTTAAGAGTGTTCATTCAATACACATGTTTTTACGTTTTGTGATCGTAATTGCCGAAATTATTTCTTCCCGTTTTATCTACGTCATTGGTTCGGTCTCCGAAAAAAATTACCTTTCTCTCTCATTTTCTGTTTTTTTCATCGTCTGAATGTCTCATATTATTATAGAGTGCATAGCCACATACAGTTGTCCATATTATGCGATTTATGGATGATTGTAATGTCATGTTTTCGGTGCTCGGTAATCTTGAATGACCTCGGCAATCTTGAATGACCTCGGCTTCGCCTCGGCTATTCAGTTTTCTTTTTAGTGTTCAAAAACCTTCGCGAGCATACGCACAATAACCACTTAAAGTGCCGTAAACTTCATTCTGGGTCATTAAATTTATACTTATAACCTTCGCGCAGGTGCAAAGTTTAATCGCAATCGGATGAATAGTGCGGCAGATTATAAAATACGATGAAACAAACTAACAAACCTAAAATTTTATATTTGATATACATTTTTCTATATTCAGTATCTTAAATTTACCAATAATTTTTACTTTTAAGTATGAATGTACACAAACTTCTTGTTGAAAAAAACCCACCTTCAACTACCAGCAAATTGCGATCGAATCTCTGATTCTAATAATTGATCATTTATTATTTTTATTTTTTTGAGGAAATAAAATCCAAATCCAAATTAGCAAAATTTGTCCTTTAAGGTCATGCGACGGATCAAAGCGGATCAAAAGCGGGTCAAAAACGGATTAAAGCGGATCAAAGCGGATTAAACCAAATCGAAATTAATGCATTTTTATTGTATCTTTATTATGAAATCTGACAAAACTGAAAGATAATATAAAGCTTGATAAAACTAGATTTTTATTAAAATTTTATGTTTATTTTTTAAAATTAATTAGTTACGACTAAAAATTTGGTTACAATTTGTACAGTAGTTTAAAAAAAATTGTTTTACACTCAAAGCCAGCTAAAAATGTAAAAATATAAAAATCTTAAAATCGAATTTTCACCTATTCATTATTTTGGCTCTTTATATACATGTTGTCCTATAATTGATTTTAGTATAGTAGGATTTTTAGTAATGAAATCGTTTGAACAACGCACATACTCTCCATTAACGCTATTAGGAAATTGTTTTCACGCACATTCATTTAAATAAAAAGTGATATACCCTTTTCGCCTGTACAGTTATATTAATAGTAAGTATACATCGATCCTGCACCAAAACTGACGCTCATCCGATTTTTTTTTTGTATATAATTGTACCGAAGTTACTTTTCCGCAATAATTAAGGTATATAAATTAAATCGCGCACGGCACTGGATTAAAAATTAACTAAAATTATGTAAGAGGCCAACTGTACCAGTTGAACCTCCGCCCCACAGATGAAGACACTCGCGTCCGTGCTTCTAAGTTGTTATTGAGTAGCACGAATCAACCAGTCGGTTGTTGGTAGTCGCTATGGCCATCCCAATTGGAGTAGCAGTGGTACTCCGAGTTCCAGTGGCAGTCCCTCAAACTTTAGTGACGGGTCAATCAAGCTAAAGGGAGCAAAGCCAATTCTAATTGGACCGGAGTCCAGAACCGCCATCAGACCACCATGTTAGTCCGGAATATGTGCCTGTACCGTCCAATAAAGAACGGTGTTGCACACCATTTCTTTAGAACCGTCGCCGGATCTTGGTATAAATAAAAGTTATTATTTATGTGGATATTATTTTTATTTTTACTTTATCCACGCAGCTAATACCCAGGTACTCAACACCAGTGGCCACTAACATCTTATCGATGCCATAACGACCCATGGAGTAACTTTTTCTCCACTGAAGTTGCACGTGTAAGTTGCCTTCAAACTATAAACGTAAGGTGGCGCCTGAGGCAATCCAAAACCTGGACTAAGGCGCCAAAATACCTATTGACGACGCAAAAAGCGTTACAAATTTGGCATTTCTCGGGGTTGATGCCCAGATTGGCGTCCCGGAGATGACGGAATACTAGCACAATTGTATCATCTAGATATGTGAAGTAGTAGGGTTTAATCTCCGGCCCAATGATTATATCCGTTAATCTTTGGAACGTGGCGAGAGTGGCATGAAAATGTAATGGCATAACGCGGATTTGGTATAAGGTTCTACCAGGAATGGTGAATGCGGTGAACGGTTTACTGTCCTCCGTGAGTGCTACTTGCCAATAACCTTGGGACAGGTCGATGTTGGAAATATAACGGGCACCACGGAGTTTATCCAGGACGATATTGATAAACGGTAGCGGATAGATGTCCTTCTCGGAGAGAGAATTAACTTTCAGAAAATCAATGCAAAACCTTGGTTTATCATCTTTTTCCGTACAATGACTGCAAGGGAGTTCTAGAGGCCCTCTGAAGGTTCTATTATATCTTCCTCCCATTTAATTCTGTATTTTTCACCTTCTGCATTCGCGGATTCTGAAGTCGGCAATGTTGCTTAATTGGTTTTGGATTTAGGAGAAGGATCTTATTATGTACCACCAACGGCGTTACCCCTGATATGTTTTCAAACAGCTGTAATTCGTTTTGTAGAAAGACCTACAATCGGCCTTCTTTGTAGTCCGGAATGAGGTTCAGGGCTGTTCCTACTTGGGTGGATCCAATGGGGAAGCATGGTACGAGCCTTGCATTCACTGATACTGGGCGGTTGTTCAACTGAATTGTCCATTCCCTAGATCGAGGGATAATCGGTTTTTCCGGAGAATGTCCATTCCGAAGACCAAATCGAAAGAATGTCCTGGTAAATATTCGAAAGTTGCTTCGAAAAAGTGGTGTTCTAACTGGATTTTTATACGGTCCGAGGTGGTTACGGTTTCTCCGTTTGCCAATCTGGCAGAATTGGTGGTGGCGGTAGTCTTGGGTACGCCTAGTGATTCCCATTATTTGGCGATACGGTCTCCTACATAGGATATCACAGCTCCAGTATCAATCAGGGCTTGACACGTGCCACCAGGTACGTTGACGGATATGTAAGGGGCAGAAATCTTCATATGGTACCGTGTGTGATGCATCATGAGGAAGTTGCTGCATAGGCCTCATTTAGTTGCAGCATCCTATCGGTTTTCTGGCCGTGGACAGAGAGTTGGGCAACATGACTTTATCTCTCTTACATCTGGAGCAAAATATTCTGGGAGCCTCTCTAGACTGGTTTCTGAAGTTCCTGTTTGACAACCATTCTCGGTTTCCTTTAACAGATCTGCTAGAGTTCAGTGCACCTGGTAATTCTTGAATCGTCCTGGGGCGACTTTTCAGTGTGACGGGAGTCGTAAGAGAGGCCCTGAATGGATGGGTAGGAGTATTTTTGTAAGGGGAAGGCTGAGAGGTAGGATTGGTTCCGTATGAGAAAGATGGGCTGGGTGGGATATTTCTGTGCTGGGATGATCGAGTAGATGAGATGTTTCGATAAGGGGAAGATGGAGGTGGATTGTTGCGGAGTAGTCAGGACTGGTGTCTGGTAGAGTTCGACTTCCATGCGTAGCAGCTGATATGTGCGGACAGCCTTAGATAATTCATTGGCACCGGTGAAGTGACGTCGAAATTCCGGATGCAGGTTTCGTAGAGCCTATTCAATTCCTGGTCAGGTGTAATGACCCCATGTTGGCCAATACGCGTTTACAGATCGGTAATGTAAGAGGCGGTGTCCTCTTGTAGATGGCCTCCAGATCGATGCCGTAAATCATAGAAAAGGAAAAATCCTGGAAGGCAGCGCAGAATTCTCACCAGTTAGACCAAAAACGCCGGTTGTTTCTAAACCATAAGTCGGGCATCCCTTGCAATAATTCGGGAATGGCTTGAAATAATCAATCGGTGGTGATTCCCTGAGATTCTAGTCTTTTTAGAAATGTGGTGAAATAGAATTATCGTACTAGCGAAACAAAAATCACCATTAAAAACATGAAAGCAAAAATAAAAGCCTCTATGAAGAATTGAAGCTCCTTTTTTTCTCGAGGAAGACGAGTAAACACAAATTAGCGTGCGCGCGATAGAGGACCCATCAGACATGATAGGGGTGGTGAAATGGCTTCCGAGTTTTTACTTCACTTTAAAAATATTGAAGTAGAAGCTTGGAAGCCAGAATCTGATTTAATTTTAAGGGTATCTAACTACATTATGATTTTAGGGTGTTTTTTTTGAAATATGTTTTTAATAATGCGTTATTTATAATCTAATAAAAAATTCCATGAAAAGTAAATAGAGTTATTAACATTTAAACTTCTGGTTAATAATCATATTGACTTTTTATTGTTTTAATAGACAATATTTTGAATAAAAATCGTAAAAGAAGTATTTTTTATTATTAAAAAAAAAATCTCCGCCAATGATTGAGGGTTGTTGGAGATTTTTTTGGTTGAGGGTTAGTCTACGGTTATTACAGAAAATGACACCAAAAGGGTACTTGAATCAGCTTCCCCCGGGGCTGGACTACAGAAATGCCGTTGTAATGAAAATTACCCGTCATTGGATTTGAGGTCACAAGGGTGATACAGTAATGATAAAAAAAGATGAACGGAATATGATAAATATTGATCAATATATTTTCATTATTAAATATTTGTAAATTACTAATTTATAATAATTTAAGGTAAAATCAAACTTTAGCAATTAATGAAAAAAATTAGGTTACACAAATTTGCTAAAAAGATGGTCAATATTAAGCCCCGATTTCGCTGAAATAAATAAGGGAATAGATTGAATAAAATACTAATAAAAGTCTAGTTAAATTTTATGGTGGGAGCTGTGTATTAGATTTTTTCCAAAGCTTAAACCATTTTAATTTTTCATTACATTGCACTATTTTCCAAGGCCATTAAAACGTTTTTTTTTATATTTACGCTATTTTGTCCCAATTTTAACGTTTCATTACCTTGTGGAGTCGGATGTTTAGTAACGAGTTTTTTTTGTTTTGGAAATTTGGTCAATGAAAAACAGGCCGAATTTAAATGGAAAACTGAGCTTTGCACGCAAACAAATTTTATGGTTGTGATGAATTCAAAGTAGAGGAAATTAGCTGGAAACATTTTTAATTGTGTTTTAAGGGATTTAATATGTATTGGGTATTTACATTTAAATTGAAGTTTCAGTATTTTATATTTAATTTTTTAACAACATTTAAACATTATTATATTGACAATTCAGCTACCAGAACGATTTATTTTGTTGTGCAATTTATAAAAAACATGAAAAAATCGAACAAAATCTAGATAAATACGCCAAGAGAAATCTTCTGACCTATTTTTAACCGTAATGAGTGAACGGAGAAATCTGTTATTTTGCATAAAATTTATATACAGAAGGTGTGCAGAAAGTCAAAATTACTAGATAATAAATATTTGTTACAAATAAATTCAAAATAAATTAAATTATATATAACACTCATTATTTATCTCAAATATTAGACTATTTTTAAATATCCGAATGGACTAAAAAATATTTGGAAATTTAACAGTTTAGATAATGGTTCAGAAAGTAGGTTAAATGCTAAGGGGGGTTTTTTTAAGGACAGGGAATGAGTGCTCATAAAGTTAACAAAAAGGGGTGGGTAGAATAGATAATTATCGAACATGAAAAAATAACTAGGTAAATTAATATTAAAAGGAATTAATTGATTTTAAAAGAACATTTGAAATCTCTATATAATGGGGTTGGATAATTCCAACAAGGGAATCGTAAGGAAATTTGAATGATCTGAGTAAGAACAGGATCCTTATGACATCTAAAGGGGACACATGGTTTCCAGGTTCGGCAAAAACCGGCATCTTCAGAACATCAGGAAGTAGCCAACAGTTAGAAAAAATCCACCTAGGGACTCGTAGACTTAGGACAACCATGTGCCAAGACACGAAATCTGAATCAATTTGATGTGATAAGTACAAAATCGACTTAAGCCGCATTAAGGAAGGCTGAAATATCACCGCAAAATGGAAGAGTCACATTTGATAGTTTGACATGAAATAGAAAAGACTTAGGGGTTAGGGTATTGTTAACAATACGTACGATACATTAATCAACTATAAATATGACCTAAAGTACAGTGAAATAAGTAAAATAGCCGTTAAGTAACAATCAATAGGGTTTACAAGTTGTAAACGGGTAGTATAAACTAAAAATTATAAGGTGTTAGTGATCCTGTGTAGGTACAGGTATTGAAGAAAAGAAGAAGAGCAAAAAAAGAAGAATTGACAGGGAATGACGTGACAAATGACAAGTGACATGACAAATTCTGTATGTTGAAAGGTTATAAATAAAATAAATAAACAGAACCGAACAAAGATATAAAAGTAATAGGTAATAATGTTGGAAAATTATCGAGACAGAAAGCAAGAGGGTGGAGTAAGGTAAAGAAAAGGAAAATCATCGTGGTGGGACAAATGATGGATTGTAAAAAGAGCTAATTATTGGAATAAACAAGTAAATTGATCGGACAGGAAAATATGGTAAAAGTGAGGCGTCAGACATAGAAAATGAATGGTTTTGTTTGATCACGTGGTTAGCAAATGAAGATGGAATATTACTAACATCTGTGTTTTTATATTTGTCGATACATGTTCTTTGATTCTAATTAATAATCTCCTCACTGACTGACCGATATACACTGCGTTATCATCTGTGAACAACGAAGTTTATAAACGTCTGTTCTATGAACGGGAGGAATAGTGTCTTTAGAATTAATCAAGAAGGAATGAATATTATTATTGGTCTTGAACGTGACTTTAATATTGTGTTTACTAAAGATTTTTGAAAGTCAAAATCAAAAATCATTAACTACAATCATTAGAACGAGGACATGGTTCAACTCCTTTTCACCTTTTTAGAATAGGGGTAAAGGATGACCCATTTTGAGAATGTGGTCAAATTGTAACACTTAACCATATTACATTGAAGTGCCAAATTTACACAGTTTGATATTTATAAAGAATTATTATAGTCAAAGCTACCTACTCCTCTTATTATACGCATTATTCTAGCCAATTTAAATAACTCTAGGCGTAACATATTAATACAATTCCTTACCAAATCTCAAATTATCCTTTAAACAATGTGTCCTTCCTTTTATCAATCCAATTGTTCATTATATTTTCTATTGGAGGTTACTTATTGCCTAGAGCAAGACCATAGTGGCTTCCATGGTATATTTGCTTGGTAAATTGTTTGAGAAGAAGAAGAAAAACAGAAATTGTTTTGATTTATTTAGCTGTAATTGATCAAAACAGTGATTGTTACGTACTCACATGTAGAACCGAATATCTTTGTAATTGCCACTCTTGCACTTAATACAATTCAAAATTTGGTATATTTGATATAAATGCGTTAAAATCGGAGCTGATTGCAATAACGTTCACTACTACTGTGTCCAGGGCCGGACTCCTAATGAAGAGATTGTTCCACAAAGTTGTAATTTATTTTCTGGTACATAAACTAACCTAAAAATAAATTTACGGATTTTATGAATAAGTTTTAATAATGAATTTTGGTCAGTTGTGATATTCTTAAAATAAAAAATTTAATATGAATATTAAACGGTTCAAGTGGAATATTATGTCCCAAAAACATAGAAAATTACTTTAGCCGACAAAAATGTGCCCACCATGACCCAGTCAGACAACCTCAACACGTCGATCCTGGAATTTTACTTTCCGTTTTACTATTTTTCCGACAATGGTCACAAATGTTAGATTAGTACATACTTGAACTAATTTTAACATTGTTCCACAAAACAGTGTTCGTCGGATAAATAAAGTCTAAAACTTAAAAAAGAGCAAAGGTTTTTTTCCCAATTTGTTTTTATCGGAACTCCCTAGTGTTTTTTCTACAGGGTGTTTTTTTAAAAAGTTTAAACCCCCGATTTAGGCTTACCCAATAATTTTTGGCAAAAATGGCGAGACACGTCGATTTTTGATTTGAGGGCGACAAAATTTTTGATAACAAACATCACTCTAAGGTCAACCCCCTTCACCCCTCGCCCCACAACTTTAAAATTTAAATAGGGAACATACCATGTGTGGCACATCAAGGAAAAGGTAATTCAATGCAGAATTCAAATCACTAAGTTTAATTTTTTTACAACCCCCCTGAACAGATATACAGGGTATTTTTTCCTACCCTCACTTTACTCTCGCACAATAATTTTTGAGAAAAATAGTGAGACACTTCGACTTTTGATTTAAAGGAAACGAAATTTTTGACAAAATTTGTCGCTCTACCTTAACCCCCTTCACCCCCACCCCGTAACATAAAAATTTGAATGGGCGATACACCATGTGTGGCACAACAGAGGAGAGGTAATTCAAAGCAGAATTCAAATCATACCCTTTGTCCACTGCTAGGACAAAAAACATTACATAATTTGCATCAATAATGTTATCAGTTTATTGTTAGGTTTTTAAAAGAAGGTAAAAATAAAGAAAAATTACAGCAATTGCTCAAAATGTTGTCTATCGTGTGCTAAACAAAAGTCAAGTCTGTCTTGGAATTCTTGTCTAATATTTTGAAAAATTTCACTATGAAAAAATTATTGGGTAAGCCTAAATCGGAGGTGGAAACTTTTTAAAAAAACACGCTGTATATACCAAGCTCAATTCGTTAAAAAAAATTATCTCAGATATGGTTTCCAAGGCAAAATGTTCTGCTGAATTCGATCCCGCTTTCAGATAAATTCTCAAAAATCGTGATAATTCGAAAAAATGGGAAACTTGCTTAATATATGAAAATATCGTTGCTTTAGAATATTAAGCACCTCCAAAAATCATTTAAAAAGTACATAATTTTATTTTGGTAAATGAAAACGTGATTTGTTTTAAATTTAAATTATGTTAAATTCTTTTTAAACCGGTTTTTAATGATTGTAACTTTTTTTGTTGCTATTTTATGTACTAATACTCTATATTGTAATGAAATACTCTGTATGAGTCATTTTTATAAGTTAATTATTAGTTATTTGTTAAAAGGTTTGAATAACATTTGTGAATTTTGAATGTTATAAACAGAGTTTATTATTAAAAGTATAATTTTAAAGCATTTATTGAGAGTAGTTGGTGTATAAAATATTTAAAATCAACAATTGTGGAGTATAAAAAAAATCTTATTTGTAATATCATATCATTATTATAATATGAATGATTAGTATTTGTATAATAATTTAATAGAGAAAGTTAAAATTTGGATAGAATATCAAAGTAAATTTTTGCTGTATAATTAAAAAGTAAATGGCAAGTTTGTCAAAAGTGATTAAAAAAATTTTTATTCGTGAATCAAGTAACAAAAATTTTTTTTTATTGTAAAAGGACAGTTGAATAAAAAGAATAATAAACAAGTCAATTTTTGATCATTTTTAAAAAAATTTGTCATAAATTTTTATGAAAAAGCTGTTAAGTATAGTTTGAGTAAAGAGAATTATTGGGAAACAAAAATAAATTGATACACCGATCAAATATAAATTTTTTGTTCAACTAAAAAAAAAAATAATTTATAGTAAAGCCTATGAGCTAAATAGGAAAACAACTAGAAGAAAAGGACTAATAGTAAAAGAACGTAAGGAGGAGTATAAAGGTTTAATAATTGGAAAGCGGAGATTAGGAAGTCAGGTTAAGAAGAGGTATTTAGAAGAAGTGATTGGTCAAGGTAGGAGATAAAATAGGTGCAGAAGATTGGAGTGATATGCGGACAGAAGGACATTTATTAATTTAGTTTTTTTTTATTTTTGTAATGTTCATTATTTTTTTTCATATAGAACTCACCCCAAATTGAGAGCATCGTAGAAATTCATAACAATATATATTAATATTCTAGTCAACACGTGCTTTTTGGGTCAAACTTTTTTTCTCCGCCTCCGATAAATTTGAACGAGGTATCATTCGATTCAGATTAGCGTGTAGATGATTTTTGAAAAAAATCAAGAGCTTGCTAAAATTGACTGAAAAAAATGGGGCCTGGTTTCCTGCTAATATCTCAAAAACTATTTTACATTTTTCAAATTTGAAAAAAGATTCAAGAGGAGGAAATTTTCCAAAAAAAATTATAGAAACGTGGACTTTGGCTTGCGTAAGCGCCGCCTACTTTGGACCTTTAATATATAAATATTATTTAAGCTTATTTAATATGAAAATTATGAATGAAAAAAATTCAGGCATCTACTGAATAGATTTATAACGTAGAATCCGCTATCAAAAAATTTTTATCGTTATGTTTCTATTAATTATGCATTAGTTAATTAGCAATTTTTTTCTACTTGAACATGAATAGTGCTATAATTGTTAAATAAGACACCTGATTTTTTCCTTCGAGCTTGATTAATTATTGATTTTTTTTTCATATTACTATTGATCCGTTTTTTTATGAAGAAGTCACATGAAAATGATTTTTCAAATTTTTTATTTCTTATTGTTTACAAAAATTGTTATAAATAAATGCGTTGTTTATAAGACAATTTAATTTTTTTTTTGAAAACATAATCTTTGATGCAAATTATAATTTTTTTTAAAAAATCGTTCTTTCAAAATTTTTTTAATTGGTTAAAATCGTATTTGTTAATTAACAATTGTTTTCTATCACCTGCAATTATTATTAAGAAACCATTTTTTTAAATCATAATTTTTCTTGCTCTTTGATAATTAAAAAAAAATTGTTTTTACTTAAATTTTCATTGTTTATTTAACAAACAATTTGTTATAAACAATTAAATTTTTTCTATATATTTATTTTTTCTTTTTCTACATAATAAAACAAAAACAACTATGTGTTATTTTTTGAGAAAAATTTTTTATATGGTAGAATAAAATTGTTAATTAACAAATACGTTTTTAAGCAATAAAAAAATTTTTTTAAAGAACGATTTTTTTTAAATCATAATTTGCATCAAAGATCATATTTCCAAAAAAAAATTTAAATTATCTTATAACCAACGCATTTGTTTATAACAATTTTTTTAACAATAGAAAATAAAAATTTTTAAAAATCATTTTCATGTGACTTCTGATGATAAAAAAACGGATCAATAGTAATATCAAAGAAAAATTTCTTTCAATGATTAATAAAACTTTTTTATTTTTAACCGAAGTAAATTGTTAATAACAAAGTGAAAAATAACAATTTTTTAATTTGTTTAGAGACCTTTCAAAAATAGGTACAAAAAAAGAAAAAATCCAGATTTTTTATTTAACAATTATCGTAGTTATAATATTCATGTTTAAGTAGGAAAAAATTGTTAATTAACTAATGCATAATTAATAGAAAAATCGCGATAAAAATTTTTTGATCACGGATTCTTGTTTATAAATCTATTCAGTCGATGCGTGAATTTTTTCAATTCTTAATTTTCATATTTAATAAGTTTAAATAATATTTATTCATTAAAGGTCCGGAGTGGGCGACAAAAGGGGTATGAGCGAATTGAGCACCAAGCTCTAGATGTAATAAATGTAGCCAACTGAGCACCAGGCAGGTACCTTTTCCAAGCGACCCTTTTTGAGACAGGCCAATTCAGCACTTTGACCTGGATCCACTTTGTAATAATAATCCCTTAATAGTAAAAAATTCTTTAAAAAATCGATAAATTGAAAAATCCTTGAAAAAATGTTGAAAAATCCTTGAACAATCCTTAAAAAGTCATTGAAAAATCAATAAAAAATCCTGGAAAAATCCTTCAAAAGTACTTGAAAAATCCTACAAGAATCTTTGAAAAATAGTCCAAAATTCTTTAAAAAATCGATAAATTGAAAAATCCTTGAAAAATTGTTTGAAAAATCCTTGAACAATCCTTAAAAAACCATTAAAAATTCTCGAAAAGCTCTTGAAAAGTACGTGAAAAATCCTACAAGAATTTTTGAAAAATACTCCAAATTCCTTAAAAAAAAACATTAAATTGAAAAATCCTTGGAAAATCCTTAAACAATCCTAAAAAGTCATTGAAAAATCATTAAAAAATCCTGGAAAAATTCTTCAAAAGTACTTGAAAAATCCTAGAAGAATCTTTGAAAAATAGTTCAAAATTCTTTAAAAAAACGATAAATTGAAAATCCTATAAGAATTTTTGAAAAAACTCCAAATTCCTTAAAAAAAAACAACTAATTGAAAAATCCTTGAAAAATCCTTAAACAATCCTTGAAAAGTCATTGAAAAATCATTAAAAAATCCTGGAAAAATCCTTCAAAAGTACTTGAAAAATCCTACAAGAATCTTTGAAAAATAGTGCAAAATTCTTTAAAAAATCGATAAATTGAAAAATTGTTGAAAAATCCTTGAACAGTCCTTAAAAAATCATTAAAAATTCTCGAAAAGCCCTCGAAAAGTACGTGAAAAATCCTACATGAATTTTTAAAAAATACTCCAAATTCCTTAAAAAAAACATTATATTGAAAAATCCTTGAAAAATCCTTAAACAATCCTTGAAAAATCAATAAAAATTTTGGAAAAATCCTTTAAAATCCTACAAGAATGTTTGAAACATACTCCAAAACTCGTTAAAAAATTGTTTTCAATTTAACAATTTCTTAAGTGTTTTTAAGACATTTTTTAGAATTATTCAAAAATTTTTACAGGATTTTTCAAGTACTTCTCAAGGATTTTTCGAGAATTTTTCAAGCATTTTTCAATGATTTTTCATCGTTTTTTCTTGAAACCCCGTTAAATAATCTTTGAAAAATTGTTGAAAAATGCATGAAAAGTTCTTGAAAAATACTACAAGAATCATTGAACAATCTTTGAAAAATACTCCAAAATTCCTCGAAAACCAATAAAAATCCTTGAATAATCCTTGAAAAATCAATAAAAATCAAAGATGAGGATTATTCAAGGATTTTTCAGCATTTTTTCAATGATTTTTCAAGGATTTTTCAAGAATTTTTCGAAAATTTTTCAATTTAACTATTTTTTAAGGGTTTTTGAGAGTTTTGAAAAAAATACTTCTTAAAAATTGTTTACACCCCATGATTTTTTTTTAATAAATAAATGCTAACTACCATATTCTGATTTTTATTTAACCGAGAAAAATAACTGTTTGCATTAATTCAGTAGGTACCTGATAATACGTTAATGAACAAACTAGTAATAAAGTGCGCAATTGGCTAGTCATAAAGTGCTCAATTGGCCGGTCTCTATTTGGTCCTTGGTGCTCAATTGGCGTGTCCGGCTACGGTATCAATTTTACCTGAGGGTAATAAAGTGCTCAATTGGCGTCCGTCCGCTTACGCAAGCCAGAGTCACCGTTTTCGGTCGTATTTTCAATCCTCTTGGAAAATTATAAATATTGGTCCTACAGTTGTGGCAGGTACACTTTTTTTTGGGAAATTTCCTTTTCTTTTTGAATCTTTTTTCAAATTTGAAAAATGTCAAATAGTTTATGAGATATTTGCAAAAAACCAAACCCCATATTTTTTTCAGTTAATTTTTTATAACTTTTGCAAGCGGCTCTTACATTTTTTTAAAAATCATCTACAGGCTATTCCAAAATGAATGACATATCGTTCATATTTTTGGGAAGGCGGAGAAAAGAGTTTGACCCAAAAAGCACTTGTTGACTAGACTGTAATGCATATTTTACAAGCTGAATCACTTCTTTGGACATGTAAATTTTTTTATTGTTTTTTATTTTTTACTGTTTAATAAATATCAAAAAGGATTAAATAATCAATATATATAAATATAAAACAATATTCATTTTATTTTTTTAAATATATGAAAATTTTAAATGATTAAATTAATTTAAATCAAATTTTATTATCTTCTTCTTCGTCTTCTTCTTCTCCATTTCATTGCTTTCATTTTCATATTCTCCATGTTGATTTTTTTAAGTTGAATTCCTTGTAAGTTGAACAATATTCCCAATACTCATCCGGGAAATCTGGTAAATGAACGTCTTTGTAAGCATGTTCAAAATTTTTTCTAGCCGCCAAATAATTCGTGCAAAGGCCCAAGATTTTATCATTGAACGATTTAAGTTTTCACGTTTTAGGCAAAAATTTTCATGTTGAAATAGAACATCAACACACTTTTTTATTAAAAAAATACAAATGAAACTCGAGTATATACTTCATGAAAATCAAGACTGACACACAGCAGACCAAGCTGCGCATTAATGCATAGCGCACACTCAGTGACTCGCGGGCTTGGGCTACATTTTAAATTTTTATATCCGAGTAGGCGCTTACTTTTTGTCGGGAAAAGTGATTTTCTGTTTTTGGGACATAATCTTTCACTTAAAAATTTTTTTTAATCGTAGTCGTAAGAAAAGTAAAATGCTTGGAGCAACGTGTTGATTTTGTCCGATTGGGCCAAGGCGGGCACTTTTTTGTCGGGTAAAGTAATTTTCTGTGTTTTTGGGACATAATCTTCCACTTAAAATAAAATTTAATCGTTATCATAAGAAAAGTAAAATGCCAGGAGCGATATGTTTAGCTTTGCCTAGAGCGAAAAGTTGATAAATCTATAATCTGAAATTGTCATTAAACGGTAGACTGGTTTATAGCAATCGATTAAGACCAATTTCACATTCGTAACTATGACTCATTACGTCTATCAACTTAGCAAAATTACATCCGTATCTTATTAGTAATTTGCCGCTTTTTGCTGTTAATTAGTTTTTTTTATCAAAAATTAAACATCTTGCTAACTTGATATAATGACGATATCAAAAAACCAAACCAAAAAAATTTGCCGCCCTTTTTAATATTAAAAATTAAACTATCATATAACTGTCAAGTTAGCAAAACAACGGCGTAAATAAGGACGAAATCAAAAAACTAAAAGCTGAAGAATTTGCCGATTTTTTCTCGCTAATTAGTTGTGAAAAAGAAATTTTGCCGCTCTTTTTTTTATTAATAATTAAACATCTCACTAACTTGATATAAAAGTTTGTTAAAACCAAGAATATTGTTAAAAATCAGGAAAATTGCCAAATATTCTCAAACAATCAGAAAATTTGTCAAAAAAACCAGAAAAATTATCAAAATGATCATAAAAATTTGCAAAAATGTTCCAGAAACCAGGAACATTTTCAAAAATAAAAAAGATTGTCAAAATTAGAAAAAATGTCAATAATCGGTAAAATTTTATTAAATAGCAGTTAAACTGTAAATAAATAGAACTATAAAAAACTGTTAAAAATCAGAAAAATTGCAAAAAATTATCAAAAAAATTAAAGTTTGTCAAAAAAAAGAATATTGTTAAAAATGAGGAAAATTACCAAATATTATCAAACAATCAGAAAATTTGTCGAAAACCCAGAAAAAGTATCAAAATAATCTTAAAAATTTGCAAAAAATGTTCCAAAAAACAGGGAAATTTTAAAAAATAAGAAAGATTGTCAAAATTAAAAAAATTGACAATAATCAGTAAAATTATATCAAGTAATAGTAAAATCGTAAATAAGTAGAAAAATTTTGAAAAACTTAAAAATCAGAAAAATTGCAAGAAATCAAAAAAATCTAAAACATTGTCAGAAATCAAGAAAATTATGAAAAATCCGCAAAATTACCAAATATTATAAACAGAAAAGTTGTCAAATAACCAGGAAATCAGTAAAATTTTATTAAATATTAGTTCAACTTAAGATTCATAAGTGGGAATTTTTTCAAAATTTTTAAGCAAAAATTGTGAGCGTGAGAAAAGGGAGAGACCAAAAATGAGGTACCTAAAAATATCCTTACAGTAGTGGTCTCGCCCCATTCTAATTTTTTATGTAAATTTTTCAAAATATTCGCATATATAGTATATTTTTTCTTTTTCTATCTGCAGTTAGCACTTTTTAATAACGTAGGCAGTTTTTTTCTGGAGCTAAACAAAATGTAATTAGAAATTTTAATTCAAATTTTGTTTCTAAGGCCAAAGAAGACAAATTATCCATAAAATTATAATATTAATAAGTTAGCAAGACAACTGCGTAAATAATAACGATATCAAAAAAATTGAAAGCAGGAGTATTTGCCGCTTTTTTGTCCCTAATTAGTTGTAAAAAAAATTGCTGGGTTTTTTAATTTTTTATCTTCCAATTTCGTTTCTATCCATGAGTCTTTGCAGATATAAAAATAAAAAACTTTACTATATTTATAAATATTTTTAAAATTTTAGATAAATAGTTGTGACTGTGGGAATAAGGAGAGACCACAACAGTAAGGATTTTTTTAGAGTTCTCATTCTGGTCTCTCCATTTTCTCAAGCTAACAATTCTTGTTTAAATTTTTTTAAAAAATACCACTTATAGTATGTTTTATTCTCTTTTTAATGGTATTAAGTTAATATTATAATTTTACGGATAATTTGTCTTTTCTGGCCTTAGAAACAAAATTTGAATTAAAATTTCTAGTTACATTTTGTTTATCTCCGGAAAAAACTGTCTACGTTATTAAAAAGTGCTAACTGCAGATAGAAAAAGAAAAAATATACTATATATGCGAATATTTTGAAAAATTTACATAAAAAATTGAGATTGTTAGAATAGGGCGAGACCACAACTGTAAGGATACCTTTTAGATACCTAATTTTTGGTCTCTCCCTTTTCTCTCGCTCACAATTTTTGCTTAAAAATTTTGAAAAAATTCCGACTTATAGTACGATTCATTCTTTTTTCGATGGCATTATTAAATCTTAAGTTGAACTAATATTTAATAAAATTTTACTGATTTCCTGGTTATTTGACAACTTTTCTGTTTATAGTATTTGGTAATTTTCCGGATTTTTCATAATTTTCTTGACTTCTGACAATGTTTTTTTTGATTTCTTGCATTTTTTCTGATTTTTAAGTTTTTCAAAATTTTTCTACTTATTGACATTTTTTTTATTTTGACAATCTTTCTTATTTATGAAAATTTTCCTGGTTTTTGGAACATTTTTTGCAAATTTTTATGATTATTTTGATAATTTTTCTGGTTTTTTGACAAATTTTCTGATTGTGAAATATAATAATATTTGGTAATTTTCCTGATTTTTAACAATATTCTTGGTTTTGACAAACTTTGATTTTTTTTATAATTTTTTGCAATTTTTCTGATTTTTAACAGTTTTTTTTTAATACTTCCATTTATTTACAGTTTTACTGCTATTTAATAAAATTTTACCGATTATTGACATTTTTTCTAATTTTGACAATTTTTCTTATTTTTGAAAATTTTCCTGGTTTTTGGAACATTTTTTGCAAATTTTTAAGATTATTTTGATAATTTTTCTGTTTTTTTGACAAATTTTCTGATTGTTTGATAATATTTGGTAATTTTCCTGATTTTTAACAATATTCTTGGTTTTGACAAACTTTGTTTTTTTTATATTTTTTTGCACTTTTTCTGATTTTTAACAGTTTTTTTTTAAATAGTTCTAGTTATTGACATTTTTTCTAATTTTGACAATTTTTCTTATTTTTGAAAATGTTCCTGGTTTCTGGAACATTTTTTGCAAATTTTTATGATTATTTTGATAATTTTTCTAGTTTTTTGACAAAGTTTCCGATTGTTTGATAATATTTGGTAATTTTCCTGATTTTTAACAATATTCTTGGTTTTAACAAACTTTTATATCAAGTTAGTGAGTTGTTTAATTATTAATAAAAAAAAAGCGCAGCAAAATTTCTTTTTCTATAACTATTAGCGAGAAAAAATCGGCAAATTCTCATCGTAGATAAAAATTATGTCGATGCATAGAGAGAAAAAAAGTCAATTTTCATATTACAACATGACATATTCGATCTGTATAACCTCTTGGATTTTATATAATATTTATGACGTAATAAAACTCTTAAGTCGAGTACCATAAATTTTATTACGGCTGGCAACTAATTTCGGAAAACTGCCATTATCAGGCCTAAAATACAAAGTTCTTAGGGCTCAGGGGGAGAAAACATGGTACAATGGACCAGAAAAAATTTTTTTTAATATCATATTACTTATTCATTCATTGAAAAATTGTTTAAATGGGGGTACAAGCACGGTAAAGCAGGAGGTAAAGGGACGAAAGTTTTTTTTTTTTCTTTTTTTTCTTTTTTCTTTTTTTTTTAATGGCATGGACTTTATGTCATTCAGCCAACTGTAGGGAGAAAAGTTATAGCAGAGAAAAACTGGGTGGTAATAAAATATTAATATAAAATAAGTTACGACATTATTATCAGCGAAAAATAGCTGAATAAATAATAGTAGAGGACGGATAGTATTGGTTAAATATTTTTCCACAATGGAAAATGATACATTATATCGGCGGCAACAATTATTTCCAATCAAGGAATACAAAAATAGTTAGTTTGAAAAATAACTGGCTGAATATATCAGACTAGCTGAATTTTTTCCTATCTTTTCCTACTTTTTCCAATTTTTTTCTATTTTTTCGTATTTTTTTTCTATTTTTTCTTATTTTTATCGATTTTTTCTTGTTTATCAATATTTTTTTAAATATTTTTTTTTATTTTTCACCATTTACCACTATTTCTCCCTATTTTTCAATATTTTTCCTTATTTTTACCTATAATTTCTATTTTTACCATTTTTTTCCTATTATCCCTATTTTTTCCTCTTTTCTCCTGTATTATATTTTTTTTCTTGTTTATTATAATTTTTTATTACTTTTCATAAATATCCTTATATTTAGCTATTTTTACTATTTCTCCTTATTTTCCATATTTTTTCCAATTTTTCCCTTTTTTCCAAATATTTCCCTATTTTTTAATACTTTTCCATATTTCTCCATGTTTTTTTCTTATTTTTCACTAATTTTCCTTTTTTCCTATTTTGCCCTACTTTCTCCTATTTTTCCAAATTTGTTAATATCTTCCCCAATTTTTCCAAATTTGTTAATATTTTTCCCAATATTTCCTATTTCTTGCATATTTTTCATGTTTTTCATAATTTGTCCTTATGTGTCTTCGCCATTTTTTCTTATTTTTCCTGTTTGTCCTTATCTTTCCCTATTTTTCACAATTATCCCATGTTTCGCCATTACTTTCCCGACCCACCTCCTAGAAGGGAAAGTATTGTGAACGAGCTAAAAAAAAAATTCGAGATAAAAACGGAAATATCCATTTTCGGGTCCCCTGAGACGATTAAGACCATTTTCAGATGGAAGTCTGTCTGTCGGTCTGTGTGTGTGTATTTTCTTCCACGATAGAGGCCACACGTTTAATCTGATTGAGCTGAAATTTGGAATAGGAGTTTGGCTTACCCGTCGGAAGAACCCATTAGTTTTTGTACGACATCTGTCAAACCAAAGTACCACTAACAAATAATGACAGCTGCAATATGTCACTGAATTGGACATGCAATATGTCATTTAAAAGCCCTAGAAAAACTCTATTCAGAACAGTCAAAATTATTTCTCCAACTGTCACCCGTCAAAAATAAAAAAATGTCAAAATTTGAAACTTCAGCATTAAATATCTGAAGAAGTATTAATCCGATTGAGCTTAAATTTGGTATATGGGTTTGGGTTATCTGTCGGAAGAACCCATTAGTTTTTGTACGAGATCTGTCAAACGGAAGTATCACTGTCAAAAAATGACAGATGCAATATGTCACGGAATTGGACATGCAATATGTCGTTTGAAAGCCATTGAAAAACTCTATTCAGAACAATCAAAATTATTTCTCCAACTTTCACCTGTCAAACATAAAAAAATGTCAAAAGTTGAAACTTTAACATTAAATATCTGAAAAAGTATTCCTGGATACTCGTCGGGAAAGTTTTTCCCCAATATTTCTATATATTTTCCAATTTTTTCTTTTTATTTAATCCTCTTTTTCATTATATTTTCCTATTTTTCTTATTTTTCCCTATAGTCACTATTTTTGCGTATTTTGCCCTAATTTCCATATTTTTTCCTGTTTTTCCCATTTTTTTCCAATTTCACCTATTTTTCCCTATTTTTCACTACTTTTTCCCTATTTTGTCCTTTTTTTCATTTTTCCAAATTATCTCCATATTCCCTTTTTTCATTATTTTCCTATATGTTTCCCTATTTTACCCTATATTTCTCTATTTTTCCGTATTTTTACTATTTATTTATAAAATTTACTGTCAAAAGAGGCCTGAAGGACGACGCTAAATAAATTACATTAATATATATTGAAATAATATCATAAACTTAGAATTTAAACGTTTAATGATTAAAAACATAATTGTAATAAGAGATCGATTGCACTGTCAGGAATTGACCACAGTGTGTGAAAAAGAAGAAGAAAGGGAAAGAATAACAGGAACAGACGAAAGGAGAAAGAAGATGTCTACGTCAAATATGGCGAAGTAAAGAAGAAATCGAAAGAAATTTGATATTTGCTATAAGATGGTTAGTAAACTTAAGTTTTTTAATATCGTCCTTATTTACGCCGTTGTCTTGCTAACTTGATATCAAGATAGCAAGACGTTTAATTTTTAATAAAAAAAAGAGCGGCAAAATTTATTTTTCCACATCTAATTAACGGCAAAAATGCGGAAATTACCGTTGTAATTTTCCGAAGTTGTCTTGCTAAGTTGATAGACTTTGGTATATAAAATCCTATCAACAAAGTAGTTATTTTCCTAACAAGTGCGGAAAGTTATACTTTTCCGCATGCAATTGCAGTTGCCCGAACGACGCGAAGCGGAGTTCGGGCATGAAATTAAGTGGGGAAAAGATACTTTACGCAAGTGTTAGGAACAACATTTTTTCTACAAGCGCCTAGAATTAAAAAAAAAATTTAGCAAAAAGTATTTTTTCTACAAGCGCCTAGAATTAAAAAAAAATTTAGCAAAAAGTATTTTTTTCTACAAGCGTGCGGAAAGTTGTAACTTTCAACTTTCCACACTAGTGCGGAAAAGTACAACTTTCCGCACGCTTGTAGAAAAAAGCTTTTTTACTATTTAAATCCATTCACAAAAGCAAACATATACGTAATAAAAAATAGACTTAATAACAGTCACAATTGTGGATTAAAGTCCACATACAATTTCCCGCAACATTTTTAAACAATTTAAATATTTTAGAGATAACATGCAAACTGCCACCATAACAAGCACGTTAATGTTAGTAATTTTTTCATTATAAGAGATAAGTACGTAAAAGCATTTTCTAGAGGCCGCCGACAGCTAAATACCCATTTTAATTATGAAACTTTTGCTAAGTAGTTTAAATGAAATGAAACATTCAAAACCGGAAGTACGTCACTTCTCGTTTTTTTAACTGTTTGAATACGGAAAAGATTATAACCGAGGTGAAAAATATTTTAACTTACAAACTTTGCATTACGAATTTTCTAAATCTCTGGTCCAAAAACAGTGATTGCTTTTTGTAAAAGTAACGTTACATTTGTGCCGTTGACAAACATTGATGTAAACGGTTCTCGTCAACGCCTATGTAACTATTGGCAGTAGCGAAGTTCAAAGGGCTCTCCGGAGACTCAAAGACTCCGCTCGCACAATAGTAAAGGGCCTTGACTGTGCCGAATTACGGGGTGGGACAAGGGTTGTCTTTGTGTTATTAATAACGACTGTTTCGGCTCGCTGGATGTTCTCTAGAATTGTTTGCTCTGGTCCTAGATCTATTATTTCGCTCTGCTGACGTGATAAATTATCGAATTGATTTATGGATTCGGCTTCGAGAGGGAATGCCGTTTCGAAATTGACTGAATCGGTTATTGGATTGGTGCAATCGAATGCAGTGCTAGTCACGCTCTTACGCTCTTCGGCTTCAAATAAGAAATTGGAGGTTGGATTGAGTGGCATTGTGTATGAATTTCTGGTTTTACTCGTTTTTGCTTTTCTTATATTGAAAATCAGAAGTAGTAATGGCAAAATACGAGGGTGTGTTTATTATTAAATAAAAAATTTAGGGTGTGTCATTTCAAAAATTTATTTTTGTTAGATAAATAAGTGAAATTTTCTATATCCTTAAAATTATATATCCTTCTATCAACTTTGCTGATAAATTCTTTTGTTATATCTGGGACTTCTTTTATGTTTTCTTTACGTATCCATAATCCTTTTTTGTTTGTCGGTTTTTTGTATTGATATTGATAATGGACCACTCGGTAGACCAGATGCCCTATGTACCATTCTCCATCCGGGCTGGGTTCACAAATAAAAATTTAAAAACGACAAAAACTAAAGTTGACTATTTCTTAAGAGGGGCGTCGAAACGGGCTGTCACGATTTCAGTTGGCAATACTGAAATTGACGAGAAAAATTGACGATTTTGTAGAATACAAATCTCGAGAACGAAAGTTTTGTTTGTAGAAATATTTATACCAATAATAGCTTACACATTGGAATAGGACATCTCCTTTTTTGAACTAAATCTAAGCAGTAATAAAGAAGATATCAATCATTTAGTGAAGGTGTGTTTTTGACATTTTTGACAATTTGTGATCACCAATTTTAACGTGAAAAGGAGATGTCCTAAATGAGGCATCCAGTATTAATTTCTGAAAATATTAAATCTCAAAAATTTATATTTCTCGAGATTTGTATTCTAGAAAAAAAAACTTATGCAACTTGCGGTACACAAGTTCAGGCATTTTCTGCGTGAAAAGTGGCGCTTTTTGGTTAGCATTTTTAACAATTTATACAACCAAGATTACAAATGAAATTTATTAAAAATATGACCTGCCATTAGTGTTATTGTCATTATCAGCTGACTGTTTTGTTAGGTTATAGAATCATGTCGTTTATTTTGCAACATATTTTAAACTATTTAAACAAAACAAATTAGAATTAACTAAAACCAGTTCTTCAGTTTCAAGCATTTTTATTAAGTTGAATCGTGCGAATTAAAACAAACGTGATCAAAATACGTTTTGACAAGTGGGACTTTGGTGATTGTTACAGTAATCTTATGAAAATGTGCAGTTCAAATAATAATAATACATATTGTGATGTGTATTGTGTAGTGTATGAAAATCGATTCTTACTAATAAACTACAGAAGAGGTGTTTCTTACTACATTACTAGAAAAATCTTATCTTTTAAACAATATGTATTGGCGATCTTATATTAACATTTGGCATAATTTCCTCGAATTTTTCATCATATACTTATTACATTAAATATGTCACCAAGGAGAAAGAGAACAACGAACCCTTATATGCCCGTATCAGATGCATTAAAAATTAGTGTTCGTAGTTTTAGGCGAATAAAACAAGAAAGTACTACGGTAACAGAAATTGTAATGAATGTCCAGTCGCACAATGTACTCAAAAGAAAGACTGATAATATAAGTGATTTTAAATTCGGGTATAACTCGCAACAGTACTGAGCAGACCTGTCACTGGTATTTCACTTCTGCCTACTTATCTTGTATGAATATGTGAATGTAAAACTCAAAAACGCCGAAAAAGACTGTAATAAAGGTAATTAGTGATACAAATCTTATATTAATTGTTAAAATAAATATTTTGTATGTACTGAAAAGAAATAAAAGATTTGGTTTAAAGTTAATTATTAAATTTATTTTTTTACAAATACTAATTTTACAATCATGCTAATGTTAAGAAAAATATATACAATAAAATAGTAACAATATTTCAAAATATGAACAAGAAAGTGATTAAGGGAATTTATGATCCAATACTAAAAATCTGAAAGATACTAAAAGAACTTTGTATTAATAAAATTGAAGGCTTAAAATATAAGAATCTGAAAGAGACGTTTTATTAGTAAATGCAATAACAAAACAAAAAGGGGGTAATCCCACCCAACTTTTTGAACACTCCTAGTAAAGTAATTGTTTAATTAATTCTGATAAAAATTTTAATGAATATTTTCAATATTCTCTAAAATTAATAGTACACGAGATACAAACAAAAAAGTTATTTTGAAATCATACATACTCTTAATTTCATCCTGTATATCTTTGATATCAATTTATTAAGTTTATTAGATTTATAAACTTTTATCAAGTGTGAAATTTTCTGTAAAATTAATAGTATAAGATAACAACAGTTATTTTATAATTTAAAATTATGACATTTCATACACATCCAAAAATAACTCTATTATAATGACAAAAATTTGCTATAAATCTATTAACACGTTTAAATGTTATAGGGGGTGGCCCATGACCCATTTACACAAGGTATAAAAAAATTTTTGAATGATTTTAAAATCAATAAGTAATTCATATTTCATTCAATTTTATTCAAAATGCGAGCAGAGCTTTTTTAAGATTTTCTGGATCAAAATGCATAAATTAAGTTAGTTTAAAAAACTGAAAAAAATTAATTTTTTGTCAAAACTTTTTACATTTTTGACTTTAACTTCTACAAATAATATTTTAAATTATGAAAAAAAACTATTTGTTTTATACTTTTTGATAAAACAAAATTACAAAAATTAAAAAAAAAAACATTTTTTGAAAGGTGAGAATCCCATTTTAATATCTTTAATGTTTTTAAAGTTATTCAATTTAGTTTAAAATCGTAATACAATTTAAAATTTTTTTTTAAAAATCCTACAATTTTTTTAATAAAATTTTGAAAAAAAAAATCTTAATTATATAAAGTTTTTCTTACAAATTTAATAGTATTTTTTTTTATTTTAATATTAAAATTTACCTAAACAAAAAAATAATTTAATAGTATAAAAATATTTAAAAATTAAAAATTTGACACAGACAGACATCATGCTAAAAATGGTATAAATGGATTCAGGTGACCTCAAAACGTAAAGATCCGTTAAAATCTGGGTATGGCTAAAAAATCATGATTGCAATACTTTCCTTCGATAAAACTTTGTTGGGTTCGGCAATTAATAAAAGTTCCAATTAGAAATTAAATGAAATAAAATTGAAAAGTACTTTATATTATTTGTTAGTCTCAATAACCTGTTAATTTTTTTTATTGTTAATTGTATACATTAATGGAAATTTGTTACAAATATTATTTATTGACATAATAAAAAACAGTTAAGTTGAAATAAATAAACAGTTAAAATAATACTTAATTTTTAGGTCACATACTGTCAGTAGATAGAACGTCCTTTAACTTTAACGGTTCTGTAACTAACGACAATGACGTTTAGATTGTGACAATTGTATAAGAAATCAACTTGTTAAATTTTATTCTAAACGTCATCGCCTTTAGTTATTGAACCTTTAAAGTTAAAGGACGTTCTATCTACTGACAGTTAATAAATTACATAAGGCATCAAACACTTTTGGATCGGGTAAACCTGTATTATCGTTATCATCTTTTATAAAATCATAATCAAAATGTAGTCTTATGTTTTGTTGAATATTTCCAAATTAGTTGTTTTTAAAAAGTAATTTTGTTTTTGACTTAAGAATTTCCCTAAGATATGTTGGTTCTTTCAAAGTTTATGGAACTTCTGCATCTTGTACATCTTCACTCGTTAAACAATAACTAAAAGACAAAATACAACAATAAAGTCCATTCATTTAGTTTACACCGATATTCAATTAAGAACTGAAATAAGCTGCAAACTACTTATTCCACTTTATTTTTTCTTGTTCAAAATGATACAGGCAGTGAGAGGCTTCTATTAGGTCATGTCTGAGCTCTACCTCTTAATTGAATATCGGTATAAAATAAATGAATGGCCTTAACCAATTTTCATTGATTTTGTAATATTACTTACGAAGTACTTGGGTGTTTATCATCTGATATTAAGGATTCATTCTCCTTTTCTTAATTGATGAAGTAGGTTAGCTCCCTTTGTAGCTACTGTCTTAGATTCAATACTTTCAGATGGCCCTGCTACCTCTGAGTTCAAAGCAGAGACGAAACTGTCATCAAAATTTTTTATCTTTGCAGTTCGTTTACCAAAAAGAAACATAATTATTAAAAATAATAAATAATCATCTTTTTTCATGTCTAGTTAATGTAATTTTATGACATACTGTCTTTCTGGAGATTCAAAGTTGAACATTCGCTTCACACTAAAATCAAATAAAGTTTGTTTATTTTTTCTATCCATATTAATGAAATGGCATCTGTTAACTAAGCAATGTTTCAAAGGTTCTCTATCTTGTCTCTTGCAAAATTAATTTTTACATTAGAATGTTTTGTTTATGTATTAATAATAGTATTTGAATACCTTATTGGGTTAATCCAAGTTTTTCTCTCAGCTGTTTTTGTTGCAAACACAAAAAACTTACATGTCTTTTATTCACTTATGTTTACATTACAATCAGGAACAAAACACATAGCCATATTTACACCAGTTCGAAAATCTGAAACAAAAGTAAAATAGTCAAAACGCAATTACAAAAAATATGAAGGTAAAGTCGATAAATTAATAATTCACAATTATTTCTCTAAAATACAACTGCTAATTCTTATACATAACCTCAAACTACAAGTGAAAATATATCTTACCGTTCTCTTTCATTTGTGTCTTGCTTGAGAAATATGCCAAACCCGAAAGTCGAGTCGATCGATAATAAAAATAAAGCAGGTAGTCTGGTCTGGTCAAACAAAAACAAAATAACATCTGTTTTGTGGTCGACCTTGGGTTGAAGTGGGTATCCGATCGGAAAATACGAAAATTCTCAAAATATATTTTAACTGAGAAATTAATATTTTAATACTGCTAGCGCCACCTGGTACACAGAAGATTAAATAATTTTAATAATTTCGTCTTTCTGTTGGTATATATGAAACACAGTGCACCTCTTTTATTATTGCTGAAAGACAGTGATAGACTGATGAGACTGACAACTCGAGTAACACAACAGAACTTTGATTTTGCACATGGTGCTTGGAATTTTAGTGTTGTCAGTTTGGTGTACTTGTTAAGATCCCCCTCTTAACCAACATGACCTGCGATTATAATGAAAATGTGATCGATATGCAACTTGCCGATCACCTAGGGCTCGATATTCAAGTATATTGTAACTCTTGTAAACTACGTGAATATAACCTTAATGATTGAAAGATAAGCTTTAGAAATCTGTCGCAATCTAATTTACTTAGATTATATATAAAGAATTTTTAGATACTGTATTTTACCATATTGATTTTATTTGTCCTATTTTAACAAAAAATGTAAGTAACATTAACAAAAAAACATGGGTTGTTGGCAATCTTATACAGATGGGTAATGATGTTAGAAATTTATTTTGTTTAACAAAATATTTTCCAAATCCTGATGATCATGTAAATTATAAAACTTTAAAGAAAAAATATGTCACAGAAATTAATAAAGCAAAAAAGTCTTTCTACCATAAACAACTTGAAAGCAAAAATATATATGGCGTACAGTGCAACAAAAAATAGGGAAAAAGAAACATTCTACGATAGATAGCATCGAGTTAAATAGAAAAATAACTAAAAATAATGTAACGAAGTTATTTTTCACCCTGTATAATAAATACAATTTTAATTTTTTTTCTCAACTGTAAACACCCTCTCTTATTTTTTTTCAGTTAAATTACTTTATTCAATTTACTCTTACTCCTGTTAATCGCTACTCCTTTGGAAATTACTGTATTTAATTTATTCTGACTCCTGTTAGTTGCTACTCCTTTGTAATTCTGTAAATTAATTTTTAACACAAATCAGTTTCGTCTTCTGCCGCGCATATTTTTATTTTAGTGGGGTTTTGCTAAGTGGGGTTTGAAAAATTTGATAAAAGGCAGGAGCCACGAAAATTCGGGGCTTTTTCTCTCTTTCGCGTAGATCTTTTCAACTACCTTGATAAAACCCGGCGAAACTGATTAGTGTGTGTGTCTACACTAGCAACCGGTAAATTCAGGTTCGGCACTGTGAAACAATTATAGCCTGTTTTACACCGTGCATCGCTAAACAGTCTACGACAACAGACCCCTGGAATTACTGTAACCTCCATCTGTTGCTACCCTGGTACTCTTGAGGCAGTAGATCGAGAATCAGTGGAGTAAACCATCTCAAAAATCTGGCGCCCGAGGTAATCTAGTAGAATACCGAAGCCGTGGGTGTCATAGTGACGGCAAATTTCTTTGGAAGAAAGAAAGCACGTCACAATAAATATGAAATTGCTAATTTATTTGCCACTTTTTTTGCAACGAATACCAAAAAAGGAATAGATTATCACTTTAACGGCTGTAATTCTAAAAATTATACAACCATGTATGTCTACAATACTTTTTATTTTAAGCCAGTTATACCGGAAGATGTG
The DNA here is from genome assembly GCA_963243735.1 of Neocrepidodera transversa. Classification (NCBI taxonomy): domain Eukaryota; kingdom Metazoa; phylum Arthropoda; class Insecta; order Coleoptera; family Chrysomelidae; genus Neocrepidodera; species Neocrepidodera transversa. The sequence goes on along the minus strand of OY725354.1, from coordinate 18,512,473 downwards.
ATGGATGTAATTAATTCTCTGAAAAATATTAACTCTGAGGGCATTGACTGTCTTTCCACTAAGATTATTAAAAGTATAGGTCCACATATTGCCTCCACTCGAGCAGACATTATTAATTTCTCAGTAGAAAAAGAAACTTTTCCTTCTGATCTAAAGATAGGACTTGTTACACCCTTACACAAAAAAGACAGCCTTCTTAGTCTTGACAACTATCGTCCAATAACTATCCAAACTGTCATGTGTAAAATTATAGAAAAGTGTATCTATAGACAAATGCTTTCGTTCTTACAAAAATATAACGTTATTTCAGAACATCAACATGGTTTCTTACCTGGAAGATCAACGGAGAGTGCGTCCATAGCTTTATTTAACTTTATCCATACCTCGTTGGATAAGAAAAGGTACGTGGGTGCACTCTTTTTTGATCTCTCAAAAGCTTTTGACTCCATTAATATTGATATAATAACAGATAAACTACAAGATTTAGGATTTCGGGGCAAATTTATTTCATGGTTGATATCATACCTGACAGCTAGAAAAATTATTGTTAGAATTGAGGATTGGAAATCCTCACCTCAACATGTGGATATTGGCGTACCTTAAGGATCTATCCTAGGTCCTTTGATATTTTTATTATACTAAAATGACTTTCCCAAATATATCAGCACTGAGCATTTAACCCTATATGCAGATGATACCACAGTAGCAATTGATGCTGAATCTCCAGGCGAACTAATTACAAAGATGAATCTTTTAGCAAAAGAATTTATCAGTTGATGTGAAAGGAATTCCCTTATAGTAAATTCTACTAAAACTGTCTGCATCCAATTTTTTACAAAAACAGAAATTCCTAAAAATTGCAAGGTCTCAGTTAAGGATACAGGTGTTCTGTTTTCGAACTCTACAAAATTTTTAGGTACCTACCTTGATAGTAATATGAGCTGGAATACTAATGTTAATCAAATTTGTAAAAAGTTAAATAGCTGTTACTTTGCAATATTACAGTTAAAAAATATTTTTACAACTAAACAGTTGATTAATGTCTATTATGCAATAGTATACTCCCATATTTCCTATAATGTGGTCCCTTGGGGAAATGCGGTCAATGCCTCCAGGGTTTTTATTTCTCCGAAGAGGATTATACGGTTAATTTTTAATCTAGATTATAGAGAAACATGTAGAAATCACTTTAAACAATTCAACATTCTCTCCTTTGTTTCTGTTTATATTTACAAGTGCATTTTGTACACAAAAAGCAATTTTAAAGATTTTAATATCAATTCTGATTTCGATGATTATCCCACTAGATCTGGCAAGCTTATCCGGTCTCCGAAACATGAAACTTCATTATTTGAAAAAAGTCCTGTCTATAAAGGAATTCAATTTCTTAATCATTTGCCTAGCTGTATAAGAGATGAGAACAACTTTAATGTTTTTAAACAAAAACTAAAAAGATTTTGAATTGACGAATGTTTTTATGATGTTTCAGAGTTTTTAAACAAAGGTTTTTAACTTAAATATCTATATGTAATACTGCAACACCTTGTATCTGCGCTGTTCAAACTTACAATGTACTTTTGTGTTTGACCTGTCCAATTTTATGTATTATGATCAAAAAGGATGAATAAATTATTATTATTATTATTATTGTTATAATGAATTTATAAAACAATATAAAAAAATACAATTTATTTAAATTTAACGATTCCTGTTTGCTTATTCTCATTTTTTAGATTGAGAACCTTCCATTGGGTCGTTCTTAACCATTTATTTTGGACTTCTATCAGATGCAGAAGCTTTTGATCTGCCATTACCTGACTCCAAGGGAGAAAAACCGTGACAGTATGCGCCTGTGGTATTTCGTCTCCCGCGCATGTCATGAGTTCTGCTCCATTCCAGCTTTTCAGATGTAGTCCATTCTGCCGACTATAGTGTTTCATAATCGACAACGATAACGTCCGGTCAAAAGTGGATGCCTCCGACTTATAGCTTGTCCTATCCCAAGGTCATTTCTTCTACAACTACTTCCTCTACCAATGTTAGTTCATTCGCGCTAAGGATTGTCTCAGGGAAAGATTTTGGGAGGATAGCAATTTTCTTTGTTTTAAAAGCTGTTGCATAGTTGTTTTCGGTGGTGGTACCCAAGTAGCAAAGCGACGTCTGCCCGACATTGTCCTACACAACTTTGACGTTGGGTGACAACGTTGTGGCGACCACGCGGCGACCCTGATCTGGCACAGTTTGGTGAATTATGTTTGAGTCGTGCCGACATGTTGCGCGACCAAAAACCAACGTTGTGCAGGTGTTACTTTTTGTATGTTCTTTTAATAGTGTTGATGAATAAAACTTTACTCACTCGGAGATGCACGATGTATCGAACGATGTGAAAACAAACACGATGAAAGCAAAGTGATATGATTAATAACATTAAGAGCAATTGCTTCGTGCACCGTATCTCAGATAAAGGGGAAATTTCTCCTGTGAGACCCCCACCACAAATTTTTAAGCGACCGAGGCGATTCACGTAAACATTTTATTTAATAGCGCTTCAACCACGGTGTTTTGTGTCGACTTTTAAAATACGGACTCAAGAAATTTTCAAGCCCAGTATTGTTGAGATTATTTTTAGTGCCATTAGTTTCGCGGTGTTATTTGTGGATCTTTTAAAAATTTTCTTTTTATCGGAAAGTATGGGGCTAAGGAATAAACGATATTTTCTTAAGAAAAGAGGGAAGAATATAAATGACGAATAAAATTCGAATAATTTTTAATTTTTTGCGGCATACTGTATACAACTTGCAAGAATTTTCTTTTTTGAGACAAACTGTATATATTTGACAATAATTTTTTTTGGGACATACTGTAGGTAAAAATATCAAAAGATTTTTGAAAAGGAAAAATCTTTTAACGACAAATAATATATACCTACTATTTAGAATATGTATTCCTAAAAACTCAACTGCAGACACACTGTATAGATTTTACAAGACTTTTTATTTTTAGGACATTCTGTATATAAGAATTTTCATTTTTGGGACATACTGTATATATCTTACAAGAATTTTTATTTTTGGGACATGCTGTTATAAGAATTTTCATTTTTGTGGCATACTGTATACAACTTACAATAATTTTCATTTTTGTGACATGCTGTATACATCATACAAGAATTTTTATTTTTGGGACATACTGCATATATCTTACAAGAATTTTTATTTTTGGGACATGCTTTTATAGGAATTTTCATTTTTGTGGCATACCTGTATACAACTTACAAGAATCTTCATTTTTGGGACATACTGTACGCATCTTACAAAAATTGTTATTTTTGGGACATGCTGTTATAAGAATTTTCATTTTTGTGGCATCCTGTATACAACTTACAATAATTTTCATTTTTGGGACATGCTGTATACATCATTCAAGGATTTTTATTTTTGGGACATGCTTTTATAAGAATTTTAATTTTTGGGACATACTGTATATATCTTACAAGAATTTTTATTTTTGGGACATATTGTATATATCATACAAAAATTTCTGTTTTTGGGACATGCTGTTATAATAATTTTCGTTTTTGGGACATACTATATACATTTTACAAGAACTTGTATTTTTTTGACATGCTGTTATAAGAATTTTCATTTTTGGGACATACTGTACGCATCTTACAAAAATTGTTATTTTTGGGACATGCTGTTATAAGAATTTTTATTTTTGTGGCATCCTGAATACAACTTTCAATAATTTTCATTTTTGGGACATAATGTACGCATCTTACAAAAATTGTTATTTTTGGGACATGCTGTTATAAGAATTTTTATTTTTGTGGCATCCTGAATACAACTTTCAATAATTTTCATTTTTGGGACATGCTGTATACATCATTCAAGAATTTTTATTTTTGGGACATGCTGTTATAAGAATTTTAATTTTTGGGACATACTGTAAATATCTTACAAGAATTTTTATTTTTGGGATATATTGTATACATCTTACAAAAATTTCTGTTTTTGGGACATGCTCTTATAAGAATTTTCATTTTTGGGACATACTATATACATTTTACAAAAACTTGTATTTTTTTGACATGCTGTTATAAGAATTTTCAATTTTGGGCCATACTGTATACAACTTTCAATAATTTTCATTTTTGGGACATACTGTACGCATCTTACAAAAATTGTTATTTTTGGGACATGCTGTTATAAGAATTTTTATTTTTGTGGCATCCTGTATACAACTTTCAATAATTTTCATTTTTGGGACATGCTGTATACATCATACAAGAATTTTAATTTTTGGGACATACTGTATATATCTTACAAGAATTTTTATTTTTGGGACATATTGTATACATCTTACAAAAATTTCTGTTTTTGGGACATGCTGTTATAAGAATTTTCGTTTTTGGGACATACTATATACATTTTACAAGAACTTGTATTTTTTTGACATGCTGTTATAAGAATTTTCATTTTTGTCACATACTGTATACAACTTTGAAGAATTTTCATTTTTGGGACATACTGTATATATCTTACAAGAAGGTTTTTTTTGACATTTACTGGTATAAGCTAAGAGATTTTCTGGAAACAAAAAATGTTTTAAAGACAAATATTATATACCAACTATTTAGGAAATGTATTCCTAAAAAAACCGGTTTGAGACATACCGTATACATCTTACAATAATTTTATTTTTGGGACACACTGTATACATTTCAAAATTTACAACTAATTCTAAAAATTACTTCGTTTGGTTTGAATTAAAATATTTAATTTAACTCTTGGAGTCCGACTCTGTTCTTTAAATAACGTCCCCGACAAACCGATCGAAACCGAGACTCTACGAACGTCGGCTAACGAAAGAATTGCAAATTAAGTAGTAGGGATGATATTTGCCTTATTTATAATTTTTTTAGAGACAGAACGATATCTCGTATTTTAGTGATTAGAAGCTCATGTCGAATTGAATATTTAATTTGTTTTTTGCATTATATTACGGAAAGATGAATCTGCAGATTGCTCGAATTCTTTTTTTTTAATAATACATTTTTAATATAGTAATTGTAAGGTAAAGTTTTATTATTTTTAATAATTTCACCAAACCTTACATTTTTTCCAGGCGGAATGGTTGGTTTTTTCAAAAAAAAAAATTCGACGAAATTGTAGATTAATTCTTTTTCTTTTTTACAAAACAAAAAGTAGTGAAATTTATTCAGTATTGTATTCTCTATCATTAAAACGAAATGCATGAAATTTAAAGGTTTTGACGGTGTTGGAGCGCGAAGCAATTGCTCTTAAGGCTTCCACGTACTTAGAAAATAATTAAGGATTTATTCGTTTAAACCTCCGGCTCTACAAAGAATTCTCAAACCCCGTGAATTTTATTGATAAATATGTTGATGCGTCCTCCAAATATTCTCAAGCGCCCTTGTTATTTTGTGTTTTTGAAAAATATTTTTTAATTTATTTAATAAACAAAATTATCAAAATTATTAAATTGAGCTTGGAAGCACTTATAAAAGTTTTCCGAGATTATGTATGACTAAAAAATATAATTTTACATTTAATATTACACGAAAAATATTATCAAATCTCTTTTTTGATTTGGAACAGGAACTAACCTACAAAATTTTTATTCTTAACATGGCGGAGATGAAGTGAATTTTTTTGACCAATAAGAGAACCGTCTAGGGAGAACTTGACAAGAGAATATGTTTCGGATTAAAAAGGCAGTGAATACATAGCCGTAGCCGATCCTTTTGTCGAAATTTTAAGAATTTTTAATAACCATATTTTTACGTAAGCTTCCGCGCACGTCGATTTATAATTATAAAATGGATAACCCAAACATAGGAGCTAAATCGGTACGATCAACTGAATCACAGCTAATAAATTATGTCTACCGACCAGTAGTAGTAGTCGGCCGGTATCAGCAACGTATTTACTGCGAAAAATACATAACCTATAATACTTCGACATGCCCCGTACAGCGATAGGATCTTCCACTGATTCTCTTGATGAGCAATCTTCTGAAGCTAATTACAAATAAAAAAAAAATTAAGCTATTTTCCCTATCATGATTGTCACCATTAAGTAATTAAATAAACTTTAACAACAGACCTACCCAATTTAGGAGAATAGTTCGGCCCACTTTGCTTTCGGGAGTTTCAGTTTTGGGTAAAATGTTGTTGAGTACTTAAATTTCTTCCGTTTGTCTAGCATAGTTATAAAAACAATTAAGTAAGGTTATACCAATAGAGTAAGGTTATATTTTTTAATTTCAAAATATGACGTCCGGCCGACGTTGGGCATTGTGATAAATCCGACTTTCTAAGCGTTGGTGCAGCATCCAACGTCAGTCCAACGTCGAGATGTTCCTGTAAAACAACGATCGTAAATAGGTGAAGTAGCCGACGTTGGCACGACGTTCTCAAAGTGCAAATTTGATTAGACGTTGGAATCACAACGTCGGTAATACGTTGTACAGAAGTATAAATGATTTTAGTCGCCATACAACCAATTGCCGACGTTGTGATTGGTGCAAATTAAGTCGGGTAGTCAACAAATTGCTACTTGGGTAGTGGTAGTTGTGCACGTCCTCCTCTTTTTTTCAGTTCTTTGCGAAGGTGTGATACTGTTATTCTCACGTTTTCACTTATGAGCATCGAGTGGGATCTTTGGCTCCGCACCTTGTGCTTTGTGCTCACTGGTTTTCTTCTTCAATTCGTCTGGTCGTCTTGGTCTTTGGTTGAGGTAGAAAAGATACCATCTGACTCCACTGAGTCCATGCCTTGGCAGATTGTCCTTACCTATTGGTTTTCCCAGAAGTTACACAAGATGTATTTTAGTCAAAGCAAAGTTGAACATATGGATACTTTTTCTATGTTCAGGAAAGTGTTCGTTGATGACTTTAATATTGGTTTTTCTACTCCAGCCACGGATGTTTGCGCAAAATGTACCAGATTTAAATACTTGGTTAAAAAGGGACTTAAAACGGAACTCAAAACTGAACTTCTAATTATTCATAAAAAGAGGGCCAATGCTTTTTAAAGTCTGCTGAAAGAGAATCCTGACAAGTAGGTTACTTTTTGCTTCTACTTACAACAAATTTATCCGTTGCTTTGATAGTCAATCCAAAAAAACAACTTTTTTTACATGGACCGAAGATATGACAGGAAGAGGATCAATTGAGTTAGGATTTGCTTTTAGAAGTTATTTAAATTCCTTGGACAATGATATTATGACAACAGTTCGGCTATTCTGTGATGGACGCTGTGGAAAAAAGAAAAATAAACACATTTTGCACACTCTGTACTTCTGTCTCAGATGCAAAGCGCCAATGCACTTTAAATAGTATTTCCAGTAAGAGGTAACTCTTGCAAAATAATTTATGAAGAAGTAGGAGTAGTAAAAAGGATGAGAATCGACTGGAGACTGTTTAACGAAAAAGATCTTCAAGTGGGTTAAAAATAAATTAAATGACTCTCAAAAATGAAGAGGATCGTTGTTCAAAAAAAATTCCTGTCGGTAGGGTCGACAGGGGAGGTAGATTTCTGTTGTATAAATTTGAGACGCATCCTTCCCCACCCCACGATATGGTCAGATCGAAAAAAGTTCCAAATGAATAAATTTTATAATAATTAGGACATAAAAAAATCTAATGACCGGTTTCAATATTTTCTAAAATAGGGGAGATATGATTTTTTTTAAATTTTAACTACCTCCCGTTCCATCCCCTTAAGTCCGATTAAAAAAAAGTGTTAGACAAATTAATTTTATAATAATTAGAGCGCAAAAAAAGTCTTATGGCCTAATTTAATTTTTTTGAAAATTCAACCCCCTCCCTATTTCCCCGTTTTTTACCATTTTTGCGTGTTTTTGAATATTTGGCCTATTTTTCACCATTTTCCCTACTTTTTCCTGTTTTCCCATAATTTTCTTATTTTTTCCTATTAATCCCCATTTACTTTTTATTCCCATTTTTCTTTAATTTTCTCTATTTTCTTTATTTTTCTCTGTTTTTCTTTATTTTTTTTTGTTTTCATTATTTTTTTATTTTTCTCAATTCTTCCTATTTTTCCCATTTTTACTACTTTTCCCTAGTTTTTCTTATTTTTCCCTATTTTTTCTTTTTCCCTATTTTTTTTAATTTTTCATAGTTTTCCAATTTTTGATTGTTTTTATTTGTCCCTTTTTTTCTTAATTTTTCTTTATATTTCCAGACATTACACTATTTCGTTTATTTTCTTTATCTTTCCTTATTTTGCTCTATTTCTCCCTATTTTTTGTTTTTTTTTCCATTTTTCTTTCTTTCTCTTTATTTTTCTTTATTTTTCTTTATTCTCCCAATTTTCATATTTTTTCCTTATTTTTTCCTATTTGTCCCTTTTTTTTCTTAATTTTTCCTTATATTTCCAGGCTTTACACTGTTTCCTTTATTTTTCCTATATTTCTTTATTTTTCCTTATTTTGCTTTCTTTCTCCCTATTTTTTGTTATTATTTTTTACTATTTTTCTTTGTTTCTCTTTATTTTCCCAATTTTTACTTTTTTCCCTATTTTCTCCATTTTCATATTTTTCTATTATTTCCAATTTTTTCATATTTTTCACAATTTTTCTTCTTTCCCCATTTTTCCCTATTTTTCCCTGTTTTGCTCTATTTTTCACCATTTTGCTCTATTTGTCTATATTTGTATTTACTATAAAACGATTTGTTACTTTTTCAACATATCTATTTTTCGTTACGTTACAATTTCTGATTGTTTACTAGTTTCTTAAAAAATAAAAAAAAATAGTGGACATCTTCATAGGTATTAGATGCACCAGGTCTAACTAAATTAAAAATAAATAACACCAGGTCTAATTAAAATAAAAATAATGTATATTAATTGTTTAAAATATATTTTTAAATTATTTAAAATATTTTAAATTATTATTAACAAATTTAGTGGACATCATCTTCATAGCTTTTAAATACACCAGGTTTAACATTATTTAAAATAATCTGTAAAAAATCTTTAAAATGTTTTTAAATTATTTAAGATCGTTTAAAGTATTATTAACAAATTTAGTGGACATCATCTTCATAGCTTTTAAATACACCAGGTTTAACATTATTTAAAATAATCTGTAAAAAATCTTTAAAATGTTTTTAAATTATTTAAGATCGTTTAAAGTATTATTAACAAATTTAGTGGACATCATCTTCATAGCTTTCAAGTACACCAGGTCTAAATTCATTTAAAATAATGAGTAATAATTGTTTAAAATAATTTTTTAAATAAGTTAGATCGTCTAAAGTATTATTAACAAATTAAGTGGACATCATCTTCATAGCTTTGGCTCTAAATTTTTTGTATTTATGGACCAATAAAGAATTTGAATTTGAATTTGAATTTGAATAGCTTTGAAGTACACCAGGTTTAACATCATTTAAAATAATCTGTAATAAATGTTTAAAATGGTTTTAAATTATTTAAGACCTTTTAAAGTATTATTAACAAATTAAGTGGACATCATCTTCATAGCTTTGAAGTACACCAGGTCTAAATTCATTTAAAATAATATATAATAATTGTTTAAAATATATTTTTAAATTATTTAAGATCTTTTTAAAGTATTATTAACAAATTTAGATGACATCTTCTTCACAGGTATTAAGTGCACCAGGTCTAATTATAACGAAAATAATGTTTCTTTATAATTATTATATTTTTTACTAGAATAATTACTTAAAATACGTAAGAAAAATTTTTTTTTTTATATAGAAATATATACTTAGGTGTTGAATTTTATTAGTAAGACGAATGAAAAAATGCACTCCAATTTGTAGAAGCTACAAATTGAAAGCTCGTTGCTGACTATTATTTCTTTTTACACTCCTTTTACAACTAAACAAATTAAATTTAGGCCGAAAAACAGTCACATAAAAATCCCCACCCTTCGCTCTTCACTCTTCTCCTAACAGGGTCATATGAAAAAAAGTTTCAGACAAATTAGTTTTATAGTAATTATGACTTAAAAAAAACTCTTATGACCTGTTTCAAAATTTTGGAAATGGCGGAGATATAAATTTTTTGAAATTTCAACCCCACCAATTCTCACCCCCTCAGAGGTAGAATGCCCATTTGCAATACGCAACGAATTACTGCCCCAAAGAATTTTTGTACCACATTTGGTATTGATTGGACAAAAATTGCGACCTCTATCGTGCCGGAACGGAATTTCTACACATACATACATACATAAATACAAGGTGGACAAAAATTGTCGAGCAACACTTCTAGGGGTGATAGAAGTCCTAAAAATAAGTAATGTTTGTCTAATGAACCTATGTCCAAAACCGCTTATTAAGGGTGCGACAACACCTAGAAAGAGCTTAAAGATAATTGGTTTTTCATGAATATCTTTTGAGAGGGGTACCATACAATATTCAAATTTTAGGTACCTAAGGGTACTAAGAAATGATTTTGACGTATTTTGTCTTGATTCTTCGAATTCACTAAGGGTGGTTTTCAGGAGGCGAGTTACCATTTTTTAGATATATTTTTTAAACGGTTAATTTTTGGATGATACATCAAGAGTACCTTTTTTCAAGAAAAACCTTCCGAAAATATTATTTTAATATGCATTTTCCAAAACAGTTGATAACAAAAAAAATGTTTAAAAAAGGGTAACTCACCCCTTGAAAAATACCCTTGGTGAATTTTAAGAATCAAATAGCATAATAGCTAAAATTTGAATATTGTATGGGACCCCTCTCGAATGATATTCATGAAAAACCAATTGTCGTTAAGCCCTTTCTAGGGGTTGTCGCACCCTTAATAAGCGGTTTGGGACATGGGTTCATAAGACAAACGTTACTTATTTTAAGGTGTTCTATCACCCCTAGAAGTATTGCTCGACAATTATGGTCCACCTTGTATATATAGGTATATACCGATAATTTTTTTTACTGATTCTTATTCTCCCGGTCATAAACGGCGTAGCGCCCCTATTCCAGGTGCTGGGTCCCATCATTGAACTACAATAGGTAGATTCCATACGTGGAAATCTACCTAATATGAGGATCGTGCTATAGTCAAAGTATGCCCATACTAAAACTATTGTTTTATTTCTGGCAAACAAAAGTTAGAAAAACTATTAAAACCTAAAGTTTCTAAAATATAATTAAGAATAGCAGAAAAAAATACAAACCAGGTCATCCAAAAAAAAAACTCTTCAGCATCATTTATTAAATCAACAGTTTGTTGGAAGTAGTCGCAGGATCTAGAATGGAACCGGACAATACTTCATGGAATAATCTTCGTCGTTAATGAGAATATTGCCAATGTTGAATAATTGCATTGAAGAGAAAGAGGCTCTACATGTTTAGTTGTTTTTTACTGTTTTAAATAACGTATAACGCTCATTGCGTCGTCAAGCAGTGTTTTGGCGCCTTCGTTCAGGTTTCAGATTTCCTCGGGCGCCACCTTCTGTTTATAGTATGAATACCACTTGCACGGGCAGTGTTAGTGGAGAAAGAATACTCCAGGGGTCTTTATTTGCTCCACTGCGTTAGGTATCTGGGTATTCGCTGCATTGCTGGTGATGCTTGTAAATATGAAAAATAAGAAAGAATAGAATGAGTAAATAAAAATCTAAGTAGTACGGTAAACAACATTATTAAATAACCAAAATAATACAGATGACGGGAAGGGGGCAGAGGGAAGGCGTGCAACAAGTTTTAATATCAAAGCAGTATCTACAGGGGCGTTAAATACGGATAAGCTAAGCAAAACCGTCTTGAACAAGCCCGCGACTAGGCAAGTTAAGCCATATGCAATATTTTTAACAAAAAACTTGCCAAATAAATGTTAAGCCTCGCTGGGAATCATCTTGTATAGCCAATGGATCTTAAAATATAAAACATATGCTTGCCTTTACTGAACAGATTTTTGTTCTTTGTTTTGACGAATCAATTGAATTTGCTACCCATAAAAATAGTCACATTTACACAAAATATTTTACTGAGTGTTTTTCCACTCTATTACAGTTTCGACATACAAGTGCATCCACTGTATTTACTTACTTAATGCAATTTCGCTAACTTTATTTTATTTTCTTTAGCCTCAACTGTTTTGTTAGTTATCTTATATTACTATAGGGTATCCCAAACTATTATTTAATTCGATATGAAAATTTTTTATTTGGCTCAATATACTTATGTATTTATTGTCTCGTTATTTTTTTATATCTCTGTATTTCTTTGGCCTTTATTACAATTTTAATATAAAAAAACCATAACGTAATTCTTATTTTAACCAGCTATATTACTTACATTATAATAGTTTCGCTACTCCGAAAAAACAAACCAAGTTCTTGGGAAATTCTAATGAGGTAATATTAGACCTTTAGAGTTTTAAAGCTTACATCGCCGACTAAGTTGAAAACCCATCTCTATAAACTTATAGATTTTGGTATTTATTCTGTTATTAGTGCTTTCTTTTTTTCATATTCACAACCTCAAAATCAGTGCGATTTTATAATTTAACTGCGTATATTCTTCCCCTAAACTTGTGTCATCTAACTCCCCTTCTCTAATTAAATAAGTTTCGTAACGGCAAAACTTAATTTAAGGAAACGTCACAACTAATTGAAAGATCATTATCATCATTCATACTAACGCAACGAACAAAAATACACCGAGCTCGTCGCGGTTTTAATTATACTTACCTAATTAGGCTTGAAATAATGCTTGTTTCAAAGCAAATATTACCTTACATGTGAGCGGAGAGTTTCGGATTCGTTTTAAAATACGAAGTCATGCAGTTAACTTATTATGAAAGGAAATTGAAAGTTGGTTTATTTAAAATTAAAAATGGAAATTTGGAAATATTTAAATATTTAGTTTAATAAGTCATAACAAAGGAGTAAAAATATAAAAACAATAATAATACAAATTTAACTATGCGATACACGAATAGCGCCGCAGTGGGTGGGAATATCTTAATTGATCTTTCTTAGACTAAAAATTGTTTACATAAAACACTCAATTAGAATTAACATGCGCGTGCATTTTTATTTTCATTAAATTACCATTAAACTTTCAAGTTCCAGACTGAATTAGGGCTATCATGCTCTACCGCGAATAAGTCCAGGTTTTAGATTGCCTCTGGCGCCACCTTTCATTTATAGTGTGAAGACCACTTGCACGAGCAACTTCAGTGAAGAAAAATACTCTAGGAGTCGTATGGAACCGATAAGACCTTAAGCGACCAGAAGAGCGGTCTTTACTTGCCCTACTGGGTTGAGTACATGGGTATTTTACCAAATCCAGAGGAGGGTTAGTAAACAGCATCCTTACTCGATGATGTCAGATGGTACAGCACGTCTTCCAGTTCCGGTACGGTAGGTCCGGGTACAATTGGAATTGGCTTCGCTTTATTTAGCTAGACCTGTCTCTAAAGGTCGAGGGGCTGCCACTGGAAATCGGACTACCACTGCTACTCTAATTAGGACCAAACGGCAAGAGTAACTGACTGATCGACACTGGCTGCCGTATACCATAAGGTCGGCTGGGTATGCGAAACAAGTACGCGAGTGGCTCCCTCTTTCGGCAGGGTTACAACTAGTACAGCTGGCCTCTCACATAATTTTAAAAGAATTCTAAATCCAGTTCCGTGCGCGATTTAATTTAAATATTTTAATTATCACGGAAAGTAACTTCGTTACCATGCAAATCGGTTATACGGAAATATTTAAATTCCTGGCGTCATTTTTATCATTGAAGCTTCAATAAATAAAAAATATTACTTTTAAACAATAATCGATCTTAGAGATTCCATCTCATGAAAAAATTTTAATAGAAATCATAGGAATTTTTGTGGCAATATTTATCTTTGGACTTGGATAAAATAAATAAAAACCAAGGAAAAAAAAAGTTGTAACTTTTAATAGAAGCAGTTACGTTCTATAGACTTAAAGCAACAAGTAAGTTGTTGAAACTTATTTATCGACACTTCTGGAGAATCTAGTTTTAGGGATCAATATTTATTATAACGGCACAGTTATATTTTTAGTAAGTGAATTTTAGTTCACAACAAAAAGTTTTAAGAAGATTATTTAAACATTTATAGGTAAAATCTAAGTTACTGTATTATTACTTTTAAAATAAATATACAATGTGATCCATTTTAATTGGAAGCACCTCTATAAATTCTCTATTTATACAACGATATTTTTTGAATAGATATAAACTCAATATTCTAACAATTCAAGAAACAAAACAACAAGGTGAATTTATATCAGAAATTACATATTTTTCAATACCAGAGGAGCACACGAATGCTGGAAACAGAATTTATAATATTCAAACAAAATGCAATGATAGTAAAAAATCAGAATGAATGTGTTACTTATCAATTAATATAGTCAAAGAAAACAGAAACATCCTACATATACATGCGCCAAGTAAGAACGATGAAGATGAATGAAGTTAAAGAAAAAAGATTATAAAAAACACGTTAAACATGATACCAAAGAAAGATATTAAAATAGTGTAACGCAAAAATTGGAAAAATACGGTTTTTATACGCTTATAACCCGTATCAGCGCTCTTCCCTGCACGCTTTCCAGTTTTCCTCGATGCCCCTTTATTTATAACGCCTTGGCCCAGACTGGGGCCCCGTAAAGGAGCACTGATTGGACTACCCCGTAGAGAATTTGTCGTTTCAAACTACTTGCCCCTCTGATGTCTGGCATCAGTCGTATTAGTAAAGACAATTTCTTTTCAGCTTTCCCTACCGCGTATGCTACATGTGGACCAAATATTTGATTACCGTCGATCACCACGACTTAATATTGACACTTTTTTGCCCTAATGTCTACGTCCGTTATTTTGGCAGTGATGTTCCTAGCTCTTCTTCCCTTCAGGACTACTAGCTCCGTTATTTGAGGAGCTAACTCTAGCTTATTTTCTTCCATCTAAATGCGAATCCTATTTCTATCCTCTTGGTGAGCTCGTCAATATCGTCCGCCTCCACAATGATCGCCAGATCGTTGGCGAATGCTATAGTTGTTACCCCTTTCGAATCTATCCTGAGGGCTTCGTCATACATCAGATTCCACAGAAGAGGTCCCAACACGGATCCCTGCGGAACTCCCGCGTTTATACGCATTTCCGTGTTGAATTTTCCTCCCTGACAGGTAGCTTTCTACTAAATCTTTTAAGTATCTTACCATCCCCTTCTTGTCTAACGCCTTCATGTTTTGTCCCCAAGATGCCGTATTAAAAGCATTTTTGACGTCGACTGTAACTAGGGCGACCCAGTTTTCTCTCGAGTTCTTAGTTATTTTTGAGACCCTAACTATGGCCTGTATTGTTGATCGGTCCTTTCTAAAGCCATACTGCCTGTCGGAGAGCTTTGTTCTTTCCTTGATTTCTTTTTCCATTCTTGTTTTAATTATTTTGTCATATAACTTGCCCAGGGCTCTTAGTAGGCATATAGGTCTATAGGCAGATGCTCCTGTAGCCTCCGGTTTACCTTTCCAGGCCAGTACTACCACTGCCTTTTTTTAAATTTCCTGGAAGACATCTTTCCTTTATCAAAGTATTTATCGTATTAAGTACTTGTCCGGTCCTGGAGCTTTTTTTAATTTTATGGCCTCGCTGGCTTCTTTCAGTTCCTCAATAGTTACTGATGGTATGACTTCCTCATCATCGCACTGTCTTTCCCCCTTGGTCCAGGAATAGCTCCCTGCACCATTCCAGTTTTTGCTCTGGGTAGGCTTGTATGGTTCATGTTTTTTCCCCATGATCCTCGTGGCTATATTGTAGCCATCACCCTATATATCGTCCTTCAACTGGTCTAGCACCCTATTCTAGCAATCCCTTTTTGCCTTATTTATTCCATGCTTAAGCTCTGTTCTTTTACTCATATATACCTGGCTGACGTCCCTACCTATCTGAATATCGGCACCATGTCTTCTATATTTCCTCGTTCAGATTCTTCTGGCTTTAACACACTCTGTTCTCATGGAGTCTATTGTGTCACTCCACCAGTACGGTAATTTTACTGCAGGTTTAGGGTGTCGAGTGGCATTTTTGCTTGGACTCTTTATCAGATTTGTTAGCGTATCAGGATCTAATTTAGTCCCCAGGTTCTCTACTTCCATTTCGAGTTTTCGCGAGAAAAATTCCTTGTTCAGAATTCCTCTTGTCTTAGTCCTGTTTTCTCTTTGCTCTCCCTCGTTCACCACTTCGAAATATATTGGTTTATGGAAAGTGTTGAACTCACCCTCCAGGACTTCCCAATATCTGATCCGTTTTACGAGTTTTTCTGAAGCGTAGGTAACGTCGATGTGCATCATTTCACTTTTCTCTCTTGCGAACGTGGCCTCACCCGTGTTTATGACTGAGTAATTTATTCCCGCCAGTCAGTCAGTAACTACTTCTCTTCTTCTATCTAGGATGGGGCTCTCTAGGTGGGTGACTTCGAGTTGAAGTCGCCCGCAATGATTGCTTCCTTACTGCCGTTTATTGCGTCGGTCATCATTTCTTCAAACTCGACCACTGGGATATTTGGGGATATGTATACATAGTCAATCTAGACAGTCCAAGAATCACGATACTCTGCAGATTAAGATTAAGGTGATTATGGCACCCCAGAACACCTAGATAGAATTGGAGTAAATAATTTCCCCCCGTGTATATGTGGTTAAATAGGTAATATTAATCACATCCTTCTTGAATGCTCAATTAACAGACATCTAAGTGATAAATTATATTTTGATTTACTTAAAACGATTGCTCCCATAACAACTGCCATGCACTTAGCAGACATCCTTAGAACCCCCATAACAGATAGTGCTTCCGTCATATATATGCATATATGCATATTTAAAATAACTAATAACTCGAGTGTAGTGACACTTAGTGGCTTTATAGGCTAAAATCTAGATTCCAATTTTTTTTTCGCAAGCTGAGAAACTGTGACTAAGAGTCAGACGTGCAAAGCACAGCTCTTTTCGTTAAAAAAAGGACAGTGAAAATTGTACTGGCCAAATAACCTGAAAGTTAAGCCCAAATAAACATAAAAAAGAACGAGAAAAAGTCATTAGTATTGGCAGGATCGTAATTATTTACCAGATTTGAAATTCGTTTCGCACAATCTCTGTATTTTTTACGTGCCTTCTACATATTGTTCAATTTGAACTTCATATCAGCTCTGTTCCCAACTGGATAGCTTTAATAAATCTTTACTCTTTCAGTTTTCTTGCTTTTTTCTTACTTTGGTTTTCCACTCCAAAAGAAACTAAATTTGCAAAGTTATTAATAATATAAATTTATATAATTAATAATATTTTAATAACTATACTTACATCCTTCCAATGTGATTCATCCTTTTTAGCTCCAGTTGTTTCATCATTAAGAATTGAAGATAATTTCTTCCATTTTTTCTGTCGCCTTTAAGGGATGATATTTTCCGCTAATCATTATTTTATTTTGTTCTATAAAGTGCACTAAAAGTTTCATTTGTTAAATTATTGTTCATTTGATCTACTAACGTGGTTATTTTTAGCAAAACTTCTGGCACATAAATCATATCCATATTGTTAATTTAAGTAAATCAGATTTTTATTTTCAACAAATTGCTAGAATATAACATTGCTGAATGTTATTAAACAGAATCGACCTGATTATCAGTGTTTTACACTTCTCGTTTCTATTTGTTTTCATTCTGTTTCCTCATCTTCTAATTCATATCTTATTGCTTCTCCTTTGTAAAATGTATTGTTAATTTTAAAACAGATTTATAAATTTTAATTTTTTTTTTGTAAACTTCTCTCCGCCTTTATTAACCACAGTAAAGTATTTGGAAATACCAAAATTCCAATAAACAGTCTTTTAATATACAAACGAAAGATATATGATAATTTTTCCTATTAAAATGATTGTACTTATAGATAATAAATAAAATAGATACATAAAAAATAAACATTAAAGTATAATCTCATAACAGTAAATTTTATAGTTTACGCCTCTTTTTCTCATAATATCAACTATTTTCCTATAATCCTCAGAATATAGTGGTAGATTAAGTCATATTTATGTCAATAGAAATGCAATAAAATTGACTTATGAAGGAATCTCGTCCGAAACGTATGTTTATATGAGAACATTAAACGTCATGCTATATAGAAGTAAATCAGTATAAAAATGATTTACAATCGATGTATTGTAAGCATACGTATAACATTATAAAATGTCAGTTTTATTAGAAAAATTAACAAATATTAATTAATAATTTACTTAAAATTATTATTTTATGATACGCCATTGGTAATTTCATTTCGTGCGCCATCTTACGAGCATACTTGACATTTCGTCGTGAATAACTCTAAGTCGTCCAAATAGAGAACGAGTGTGTAAACAGAAATTGTGTCTGCAACAATTAAATACGCGACAGAATGCGGAAAGCTCTCACTGAGACTGAGAAGAGAATTCAAGAGGCTCATAAACTCTCTCGACAAATTCGATAATTCTCGATTCTATGGAATACCGAGAGATGTCGAGAATGTACTAATATTTCATGTTAACGTTAATACGGAAGTTATGGAAAGGTTATTGTACGGAAGATGGGACTAATACGGTCAAGAACCTCATAGATTATTATTAATTAGTATTATTATTATTTTAGTTGAATAGTGTTTTAGGAGAAAGACTTGAGGTACAAAAATTTGTTAGGGTCTTAGTTATAACCTGGTTTAATAAATTGGAGCCTATTAGCGAAAAACCAAAAAAAATATAGGAAAGTTTTTCTGAAGTTGCAAAGACATAATATACAGAGTAGCCAAAATTTAATTGAACACTATTGGAATTTCGTCTCATAGATATAAAATTTTCAAAAATTGCTGTTAAAACCTTAAAAAATAGATCATCAAAAAAATGATGCAAGACTATAAATAAAACGGTGCAACTTCATAAAACACAATATGCAAGATTCTTAATACATATATAAAGCAATGCTATGTCATCACAAAATGGCACTAGATCATCAAAAATGGTGCAAGATAATCAAAATGGTGCAAATTTTGGTAAGATTATCAAAAACTATATAATTTTAAATTTGTGCAAGATCATCAAAATTTAATACTAGGTTATTAAAATGTAGTGCAAGATTATCATAAATTGTGCCAGATTATACAAAATTATGGAAGATCATCAAAAAAGGGTCCATGATAATCAAAAAGTGATCAAATTTCTTTAAAAAGTGCTTTAAGATCATAAAACTGGTGCAAAATATTGTCAAATATTGCAAAATATAAAAAATTATAAAATCCTTAAAACCGCTACATTAACATACATTGTGCCAGATTGAAAAAAAAACTATACAAAATCTTTTAAAAAAATGGTGGAAGATCGTCAAAAAGTGATCAAACATCTTTAAAAATCATAAAAACTGGTGCAAGTTAATAAAACTGGTGCAAAATAATGTAAAATTTCCAAAAACTTCAAAATCTTTAAAACACTGACGAGATTATCATAAATTGTGCCAGATTATAAAAAAGTATACAAAATCATCAAAAAATGATACATAATCATAAAAATCTGATGTGGCCAGCACATGACCTCTCGCCATTTTTGAATCAAAAATCTACAGGTTAACACAAAAAAGTATGAAAAAAAATTACATTTTTGTAAATCTGGCAACAACGGCCAAAGTTTTGAAAACTTTAATAATACGAAAATAAACTGTAGTATATACAAAATAAATGTGTAAAACTTTATTGCCTTTTTGTATAATAATGACGTCATCACTCATAGTAACTGCCACTTCCGGTTGTCCAATTGGCACCAAAATCTAATCAGATCTAATCTAGGGTATCAGAATCCTGTATGCAAAATTTCAAATTTTTTCATTCAGTAGTTTTTGAGTTATCGTTACTACAACATCCATCCAAACACATACACACACACACACTAACACACACACACACACACACACTAACACACACACACACACTAACACACACACACACACAGACATCATCGCGAAAATATCAAAATCGTATTCTAGGGACCCCAAAACGTGTTTATCCATTGAAAACTCACTACCCAATTTTTAGCATGATTCCTATACCTCTCTTATCTGAAGGGCGAGAGGTAAAAAAGTAATCAAATATCATTAAAAAGTGGTGTATCATAAAAACTGGTGCAAGATCATAAAACCTGTGCAAAATATTGTAAAAGATCATTATAAATTGTACCAGATTATAAAAAATATACTATATCATTAAGAAATGGTGCAAGACCATCAAAAAGTAATCAAATAACTCTAAAAAGTGGTGCAAAGTCATAAAACCTGGTGCAAGATCCTTAATTAGTGCAAAATAATACAAAATATTGTAAAATTATAAAAACATTTTAAAATTTTAAAAACATTACAAGATCATCATAAATTGGGCCAGATTATAAAAAATATACAATATCATCAAGAAATGGTGCAAGACCATCAAAAAGTAATCAAGTAACTTTAAACAGTGGTGCAATGTGATAAAACATGGTGCAAGGTCCTTAATTAGTGCAAAATAATACAAAATAGTGCAAAATTATAAAAAAATTACAAAATCCTTAAAAACGTTACAAGATTGTGTCAGATTATAAAACAGTATACAAAATCATAATAAATTGTGCAGGATTCTCTAACAGTGATCAAATAACTTTATAAAATGGTGCAAAGTTATAAAAACTGGTGTAAAATCGTTAAACTGGTGCAAAATTATAAAAAAATTACAAAATCCTTATAAATCTTACAAGTTTATCCTGGATTGTCCCAAATTATAAGAAAGTATACAAAATCATTAAAAAACTGGTGTAAAATCGTTAAACTGGTGCAAAATTATAAAAAAATTATAAAATCCTTATAAATGTTAAAAGTTCATCCTGGATTGTACCAAATTATATGAAAGTATACAAAATCATTAAAAAATGGTGCAAGATCATCAAAAAGTGATCAATTAACTTTATAAAGTGGTGCAAAGTCATAAAAACTGGTGCAAGATCATAAAACTGGTACAAAATAATGTAAAATAGTGCAAAATTATAAAAAAATTGTACCAGATTAAAAAAAAATATTCGAGATCATCAAAAAACAGTGCACTATTATCAAAAACTGATGCAAGATCACAAAAACTGGTGTAATATCATAAAACGGGTGCAAAATAATGTAAAACAGAGCAAAACCATTAAAAAAATATAAATTGTGCCAGATTATAAAAAATTTTACAAAGGTCATCAAAAGATAGTGCAATATCATCAAAAACTGATCAAATATCTTTAAACCACTTTATAGAAAGTTTATAAAAACTGGGGCAAGATCATAAAACTAGTGTAAAATAATGTAAAATAGTGCAAAATTATAAAAAACTTACAAAATCCTCAAAAACTTTGCATGGTCATCATTAATTGTGCCAGATTTTAAAAAATTATACACCTTCAAAAAATGGTGCAAGATCATCAAAAAGTGATCAAGTATCATTAAAAAGTGATGCAAATTTATCAAACATTGGTACCAGATCTTACAAAGTGGTGCAGGATTTTAAAAACTGCTGCAATATCCTAAAACTGATGTAAAATAATGTAAAAGAGTGCAAAATTATAAAAAAAATTCTGAAATTCTCTAAAAAACGTTCCAAGATCATCATAAATTGTGCCAGATTATAAAAAATATACAATATCATCAAGAAATGGTGCAAGACGATCAAAAAGTAATCAAATAACTTTAAAAAGTGGTGCAAAGTCATAAAACCTGGTGCAAGATTGTGTCAGATTATAAAAAAGTATACAAAAAATGGTGTAAGATTATCAAACAGTGATCAAATAACTTTATAAAATGGTGCAAAGTTATAAAAACTGCTGAAAGATCTTTAAACTGGTGCAAAATTATAAAAAAATACAAAATCCTTAAAAATATTACGAGATCATCCTAAATTGTGCTAGATAATAAAAAGTATACAAAATCATCAAAAAATGGTGCAAAAAGTGATCAAATAACATTAAAAAGTGGTGAAAAGTCATAAAAACTGATGCAAGATTATAAAACTGGTACAAATTAATGTAAGGTACTAA
Source organism: Neocrepidodera transversa (assembly GCA_963243735.1). Classification (NCBI taxonomy): domain Eukaryota; kingdom Metazoa; phylum Arthropoda; class Insecta; order Coleoptera; family Chrysomelidae; genus Neocrepidodera; species Neocrepidodera transversa. The sequence goes on along the minus strand of OY725354.1, from coordinate 18,490,354 downwards.
AAATTATAAAAATGTTACAGAATTATCAAAAATTGTACCAGATTATAAAAAAATATTCAAGATCATCAAAAAACAGTGCACTATTATCAAAAACTAATAAATTATCTTTAAACTGATGCAAGATCACAAAAACTGGTGCAATATCATACAAATGGTGCAAAATAATGTTAAACCGAGCAAAACTATAAAAAAATATAAATTGTGCCAAAATAAAAAAAAAATACAAGATCAACAAAACATAGTGCAAGATCGTCAAAAAGTATCATTAAAAAGTGGTGCAAAATGATGTATAAAAACTGCTGCAATATTCTAAAACTAGTGTACAATAACGTAAAATGGTGCAAAATTATAAAATCCTTAAAAACGTCCGAAGATCATCATAAATTGTGCCAGACTATAAAAAATGGTGCAATATCTTCAAAAATGGTGCAAGATTTTTCGAAAATCGTGCAAGATTTTTCAAAAATGATGTAAGATCTTTAAAATGGTGCAATATCATCAAAAAGTGATATCTTTAAAAAGTAGTGCAAGTTCATATAAACTAGTGCAAGCTCATACAAAGTAATACATGATCATAAAACTGGTGCAACATAATGTAAAACGGTGCAAAATTATAAAAAAATTACAGAGTCCTTAAAAAAAATGTGTCTTTAAAAGGCCGTCCTCAACACATTTTTAAATACAGACCTGTAGTTTTTACTTTATTTTCGAAATTATTTCTGTCTCTATCCAACTATATATTTTTTTTCTTATTTTTATTATATTTTGTGTTTTAGAAATTTTCCTAATTACAGTCCTGTTAATCCTAAATGGTTTTTAAACAATTCACCTTTTTAGCATATTTTAAATAAATTTTTTTTAGAAATTTGTTTATAGGAAAGAGCATAAAGTAATCTCAAAAATGCATTGCTTCTAAAAACAAAATTATCGTAAAGTTTAAACAATTTTTTTTAATTTCCCATAGCCATTAAGAAAATAATTCATATATTTAACATAAAGTAGGGCGTTAAGATCTAAGCACACTTAATTTTTAATTAATTTTAATAAAAAAAATATATAAATAATAATTGTTAAATTGAACAGGACCGTACTAAGAAAAAATCCTAATAAATGCTTTAAACATAATAAAATAGTAATTGTTCCACATGGTTGTAAATAGAAAAAATAGAAAATTTAAAAATAAAATATTACGTGTAGGTTCTTATTTAATAAATAATAGTTGAGAGTCACCCTTCAAAAATGAAACGTTATTTAAAAAAAATGGATACGATATTTTAAATGCTATTTTACCTTACATACAAAAAGTTTTTTTATCAATAAAAATTAGGATAAAAATTGAAAAAAATTTTTCCCTCAAATATTTTGGAAACCGGATCTGATACTTTGAATTTTAAAAAAATAATCAATTTGTCTTTAAAATACGCAATTTTTTATTTATCCAATTTTATTTTATCTATGTCGATTTAAAATAAAATTTTCGCTAACCTGATGTGACTGGTTTATTTTTATGTTTTTTAACTTCAAAATACGTAAAAAGTGTTTTTAAATCGTGATTTTAAATATATTGTATTTGGTAAAAATAATAATTTTCTATCAAATAGGACACATCTTCTGGTTAATAATAAAATTTAATAAATGTCACTAATAACAAAAATAAATATCAATGACACTTATTTGGGGTTATCTATAAGTCAACAAATTTATTATAAAGATATAAAAATTTTTAAGCATAAATATTAAATGTGAGTGCTAATTAACACAAGAAAACTTTAATAATAATAATAAGTGAAAATAAAAATTTTATAATAAAAAGTGTGGGACGAATTTAACATTTTTTTTCATCTTTTTCGATCTATCAAAATCAGTTACAAGGACGAATAAAAGGTATGTTAATTATCTCACTAAATTGTAAATAATAACCAAAAATGTCTATAGTTAAGTTCGATTTGAATGAGCATAACTTAACCCTTTCGGCCCCATTGGGTCATATATATCCGGTTGACATTTTAAATAAACCCATCGGGTTATATACGGACCAATTTTACAGGAATTTACGCTGAATGGTATTCTTTGGACCAATCCAATAAAATAGAGTTGATTTGGCAACGTGGGCTACACTACACTTGGTGGCTAACGATAGTTTGTGATTGAATATCTTGTACGGTGCACGTGTTCTTAAAATTACAAGCAATTTTAACTGTATTTACGTAGAATTTTGGGTCTTACGTCAGGTAATTTAGTTTCTATTATTTTATACTGAATTACTAGATAAAAATAAATCTTCAGAATATCGTTTTTGGACGTTCTATACGGGGCATTTATAACCCAGTGGTGTTCTCTTACAGGATGGCAAAAAGAAAACTAAATGAAAGAGACTTGGAATATTTAGCCAATCACTTATCCGACATTAAAAGTGAAGTAGACCCTTTTGATACCGATGACGACGGATATCTAGACTATGAAACTGAGGCAGACACTTCATCAACGAACTCGGAGACTGAGCTACAAATAAGTGAAGATGAAGACGAAGATGGCCAAGCAGATGCTGGACAACCAACAGATGACGAAGAGATTTACAATGAAGATGGTCAAGAAGATATTGGACAACCTACAGAACAACATGATATAGTTTGGTCCTACCTAACCGCTGATTTCTGTCCTAAGTTTGCAATTCCCGAAAAGAAAAGTGTGCGATGAGAAGAAGTTCAGAACCACTACAAATATTTAAAAAAATGTTACCCCCCAGCCTGATGATTTTCATTGCCGAATGTACAAACAAACGATTAGCTCAACTGGAACAAAAACAAAAAAAGAAAATTACTAGAACAGATGTAGGGGAGCTTGCAATATTGTTAGGATACACACTAGTTATGTGTTACAATAGACTGCCAGGCATTAGACATTATTGGTCATCAAGAAGCTCGGTAGGAAATATTCGAATAAAAGACAGTATATCTAGAAATCGATTTACACTTCTTCTGGCAAAGTTATATTTCAATGACCCTGAGAAACAGAATGAGTCGAAAACTTATTATATTGATGAGGTGATTACTTGCTTGAAGTCAACCTTTCAAAAGTGTTTCTCTGATTCATCGAGACAAAGCATAGATGAGAGCATGGTCAAATTTAAAGGGCGATCTAGTCTAAAGCAGTACGTGCCATTGAAACCTGTGAAACGAGGGATTAAACTATGGGTTAGAAATGATTCTCTAACGGGTTATACTTACGATATGAATGTCTACGCTAGAAAAGAATTGCAGAAACAGGACACACTTGGTGAAAGAGTTGTATACAAAATAACCAATACAATAAAAACCAAAGATGTAGCGATATGCTTTGATCGTTTTTATTCTTCTGTAACACTAATGAAAGGACATCCAATTTCGATGCGTCGGCACTGTCGTCAAGAGAAGAAAGAATTTACCAGTATTTTCAAAAAAACTAAAAACTAAGGGGGAATCAGAAGTTGTAGGCAATCAGTATGGAACAATATGCGCACAATGGTTAGATACGAAAGAAGTTTTGCTTCTGACTAATTGCCACAGGAACGAGTTTACAACAGTGAAACGAAAAGGCAAAGATGGTATCCGCAGAGATATTCCTTGTCCAGAAGCATTTGCATTTTATAATAGCTTTATGGGGGGTGTTGATCTGGCAGACCAGATGGCAGGGCTCTACGACATGGATCGTAAATCAGGCAAGTGGTGGAAAAAGGTCTTTTTCCGCTTGGTGATGATTGCTGTCGTGAATAGTTGGGTTATCTATAATGAACTCCAGCGAAAAAAAATATCCCTAATAGATTTTTTGATGACTCTTGCTGAAGATATTATTGACCATGCCAAGAAAAGACCCAAAGTATACAGTGTGTCTGAAAAAGTTGGCAACAAATGGGAAACTTTTTTATTATTAAGTTTAGGAAAAAACGTCATTCTTCATAAAAAGTTCTGCAAGGCCTAAAACCCAATATACGATAATCAGATATCGAAATTTTCCAATCGTATACGAGGTTTGTCAAAAAGTATGAATTTTGCTCAAGAGTAAAGTACCTTTATTTTTGACAATATCTAAAATTGTTATTAAGAAAAGTTGATTAGAATTGAAAACTACGTTTAAATGTCTAATTACAGCTATCTACGATGAAAACCAGGTTTTATTATTGTTTACAATTTCTTTAAGATCGAAAATGAACAAAAACTAGGTATCTAAATTATTGACCTGTACAAAATCAAGTTGCTGTGGAAATGTTTTGAAACATATCTTATGTCAGTATGCTTCAAAACCTCAGTTTGTAATAATTGTACTTTTTTAAATACTAGTAAAAATGCCGTTGAAATTAAGTCTTGAAGAGAAAATTGAAATTGTTTTAATTGTTGGAGATAACTACAAAACTTATAGGGAAGCTGCCATAATCTTTAATAACAGACATCCTGATAAAAATGTACATTTTGCAACAGTAAATAAAATAATAAAAAAGTTCAAGTGTTCCGGAAATGTTGAGAATAAATTCAAAAAGAAACATGAGGCATGGGTTGCTACTGAAGAAATTCAAAATCAAGTAATGCTCTCATCAATAGAAAATCCTAAAGATTCCATAAGAAAAAGGGCAGCTTTACTTGGTGTGCGCAAAGACGTAGTTGCAGGAATATTAAAAGCAAACAAATTTAAACCTTACAAACCCCAGTTCACTCATACCCTAAAAGCAGGAGATTTTAATAGAAGATTTGAATTTTGTGCTTGGTTCCAAGGGGAGTTAGAAGATAATAATTATATGGCACGGTGCATACTTTTTTCGGACGAGGCAACGTTCACTTCTAATGGGGTAGTCAGCTCACAAAATTGCCGTTGGTGGAGTGATGTTAATCCTAATTTCACTGTCCAAACTCGTGACCAATACTGTTTTAAAACAAATGTATGGTGTGGAATTTTTAAAGATAGAATAATTGGACCATTTTTTTTTCGAACTAATATGAATGCTGAACGTTATCTGGAATTTTTAAATAATGAGATTCTTGAATTTCTTCATAACCTACCAATAATGGAAAGGCAACGTACATGGTACCAACATGATGGAGCAACCTGCCATAGTACAAGAAATGTTCGAGAATGTCTTCTACAAATTTTTAACGGAAGAGTAATTGGAAGATTTGTGGACTTTGCTTGGCCTCCAAGATCTCCGGACCTGACCCCCCTAGACTTCTTTTTATGGGGATACTTGAAGCAAAAGGTATACCTTAAAAGACAGTTTGAAAATATTGATCATTTGGAAAGAATAATTAGGGAAACATGTGACGGTGTTACTCCAGATGTTATTAGAAATGCAATAAAAGAATTCTCTCGAAGAACAATTACCTGCTTAGAAAGGGACGGTGGATATGTTGAGGCGTACGTGCAGTGAGGGAAAAGTTAATCCGGATTCTTCTTTTTCATGCATGTAATGTTTGATGTTGTGTTTTGAAAATAAATGATTCTAATTATGTATGCATTTGTTTACATTGTATTATTGATAACTCGTGCAAAACAAAGTCAATATTTATAGCAAAATTTGCAATGAGAAAATGAGTGGTGTAATCAGTAAGTGCACATGAACATAATTTTTAATTTCTATCGATATCTTGAAATTAAATTTGAAGCACTTTTCTCTTATTGATTATAATGTGGTGTAGAATACTAGTAAACAATAATCAGGAATAAAATTTGCATTTAGTGATGTACAGGGAAAATCAATAATTTCGATTGAAGTCGAAGACTAAAGTGCTTTTAAATTTTATTTCAAGATATCGATAGAAATTAAAAATTATGTGCACTTAATGATTACACCACTCATTTTCCCATTGCAAATTTGCTTACTGACAACTTGATTTTGTACAGGTCAATAATTTAGATACCTAGTTTTTGGTCATTTTCGATCTTAAAGAAATTGTAAACAATAATAAAACCTGGTTTTCATCGTAGATAGCTGTAATTAGACATTTAAACGTAGTTTTCATTTCTAATCAACTTTTCTTAATAACAATTTTAGATATTGTCGAAAATAAAGGTACTTTACTCTTGAGCAAAATTCATACTTTTTGACAAACCTCGTATACGATTGGAAAATTTCGATATCTGATTATCGTATATTGGGTTTTAGGCCTTGCAGAACTTTTTATGAAGAATGACGTTTTTTCCTAAACTTAATAATAAAAAAGTTTCCCATTTGTTGCCAACTTTTTCAGACACACTGTATATTAGAAAAAGGTCATCAGGAAGACCTTCTAAAACATCCCGAAATATGTTAAATGTTGGCAACCATTTACCAGTTGAAGGAGGAACTCGTCGACGATGTTCCAGATGTTCTCAGAGAAAAATTGAAAAGAGAACAACTACAATATGTCGAATGTGTCAAATTCCTCTCTGTAAGAACTGTTTCACCGCATATCATACTTGGAATGTATTTCGGGTTTGGGAATAAATCTTTATTATTATTTTTTTATGTGTAGATATTTGATACCACTGGGATATATGTAACCCATTGAACAATACCAATGGGATACATATGCCCCACCTGTCAATGTCAAAATTTAATAAAAAAATGTTGTTTTCCAATTTGTATGGTACATTTATATATATCAAATACCTTAGAAAAAAAGTGGGACCGAAAGGGGTAATTAATTTTGAGTAGTTATTAACAAAAAACAAATTAAATTTGAACAAATTTAATATCGATAATAAAAATTATCAAATAATAAAAATTTCTGGATCACATCTATTAATTTTATTTGATTAAAATTTGAAAAAATAATTATAAGAAATTAAAATTAGTATCATAAATACATTGATACGAAACAGCCTGTAGATATCGGATCAACAAAATGTCACAATTGGGCTGGGTTTAATTGTATAGAATATAAAAAAATTAATACTTTAAATGAAATTATTGCTAATTTTTTTTTGTTTTCTTCTCTTACTCTTTATCTGGTTTCTTTTTTCCATCTGGTTATTTCAAACTTTCTGCCTCTCACTTCTTTGTCTTCTTTAGTGCTGCTTGTCTCTTTTTCTCTTTATTTGTTTTAATTTCTATCTTTATCTGTTTTAACTCATATTTTCTGTGTTTTCTTTGTCTTTTACTACTCTTCTTCTGGTTTCTTATATCGATTTTAGTATTCCCATTTCTATCCCTGAATTAATTATGAATCCATGACAATCCTTTTCCGGATAATCTTCTCCTAACAATCCTTCCCGGACAATTTCTCCGGATGACAAATCTTCTCAGCTACAATTCTTTTCCACGAAAATACTGGATCCCTCCTTTAATGCTGTATGTTCTATAATTAAATTCAATTTTCCTTTTCTACTTTGTCTGTTAAATATTTGACATTTTATGCGTTACTACTACTACTAAATTAAAATTAAAACACAGTTACATTTTTCTTGGCTTATTTTTTTTTAACATAATTTCCGGCTTTTCTACAAGCCCAATTCCAAAAAAAAAATACATAAAAAGCGCAACAACACTGCGGACCTTTTTCAGATAAAAACCGTTTTATTGGACTGCGGTTCCGGATAGAGGCGGAATAATGTCCGTATCGTAAAAGCTTTGTTGCCATTTCAGTAATAATTGCGATATTTTCCACACTACAGCTTTCAATTAGTGGTCCATTTCCAGCCATTGTTACGTGTCAAAATAAAGTTAATGAAAGGAAACCTTTTGCGAATGACGAAAACCAGAAATTAACCCGCAAAGAAATTGGAAAACGCAATTGTGGTAGTTGACCTTGTCGACTTGTTTGTACAGATTCTAAAAAAAAACGGATCATTTTTACTTTCCGAACAACAGAGTTGTATAGAAGGAAAGTATTGCGATCATGATATTTTGACCATACCCAGATTTTAACGAATCTTTACGTTTTGAGGTCACCTGAATCCATTTATACCATTTTTAGCATGATGTCTGTCTGTGTGTGTGTGTGTGTGTGTCTGTGTGTGTGTCTGTGTGTGTGTCTGTGTGTGTGTCTGTGTGTGTGTCTGTGTGTGTGTCTGTGTGTGTGTCTGTGTGTGTGTCTGTGTGTGTGTGTGTGTGTGAACACGATAGCGTCTAAACGGCTGAACCGATTTAGATGAAATTTTATATACATATTTAGGGTAGCAAGGAGACGACCTGTATAGATTTTGGAGTTAATCGGACAACCGGAAGTGACAGTTGCTATAAGTGATAACGTCATTACCAAACAAAATGGCAATAAAGTTTTACATATATTTTCTATACGTTATAGTTTAATTTCGAATGATTAAAATTTTTAAAAACTTATGCCATTGTTGCCAGATTTATCAAAAAGTATTTTTTTTTCATATTTTTCTTAAATAACCAAAATAATGCATTTTTATGAAAAATTAGAAGATACGAAAGTTGTAGAACATAAAATGTTCTACACATTTTGTCATTACCGGTTTTTTGAATTCCTCATAGTTTCGCCGCTAGAGGGAGTGAAAAAAATTTATATAGACATTTTTGTGACTTTTTTAGATTTTAAGACAAAATTATGGATTTTTATGAAAAATTACATGATATCAAAATTGTAGAACATAAAATTTTCTATAAATTTTGTCTTGACTATTTCTTCAATTTGCGCATAGTTTCGCCGCTAGTTTTTATTTTAATTTTTATCTTTATTAAATTATTATTTTTTAGTTAAATTTTTATATTAAAAATTTAAAAAAAATATCTTTAAATTTGTAATAATTAATTTTATTATTATATTTTTTTTCAAAATTTTATTACAAAAATTTTGGAATTTTTAAAAAATTGGCTAAGAAATTTAAGATTATATTACGATTTTAAACTAAATTGAATAACTTCTAAAATATTAAAGTTATTGAAATGGGATTTTCACCATTCGAAAGATATTATAAAACTCTAAATTTTAAATGTATTTTAGTTTCTTAAAATTTAGACTTGTAATTATTGTTGCCAAAATTAAGAATTTTTTTAATTTTTTTTGTAATTTCATTTTATCAATAAGTATAAAATAAATGAAAAAATTAAATAGCATATCCGAAAAGGATCCAAAAGTACTATGTGTGTAAATTATTTCATAATTTTAACATAGTATTTGTAAAAGTTATAGCAAAAAATGAAAAAAGTTAAAACAATTCAATGGATATACCCATGAATTTTTGAAAAAAAACTTGATTTTTTTTTAGTTTTTTAAACTAACTTTATTAATGCATTTTGATCCAAAAACTTAAAAAAATGGTCTGTTTCCCATTTTGAATAAAATTGAATGAGATATTAATTATTTATTGATTTTAAAATTATTCAAAAATAGGTTTTATTTGTTTTAAGGTTCAAATTAACATTAAAAATTTTAAAAAAATTACCCTTAAATTTGTAGTAAAAAACTCTATAATTGTGATTTTTTTCAGAATTTTATTCAAAAAACTGTAGAATTCATATTTTTTTTTTAAATTTAATAAAAGTTTAAAAAAAATTGAATAACTTTAAAAATATTAAAGATATTAAAATGGGATTTATACCATTCGATAGGTAATATAATTAATGTATTTTAATGCAGAAAAACTAAAATAAGCGATTATCCAATTACTTTACTATGAGTGTTCGGAAAGTTGGGTGGGATTACCCCCTCATTTTTTATTTATTGTGTAGGAGAAATCCAAATAGTTTTATATATAATATTTTTTTTACCTATTAGTAGAATTAGTAAGAATAGTTAATGAACCATTATTTATCAAATGTAACTTTGCACTAATTAAAATAAATGAGAAAATAATTTTTAGAAATAATATCTACAAAAATAACATACATTTTTTTTAATTTCCCTAAAAAAAAACAAACTTTAAAAGAAAGGTCCTTTAGGTCCTTTACAACAACACTTATATCAATATATATATACCTTTATCGCCACGCTCTCTAGACCCAATTATGGTATGTGAAACATACGAGCCGGAAGATCAAGGGGGCCAGTAAACGAAGCGTCTCCAACCTCTTTTAACTCCAACCTACACCGAATGTCAATAGCTTTGACTTTGAGTGGAGCAGTCAAGAGGTATAGCCACTTGATTTCAGCCCATGTAATGTTTATTCGGGACACAATGTGTCGCCGCTTTCAAATAGATTTAGGCCAGTTTATCAAATTTTGTATTAGTGATTAAATTCAATTTAACAGCACGTTTCATAATTTAATATTAATAAATATAATTATTTTGTCTCAGATTGTACTTTTTTCATACTTAGACTTGTCTGTCGATAACGGTCTCTTGATTCATAGTACTAGTTACGCTTTCGTTTTATCATCTAGTATACTTTTTTCTCTCAATGAGAGCAGAAAAACTGACGTGTGATTTTTTTGATCCATTACAATTTTTTTCACGACACAGATTTTAGTTTAAAATAATATCTTGTCAGCTAATAAATTAAGTAATTGATAAAGTAAATTAAAAAGCAATTAAAAGTATTTGTTAAAGTTTGAAATTCGTCATTGACTATAAAGATGATTGGTCCTTCGATTACACAGCCCACAAAAAAAAAGTTCATACACAAGAGAGTGACATATGTATTTTTCGACGCTGAATCCGATCCGGAGCTCAGAATTGGGCCTACACGTCTGGAATTGGCCCTACGGGCCGAAAATGGCCTAAAATTCGGTTTCTGGGATAAGGCGAAGTCGATGCTCAATTTTGGAGCTAAAGCCGGATTTGTGCTCGAAAAGTTTATGGCCAACTGAAATTCCTGGTTTGGGTCCGGGAAAATGACCCCTTGGGGCGGGAAAATCCTGTTTTGGATGTACCAATCGCAACAGTGGGATTTTTATGTACTAATTCCTGTAGCTTAGACTGTGATTGACAGGTTTATGGTCATGTGAAATTCCCTGTTCGGGTCCCTCAGGTCCAGAATTAAATTGAAAAACACACGAAAATACCACTGTTGCGACTGGTATGTCCGAATGATTTTCCGGTCCAAATGGGCTTTTTTCCCTGACACAAACTTGGAATTTCAGCTGTCTAAAAACTTTTTGAGCATACTCTAAGGACCAGGATTGAAAAATACATGAAAATCCCACTTTGCGACTGGTACGTCCGAAATATGATTTTCCGACCCCAATGGGCCATTTTCCCGGACCCAAACTCGGAATTTCAGCTGACCAAACACTTTTCACACCCAGTCTCAGCTCCAGAATTGGAAAGTCCATGAAAATACCACAGTCGCGACCGGAACGTCCAAAACAGGATTTTCCCGTCCCGAGGGGTCATTTTCCCGGACCCAAACCCAGAATTTCAGTTGGCCATAAACTTTTCGAGCAAAAATCCGGTTTTAGCTCCAAAATTCAGCGTCGACTTTGCCTCATCCCGGGAACCGCATTTCAGGCCATTTTCGGCCCCTGGGGCCAATTCCAGACGTGTAAGTCCAATTCTGAGCTCGGAATCGGATTCAGCGTCGGAAAATACATGGGAATACATATGTCACTTTCTTGTGTATGAACTTTTTTTTTGTAGGTCTGTGTTATGTTATATTGGCTTAACATTTCCATTAATTTGATTTATCATATTTAGCCAGGATTATCCAGAATCAGAATGAAAATTTCGTTTTTCAGAAAGGATCATGTGCATTACGAGGCTTTTTACTTCTATTGTAGACTTTTTTGTTCAGGAGTTGAGACGAGTACGGTAAGTTACTGGTCTCAACTCCCAAAGAATGTACCTATCAAAAGGTCATTTAAGATTATAAATCTAATATTATTTATATACAGATATTAATTTTTTCAGTAAATACATTTTATAATTAATTATTAAAACTAATGAGAAGTCATGTATGTCTCATATATTTTAAAATTCCTAATGAGTGCCTTTTTGGCAGGTGACCGACGACAATGACCAGAAGGAGTAGTAGGAGACGACTTCTGTACCCTTCTGTGTAATGCAAAATTCATCGCTTATCTCAATTTATTCTTTCCCAAGAAGCTTCCGATCGAGATCTGATCAAAGCAGATCCAGACCTGATCAAAAGCGGATCGAGACCTCATCAGATACAAATCTAAAGTGATCAATGGTGGAACATCGACAACATATAGAAAATTAATGCACAATATACAAGTACAAGAAATCGTCTTCTACTACCGCTTCTCGACATTGTCGTCGGTCACCTGCCAAAATGGCAAACTTAGGAGTGGTATCGGGGTGACTTAACGATACTAAGCTAGCCTCTAGTCATTGAATACTATGCAAAAGTACTTCTTCAACTAGGGATGCTTTTTTTAACTCACGGGTGCTACTTCTTCGGCCAAATGAGAGAACTCGATGGATGTGGTGCAGAACCCGCATAGCTCTACTACTCAGCTAAATATTAGTACTGTGTCCACAATCAAATATATACTAAATCTGGAAAAAAATTGAAAGTGGATGAAGTTTGGTATAGGGGTATTATTTTAGTAGGAGAAAAGTTTAAAAATAGGTCATCACAAGTAAAATTCCGAGAATATTTTACCCGAAAATAATTTCCTGGTTTTTCCGACTATATCCCGGAAAATATGGGGAATTCCGAAAAAAATCATTTTAGCAAAGATGAAAAACGTCATATTTTGCACAAAAGTTTTTCAGAAAAAATAACCATTTGGTCACAAAATGGCGACGAATAAAATTTTTATCCAAAAACAATTTCTAGGCTTTTCGGCTATATCTTGTAAAATATTTAGAATTTCGAAAAATTATTTCAAGCAAATATGAAGAATGTGATATTCTGAACAAAAATGGTTTTAAGTTTTTAGAAAACAATTGCGACGAAAAAAATTAAACTGTATTGAAAAATTAAATGCTTTGTTCTTAAATATTGTATTTCATATTTATTTAACTGATCTGCAACCTTTAAAAATGATCAAAAAAAAATTAAAAAATGTTTATAGATCTTCCCACGAAAGCAGTACTAAAAAATTTTACCCAAAAATAATTCCCAGGCTTTTCCGTCTATATCCCGAAAAATAGGAAGAATTTCGAAAAAATTCATTTTAGCAAAGATGAATAACATCATATTTTGCACAAAAAAGTTTAATAACTTTTCAGAAAAAATAATTGTGAGTTCAAAAAATTGCGACGAAAAAAATTTAATTGTGATTAAAAATTATATGGTTTGTTAATTGTTAAAAACTGTATTTTTTATTAATGTGACTAATGTACAAAGTTTAAAAATGATCAAAAAAAAATTGTCACTTATAATCTTCCTAGAGCATGAATTATTGCCGGAAATTTTTGAGTACATGAATTTTTTGAAAATTCATGTACGAGACAAATTTCCCGCAATTAATTCAAGCGTGTGGGGGATTCGGTAAGAAAATTTCACAATGAAATATTAAAAAAATACGAGAACAATGACGGTTTTTAATAGTAAATCTAAATGTCATTTTACTTTAAGCGTCAAAAAATTTCCAGTGTAATTTCATGCTCCTTTACTCCAAGGAGGAGAAAAATTTCCAGAAATGTTATTAGTTGCTATGGTAACGATACAAAATACAGGCTTGTTATTGGTCGAATATGTTAGGTGTGAAATTTTCAATGAGATTTTCATGAAAGCAGTAAAAACTCCGGGGAAATTTGACACAAAAATATTTTCCAGGCTTCTCCAGCAATATCTAGAAAAATAGGAGAAATTTTGAAAAAAATCTATTTAGCAAAGATGAAAAGTATGATATTGTGAACCAAAAAGGATTTAGTTTTTAGAAAAACTTACCGTTTGTCCAAAAAATAGCGACAGAAAAAAAAGTAAATTGTGATAAAAAATTATATCGTTTATGAATTGTTAAAAATGATGAAAAAAATGTCATGAATTATTCCTAAAACATAAATTTTATTCATCGATAGATTCGCTATTGATCAGTATATTTATCACTATCTTTGTCATGCAAATCTATTTTTTCTACCCCTAATCATTGCTATGGCAAAGAGAACATACTGCAGAAGACAATAACCCTGAATTGCTAAACGAACAACTCTTTATACATATTACATTCGACTTGCAAGACATCATGTCCAAAAGTTCATTAGGAGCAGGTAACTAAGTCATGTTATCTCTTGCAGTCCAACCAAAATCCTTAATCGGAAAATCAGGTGAGAGCCACTTTCGGACCTCAGTTGCAAAGAAGAATATTTGGTATTGGGCATCACTTTTTAATATTGAAGTAACACAATCTTTTTGGCCTACCTTATGTGAAAATGAATTATATCAACCCTAAAAATATGGCCGAAAATTATGTTTATCTTCCCTTGGGATGCAAAAGTCATAATTTATCATTGATAACAGTGAAAAAATTAAGAAAATTTGTGGGGGTAATTTTAAGTGTGTAAAATGAAAAAATAAAGAAAAAAATCTGATGTGGCCAGCACATGACCTCTCGCCATTTTTGAATCAAAAATTTACAGGTTGACACAAAAAAGTATGGAAAAAAATTATATTTTTGTAAATCTGGCAACAATGGCAAAAGTTTCGAAAATTTTAATGAGATGAAAATAAACTATAGGGTATACAAAATATATGTATAAAACTTTATTGCCGTTTTGTATAATAATGGCGTCATCACCCATAGCAACTGCCACTTCCGGTTGTGCGATTGGCACCAAAATCTAATCAGATCTAATCTAGGGTATCAGAATCCTGTATGCAAAATTTAAAATTTTTTTATTCAGTAGTTTTTGAGTTATCGTTACTACAACATCCATCCAAACACACACACTAACACACACACACACTAACACACACACACACTAACACACACACACACACACACAGACATCATCGCGAAAATATTAAAATCGTATTCTAGGGACCCCAAAACGTGTTTATCAATTGAAAACTCACTACCCAATTTTTAGCATGATTCCTATACCTCTCTTATCTGAAGGGCGAGAGGTAAAAAGTTGGGGGTAATTTTTACCTCTCGCCCTTCAGATAAGAGAGGTATAGGAATCATGCTAAAAATTGGGTAGTGAGTTTTCAATGGATAAACACGTTTTGGGGTCCCTAGAATACGATTTTGATATTTTCGCGATGATGTCTGTGTTTGTGTGTGTTAGTGTGTGTGTGTGTTAGTGTGTGTGTGTGTGTTTGGATGGATGTTGTAGTAACGATAACTCAAAAACTACTGAATTAAAAAATTTGAAATTTTGCATACAGAATTCTTATACCCTAGATTAGATCTGATTAGATTTTGGTGCCAATCGCACAACCGGAAGTGGCAGTTGCTATGGGTGATAACGCCATTATTATACAAAACGGCAATAAAGTTTGACACATATATTTTGTATACCCTATAGTTTATTTTCATCTCATTAAAATTTTCGAAACTTTTGCCATTGTTGCCAGATTTACAAAAAAATAATTTTTTTTCATACTTTTTTGTGTCAACCTGTAAATTTTTGATTCCAAAATGGCGAGAGGTCATGTGCTGGCCACATCAGATTTTTTTTATTCAAAGTAACACAAACTGTTTGGCCTACCTTATGTGAAAATGAATTATATCAACCCTAAAAATATGGCCGAAAATAATGTTTATTTTCCCTTGGGATGCAAAAGTCATAATTTATCATTGAAAACGGTGAAAAAATTAAGAAAATTTGTGGGGGTAATTTGAAGTGTGTAAAGTAAAAAAATAAAGAAAAAAAGTTGGGGGTAATTTTTATTCAAAGTAACACAAACTTTTTTGACCTACGTTATGTGAAAATGAATTATATCAACCCTAAAAATATGGCCGAAAATAATGTTTATCTTCACTTGGGATGAATAAGTCATAATTTATCATTGAAATCAGTGAAAAAATTAAGAAAATTTGTGGGGGTAATTTGAAGTGTGTAAAGTAAAAAAATAAAGAAAAAAAGTTGGGGGTAATTTTTATTCAAAGTAACACAAACTTTATGGCCTACCTTAAATGAAAATGAATTATATCAACTATAAAAATATGGCCGAAAATAATATTTATCTTCCATTGGGATACAAAAGTCATAATTTATCATTGAAAACAGTGAAAAAATTAAGAAAATTTGGGGGTGTAATTTTAAGTGTGTAAAGTGAAAAAATAAAGAAAAAAAGTTGGGGGTAATTTTTATTCAAAAATGTGAAAAAATTAAGAAAAAAGTTAGCGGAAATTTTTATTTAAACATGTGAAAATTGAAGAAAATGATAAAAAAGGATAATTTTATAGAAAATTGAGGTTAGTTTTCTAGGAGAGGGTAGACTAAGACATATAAGAGAAAAAAAGTGAAATTTGTCAGAAAAAAGGTAATAATTTTAAATAAAGCAAAATTGACAAAAAGAAATAAATTTTTGGGAAAAAGAACAAAATTGGGGAAAAAAGGGGTAATTTTTTAATAAAATTGAGAAAAAAAGGGGTGAATTAAATATTGGTTCTATTACATCATAAAATAAAGTGGGAACAATCCCGTCCCAACTTTCTGTTATTAAATACATTTTTATAAACATTAAATACACCCTCTGAACTGGTCTAATAGTTATTTAATACCCAAAGTGTTTTCTGCCGCTTGATGGAGTTCTAGCACGTGCCAAAGGTGTAGATTATCGAAGAGGTAGACGTGTTTGATTAGGCCCTACACGGTATAGGTGTTCTTCTGATGTGTACACCCGTACCCCAGCATTTAGTTAATTTACACATGAAAGCGTTTGTACTTTGTCGAATGGGCGAAAGATTAAACAAAGTTTAAATTGTTTCTAAACAGAGTAGGAAAAGGTGATTAATGAGGATTCTAAAAGGGGTTCAAGTTTTGAATAAATAAATAATGGTTTTTGCAGAGGTGTCACAAATGTTTTTAGTAAAATGCAAAATTAAATATTTTAGATTAAATACATATAAATCAAAAAAAAATTATTTTATATAAATTTGATATTACAACAAGACAAAATTTTTTAAACTATAAATTTTTATTTCAGATTATGGAAAAATATAAAAAGCAACTAATATCCACCAATACCATCTAAAACGGATTCTGAAACACTTCATGTATACAAACTACAAACCCTATAAAATCCCAACCAATCCAATGGAAGAATTCCCTTAAACCAAGTCATGGAAAAAGATACGGGCCATTTTTGTTACGACCCATATCCGACGGTATCCAAACAAAATACGAACTCGTTGAAGAGTGATGTCAGTAAAAAGAAGAAAGAAGAGAAATCGTGTTGTTGCTTCGGAAAGAAAGCGAAGAAGAGGAGCAAAGCGTTTTTAGCAGGATTAGCTACAAATTTAGGTAAGAATTTTCTTTTTCTAGTAAAAATAATAATATGCATTAAAATAAGAGAAGTTTAATCCATTTTTTAAATTTTAATATACAATCTTATTATTTTAACGTATAAAATTTTCTTCTGTATTTTATGCGGAAAATATTAAGTAACCGTAAGTTTTCGCCACTCTATTCTCTACACTTTCAAAAAATTTGGAAGGCGAAAGTTAAAAGAATCAAATTTCATTTTTAAAGAAAATAACTAGACAATTTTTTTAATTACCAAACCAAACCCAACTAAAAATTAATTAACTCTGTAATATCAATTTCTGTTTTACGACTAATATTGTGTTTGTTTAATCATCCTCTGCCGTTACGTCATATATTGTCCAAATTTGAGAGAGATTCTCATGAAATAGATAAGACGGAATTATGACGTATTTTGACTGTTCAATTAATTTTTCATTGTCAAGATACCTTCCCTGTATAATGAGAAAGAGCAAAGTTTAATTTTGAGGTTGATTAATTACTTTTCAAGAGAAAGAGATGCTGGAATACCGCTTTTACCGTTAAATGTAGTCTACAACGTTTGGGTTCCCCCAAAAATATAATCGTATAATACATTTTTAATATATATTATATAATTCGCCATTTAATCACGGGACATTAAACATCCCCAAGCTAGAAATTTGAAACAAACCAGTTAAAAATAAATGAAGGTTTCCTGTTAATAAAAATTACTAACTTATATAAAAAGGTACGCAACGCATAAAGCAAAATACAATTTTTGGCATTTCCAATTTATTCATATAAACACACCTTAACATGCGTCATGGAAAACAATCCTTAACATATGTCATTAGTTACATCTGAATTTTGAGGTTAAGTGTAAAATAACATTCAAATAATATATGACAAACGTAAAACAGCAGAATACGTCACCGATTATGACGTAACAGCAGAGGATGGTTAAACAAACTGAACCAAACTTTCTCTATCTGATGTTTTTTACATACTAGGGTTCGTTCCATCACAACGAAACCTGAATATTCTGAACAATAATTAAACAAGGCTTTAATTTTAATTTAACGGAGCCGTCCACTTATTTATTTTTATTGTGACATTAGAAGAATAAACAGCAATAAAAATCAATTAACTTTTGGTCTCAAGTCATTAGGAAACAAGAATAAAGCGGGTGGTGACTGGAATACCAAAAATACGTAATGGAGCTCCAGGGTAACAACAAGAGGTAGAGAATTACTTGGTTCGATAAAGGTCAATCAGACAATTGTACAAAGTTCTGGACAACTTACCTACTGGACCAACGATACCAGAATAATTTTTGTCCTGTATGACTTTTGGATCATAAAAGGGAATCAATAAACACCAAGTCCAGGTTGAATCATCCTTGGACTTATCTTCACATCACTCACCAATCATCACTTCATTATATAGCAATGCTATTAAACACATAAGTAGGTATTGGGTTACCTTGGACACCCCCCCTCCACTTTTCCCGGCCATAAGCTCCTCCCCCTCCTTTTGAACAGCTCGAACAAGTCCAAAACAGCTTTTGGACCTGTTCGAGCTGTTTCCAAGGTAACCCAATACCTACTCACATACGGCTAACTAGTCTGCACAAGTACAAAACCAACTACTAGAGAAAATCTTGACATGCAGATTTCACTACAAGTCCTGAAGAGATAAATCAACTATCCGAAGCCATACAAAAGGTAGTTTGGGCAGAAACTCCAGAAAATGGTGTTTCAAATGGCATAAGTAGTATTCCAGTCATAATCAGATAAAAAATAGTAGAGAAGATAGAAAATGGCAGATCTGAAGAAGCAAAAGCGAAGGAGCTAAACTAAACGGAGCTAGTAACGACATGAAGGAGTTTCGGAAATTAAAAACAAATCAGTTCAAAATTACCTATTCTCTCTAACCGTTACTGAAGCCATATATTATTATCTTTGGAAAGAGACAAAATATTAAAAGAGCCACAACAATGTTATACTCCCGTAAGAGATTTTAATGAAAAGTGGACAAGAAACAACACAGAGAAGGCAACAGCCTTTGCTGGTCCATCTGGCATAAGTATTTGAATCAAATAAAGCAGATCATACAATAGATTACCAAGAAATCAACAGTTTGTTTCTCAGAAGTAAAAAACACAATCATAAATAAGATAAATATAAAAAAAGCACTAGGGTATGATCTTATACTTGGAAAACTACTACAGGAATGTTCAACTATAGGATTCAAACTGTCTACAACAGATTTTTAATACTGTTCTAAGAATTAGTTACTACAACCAATGGAATGTCTCATAGATCGTTTTGATAGCAAAAAGAAGAAAAACCCAGAAGAACCTACATCTTACAGGACAATAATCTCCAAAGTAATTGAAAAGATTCTCTTAAAACGACTGACTCCAGTATTAGAAGATAACAAACTTATCCCAGACTACTAATTCGGCTTCAGAATGAAATATGGTACAATTGAATAGGTACAATTGTCAAGAAGCAGCGATTTTAGACGTCAGTCAGGAGTTCTGTAAAATTTGGCACGAGGGCCTACTTTTTAAGTTAAAGAAATATCTACCACATCCCTTCGTTCCCCTGCTAAATTCCTACCTGATAGATAGACATTTTTTGGTTAAGCAAGGAGATCAGTATACGCAACTGTATAACCTTAAATCTAGTGTACCATTAGGGAAGTGTAATAGGAGCTCTTATTTATCTACTCTATACTGCAGATCTTTCTTCAAGTAGAAATACAGAAGTTGCAACTTTTGCAGCCTTAGATTCACATTCGCCTATTTTGCCCATTTCTCGGATATCTATGAAATCTCTTGAGCAGATGCTTATCGATATTGATTTCTTCTATATAGAAATTTAGTACAAATTTTTAGTAGGTGTTACAAAAATTAATGTTAGTGTCATTTTTGGCCCGGTTCAGTTAAGCTTAATCTAGAAAAAACTTGATACTTTCAGGATACATCTATTTTCTGACGGCTAAGCAAACTTATAGTAAGGAATTGCAGATGGCCGAAAACGCACGTGTGATGCTCCGATATAACATCAATCCGGCCAATATTGTCAACGGAGCCACTGGAGTTGTACGCAAGATCTTTAAAGACTCAGAGGATACAGTTCAATATATTCAAGTAAACTTTGCTCATAGAATTGAACTAGTTGGTAACACACGAGTCTCCGCAGTCTTTGATGTCGGTTTTGAAAGTTTCTCGCGCCTCCAGTTCCCGATTTTAATAGCTTTCGTGATGACAATCCACAAGTGTCAAGGTCTAACATGGGACAATGTGATTGTGTTGACTAAAAACATATGTGCCAATGCACACGTTGCATTTAGTCGCGTCAAGGACAAAAGCGGTAATATTATCGCGACTTCCACCGGAACTTCGTCAAAGTTTCTCGTGATGCCGTGACTGAGTATACACGCCTGCATACGGCCATCGCACTGTCTGAGGTTGCACTTCCTTAGCTTCAGTTTGGCGTTAGCACTCCGACCAAGATAATTCGCCCGTCATGCCTACGATTGTAAAAGATAAACAATCCTACCCTAAATACTTCTACTTGAGAATACTGACTCAGATTGCTTTGTAATCGCCGATTGCAACTTTCTGCACGGCTTACCAGAGCTATGTAAAAGTATCGTCGATATTCCTTGCGCTCAGCTGATGTTCTGCTGTGAACTGACGCACGCCGTCGATTTGAGCCGTCAGTTGCCTCAATATTTCGCGTTAGGTAGTCATTCCACCGTCAATTATCTAGAGGAGATAATAAAGGGAATTACTGACAAGGCCAAGCACTCGATCATCTATAAGTAGCATTCCCACGTCACTTGTATTAGTGGTCGCGGATACACATGCATTGGCAATACTCTGATAACTCGTGGTCGAGTAGACCCAACAAGTTCGATGAGTTGGTGGCCATGTCAACTACTAGAACCACATATTTCGAGTTGTGCTACGAACCCCAGAACGTACAGCATACCGTTGTCTTTGAGGAAGAGGTAAAGTACTTGTTGATCGACCCGTTTTAACATTTCGTTGCTCAAAAATCCGAAAAACGCTTAAAAAGGGAATCACTAGCTTAAACAGCATAAGCATTGCCATGTTTGGCCACAACTGAAAATTTGTAGGTGCTACTGAGCATTATCCAATCGAATCTCATTTTATTACTTGGCGCAAAAATGTATCTGCCCTTGGGACGATCATAAATACATTACCATTCAGATACGCACGTTTGGACCAAAATTTAAGGCCCAGTCACCACTCGCGGTGAAGAAATGAATTAGCGTTAAAGATGTTTTTAGTGTAGGACGAAGTCAGCAAAGGGGCATATTTCGACTTGAATTCTATATCTGGGTTTGTTCCGCCCCAGCGACATCTCGACGATCAAGATCTCGGCCTTGTGGATTTTGTCGAAGAATGGTACTTTGGACTTGCCGAGGCATTTCCTGGGTATTTCTTCGGTCGATTCCTGTGATTTTTTCGGATTTTCTTCGGTCGTTTCTTTTATATTTTATGTGGAATATATTAAATGACCGTAACTCTATGCCACTGTATTCTCTACACTTTGGAGGGCTATGGAAGGCGGAATTTAAAAGCATCAAATTTCATTTCAAAGCGTAGGATGTTATGCTCAGGCAGATAGCTAACTCCATCTACTACCAATGGGACACGATATCACTTATTACTTGGAAAATTATTCCACCCATGTAATAATCGCCAATACAAATTGGAACCGACAGAGGGCCCATATCTATAAATGGTAATGAAACCCCAAACAAGTTTTAAAATACTGGTAAGTTGTAAGAATTTGATTTCTATTTATCCAGACCGTATACCCGACAGATGTTAGTTCCAGTTTGTACTGTCGCTTATTACATAGGTGGAATCTTTTTACCAAGAAATAAGTGGGACCGTGTCTCATTGGTAGATGGCGTTACCTATCTGCCCGAGTACAACATCTTTTTAACTCAGTACTGCACAGGCGTGTTTCGAGATGAGAATTTGATTTATATACATCTGGGCACATTGACGCTGAAATAGTTGCCCGGTATACGGCCTGGATGCATATTAATCAAATTCTTACAACTAGTATTTTTTTTTACTTACTTAGGCAAATAAAAATCTTAAGTAACTGGACATTTACTTCACCGAATTCTTCTTACTTAACATTTTGTAGTAAAACCCATTGCAATATTAATTTCCGAGTTACGACTTAAGAAAATGCTATAAAATGTAACAAATTTTCTCTATATGATTTTATTTGTGTATTAGGGTTCGGTCTACCACAACGAAACTTGAATGTACTAAACAACAATTAAACAAGAGTTTAATTTTAAATTAAGGGCGCCATGCATTTATTTGTTTTTCTTGTGGCATTAGATAAATAAATGGCAATAAGAACCGATTACTTTTTGGTCATTAGAAAACAAGTATATGGGGGGGCGGATACTGGAATGCCAAAAACAACCAAACGATAAGAGCCAATGAGGCAACCAAGCTAAGTAATGGACAATCTAGTCCAACGATACTAGAAAACTTCCTGACCTGTTTGTCCTAACTTTTGAAGGGATCAATAAAAACCAAGTACAAGTTGAATCCTCATTCGACTTATCTTCGGATCACTCACCAATCATACCTTCCTTATATAGCACCGCTATTGGAAACATAAAGTCACTTAGTCTGGACAACCACGAAACAAACTGGGAATAGTTTAACATCCAGTAAAAGCTACTGAATGGATCTAGATATACTGAAGTGTACTGAAGCCATACCAAAGGTAGTAACTCCATAAAATGGTCATAAAACTAGTACAAGTAGCATTCCAGTCCTTAAAAATAGCACAGAAGGCAGAAGATGACAGATCTCCAGAAGCGACAGCGGTAAAGCTAAACAAAACAGATCTAGTAAGGACCTGAAGAAGTTTTGGAAATAAAAAACAAATCATGGTAAAGTGGTCAAGGACCGATACAGAAAAGGCACCGATTACCTGGCCAAAGTATTTGAACTAAATAAAGCAAACCCTACCATAAATTGCCAAGAAATCAACAGTCACTTAGACACACCACTATAAATGGATTTACCTTTCAAAAATGTTTGTTTCTCATAACTAAAAAACGCTTATAAATGCGAAAAAAGCACCAGGGTACGATCTTGTAACCGGAAAAGTATTACAGGAATATTCAACTACAGGATTCAAACTTCTACCACAGATTTTCAATACTATTCTGAAAATTGGTTACTACCCCAGCTAATGGAAAGTCTCACAAATTATTATGATACCAAAAAACTGAAAACCCAGTAGAACTAAGATCGTATTTGAAAGTTTCTCGTAGAAGGACTAACTCCAGTATTAAAAATTTTCCACGATTTTTTCCAAATTTTCGTGTTTTTCCTTTATTTTCTCTGTTTTTCGTTTTTCCCCTATTTTAGTGTTTCTTTTTATTTTTTCCTATTTTCCTTACTTCCTATTTTTTCCTATTTGTACTTATTTTTCCATGTTTTCCTTATTTTTCTCTATTTTTCACCAATTTTCTTTATTTTCCGGCTTTTTTTTCTATTTTTCTCTACTTTCCTATTTGATTACGTATTTATTCTTTAATGTTTATATTTTTCCATATTTTTTATATTTTTATTTTTTTTCCCAATTCTTCCCTGTTTTTCTTTTTTTTACCTAATTGTTCTTTTATTTCCCCGAATTTCCCCATTTTTCCTGATTTTCCTATATTAATCTCTAATTTTCCAATTTTACATATTTTTTTCATATTTTTCCAAATTTTTTCCCATTCTCTCATGTTTTTTTCTCCTCTTTTTCTCTTATTTTTCACCAATTTTCCTTATTTTCCCCTATACTTTCCTATTTTTTACTAATTTCCTATTTGGTACCGTATTTAATTTCTAATTTCCGCGTTTTTCCATATTTTTTGAATTTTTCATATTTTACCAATTCTTCCCTATTTTTCTTTTTTTCCCAATTTTTCACTATTTTTCCCGAATTTCCCTATTTTTCCTGATTTGAAACATGGTACGATTGAAAAGGTACACAGAATTGTCAAGGAAATTTTTCATGCACTAATAAAAAATCATTTCTCTCAGCATCCCACATCCCTTCGTTCCCCTGCCAAAGTCCTAATTGACAGATAATAGACATTTTATGGTTAAGCAAGGAGATCAGTAGACGCAAATGTATCACATTAAATCGGGTGTACCACAAGGAAGTGTACTAGGACCTCTGCTTTATCTACTCTATACTGCAGATCTTCCTATCCAATAGAAATAGAGAAGTTGCAACTTTTGCAGACGACACTGCAGTCTTGGCTTTATAACCTAATTTAAATAGAAATGTAGCTAAAAAAATAGAAAATTAAAGCGAATTGGATAAATTTCATTAAAAAAATATCCAGAATTTATAAATCTAATCATATATGTTTTTAAAACTCAAGTTAATATAATATTATTTCCAAACTCTTTAGTACTTTGCAAAAAATGTTTTCTGAGCCATATCTCTTGCTATTGGGGGTACTTTGTGCTAGTCTCTCTTGTAATATCTTCTTTCTCAGTCGTTACTTCCCTATAAGCTAAAACATACTCGTCTTAAAGTACAACTCATCCTAAATGATATACGCATGTCACATTCTCTTGCTATATGTTTTCTCCTCTCTTTTCCTATATTTATCAACATAGGAATGACTACGATAGATATATTATCGTCGTTAGACTGGCCGCAGTTACAAGGTCAGAAAAAACCGTTAAAATCTCTCACCCAACCTAACATCTTTTTGCGCGGAAAGCTATATTAGACGTTCATTAGCTTCTGAGTTCTCGTATCGAACAGTCGATAATGGAATGAAAGCTCTTCATTTAAAATGGCGACATAGCTGCTCATTAATTTTAGTATATCATTATAAGTAATATTCTGAGATTTTACTACTTCATGTAATTATTTATACAGTGAAAGTGAATCACAGCAATTGTTTTTATAGTGTTTAAAGTGTGGTACAAAATAATTTCCATTTTATAATTTTATTTTATTACAATAAATGAGTTAAAAAATAATCCTTACAGTTCACTTCAATATACATGTTTTTATTTTGTGCTAATGTGATACGAAGATTCGCGTTAAAAATAATATAAAATCAATTTTGATGGTTGGTCCTTCGATAATTGGACGATGTTAACACTTTGACTGTCGTAGTAAATGAAACTAAGTTAGTCATTGTAAATTTCACAATGAAAATAGAAAAATGCCCACCGGTTAATGGATACAATTAAACTAGGCAAATAATGTAAAATATCTCTTATACACAAGTAGCTAGTTCTCGAGGGTTAGTTCCTAGTTTTGACCAAATAGCCAGTATATTTGTCTAAATTTAAATCTGGCTCGTCTCTTTAAAGACATTGTTTTGTTATTGACAAAGTTTTGAATCCGAGACACGACAAAGAAAGCTGACCTATGCTTCGCTTTGATTAAACATTGAATTGGGAATTTGGAACCTTTGTTTATAATCATCAACTACTGATGATGCTAACATAGTTAGCAAAACGTACGTAGAGATAAAATAATTATTTTTGGTAGTAGTGATGATATATAATGATAGTATAAATAAAAAATCTAAGTATCACTTTGACGTAATTAAAAAATAAAAATAATTTAAACTCGATTTAAAGAAAATTGAAAAATTTCAACTAAAATTTATCCAATATGTGACAATCGGAATCAAAATTATTAATTTTAGCATTTTAAATTTAATATTGTGGCGTAAAATTGTCCCCAGTCCCAACGAACCAAAGACAATTCCACGTCAACTCGTTTGGTGCTCCGGCTAGCGCTAGTTCTAGAGCAATAGGGATGAGTTTCGGACCTTTTCTGGGTTTTACTAGTAGTCGCAGTTTATCGTTATGAAAGGATGTTTTATATTGATCGCTTTTTAATTATGGGCGCCACTGGCCTTTTTTTATGAAGGAAGGACAGCAAACCTCCTAAACAAGTTGTTACAGATTATGTTAAAACATGTGAGTTACAGATAGTTGGAATAAAACTACCAAATTTCCTTTCGAGATATTTAATAATATTGGTAAAAGATTACTTAATTAAATTTGTATTATGTTGAGTAATGTTTGAAATACAGTGTTTTGAGTAGAGTTACAATTAGCCAATTTAGCTTACTAATACTGAAAAATTACTCATTCTCTTGGGTATTTTGAAACATAATAACATTAGTAATAATGTAAATTTTCACATATGTTGGAATTAAAATCCCAATACCAATTAATTAGTTTTTGAACTATCTCTCGAGATATGAAAACAATTTATATCTAATAAAACCTTAAGCTAATAAAATTACAAAATTAATTCATTCTTTTACGTAAAAGAGAAATACATAAATCTAGTAAATACTAGATATGGTTTATTAGGATCATCCTTATGTTAAAGAAATAAAATAAAATAAATCAAGTTTACATAAAACTGAATAAATGTAATTACTACATGTGTAATTACTTATCAAATGAAAGGAATATTATTGTTGAACATAAAATAACCCGAAATGCAAAAATAATCAAAACAAAACAAAAATATACGTCACCACAATGTAGACCAAGTTCTTAGGGTTAGTTCTACCCTCATCATGGTGTAGAAACTACAACGGGTTCGTAATAGTGATGCTTTGCCCCTCCTAGGAGCGAGAGTTGAACGTAATCCACGCCAGTTGAATCACACAACGCAGAAGAAAATGAGTCCTAATGACCATAACCGGTGACCAGTTGATATCGTAAGTGAAATGGCGGCTTGGCGACATACCCACGGCACCAGGATGAAATACAACAGTAAGACTTGCCAAAGAACCCTAAAAGTGTTCATTGTTTTTAATTTTTGCACCAAGTGGAGAAAGTTTAATGATATTAAAAGGAGGTACTCACCCCTGTAATAGGAGGTTCTTTAGAAGAACGAAAATGCATGGTAAAAATGGATGGACATCCACATGGCCGGCAAACGGGATTATAAATCCTGGAACTTCACCGTTATCATCATAGATAATGAAAAGTAATAACATCAACACGTTTATCATCGATAAACAATTTACCCACGTCCTAACATAGGTACTTTTTAGATAAAATTAATTAAATTCACAAGCACGAGGTTCGCCATTTTCTCTTCCTGAACTCCAAGGAGAGAACCAGCCTGCTGCTCGTCTAGAAACCAAAAACCATCTTCCCGTTTTAACCGAAATCTTTGACAGCCCTAGTTCGCGTCATGTAACATAGGTGTCGCCCTGATGGTACGTTATTGTAAATAGAATGAAGAAAGAAGATGTTTTAGGGATAAAATATATTTGGGTTATGAAAAAAACACCATCTCAATCAAGAGATATAAATAAAATAGTTCTGAACTTATTTTAGAAGAAAATTACAACGTCGGCCCCAGGGGATATGCAACCAATATTACAAGCACCACATTGTTTACGTATTAACCGCCAATGGCGTACCCATTTTTGTTTTGTTTTTAAAATTTAAATTATATATTTTTATAATAGAAAATAAAATCGTTATAATATTTAAAATTATATTTTTTTTTTAAATGTTAAAATTAATCGTGAAACCTAATTGATGTCATAAAGTTAAAACAAATTTCATCACGGGCATGATGTATGGCAATATAAACCCTAATTATATTTACTAAACTTTCTCAACTATATACAACGAGATAACTCCCAACAAGTTACAACGAACCCAAAAAATAAAAAGAAACATTAAACTCGCATCACGTCTAAACGTACCATGAAAATCATTGACATTAAGTAAAATTATAAAACTTTCAAAGAGACATCTATCTTAATAAAACTGTAAAACTTCAATAGGAAAGTTTTTAAGTTAAATCAAAAATTAGTTTACCAACTTAAATTCTGTTATTTATTTAAAGTATGTTAATAATAAATAAAAACGGAGTTTTTTTTTAATATTATATATTGGGCCCCACTGTGTAGATCAAAATAAATTAAATTCTATAAACAACAAATAGTATAAATGTTTTTATATACAGGGTGTCCCAAATAAGAGTGATCGATTTTAAATGTAAATGCACAATGTATAAATTGCTCTAAATAAATCGGGTTTTCACTAATTGTTTTCTTTTACCCAAAAGTTTTTTATGAAGTTTGTTTACATTTTATCCCCTCAATACTACTAAGTTTTTTCAAAATAAGTGGAAAAAATATGTATTAATTTAAATGGAACAACCTGTATGTTTTGATGGTATTTAAAAGAGCTAAACTGCGCCACTCTTGATACAATTTATTAATAAAGATTTATTATTTCCCATTGTTTTTGTTTCCTAATTATTTTCGATTTTTTGCAATTTTTGTGTTTTCGCGATTTTTTGCGGTTTTCGCGAGATTTCGCGGTTATTTTCAAATGTTTTCTTTTTTTTGTTTTATTTCTCCGATTATTTGCGATTTTCTGCCATTTTTTGCGATTATTTGCCATTGTTTAAGATTTTTTTTGCGGTTTTTTGCCATTTTTTGCGGTTTTTTTACATTTTTGTAATATTTTGCAATTTTTTCTTATCTTCTTGTTTTTCTTCTCTAATTTTTTTCTGATTGTTTGCCATTTTTTAATAATTTTCAAATGTTTTCTGTTTTTTTCCCGATTAATTTCGATTTGCTGCCATTTTTGCGATTTTTTCTGATTATTTACCGTTTTTGGGTTTTTTTGCAATTTTTTGAGATTTTTTGTGAGTTTTTACGAGTTTTTGACATTTTGTGCAATTTTTTAATTTTAAATTTTCAAAGGATTTTTCTAATATAGCTGTCAGAATGTTTTCGATAATGTCCCTGATGTTATTTTTTGTTTCTGAATAAATTTTTTGTAAAATTTTTATTTAATGTCCTTTTTCCATAAGGAAAAGTACAGTGTTTCTTGAAATTTCGAATATCTTTGTTGTTCGGAAAACAAAAGATATTAAAATATACATTTTTTAAAAGCTGATGAAACGCTCTTTTAAATGCCATCAAAATATACAGAGTGTTCCATTTAAAATAACACATATTTTTCCCATTTATTTTGACCAAAATTAGTAGATCACCCTTTATTGACGGGATAAAATATAAACAAACTTCATAAAAAACTTTTGGGTAAAAGAAAATAATTAGTGAAAACCCGATTTATTTAGAGCAATTAATACGTTGTGCATTTACATTTAAAATCGATCACTCTTATTTGGGACACCCTGTATATAAAAACACCATGTATGTTAAATTGAGAAATGACAGGGTGACAAAAATGTGTTAGAATAAATCTAACATTTTTAGTTTTTTGCTCATAAAACTAAAAATAGTGGTAGATTCCTCCCGCTCCCGAAGTCCCTGGAGGGGATACTATTTTCGCGCATGGCAGTTCGGCAATTAGCTAGCTCAAAATTCTTAGCCATATAGAAAGAGTAGAAGTTAGTTTTATTCAAAAACGCGACCTATTACCTGTTAAAAAAAATCTAACGACGCGACCAATTACCTTTGAAAATTTTTGTGTTTTGAATATTTTTTCATGGTTTGGTTTATGTTTTTGGTAAGTTTGATTTAAAGTTTGTGATAAATAGTTTATTCGCCAATAAAATATAATAATCGCCAATATAATATTAACGCACATTCGATGTATATCTGTTAAACTTATATGTATGCTTTGTTTACATACTATCGAGTGCTCCACTTATTGTTTCATATTACTTTCCCGGGCCCATCAAAGGGAAAGTAAGGTGAACTAGCAAAAAAAAATCGAGATATCGATGGAAATATCCATTTTGAGGTTCCCCCAAGAAGATTGAAACCATTTCCAGAGCATGGTCTGTTTTTGTGTCTGTGTGTCTGGATGTCTGTGTGTCTGTGTGTCTGTGTGTAATCTTCCACGATAACTGCCGAACCGTTTGACCAATCAAGCTAAAATTTGGTATGGAGGGTCGGTGTGTGCCTAGAATGCGACCATTAAATTTTGGTATAAATTGGTACAGTAGAAGGTCCTCAAGACCGACATTGATTAAATGCACATGGTACAATTTTTACTTTTTTTAAATTTTAAGGACAAACTATACACTTTAGTGCAAAAAAAAATTCCCTATAACTTTTGTTTCAAACTGTTTCCAGAATTTCCAATAGTTTCGTCACTAGAGGGCGCGTAAAAAATGTGCATGTAGGTTTTCTCCAGTTTTTCTTGATTTTGAGGACAAATAATACACTTTAGTGCAAAATGTTGTAGTATAACGTTTTAGAGCATAAAATTCCCTAAAACTTTTGTCTAAAGATTTTTCCAGAATTTCCAATAGTTGCGCCACTAGGGGGCGCGTAAAAAATGTGCATGTATGTTTTCTCTAGTTTTTCTTGATTTTGAGGACAAATAATACCCTTTAGTGCAAAATGTTGCAGTACAGAGTTTTAGAGCATAAAATTTCCTACAACTCTTGTATGAAACTTTTTCTAGAATTTCCAATAGTTGCGCCACTAGAGGGCGCGTAAAAATGTGTGTGTAGGTTTTCTCTAATTCTTCTTGATTTTGAGGACAAACAATTCATTTTAGTGCAAAATTTTCTGGTTCAAAGTTGTAACGCATCAAATTTTCTTTAACTTTTATATTTAACTCTTTATGGAATTCCTCATAGTTTCGCCGCTAGATGGCGAGAAAAATACACATTTATAATTTTCCATTTTTTTAAATTATAGATAAATTATGCTCTTTAGTGCAAAGTTGTAAAGCATAAAATTCCCTACAACTACTGTATGATATTTTTTTCCCGAATTCCCAATAGTTTTCAAAGCAGTGTGATATACAACGTGCGCATGCGCACCTTATGTCATCAACATTGAAATATCAATTCGGTAGACGTATTCACCATCGGCTCGCTATTTTTAATGTGTTCCATAAATTATTATAATACTTAGTATTTTATAATTAAAATAATAATAATAATAAATAACATATTCTCTACGGTCGAGCCGGGAAAGTTCTGGGGTGACACAGCCGATTTTTTTTAATATGTATACCATTGAATTGTCAGTTTTTGATATATGAAAAATATAGTTGTCGTTTTAAAGGTTGCTATTATTTTTCTTGTAATTCCAAGTTTCAGCAGGAACTATAATTTGTTTATTCAGAAGCTACAACAGGTTATGGTCCCAGATTACGCAAGTAACTAAAAGTATTGGTATTATAAATAATAATAAAATTTAGCTGACTTCGTTAGTGTTTTCACATATTAAGTAGTGAAGGAAAAGGTGAACAAATTAAAAGATATCCACATTGAAAAATTCAATGGGTCGAATTTTAAAATTTGGAAATACCAAATGGAAATAATTTTTAAAGCTGAAGGTTTATTAGACTTGGTTAATGGAACACTAACATATCCTGATTCTGGAAGAAAGAAGAAAGAATGGCTAGAGAATAATGCCAAAGCTATGCTGTTAATATCCACATCAATGGAATATGAAAATTTACAAACAATCATGAGTTCTGATAGAGCTTCTTCAATGTGGTCAAGGTTAAAACAATTCATGAACAAAGGTCTGCTGCTAACAAAATAATGTTAAAACAGGATTTTTATTAATTATAAAATGTCAGAAACAGATTCCATTGCAAAACATGGACAATTGAGTCCATGTCTCAAGCAATAAATGATGTTGGTGAAGAAGTTAATGATATAGATAAAATAGCGAAAATGCTAGGAAGTTTTCCTCCCAAATATGGATCTTTTATCATGTAATAAAAATAGCTTAGAAAATTGGCTTTAATTATCAACAAGAACGATGCATGACATAAATATAAAAATGATAAAGTGATATTTATATACATATGTAGAAAATTTAGCACAATCTCCCCAGGTTTACTTTTGTACAAAATCTTCCAGATATTTTGGAACCCGTCTTATTCTTGTACTTCGTTGATTTGAATTTTGTTCAATTTCTTTAGAATTAGACGTGGCTTCATCATCTAGGGATGTATGTACGATTTGTTTGGAATTAGACGTGGCTTCATCTCAGGATTCATTAGAAGACGTAGCTTCATCTAGAGATGCATTAGGCCGGTGTATTGCCATCGTGTCTTCTTCTGTTTGTACAGGATAGTTTTGGTGAGATTCTGAAAGAGATTGATCCCCACAAGGTGCTAAATGCTTAAACGAAACAGTTGCTTCTCTTCCATCTCGATGACGAATATGTGCATATTCAGGATTAGCCTCAATTAATTCCACTTCTTCAACTAATGGGTCATATTTCGAGTGTCTAACATGCCTTTTTATGAAGACTTTTTCGGGATTTGTCAACCAAGATGGTATAGATTTTCCATTCGTGGATTTACATAAGTGCCGAAACATCCGTTCATGGGGTGTGCAATTTGTAGCCGTACAAAGAAGCGAACGAATTGAATGAAGAGCGTCATCTATTACTTCTTCCCACTGCTGAATTTTTAAATTTCTTGTTTTCAGGGCAAGAGTAATAGTTTTCCAAATAATTCCATTGAATCGCACAGTTTGGCCATTTCCTTGAGGATTATATAGCGTGGTTCTGCTAGTGGCTATTCCTTTAGAATGTAGATATGATTTTAATTCATTTGACATAAATGACGAACCTTGATCTGAGTGAATGTATCCAGGCATTCCAAATATAGAAAATAGTAAAGCATTGAATAACAGAGTTAGAAGTCATATCTTGACATGGGTAAGCAAACGGAAAACGAGAGTACTCATCGACAATCGTAAGTATATATTTGTTTTTAGTGACTGTAGGAAGTGGTCCTTTAAAGACAATCGTAAGTATATATTTGTTTTTAGTGACTGTAGGAAGTGGTCCTTTAAAGTCTAAAGAAATTCTTTCAAATGCCGAAGTAGCCTTTATGAGAGTTCCTTCGGTTTTTTTAAATTTAGGTTTGAGTTCTGCATATATTGGACAAGAGGCACGTCTTCTATAGAATAGAGCAAACTTTGGGACCTTATCCAATGTGTCATTCTAGTAATACCAGGATGGCATAAGGCTTGATGCAAATCAAATAAAGTTCTATCTCTGCTTGATCCGCACATTCGAGTAAACGTATCAGGTACTACATTTTCACTTCCAGGAATATATATTATGTCATAGCTATCACAGGAGAGTTCTAATCGCCACCTGAGAATTTTTTCATTTTTAATCTTACTAGTGTGTCGCATATTGATCATAAACGACACAGATTTTTTATCTGTAATAAGCTGGAAATGTTTTCCAATCAAAAAGTGACGCCACTTTTTAAGTGCCTCTACAATAGAATAAGCTTCTTTTTCTACTTATGAATGATTTCGTTCACTTTTGGTCAATGTTCTAGAAAAAAACGCAACAGGTCTTCCAACTTGGCTTAAAGAGGCAGCAATACAGTGTTCTGAAGTGTCGGTCTCAACAACAAAAGGTATTTCATTATCAATGGTGGTAACAGCAGATCTGGCAATATCTGTTTTTAGTCTTTCAAAATCACGTGCTACAGGATCGGGCAAAGGAAAAGTTCGGCAAGGAACGAGTCTATGAATTTTCTCTGAAAACCTTGGTATCCATTTTGAGTAGTGGGAGAACATCCCTACAACTCTTTTTAGCGATAAAGAGTCAGTGGGTAATGTAATGGATCAGGTTGTAAGGTTTTGTTTTCAATAAGATATCCAAGAAGTTTGATTGATTTTAAGGAATACGAACTCTTTTTTTGGTTTATTGTCAAGTTGTATTTCTTTGCTACAGATAAAAAGTTGTTAAGATTTTTATCATGTTCTATTTGATCTCTTGCACCGACTGTAATATCATGAAAGTATGCCTATTCACCTTGTAGACCTTCTGATTTGATGATATTGTCCATAACACGCTGAAAACAGGCAACCCCATTCGTGACGCCAAATGGTATTCTCCGGAACTGATACAAATGACCATCAGCTTCAAAAGCGGTATATAGCTTCTCATCTTCACGTATAGGGACTTGATGATACGCACTTTTAAGATCAATAGTACTAAATACTTCAAATTGTGCAACAGAATGAACTACGTCTTCTATATTCGGGAGAGGATATGCATCTAAAAAGGTAAATCTATTTATGGTTTATGAATAATCTATCACCATTCTTTTTTTGTGAGTTTCACTTTTTGTTATTGGTTCTATGTCAAGAAAAGCTAAGCTACAAATAGTTGAAGACCGACTAATCGTTAAAGAGGATCTCGTACCTCCAAACAATATTTCGATGGATGAATGTTCTCTAAGTATATCATGACCAATGATAACATCTGCACATAAATCTTGAAGTACAGATATTCGTAGATATTCATATTTGTGTCTCATAACTTCTAAATCTACAAAACAATGACCGGCTATTGGAGATTGTAATGCTGTGGATGCCATCGATATATAACCGCTACTAGGAAAATAGGGATGTGAACCGTAGAGGAAGTTCTTATTGACATAAATTTCTGAACTATAATAATAATAATAGTAATACTCGCCCTACATTTCACCCCCTTACGAGTGAACCCCAGAAGCCAATGGCTTGTGCGGGGAAGGGACGGCTATTATTATTATTTGCCGTGGCGCTCCGGGGCGACTTACGGAGGATTGATGGCGCCATTTGGTTATAGGTGCAGGAAAACCCGGAAAACCTCACCACCACACTACCTGTATCTATTAACGCGTCGGCAGTAACGTTGTTTATTTTAATTTTTATAAGACACGTAGCTAAATTTTCAGGAGCAGCTGCGAGAACTTTGGTAGAAGGCAATATTGAGGCTGAAGAAGCTTTAACTTTTCTTTTACTTATTCACACCTTTGAAAAGTGTCCATGTTTCCATAAGTTACGAGGATGTCGTTTGATACTTCCACAAAAGTAACATTTATATGTTTTCATAACAGCGGAGGAGATTTTATCTTGAAGATCTTGCGATTCTATACTTCCTGAAGGGATCGAATTGACCAAATTTGAGGGTAGAGTATATGATTCTGAATGCTTTTGAGCAGATTCAAGTGATTGGGCTTGATTTATGGCATCTTGTAGTGTTAACGTGTTGTTTTCAAGTAAACGTTGACGCATTTTAGATGAACTTAAACCGCTAATGAAGGAATCTCTTATGTAGTCGTCTCGATTCTCATCAGATGTTACAGTTTTAAAGTTACAATCTTTACTTAATTGTTTTAAGGCTTGAAAATATTGATGTAAGGCAATGCCTAGCAAATATTTCGTTTTTTAAATTAAATCTAAAGTTTTTATAGCATCCGAATATGTAGTGCTATCCGAGATATATTCATAGACGTTGTGGCTTATGTAATTTACCAGCAATTTATATTTTCCCACATCATCTAAATTTTCAACAGATGATGTAAAGTTATTGAAAGTTGTTTTGCAATGAGTCCACTCTTGAGTAGCTTTGGAGGAGTTTTGATCGGTATCGAATCTCTCTGGTCTAAGGAGTTTATCCATTTGTTGATAATTAAATTGTAATAAAAATACCTTAGAAAATTAGCTTTAATTATCAACAAGAACCATGCATGACATAAATATAAAAATGTCAACGATGTAAATAGAAACAGTTAAAATAATGATACAACGGTAAAGTGATATTTATATACATATGTAGAAAATTCACCACATATCACTGCTTGGGATTCATATGATGAAACAAAGCAAACTTTTGAAAATTTAACGTCTAGATTGTTAAAAGAAGAACTTCCACCTAGTGGAAAGACTACCATCTAGTAGTACTGAAAGAAACACAGAAAGGAAACAATTTGACAAAAGAAAAGTAGTTTGTTTCTTTTGTCATAAGAACATTTCAAGAATAAATGTCGTGCAA
The DNA here is from genome assembly GCA_963243735.1 of Neocrepidodera transversa. Lineage (NCBI taxonomy): Eukaryota > Metazoa > Arthropoda > Insecta > Coleoptera > Chrysomelidae > Neocrepidodera > Neocrepidodera transversa. Next base: position 18,454,291 of record OY725354.1, on the reverse strand, counting down.
GAACCCTGAAAAACGAAACTCAAGCTCAAGCATTGTGTACCGAAGAAGAAATATTTGGATCAGAAAGAATAACTATAGATACATGGTTAGCTGAAAGCGGTGCCTCAAAAGATATGACTTTCCATCGTGAATGGTTTGGAGTTTAAAAAATTTAATCCCACTATTCCAATCCAAATTGGGGATAATGGGGACGTGTGATGCAGTAGCTACAGCAAATTCATTTGTAGTATATGAAAATATACTTAAAATTATTCACAAAAATGGGCTTGGCTAACTTTGAAACACTTCGATTACTAAGAAATAAATTTTCAAAATTTTCAAGTGACGTCAGCTACATTGATTTGTTTAAAGTAATCTAGATGGCACGACAAGGTGTAATTTACAGTTATCTGTCGAGTATTACTAAACCAAATAGCCTTAACGACTTTGTCTATTAAAAAAAAAAAGAAAAAGCAAAATACATAGGCGACACATATACATTAAAATAATAGGTTATGTTATACTGAAAAGTGAAAAATAAAACACTGTGATTAGCAGTACATCGGATGTACGCATTTATTTTATATATCGGCCATTCACTGCGTTTTAAGGTTTACAAAGTATGTTTGCGCATCTGCTTGATAAGTTTGATAATATTTCTGTTTCGGTGTATAAGGGCACGAGTTTAATTCCCAGTACGGCCAGCTTTTTATGTTTTGATAATTTTTTTAGCTTCCTAAAAACAACATAAACATAGTCATTGGTAACCGGTTTCATTTGTACAGTAATATCATTTAATTAGTAATAAATTGATCAGTAGTAGAAGGTGTGTTTGCTATTTGTATTGAGTTGAAAAATATGATGATAATTATTTATAGTTCAGTATTTCCAGTGGTGGGTGTATTAGGACCGGAACATGCCGGACCGTCCGGCGTTTCGGTACCTTTTTTCAGTCCGGTACACTTTTTCAGAATGGATATATTTTTGGGCGCAACTTGTAGTAGAATTTAACCGGCATAAAGCGTCACATAAGAAAAAATGAGGGGGTAATCCCACCCAACTTTCCGAACACTCCTAGTAAAGTAATTGTTTAATCGATTATTTTAGTTTTTGTGCATGATAATACATTAATTATATTATCTATCGAATGGTGTAAATCCCATTTTAATATCTTTAATATTTTTAAAGTTATTCATTTTTTTTAAACTTATATTAAATTTGAAAAAAAAAAATTAGGAATTCTACAAATTTTTGAATAAAATTTTGAAAAAAATCACAATTATAGAGTTTTTTACTACAAATTTAAGGGTAATTTTTTTAAAATTTTTAATTTTAATTGTTACCCCTTAAAATATAAAACCTATTTTTGAATAATTTTAAAATCAATAAATAATTAATATCTCATTCAATTTTATTCAAAATGGGAAACAGACCTTTTTTTAGGTTTTCTGGATCAAAATGCATTAGTAAAGTTAGTTTAAAAAACTAAAAAAAAAAAAAAATTTTGTTAAAAATTCATGGGTAAACCAATTGAATTGTTTTAACTTTTTTCATTTTTTGCTATAACTTTTACAAATACTATGTTAAAATTATGAAATAATTTACACACATAGTAATTTTGGATCCTTTTCGGATATGCTATTTAATTTTTTCATTTATTTTATACTTATTGATAAAACGAAATTACAAAAAATTTTAAAAAAATTCTAAATTTTGTCTATAATAATTACAATTCTAAATTTTAAGAAACTAAAATACATTTTAAATTTAGAGTTTTATTTTATCTTTAGAATGGTGCAAATCCCAGTTCAATAACTTTAATATTGTAGAAGTTATTCAATTTAGTTTAAAATCATAATATAATTTTAAATGTTTCTTAGCCAATTTTTAAAAAAAATCACAATTTTTGTTATAAAATTTTGAAAAAAATTATAATAATAAAATTAATTATTACAAATTTAAAGATATTTTTTTAAAATTTTTAATATTAAAATTTAAGTAAAAAATAATAATTTAATAAGGATAAAAATTGCTTAAAAATTAAAATAAAAACTAGCGGCGAAACTATGCGGAACTCGAAAAAAAATTAAAGACAAAATTTGTAGAAAATTTTATATTCTACAATTTTGATTTTTTGTAAATTTTCATAAAAATCCATAATTTTGTCTCAAAATCTAAAAAAAGTCGCAAATGTCTATATACATTATTTTTCACGTCCTCTAGCGACGAAACTATGAGGAAATCAAAAAAACGGTAAAAACAAAATGTGTAGAAAATTTTATGTTCTACAACTTTCATATCCTGTAATTTTTCATAAAAATGCATTATTTTGGTTATTTAAGAAAAATATGAAAAAAAATTACTTTTTCATAAATCTGGCAACAATGGCAAAAGTTTTTGAAAATTTTAAACATTCGAAATTAAACTATAACGTATAAAAAATATATGTGTAAAACTTTATTGTCATCTTGTTAGGTAATGACGTCATCACTTATAGCAACTGTCACTTCCGGTTGTCCGATTAACTCCAAAATCTATACAGGTCGTCTCCTTGTTACACTAAATATGTATATAAAATTTCATCTAAATCGGTTCAGCCGTTTAGACGCTATCGTGTTCACACACACACACAGACACACACACACACACAGACACACAGACACACAGACACACACACACACACAGACAGACATCATGCTAAAAATGGTATAAATGGATTCAGGTGACCTCAAAACGTAAAGATCCGTTAAAATCTGGGTATGGTCAAAATATCATGATCGCAATACTTTCCTTCTATACAACTCTGTTCGGAAAGTAAAAAGCGTAATGCCCCCCCACAAGCGACTCGACTCCCTTTCTGTTACTCCCTGTCTCTTTCCGCACAATATAATTTTTGTCTCATTTAATTTTCTTTATATTATTTATAGTTATTTTATAGGTAGAGAAAGTTTTTTATATTTTCTCGTTTTTTGTCATTTTTCTGATTTTTGTTTTTTTTTTTTCGAATTTTTCCTCATTTTCTCCTATTGTTCTGTTTTTTCTTTTGTATTCTCATTTTTTCTTATTCCTCAGACTTTTGTGATTATTTGCGATTTTTCTGCCATTTTCATTGAATTTTGTTGCAATTTTTTTTAATTCATTCGATTTTTTTAATTTTTTTTTCAATTTTTTTTTCGTTACAATTTTTTCTGGTTTTTTCGTTGTTCTTTGTGTTTTTTTTCGTTGTTTTACATCGTTTTTTTGCGATTTTTAGAGCGCTTGGTCTTTCCGTTTTTTCAATTTTATTTTTCATTTTTTCCAATATTTTTGATTAAGTTAGTTTTCTGTTTTTCTTATTACTCCAATTTTTTTTCTGATTTTTTTGGTTGTTAAAATATTTTCTCATCTTTTTCACATTTTTCTGATTTTTTTCTCCATTTTTTCTTACTTTTCATCATTGTTGTTTTTTTTCTAATTCCTTTAATTTATGCGATAATTTTCGATTTTCTTCTCTTTTTTTGAAGGTAGAAAAAGGTTTTTTATAGTTTTTGGTTTTTTTTTCATTTTTATGATTTTTGGTTTTTTTTTTGGTTTTTTTCTTCGATTTTTTCAAATTTTTCCCCATTTTTGCCATTGTTCTGTTTATTTCTGTTTCTTTCGTCTGTTTTCTCATTTTTTCTTATTATTCTGTTTATTTGCGATTTTTTTGCCGTTTTGTTGCGATTTTTTTTTAATTCATTCGATTTTTTTCATTTTTTTTTCAATTAATTTATCGTTGCAATTTTTCTGGCTTTTTGGTTGTTCTTTTTTTTTCTTTGTTTTTTCTTCTTTTTTTTTGCGTTTTTTTTACATCGTTTTTTGCCATTTTTAGAGCTTGGTCTTTCCATTTTACAATTTTCTTTTTCATTTTTGCCAATATTTATGTTTACATTTGTTTTCTGTTTTTCTTATTACTCCAATATTTTCTTGGGTTGTAAAAATTTTTGTCGTTTTTTTCTTATTTTTCTAATTTTTTGTTTTTTTTGTCGATTTTTCTCATTTTTTCGTCATTGTTGTTTTTTTTTTAATCTTATTTTCTATTCTTTTCTCATTTTTCATATTCTTTTAATTTTTTACGATTATTTGCGATTTCTTCTCAAGTTTTTTTACTGTTACAATTGTTTCCGGTTTTTTGTTTAAATTTTTCGTTAAATTTTTTCTGACGTTTTCTATTTTTTTTTCTCCAAAATTAATGTTTATTAGATCTCGCTTTTTTAACTTCTTTAAAACTACATAAAAATACTGACTGTTAATCAGTTTCATTTATACAGTAAAGTGTCTTTTTTCTTCATGTTTTTTTTTTCAAAATTCAAAATGTAAAAATTAGATGGTTTATTTTACTTTCCGATGTACGATATAAACAATGTACTGCTAGTCACGGCGAAAATAAAAACAATACAATTTTCTTCTTTTCTCATGTTTACATCTGGCCTCTATTAATAAGGAATTCAGTTCGTATATACTGCCATCTCTGAACAGTATTATCAATTAATGTAGATATTTTTAATTTTTTTTATTTTTAATAAAATATAGGTTTAAAAAATTTATAAATATTTTTTCTATGCATATTTGATAACAGACTTTTAAGTACTAATTTAAAAATTTTACATAATACGTCCCCATTGTATTCTTCAAGCTGAAGGTATAGGAACAGTTGAAATTATATCAGTTGTTAACGGCAACAAATAAAGGAGATCTTTGGAAATCACGTTCCTAAGTTAGGGAAAAATTTATTTTCAGTGGGAGCTGTAACAGCTAAAAATGTTTTCGTTTCTTTTACTAAAAATAAAATAGAAATTAAAAGTAGAAATCAAGCGGTAGCTATAGGACTTAAACAGTTGAACCAATGTTATCTCATGTCTTTTGACATGCCCGAACTTTCACAGAGTAACCCTGTAGTTTTTGATGCTCTTTTGTGGCATGAAAGAATGGGACAAATTTTAGATTGCCCTCAAATGTAATAGACCTTTACACAAAAAATTTTGTTATTTTGATTTTTTGTTTTTTTATTAGTTTTGTGTTGTCCTTGGGTTAAGTTGATTAATAAATACTATTTTTATTTCGATGTTTCGTTAACCGTTATTTAAAAAATGTTCAATTTTTTCTTTAATTCGTAATTCTGAAACCATGTTTTTATTTTTTTTGTTTTCTTCTTTTTTTATTTAAAGAATTTTTAAAATTATTCTTCAAGTTCATAGTTATAAAACTTTTCAGGCTATTTTGTATTTTTAATAAATCTTCCGATGGATTCTAATTTAATTATGATAATTAATGTTGGTATTGACCGCATTGTAACGAATTATTAATATCAGTAATAAACAATAATGGAATAGACCATTACAATTAATATTAACAAACATAAATTTAAACTCTTCGGATAATAACAGCCATTCATTAAATCAGCATAAATAATGTATATATATTTAAACAAGCTAGATTGTTTCCATACAATGTATCATATGTTAAAATATAACTAGAGCCATAAAAAATAACATTTATAAGATTATCTTCAAATAAATAAGTTCTACTTTCTGAATTAACCTGTCCAGAAATATTTTGGAAGAAACTCACAAAGTGATTAAAAAATCAGAAATCCAATAACAATCTTTTTATTCAGGATTCCAGCTAAGACTGTAATCTGGAATGGAATGGTAAACAGATTGTACGAATCATAATATTTTTCTTATCGGACCAGATCTTGTTTGAAATAAAATTGTAAGTTTTTTTTAATATTGAGAAAGAGCTACTAAAATTTGGACATTAATAATTTAACTTTTAATTCAAAACTTAATACTAAAAGATATCCCGAAAGTAACACCAAAGGAATTAATAGAAGAAATCAAACAAAATATTAATCCTAAAAAAGTAACAGGAAACGATTTAATTACAGGTGAGACCTTAAAACAATTGGAAAAGCAATCGTTAAACTAATATAATAAATGTAACTTTTAGACTAAATTATGTGCCAAGTATATGGAAAATAGCTGAAGTAATAATGATATTGTTACATTTCTATTTTATGTATTATACTGCCCTACTAAGCGAAAAGGGGGTATCTGTGATTTATAATATCTTGAGTTTAGCAGGTATTAAGATTTCATTTAATGCCATTTAAGTTAAAAGCGAAAGTATATACGGTTTTATTCGTTATATTTGATGAAAATAATAAAATTTATTTATTTATATTTTTTTCTAAAATAATTGTAGTTACCCCTATTCTGCTTACGATTTACTAAAATAAAAAAATCGGTTATGTCGCCCCAAAACTTTCCCGACGAGTATCCACGAATACTTTTTCAGATATTTAATGTTAAAGTTTCAACTTTGACATTTTTTTATTTTTGACAGGTGACAGTTGGAGAAATAATTTTGACTGTTCTGAATAGAGTTTTTCAAGGGCTTCGAAACGACATATTGCATGTCCCATTTCGGTGACATATTGCATCTGTCATTTTTTGATAGTGATAGTTCCGTTAGACAGATCTCGCACAAAAACTAATGGATTCTTCTGACAGATAACCCAAACCCATATACCAAATTTCAGCTCAATCGGATTAATACTTCTTCAGATATTTAATGCTGAAGTTTCAAATTTTGACATTTTTTTATTTTTGACAGGTGACAGTTGGAGAAATAATTTTGACTGTTCTGAATAGAGTTTTTCTAGGGCTTTCAAATGACATATTGCATGTCCAATTCCGTGACATATTACATCTGTCATTATTTGATAGTGGTACTTCCGTTTGACAGATGTCGTACAAAAACTAATGGGTTCTTCCGACGGGTAAGCCAAACCTCTATACCAAATTTCAGCTCAATCGGATAAAACGTGTTGCCTCTATCGTGGAAGAATACACACACACAGACCGACAGACAGACTTCCATCTGAAAATAGTCTTAATTGTCTCAGGGGACCCGAAAATGGATATTTCCGTTTTTATCTCGATTTTTTTTTAGCTCGTTCACAATACTTTCCCTTCTAGGAGGTGGGTCGGGAAAGTAAAAATAGTATCTACATACAAACATTTATTTTTAAATGGTTTTGTTTGAATAATAAGATTTAGATATTAATTGGAAAACTTTTATCAATCATCATCATTATCATTTTCAAGGCATTGAGTGGTAGGTAGTTCCTTCCAAAAATGTAAACGATTTTTCGGCATAATAGCATTGTCGGCTTCTAAAAGCTTTGAGATAATATTATTACGTCTGTCTTCTGTGAATGCCTCTTGGCTTTTCTCTTATTGGTGGAACTGGTATTCCAGTCTTTGTAATTTTGGCATTCAAGAAATTTAATGTTAAATCAGTGCCACTAAAATCGTTTTTATAAAGTAATGACATTGATCCCCTGTAGGCCGTGACTTGAACCATATCATGGATATATGGCCGCGTACTATTTGCTTTTTTCAGTTTGTAAGTGGATGAAAAATCCATCCAGTCGTAGAAATCGCGGAGTTCCATTTCCAAAACTGTAACTCTGCCAGAATTGGCTTGTTGAACAGCTTGTTTAAATTCTGGAAAGTCATAAACCTTCTTCATTTTCCGTAGAGATTTTTCTACTTGGTGGTGGAATGCGTCGGCACTCATAAATGTGTGGCCTGGTTCGAAGTAATTTATTTCTATTACTTCATCGGATATATCGGATGAGTTTATTATATAAACTAGAAACGTAAAAAATGCCCAGTTTTTATTCTGTGAGCTGCAATTATCTACCCACAGAATTATTTTTTTCGCGTCTCTCATTAATAAAAAGAATTTGTGAAAGATACTTATTATATCTTCTTTTTTTCGTTCTCGAATTGCCTCGTGCCAAATTGCGGCCACAGGTTTAATATTTTTGTTCTTCGTTCCTACCGGAACGAAACTTTCGTTATATGCAATCAATCGTGAAATGAATATAACTGATTTGAACATTTCACACCGGGGTAACATTATGACTTATTCTAAATCAACAGAACATGTAACTTCTTCTTCTGGCTCTTTGTTGGCATGTTCTCTGTAAAGCACCCTTGCATCTTTACTCCGGTTTATATGTTTTGACCACTTCTCGCAGTCGGAACAATCATTTTGTAAATTTTCTTCTGAATGAGGATGGATTTTAAAGTTCTCACACATTTCGCATTCTTCGTGACCCAACGTTACAAAAGATATATTTAACTTTTGTACTATTGAGCGATACAAATCGTACGAACAAGGAATTTTTGGATTGCTCATTTGAAAATTGAAAAATATATCTTTTATGTTTACATCGCTTGGTATATAACGTCGCTTGGGTGCATGTTCTCTACGATAATGCGATATCGATGGGTGGAAAGACTCTATATGTTTTTCAATTATTTTATGGTCCAATTTATTATGAGGTACTCTTCCACGATTTCTATGTGGCTTTGGAGCTAGCAATGACTTCGAAGATGTACAAAATCTTTGGAGAATTTTGTCGTTATTTTTGTGAAACCCTAGAGTGGTAAGAAAAAAGGTTCTGCACACTGGTTTACATTGTCCGTCTGCTGTTTTTAAAGAATACATTAGCGTATGAGATCTGCGAGACTCTAATCCAACCGTTTTACGTTTAACGCTTATCTGGCTGATGCACGACAGCATAAATTGGTGCTGTTGTTCATGGTCTAGATTCCAGAACTGATTATTTATATCAATTCTTCTTTCTTGATTTATCTCCCTGTTACAGTTTTTCTTACATTGATCACCACATCCATCCCTAACAGAATGTAAATCCCTTAGATTATTGTGTTTAATTATTTGTCTTTCTTCGGTTGAATATTTAAATTTTTTACGCCTTCGTTGTTCCCCATTCTTAGTAATGCGAGTTTCTATTTCATTTTCTTTCCGTTCTTCAATTTCTCTTCCATTATTTTGAATCACGTTTTCCAAATTGTCAGGTTCAGGTACTTCTGGGTATTCTTCATGATTATGGGTTACTAATTCATTATTGTTCTCCACTAGCAGGCCTTCCACTATTATAATATTTATTCCCAAATTGTCGTCTACTACCATTTGTATGTCACTTTCTACCAATTCACGTAAACCCAACCCATTCTCTTCATCTTCCATTACATTAACAGTTTTTTTAACGTTTCTGGATCTGGAAGCTTATGGGTGATATTTTTTATATCAGAAGAATTTTCTGGATTTTGAATATCGCTATTCGCCAATAAAGTAACTGGCGCATTTTCAATAATATTTTCCCAATCTGTACTACAATTTGTTGGGTTCGTAAGAGCCGAGGTAAGAGCTAAGTCAAGCAGCTTTTTCACTCTACTCATCTGAAATAAAAAAAAATTGCATAAGTTTTTAATAAAGTGCAATAATCGCAAAATCGAATTAAATATTTAAACATCTTAAGTTTGTTAAAACAATGCTAAAAATTAGAAACGCATTATTCAGAACGAAATCCATAAAAATACTTTTTGCGTAAAAGAGATCAGAATGTGCAAACCAGTTTTCTTTATGCAAACATTATTTTGTTAATATTTTAGGTTATGGTAGTAAAATTTCGAACTTACCTCTAAATCTTTAGTAAATCACTTTAAAATTATTGTATAATGTTCTTATACACAATTAAAAATATTTCCAACGTTGTTTTATCCTGAACTAACAAAAATGAACGAAAAAAAAAAACTAAAAGAAATACTATTTTTTTCAGTGGGCGATTAGAACGTGCTCACAGTTTAAAATTAAGTGCAATACTAAAGACCATATTAATACTAAACGACTTTGACAATAAATGACGTTTACTAAGAAATTTCAGCCGTAACTACATAAGGTCGTGTAGATACCACCATTATTATCTAGTATTGCTACTTCCCGCCAAAATGCTTAGTATATACTGCATACTTTGTAGATACCGCTAAACTTAATATTTGTAGTGTAGATGCGGCAAATTCACTCTAGTACTGGATAAAATAAAGTGCCTTGAATGGCTGGACATGAATATCTCATATTTCGAAAAAAATGTAGATACCCCCTTTTCGCTGAGTAGGGCAGTATATATTATTGATTTTAGAGTGATTTGGTAAAACACCGCCAATTGACTGTAGGCCGAGCGAGGCACACGTTGATTCTGTAAGATTAGATCGCGAGACAGAAGTAATTCAGTCGTAGCCACTATTTTTCACACATTTTAGGTTACGGGAGTATAATTATTTTCATTAATTGAAACACGAGATAAATACTAGTTAATTTTATTGGCAAGAGATATCTATGTGCAAGACCAGAAGTTGGTCCAAATTACTAAAGAAACAATTAAAAGAGAATTTGTTTACAAGTTATTGAAAAATGACGTTAATTAATCGTTAAAGAGCAACAGCTACCCAGTTCCCTATCAAGCGGACTTTCATTAATAGCTAGGCGCGTAAGAAACTATTATTTGCTTAAACAATCCCGTAACCGTGAAACCCGAATTTCAGTTGAGAAACTTACTCTGAATATTAATAAAACAACTGCTTATTGGAAGAAGAACCGATCCCGAGCTAAGTTGGAAATTAACTAACTCAAAGGAGGGTATCGTTTTTTGGGTTTTTTGCGACCCCGTACGAAATTTTTTTCTTTAAAACGGCCCGGAACATACTTTTTTTTAATTTTGAAATCTATTTTTCGACAAAATCACAAGGACTGACAAGGAGGATTTGCAACATGGCGGCCGGCTTTCATTCACCAATACTTTCTGCTATGTTTTTTATTGGTACCCTTTAAAAACATAAATACTGGTATTATTACTACAAAAAATGGAAATTAAGAAATAATAATGTAAAATTGTTGAATTTGTGATGTCATCAGTTGTCATCGAAATGACAAATATAAAAATTAATTTGTAATCTGTAACATAAGATTTATTATTGTTGTCACCACTTTCAAACTGACAATTGTCACTTTTAAACTGACAATTCACACTTTCAAACTGACAGTTGTCACTTTTAAACTGACAATTGTCACTTTTAATCTGACAATTGTCTCTTTAAAACTGACGATTGTCTCTTTCGATCTGACAATTGTCACTTTTAATCTGACAATCGTCTGTCATTTAATTTTCGCTTTGACCTTGTGCGAATAGCGCATGTGCTAGTTATTGTAAGTTAGCTTGAAAGTTTCATTATTTATCATTGTGATATGTATTGTGGTCCAAGGGTAGAGTGTATGCTTTACACATAAAAGTTCTTTGATACGATTTTACAAGATATATGACGAATTTGTTGTTCACACCTCAATCCGACATTTTGACATTTATAGTGCCATCTTGCCATCTGACAGTATGACAGATGTAACATAATCTATCCTTTACGATCTTAAAACTGAGAATTGTCAGTTTAAAAGTGACAATTGTTAGTTTGAAAGTGACAATAATTGAAAAATAAATTGAAACATTGGTCCTAATACGCATTCGTAGATTGCTGCACATTCCGTATTGTTTTATTTTTTCATCGTATAGGGTCGGTTAGCTTTAAGAAGTTAAAATTGTCTCGCGGATAATATGTTTGAGAACATGCGCAGACGACGGAATTTCCCTCTAGTTATCGCCTCCTGGCTTATAGTAGCTATATATACTGTGGTTCTGTGTTAAGACATGCGTTGTTGCCATACTTGAAACACGGATTTTAATAATAAATGTCAAACTCTTCTATTTCTTAAAAATTATTAAATATTCGAACCTTTTCAGACCGATGTAATAGTTTTAAAAATGTATTACGTATTTTTTTTTCATTTCAAAGAGATTTCTTGCTTTAAATATATATTATTTATTAATAATTTTAGCCCTAAATATAAGGTAATTTAGAATTTCACACGATGGAAATTCATTTTATGCTTATAGTTTTAATAGAAAAACAAATTTTCGTTTTCTCCTCTTAGATTTTCAAGTTTTTGAAACATAAATTTTTTTTTCGTGAGAAACCCAAAACACTCATTTAAAACGATACCCTCCTTTCTAAATAATTTTCAAAATTACAAACGAAATTAGTGTCACACATCTAAAGGATTGGTTTGACCCCCATAAGCTTCCCGGTACCACCCTTAATCTTACTGGATTCTAACAAGTCAGAAATAAGAGCAATTTACTAAGCGAACTAAGAAGGGCGTATCTCTTTTTATTTGACTTCCAGTAAGTGCTGCCCTCTGGGAAAATTTGAAAGAGTTTACTTGAATTTGATTATTCGATATATCAGCGACTAGCTATGCAATTAGAATCCGCGCCATATAATATTAAGTCTGATCTCTCGAGTCAGGTAAAGGTCGGGTTATAAATTATGAACTTTGGACTTTACAGGGATGAAAAAACCGCCCAAAAACCCATCATCCAAAGCCATGTCCTGTCTTCCAATTTCTTATCTAATAACATTACTAAATAAGTTGTATTACATTTTTGAACGAGTTATTTAATTTCGTGTCAGAAGGGTTTATGTACTACATATGTTGTAAGCTTGTTGGATTTTTCCTTTTGCAGGCCCTTCTGAGAAGGACAGCCTTTGTCCAGTTGATTTATATATTTCTAAAGTGAATATTTACAATGTATTGAATTCAACTAAATAGTCTATGTTCTGAAGTGCTTGACAATTTATCACTTCCTCTATGTTAAATATAAGACCCCCTGAATAAGGTACTGTTGCAATATTAAAACCTGGTAATACCAATAATATCTAAACTATTTGAGAAACTTCTCTTAAAAGATTAAAACCCATAAAAGAAAGCAAAAACCTAATTTTAAAACATCAATTTGGCTTTAGGAATAAGCATTCCACTATCGATCAAGTTCACAGAATAATGAACGAAATGGAAACAACAATAGAAGGAAAGAAGATATGTAATACATTATTTCTAGATGTAGCCTTCGACAATGTATGGTTGGAATATTTGGAATACAAATTAACAAAGCTCTTGCCAAAACGATATTGTGATATTCTCAAGTCCTATATAAGTGACAGAATTGAGAGAAATATTATGGTGATGAAAAGTTTGACATAGATAACTATTAAATTGGTTTGTGGTGCCTTTTATTTCAGAAAACCCCCCTTTGTGAAATCATTTAAATTGGTATGTTCTGTTTTTTTTTTAAATTATTTTCTCAGGGTGAGTTCAATTAAATAAAAACTGTATTGCACTAATAAATCGACTTTAATATCTTTCACACTCTTGTACTAATAAGAAGTATCATAGAGGAAAAATTTCACAAATTCATTATAATGATCAAAATATTTTTTTTTGGGGGAATTTTGACCATAAAAAAATTCCAGATCTATTACTTTTTTTCTTTGGTTTACAAAAAAAAAATACTAATCCAAAAAAAAAAACTTATCTTATTATCACTCACATTTTTTAAAACTTTATATTTTCTCTCAAATTCTAGTAGATTTTTATTTTTATTTCTATTTTATTTTTTTGTATCTAATCTTTTGTCAATAATAATGATCATTCAACAACAACCTTTTTCAATTTTTGTTTTCTTACACCCACTTTGTCAAAACAAAATAAAATCTAAACTCAAGTATCATGCATAAACACCTTAAATTTTATTTTTATAACCTTATTTTCATTTTTTATTCCTGTCATACTTACATATGACACTTACTTATCACGTTTCAACCATACAATTTCAACCATACAATACATAAAACAGCACCAAAATTATACATAAGAACAGACCATTTTACTATATATGCACTCCTCACTAGTTAATGTCATTATTTGAGAAATCGTTTTCCACGAAATTTCAGTGGCGATTTTATCCCACAGGTGGGAAAATTTTTCTACCATATCTATCAAAGTACTTTCTTCAAGGCTCATTTTTTACGTAAACACAAACAAGATAGATATCACAGAAGAATCAAAACAATATTTGATGTCAATTGTCAAATAACATCTAGGCACATGCGCATTCATTATGCAATATTAATCATAAGCATAAACATTGAAAATTGCGAACTTTCAAGGTCAAACTTTTATGATTATGCTTGTGATTAGTAATTAAAACGTTGGATAAATGCTCCAACTGAAACGCAGATTTTATGATTAGGATAGTGACAATGACAATGACAGTGACAGAGTGACAAAGTGACAGAGTGACAGAGTGACAGAGTGACAGAGTGACAGAGTGACAGAGTGACAGAGTGACAGAGTGACAGAGTGACAGAGTGACAGAGTGACAGAGTGACAGAGTGACAGAGTGACAGAGTGACAGAGTGACAGAGTGACAGAGTGACAGAGTGACAGAGTGACAGAGTGACAGAGTGACAGAGTGACAGAGTGACAGAGTGACAGAGTGACAGAGTGACAGAGTGACAGTGACAGTTACAATGATACATAAATTGGGGGCTAGGACATCTGGACGTCACCGTTTCGGCGTGGCCATTTCGGTGTAGCCATTTGGACGTCAGGCCATTTCGCCGTCGGCCGTTACGGCGTCCGCCATTTCGGCGTCGCCGGGAATACAATTTTTAGTATGTATGTTAAAACTGCTGTAGTTTTATTCTAAAATAAGTAAAGAATTGAAATATGTGAAGTATTGCATAGGATTGGAATAAATGCTTTAATCTGTTTTTCAAGTACCTATCAGAATTATAACAGAATTGTAATTAATATTTTATACAGGGTGATTCATTAGGAAACTGATATACATTAACTGTGGATGGGGGTCACCGAGGTGATTCTAAAAACCCCTATTCAATGGGTATTGCGCTTTTTATAACCGATATACAGGGTGTTTTATCCATTTTGCCCATTTCTTTCCTTGCTCATAACATTTGAACCACCCCGTAGATTTTTTTGATATTTTCAGAATCTGCAGTAATTTTTCGTATTAGTTTCCAAATTTGAAAACTGAGTCTTAATAGGTTATTTTTTTAGACAACTTCAAAAATTACTTTTGTTAGATTTTAGACTATGAAAATTTTCGAAAAAATTTTTTGGCCAATTTCAATTTTTTTTCTCAAAATATACATCGTTATAATTACTACTGATGAAAAGACAAATAAAAAAAAATGATAATACAAGAATTTTAAAAAATGTAAAATTTGAGATTCGAATATTCCATTTTTTTTCGGTCAACGCTTCAAACTTTTATGGATAACTCCTACTTGCTCAGATTGCACAGAAAAACTAATAAAATTTTCAAAATCTACAGTATTTTTTAGAAATTTGAAAACTGAGTCTTAATAGGTTATTTTTGTATACAACTTTGAAGATGACTTTTGTTAGATTTCAGTGGCATTTTAGACTGAAAATTTTCGAAAATTTTTTTTGACCAATTTCAATTTTTTCGACACGAAATCAGTTTTATTATTTAATTATAATAAACCAAATTATAAGAAATATAACAATTATTTAAAATTTAAAAAATTATATTGTTAAGTTTGATAAAACTTCCAACGGTAAAATGGCCGACGCCGAAATGGCCGACGTCCAAACGGCCACGCCGAAACGTCCCATTCCCATAAATTGGGCCTTAGACTTCGGCAACTTTCCTCGCGTCATCTAGAGAGGGTAGAATAGATAACACACCGTTTAAAATTTAAATTTTATAATTTTCGTACCTTAAGACGAGAGCGAGTGTAATGATGAGATGAGTAGAAAGATGTAGTTATTGACAAGTTTAGTCTTGACAAAGCTTTTCGGAATAAGTAGAGCTAAATATTAATATTTTTAGAATTATAAGATCGAATGATTTTTAGGTTAAGTTAGTTTTATCCACCTTAAAGCTGAGATAATAAATATTGCGGACAATATACAGCGCAATATTCCCTAGACATTTATAAGATTACTTATAGAATATAAATGGTACCAAATAATATAGTTAATATAAAAGATAACATAATCAAATTTGTATTGGCAAGAGGAAACATTATTTTCCAGGAAAAAATAGACATAATTAAGTCCCTGTCCCAAAATTGGGTAAAAAATAAGGTTATAAGTCTTAAAATGGATGCAGTGTAGAGTACAGTTCAATTTACTTGAGATTGTTTTCATATCGAATTGGAACACTTTATTATGACTTAAATTTGTATGACTTTTCACTATGCTCTTGTAATCACTTGAATAATTTCATTGTAACTCTGTAGGAAGTTTTCTGTATTTCCTGTTTCCAATGGTAAAATTAATCTGCCAGATACAGGCACAGTTTTCATCTATTACTATACGAAGAAAATAAACATTTATAAGTGAACTAGATAAAAATCTTTCTCAAACGTAGTACCTATGTACGTTTTAAAATAGAGATAGAGATATACTTTAGAATAATCACGAACAGGATAGATTGTGTATCTATAAATAGACTTTGTATGATTTTAAATTAATCTTGCTGATTTAATAAAGTCGCTTAATACTTTTATTTCTTGGATTTGGCATTGGAAAATTTTACTGATCTTTTTATTGTTTTGTTTTCAGGAATTTGTATGTTACTCTTCGGCTACACCTTAATAGGATCCGTAATATTCCTTTCGATCGAAGACGGAACGAGTTACCAACACCAAATCCTAGCCACGACGTCTATATCAACAAATATCAATAGTAGCAGTAAAAGATCCAATCCTAGCGCGGAACTTAAAGCGAAAACTGATGAAGCTAGAGCCAAAACTGTCGAAAACATTTGGGATATTACCGTTAGTTTAAATATTTTATACAGGTAAGTTATCACTTATGTTAAAAATACTAAACTGTTAATTTTTATGCCCTCTATAAAGCTTTAGGTCCCCTAAATATTCCCTTTATTCATTTTAAAACTTTATAAAATAGAAAAATAGGAGGCAAATAACATAAAATATAAGAACACCTTGTATACGTTAAATAATTGTAATACTAAGTTATACATAAAAAAGTATGTGACTTGAAATTTGATAAATTAAAACAAAGTCACACAGAAATAAAAATATGTTAATATTAACATATCTAGCAAGCCGAGTAGTTCGATAATAATAATAAAAATAAATAATAAGTATTTTCTCGGGGCACATACTGCAGATTCGACAAAAAAAATGTATAAACAACAGGATACAAGAACATAGAAATGTCGTACGAGGGGTGGCTCTTATATAATCCATCTATGACATAGCTACCCAGTACAGGGGGGGTCAAATATAACTTTCAGAAAAAAGTTACATAACGGGTGGTCTAGCGAGAAAGTGGATAATTCGGTCTCATACCACTATTTCTTTTACTCTCAGCTGAGTAGTGATTTAAGAACAAATGAATATGTCAAAATGATTAAAAATACGATATCGGTTATTAAAAGAACGTAGGAATATCCCTACAACTTATGCTTTCATTAATAGAAATCGTCAATGACTAAACTTTCTTGCGCTATTATTTGATGCTAATGAAATCATAATTTACTAACGGAGA
This sequence comes from Neocrepidodera transversa, assembly GCA_963243735.1. Lineage (NCBI taxonomy): Eukaryota > Metazoa > Arthropoda > Insecta > Coleoptera > Chrysomelidae > Neocrepidodera > Neocrepidodera transversa. The sequence goes on along the minus strand of OY725354.1, from coordinate 18,436,954 downwards.
CCAAAAATAAGTATTTTATATTTTGTGTCAACAACAAAATCCTCTTTCTTTCTTATAATATCTGTGAGAAAATAAAAACTTCTCAACACCGCAGATGCCTAACTGTTCCCTGTTCGTTCTAATCCAAAGAGACCTGCAAGAAAGACACTCCTGTTTCTTAGATTCTTACCGGATTCACTTTAGCCAACAAACCGGGTCTTGGGAAATTTATTATTGCCCCTGGTTTTTAGGTCATCCAGTTAGGTGGGAACCCAATATTACTCTTAGTTTACCTCTTAGAAAAATAGTGACAATAACATTAATAATTACTGTTCTGGGTACAACTTGTGCCATCCAGTACAAATTAAATTGGAGACAAATTAATAAAAACGTTAACCTTCAAATTATATATAAGTATTAACTACAACTTAACAAATTATTACATTTGTGACATAAGACAAATTAAAAAAAAACCTCTTGGTATTTCCCCGTTATTACAGAAGTTGTTTTTTTTTGTGACTCTGGTTTATAATTTTGTTTTAATTTATCTTACAATATTTTCCCGAAACGATCGTCTATGCTTACATATAGTTATAAATAAAAAAATGAGGATAAAAGGGTAATTACTGGACAAAATGATGCAAAAATATCAAAAACGGGGTAAAATTAAATGAAAAAAAAAGACGAAATCTAGAAAGAGGGGTAATTTAATGAAAAAAGAGACGAAATTCAGAAAAAATTAATTGAAAAAAAGATGCTAAGATAGCCAAAAAAAGGGAGGAAAATTACCGAAAAAAATGGCAAAATATGGATAAAATTGAGAAAAAACTGGTAAATTAATTGAAAAAAGAGACGAAATCGAGCAAAAAGGGGTAATTAATTGAAAAAAAAGTTGCTGAAGTAGACATAAAAAGCGGGAAAAAAAGGGACGACATTGAAAGAAAAATGTAATGAACTGAGATAAAGATGCAAAATTATCAAAAAAAAAGGGCGGGGGAAGTTTTTAAAAAGTTGGCTTCGTTAAAATATTTTCCTAATTAGGAAAACAACTTTTATTTTTTTCCACTTTTTTTTGTTTTTTTTTCTCTTTTTTTTTGTTTTTTTGACCAACTCTTTTTTTTCCATTTTTGGTTTTGTTTTTTGGCCCACTTTTTGTTGTTTTACCCATTATTCTTTTTTTTTGTTTTTTTTTGTCCCACTTTTTGATCTACTTTTTCCCGCTTGGCCGCAATTTTTTCTTGTTTTTACCCCATTTTTCTCACTTGTATTTTTTGACTCAATTTTTCCCCACTTTTTAACAAACTTTTGTTTTTTTCCTCAGTACACCTTTTTGCCTTACTTTCCTCGTTTTTCTCCTCATTTTATTGTTGTTGTCTGTCCCACTTTGTTTTTCTTTTTTCCCACTTTTTGTTTGTTTTTTGTCTCGCTTTTTTTGATCTAGTTTTCTTAACTTTTTTTGCCTGACACTGCTCCACTGTTTTCTTGTTTTTTTTCCCTTTTATTTTGTTTTTTTTCCACTTTTTTTTGTTTCTTGCCTACTTTTTTTGCCTTACTTTTCCCCACCTTTTTGCCTCTTAGTTTGTTTTTCATTTGTCCCCACTTTTTTGGTTTTGTGTCCCCCAAATTTTTTTCTGTTTTTTTCTTGCCCACTTTTTGTTTTACTTTTGGTTGTGTTTTTTGCCGCACTTTTTGTTTTTTCTCCACTTTTTTTTGTTTTAGGTCCAACTTTTTTTTGTTTTCTTACTACTTTTTTTCTGTTTTTTGTCCCACTTTTTGTTTTTTCCTTACTTTTTTTGTTTTAGGCCAAAATTCTTTTTGGTTTTCATACGACTTTTTTTTGTTTTTTTGCCTCTTTTATTCTGTTTTTTAGCCACTTTTTTGTTTCTTGCCCTACTTTTTTTTTCATACCACTTTTTTTTGTTTTTTTGTCTCTTTTATTCTGTTTTTTAGCCACTTTTTTGTTTCTTGCCCAACTTTTTTTTGTTTCATTTTACCCCACATTGTGCCCTTTTTTTGTTATCTCTCCCACTTACTATACTATACTATACTATACTATACTAGTGCCTTTATTTTGCATTGTTATATATACAATACATAATATATGAAGAGGCGAAGTCTAGCTTGCGCTACTCTACTTAACCTCTCCTCACATATTTTATAGTTTGAGAATTTTTTGTATATGATGTAATATATAATATTATGTAACTCATTTTATAAGATTTGACATTATAAAATATCATAAAGTGTAAAAAAGATAAAAATAAAAATATACTGTAAAATTAAAAAAAATATTAAATGATATTAAATATTAAATATTAAATATGCAAAGTAAATTACTGGGTGGACAGCAACAGAAGTTTAAAATATTTTTTAAAAGATCTTTCAGATTTAGTTTTGAAGTCATTTGGTATATTATTAAAAATATTAACCGCATTGTAAGTGAATGAACGCCGAAACAAGGTTAGATTGTATCTGGGCAGCATTAGAGTATTCGGGTATCTTAAGGGCAAATTGTGAGCATTGCCTCTAAATTGCAATTTCTCTATAAGATACGGAGGTTTGGAAGTTGCTATAGTTCGAAATACTAAGGATGACATATGGTACTTAAACATGTTTCCGACTTTAAGCCATTGGAGTTCATTAATTTTGAAGGACACCCTGTCATATCGTTTTAGACCGTAAACGAATCTACAACAAAAATTTTCAATCTTTTGTAATCTGTATTTAGTAATTTGATCTAAACAAGGATAATATAATACTAACCCATATTTTAAAATTGATAATACTAAGGATTCGCACAGAGTTTTCCTCAACGATAGATTAAGGATGTGACGATATCTATATAACTGTCGCACAATAAGGTAAGACTTCTTGACCAACAACGACACATGTTCTTGAAAACGAAGTTTGCAATCAAATATTATTCCAAGATTTTTAGAACTTTTAGTTATTCTTAATGGCTCATTATTTATAATTAAAGGAAAACCATTGAAGTTATATATATTATTCGAATTTGGACTAAAGAACATGGCGCTACATTTACTAGTATTTAATTTAAGATTATGGGCTTCTGAATATTTTGCTAGTTCTTGTAGATCACTATTTATAAGAGTACTATCAAGGTCCTCGAAATTTGGATCAAATGACAAATATACCTGTGTATCGTCGGCAAATGATTGCAATTTAACATGTCTTACATATTTGTGAATATCAGATATATAGATTAGAAACAACAAGGGTCCTAGAACTGATCCCTGTGGCACTCCAGAAGAAACACACGAAAAACTAGATGAACTGTTTCCTGAAACGACTTTTTGATAACGGTTACTAAGGTAGTACTTAAAAAATCTTAAGGATATATCATCGAAATTGTAGTAGTTAAGTTTGGCACATAAAAGTTTATGATCGAGAGTGTCAAACGCTTTAGAAAAATCTAACTGAACAACAGATGTAGCCAATCCCGCGTCAAGTGATCTGATGATGTAATCGGTTATGTTCAATAGAAGTGTAGTAGTGCTAAAATTTTTCCGAAACCCAGATTGGCTTGTATCAATAATTTCATTCACAAAGACATAATCATAAATTTGCTTACTAACTATTTTTTCCAGAACTTTTGATAAACAAGGGAGTATGCTTATCGGGCGGAGATCACTAAACACCTGTGGATTTTTGATTTTTGGCAGCGGTTTTACTAGTGAAAATTTCCAAATATCTGGGAAATATCCATTCTCCAAACAACAATTTATAATGTGCGTAATAAAAGGCGCAACTACGTTTAAACACAGTTTTAGCATTTTTGCAGAGATATTATCATTTCCAAGTGCATTCGATTTCAAATTCATCACAGTATGTACAATTTCTTCCGTCGTTGCAAGTTTAAAAGAAAAGGAAATGTTGTCATTAAATTTATTTAAGTTATAAAAACCTGAGGTTTCTGGACACGAATTTCTGGTGGTATAAACAGATAAAAAATACTTATTTATTTCAATAGGATCGTTCAAATGAGTTGGTACGTGAAAATCGGAATTATTTTTAATATTTAGTGACTTGACAGTTTTCCATAACTGTTTGGAATTTCGGGTAGCAAGACGGTGCGTTAGATAAGCAGTTTTTTCTCTTCTAATCGCACTAGTCATACAATTTCGAAGATCTTTATAATAAATATAATCGTGAACGTTTTTAGACGTTTTGTACTTGGATAGGGCTTTATCTCGGATTTTCATCATATCGCGTATAGTCGGTGTTAACCATGGTGCAAATGGTTTTGTAATTTTTGATTGAACATAGGGTGCATGTTTATCGAATAATAAAGTTATATAATCATTAAATAAGGTTATCTTTTTATCTATAATATTCTCGTAAATAATATTGTAAAATGGAATATTTAAAAGATCTCTATTAAATTCGTCAAACGAGAAGAGATTATAATTTCGATAAGTAATAAACTTAATAGATTTACGCACGGTGATTTCTAGATTAATTTTACAGAACACTGCCAAGTGATTTGAAATTTCATGTTTAAAGGTACCGGATTCAATTATAAGGTCGCTTTTATTTGTAAATATAATATCAAGTAATGTTTGAGATGTGCTCGTTATATGGGTAGGGTCTGTAATTAATTGCCTAAAATCATATGATTCCAAACAATCACTTATGGGATTTACAACAAGTTGGTCAACATTTATATCACCTGTTATAACAATATTCTCAAATTGGGGAACAATATAAGACAAAATATTATCGAAGTAATTTACAAAAGTACTAATATTACACGCTACAGTACGGTAAATAACACCTATTAACATATTTTGGTGTCCAATTTGCAAGGAAAGCCACAAGTGTTCGATACCCTGAACGGTAGCGAATTCATTCAAAACTGTTTTAAATTTTATAGAGTCTCGAATATAAAACCCCACACCTCCGCCAATACGTCCAATGCGATCATTTCTTATTAAATTGTATCCTGGAATGAATATGTTTTCGTCAGGAATGCGAGGATCTAACCAAGTTTCAGACATACAAACAATGTCCATTTTTTGTTTATTTATCAAGTCAACAAACTGATTAAACTTTGGAAAAAGAGAGCAAGTATTGAAGTGGGCTACTTTCAGTAATTTATTTTGCATATTGAATTCTATTTTTTAAATTATTTATATGGCTAAGGTAAACACTGCAATGTGGGCTGTTTACATTGTGTTCCGTGTTAAATTTTGTTTTAAGTTTGATGTTCGTAGAATTACAATTATTGCAGCAAAGCACTTGAGATTGACAATCTATTTTTTCATGGGGACAAATTATTGATTCACTCCGACAGTCCTTCTTATGATGACCGAATTTACAACATTTAAAACATCTGATTAGACTAAAGTGCTCTTTAATAAAACATTTAGACCAACCAATAAATAAAGAGCCTTTACTCATGATATCGTTGAAAGCTGTAGGTGATATTTCCAACACAACATTAAAGTTATTTTTAAACTTCATTTTAGTGACGTACTTAATATTATCGGCAGAAATGTTTAGATTATTTGCAGCAATAAGATTTTTAACAAAGTCTTGATCCTCTGCGGAAGTTGAATCAACATTGTAGACAATCAATCTAGGATTAAGCTTTTTAGGAACAGTTACATTATAAGACCTTCCAACTTTGTTTTTGTTTTACCTCACTTTTTTTATTTTTTGCCGAACATGTTTTTTTTGTCTCACTTTTTCTCCAACTTTTGGTTTTGTTTTTTGCCCTACTATTTGGTTTTCCCCCACTTTTTCCCCACTTAGAGATTTGGCTAAATTGGTTTTCGAAAATTTATGGCGTCAAAAACATTTTCCTAGATTTAGGGAAAATTTCTGAAATTTGTCAATGTTGCAAAGAAATTTTTAGAAGTTTTTTGAAAAATATAGCACATCGTTTAGGTATATTTCACAAGTTTTTAAAAAATTGCCGGCGTTGTAAATATTTTCCTAGATTTACATAGGAAAAATGGCTTTTGAAAAATTAGACATTTTTCCCAAATTTTCGAAAAATTGGCGTCCTAAAAATAATTTCCAAGATTTTTAAAATTTTTCAATGCAAGATTTTTTTAAAAATTTGTCACAGTTACTAATATTTTTTATCCGATTTATAAAATGTTTCTAAAATTTGGGAACGCAGTGTCTCAATTGTTTTTCAAGTTTAATTATTTTTTTTTAATTTAATAACGTTTTAAAATTAAATTTGAGCAAAAAACATTCTCTAATTTTTGAAAATTAGAAACGTCGCAAACTGTCTTACATTAGTAAGTTAATATTTATTAACTATTGATCCCTGTAGATAGTGTAAAAATGTAGTTAATAAGTCTGTATGTCTGTCTGTGTGTCTGTGTACACGTTTTTTCGAAAACTACTGGGCTGATTAACACCAAACTTGGTACATAGATACCTTAGTTCAAGGGCATTTGCTGCTATGATTTTGAGCCCAAACCTCCAGGAGCCGGAAATAATGGGCCACCAGGGGGAAAGGGAGAAGGGTCAAAGTTTAGATTAAAAAATCGATTTTTGTGGGGAGCATCGAGTTTAAAGTTATATATACAATCGATTAAAAAATCTGTTTTTTAATCAATTTTTTTAACCAATTAGATTAATAGCTTTTTAATCGATTTTTTCGACAGTTAATAATGATTTCGATCTTTGCGAGTTTGAAAATGTTTATAAACACATTTTTTTAGGGATAATTGGACCAGGTTAGCGGCTCAAGAAATTACAAGATTTCAAGATGAACTTATTAAATCAATGACTGAAGAAATAGCTACTCAGCAACCGCTACAAGTAGTTAAATATGGAGGAAAACAGGTTTCCGAAAATTATGAATGGAGTTTCGCAAAGGCCTTCCTCTATTCTTTGACCGTATTAACCACTATAGGTAAGTCGAAAATTTGCCTTTTATCTTATTAGAGAGAATGTTGTATAAAATTGTTTAAATCTTAAACAACTCCGCCACTGTCTCCACGTGCGTAGATTATATAACGAAACGTAAGCGGCGCGGCGAGTCCTGAGTCCTGACGCTTTGTGTCTCGCTTTTTGTGCTTATCAACAGTGTCACCCACTTTGACGACAAGACAAGCGGGATTTTCTTTCGGGTTTACACCATGACAATCGTCTTGTTTACGTATTGTAAAAGCTCCGGCTGCAAATAAGCACACTAGGAATTTACAATGGGGGCCTTTGGATGGCGAATGTAACGAGAAGCGAAAAAAAAATAACGAGAAAAACATTTTAAAAAGAATTTCGTTTCGCTTTGTGTTCGACTAGATAAAATTAAAGAGACGAGGGAAGGGAAGTTGCAGTAACAAGAACAAAGGATATATCGTCGCGTCGTATGTGGGATTTTATAAATACGTCGATAAAGGAAACTCGTTTCGAATATGAAATTAATTTAACTTATTAAGTGAATTAAAACAAGTTTTATGTACTTAAGATCTTTAACACTTAAGCAACTTAAGTAAAAACAGTGCTTGACATATATGAAAACTATATTGTTGCTTTTAAACTAGTCAAAATTTACAAGGAATTAATAAAATTACTGATAATTACCTATTAGTAAAAACAATTAAAAAGACACAGATTGTTTATTTTTATACACAAACTTTCAATAAATATTTATTCTTTAACGTACATTAACTTTATCAAAGGTCGGACAAAGTCATATTACATTTATTATTCCACCTCTTATCACTTTCATAAATTTAACGGACTGTCCACGTCCTGCTGAAACTTATAGCGTTTTCGATTAATGGTTCTGGATTCGTTTCTAAAGTGATGCAATGACGTCATTGCTCTTCTACTGATTGCAAACATAATACGGTATGTCTCATAGAGTTAGAGAAATATTGAGTAATTTGAGAATGATCTTCAACCAAATATGAAGATTGCTAGTAGAGCAATAGGAAATTTCGCGAGGAGCGTTACAAGCGTGCTCGAGAACGGTAAGAACAAGTTTTTTTCACTTTTGGGACATACGGTATGCAACTTACAAGAATTTTTATTATTGGGACATACTGTATTGATATATAATAAAAATGAATTAATTTTTTTTTAATATAAAGTTTAAAAATCATTAAAACCATCAAAATAAAAGTTCTATTAACACTAAAGAAAATAACATTCTGTACACAAATTACCCTACCTTAATGGTAAACTGCCACCTTAATTTTTTTTAAATTAAGAAATGTCAAAAATTGAAGTATTACCTACGATTGGTGGTAATTAAAAATGAAAAAAATCGGCTGTGTCATCCCAGAACTTTCCCGGCTCGGGTGTGAAGAATGAGATTATTTTAATTACAAAATACAAAATTTCTAAATGGAAAAGTAAAATGCTATAAAAATGAAAGAAATTGCTGGAAAAAAATGGGTAAACATTGCAAAAATACACAAAAATTAATTAAAATGAAAAACGACAAATATTACTTAAAATGGCACCTTGTTATTATAAATACTAACAAGATAATGAATTATTTAAAAAAAATGCCCAAAAAATGGTAAAAATGATAAAGAATTGCTAAATTTCAGTATAAATTAAAACTAAAATAAAGAAAAAAGTGAAAATGGGCAAAAATCAAAACTTGGATAAGAATCTTAATACAATTTGTAAAAATTGGCAAAAAAGGTTAAAAAGCAAAAAAGTAACAATAGTAACGAAGGTATAAAATAAAGCAAAAAAAGGAAAAATGGTAAAAAAACTTGTGAAAAAAAGGAAAAAGGGGAAAAAATTAACAAAAAGTCAAAAAAAAAGTCAAATAAAGCAAAGTAAAGAAAAAAATGCAAAATACGCCAAAAAAATTAAAAAAAGCAAAAAAAACCAAGACAAGTTTTTAAAAAGCAAAAAAGTAGCAAAAAGAAATAAAAAAACAACAAAAATGGTAAAAAGCTACAAAAAAAAAGCAAAACGGAAGCAAATAACGACAAAAAAGGACAAAAAAGCTCAAAAACTAATAGCAAATTATGCCAAAAAAAGGCAAAATAGAGGAAAAATAAAGGCAAAAATTGCAAAAAAATGGAAAAGGGAAAAACACCAAAAAAAATCAAAAAAGGCCAAATAAGACAAAATAAAGGGGAAAAGAAAAATATGCCAAAAAAGGAAAAAAAACAAAAAAACTTTTCTTAAAGTCCAAAAAATGTGACAAATAAAGGGAAAAATCCAAAATACACCAAATAATAAACAAAGTAGTATGAAAATAAAGGCAAAAAAGGCAAGAAAATACAAAAATGCAAAAAAGGGGTAAAAGCACCAAAAAAAGCTAAAAAAGCAACAAAAAGGCAAAAAGTTCAAAAAGTTAATCAAAAAAAGTTTTAAAAAGGGCAAAAAGGTCAGAAAAAAGGAAAAAAAGGGTAAAAACGAAATCAAAAATGCATAAAAAAGTAAAAATAGGAGTAAAAGGGCAAAAAACGCCAAAATAGTAAAAAAAGCAAAATAATATGAAAATAAAAGCAAAAATGTTAAAAAAAATCAAAAAGAAGCAAAAAAGGGGTAAAAAAGCAAAAAAAAGGCAAAAAGGTCAAAAAACTTCAAAAAAGTAAAAAAAAATTAAAACAGTGCGAACGGGGAAAAGGCCAAAAAAAAGGAAAAAATGTTAAAAAAAATAAAAAAAGGCAAAATAAAGCAAAAACAAAACAATCGGTTGTGTCACCCCAAAACTTTCCCGACGAGTATACGCACGAATACTTTTTCAGATATTTAATGTAAAGTTTCAAATTTTGACATTGTTTAATTTTTGACAAGTGACAGTTGGAGAAATAATTTTGACTGTTCTGAATAGAGATTTTCAAGGGCTTTCAAATGACATATTGCAAATCAAATTCCGTTACATATTGCTGTAATATTCTGATAGTGACACTTCCGTTTGACAGACGTCGTACAAAAACTAATGGGTTCTTCCGACGGGTAACCCAAACCCATATACCAAATTTCAGCTCAGTCAGATTAAACGTGTGGCCTCTAACGTGGAAGAATACACACAGACAGACAGACTTCCATCTGGAAACGGTCTTAATCATCTCAGGTGACCTCAAAAATGATATTTCTATCTTTAACTCTAAAATTTTGTTTAGCTCGTTCACAATACTTTCCATTCTCGGAGGTGGGTCGGGAAAGTAAAACTTACCTATTAACGGAACATTTCGAATAAAAAGTAGTTTAGAAATTTTATATAATCCTAGGAAGTAATTTCAATACAATTTACTAATAAGTTCATCGAAGATAAATTCAATCTAATGTTTAAAAATCAGAATTTTCAGATATTTTATAATAAAGCATTTTGATTGGTCCATTGAAATAATTTTTATAGTAGATTCTGTAACAAGGTTAGAATGAAAAATTCGACACGAGTAGAAAATTCCGAATGCGAGCGTCAGCGAGTGTGAGGAACCACGAGTGTCGAATTTTTTCATTTTAACCGAGTAACAGACTATATTTTCTCCACGATCAAAATGTATGAATCAAAATTAAATTAAATCTGAACACAAGTTATTTGTTGACATATTTGTATTACAGTAATATTTATAGTGTTATGGAACACTTACCGAAATTACAATCTTTTGCATTGATATTTTTTCATAATTTACAATTTTAGATATTATTAAATTCTATATCAACTTCACTTGATTTTTCACTCATTATTTTGTTTAAATTAAAACTTGTTTGAAAATAATTATTATCGTCGCCATTTTGTATCTGACAGTGACACTTTTGAAATCCATGGCAATCCCATATCGTTTATTTCGATTACAGAAAATCCATTCTTTACCGTGATAAATAACGAAAATACATGCATTCTTGCTTCTTTTTTCAAAATTAATAGTGGAAAAGTGCATTCTTACTCTTTTTTTTTCAAATTTGAGTGTGGAAAAATGCATTCTTGCTTCTTTTTTTTTAAATTAACAGTGCAAAAATGCATTCTTGCTTCTTTTTTTTCAAAATTAACAATGGAATAATGAAGTCTTGCTCTTTTTTTTTAAGTTTGAGTGTAGAAAAATGCATTCCTGCTTCTTCCTTATTTTTTGAAATTAACAGTGCAAAAATGTAGCTTTGTCTTTTTTCAAATTGAGTGTAAAAATGCATTATTGCTTCTTTTTTCAAAATTAATAGTGGAAAAATGCATTCTTGCTATTTTTTTTCCAAATTTGACTGTAGAAAAATGCATTCTTGCTTCTTTTTTCAAAATTAATAGTGGAAAAATACATTCTTGGTCTTTTTTTCAAATTTGAGTATAGAAAAATGCATTATTGCTTCTTTTTTCAAAATTAAGTATTGAAAAATGCATTCTTGCTTCTTTTTTTTTAAATTAACAGTGCAAAAATGCATCTTTGTCTTTTTTCAAATTGAGTGTAGAAAAATGCATTCTTGCTTCTTTTTTTTTTCAAAATTAACAACGGAATAATGAAGTCTTGCTCTTTTTTTTAAATTTGAGTGTAGAAAAATGCATTCTTGCTTCTTTTTTTCAAAATTAACAATGGAATAATGAAGTCTTGCTCTTTCTTTTTTAAGTTTGAGTGTAGAAAAATGCATTCTTGCTTCTTCCTTATTTTTTGAAATTAACAGTGCAAAAATGCATCTTTGTCTTTTTTCAAATTCAGTGTATATAAATGCATTATTGCTTCTTTTTTCAAAATTAAGGATAGAAAAATGCATTCTTGCTCTTCTTTTTCCAAATTTGAGTGTAGAAAAATGCATTCTTGCTTCTTTCTTTTTTTTCAAAATTAACAATGGAAAATGCAGTCTTGCTTCTTTTTTTCAAAATTAATAGTGGAAAAGTGCATTCTTGCTCTTTTTTTTCAAATTTGAGTGTGGAAAAATGCATTCTTGCTTCTTTTTTTTTTTAATAAACAGTGCAAAAATGCATCTTTGTCTTTTTTCAAATTGAGTGTATAAAAATGCATTATTGCTTCTTTTTTCAAAATTAAGGATAGAAAAATGCATTCTTGCTTCTTTTTTTTCAATAGTAACAATGGAAAATGCAGTCTTGCTTCTTTTTTTCAAAATTAATAGTGGAAAAGTGCATTCTTGCTCTTTTTTTTCAAATTTGAGTGTGGAAAAATGCATTTTTGCTTCTTTTTTTTTAAATAAACAGTGCAAAAATGCATCTTTGTCTTTTTTCAAATTGAGTGTATAAAAATGCATTATTGCTTTTTTTTCCAAATTAAGGATAGAAAAATGCATTATTGCTCTTCTTTTTCCAAATTTGAGTGTAGAAAAATGCATTCTTGCTTCTTTCTTTTTTTTCAAAATTAACAATGGAAAATGCAGTCTTGCTTCTTTTTTTCAAAATTAATAGTGGAAAAGTGCATTCTTGCTCTTTTTTTTTAAATTTTAGTGTGGAAAAATGCATTCTTGCTTCTTTTTTTTTAAATAAACAGTGCAAAAATGTATCTGTGTCTTTTTTCAAATTGAGTGTATAAAAATGCATTCTTGCTTCTTTTTTTCAAAATTAACAATGGAATAATGAAGTCTTGCTCTTTCTTTTTTAAGTTTGAGTGTAGAAAAATGCATTCTTGCTTCTTCCTTATTTTTTGAAATTAACAGTGCAAAAATGCATCTTTGTCTTTTTTCAAATTCAGTGTATATAAATGCATTATTGCTTCTTTTTTCAAAATTAAGGATAGAAAAATGCATTCTTGCTCTTCTTTTTCCAAATTTGAGTGTAGAAAAATGCATTCTTGCTTCTTTCTTTTTTTTCAAAATTAACAATGGAAAATGCAGTCTTGCTTCTTTTTTTCAAAATTAATAGTGGAAAAGTGCATTCTTGCTCTTTTTTTTCAAATTTGAGTGTGGAAAATGCATTCTTGCTTCTTTTTTCGAAATTAACCGTGCAAAAATGCATCTTTGTCTTTTTTTTTTTTAAATTGAGTGTGTAAAAATGTATTCTTGCTTCTTTTTTCAAAATTAAGGATGGAAAAATGCTTTCTAGCTCTTTTTTCCAAATTTGAGTGTAGAATAGTAGATTCTGTAACAAGGTTAGAATGAAAAATTCGACACTAGTGGAAAATTCCGAACGCGAGCGAAAGCGAGTGTGAGGAACCACGAGTGTCGAATTTTTTCATTCTAACCGAGTAACAGACTATATTTTCTCCACGATCAAAAAAAATAAATCAAAATTAAATTAAATCTGAACACAAGTTATTTGTTGACATATTTGTATTACATTGTATTAATATTTATAGTGCTATGGTACACTTACCGAAATTACAATCTAGTGCATAGGTGTTTTTTCATAATTTGCAATTTCAGATATTATTAAATTCTATATCTACATCACTTGATTTTTCACTCATTATTTTGCTTAAATTAAAACTTGTTTGAAAATAATTATTACTGTCGCCATTTTATATCTGACAGTGACACTTTTGAAATCCAGGGCAATCCATATTGTTTATTTCGATTACAGAAAATCCATTCTTTACCTTGATAAAGAATGAAAATACATGCAAAATGCATAAGAGGCAAGTATTATTCAATAATGGTCGTGGAGAAAAATGCATTCTTGCTTCTCTTTTTTAAATTAATATTGGAAAAGTGCATTCTTGCTTCTTTTTTTTGAAATTAACAGTGCAAAAATGCATCTTCGTCTTTTTTCAAATTGAGTGTATAAAAATGCATTATTGCTTCTTTTTTTCTAAATTAAGGTTTTTTGTCCCATAATAATATCTCCAGGTTGTGGAAATTTTCAAAAATATGCTAACATCGCTTTAAAAAATTTAGGATTATTAAAATCTTATGTCTAAATTTTTATAAATCGCTAAAATTTCTTATAATATATTAAAAAAAATGGTCCAAACAAGAAAATTTAAAAATTTGGTAAAAATATTCACTCAGATCATTTTGTGAATTTGTAAAAAGCTATTGTAAATCGAGAGTGCTTACAAAAATTACGATTTTCACAGTTTATCTAAATTTTCTTTTCAATAAATTTATTTGTGAAAAATTTTTGTTCTCAAGTAATGCGCTTATTTAATCATCGATTTTTTTTTCAATTTTTTAATCGATGCTTTTTGATAGACTTTTTGATCGATTTTTTTTATCGTTTTTTTTTTAATTGTTGTCTTTAATCGATTTTTTGATATTTTAATCCCTACTGTTTAAATTTTACATTTTTCTTTTTATTAAATTTACTATGCGGCACATTCTAGACGTTTACTCGTATAAAATAAGTTACTTTCCAATCTAGTTATGTAATGTAATATTTATTATCGATTCTTGTTCTGTTTTACACTTTTTGTTTATGCTAGTTTGTATTAGCACCTGGACATTTTTAAATCACCTCAAAAAAATGTCTTACGCCTGCACGGCAATATGAATTCAAAGCAACGATTTCAAATAGTATAAGAGTTACGCTGAAATTTATTGTAAGGAGTGGCCCAAATAATAATTGATAAAGACAATTAATATATTGAAATTATAAACATTTTATTTTAACAACTTAATAACTGTGAATACATATATATTTTTTTTTTAATCTTTATTTATTTATTTATTTTTTTTCTCTTTTGTTAATATGAGGTCCGAGATGACACATCTGAAAATAAATAAAAGACACATATGAGCAATCATTATCATATTCATTCAGATCGTAATCAAATATAATTTAAACGTTCGTAGATACCATTTTCTCCTTTTAATTTTACTTTAATAAATCCATAAGAACATCATAAGTATTAATTATTTAAATAACAATCCAATGAAACAATATTAATCAATATACACTGAGGGGTAGTATTTTTCATTATTTCAATACCAAGGATATTAGGGGCAGAATCACACAAAATATCCTTCTACCAGCACTAGGGGCAGAATCACGCAAAGTGCTTAACCAATGGAACATCTACTGAGTACTAAGGGCAGAATCACGCAGAGTACTCCGTTCCTACACTGAGGGGCAGAATCACGCAACAGTGTCTCTAATCATTTAAATACCAAGGATATTAGGGGCAGAATCTCACAAAATATCCTTCTACCAGCACTAAGGGCAGAATCACGCAAAGTGCTTCAATAAACAATCAAATATTAAATAATTCACATAACTGTATCAAAAGCATAAGTACGAGAATATCAACATTCTTTTTATCGTTATGTCGAAGTTAAGAACTCTCATTTCTTTAAAATCAGCAATAATAAAATCACCATAAATCAATAGTAATAAAATTGCCATAAATACATAACAATACAATTGTCATAAATAAATAATAATATTGCTCAGTGAAAACTCACCATCATTTCTTTAAATGAATATTAATAAGAAGGAAATTATCCAAACTAAATGATAATAAAATTGCCCAGTGAAAAACTCACCAAAATTAAATCCATTAACACACAACACAAAACGATACATGTTTGTTAACTAAAAGTAGTCGATATACTGAAAAAGTGGTTCTTATCTATTCAGGCAAAACCCACGGGTCTGCTCTCTACTTGAGAATTATGACCTGGATGTTTACAAATTTGGAATTCGTGTGTTTCGGAGAATCAGTATTCGAGTTAAAATAAACATTTATACTAATAAGAAAAATGCATTCTTACAGTCGGCGATCCTGACATATTATCTCGACCCGAGATAACCCTAAGGAACCGTATAAATGTGATCATCTGACGATAGGGGAACACCACCTTCATCACTTGACTTTGTCTCATGATCATAACTAGATCGTCTATTTTGTAAATTCGTGGCCTTTTCTCTTCTCTTCATGGTCTGTTTGGTCCGTGCAGTTTCCATTTTATCTGCTGCTCCTTCTCCAATGCTACTAATGTCTTTTAACGTTGTTGATATCTCTTAATTTTCGCCTTTCAAACCCTCATCTTTATCATCACCTGGAATAAAATCAAACAATAATTGACTGGGAGTCTTTCCTGTTGTCTTGTTAACGACATTGTCAATCGAAAATTGGACTGATCTTATTTGTTCATCCCTTCAGGAAGATAATCATGCTCCGAGAATAGTACGAATTAGACGCTCTACCTTTCTATAGCCTTATGGGTGGATACCGCATTTAAAACTCGTCGAGCATTATTTTATTTACAGACTGGTCGAAACCTTTTATGTAACGCACTTCCCTGGTCCGTTACTAATATTTCCGGTACTCTATACCTATATCGCAAAGACATCATTAAAGTAATCGATTATATACTTGCTTCATGTGCTCTTCGCAGGGCGCAGAAATATAAATTTTGTAAATTCGTCGATCCCAAGAATCAGGTGTTGATTGTTTCATTTGATAATGGTCACAAATGATCCACATGAAATGTTTTAAGAGGCTCTAAATCCTTTGGAACGTAATTAAGAAACCCTCTTAATAGAGTTTCTCTTATTATTCAAGCAGGGAATCCAACAGCATATGTACTGCTCTACATATTTTTGCATACGGGGAAACCAGTACTTCTCTCGAAATCTGCGTAAACTTCGTCCTACACCAAATGTCCAAAATCGTCGAACGTCGCTTTCACACTGCGTTGTTTCGTCCCTTTAGGTACACACCATAATGTAACTAGAACAGCTATTCTGTAATCGCGGCCGTCTCACTAACAGTAATTCGTATGTACCTCTTTTCCATGATTGGTCTTTGGAGGTTCTGACAATACTTGATAGGTTTCCTGTAATTTGTCGTTGGCTAACTGTCTTGAATGAAGCCCATTCCTCAAGTGTAAAAGAGTTTTCAGTTCATCTCTCCTAACATCACACATGGTAGTCTTTAGGGGGCAACCTATTTTTTTTTTTATTCTAAATTTCATTTTATTACTTTCATTTACTTTCGTAGTAATTCCGTATAATTTCTTTTCGAGTACCATCATTTTTAATTTTCTTTTTTTACTTATTACTCTTAATGGGTACTTCACTATGTGACTAATACATTTTTTTTTTCTTCTTAGTACTTAATATTAGCCTGATGATGGTCAGTTACCGAAACTAGTTGCCTGCTAGTACTATACATTTATACATTTTTATCATTAAGTTTTGTGGCACCTGACTTTGTGCTTTATTACCTGAAACTTTGGACCACATTTGAGAAATGGATATATCCTTTGGCATTTAGTATTTATTAATTCAAATAATTTGTTAACTTCCAAGTAACACTCTATATGTCCAAATAATATTGTATTTAATTGTTAGTCAACTCTTAAATACGTGCTTTTCTATAGGTCTGATGGTTACAACTTTTTTGTTATGTACAAAAATATAAAATACAAAATTTTCTATAACAACTGAGCTTCTAAATAAATAACAACTTTATCTTTTGATAAAGACAGCTCTAACATTTTTTTTAAAAAAAAACCCATCTTTACTCTTGATTTTTTTTTTGGTCTGATAAGATATCTTTGAACCTGTGTTTAGCCTTAGCTCAAAATTAATAAAGGTAAACTTTGATTTAAAGTTTGACGAAATTACACTCTTAAATGCACCTAGTGCTATTTGCGGTAATGTGTATAAGCAAACAATTTTCAATAGCATTAAATTTTTCACAAAAAGTAAAAATTTTTTTGTTTCACGATACGCTTTCAGTCAATGCGTATTTTTTTTAAATATACTCGAAATGCAAGGCTAGCAAAATCTGTGCCGAAATTCTAACAGATGAATTAAGGTTTAAGCTAACCATAACTCAGAAACTTTTCATATAGGACTTGAGGACGAAAAATAAAAACATTTTTCTATATGATGTGTAATGGACACTTAAACGCCAAAATCTTCACAAAATATTTTACATAATAAAAAATATGTAATCATACCAAATGCAGTTACTTTGTGGTACTACAAAAATATTTGTAAAATGTTATAAACAGTAACTGTATATCATTGAATGCCAACAAATAAGGCAATAATGAATAGTAAATATCTCAAAATAACTTTGTGTAGCAAACCGTCGACTCACATTTAGTCTACCAAAAACAAATTATCAATATAATGTTGGATGATGACATATTTCTGAACAAATTTATCAATTTACATTTTATGTAGTAACAACCACTGATCAAATATACTCTGCATTTTTCGATAACATCGATTAATTGATAAATTTGCCGGTCATGCTACATCAGATAAAATATATAACAAATCAAATGAAATTTTGTCAGAAATAGTCAGGTGATATTGTAACACTAAAACACTATGATAAGTTTTGTGCAACTCTATTGCAAAATATTCTTGTTACAAAATTAAATTTAACTCTATATGTTTTTAATAGTTATTACCATTTCAATAGTTGGTCTAAGTATATTTATAAGTTGTACATCCTGATTTGTTCTTACATACCAAGTATCGCTCTGTATTTTAAACAGTTTGTTAAATATACAATAAACTATTAAATAACATAAAAGAATTATGTTATTAAATAACATAAAAGAATATGTTATATAAACTTGATACAAAATATTACTCAAGACTATTGGATTGTACTGATTAAGCAAATATTCAAAATACCTTTAAAATCTCGACTATTAACAAAAAATATTACGAGATACCAAACAATACAATGTATTGTTCAAACTAGACAATATCAAAATTGAAATCATCAAAATACTGAAAGGCATCTGCTTTTCTAAAATAAACTGCATAAAAGAAAATATTATGGTAGATCGATTTTAGCAAAATACTCTAATGTGTCCCAAAATAAATTACACAAGCAGTAATAAATAGTCAATACAGACAGAGACACTTCAAGCTTACCATAATCAAAGTAACATTTATATAGCATTTCAATATTCTATTATAAAATCATTCGACATACGTCAATATACTATTTACCAAACGGTTACTGGATTATAGAACATTTTATATTCATTTGCATTTAAAATAACGTGTATCTGACTTTATCAAGTTATATAATGGAATTTAATTTCGCTGGATATAAAATACGTACATCCAAATATTGTGCTACCACACCCATCTTTCCAAAATGTCTGTTGTTATAAGTCTCTGTTTACATTCTTTAATTTATGGTAGATATTTTACCATTAACGTTCTAAATACATTTTAAAAATTAAATTTTTTTTTTTTTTTTTTTTTAAATAAAACTACGTATAAATAAAAACTCAAAATAAACAAATATAACGTTGAACTTGATTGATGGCTTGTTGTTGAATAATTAATTGCTTCTTGATTTCTCAGCTAGTAACCTCTCCAAGGAGAAAACAAAAATAATGGTTTAACGAAAAATTACTGCCAACAATTGCGAACAATTAAACATTTATGAATATTGTTAACAAATGACTTGAAATCATAATTTAATGTCGATCTCTAAAGTGACTGACAAGATGTAGGAGAAAAGTCCCTACATAATTAATTATAGTTTTTCGGTATGCCCTAATCCCGAAGATCTCGTTCAAATGATAAGTAAATATTCTCTCCTAAATAAAATCAAGTGTTAGGTAAGATATTTAAAACACTAGAATTTAATATTTCACAATTTACTATCAAAATTCTCAATTAGAATATTATATTTTATTCAATATCTGGATTTTAACCTTTCTTCTATGAAAGCATGAACGCTAAACAGTAAACAACAAGTGTATATCTTTATCTTAAAAACCCTCAACACATTTCAAGTGTCTTTAGCCGGCGAACCAGCCCTTCAACCTCTATTCTAAGAATTACGGATAAAATACAGGGTGTGTATTATGTCCTTTCTCACACAAGTAAGTGTGACGCACTGGTCCAGTAAGAAAAATAAAAGATGAAATAAACAAATGCTCAATAAAATGTGTCATCTCGGCCAACGCAAACTAGATTTATTATTTATATCTTTTTTTTTGTGGCGTATAGTAATCAAAGTTTTTGATTGGTCATCCCACTTCTGATATGTAAGGAGTGGCCCAAATAATAATTGATAAAGACAATTAATATATTGAAATTATAAACATTTTATTTTAACAACTTAATAACTGTGAATACATATATATTTTTTTTTTAATCTTTATTTATTTATTTATTTTTTTTCTCTTTTGTTAATATGAGGTCCGAGATGACACATCTGAAAATAAATAAAAGACACATATGAGCAATCATTATCATATTCATTCAGATCGTAATCAAATATAATTTAAACGTTCGTAGATACCATTTTCTCCTTTTAATTTTACTTTAATAAATCCATAAGAACATCATAAGTATTAATTATTTAAATAACAATCCAATGAAACAATATTAATCAATATACACTGAGGGGTAGTATTTTTCATTATTTCAATACCAAGGATATTAGGGGCAGAATCACACAAAATATCCTTCTACCAGCACTAGGGGCAGAATCACGCAAAGTGCTTAACCAATGGAACATCTACTGAGTACTAAGGGCAGAATCACGCAGAGTACTCCGTTCCTACACTGAGGGGCAGAATCACGCAACAGTGTCTCTAATCATTTAAATACCAAGGATATTAGGGGCAGAATCTCACAAAATATCCTTCTACCAGCACTAAGGGCAGAATCACGCAAAGTGCTTCAATAAACAATCAAATATTAAATAATTCACATAACTGTATCAAAAGCATAAGTACGAGAATATCAACATTCTTTTTATCGTTATGTCGAAGTTAAGAACTCTCATTTCTTTAAAATCAGCAATAATAAAATCACCATAAATCAATAGTAATAAAATTGCCATAAATACATAACAATACAATTGTCATAAATAAATAATAATATTGCTCAGTGAAAACTCACCATCATTTCTTTAAATGAATATTAATAAGAAGGAAATTATCCAAACTAAATGATAATAAAATTGCCCAGTGAAAAACTCACCAAAATTAAATCCATTAACACACAACACAAAACGATACATGTTTGTTAACTAAAAGTAGTCGATATACTGAAAAAGTGGTTCTTATCTATTCAGGCAAAACCCACGGGTCTGCTCTCTACTTGAGAATTATGACCTGGATGTTTACAAATTTGGAATTCGTGTGTTTCGGAGAATCAGTATTCGAGTTAAAATAAACATTTATACTAATAAGAAAAATGCATTCTTACATTATACAAAGAATTTTTACATGAAATTAAACAATGAAAACTTTCAGACAATATTAATGACAATGACCCAATAAAGGATTCACCTGCCATACAGAATCTATGTATTTTTATTTTAATAAACTTAAACTATAATTAAAATGCTTTTCATATTAAGTAAATTCTGTTCTTTTGTATTATTTTATTCATTGTAGTATTTATTAGGTTACATTTCGTAGACCTGTTAACTCATAAAAAGTTTAATAGCTTCATGTAGCTTCGTAAACACGACAATTGTGATTATTTCAACACCGGTTTTAGTATTAAAGCAAATCGAATTATTGCGTTATAAAGTGCAACATTGTATTTTATGTGATCATATGTTGATGCTGACAGAAATGTGCTTGCTCAATGGTTCTTCTTACAGACAATGCATATATAAAATACATTCAATAGGCAGGTTCGACATTTTTGTTTTTTAACTGAAATCGAGAGATTTTTTTATTTAAAAACGACCAAAAAAAATTTGAGCCCAAAATATTAATATTTACGTTTGCTGTAAGCATTTTATAATCAACTATTGGCGAGAGGCTGGAAAACGGTACCTGTGCGCGAGACTATACCGTGTGACGTCAGTAGCCATGAACGGTTCGCCCCTGGCCCGCTGCTGCGCTGTATTCACACACATTTTACAGGGTTACCGTTTTTAGTAAATCTCCTACTAAATTAGTAGATTTTTAAGAAAAATGAGGGTGTTTAGTAGAATTTTAGTGGAATTGCTAATAGGCAGGTTCGACATTTTTTTTAACTGAAATCGATATATTATTTTATTAAAAAACTACCCAGCACTATTCCACGCTGCTACTAGAGCTTACTTGCGTTTGGTCAAACTTCAAAATGGGAGAAAAAAAAATTGGAAAAGTTGGGAAAAATTTTGTACAAAATATAATTGAGAAAAATGGGAAAAAAATTGAAAAAACTAAATAAAATTGAAAACAATTCGAAAAATTTTTTAACAATTGGAAAAAATTGGAAAGAATTGATATATATTAAAAAAAAATATTGGGAACAATTGGAAAAATATTGTGCAAAATGAGAAAAAATGGGGGAAAAAAATTGGAAAAAAAAAATTCGTCAAATTGTAAAAAATTGTAACAAATTTAGCACCCATTGGAAAAAAAATTACTAAAAAAAATGAAATAAATTAGGAACAATTGAAAAAACTGTAAGAAATTGGAAAATCTGGAAGAAATTGAAAAAAATTAATAGAAAATTGGGAACAATTGGAAAATATTGTACAAACTTGGGAAAAATTGTAAAATTGGAAAAAATGGGTAAAATTGCCAAAAATTGTAACGAGATTGGAAAATCGGAAAAAAATGGAAAGAATTGATAAATATTCTAAAAAATTCAAAAAAATTGGGAACAAATGGAAAAAATTGGAATAAATTTTATACAAAATAGATATGAGAAAAATGGGAAAAAAATTGAAAAAACTAAATAAAATTGAAAACTATTCTATACAATTTTTAACAATTGGAAAAAATTGGAAAGAATTGATAAAAATTAAAAAAAAAATATTGGGAACAATTGGAAAAATATTGTGCAAAATGAGAAAAATGGGGAAAAATTAGAAAAAATGTAATCAAATTGTAACAAATTTAGCCCCAATTGGAAAAAAAATTACTAAAAAAAATGAAATAAATTAGGAACAATTGAAAAAACTGGAAGAAATTGGAAAATCTGGAAGAAATTGGAAAAAATAAAAAAAAATTGGGAACAATTGGATAATATTGTACAAAATTGGAAAAAATTGGAAAAAATATGTAAAATTGCCAAAAATTGTAACGAGATTGGAAAATCGGAAAAAATGAAAAGAATTGATAAAAATTCAAAAATATTCAAAAAAATTGGGAACAAATGGAAAAACTTGGGATAAATTTTGTACAAAATATGAGAAAAAATGGAAAAAAATTGAAAAAACTAAATAAAATTGAAAACAATTTTAACAATTTGAAAAATGGAAAAAATTGGAAAGAATTGATAAAAATTAAAAATAAAGAAAATATTGGGAACATTCGGAAAACATTGAAAAATATTGTGCAAAATGAGAAAACGGGGAACAATTGGAAATACTGGGAGAAATTAGAAAAAATTCGAAAATATTGTTAACAATTAAAAAAAAATGAAAAAGTGGAAAAAGTTGAAGAAAAAGAGGAAAAAAGAGAAAAAATTATAATCAAATTGTAAAAAAATTGGAAAAAATTTAGCACCAATTGGAAAAAAAATTACTAAAAAAAATGAAATAAATTAGGAACAATTGAAAAAACTGGAAGAAATTGGAAAATCTGGAAGAAATTGGAAAAAATTGGAAAAAAATTGGGAACAATTGGAAAATATTGTACAAACTTGGGAAAAATTGTAAAATTGGAAAAAATGGGTAAAATTGCCAAAAATTGGAAAAATAGGTAAAATTGCCAAAAATTGTAACGAGATTTGAAAATCGGAAAAAAATGGAAAGAATTGATAAAAATTGAAAAAAATTCAAAAAAATTGGGAACAAATGGAAAAAATTGGGATAAATTTTGTACAAAATAGATATGAGAAAAGATGGGAAAAAAAATTGAAAAAACTAAATAAAATTGAAAACAATTCAAACAATTTTTAGCAATTAGAAAAATGGAAAAAATAGGAAAGAATTGATAAAAATTAAAAATAAAGAAAATATTGGGAACAATTGGAAAAAATTGAAAAATATTGTGCAAAAAGAGAAAAAACGGGGAAAAATTGGAAAAAAACTGGGAGAAATTAGAAAAAAAAAATCGAAAATATTGTTAACAATTGAAAAAAAAATAAAAAAGTGGAAAAAGTTAATAAAAAATTGGAAAAGGAGAAAAAATTGTAATCAAATTGTAAAAAAATTGGAAAAAATTTGGCACCAATTGAAAAAAAAATTACTAAAAAAAATGAAATAAATTGGGAACAATTGAAAAAACTGGAAGAAATTGGAAAAAAATTGGAAAAAATAAAAAAATTGTGAACAACTGGAAAATATTGTACAAAATAGGAAAAAATTGTAAAATTGGAAAAAATTGATAAAATTTCCAAAAATTGGAACGATATTGGCAAACTCGGAAAAAATGGTAAAGAATTGATAAAAACTCTAAAAAATTCAAATAAATTGTGAACAATTGGATAAAATTGAAAAAATTTTAGCGCCAATTGGAAAAAATTGACTAAAAAGGAAGAAATAAATTGGGAACAATTGCAAAACTGGAAGAAATTGGAAAAAATAATAAAAAATGGGAACAATTGGAAAAATATTGTGCAAAATAAGAAAAAATGAAAAAAAATTGGAAAAAATTGGAACAAAGAAAAAAAATTGTAATCAAATTGTAACAAATTTAGCACCAATTGGAAAAAAAATTACTAAAAACATTGAAATAAATTAGGAACAATTGAAAAAACTGGAAGAAATTGGAAAATCTGGTAGAAATTGGAAAAAATTTAAAAAAAAATTGGGAACAATTGGAAAATATTGTACAAAATTGGGAAAAATTGTAAAATTGGAAAAAATGGGTAAAGTTGCCAAAAATTGGAAAAATAGGTAGAATTACCAAAAATTGTAACGAGATTGAAAAATAGGAAAAAATGAAAAGAATTGATAAAAATTCAAAAATATTCAAAAAAATTGGGAACAAATGGAAAAAATTGGGATAAATTTTGTACAAAATAGATATGAGAATAAATGGGAAAAAAATTGAAAAAACTAAATAAAATTGAAAAAAATTTTTAACAATTTGAAAAATGGAAAAAATTGAAAAATATTGTGCAAAATGAGAAAAAACGGGGAACAATTGGAAAAAGTGGGAGAAATTAGAAAAATTCGAAAATATTGTTAATTAAAAAAAAATTGAAAAAGTGGAAAAAGTTGAAAAAAAGTCAAAAAAAGAGAAAAAATTGTAATCAAATTGTAAAAAAAATTGGAACAAATTTAGCACCAACAATTGAAAAAACTGGAAGAAATTGGAAAAAACTGGAAAAAATAAAAGAAATTGTGAACAATTGGATAAAATTGAAAAAAATTTAGCGCCAATTGGAAAAAAATTGACCAAAAAGGAAGAAATAAACAATTGAAAAACTGGAAGAAAGTGGAAAAAATAAAAAAAAATGAGAACAATTGGAAAAAATTGGTAAAATTATTGGTAAAATTGCAAAAAAAAGGAACTAGATTGGAACAAATTGGAAAGAAATATAGAAATTCTAAAAAATTCAAAAAAATTGGGAACAATTGGTAAAAATTTTGTACAAAATAGGAAAAAACAAAAAAATATATCGATTTCAGTTAAAAAAAATATGTCGAACCTGTCTATTATCAATTCTATTAAAATTCTACTAAACACCCTCATTTTTCTTAAAAATCTACTAGTTCACTAGGAAATTTACTAAAAACAGTAACCCTGTAAAATGTGTGTGAATACAGCGCAGCAGCGGGCCAGGGGCGAACCGTTCATGGCTACTGACGTCACACGGTCTAGTCTCGTGCACAGGTATTAATATTTTGAGCTCAAATTTTTTTTGATTGTTTTTAAACAACACAACCTCTCGATTTAAGTTAAAATAAAAAAAAATAAGAAAATGCGAACCTATTGAGATGAAAAAGAAGTATTTAATGTATTATTTTAGCTCAAGTTTATTTTTTTGGGGTTCGTTCAACCACAATGAGATCAGAATATACCAAATATTGAAATTATTAAAAAAGTCTAAAAGATTCAAAAAAAAAATATTTAAAAAAAAGGCTGAGAATTAGAAAGATGCAAAGAATTTATACTTTTCTATTACCTAAAGCATTTTAATGAAGAATTTTTTATTTATTTTAATTTGTTTTACTAGTTTTTCTTCTATTTTCTCTTGACGTGCCTTAAAAAATATCAGCACTCTGTATACAATCCAACGATAAATAACCTTAAAACTTAATACAGCTCCAAATAAAAATAGAAATTAGAGCTCTGGTAATCAGCAAAAAATTACCGGAAGGTGCAAGATGCTGTCGGAATTTTAATTTTCTTTGTCTCAATTTTCCATTAGAAAACGTATCAACTTACTTATCATCAATTGAAATTTTCACCTTCCTGTAGCTACGTGACAATACAAACACGATGCAATATTAATATTAACGAAAAATTTTTATTTTCTCTTTTTCGCCGCTAAATTTTATTTCTGAAAAATTCCGGAATATCGAAGCAATTTCTCTATTCGAATGTTTGAGTTGTTTATTTTTATTATTGCACTCCAATGAATTGAAAAATTCTTTGAACTTTTGTATTTTTACTTTATTCGACTGAATATTGCTGAGTTTTTTCAACAACTCTTTACAATAAAAAATAATTATGTATTTCACGTAATATAAATGGAGTTTTAAAGTTTCTTCTATTTAATTAGTAATAGAAGAAATTTTAAAAACTGATAAATAATACGTACTTATAGTTCATATGAAACAAAAACCTTTGTACGTCATCGATGACGGATTTAATTTTAGGTCCTAATTGCCTAAAAAGCTCACCAAAAATCGAATTGACAGTTAGTATTGATTGATTATTTTGGGATCAAGGAATTTAAATTCGAAAACAAAATATTTAATTGCTCATCCTAGAATATCGTAAAAATGTTGTCAACATCAAAATTTTCTTAAATCTGGGTATTACAAACAAAATTAGCAAAAAAAAATACTAAAATTTTTTTTATAAAAATTCTTTATAAGGAAATTTTCTAAATTGATAAAAAATTGATTATGTTGCTTTAAAAAGTTCAGTATTTGTTATAAAGCCTTGATTTTTATAAAGCGCTAAAGTTTCTTACAAAAAAATGAAAAAAAAGGCCAAAAAATTTTAAATTTGTAAACAATATCACTTAGATAACCTATTAATTATTATAATATTAAATTGGCCTAAATTTGCAGTTGTGAAAAAATTTCATTAAATCAGGAAAAATTTCAAAAAATTTCTAAAAATCTTCCTAAATTTAGAGAGAGAAAAAGAATTTCTTTTTTTTATGCGTTTCAATAATTTATGTTAAGGCTTATCAAACATTTAAGAAAATATATAAAATTTACAAAGTGAAATGTAAGAAATACAAAAATTTCGAAAATATCAAAAATATCAATAAATATTTTAAAAATTTCGAAAACAAATGTTAAAAAATTTTAAAATATCAAAAATATATCGAAAATTTCAAATGTCAAAAAATTCGAAAATTTTAAAAATACCAAGAAATTGTAAAAACTTCAAAAATTGTAAAAAATTGTAAAATATGTAAAAATAATTTTTTTAATGCTTTTTTGTGCCTTAAAACATTTGAATTTTGTAAAATTTAACAAAATTGCTATAAAAATTGAGTGGGAAAAAAAAAATGTCATTTTTATGCGTTTTTTTGTGTCTTAAAAATTGTTTACATTTAGGGAAATTGCAAAATTTGCCAACACTGCATAAAAAATTTAATTAATAGTAAAACTCTATAAAGAAAATGACAGACTAAAAAATTTATAATTTGTGAAAAAATCACTTGGTTATTAATATATTTTCTATTAAAAGTAGAGCTGTGAAAAAATGTCCTTAAATCAGGAAAAATTTCAATAATTCAAGATTTCAAAAATATATCAAAAAATTCGAAAATTAAAAAAATTAATAAATAAAAATGTCTATACATTCAAAAATTTGGAAAAATTTCAATAAAATGGTAAAAGAATTAAATGTAAGGAATTCGAAAATTTCGAAAACATCAAAAATTTCAAAAATAAATGTTAAAAAATTTTAAAATATATATATATCAAAAATTTCAAAAACTTCGAAAATTTTAAAAATTTCAGGAATTTGTAAAAACTTCATAAATTGTAAAATGTGGAAGAATTTGTAAAGTAAAAATTTGTAAAATATGCTAAAATAATTTTTAAAAGAAATCACTTTGTTATTAATAATTCAAAATTTTAAAATATATCAAGAAAGTCGAAAACTAAAAAAAATAAAGAAAAATGTCTAGAAATTCAAAAATTTCGATAATGTCGAAAATAAATATTTATTGAAAATTTTGAAAATTGGAAAAAATTTCAAAAATTCGGAGAATTTTAAAAATTTCAATAATACTTTAAATCTTAAGGCTTATCAAACATTTAAGAAAATATATAAAATTTAAAAAATGAAATACAAAAATTTCGAAAATATCAAAAATGTCAACAAATATTTTAAAATTTTCAAAAATAAATGTTAAAAAAATGTTAAAATATCAAAAATATATCGAAAATTTCAAATTTTCAAATTTGAAATCCAAAAATTTAAAAAATTTCAAGAAATTGTAAAAACTTCAAAAATTGTAAAATTTGGTATAATTTGTAAAGTAAAAATTTGTAAAAAATTGTAAAATACTTATGTAAAAATAATTTTTTAATGCTTTTTTGTGTATTAAAACATTATTTAAATTTAGTGAAATTTTGTAAAATTTGACAAAATTGCTTAAAAATTGAAGGAATATTAAAATTTGTTATAAAGTATAATAATTTTTTATTAAATTGCGATAAATTTGTAGAATTGTGAAAAAATTTCCTCTAATGAGGAACCATTTCAAAATTCAAAATTTCCGAAATATATCAAAAAATTAATAAAAAATAATAAACAAAAATGTACTGAAATTCAAAAATTTCGATAATGTCAAAAATGTATCGAAAATTTCAAAATATAATAAAATTTTGAAAATTGCGAAAAACGTCAAAAATTCCAAGAGTTTTAAAAATTTCAGTGATTTTAAAAATGTTATGAACTTATACAATTAAAAAAATCAAAAATTAAAAAAAAAGGAAATGTAAGAATTCAAAAATTTCGAGAACGTATCAAAAATGTCAACAAATAATTTAAAAATTTCAAAAAAAAAAATGTTACAAAATTTAAGAATATCAAAAATATATCGAAAATTTCAAATATACCAAAAATTTTAAAACATCCGAAGATTTTAAAGATTTCAAGAATTTGTAAAAACTTCAAAAATTGTAAAATTTAAAAGAATTTGTAAAGTAACAATTTGTAAAAAAATTATAAAATATGTAAAAATAATTTTTTTTTGTGCTTTTTTGTGCCTTAAAACATTATTTAAATTTTGGAAAAGTTGCCAATATTGCTTTAAAAATTGAAGGAATATTAAAATTTGTTATAAAGTCCTGCAAAAAGTGCAGGAAAATGGTACAAACCAAAAATTTTAAAATTTGTTAAAAAAATCACTTTAGTTTTTAATAATTTTTTATCAAATTGTGAAAAAACTTCCTTAATTCTGAAAAAATTTCACAATTCAAAATTTAAAAAAAAGGAAATGTAAGAAATTCAAAAATTTCGAAACAAATATTTTAAAAATTTTAAAAACAAATGTTAAAAACAATTAAAAATATCAAAAATATATCGAAAATTTCAAATATATTAAAAATTTCAAAATATCCGAAAATTTTAAAGATTTCACGAATTTGTAAAAACTTCAAAAATTTGTAAAATTTGGAAGAATGTGTAAAGTAAAAATTTGTAAAAAATTGGAAAATATGTAAAAATAATATTTTTTTATGCATTTGTTATAAAGGCTTTCAAAAATTGTAGGAAAATGGTACAAACTAAAAATTTTAAAATTTGTAAAAAAATCACTTGGTTATTAATAATTATTCTTTTAAATTGCCCTAAATTTGCTTAGTCGTAAAAAAATTTCCTTAAATCAGGAAAAATTTCAATAATCAAGATTTCAAAAATATATCAAAAAATTCGAAAATTAATAAAATTAATAAATAAAAATATCTATATCTTCAAAAATTTAGATAATGTCAAAAATATATGGAAATTTTCAAAGCGTATTAAAAAGAATTGTAAAAATTTCAATAAAATAGTAAAAGAATTAAATGTAAGTAAAATTTTGAAATCAAAAATGTCAGCAAATATTTTAAAAATTTCAAAAACAAATATTAAAAAAATTTGAAATTTAATAAAAATTTTGAAAATTGGAAAAAATTTAAAGAATTTTAAAAAATTCAATAATTTATGTTAAGGCTTATCAAACATTTAAGACGATATATAAAATTTAAAAAATGAAATGTAAGAAATACAAAAATTTCGAAAATATCAAAAATGTCAACAAAAATTTTAAAAATTTCAAAAACAAATGTTAAAAAATTTTTAAATTTCAAAAATATATCGAAAATTTCAAATTTCAAAAAATCCGAAAATTTTAAAAATATCAAGAAATTGTAAAAACTTCAAAAATTGTAAAATATGTAAAAATATTTTTTTTTAATGCTCTGTTGTGTCTCAAAACATTTAAATTTTGTAAAATTTAACAAAATTGCTTTAAAAATTGAGAGAGAAAAAGAATGTCATTTTGTATGCGTTTTTTTGTGCCTTAAAAAATTGTTTACATTTAGGGAAATTTTGTAAAATTTGCCAACACTGCATTAAAAATTTAAGCAATAACTCTATAAAGAAAATGACAGACTAAAAAATTTATAATTTGTGAAAAAAATCACTTGGTTATTAATATATTTTCTATTAAAAGTAGAGCTTCCTTAAATCAGGAAAAATTTCAATAATTCAGGATTTCAAAATTATACCAAAAAATTCGAAAATTGTAAAATTTGGAAGAATTTGTAAAGCAAAAATTGGTAAAATATGTAAAAATAATTTTTTTATGCGTTTATTGTGGCAGACACTCTACTATTTGCAGAGACTCTACCCTGAGCTAACTTTGTTTTTCGTTTTCTCTCCTTTTTAAAAATTTTTTCCCTGTTCCACCCTTTTTCTTCCTCTTTTCCCCTGTTTTCTCAATTTTTTAGTTCGGGCAGAGTGTATCTGAATAATAATTTTTTTCACTTTTAATTATTCCTCAAGAATCAGTACTGGGACTAGAGTAACACTATTTTTGTTTCGAATGGAATCCCAAATTTCCTTTTTCTTTGGCTCGCCCCTATTCCCTTTAATCTTAAGTCTGCTAAACAGAAATTTTCAAAAATATCGAATTTCAAAAATGTAGACAACCAAAAATTTCTAAAATTTTAAGAAATTTTCTAGTTTCGATAATTTAAGAAAAGACAATTTGAAAAGTTTCGAAAATTTTATAATTAAAAATTTATCGAAATATTCAATAGTCAATTTTAAATAGTGTCAAAAATTTTCAAAAATATCGCAATTTGAATTTTTTTTAAAATGTCGAAATATTAAAATTTCAAATTATTGTAATATTGAAATTACAAAAATTTTCAAAAATATTCAAATTATAAAATTTTCAAAAACAGAAATTTTCAAAAATAGCGAATTTCAAAAATTTAGACAACTAAAAATTTCTAAAATTTTAAGAAATTTTCTAGTTTCGATAATTTAAGAAAAGACAATTTGAAAAACATCTAAAATAAAATAAAGTTCAAAAAATTCAAATATTTTTTTAAACTATTTTAATGGCACTGGCAGAGCCAACAGGCCAAAAAAATTCAGATATTTAAAACTTTTTAAATATTAAAAAAAATAATTTGTTAAAAATATAATTTATTATATTTTTAAACAAATGAATTTTGGGTAATTTTCGTTTTTTTTTCAAATTGTCTAAATTTCTTAAATTTTCGAAACTAGAAAATTTCTAAAAATTTTGGAAATTTTTAGTTGTCTAAATTTCTGAAATTCGATATTTTTGAAAATTTTATAATTTCAATATTTGAAACTTTAATATTTCGATATTTTAAAAAAAAAATATTTCGAAATTTTTGGCAATTTTTAAAATTGACCAAGTTCTTAAACATTTCGATATATTTTTTATTATAAAATTTTCGAAATAAAATTATTTTTCAAATTGTCGAAATGGGAAATTTTTAATTTTTTTAATTTTTCATAACTTTGAATTTCTTTAATTTTTCATAACTTTGAATTTCAATTTTGAGTTATTAAAATTTGTGGAAATTTTTTGAATTTTTTAAATATTTCGTTGATTTTGACATTTTTTAAATTATGGAAATTTTTTAAACGGGCTAAATTTTTGACTTTTTTGAAATATCTTGATATTTTTGGAAATTTCGAAATTTTTGAATGTTTCTGAAAAATTTTGAGATTTTTGAAATTTTCGACTTGAAATGTTTGGATATTTTTGAAGTTTTAAAATTTTGTCCAATTTTTTGAACATTCGTTATTTTTAAAAATTTTAAAATTTTCTGAAATTTGAATTTTAACATTTTTTAAATAATGGAAATTTTTAAAGCAGGCCAAATTTTAAAGCTTTTTTGAAATATCTAGATATTTTTGGTAACGAAATTTTCGAAAGTTTCTTAAAAAAATTGAGATTTTTGAAATTTTCGACTTGAAATGTCAAATTTCGATTTTTCTGAACATTTTTGGTAATTTTTAAAATTTACCAAATTCTTGAATATTTCAAAACTTTTTAAATAAAATTATTTTTGAAATTGTCGAAACTGGATATTTCTTAATTTTTTAATTTTTCTAGACTTTGAATTTTAATTTTGATGTTTTTAATATTTTTGGAAATTTTTTGAATTGTCCAATTTTTTAAATATTCCGTTGGTTTCAAAAATTTTAAAATTTCGAAATTTTCTGAAAAATTTCGAGATTTTTGAAGTTTTCGACTTTTGAA
Organism: Neocrepidodera transversa; assembly: GCA_963243735.1. Taxonomy (NCBI): domain Eukaryota; kingdom Metazoa; phylum Arthropoda; class Insecta; order Coleoptera; family Chrysomelidae; genus Neocrepidodera; species Neocrepidodera transversa. Next base: position 18,404,370 of record OY725354.1, on the reverse strand, counting down.
ATGTCTTTGAAAATTTTCGAAAATTTAGAAGTTTTAAAATTTTTGATTTTTTTTTTGAAATTTCAATATTTTTGGAAAATTTTGAAATTTTTTTGTCCTATTTTTTGAATATTCGTTATTTTTAAAAATATTAAAATTTCGAAATTTTCTGAAATTTGAATTTTGACATTTTGGAATTTTTTAAACGGGCCTTTTTGAGCTTTCCAGTTATCCAGTTTTTTGTCGGGTAGGCAATACGTGCCCCTCTGAAACTGTATATTCGGTTATTGGTATTTCGACATCGCTTATTTTGCAAAAAACGTATAGAACTCAGTTTATATCAATATATATTTACTCATCAGCGACCTGGTCTTAATTTCTGAGTACGTATACTAAGAATAAACCAGATTATTCATTGAGCTAATCAAGGCATTTGAATTTGTTGACCGTCTAACTTCGCTATTAGTGGACAGATTTAAACGGGATAAACGTGAAATTATACGCAGTGGTAAGAAAAAAAGGTCATTAACATATTTATTAACAAATTTATCCTTTAGGACTCTTATTTTCGCTTGTCTTCCATTAGCCCTTATCGTTTTTGACTTTCTGTCTAATGTTCCTTTGAATATCTCTTTCTAGTTTATTTAGAGCATCATTAATGATCACCTGGTCGCTTTTTATTTTGCATCACCTTGATTTGATTTTCTTTTAATTAAAATTTAACTACGAAGATCATTGGTCCTTCGATTATAAAAGTGCTAATAATTTTGTCATCATCTTTCCAAATGTTTAATGTGTCTTATTCCACTCATACCTTTAGTATTGTTGCTTCTCCTATTCTATACATTTTTTTATTGCTTCTTTTAGAACTACTGCTACTAATTTAACACTTAGTTCATGTACTTCCTTTATTTTTATTTTTTGTTAGATTAGTAGAATTGATAAAAAGTTACAATTGGCGTAATTAACATTTCTACGTTGGTAGATTTCGTTTTTCATTCAAAAATTGTTTCGTCAGCAGGAAAATGAATGAATATAGATTCGTGGAAAGTGAAATGCCACATCTAGTCCCAGAGAGTGTGAGTGTGAACGGAATGTGGAAATAGGTCTACTTTGTTAGGAAATGGAAGGTGTCACTTGAAACGAGTTATATTAAAATCAAAACATTTATTCAGATCTGGTAGTATTATGGAGAGAGAAAGTAATGGATATTGATTATTAATAAATATGTTGTAATCATAGAGTGATATGAAAATCTGTTCTAGTTGATGACGAAAAAGATTGGATAATTTCTAAAGATTTTTGTATCTCTCTTCTTTCTTTCTTTTCTTTTTTTTTCTTTTATTTCCTTTTTTTTCTTCCCTATTTCTTTTTATTTTTCCTTATTTTCTTCTAATTTTTATAAATTTTTCCTATTTCTTTTTATTATTCATACTTTTTCTCTCCTTTTTCCAATTTTTTCCCATTTTTCCTATATTTTTCAATTTTCCTTTATTTTAGCCTATTTTCTCTATTTGTCCCTATTATTCAATATTTTTCGCCATCTTTCTCTATTCGAGAATATTCTTGTCTATTTTCTCGATTTTTTTATATTTGCCCCTATTTTTTCCTATTTGTCCTTGGTTGTTTACCGTATTTTACCGTATTTCCTGTATTTTGCATTTTCTTTTATTTTTTTTTATTTTCTCTATTTTCCCATATTTTTCAGTATTTGTCCCTTTTTTCTCTTTTTTCCTACTTTCGTCTATTTTCCCTGTTTTTTCACAATTTCCCTATTTTTCCTTATTTCCTTTGGTTTTTATTGTTTTTTTATTCTCTTTATTTTTTCCTATTTTGCCCATTTTGCTTTATTTTTCCCTATTTTACTTTATTTTTCGCCATTTTTTTTTCATTTTGCTCTATTTATTCTATTTTTGCTAATTTTCCTTTTTCCTATTTTTCATTATTTTTTCCTATTTCACCTATTTTTCCTACTTTTTCCTGTTTTTCATATTTTTCCCTACTTTTTTCTGTTTTTCCTATTTTTCTTTATTTGTTTCATTTTTACTTTCTCGGACCCATCAAAGGGAAAGTAAGGTGAACGAGCAAAAAAAAACGATATATCGATGGAAATATCTATTTTGACGTCCCCCAAGAACATTGAAACCATTTCCAGCGCATGGTCTGTCTGTGTGTCTGTGTGTAATCTTCCACGATAACTGCCGAACCGTTTGACCAATCAAGCTGAAATTTGGTATGGAGGGTCGGTGTGTGCCTAGAATGCGACCATTAGATTTTGGTTTAAATGGGTTCAGTAGAAGGTCCTCAAGACCGACATTGATTAAATACACATGTAACAATTTTTTACTTTTTTTAAATTTTAAGGACAAACAATAGACTTTAGTGTAAAATGATGTAATACAAAGTTTTAGAGCATAAAATTTCCTATAACTTTTGTTTCAAACATTTTCCAGAATTTCCGATAGTTGCGCCACTAGAGGGCGCGTAAAAATGTGCATGTAGGTTTTCTCTAGTTTTTCTTGATTTTGAGGACAAATAATACACTTTAGTGTAAAATGTTGCAGTACAAAGTTGTAAAGCATCAAATGATTTTAGGAGATCCTAATTGTAGCAGTGTGATATAAAACGTGCGCATGCGCAGCTTATGTCATTATCAACATTGAAATATCAATTCGGTAATGCTTAGTATTTTGTAATTAAAATAATAATAATAAATAACATATTCTCTACGGTCGAGCCGGGAAAGTTCTGGGGTGACACAGCCGATTTTTCTTTATTTTTCTGTTTACTTGATTAGAAAGAGAGGCATATATTTGTGTAATTGCGTTTTGGAAAAATGTTTCAGGAATAATCATATTAAAAACTATGATATTATTTTTACCACCGTGTTTTCTTTATTTAATAAAATTCGAACTGTCGTGTTCAAGTAAGCCAATATTTGTCCGTGGCTTTGCCACACTATTCTAAATATTTGTTCATAGGAATTCGTTTTCCTAAAATATCGATCGTGACTTTGAGTTCGTATACATATTTGTTTATGCGCCCGAGGTATTTGTATTTGTAAAATATTTGTTCTTGCTTTTTGTTAACTACTTGATGCGTAATTGTTTATGCAAAAGCAGATTTCGAATAAAAAATATTTTATCCTCGACTAACCTATTATTTAAAAATGATGTAAATATGATGGTAGATACCTAACGTTATCTACCAATGGAACACGGTGTCACTTATTACTTGGGACAAGATTCCACCTGTGTAATAAGAGCTAGTACTAACTGGAATCGAAAGAAAGTCCATCTCCCAAAAGTATGAAACCCCAAAAGCAAGTGTTAAATTTTTGTAAGGTATGAAAATTTTATTTTTATGCATCGGACAGCTGTAGGTGGCGTTAGATATCTACCATCTTATTTACATCGTGAATAAATAGACCTTACAGTTCACTTAAATGATTTATTTGTGTTAAGATGATAAATCCTGATACGGTGTAATCAGGTTGGTCCTTCGATCAGATGATGGTTTATGTCAAAACGCCGATAGCCTAGTAATTATTCCAAACTTACATCGATTCTTAATCATATTTGTTTAGCTTCATTTCAGTAAAAATTAAATATGAATACGTATATTTTAAAACTGTTTATTTCCAAATACAACTAATGGTGAATTTGAATTAGTTTTTAATGGTAGTTGTGTGATCTGTATGATTGTAAGCTATTAATTTTAGGTGATTTCAACATAGCAGAATATGCGTCGTTTAAATTTGAATCGCAAGTGAATATTACTAGAAAAATTTTATCACTAAATCATATTTTATGTACGCTTTAGATTGTGTATATGTCTCGTAACAAGTGTTATATTATCTTATCATTTAACTGGGCAACCCTGTTGGATTATTGTATTTTAAAGAAATAAATAAATTGAGTTTACTAAATAATAATAATATCCATTATTCACTAGTGATGTTGGTCTCATTTTTGCATTGTGTTATTCGATTCCTATTTTTTTTTTTTTTACGTTTAACAATATAAGATCCCGCAAACCAAATAATTATAGGAATCCTGGTCTCATTTATGTCAAAGAAGAAAATAAGAGGTTGGATGGTAAGCAAGAAACCAAATTGTAACGGTATGTTTTTCCGGTTATTTTCATGTGTTATCCACCTCTATATTTTTTCCCATTTCACGTATCGTGATTTGGGGATAAATTGCTTTTAGCCTCTCTTCTGCTAAAGCGAGATAACTAAAATTTATGCTTATTTTCGGTTTCATGTTTATAATTTTTTTATAACTTTTTTAACCAGCTTAAACTATTTAACTAACAGTTACGATAAAGTGATAATACAGGTTTTTTTAAATTTAATAAAAATAATTTAACACATTCACTGCCGCCTTGCTAAGCCTATGACTGGCCTCTCGGCAAACATTTGTAGCAGGAGGCCGATGACGCATATAGGCGTCAAGCTATTTATTGTTAAAAAATACTTTATTTGGTATAAAATCTTTCAAGTTACACATAATATATAAGAAAAGGAACAAAAAATAGATAACTGTCAAGTTAACAGATAAGGTCAAAAGACAAGAACCTAATACATTACATGTAAAATATAAGAATAGTGATAATTTAAAAGTTGTTTTAAAAAAAGAAAAAACACTAAAACTAAACAACAAAATGCAAAGAAACACAAAAACAAAACACTTAACGTAAAAAAGGCAAAAATTGATGCTGAAGACGCAAAAAATGTTAACTAATTTTTTTTAAATGATCTTATTTATGACTCTCAGAAAAACATGTTTTTATTGAAACCTAACTTACATCGCTTTCGTTTTATTTTTCAATCTTTATTAGAATTTTTTTGAGGGAAATATGTATTTTCCTGTGGACCATCCCTACTAAAAACTTGGTCTTTTGGCGTTTTGTTGGATAGAATTTTTCTTATCACATCCAAACGAAAATCATAAAACGACATTTTTTTTCTTGGGTACATACTAAATAAAAGGTAGCTATTTAGTAGCAAAGTGGATAAAATATGAATTCCCAGATTCTTGTATCACCTTACAGAGTTTTTTTATTCACTAGGTAGGTAGGTAGGTAGGTTCATTGTGAGTGGAGCGTTAGCTTGCCCCTCCTCTGCAGCCAGCAGAGGTCTATTGTATCTCACCATTACGGGTTTTAATTCGTCATATAATCCACACCTTCTCTAGAAGTCTTTAGTTGATTTAGGTGAAGCTTCCTTGAACTTGGTAGGCTCCAGCTCCATCAGAAAGTAGTCTGTTTGTCCATATCGTAATGTTTGGAATAATTGCCTCATTATGCTATATTTGTCGTGTTGTCCCATCTCGTCTGCTACTTAACCAAAAGTTTTTCCCTTCTCTGCCTTTTCGTCTGTGCCTTCCATTTGGAGGTATTGCATCGGCTCTCTCTCCTCGGCCAATAGATCAATTGTTGGTATCCCTGTGATCACCCCCACTGCAAATTTAGACACTGTATGGTAGGCGGAAGCCTCGCTGAACGTCATTATTCTTTGTGACTTCAGCATGATGTCCTTCTACCGTTTTATTTTCATTACGTCACGCCAGACCAATGCTCCATAGAGCAGGATGGAATGTCCCACCTGACTAAGCAACCTCCTTTTTCTTGCAACAGGTTCTCCCATTTTAGGTATTATCTTAATTAATGCTCGACTGTTTTTAGGATGTGGGTTGTGAAGCTCCTCCTGTCATCCAGTCATATCCCTAGGTGTTTGATGCTTCGTTGTGGGATGATTTCCCTGTCTTCTATCACGAAACGTATATTTCTTCCTTGTTTGGGGTTTTTAAGTATTACTGCTTCAGATTTCTGTGGAGCCAGCTTCAGTTGTTTTCTCCGAGGTACCCGGGCACTAAGAAACCATTTGATCGTGACGATTTATACCGGCCATATTTTCGTTATATCGAAGAATTGTAAAAGTTTACTGGATATTATCTCCGTGTCTATGTTTAACTTCTACCATACTATTTTCGAATTCGGTTGAACTAAACAATAAATCTCGTTTGTCATGCCATTTGTTAACCGCAAATTGCAAATTTAGAAATGTATTCACCTTTTTACCTCTCGCCCTTCAGATAAGAGAGGTATAGGAATCATGCTAAAAATTGGGTAGTGAGTTTTCAATGAATAAACACGTTTTAGGGTCCCTAGAATACGATTTTAATATTTTCGCGATGATGTCTGTGTGTGTGTTAGTGTGTGTGTGTGTGTGTGTTAGTGTGTGTGTGTGTGTTTGGATGGATGTTGTAGTAACGATAACTCAAAAACTACTGAATTAAAAAACTTGAAATTTTGCATACACGATTCTTATACCCTAGATTAGATCTGATTAGATTTTGGTGTCAATCGGACAACCGGAAGAGGCAGTTGCTATGGGTGATGACGCCATTATTATACAAAACGTCAATAAAGTTTTACACATATATTTTGTATACCCTATAGTTTATTTTCATCGCATTAAAATTTTCGAAACTTTTGCCATTGTTGCCAGATTTACAAAAAAGTAAATTTTTTTCATACTTTTTTGTGCCACCGTGTAAATTTTTGATTCAAACATGGCGAGAGGTCATGTGGTGGCCACATCAGATTTTTTTAATTTTGCGCTAACCACTTCTTTTGAATTATTTTTACGGTCTTTTCTAAGGGTTCATGTTATGTAAATATGTATGTGGGTTTTAGCACTGGAAAATGCTATTATAATTATTTTTTATATACAAACTCACTAACACTATCATCAAATGTATTTGCAAGCTCTTTTAACACTTATTCAGTAAGTGGTTTCATTTTATTAATATCATACATTACACAATGTACTAGAGCGCCCGACAAAGATACAACACTGATCTTGTACTAAGCCTTCTTACCTTTAAAACCGGACACTATAGTAAAAGCCAGATGTAGAATACAGTGTATTTAGCATAGGCAATGAATTTTAAACGGAAGAATGCTCAGCGCCGATACTAGCTTGGTGTGGCAACGGAACAGATCATACGGTCCTCGTGTGCTCAACCCTCCGTTTTCTAACGTGTCCGACTACCTGACATCGCCGGTAATCCTACGTTCTATAAGGCCCATACTGCATTCTAAATCTGGTTTTCACTATAGACGTGCTGGTGACGGGACATATGCGTCGTCGACCTCTCTGAGGAAAACCAGGTGACGTCACATATGCGTCACCGGTATTGAATGTGTTAAGGTAAGTCTTTTAATAATCGGTATGGATTTAAAAATTTTAAATATTTGTATAACCGTTTTTAATCTCATATTACAAACTAGATCTCGTTATGGTATAAAGAACCCCAATAATTTTTTTTGAGCTTTATTAATAAAAAAGATCCAACAAGAGAACCAAAACTTGAAATACAAAATCTGAAGCACTTTGGACTATATAGTGGATTAGAAGAAATTATATTTTAAGATTTACGAGACATAATAAGTAGGGTCCAATTATCCATTTAGTACAATGTAATATATACAATATAAATAAAATATAAATAACAAGCTAAAAGTAACGAGACATTTTTATAGTGTCTCCTATATAAATAAACCCCTTGGCCCAAAATTTAGACTTATTTACTATCACCGCCCCGCACGTAATCAGATCAACCGACATTAGGCCAATAAATCGCGTCTCTTAAACCATCCCCTAAATGTATTCCACCCCTCGCCGAGCCTGCATCGGTATTCCTCTGGCAGCCCTTAACGTCGCGAAATTTACATAGTCAGTCTCAGCCCTTTTCTCTAAACATCGCGAATTCTCCGCAGTTTTCGCTGAGCTTAGCGATGCTTTCCATCCAAACAACACTGGAGTGCACTTAGAATCGCTTTTCTTTTTTCTTTCTTTTTGGCGTTTTTTTTTTTTAGGGAGATTTGCTTTGAGAATTTTTATTCTGTAGCAAGTCGCTGATTTTTGTTAATAGTCGGTTGAATTGGATAAGGGGCGTTACGGTAAGTGAAAAAAGATGGTTTAACGGTGTATGAAGCATAAGTATGTAAAGGTTAAAATTTTTCTTTTTATTTATAAAAATTGACCTTCTGGTAATTTACTATTACGAACCAAAACGAGGTCCTTCTTTAATACGATAATCATAAATAACTTAATATCCTTTAGGATCATAGCTGGGACGTTACTAAAAAAATAACGTATTGCTTTATCGTTACGTTTGCTGTAAAATAAAGCTTTAGATAAATATTAGTTACTTATTTAAAAAAGTAACGATTTATTCGTTACTTTACGAAAGTAACGCGTTACTGAAAAAGTAACGCATTACTATCTGAAAAAGTAATGAATAAAAAGTTACTGTAAATGTTTACTCCTTTTTACTCCTTTAATAGATGAAAGGTAGAATATAACTGTTATATTGTTATTTCTAATTCATACCTTATTTTACTAAATTTCTTAATTTCAAATATTCAACACAAAACTTTTTACTTAACAATACATCAAAACAACATAAATACTAAATTGAGTTTGATTATTTTTAAATGTTATCCAAAACAGAGTGGCCCGCGAAATCCATGGGTTACAAAAAAAATAAAAACAAATTATTTAATATTGAACAGCATTAACAGCAGTTAACAGAGAAAATCGATGATTTTGAAGTAATGCGTTATTTTTGCAGTAACGTGTTACTGTAAGAGAGTAATGATTTCTTGTTAATTTTACAAAGTAACGATTATTTATGCTGGATAATAAATGAGCGATATAAAAGCGGGCCTAAAAAAAGGTGAACGACAGGCCTAAAACCAAAAAATAATAGATATAATCATCTCTAAATCACTATAAGAAATTTTAAATGAAATTTAATTATAATTGTTACGGTGTATTTTATACTGTAATTTTTCAGTAATTTTTCAGTAATTTTTCAGTAATTTTTCAGTACTTTAGTAATTTTTCAGTAATTTTTCTGTAATTTTTCTGTAATTTTTCTGTAATTTTTCTGTAATTTTTCTGTAATTTTTCTGTAATTTTTCTGTAATTATTTCGTAATTATTCCGTAATTATTCCGTAATTATTCCATAACTATTCCGTAACTATTTCGTAATTACTCTTTAATTATTCCGTAATTATTCCGTAATTATTCCGTAATTATTCCGTAATTATTCCGTAATTATTCCGTAACTATTTATGTTTAACTTTTTATAGAATTCCTCATGGTTTCGCCGCTAGATGGCGAGAAAAATACACATTTAAAATTTTCCATTTTTTTAAAATTGAAAATTGGAGGTAAATTATGATCTTTATGTTCTGGGGTGACACAGCCGATTTTTTTAACTAACGTTCAAAGTGAAGTGCTACATAAAAAAATTAGTTTCCACAATTTTTTTAAGTCCAGTTAACGTTTTGGCTAAAAATAATGTGTAGAAACTAAATTTATACGTAACAGTTCACTTCAATTCAAGAAAAAAATTGGAAAAAATATTTTTTTTTTTGAATTAGGAGGCTGTGATTTCATATCGGTACGTATGTATTGTTTCAAATAGCATTTGTCTATATTTTTTAAAATAACGGTTCCGACCATGCAGAACTTTTTATAAAGAATGACTTTTTTTCATAAAATTAAGCATAAAAATGTTTCGCATATGGTTCCTACCTAATTGGACACACTGTATACAGTAAATAAAAAAAAACGTATTAGTAATGCGTTATTTTTGTAATAACGCGTTACTGTAACGATATAACGATTTACAGTCACTGTTACTATTCGCCCATTTTAAAAAGAAATGAAAGTACTAGTAACGCCTTACATTTAGTATAAATTTGCTTCTTTAAAATTTTGATACATTATCCTTTTGCTATATAGTCCAGGATGTAGGGAAATTTCATGACGTAAATTTGCTACAGGATGAAAAGTATACTAAGTTGTAGGCAGAGATAAAACTAGCATGCCTATATACTTTTACACACGAAAAAAACTTGCATAAACAAATTAGGAAGGTCCAAAGTTAGTGAAAACATGTTTTTCGCTTCTACAAGCAACAATACTGATTTTAGCGAAATAAGTATTCAATACTTTTTTTTCGGCATTAACAATACCTTTAATTTGATCCATTCCGCGATTTATTTCGTCAATTAGTTTATTCAAAAATAGCGAAAAACCGTCAAAAATGTCGTTTTTTTGCAATAATAATAATTATTACAAAAAAAGTTTTTTTTATATTATTATTGCTTTAAAAGCAAGGTTTTTTGATTCTGAATCATACAAGCCATTGCAAGACTGAATTGGTTAATTTGTTGCTGAGATATTTGATATTGTTTATCCTAACACCGTAAATGTTTATTTCTCTAACTTTTTTTTCTATGAACATTTTAACTTCTATAAGTGCTCATTCTCTTCATTGAGACTTATATTTTTAAGATTTTTTTGAACCAAATAAAAAAAGTAACATTTAACCCTTTCTTTATTGCTTTAAAAAGAGGGTACTTTTTTTGTTATAAACAATTAGAGCTGGTGCGCGCCATGTACATCGTATCATTTTTTAACTTACAAATACCAAAAGCTGATTTCAAAACGAAAAATTTGAAAACAAAAAGAATACCCCACGACCAATAGGAATCACAGTTACATTGTTTATAACTATTAAGAAATAAATTTTAAGGCATTCGATAGTCAAGTACTTATATTTTTGGAAGTGTATATTTAAAATTTAAAAAAATTGTTTTTAATTACTAAAAACATTGTGTAAATTCATCGATTTTCTCGGGCGGTAGTCAAAAACTGATCTCGAGAATTCAAATCGACGAAGTGCGGAGAAAATAGCTGTATCTCGGAACTTTTATATCGGATTTTGGTCTTTATTTAATCTGGGAAAACACGGAACAATAGTATTATGTTTGTAAATGATAATAAAAAGTCATAAGAATTATAAAAAAATTATTAAGTGCGAATTTTACAATTTTTCACCTCAGTAAATAAACAAGTACAAAAAGTTCTATTTTTTTATCGAAAAATAACTGATTTTTTCAAATCGATCGAAAGAAATTTTTTTCATTTTTTTTATAAAATACTATTTTATAATTTTATATGCATTTTGAAATTGCAGGTCATCCAATATTCTCCGTTGCGATTTTTTTCCTGTCGAATTAGTGCTTGCAACTTGACCAAAAATAACTCAATTTTTTCAAATTGATCGGAGAAAATTTTTTTCATTTTTTGGCCAGTTTTTGCCTCTCTGCAGTTTTACTTAATGAACAATAACAAAATAAATCTTCGATGTTCGCTTGGAGAGCGGTAAAAGGGCACAAAAAGATTTTAGGCAAGCGCACTAATCGGATAGTGAAAAAAATCGCAACGGAGAATATTGGATTACTTGCAATTTCAAAATGCATATAAAATTAAAAAATATTATTTTATCAAAAAAAAAAATCGGTTGTGTCGCCCCAAAACTTTCCCGACGAGTATTCTGAGACGAATACTTTTTCATATATTTAACGTTAAAGTTTTAAATTTTGCTATTTTTTTATTTTTGACAGGTGACAGTTGAAGAAAAAATTTTGACTGTTCTGAATAAAGTTTTTCAAAGGCTTTCGAATGACATATTGCAAGTTAAATGCCGTGACATATTGCTTCTGTCATTTTTTTGCCAGTGACACTTCCGTTTGACAGATGTCGTACAAAAACTAATGGGTTCTTCCGATGGATAAAGGAAACCCATATTTTAGCTGAATTAAATTAAGCGTGTGGCTTCTATCGTGGAAGAATACACACAGACAGACAGACAGACAGGCAGATAGACAGGCAGACTTCTGGAAATGGTCTTAATCGTCTCAGGGGACCTGAAAATGGATATTTCCATTTTCATCTCGATCTTTTTTTTGCACGTTCACTTTTCAATACTTGGAGGTGGGTCGGGAAAGTAAAATGAAAAAAAAATTTTCCGATCGATTTGAAAAAATTCACAGTTATTTTTAGACCAAAAGTAGGACTTTTTATACTCTTGTCAATTTCCATTAAAATGCTTATTTACTGAGATAAAAAATAGTAAATTTCAAACTTAATAATTTTTTATATTTTTTATTATCATTAAAAAAAATAATGCCATTGTCGATCACTTTCCGTGTTACCCCAGATTAAAAAAAAAACCAAAATCCGATATAAAGGTTCCGAGATATAGCTATTTTCTCCGCACTTCGCCGATTTAAATTCTCGAGATCAGTTTTTGACTACCGCCCGAGAAAATCGATGAATTTACACAATGTTTTTAGTAATTAAAAACAATTTTTTTAAATATACACTTCCAAAAATATAAGTACTTGACTATCGAATGCCGTAAAATTTATTTCTTAATAGTTATAAACAATGTAACTGTGATTTTTTTTAAAAAAATTGTTAACTCGGTCCCTATTGGTCGTGGGGTATTCTTTTTGTTTTCAAATTTTTCGTTTTGAAATCAGCTTTTGGTATTTGTAAATTAAAAAATGATACTATGTATAGGGCGCGCACCAGCTCTAATTGTTTATAACAAAAAAAGTACCCTCTTTTTAAAGCAATAAAGAAAGGGTTAAATGTTACTTTTTTTATTTGGTTCAAAAAAATCTTAAAAATATAAGTCTCAATGAAGAGAATGAGCCCTTATAGAAGTTAAAATGTTCATAGAAAAAAAAGTTAGAGCAATAAACATTTACGGTGTTGGGATAAACAATATCAAATATCTCAGCAACAAATTAACCAATATATTGTCAGTAGATAGAACGTCCTTTAACTTTAAAGACTCAATAAGTAAAGGCAATGACGTTTAGAATAAAACTTTAAAAGTTGATTTCTTGTATAATTGTCACAATCTAAACGTCATTGTCATTAGTTACAGAACCGTTAAAGTTAACGAACGTTCTATCTACTGACAATCAGTCTTGCAACGGCTTGTTTGATTCAGAATCAAAAAACCTTGCTTTTAAAGCAATTATAATATGAAAAAAACTTTTTTTGTAATAATTATTATCATTGCAAAAAAACGACATTTTTGACGGTTTTTCGCTATTTTTTAATAAACTAATTGACGAAATAAATCGCGGAATGGATCAAATTAAAGGTATTGTCAATGCCGAAAAAAAAGTATTGAATACTTATTTCGCTAAAATCAGTATTGTTGCTTGTAGAAGCGAAAATCATGTTTCCACTAACTTTGGACCTTCCTAATTTGTTTATGCAAGTTTTTTTCGTGTGTAAAAGTATATAGACATGCTAGTTTTATCTCTGCCTACAACTTAGTATACTTTCATCCTGTAACAAATTTACGGCGTAAAAGACCCATTTTTCTCCCTACAGACTGGACTAATAATAGACGTTTGTTTGTTGTTTTAAATTCTTTTTTCCACTACTAGTATCAGAAGTAACCTAATCTGCCAATACCAACCTATATACAAAAAAGTTTAAAATAATTTTCTACCTTCATAACCGATTCCTTACAATCCTCTGAGTTTTTCATGTTCATGTTAAATCCCTTTATCGAGCTCTATTACAGATGTTTGTTCTACAATTCATTATTTTCTTTCTTCAGAAAAGGCCAAAAATTGTTTTTCCACTACCAGTATTATCATTATTTATGCTATATTCGAGTCGTGAAGTTAAATTTCTCTCCTACAAGTAGGTAATTTTTGATTATCTACTAGTAGTAGATAATGAAAACAATTGAAGACTAAACGTGATGTCAGAGGTAAGCGATCTTAGGAAATCTGTCTAATTAATTATACGCAACTGTCATTGCGTTTGTCAAAAGAGTTTTTTTTGAATTATGATAAAAAATTCAACAACAAATAAGCTCTTTCTATTGAATTCCTATATTTATAAAGTAAATTTTTGATCTAATCAAATAAAATAGGTGTAAGTAATTCCTTATCGGATATATTTTCGTTCCAAATAGTTTAAGGTTATGTAATAAATATTTTGATATTAATTAGTGCTATATGCAATAATACCTATTTTAAAATTAACCTAAAAATCAATTTAATAATTTTTCAAATCTAAGTGTCAAATAAAACGAATTCTTCATGTTTTCATCGCTACTTAAAAGTTTTAAAATTCACAGTGCAATTAACATAATGAAATGTCAATTTAATTTATTGAATATTCTTATTCAATTGTTTTCACAAACTGCTTCTTTTCCATTAAATTCTTTTCAAATATATACCCAAAAAATCCAAAAAATATCATTGTAAAAATGATTAAATGTTCTAGTAGTGGAAAAAATAGTATATAAACCACGGTAGAGAAGATTTTTCTCAGACTCGCAACTTATTATCCCTCGATGCTTCGCATCTGGGGATAATAATAATGCTCGGCTGAGAAAAATTACTTCTCGACCTTGGTGTATAATATACTATTAAATTGTGGTACTGTTATTAAATGTTAATTTAAACTAAAACAAATAAATATTTACGAACAAAAATACACTTTTAACTTAAATCGGATTTGACTTTATTATTTAAGTGTTAAACAAACCTGTTAGTAATTTAAAGAAAATAATCCTCCCTTCATTCAAAGTGCACTATAGACTTATACGCGATAAGAGATATTTAACTTTGAAATAATGATGAGTTCCCTTCGAAACGTAGCAGACGTAAGTCAATTTGCTTGTGAAAAACAATCTCAGGCTCCACTTAAATTTTCACACCACGTCTCATACGACCGGGCGCCGCTTCCAGGGTTTCAGAGGCGCACGAGGTTCTATTAAATTGAAAATGGTTTTCTATGAATATAGAACAAGGAAAAAAAATGTTTTATATCAAAATTGAATCATGAGTTAATGATAATAAAAGGGTTTTAGTTGTTCAAAAAAAAATTATACAGTGAGTGCCGAAAATTTTTTTATATGCACTTCATAAAATTAAAATCAATAGGGCGATTAAGAACACCTGACTGTAAAGATGATACGGCCAAGTCTCTGAGAAACGAAGAACATTTTTTATTATTTAATTTTATTCTCTACCTTTTATCTATACATTAATACGTAAAGCGAAAACTTCGGATCCCGTTTTAAGCGTTATGCGTGAACGAAGGAGTGTGAGATTTTGCATAGTTCAAGTTTATACACAGGAGAATCTATAATATTTGTTACAAATAAATTAAATACAATATAACATTTATTGTTTATCTCAAACATTTGACTATTTATAGTTATATCGGTACAATAGCCGAATGAGCTAAGAAGCTGATTTTAAGATGTCAACTTTTTTTTTGTAGTCAACTTTTTTTTTGAAGTAAAAACTATTCAAGGCGCGTTAAACGACTTTTGGATAGGTTAAAAATAGGAAAAAAAATGGGGAAAAACAGAAAAAAGAGGGTACAATTAAGAAAAAAAAAGATAATTTGGGAAAAAATAAGAAAAAACGGAAAAACAGGAAAAAATAGTAACAACAGAAAAGTAAAAAAAATAGGAAAAACATTAAAAACCGGAAAAAATAGGAAATAATAGAAAAAAAAGAAAAAACACGAAAAATTGAAAAAATAAAGAAAACCAGGAAATATTAAAAAAAATATGCAAAAGTCGAAAAAAAATTGGAAATAATAGAGAATAATTGAAAAAATGGAAAACTTAGGAAATCGAGAGAAATGGGCCAAAATATGGAAATACATGGAAAAATAAGAAAAATGAGGAGAATGATAAAACAGTAACAAATAGGAAAAAACCGAAAAATAGGAAAAAATATTAAAACCAAAAAAGTTCGAAAAAGTGGAAAAAATAGAAAAAAAAAATGGTAGAAAGAGGAAAAAAATAGAAAAATTGGGTAAATGAGAAAAAAAATGAAATAGAAAAGAAAAGGAATAAAAACAAAGAAATTGAAAAAATTGTCAAAAGTAGAAAAAAATAGGAAATAATAGGGTAAAATACGTAAAATGTGAAAAAACAGAAAAAAAAAGAAAACGTAAAAGAAATAAGAAAAAAAAAACAGAAAAAATAGAAAAAATAGTAAAAAACAGGAAAAAACCGGTAAATAATGAAAATGGGGAAAAAATAGGAAATAATTGAAAAAATAGAAAAAACTGTCAAAAATAGAACTAAAAAATAGTAAATAGAGTTGTGTATTTTGTTATTTCCTTTTCCAAATTCTTCAAAATTTGTAAAATTTTGAAGTTTATAAAAATTATTGAAATTTTTTCAATTTTAAAAAATTTCTAATAATTTTTTAATGTATTTTGAAATTTTTGATATATTAGAAATTTTCGATATTTTTAAATTTCTTACAGTTGTTTTTGAAATTTTTAAAATATTTTTTGACATTTTTGATGTTTTGGAAATTTTTGAATTTCTTACATTTTAAATTTTTGATTTTTTTTTAAATGTTACATCACTTATGAACATTTTTAAACGTTTTGAAATTATTAAAATTCTTGGAATTTTTGAAATTTTTTGTAATTATCAAAATTTTCGAAATTTAAATATATTTTGAAATTTTCAATATATTTTTGACAAAATCGAAATTTTTCAATTTTTAGGCATTTTTATTTATTAATTTTTTTAATTTTTGGAAAAATGGGAAAAATAGGAAACCGAAAAAATGGGCAAAATGGGGAAATACATAGAAAAATAAGCAAAATGAAAGAAATAAAAAACAGTAAAAAATAGGAAAAAATTGAGAATAAAAAATAGGGAAAATAGGAAAAAATCTGGGAAACAGGAAAAAATTGTAAAACCGCAAAAGAAAAACCAAAGAAATTGAAAATATAGTAAAAGTAGAAAATAATAAATAATAGGATAGAATAGCAAAAAACAGAAAAAACAGGAAAACATAAAAACATAAGGAAAAATGGAGAAAAATGGGAAACTGGAAAAAATAGGTAAACATGGAAAAAAAACAGAAAAAATAGTGAAAAACAGAAAAATTAGGAAAACAGGGAAACTGGGGAACAATTAGTAAATAATAAAAAAATAGAAAAAAAAACCAGGAAGAAATAGAAAAAATATTCAAAAGTGGAAGAAAAAAGAAGGAACTAATGGGGAAAAATAGGAAAAATGGAGAAAAACAGTAAAACCAGGAAAAAATA
The DNA here is from genome assembly GCA_963243735.1 of Neocrepidodera transversa. Lineage (NCBI taxonomy): Eukaryota > Metazoa > Arthropoda > Insecta > Coleoptera > Chrysomelidae > Neocrepidodera > Neocrepidodera transversa. Next base: position 18,387,385 of record OY725354.1, on the reverse strand, counting down.
GGCAAAAGTAGGAAAAAAAATTGGCAAAACTGAAAAAATAGAAAAAAGTAGTAAATACTAGGAAATATAAAAAAAATTTGGAAAAAAATTGGAAAATATAGTAAAAAACAGGAAAATAAGGAAAATGAAGAGAAATTAGGAAATAATAGAAAAAATAGAATGAAAAATAGAAAGAAATAAACAAAATAGTCAAAAGTAGAAAATAGGAAAAAATACGAAAAATAGGAATAAATAAGAAAGAATAGAAAAAATAGAAAAAAATAGGAAAAAAACAGAAAAAATAGTATAAATAGGAAAAACAGGGAAATATGGAAAATGAGGCAAAAATAGGAAATAATAGAGGAAACTGGAAAAAACAGAAATAAATAAAAAAAAATGGTCAAAACTGAAAAAAATAGGAATTAATAGGAAAAAATATAAAAATCGGAAAAAATAAAAAATAACAGGAAATATTGGAAGAAAACAGGAAACAATAGGAATAAATAGGAAAAAATAGGAAAAATAGGAAAAATAGGAAAAAATGGGAAAAAATGGTAAAAATAGGAAAAAACAAAAAAATAGAGAAAATGACGAAAAAAAAAATATAGCCAACAGTAAAAAAATATTAAACAATAGGACAAAATAGGCAAAAATAGGATAAAAAATCATAAAAAATAGGGAAATATAGGAAAAAGTAGGCAAAATTGAAGACAATAGAAAAAAAGTAGTAAATACTAGGAAAATCACAAAAAATATGGGAAAAAATTGGAAAAAAAATTGTAAAAAACAGGAAAATGAAGACAAAATAGGATATAATACAAAAAACAGAAAGAAAAAAAAAAGGCAAAAGTAGAAAAAAATTGGAAAAAATAGGAATAAATAGGAAAATATAGAAAAAATGGGAAAAAATAGAAAAAATAGTATAAATATTAAAACACCGGACAATATAGAAAATGAGGAAAACATTGGAAATATTACACAAAAATGGGAAGAAAAAAAAAATAGTCAAAACAAAAAAAAAATAAGTAAAAATAGGAAAAAAATAGAAAAATGGGAAAAAAGGTAAAAAATAAAAAATAACAGAAAAAATAGGAAACAAACAGGAAAAAATAGGAGTAAATATGCAAAAATAGGAAAACTAGGAAAAAATAGGAAAAAATGTTAAATATAAGAAAAAACAGGAAACTAGGGAAAATGATGAAAGAATATGAAATAATAGAAAAAAGCAGGAAAAAAAAACAGAAGGAAATAAAAAATCAGTAAAAAAAATATTAAATAACAAAAAAAAATAGGAAAAACATGGAAAAAGTAGGGATCAATAGAAAAAATGGGAAAAAAGGTAAATATAACCAAAAATAAAAAAATGGGGAATGATAAAAAAATAGTAAATAAAAACAGGAAACAGTAAAAAATGGGAACAATAGAAAAAACAGAAAAAAAGAAAAATATCAAAAAATAGGTATTAGACATAAATTTTAAATTTTAGAGGATATACAATCGAATTTCGATCAATTGGGCGATGACTATAGTTATTAAAGTTAGACTCAAAAATAAAAACTTTTCTAAATTTTTGTTAGTAGATAGTCTACGTTGGTCCGAATATAGGTATAGGGAATTCAATGTGTTAGAGTGAGAGAGAAGATGCATAGGTTCCGCGTGTCAGAGAGAGGGAGATATATCTTTGTAAAGATAACGTCGGCCCTGGTCTTCAGGTACTTCAGCTCCCTCAGGTCCCATAGTAGACGAATCTGACACAGTTAAAGACTAGATCAGACGAAGCTGAAGTATCTGAAGATCAGAAGACCTGACGTTATCTCTACGAAGATATATCGATATAGCACTCTCTCTCTCTCTCTCTTTGACAAGTTGAACCTCTGCATCCTCTCACTCTAATAAATTCAATTCCCTATACCTATTCTCGGACCAAAGTAGACTATCTAGTTTTGCTGTTTACTTTCCGAACCACAGAGTTGTATAGAAGGAAAGTATTGCGATCATGATATTTTGACCATACCCAGATTTTAACGGATCTTTACGTTTTGAGGTCACCTGAATCCATTTATACCATTTTTAGCATGATGTCTGTCTGTGTGTGTGTGGGTGTGTGTGTCTGTGTGTCTGTGTGTGTGTCTGTGTGTGTGAACACGATAGCGTCTAAACGGCTGAACCGATTTAGATGAAATTTTATATACATATTTAGGGTAGTAAGGAACGACCTGTATATATTTTGGAGTTAATCGGACAACCGGAAGTGACAGTTGCTATAAATGATGACGACATTACTAAACAAGATGGCAGTAAAGTTTTACGCATATATTTTTTATACGTTATAGTTTAATTTCGAATGATTAAAATTTTCAAAAACTTTTGCCACTGTTGCCAGATTTATCAAAAAGTAATTTTTTTTCATATTTTTTTAAATTACTAAAATAATGCATTTTTATGGTAAATTACAGGATATGAAAGTTGTAGAACATAAAATTTTCTACAAATTTTGTCTCTACTTTTTTTTTCGAGTTCCACAAAGTTTCGCCCCTAATTTTAATTTTAATTTTTAAGCAATTTTTATCTTTATTAAATCATTATTTTTTAGTTAAATTTTAATATTAAAAATTTTAAAAAAAAAAACATTAAATTTGTAATAAAAAACTCTATAATTGCGATTTTTTTCAAAATTTTATTCAAAAAATTGTAGAGTTCATTTTGAAATTTAATATAAGTTTAAAAAAAATTGAATAACTTTAAAAATATTAAAAATATTAAAATGGGATTTATACCATTCGATAGATAATATTAAAACTCTAACTTTAGAAAATATTTTAGTCTTTTCGAATTTAACATTGTAATTATTATAAACAAAATAAAAAAAAAATTAAATTTTTATGTCCTCAAAAAAAAATATAAAAAAATCGAAAAAACGCCAAAATGCAAGAAATCGAATTGTATCGCAAAAAAACGGAATAAGAAAAAAATCGAAAGAATTGAAATAAATCGCAACAAAATCCCAAAAATCCCAAAAAAAATGGCAAAAAAATTGTAAAAAAATCGGAAAAAATCAAAGGAATAAGGAAAAATGAGAAAAAAATTGAAGAAAATTAGAAAAAAAAGTAATTCGAAAAAAAAAATAAATAGAAAAAAAGAGACAATTAAAAAAAGGAGGAAAAATTAGAAAGCATCGAAAAAATTTAAAAAAATGAGAAAAGATTAGAAAAAACCTAAAAAAAGACCGAAAAAACCAGAACAAAAACAAAACATCAGAATAATGAGAAAACAGGAAGAAAATGAAAAAAAATTATACAATACGGAAAATAACGAAAAAATTTCCTGTTTTTATCTGTTTTGTTCTATTTTCAAATTTTTCAGTAGTTTTCGCATGTTTTACACTATTATTTTCCCATTTTTTCTATTTCTTTTATTTTTCCTTATTTTTTTTCTATATACCTCTATATTTGGATCTTTTTCCCCATTTATTCATAGTATTTTCTATTATTAAATATTTTTATCTGTTTCTTCTATTTTTTCCTATTTTCCCTATTTTCTTTAATTTTCCATATTTTTCATCATTTCTTCTTATTTTTTCCTATTTTTGCCAATTTTTTTACCTATTTTTTCCTGGTTTTTCATATTTTATCCTGTTTTATGTCTATTTTTAATATGTTTCCCTATATTTCTCTAATTTCCCTATTTTTCCCATTTTTTCCTGTTTTTCCCTAGTTATCCGTATATATGTCCCTAGTATTATTTTTTTAATAGCTTCTTATTTGTTCCTATTTTTTAATGAATTTTCCTATTCTTCCCTCTTTTTCGCAAATTTTACTATTTTTCCCATATTCATTCTCCAATTTTTCGATATTTTTTCCTATTTTTTATTATTTTCCAATTTTTCACCACTTTTCATTATTTTTCCCAAATTTCCCTATTTTGCTATATTTTGCCCAATTTTGTCCAATTTTTCTTTATTTTCTCCCTAATTTTCATTATTTTTTGCAAATTTCTCTATTTTTCACAATTTTACCCTATTTCTTCCTTTTTCCGTTTTTCCCAATTTTTTACTACTTTTCTCTTTTTTCCTATATTTTTCACTATTTTCTCTATATCTTTCTATTTTTTTTTGTTTTCCATTAGTCTATTTTTTTTATTTTTGCACATTTTTCCTTACTTGTAGTTATTTTTTTCCTATTTTGTCCTGTTTTCTTCATTTTTCCTTACTGTTTCACTATTTTCACCTATATTTCCCAAATTTTCAATATTTTTCCAAAATTTTCCTATTTTGCTAATTTTCTCTTATTTTTTCCCAATTTTCTCTGTTTTTTTTTTCAATTACTTTACTAGGAGTGTTTGGAAAGTTGGGTGGGATTACCCCCTCATTTTTTTTTTATTAAAAAATATTTTGTTTATCACATTTATTTAGATTTTTAATTACAAAAAACTGGTAATTTGTATTCTATTTTATCATCATTATGTTCAATGAACCGCTTCAATTTTAATCTAGTTTACGTATGTATATTTATTCTGTAACAAATCAAAATTACAACATCAAAGCAGCAATAGGATTTTAACACACGACGTGCTTGTATAGATCACATCTTCACGTCAAGATTTTCTGATTAGCTTGTTTAAGTTTGACTGCATATTACATTTCTAGATTGGTCTTTGATTGCGTTCAAATTTACGATGATAAATCTAATCTAAAGTTGTGTATTTGGATTAAGATGTTATTATTCTACAGCGTAAATTTTGTATTTTTTTATATAAATTACTTTTTCCTACGATCACTACCCAAAGTAGGCTTTTGCACACTCAAATCTAACCGCAAAGTTGATGTTTTCCGTGATCTGTAATAATTTGACATTATTGTCGCTCTAGCGCGTACTTTTCCGCTCGCCTGTTTTCATTTACAATAAACTAAAGAAAGGTAGTAAATAACAGGTATATTAAAACAAAATGTAGGGCAGTCTGAATATTTTAGTTGAAATATTAATATTTGAAGATATTTCGAACGAAATTAAACTTTATTTTATAAAATTTATCTAGTAAAAATTAAACAGTCAGAAGGTACACCTAGATACACCTAGGTACACCTATATGCAATAGTGATTGCAAATTTAAGTGCCTACTTACTATTTTGTACAAATAGTAGACTATGAAATTAATGAAACGTCATTATTTCATTTTTAGTTTATGAAAAAGCTATTCGAAAAATGGAGAGTGAGAGTGAATGTGAATTTTCAAGCACACCTCCAGATGTAGCAGATTTTGCTAAAAATATTTCTCTGAATCTTCTGCCAACTAAATCCAGAGATAAATATGAAAAAGTATATTTTTCATGTTTTTTTTTTTAATTATTTGTCTAAAAATAATGTGATCGTAGAAAAAATCTTGTGTGCAATTCGAGCAGAAAGTGCTTTGCCGCTTTCGGCAGATTGCCCGCGCTCCGCTACGCATCGCGCGGGCAACTCTCTGCCTCAAGCGGCAAAGTATCACTTTCCGCTCTTAATACACAAATAGCTATTGTTAGTTCTAACTGTAATAACAACATATGAGGGCAATAGTGTAAGTGTTGCTTACTAAAAATAGCAGATTACCTAACTTAAATTTTATTTGAACAATAATTCAATACGTATACCTATTGACACTGATTCAAACTACAATGTCTAAAACTATAAACACCCATTGATTTATGACGCCCATTCAAGTGTTCTGGTCCATGCCTCGTCATCAAAATTCCTTCCACCAGGATAAAAATGATAAAAATTTACTTTCAAAATAATTAACACCGATGTTTACCATAAGCGTTAAAATAGTATTGTATGTACCAAGGGCCTAAAGTGCCACTTTTAATCACGGGAGTGAAGATTTTTGTCCTCGTTCCGTTTGGGCAACAATGATTCGGGGGATTAAAACGACTCGTGGTACATATGCTACTTTTTCTACCGCCGGAACTAAAACTTAAAAATGTATACATTACTTAACTGCGGCTATATTATATAATTTTTGTATAGTTGGTTATTTCCTTAGATAATTTCATAAATTTTTCATATTTTTACATTTTTATATTTTTACGTATTTTTACATATTTTACAATTTTTTACACATTTTTAGTTTATAAATTCTTCCAAATTTTACAATTTCTGAAGTTTATACAAATTTTTCCTTTTACAATTTTTGATGTTTTTATACTTGAAATTTTTTAAATTTTCGGATTGGTTGAAATTTCTACAATTTTAGAACATTTCTAAAAAAATTTTAATGTTTTTTGAAATTTTTAATTTATTTGAAATTTACGATATATTTTTCATGTTTTTATATTTTTTAACATTTGTTTTTGAAATTTTTAAAATATAAAATACTAAATACAGAAATATACGAAAAATATGAAAAAACGTAAAAAGAACATGAAAAAAGTAGGAAATAATAGGAAAAAAAAATAGAGAAAATCAAGACATGGGAAAAATTTGCGAAAATAAAAAAACAATAGGAAATAATAGAGAAAATTTGGAAAATTGGAAAAAATAGCAAACCGAGACAAATTGGCAAAAATAGGGAAAAATAACTAAAATGAAGAAAAACAGCAGTAAAAAATAGTTCAAAATGGTAATAAATGGTAAAAAACAGAAAAAAAATAGGATAAAATAGAAAAAAAAAACATAGGAAAATCGAAAAAATTGGGAAAAACAGTAAAAACCAAAAAGTAAGAAAAATTGTAAAAAATGGTAATCATAGGAAAAAAATAGGAAATTAGGGAAACTTATAAAAAAAACGAAATAATAAAAAAAGGAAATAATAAAAAAAGGAAAAAATAAAGAAATAAAAAAATAGTCAAAAGTAGAACAAAATAGGATAAAACTTGAAAAATGGGAAAAATTGAAAAACAGGAAAACGTAAAAAATAGGAAAACGTAAAAAATAGAAAAAATGGAGAAAAATAGGAAAACTGGGAAAAATAGGCAAACATACGAAAACCAGAAATAATAGTAAAAAACTGGAAAATATGGAAAATTAGGAAAAAACAGGAAATAATCGAAAAAATAAGAAAAAAAAAACAAAGAAATAGAATAGGGCTAAATAAACAAGTTTGTATATTTTGTTAATTTCTTACAAATTTGGTATTAATTTTAGAAATTTTTATGTCATTTGAAAGCCCTTGAAAAACTTTATTCACAACAGTCGAAATTATTTCTTCAACTGTCACCTGTCAAAAATAAAAAATGTCAAAATTTCAAATTTTAACATTAAATGTCTGAAAAAGTACTTAATGGATTTAAACCAATTTCGATACGTTTCGGTTAATTATCAGAAGAACCAGTTAGTTTTTGTCCGACATCTGTCAAACGGAAATGTGACTGTCAAAAAATGACAGAAGAAATATATCATGAAATTTGACATTGTAATATGTCATTTGAGAGCCCTTGATAATTTCTATTAAGAAGTCAATATTATTTCTCTAGCTGTCACCTATCAAAAATTAAAAAATGTCATAGTTTGAAACTAACATTAAATATCTGAAAAAGTATTCGTTGTCTGGATACTCGTCGGGAAAGTTTTGGGCCAACACAACTGATATTTAATATATTCTACATGCTGTTTGTTCTTATCAAAGCTTTCATTTTTAATAATAATTTTTGGAAATCTCAAATGAAATAAATTTTTATTTATTTGGAATAATACTCAATTAAGGTCCTATTAACTAAACTGAAAGATACTGTTAAGTGTCTTCTGGGATCTCATCTCCCTCTGATAAATTCACTGAGATCATCTTATTTAAAATTCAAATTTTATTGGCCCCAGTTACACATCACCAAACAACAATCTTTTCATCCGAATCTATAATTCGATTCTAAATAAATGCGAGTTTACGACTTTTGATTTCATATCCGTTTTTATTATTAATACAATAAATCCAAAAATACGATGTAGTAAACTCGACATTTAACCTTCAACGAAAACATAAAACATGTAAACATTCACAATAGCTTAATATTTGATATGCCAACAAGGAATATTCGGAGCAAGAGGAAATGTTTTAGAATATGCTATTTGAAACTAAAACTGGTCCCAAATGGGACATTTAATGGACGCAACTTTAGGTATTTGCGTGAATAATTTACAGGATACAAAGGAATTTTGTATTATATTACTCTTGTTTATATTAAACATATTTTAGAAAGTAACACAATCATTTGCAAAAAGTAATTTAAATTTTATTATTATTGTTCGGTTGGGGAAAATTTTTTTAAAAAATAAATATTTTAATCAATAAACAATGCTGTTATTATTACATGAATTGTAATTTTTACAAAAAAGAAATAAAATTTTATGTGTAATTTATGCTGCATAATATGAATTAAAGCACAGAAATATAGTAGCGACATCTTCAAAGAATCTCCGAAGTTATGTGTAATGTATGTTGCATAACGATAAATACAGCATGTTAAATTATATCCCCACATATAAGGCATTAATATATATTTGGCAACATCCTTTGAAATTTGTTTGATTTTTTACGGTTTTGTTTTCTTGCACTTCGATCTTTTTCTACTTCTGACTCTTTAAATCAGAACTGACATCACATCCTTATTACACCAACATTTTTTATCCTTACCACCTTCTCGCCCTATCTCTTCTCATTATCAGTTTTCTCTGAAAGACATCAAAGATTTACAAGCTAAAATTTCCAACGAAGGTTTAGTCGTAACCATAGCCGATAAAGGCAATTGCTTAGTCGTTATGGACAAAACTGAATACTTAAACAAAGTCAATTCATTTATTTCAGATGACCCCTCTTTCATACCTTTACCTACTGACCCTACAGTCACTTTCTTTAGCAAATTCAAATCTAAGCTAAAACTACATAATGATACCCTTACCCATTTCAATTCGAATCACTATCTTCTATGCCCCATGTCCCCGAAAACGCCCTTTTTATACTGTCTCCCTAAAATCCATAAACAACATATCCCTATTAGAACGGTCGTGAGTTTTTTAAATTACCCTGCTTCTAAATTGTCTTCCTTCCTCAATCACATTATCAAGGACATCTCTAAATTTGAAAACGAATTTTCAGTAAAAAAACTCCCTCCAGTTAACTAAGAAACTTCCACCAACCGGGTTCCTCACAATTCTTTTCTATTTTCCCTAGATGTATCTAATTTTTTTCCAAGTATCCCTCCTGATGAATGCATTCAACTTGTCAATATTCTCCTACATAATAATAATATCATCCCTATCATCACTAAATACATCTGCTCTCTCATCACACTTGCTTTAGAACAGAACTTCTTCCAATTTGACAACTCCTATTATAGACAAACATCAGGTTTAGCTATGGGTTCCAACCTCTCTCCCCTATTAGCTGAAATTTTCATGAACCACCTTGAACTTACCTATCTAGACCACCAGACTTTCAAACATAATATCTGTTTCTATTTTCGTTATGAAGACGATTGCCTTGTCTTGTTTCAAGGTACTTATATTGAAGCGTTAGAATTACATTAATACGTTACATCCTCGGATATTGGTAAAAGCCATAAATTGAATCTACTAGAAATGTTTGAGATTAATGCATCTCTCCTCAGTAATTCTACTTCTTGTCTCAACGAACAAATTAGACCCAAAGACAACTATATATTCCTCTCTGATATTTTCAAGGATCTGCTTTAGTCTTTTCCCTGTCCGTCCATCTTCTACATCATCTATCTTCTCCTGCTCACTTTTCTTTCCCCCTTAGCCAGTTTTTGTAATTACGAGTTTACTTTCTCCTACTGTTTATATTTATTTTAATTTTTGACGTCTAGTCTTTATAACCTTGTTCCTGTCATTCTTCTTTTCCCAACTGTCACTGTCAGTTCACTCCGAATTCCTTCTTCTTTTTCTTCGTGGTATAACGTTCCCTCCCTCACGCCTGCATTCAGTCGCATGATGTCACATACTCAATTATTGTTTTTTACAAAATTTGTGCAATAACATTGTTCGTATACTGTTATTCGGTCTATGATTGTTATTTATAGCGCCTCCCTTCTGGTTTTAACTTTGTTAACTGTATTTAATTTTACTGTTTTTTGATTTTCCCACGTTTTCAATATAATTGTCACTTGTCAATAATCTTAAACTTCACAACGTTCTATTGCGCTGTCTGTGAACACGTAGTCGGATGGTTCCGGTTATTATAATTTTAAGATTCACTTCAATGTTAGCAGTTTTAAGCTGCATTTTTTATTGTGTACTGGGTAGGCCTCCTATAGGATCGCCCTCCCACAAAGTACTACAGCTGTTATTTTTCGCATTTAACGTGCATCAACACGGGTGCCGCACTTTGTCGGACTACACGCCGGCATTTCCCTCAAATTCCTTTAGTCCACTCATAATGTGACTTTCACATAACCCCATGGGGTGTTATCCTTTCATTTTCCTTCCTATTTTACCCCAATCATTCCTTTCCCTAGTACCACTATCCCTTTGTTACCCCCATTTTATTTTAGTTAATGTCCTGCTTGTGCGCACAATTTCGTAAAATGTTTTAATATATTAATTTTGATTGTATTTAGTTTGGTAAGTCTTCCTAATTTCAGTATCATTCGTTTTTCTTACTAGTCGCCGCTCCTTTTGTAATTTGAAGCCTCTCCCCCCCCCCCCCTCAATTCAATCAAAGAGATATTAAAGTTTTGTGGTACAGGATTTTGAGTTTTAATACCTCTTTAAATTCTGTTTCATTAATGTCTGACGTTGTGCGGGTTTGCTCCATTGACGCTACAGTAAACTGAGATTGAAGTTTTAGTTTTTTGATATTTTAGTAATTTGAGAAAATATGTATCTGGTTCTTTAATATTTGTTATTCTTGGTGACAGTACTAATTTTATTGGTTAGTACTGTTAATTATATTTATATTATCGATTATTGAAATTAATCAGAAAACATAGCAAACTCAAAAAAACAAATAATATTGAAAAGAGATTGATCAATTTTGCAATTGACATTTGACTTGTTCTAGCTAGCACAAAATTTGAACATAAAGAATTCAATAAAGGAACCTGGTTAGCACAAAACACTAATCAAATCAATGAAAATGGTAAAAAATGTTATGCGGATAGCAACCATTTTTTAGTAATAGCGAAAATAAAATAAAATATCATACAACGAATGTAGAAACAAAAAAGTTAACAAAAAAAAAGTTACAAAGTTCGTAAAAAATAAAAGTACAATAATAGAACCTGAATGTAAGTAAGAAATGGAAACTATAAAAAAGCAGTAAGAAAAAATCACAGAAATCAAAAAATGTGAAACTAGACAAATGGTTGGATGCGGAATGTAAAGGTAAATCCCCCCAAAGCAACTTTTGTCGGCGACAAATGTTGGTAACAAAGTTACCGAAATTTCAGGAAATTTAAGTTACCGACTTCGTTCTGTTTTTGTTATTTAGTTTTAAATTTAGTATGTAGTGAAATAATGAAATAATAAGACAGCTCATCGAAAGATATCAGTCTCGCCCTGAACTTTGGAATTTGAAGCATTTATGGTATAAAAAGCAAAACAGAAAGTAGGATGCCTGGAATGATATTGCAGCTACTTTGGAAATAGGTCGGGGGTTAAAAGGAAAATAAAAATCACCATTCAATTTTATAGGGAATACAAAAAACACAAAGAATATGTACGTTAGGGCATGAATACAGAAATTGTGTACATTCCCAAATGGTTTGCCTATATTTTGTTATGTCATTGAAGGAAAAAATAAGCCCCGTCCCACTCAGGATACGGAAATCGTGGTAAGTTATACTAGATTGAAGAATGCTCGGAATCAAAACTAAAAATTTATTTCTGGTAATTTTACATAACTTACAATTAATCTAACTCCTCATTTTTCCGTTAAAAAGTAGTTGGCAATTTTATTTCTGGCTTCTTGAGCAGAGGCGGAACATTTTCTTCCTATTCTACTTAGCGATAACATACATGTCAATCTTTCACTATCATATCTCCACGATTTTGCTATAAGTTTCCCTGTACTTAAATTTTCCCTGTCCATTGAAAAACGGATGACATGAAAGGAATGCTGCTGAGACCGTATGGCGAGATTCTCCTCGATCCATATGTTGCTAAACACTAGATGAGTTATTAATATAGTCGGTCAACAATATTTCGTAGGTGGGGATGACGTCATATTTTTCGACAAGAAAACTTGACGACAATGTCGTCATCATGTGTTGATTTGATGAAGATCCACCTTTAAATACGAAATAAAAAAGAGGAAACAATCCAAACAGAAAATGTTACAAGCAGGTACAGATAAAAACAAAAGACAGTACAAAGAGCAAAGAAGATAAACAGCGAAAAAAAGGCAGTATATGGAAGAAAGAATAAAACAAATCGAAGATAGATTTGTGAAAAAAGAAATGAAAAATATCTAGAATAGAATAGAATAGAATAATTTTATTTGACTACTTTACATAGATGTCTGTAGCAGGTCATTAAGTTACAAAAAAAAAATGTGTATAATAATGTAAGTATACCTACAAAAAAAATACAGAATAAAAATATATAATAAATAAACAAATAAAAAAATACAATAAAAAAAATACGAACATAGACATATATCAACAAGTCAAACAAAATAAACAAGTGAAACAGAGAACCATATGTATAAAAGATATACAAAGAAATATAATAACTTATGAAAGCGAAGTGGTACAAAGATGGATAGAATATTTTAAAGAAATATTAAATACAGAAAATAAGGAAGAGTAAATGGAAGAAATTAAAACTCGAAATGTGCAAAACAACGAAGAAATACTGCCACTAACGAGAAAGGAAATCAGAGATAAAACAGTAATAAAAAACGGCAAGTCCACTGGAAAAGACGAAATGATCAAATATGGCGGAAACGTATTAACAACAAAAATCTACCAGCTAATAACTAACATATGTAAACAAAAGACAATACCAGAAGCATGGTAAATGGCAATAATGGTACCAATTTATAAAAAAGGAAAAAAGACAAATTTATGAATTATAGAGGGATCGCTTTACTGGACACAGTATAGAAAATAATGTCAAAGCGTATAGAAAAATAAGGTAAAAGAATGTGGAAAAGAATTATTTGGAGATTAACAATGCGAGTTTAGAGTACACAAAGAATAGAATACCAACACGATATACCAATATATACCATTTTTATTGACTTTCAAAAGGCTTATGACACTGTTAAAATAAAGTACCTGTATAATATTATGAATAACCTTCATATGCCGAAAAAAATTATAAACCTCATCAAAATGACGTTTGAACAAAAACGAAGATTAAAGTAAACTAGAAAACATCAGAAAGTTATGAGACAAACACTGGACTAAAACAAGGAGATCCACTGTCCACTAAGCAATTTAATGTTATCTTAGAATGGATAGAGTACGAAAAAAGTGGAATAAAAAGAACAGGGACAACAACACAACCATTGGCATACACGAATGATGCAGTAATGTTGTCAACATCAGAAAATAGTTAAAAACTACCTGTAAAACTTTCATAGAGACAGTAGATAATGTTGAGAAATAAAAATTTATGAAAACGACATCACAATGCAAGGAAACAAAAAGATATTTTCCACTAGAACTAAATGGATAAAGGGTAATGGAATTGGAACAAGTTCAAAGTTACGTCTATCTAGCTATAGTTATCAATGAAGATGGCAATGAGGAGAAGGTTATCGAAAGGGAGCAGGTAGGAAGGAAATCTTAATAAGATAATAAACTCAAAGATAGTATCCAGAAAGCCCAAGTTACATCTATACAAAAACAGTTATAAGATCAACAGCACTGTATGGAAGTGAAACATGGGTATTGAATAAGAAGGAAGAAATTAAAATAAATATATGGAAATGAAAAGATTATTAGGAGGGAAAAAATAGGAAGGAATGTGGTTAAGAAAAAAAACCACTATATAAAAATGTATATATGAAGATTAAGACATAAATAAAATAATAAGAAAAGAATAGTATGGCTGGGCCATATACAGAGAATGACAGATACCAAAATGACAAAAAAATGATAGATATAGAGGAACAAGAAAAAGGAAGACCAAAAAAATGGTGCTCTACTGAAGCGACAGAAGACCTAAAAGAGGGAGGAGTTTAGGATTGGAGTGGAAGAAAAAAAATCACCAAGGTATGAACCCAAAAGACTTGCTTGCAGCATCAGATATATATTTATTCAAATTCCATGCAAAATGCACTAAAAAATAATAATTACAAGGTAAACGTTGTCGTAAGTAGTAAACAAAAAAATTACTATGCTTCGTTTTAATTTAAATAAAAAAATCAAAATCAAGTATTTGGTATTGTAATTCTTAGTGGGTTAAGAGCCAATAAATATAGCTTTTTACTATAAAAGTGGACTTGGAAGATATTTTTTGTCGAAGAACCACTTAGTTGTTTTGCAGAACTGAGACTATACGAGTAAATCAATAAACTTTATTTTGATTCTGAAGAGCGTTTTATATGCTCATTTATTCATATCATAACGTTTGATATTACATTTAAACATTGAGATATTTTTATTAAATGTGTTTGACCTAACAAGTATATTGATTTCAGTTTGGTTTAATTGTACTAGACGTGGCAATAGATATGTTTAATCACTCATTGTTTTAAATTATACATTCCAACACTACATATTTTTCAAGCCTTTGAAAATTTACACGCTGGCATTTAATTTGAGAACTACCTGAATTCTTTTGCGGCATTTCAATTAACATGGAGAATATTTTTCTTTTATCGAGAAATTATGATGAACTGGTGGGTGCTGCCCAGTATTGGCAAAGACCCTCTGTTCGATTGAACTGAAAGAGCTTATCTGAGGGCTAGATTCATACAAACAATTTTTTTGAATAAATAAAAAAGAAAAAAAAAATTCGAAAAGAAGAAGAAACTCAATTTTTATATGTAACTACTTCGCGTTTCACGGTGAAGGCTAACTTATTGAAAAGGAAGAATTGAGAATTCTTCTTTTTTTTTTAAAATAAATAGTTTACCTATATAGTGCACAGTAGTTGATTTATGTCATT
Source organism: Neocrepidodera transversa (assembly GCA_963243735.1). Lineage (NCBI taxonomy): Eukaryota > Metazoa > Arthropoda > Insecta > Coleoptera > Chrysomelidae > Neocrepidodera > Neocrepidodera transversa. Next base: position 18,372,362 of record OY725354.1, on the reverse strand, counting down.
TTCCTTGACAGATAGATCTAAATCAGGAATGTTTGAAGTTAGGCCATTTACAAATAGAGGATGCCAAGATTACTATTAATTATTATTAAATTCTTTAATTTTGAAATAATTAAATTTCATTTTGAAAACATGGTTGCCAGACCAGTTAATTTAAACAAAAATATTTCGCTAACTCGACAAATTATTAGCTTTACGATTTTTACTGTTGACTTCTCTATAAAAAAATTTGACTAAAATGAATAAATTAAATTTGTCACGAAATATATATTTGCAACACAAAGTTGGCCATGTCTACACAAATTTGGGATAAATAATGAGTTTATTAAGGTAAAGCAAATACAATATGGCGTTAAGGAAAAAGGGGTGTATTTTATTATATCTAAAATTGCTTAAAAAGATGATGAGATTATATTGTCACGTCCTATAAGGACGCACCATTTGTAAAATTGTAATAAAATTTGTCTTTCTGGACTAACTTAAAATAAGTAAATTAAACTGAAACAAAACTAGGTTATAGCGTATTTAGTTTTAAAAAGAAATCGTTTATATTTTTTTGATTGTCAAAAATTAACTTCATAAATCAAAAAAGTAGTAAAAACGCCACTTTTTTAGGAAATTTGGCTACAATGGAAAAAAACTTTATCCAGCTAAAATAAACTATAATAAATAGAAAAGATTTGTACATTTTCACTTAATTTTATATAAAATTTATACAATCAAGAAAATTTTATTCCATAAAAATGGCCTCCTTCATATCGGAAATTGCGTCACTACAAAACCGTCCCATAGTAAAGGCACCATACTCACTTTTGTGAATTTACTCCCACATGCAATATCTCGAGAACTACTAATCTGATCTAAATGTTTTATAGTTCGTTTAAAAGGTTTTAATAAATGAAGAAAATTTTATTCCATAACAAAAATTGTAAAATGGCCTCCTTAATACCGAAAATTGCCTCACGATATCTCCAAAAATTATTACATTAACTTTCACCATTACGAATTTATTTGAATTCGTCACAGGATTTGTATCAGTATAACTACAAAGTAGTCAATTGTACCGAATTTTTCTTTTCAATTATTGTTCTACATCGAACATCTTAAATACTTAAAGCAATGTTGCCACTTCTTTAAACAATATTTTTTAATTAAGAATACTGCCAACAAATTAATTCTGCAGAACACTAAAACGGAAAATAAAACGTCTTGAGTCCGAAAAAAGTAGTTGTTCAAAATGGCGTTTAGTAGAGAGTAAATGAGAGTACAAAATGAGCACTTCCGGCCACGTGTCACATCTGGCACCGACGGGGTAATATCGGTATAAAATGTGCACTTCCGGCCCATGTGCTTATTAACATCTGGCGCCGACAGGGTAATAAATACGCGTCGTCGGCGCCAGATGTTCGTCAGTTGTTAAAGTTGTTAAGAAGGACATTTTGTACCGTTATTACCCCGTCAGAGCCAGATATTAATACGCAGATGTGCTCAAATTGTACCCCATTACCCCGTCAGAGGTTCGCCAGATGTGGCAGGTGGCCGGAAATGCTCATTTTGTATCGACATTGCCTCTTCGGCGCCATATGTGACACATGGCTGGAAGTGCTCATTTTTTATTATCATTAACCCTTTACTGCGTCTCTTATTATTATCACAGGCTACTGTATGTCTTAATGAGCATTATGCATAAAATTTCTATGATATTTTAAATGTTTGAACAAAGTAACAATGATCCAAAACACTTAAAAAAATACTTGACAACAATGCGAATAAATTGTTAAATTACAATTATTTATGTTTGCTGTAAAAATTGTAAAATTCTAATTCTTAAATCGTATGCATGACTTTATTGATTTTTAATATTCTTCTCTCACCTTTTGTGATTAGAAATCAATAATTTTGCGATTAAAGTATCTATCATATTAATTATTATTTGGTATAATTTTGATAAATTAACAAAAAACGATCCAAACCGTTCAAAAATTAAAAAAAAATTTGACAAAAACATGAAGAAATACACTTGATTGATTTTTTACTAACTTCCATATATGTGAAACGTAATTTTAATTTGTTGATAAAAATGATTAGTAATAACTGTGATTTAAGCTCAATTCTTTTTATTATGGGTTCGTTCCACGAATAGAATTTTTTTTTATTGAAATTAATGTGTCTGGACATCAAAGGCCATTGACACAGGTACAATACATTATATACTTATAATTACATTATAGAGCTGACAGTTGATAAATAATTAGATTTTGGAAATCAAATTAATGTCTTTTAAGTATCTGATAACTTAATGTATCTGGTCCGAGGAATTGAGAATTTCTCCCATGGTACTTGAAAGTCCAAACTGTCTTCTTTTGAATGGATACTGCTGACATTCAATGAGAATGTGTTTGACAGATAACTGTTGTAGTTATGACATAAAGGAAGATGTTCTGAGGTCATTAGGGCTGTGTGTGTGAAATTTGTGTGACCAATTCGTAGTCTTCTAATAGTTATTTTATCTCTTTTGATAATGAATGGAATTGATGGATTGGCGGATCTCATATAACTTCGAAGGAAATCTAGTCCAGTGTTCTTGCGACGAGTAGGTACTATCTTTAAAGAAGTTTTTCAAATCCCTTCAGAACTGGATTTCTTCGACAGGAAGGTTGAATATTAATGCTTCTTTTGCTGCGCGGTCTAACAGTTCGTTCTCGATGATGCCGACATGTGAGGGAACCCAGAATACAGTTACAGAATCAGTGCATATTGCAACTTTTCTGTTACCTTGGGTTATAGAGTTAAAAGCTTGGAGTATATCAAATAGTTCTCCAGTGTGAACGTTGGAGAAATATTTGACTTTGTTTTTCTAAGCATCGGTGTATATTACTGTATCAAATTTGGAGTTGTGCATAAGATCTAGGAAGTTTTGTCTTAAGAGCTAGTTGGAGATATCGTGTTTGGAGTATTTACTTAGGCTTAGGTTTATTTTAGGTATAAGTTTTTATTCCAGGGAATGGTGGAGGACCGAGTGGTAGGTGTCGTCTGTTTAAGTTTTATATTAAGGGGAAGTGGTGGAAGGACGTGGATGGGTTCTTTTAGGAGTACTAAGGTCTGTGTTCGTCTTGTATATGGTTGTGCAAGCTGGATTTAGTGGAGTTGTAGATACTCTGGAGCAGTATGACAGGAGGAGTTGTCTTCTTAGCCAGAGAGGTGTCTCATTGGCTTCGCAACATAAACTAGCTACTGGGCTCCTAAGCAAATACTCAAAGCTGCATTCTGTACGGTATTGAGAGGCCTTAAATCTGTTTTAGTAACTAAGTATGCTTCCGTAGTCTATTCTGGAACGGATAAGTGATCTGTAGACTCTTAGTAGCAATTCCTCTTCGGCGCCCCATTGGCGGTGTGATAAGCTCCTTAGGCTTTTGAGCTTACCTAGGCAGTTGTCTTTGATCTGTTTAATATGCTTTTTCCAGCTAAGTCTCCTGTCAAATATAAGCCCTAGAATTACAATTTGGTCGACGGTGGGAATGTTAATATTATTTATAGTGATTTTGGACAGAGTTGGTTATTTCTTCTTTTGGAGAACTTAATTACTTTGGACTTTGCATTTGAGAAGTTAATGCCTATTCTGATAGACAATTCATAAAGAGCGTCAACTGTTTTTGAAATTAGGTTGGCTGTAGTGGTGATATTCCTGCCGTGGCAAAAGATAAACAGATCATCAGCTTAAAGAGCAAAACATATAGGTGATTGAATTATTTTGCACACATCGTTGATGGAGAAGGTGAACAGTGTTGGGCTCAGTACTGAACCTTGAGGTATTCCATTTTCCTGCACAGAAGTGTAAGATATCTTTCCATTATCTGAAATTAGCTGAAGCATCGGTCTGTTAGAAAGTTTTTAATGAAGGAGAACGTATTTCCTTTATGAGCTTCTATCGTTTTCAGGATGATTGAGCGCGGAAAAGAGTCAAATGCACTATCTATATCGAATATTACTGCTATTACTTCTTGGTTGTCATTGATGATATGTGTCTGGAGTACTAGTAGATTGTCTATAGTGCAGCGTTGCGGTCTTAATCCCGATTTGGCGGAAGAGAGAATATTATTGTTTTTCGAGATACCACATGAGCCTATTATTATAGAATTTGAAATCAAATCAAATTCAAATCAAATTTATTTTCTAGGCATACAATAATAACATAAAAAATGTGTTTGTTACAATATAGATATATATATATATATATATATATATATATATAAATTGCTAAGACAAACACCCATCTTTAAACGATGCCTAGGCAGGTTTGCCCGTATGCATGTCCAAGATGAGGCTTGTCCAGCTAAACAAATATAATAATATACCATAAGGGAGAGTGTCGATGGCAGGCACGATTTCATGATGGAGATTCAATTGTTATCGTATTTATTCAAAGTTTAATATTTTAATAAAAGTCTCACCATTATATTGAATAAATTTTTTGAGCTCATTTTTAAATTTTTCTTGTTTATTTATATTTTTTACTTCAAGTGGAATGGAGTTATAGAATTTAAGGCCAAAATATAAAAATGTCCTTTGTGTAATGGCTTTTCTATATGTGGAAATGTAACAGTCCTTATTGACAGTTGATCTAGTGAATAAGGTATTTTTATATAAATAATTATTTCTGTTATTATGGACTCTTACTATGCATTGGTAGGCATAAATTAGATTAATGTTAAATATATGCGTTTCCTTATAAAGTAGATCTGTGGAATAGAGCTTGTTTTTTTTAAATATAATTTTTATAATTGCATTCTGAGTGATTTGTAAATGACTTAAGTTGCTATTAAACGTGCCGCCCCATATTACTATACCGTATCTTAAAATAGATTCAATTAAGGAGTGGTAGATCATTATTAGATTTTCTCTTGATAATATGTCTCTCAAAATATAAAGCCTGTGCTTAAGAGTTCTTAGGCGCTTACTTACATTAGTTATGTGTTCAGTCCACCTTATATGTTGGTCTACGATTATACCTAAATATTTAATGGAGACTACTTTTTCTATTTTTGGACATAGACAATTATGTTCTTTAGCACATTTAGATTTGTGCAGCTTCAAGTAAAAATTAGGTGAAGGTTGCGTACTGATTGTAGGAGTAATGGTCATAAATTTTGTTTTTTTTACATTTAAAGTAAGTAAGTTGTGGTCCAACCAGATTTGTAATTTATGTAAGTCACTTTCTGCTGCAGTTTTTAAAATATCCCAGTTTGTTCCAGAGAGAAACAGTGCTGTGTCATCTGCATAACATATTAAACTGGAGGTAAGGTTTTGGATTTTTACGATGTTGTTTATATATATTAAAAACAAAATTGGACCTAGCACAGTTCCTTGAGGGACTCCTGTTTTTACTATTAATTTTGAGCTAAAGTCATTTCCTATTTTTACTGTTTGTACCCTATTTTAAAGATAATTTTGAAGTAAGTTTAATGCTGTACCTCGAATTCCGTAGTTTTCAAGTTTTTCGATTAAGATCTTGTGTGATACAGTATCAAAAGCCTTGGCGAGATCAAGGAATATCGCAAGGCATTTTGATGATTCATCTAGAGTTTTAATTGTTTCATTTAAAAAATCTGCTAAAGCGTTTTCGGTATTTGACCCCTGAATAAATCCATATTGTTTTTCTGTAATAATATTGTGAGCGTTTAAAAAGTTAATAATCCTGTGTTTCAAAGCTTGTTCAAATATTTTAGCGAAATTATTGATAACCGATATTGGTCTATAATTACTTAGTTGTGTTGTATCTCCGGATTTAAAAACGGGGGTTACAACAGATTCTTTCCATTGAGAAGGTATTTTAGAAGTTTTAAAAATTAGATTAATTATATGTTTTAAGGGTAGTTTAATGTAATTATGAATTTGCTTAATAATTTTTGCTGAAATTTTATCGGTGCCAGGAGCGCAATTGTTTTTTAATTGAGATATTAATAATATAATTTCGTTTTCAGTAACTGGTTTTAAGAATATTGATGAGTCATTTTTATCTAATGTTAGGAAATCATGGGGTAGAACAGGTTGGCTTAATTTTTCAGACATTTTTTCGCCGAGGTCTATGAAATAATTATTAAAACTAGTTACTTTCTCCTTATTGTTACTTATAGGTTTGTTTTGGTCATTTATGATAATGGAATTCTCGATTTGGTTTGATTTTTTTTCATACCCTGTTATATTATTTAGAATATTCCAAAGTTTCTTATAATTTTTGTTCGCCTCTTCCACTTTGCTACTATAGTAATCATTTTTTGTGATCCTAATACAAGTTTTTAGTTTGTTTCTGTATTTTTTATATTCAGATTCTAAAGCGTGGGAATAATTTTTTATTAAGTTTTTTTTCAAAGGGTCTCTTTCTTTAATGGAAGAAATAATATCATCAGTGACCCATGGCCTAATTTTCCTATTTCTATTTTCAGTGGAACGTTTAGTTTTATTAGATTTATTTAAACAAGTTTGTATTTTATCTAAAAAGATATTGTAAGCGTTTTGCGAGTCAGTTGTACTTAGTATATCATCCCAGCTTTCTTTGCCTATCAATTCATTAAATTTATAAATATTTAAAAATTTACACTCCTGGTTCTTGTAAGTAATTATTGAAGTCGCAGACGAATCCGTTATAAAAACAAAAGGACTGAAATGATCAGTTATATCTGACTTGAACACAATTGATTCGATATTAATGTTTTTAGTATTCTCTGCCGTTGATCTTATAAAAATATGGTCTATACGAGATGACGTATTGACTGTTACTCTGGTAGGTTTATTTATATACGATATAAATCCATGGGAACTTAAAATATCTAAATAATTGACTGTATCATCACAATTTATTTCATTTAGATCGATATTTATATCACCAATATAAATTTCAAGACATTCCTTTTGAACGGAATTAAGATAGAGCTCTAGATCATCAATGTATTGTTTTTTTTCAGTAGAAGGGGGGCGGTAAGATGCAGTAATACCTATTTTTTTGTTATATAATATTTTGTTTGAAAAACATTCAATTCGCAAGAACTTATTTCTATTTATTACCTTAATCTGCTTGTTTGCTGAGATATCGTTTTTTGTGTACACTATAACTCCATCACACTTGTTAATATATGATTCATTATAGTGTAATGTATAATTGGGTATAGAATAATCTTTAATATTTTCTATGTTCCAAGTTTCTGATAATACTATTACGTCAAGAAATTCTTTCGCTATATCTATGTAAGCCATCATCTCATCAAAATTTTTTTGTATGCTTCTGATATTAAAATGTATGATACCTACACCATTTCTGCTGCCATCGTCCCTCTCCCTCAGGTAATCGTGAAAATTATTACATATTTTGCTATTAACTTCGACATGTTCGTCTATTGCATCTAGCAATTGAACCATGAAATATATTAAAAAGTAAAATATTAAATTAAAAAAAAAATTGGACGCCAGTCTAATTGATTTTTTGATGTATTTAGAAACAATTGCTAAAAAAACAATGATGTATTTCAAAATCCGTCCTTTCTTTCTTTTTGTGGGTTCAGTCCCAGAAAAACCATAAAAGTTCACATAAAGTAAATTAAAGACAAAAATCTTATAAATAATCGGATGTCGTGGTTTCTGTTAAAAAAAGAATATAAAACAATGATAATATTAATATGAAATACATGAATTTTTAGATCAAAAAATGAAATATAAAATAATAAAAGTGAATAAAATTTTAAGACAATCTGTAAAAAGAAATTAAAAATAGATTCTCTTTTTGTAATTGAGAGTTAAAGAGCACCACAAACATCAGATAATTTATATTGCTATAAAATATAAATTTGAACTTTTAAGTAAATAAAACAAAAAATATACCGGCATAAAAATAATTAAAAACAACAGTAAATAAAAGTTAAAGCGTCGAAATAATTAAAAAGTGAATATATATAATATAATATAATAAAAACTTACCTGCATAACGAGGGGAAGAAAAGAAAACTTCAATAAGCGACACAAGCGATATAAAAGACAATTATTCTGACTGAAGAGGCAAAGAGAGAGAATTGTTAACATGGGAAAGACATTTTAGAGTAATGCCAAAAGGAGAGGGGGATCTTAAGAAGGGATACGACGCGAGGAAATTAAGAAGGGATGTCAAACGAGTCTGAAATTAAGATCTACTAAGTAGAGGAATAATGAAAATACAGGGTGGCACGGAAAAAACCGTAGCATATGGTTCAAAAACATGGTAAAATATATTTGAATATTACCTACTTCGACTTTGGTACCGTACACCTAATTTAATAAAAATTACTAAACAAAACCTAACTTAACCCCTAATTAAAATACTAAAAAAAACTAATACAAAAAGCTTCAAATTAAAAAAAATAGTTGACAACATCACGAAGAAACACACTTTGTGGATAATTTGCTACGAAATTGGTGACCTGGATTTAAAAATTATACATGTCAACTCCAGTAGCTAGACCTGATTTAACATACATTTGGAAAGGCAATTTGTCCCTATTTTTGTCCATTTTTCGCTATCATTTCTATTTTCCTTGTTTTTGTATTTTTCATATTTTTCCTATTTTTCCTCTTTTTCCTAAACTATTTATTCCTGTTTTTCATTATATTTTTCCCTATTTCTCGATATTTTTCCGGATTTTCCCCTGTTTTCCCTATTTTTCGTTTTTTTCCTATATTTCCTGTTTTTTTCTATTTTTTCCTATTTATCTTTGTTTTTTTTGTATATTCACAAATTTGTCCCAATTTTTCTTATTTTTCCCTATTTTCCCAATTTTTTTTTGATTTTTTATTTTTAAGTACTGTGAACGAGCTAAAAAAAAAATTCGAGATAAAAACAGAAATATCCATTTTCGGGTCCCCCATTTCCAGATGGAAGTCTGTCTGTCGGTCTGTTTGTGTGTATTCTTCCAGGATAGAGGCCACACGTTTAATCCGATTGAGCTGAAATTTGGTATATGGGTTTGGGTTACCTTTCTGAAGAACCCATTAGTTTTTGTACGACATCTGTCTAACGGAAGTACCACTATCAAAAAATGACAGATGCAATATGTCACGGAATTGGACATGATATATGGCATTTTAAAGCCCTAGAAAAACTCTATTCAGGACAGTCAAAATTATTTCTTCAACTGTCACCTGTCAAAAATTAAAAAATGTCAAAAGTTCAAACTTTAACATTAAATATCTGATATTCGTGGATACTCGTCGGGAAAGTTTTGGGGCGACACAACCGATTTTTTTTTCTATTTTTCATGATAAACAATTAACACAATAAATTTTCTTGTTAAGATACACAGTTAATACTTTTACCATTTAATATTTTTAAAGTGTAAAAATATTTAAATCAACTATTTTTATTCTAAAAATTCCAAGCCGGAATACACTTGACATTGCAGGATTGTTATACACGTAACACGTTTCTAAATGTAAAAATGGTAAAGCTTCACTGCATTTCCTTTTTTTTTGCCTTCAACTACTTCCGGTGGACCGCAAAAGAACGTTTGCAATTTCCCATTTTCCGGCGACAATTTTCCTTCGCTTTTCTTGTTTTTTAGACAGAATCTTGTCCAGAATCGGGTAACGAATTTTTTAGTGTTTCTGTGTTGATATTAAAATGCTTTGTTCTTTTTCAAATCGTTTTTCTATTTTTTCTTAAGTTAATTAGAGGTAATAACTTTCTGAAGGAAGAAAAGTTGTAAAAGTTCAGGTTTCTCTACCACATTGTTCTGATTTATTTGTTGTTTTATTCGGTTTGAGTTGAAGGCAATTTATAAATGCTTGTTTAATAATAATAATTCCGGGTAAATATTTTTTCGCTTAATTTCGTTAATGATATTAGGTTTTTTCATTATTTTTTTTTCCATTATTTATTTGCTATATAATTTAGACAATTATAAAAAAATAAAAAAAATCTTTATTATCAACTAATAATTTAAGTTTACCACGAACTACATCACCGCTCGTAGCGCCATCTAGTTTAATTTACTACCTGTAATTTTTGTCTTATATTTGTGAAATATATTTTAAATTAGTTTATTTGTTATAAATTTTTTTTGAATTATTTTGCAAAAACAAACAGATGATATATTCGAGTGATTTGGCTAGAGCCGGAACTGGAATAGCGCAGAGCTGCATAAGAAAATCGTATTTCATCCATTTTACCAACGAACAGTCTCTTTTCTTCTCCTACAATGATTATTTGATAAACTGGGTGCATAATAATCCGAAGGTTGACTGGAATCTTTCCATACTTTATTTTTTTAATTGTAAGATACCAAAAATCGTTTTAGTCGAGGAACCGGGATATTTTTTCGTTGCATTTTGTTTTTTGCAAAATTGTCAACTTAACAAAATGTAATTAATGCGAAAAGCGTATTATTTTGATATTGGTCATAGAAAAAATATACTGTAGTGTATTTCAGAGAACAGTATAAAGGGAATTAATTATAATAAAAAATAAATACATGTAAATTATACATACTGGTTAAAATCCATATTAACCAGTATTAAATATTAATAATAATAATTAATCAGAATTATGAGGACGCCTCTGAGCCTTATAATATTGCAATATTGTCAAAAATAAAACCACCGATACAGTTGTGTTCCCGTCGAGATAAGTCGTAACAAAGTCACTAATAGGCGCGAAAAAGACATGAGTATAAGTCTGAGTGCAATTACAATCACGGCACAGTTGCAATCACATCTTATTACCTATTTTATAATTCACAACTTCTCTTTTAAATTCAATGCAAAATTCATTTTTATTAGCTTTTACAGTGTAGGATAAATCAGTGAATAATAAAGTGTATTAAAGTGGGAATTTATACGAGTGACAGTAATGGTGAATAATTTATGTTCGCATAATTGTTGATAAAGTTCATTTGTTGTGTTTATTAATAATTAAACCTATTGTTCATATTATCATAGTTTTTCTACAGTTGTGACCTCCCACCCCCATGCTACGTAATGTTTTGCTATTAGGAAGAAATTATTTACCCTGTTATTTATTTAACAATGAATTTTACACTTTTTCTACCTGTGGCCTTTTTATCCAAATGGTGTGATCACATTTTGTTCAGTTATGTATTAATTATGAATTAACCAATTATGTTGACAATAAATAAATTAGAAATCAATTGTAAATAGTCTTTTTGAAGCTTTTAAAAGCTCCATCCAACGGTTACCCACTACTAGGACAGTTATGTACAAAAAGTTCTTAATAACTTTAAATACCGTAAATGTCATCAGATGTGCACTGTCTCTCTGTATTATTGGCAATTATTGCTCTTTTGGGGTATCAGAAATATCTCTTTTTTTATTATTATATTGTTTGAATGGACAACCCTATTGACTTACTGCCAGATCAATACCAGCGATGTAACCCACACAGTACGCCTCTGCGTAACATTGACAATATATTTTAGAAAAATATATGATAGAAGTTGTTGTTTAGGGATGGCATAAACGTCACCCCTCGTGAACAACGAAAGATGGCAACTTTAACAGCTGTTTCAGTGGATACGTATTTAACCTTTGGCTCAGGGCCTAAAAGAAGTTGGTGAATTAAAAAGGGAAAATACTTATTCTGATTTATTGTTGAGAAGTCAAAATAAATCCAAACGTAGAGATGTAAAAATGGGTAGACGCCGAAATATTGAGCGCCGGTTCGAAGGCGTCGCGACGATATCTTCCTCTGATAGTGTTAAGGAATTTTAAATTTTGACACCTTCTTCTTCTAGCAGGTTAAGACATACAGTGTGTCCGTAAAGTATGGAACAAATTCATTTTTAGCTAAACAGGCAATTTTAAGAAATAATCCTGAAAAACGTCGATTTTTGATTTTAATTTACCGTATTTTAAAATAATAGTCTAATATACAGGGTGAATTAATTTCGAGTAATGAAGTCACCGTCATTTTTTTTAAATGGAACACCCCCATTTTGTTTCAATTTTCGGATTACTCTAGCTGAGCTGATTCCAAAAATATATCACATGTTGATTCCAATTGGTACAGGGTCGACAAAAATACAATAGTTTTGTGTGTGCTCATAAAGTAACGCGTAACATTTTTTATTAGTTAAATTAACAATATTATCAAAAATACTTATTGTCTAGCGGACAGAATATGATGAAATATATGACTTTATAAATGTTCGAACTGCAGCCCTTGCTGTATTTGACAGTAACCCAAACGGTGTACAAATTCTTGTTGAACCTTGTTTATTGTGTCTTGAGAAATATTGTTTATTGCTGTCCGAATTCTCTGTTTTAATTCTTGAATATTTGCTGGTTTCGTTTGATACACAACATTCTTCAGACATAAAATAATCCAAAGGATTGAAATCTGGTGACCTCGCTGGCCATTCAATAGGTCAACGTCTACCAATCCACCTGTTCGGAAAAATTTCATCTAGGTACCTTCTAACATCTACAGCATAATGTGGAGATGCACCATCCTGTTGAAACCATAAGCTTTCATCAAAATCTCCAGGATTACGTCTGCTGCGAAACAAATTACGTAAAGTAGATACGAGATACCCCCTTAAAAACTCAAGGTACTTTGCCCTGTTTAAATTACCTTCGATAAAGTAGAGTCCGATGATTCGATTTCTTACAATTCCAGACCATACATTTACCTTTTGCGGGTATTGTGTATGATGCTCACGCATCCAGTGGGGTTTTCTTTTGCCCAGAATCTACAATTCTGACGGTTGACCTCGCCATTTAACGTGAAAGTGGCCTCATCAGAAAAAATAATGTTTTGTCTCAAGAGAGGGTCTCGGTGACATTTATCCATCATTTCTTCGCAAAATTGGATTCTTCTTTCGGGATCATCTTCGTTTAATTCCTGCACAAGTTTGATTTTATAAGGATGCCGTTTTTCAAACTTTAATAGTTTGTGTACCGTTGTTTTGCTAACACCGATGTAGCGACTAACTTTACACACAGAATTATGCGCATCTTCTTTAAAACTAAGTAAAACATCTAATGCTGTATCAGCATTTGCAGAGGGATGACCTGATTTGCGTGCATTTTCAACCGTACCAGTTTCTCGAAATTTCTTTTCTATCTTACTGACTGTTGAACGCGTTATAGGTCTTTCTGGATATTTATCATTAAACAAATTGCACACTTCCATCTGAGTTCGCGATCTGTCTCCATACCCAATCATCATAAGTATTTCAATTTTTTGTTTTACACTTAACTCCATTTCTACTTCAAATTAAATCTAAGCAATAATTAAAACATTCACGAATACCAAAAATATTGTAGTACTAAACTGTCACTGAACATCAATAAATTACTAAACAAATAATGACATTTCACAAAAAACTAGACGACTATGTTTTTTTTTAATTGATAAGAAATAATTTCTCGTTGCACGCGTTTCTTTATGAGCACACACAAAACTATTGTATTTTTGTCCACCTTGTACCAATTCGAATCAACATGTGATACATTTTTGGAATCAGCTCAGCTAGAGTAATCCGAAAATTGAAACAAAATGGTGGTGTACCATTTAAAAAAAATGACGGTGACTTCATTACTCGAAACTAATTCATCCTGTATATTAGATTATTATTATAAAATACGGTAAATTAAAATTAAAAATCGACGTGTTTTAGGATTATTTCTTAAAATGGAATGTTTAGCTAAAAATGAATTTGTTCCATACTTTACGGACACACTGTATAGCTACTTTCACGTCACTGTTTGTCCTTTCCAGTGGCCTTAAGGTAAATCTCAAAATCCTGCTTACATTTTTTGAAATTTGTTGCAATATTTCCTTCAAATTTCATCTGTATTGGGGACACGTGCCTACATTATTCTTATTTTTATATTTTTCGTTTCTTAGCCTCAACACTTAATTAACTGACTGCGCCATGTTATATTTATACTATTATGTTTATAATTATTTATTTTCAAAATCTAACGCAATACAATGTAACAAGTAACTTTTCAATCAGCCATGAGGCAACTCAACTAACTTTTATGAACTTGACTACAAACTAAACTAACCTAATCTTCTAATGCCTAATGGCCTTTTTCCAAATGGGTCATATTATAACAGTTTAAATACTCCATCATAACAAAAACGAGAATAGAATGTGAAGAGATAGACGTTATCGGATAAAAACACTACAATTTGAAAAAGTTAGAAAAATTTTAAATTTATTACCAGGATGAATAAATAAACAATTTGAGTTTTACTTAACCCAGATATTTGTTGTTTTTTTTTTAATTTTAATTGATTAAATAAATAAAAATTATATTGACAGAAATAAAATAAAACAACGATTCGTATAACCATACATAAGCAAAAAGAAAATAGTCAAATGGTATGAAAGAATTTCTGTAATGATATATTTTGAAATATTTTGGGTGATATAATCAAATAGCACATTTTTGTTCACCAGGTTTATTTAAAAAAAGGATTTAATTAAATAAATTCTTGTTTTATGGAATGTTTTTGTATTCCTTCTCTTACCACGTGACTTGCGTTATTGCCGTTTATAGAATTACCCAAGGAAAATGTGCTTGTATTCTAATAAATTGGGTGTAAAAATTATTTTTTTATTATTTTCCTGTTAATATTAACTAATCCTACCATCTAGTATTTTTTTTCTGCGCAGTACAAGGTAGAGCCCCACAAAACATAATTATGCGTTTTCTTAAAGAGATCTCGCCTAATGTACTTTTTTCAAATTTATCTAGAGAAAAAAGCTGACAATCATGTCACTTTCACTAAATATAATTTTAATAAAGTGCCATAGACGCGCTCTAAAGAATTAAATACAGAATCTATTGGTTGAAACCGCAGCTTCATATCTTTAATATGCGGAGCGCCTGTTCAAAAACGATTTCAGGCCAGATAACATATGGTATTGGCGCCATCTTAAAGTAATATATTGACGCCTAACAAAACCGTGAATCCACAATCTTGAAAATAAAAATACTACAAAATAAAATATATAATAAATAAATAAAACCTAAAATATAAATACAGTGTGTCTGAAAAAGTTGGCAACAAATGGGAAACTTTTTTATTATTAAGTTTAGGAAAAAACGTCATTCTTCATAAAAAGTTCTGCAAGGCCTAAAACCCAATATTCGATAATCAGATATCGAAATTTTCCAATCGTATACGAGGTTTGTCAAAAAGTATGAATTTTGCTCAAGAGTAAAGTACCTTTATTTTCGACAATATCTAAAATTGTTATTAAGAAAAGTTGATTAGAATTGAAAACTACGTTTAAATGTCTAATTACAGCTATCTACGATGAAAACCAGGTTTTATTATTTTTTACAATTTCTTTAAGATCGAAAATGAACAAAAACTAGGTATCTAAATTATTGACCTGTACAAAATCAAGTTGCTGTGGAAATGTTTTGAAACATATCTTATGCCAGTATGCTTAAAAACCTCAGTTTGTAATAATTGTACTTTTTTAAATACTAGTAAAAATGCCGTTGAAATTAAGTCTTGAAGAGAAAATTGAAATTGTTTTAATTGTTGGAGATAACTACAAAACTTATAGGGAAGCTGCCATAATCTTTAATAACAGACATCCTGATAAAAATGTACATTTTGCAACAGTAAGTAAAATAATAAAAAAGTTCAAGTGTTCCGGAAATGTTGAGAATAAATTCAAAAAGAAACATGAGGCATGGGTTGCTACTGAAGAAATTCAAAATCAAGTAATGCTCTCAGCAATAGAAAATCCTAAAGATTCCATAAGAAAAAGGGCAGCTTTACTTGGTGTGCGCAAAGACGTAGTTGCAGGAATATTAAAAGCAAACAAATTTAAACCTTACAAACCCCAGTTCACTCATACCCTAAAAGCAGGAGATTTTAATAGAAGATTTGAATTTTGTGCTTGGTTCCAAGGGGAGTTAGAAGATAATAATTATATGGCACGGTGCATACTTTTTTCGGACGAGGCAACGTTCACTTCTAATGGGGTAGTCAGCTCACAAAATTGCCGTTGGTGGAGTGATGTTAATCCTAATTTCACTGTCCAAACTCGTGACCAATACTGTTTTAAAACAAATGTATGGTGTGGAATTTTTAAAGATAGAATAATTGGACCATTTCTTTTTTCGAACTAATATGAATGCTGAACGTTATCTGGAATTTTTAAATAATGAGATTCTTGAATTTCTTCATAACCTACCACTAATGGAAAGGCAACGTACATGGTACCAACATGATGGAGCAACCTGCCATAGTACAAGAAATGTTCGAGAATGTCTTCTACAAATTTTTAACGGAAGAGTAATTGGAAGATTTGTGGACTTTGCTTGGCCTCCAAGATCTCCGGACCTGACCCCCCTAGACTTCTTTTTATGGGGATACTTGAAGCAAAAGGTATACCTTAAAAGACCGTTTGAAAATATTGATCATTTGGAAAGAATAATTAGGGAAACATGTGACGGTGTTACTCCAGATGTTATTAGAAATGCAATAAAAGAATTCTCTCGAAGAACAATTACCTGCTTAGAAAGGGACGGTGGATATGTTGAGGCGTACGTGCAGTGAGGGAAAAGTTAATCCGGATTCTTCTTTTTCATGCATGTAATGTTTGATGTTGTGTTTTGAAAATAAATGATTCTAATTATGTATGCATTTGTTTACATTGTATTATTGATAACTCGTGCAAAACAAAGTCAATATTTATAGCAAAATTTGCAATGAGAAAATGAGTGGTGTAATCAGTAAGTGCACATGAACATAATTTTTAATTTCTATCGATATCTTGAAATTAAATTTGAAGCACTTTTCTCTTATTGATTATAATGTGGTGTAGAATACTAGTAAACAATAATCAGGAATAAAATTTGCATTTAGTGATGTACAGGGAAAATCAAAAATTTCGTTTGAAGTCGAAGACTAAAGTGCTTTTAAATTTTATTTCAAGATATCGATAGAAATTAAAAATTATGTTCAAATGCACTTAATGATTACACCACTCATTTTCCCATTGCAAATTTGCTTACTGACAACTTGATTTTGTACAGGTCAATAATTTAGATACCTAGTTTTTGGTCATTTTCGATCTTAAAGAAATTGTAAAAAATAATAAAACCTGGTTTTCATCGTAGATAGCTGTAATTAGACATTTAAACGTAGTTTTCAATTCTAATCAACTTTTCTTAATAACAATTTTAGATATTGTCGAAAATAAAGGTACTTTAGTCTTGAGCAAAATTCATACCTTTTGACAAACCTCGTATACGATTGGAAAATTTCGATATCTGATTATCGTATATTGGGTTTTAGGCCTTGCAGAACTTTTTATGAAGAATGACGTTTTTTCCTAAACTTAATAATAAAAAAGTTTCCCATTTGTTGCCAACTTTTTCAGACACACTGTATATTCTTTTACTTCCGGTACTTTCATATATTTTCTGTATATTAGTGGTATATAAGGTGGATATTAAAATGCCTCAATATAACATTACATAACAATTTATTCACATTACTTAAAAGCAACCTCTTTATTTGCACAATTTCTTAGTTCGTGATAAAATGTATCTTCATTTAATCAAAAAACTAACGCTATTAGGTAATTTTCTACATTCCTTTGATTTATAAGACAGAACTAAAAAAATAAAACAATTTCTATTCAACTCGTTGCGGAAGTCGAGAACTGGTAATGATGAAATATGTGCAAGAATTCGAAACTCCGTATCAGAGAGAAGAGGAATTAAATCAAAGTAGTGAAGAAAAATAAAAAGATAAAAAAAAGTAATTCACAGAAGGAGCAAGTTTTTAAATTATTACATATACAGTTTGTCTCAATTACCGTATGGAAAATTTTTATTATTGATTTTAGAAACAAATATTATTCTTGATAAAATTAAAAAAAAGTTATTTATGCAACAATTGTGTAAAGTGATATTTTTTCACGAATGTGAATGATGTCGCACAAGCCAAAGGCGAGTGCGACTAAAATAGTCATACAACATTTTTTCTACGATCGAAATAAATATGACATTTTTAACAGTTTTCAAAAAAATAAAATTTGAATTGACAATTTGAAATTAATTGCAGAAACTATCACAATCAATCTGACAGTGACAGTTCATGCCACATCCATAGGTCAAACCGGTAGACATGAAACGATTTTGATTAATCAAACGGATTTCTATTTATAAAATGACCACTAAAATTTGCTTGTTGATCGTTTGTGATCTTATTTGAGATTGAATCCATTGAATCACGGATAATTTAAATAATTTAGATAATAATAACAATAAAAATAATAGGAATAATAAAAATAATAAGAATAATAAAAATAATAATAATAATCATACTAATAATAATAGTATAATTTAACGGGTGATATAAAAAAAATTAATTTGCAAATCTAATTTCAGTTTTTTTAAGCACACCTTCAAATGCAAAAGACAAAAGATTTTAATATTTTAATATATTTTTTAATTAAACAAAATAATTGTACATTTTAATAAATAATTTTCTTTTTAACCCCTGTAACAAGAAAACTATCGATACTATTAAAACGTGTTAAATGTTGATAGAAAGAGAAAAAAATATTCTATATAAGTGAATGTTTTCAAAATTTTAGATAAAAAATTGTGGTTGCGAAAATAGGGAGAGATCATAACTACATTTTTTCTCATTTTGGTCTCTCCCCTTTCTTAAGGTTACAATTTTTGCTTAAAAATTTTGAAAAAATTCCCATTTATAAATTTTTTTTATTCTGTTTTTAATGGTATTAAATAGATTTTAATATATTTTTTAATTAAACAAAATAACTTAGACAATTGTAGATTTTAATAAATAATTTTTTGTTTAACCCCTGTAACAAGAAAACTATCGATACTATTAAAACGTGTTAAATGTTGATAGAAAGAGAAAAAAATATTCTATAGAAGTGAATTTTTTCAAAATTTTAGATAAAAAATTGTGGTTGTGAAAATAGGGAGAGATCATAACTACATTTTTTCTCATTTTGGTCTCTCCCCTTTCTGAAGATTACAATTTTTGCTTAAAAATTTTGAAAAAATTCCCATTTATAGAATTTTTTTATTCTGTTTTTAATGGTATTAAATAGATTTTAATATATTTTTTAATTAAACAAAATAACATAGACAATTGTAGATTTTAATAAATAATTTTCTGTTTAACCCCTGTAACAAGAAAACTATCGATACTATTAAAACGTGTTAAATGTTGATAGAAAGAGAAAAAAAATTTCTATATAAGTGAATGTTTTCAAAATTTTAGATAAAAAATTGTGGTTGCGAAAATAGGGAGAGATCATAACTACATTTTTTCTCATTTTGGTCTCTCCCCTTTCTTAAGGTTACAATTTTTGCTTAAAAATTTTGAAAAAATTCCCATTTATAAAATTTTTTTATTCTGTTTTTAATGGTATTAAATAGATTTTAATATATTTTTTAATTAAACAAAATAACTTAGACAATTGTAGATTTTAATAAATAATTTTTTGTTTAACCCCTGTAACAAGAAAACTATCGATACTATTAAAACGTGTTAAATGTTGATAGAAAGAGAAAAAAATATTCTATAGAAGTGAATTTTTTCAAAATTTTAGATAAAAAATTGTGGTTGTGAAAATAGGGAGAGATCATAACTACATTTTTTCTCATTTTGGTCTCTCCCCTTTCTGAAGATTACAATTTTTGCTTAAAAATTTTGAAAAAATTCCCATTTATAGAATTTTTTTATTCTGTTTTTAATGGTATTAAATAGATTTTAATATATTTTTTAATTAAACAAAATAACATAGACAATTGTAGATTTTAATAAATAATTTTCTGTTTAACCCCTGTAACAAGAAAACTATCGATACTTTTAAAACGTGTTAAATGTTGATAGAAAGAGAAAAAAATATTCTATATAAGTGAATTTTATTAAAATTTTAGATAAAAAATTGTGGTTGTGAAAATAGGGAGAGACCATAACTATATTTTTTCTCATTTTGGTGTCTCCCTGTTCTTAAGGTTACAATTTTTGCTTAAAAATTTTGAAAAAATTCCCATTTATAGAATTTTTTATTCTGTTTTTAATGGTATTAAATAGATTTTAATATATTTTTTAATTAAACAAAATAACTTAGACAATTGTAGATTTTAATAAATAATTTTTTGTTTAACCCCTGTAACAGGGAAGCTTTCGATACTATTAAAACGTGTTAAATGTTGATAGAAAGAGAAAAAAATATTCTATATAAGTGAATTTTTTCAAAATTTTAGATAAAAAATTGTGGTTGTGAAAATAGAGAGAGACCATAACTATATTTTTTCTCATTTTGGTCTCTCCCTGTTCTTAAGGTTACAATTTTTGCTTAAAAATTTTGAAAAAATTCCCATTTATAGAATTTTTTATTCTGTTTTTAATGGTATTAAATAGATTTTAATATATTTTTTAATTAAACAAAATAACTTAGACAATTGTAGATTTTAATAAATAATTTTTTGTTTAACCCCTGTAACAGGGAAGCTTTCGATACTATTAAAACGTGTTAAATGTTGATAGAAAGAGAAAAAAATATTCTATATAAGTGAATTTTTTCAAAATTTTAGATAAAAAATTGTGGTTGTGAAAATAGGGAGAGACCATAACTATATTTTTTCTCATTTTGGTCTCTCCCTGTTCTTAAGGTTACAATTTTTGCTTAAAAATTTTGAAAAAATTCCCATTTATAGAATTTTTTATTCTGTTTTTAATGGTATTAAATAGATTTTAATATATTTTTTAATTAAACAAAATAACTTAGACAATTGTAGATTTTAATAAATAATTTTTTGTTTAACCCCTGTAACAGGGAAGCTTTCGATACTATTAAAACGTGTTAAATGTTGATAGAAAGAGAAAAAAATATTCTATATAAGTGAATTTTTTCAAAATTTTAGATAAAAAATTGTGGTTGTGAAAATAGAGAGAGACCATAACTATATTTTTTCTCATTTTGGTCTCTCCCTGTTCTTAAGGTTACAATTTTTGCTTAAAAATTTTGAAAAAATTCCCATTTATAGAATTTTTTATTCTGTTTTTAATGGTATTAAATAGATTTTAATATATTTTTTAATTAAACAAAATAACTTAGACAATTGTAGATTTTAATAAATAATTTTTTGTTTAACCCCTGTAACAGGGAAGCTTTCGATACTATTAAAACGTGTTAAATGTTGATAGAAAGAGAAAAAAATATTCTATATAAGTGAATTTTTTCAAAACTTTAGATAAAAAATTGTGGTTGTGAAAATAGGGAGAGACCA
This sequence comes from Neocrepidodera transversa, assembly GCA_963243735.1. Taxonomy (NCBI): domain Eukaryota; kingdom Metazoa; phylum Arthropoda; class Insecta; order Coleoptera; family Chrysomelidae; genus Neocrepidodera; species Neocrepidodera transversa. The sequence goes on along the minus strand of OY725354.1, from coordinate 18,351,065 downwards.
TAACTATATTTTTTCTCATTTTGGTCTCTCCCTGTTCTTAAGGTTACAATTTTTGCTTAAAAATTTTGAAAAAATTCCCATTTATAGAATTTTTTATTCTGTTTTTAATGGTATTAAATAGATTTTAATATATTTTTTAATTAAACAAAATAACTTAGACAATTGTAGATTTTAATAAATAATTTTTTGTTTAACCCCTGTAACAGGGAAGCTTTCGATACTATTAAAACGTGTTAAATATTGATAGAAAGAGAAAAAAATATTCTATATAAGTGAATTTTTTCAAAATTTTAGATAAAAAATTGTGGTTGTGAAAATAGGGAGAGTCCATAACTATATTTTTTCTCATTTTGGTCTCTCCCTTTTCTCAAGGTTAAAATTTTTGCTTAAAAATTTTGAAAAAATTCCCATTTACAGGATTTTTTTATTCTGTTTTTAATGGTATTAAATAGATTTTAATATATTTTTTAATTAAACAAAATTACTTAGACAATTGTAGATTTTAATAAATAATTTTTTGTTTAACCCCTGTAACAGGAAAACTATCGATACTATTAAAACGTGTTAAATGTTGATGGAAAGAGAAAAAAATATTCTATATAAGTGAATTTTTTCAAAATTTTAGATAAAAAATTGTGGTTGTGAAAATAGGGAGAGATCATAACTACATTTTTTCTCATTTTGGTCTCTCCCCTTTCTTAAGGTTACAATTTTAGCTTAAAAATTTTGAAAAAATTCCGATTTATAGAATATTTTTATTCTGTTTTTAATGGCATTAAATAGATTTTAATATATTTTTTAATTAAACAAAATTACTTAGACAATTGTAGATTTTAATAAATAATTTTTTGTTTAACCCCTGTAACAGGAAAACTATCGATACTATTAAAACGTGTTAAATGTTGATAGAAAGAGAAAAAAATATTCTATATAAGTGAATTTTTTCAAAATTTTAGATAAAAAATTGTGGTTGTGAAAATAGGGAGAGACCATAACTATATTTTTTCTCATTTTGGTCTCTCCCCTTTCTTAAGGTTACAATTTTAGCTTAAAAATTTTGAAAAAATTCCGATTTATAGAATATTTTTATTCTGTTTTTAATGGCATTAAATAGATTTTAATATATTTTTTAATTAAACAAAATAACTTAGACAATTGTCGATTTTAATAAATAATTTTTTGTTTAACCCCTGTAACAAGAAAACTATCGATACTATAAAAACGTGTTAAATGTTGATAGAAAGAGAAAAAAATATTCTATGTAAGTGAATTTTATCAAAATTTTAGATAAAAAATTGTGGTTGTGAAAATAGGGAGAGACCATAACTATATTTTTTCTCATTTTGGTCTCTCCCTTTTCTTAAGGTCACAATTTTTGCTTAAAAATTTTGAAAAAATTCCCATTTATAAAATTTTTTTATTCTGTTTTTAATGGTATTAAATAGATTTTAATATATTTTTTAATTAAACAAAATAACTTAGACAATTGTAGATTTTAATAAATAATTTTTTGTTTAACCCCTGTAACAAGAAAACTATCGATACTATTAAAACGTGTTAAATGTTGATAGAAGGAGAAAAACATGTTCTATATAAGTGATTTTTTTTGAAATTTTAGATAAAAAATTGTGGTTGTGAAAATAGAAGTATTTTTTCTAAAAATTTAAAATTATTTATACAAGCAGGTAGTCAGTCCATCCGTATGTGGTGCCCGGTTGATGAGGCTCCTTTTAAGGATTAAAAATTCTGGTGCCCGGTTCAACTATCGTATTATTTGCTACTACCTGCTTGATGCCCGGTTGATATCTGTCCATATTATTATAAGTACCTATATAGATACTTCGCTTTATGTAAATTCATCAAAAACAAAATGTATTCCTGAGAGTCCATATGGTCTAGTGGCACAGTTACCGGGCTCCAACCCAGGCGGCTCGGGATCGAATCCCGGCGGCGGCGTCGAATTTTTGTTTTATTTTTATTTTCTAAGAAATTGACAATTCGAAGCACTCTAAAATTTACTTTTATGCACTAGTGCACAAAAGAATTACTTTTATGCTAGTACACAAAAGTTATACTTTTAACACGGTGCAAAAAGTGGTTACTTTTTTGCACGATCGTAGAAAAAAGTTTTTTTTTATATTTAAAAATTTGGTCGGAATAAAATTGAAAATTTTAAATTCAAAAAATCGTTGGTGCGCCTCTGAAAGGCTAAAGGAAAGATTTCGTCCTCTTAAAATTGTAACAAATGAATAGCGCTTTGTGAAACCTCGCCCTTTGCGGTATAATAACAAGATCGTTGAGCTTTGTTCCAATCATAGTCGCTTGGATTTCTGAATTTCTATTATAAGTAATTGTCGTTGATCTGTTGTTTTCGAGATAGAGAAACGGAGCAGATTTACCAAAAATATGAGAAATCAACAAACACGAATCATCAAGTAATTATGTAAATAATAAAAATAACCGAATCATCTTAACAAAAATGAACTTTTCACCGTTCCAATTCTCAACAATCCATTTAACTGGTAAAGTTTTGGCAGTGACCAACGCGCATTCTTTCGCTACTTCTCTAGAATTTTCCATTGTGAAGTTAATGTCGGTAATTCGTTCTAGTGCCTACTTTACCGCCCGGTTATAGTACTCTCAGACTAATTGAACTTTTCGAGAACGTTCATGGTGTTTATAACACTTCTACGGAATGTCGTGGAATGCAAGCTATTGTGAAGAAGGAATTAGTTCCGGATAAGAGTTATTTCATACTTAAATTGTCCGTGGAGAAAAATTGTACGAGTAAAATGCATTCATTGTTTCGAAATAAATTTTTTTTTAACCTTTCCACATTCCCGATCCCATCGAAGGGAAAGTATAGTCAACGAGTAAAAAAATCGTGTTGTCGATGGAAATATCCATTTTGTGGTCTTCTAAGAAGATTGAGACTATTTCAAGAGTGAGAACGAGTAAAATGCATTCATTGTTTCGAAATAATTTTTTTTTAACCTTTCCACGCTCACGATCCCATCGAAGGGAAAGTATAATGAACGAGTAAAAAAATCGTGTTGTCGATGGAAATATCCATTTTGTGGTCCTCTGAGAAGATTGAGACTATTTCCAGAATGAGAACGAGTAAAATGCATTCATTGTTTCGAAATATTTTTTTTTAACCTTTTCACGTTCCCGATCCCATCGAAGGGAAAGTATAGTCAACGAGCAAAAAAAACGTGATGTCGATGGAAATATCCATTTTGTGGTCCTCTGAGAAGATTCAGACTATTTCTAGAATGAGAACGAGTAAAATGCATTCATTGTTTCGAAATAAATTTTTTTTACCTTTCCAAGTTCACGATCCCATCGAAGGGAAAGTATAGTCAACGAGCAAAAAAAACGTGATGTCGATGGAAATATCCATTTTGTGGTCCTCTGAGAAGATTCAGACTATTTCTAGAATGAGAACGAGTATAATGCATTCATTGTTTCGAAATAAATTTTTTTTTACCTTTCCACGTTCACGATCCCATCGAAGGGAAAGTATAGTCAACGAGCAAAAAAAACGTGTTGTCGATGGAAATATCCATTTTGTGGTCCTCTGAGAAGATTGAGACTATTTCCAGAATGAGAACGAGTATAATGCATTCATTGTTTCGAAATATTTTTTTTTAACCTTTTCACGTTCCCGATCCCATCAAAGGGAAAGTATAGTGAACGAGTAAAAAAATAGAGATATCGAATGAAATTGAGACCATTTCCAGAGTGAGAACGAGTAAATGCATTCATTGATTCGAAAAAAAAGTTTTTGTTGACCTTTTACTTTCCCGGTCCCATTGAAGGGAAAGTATAATGAACGAACAAAAAATCGAGATAACGATGGAAATATCCATTTTGTGGTCCTTCGAGAAGATTGAGACCGTTTCCAGAGTAAGGTCTGACTGTGTGTCTGTCTGTGTGTAATCTTCCACGATAGCTGCCGAACAGTTTGCCCAATCAAGCTAAAATCTAGTATGAAAGATTGGTGTGTGCCTCCAATCCGATCATTGGTTTAAATTAGTGCAGTATAAGGCATTGAGTCTTCTTTTTTGTACACAACTCTTTAAATATTAAATATGTGGATCCAAATTTTATTATGCAGATGCCCCTTCCGCCCTAAAACCCATTCAGGAATTTTGGGTACGATATTCAAACTAAAAATGAAGAAATTGAGGAATGATTGATGATTCAATAATCAAATTTCTCATCTCTGTTTATCTTTATTACCATAATTGTTATTTATTGGTTAGTCCGTATTTTATAATTTGATATTGTTTTTTTTTTAACAATTGTCGATTTTATACATTTTATTATTATTATTATTTATTTGTTAGTTCCTATTCCATAATTTTGCGCGCGGTCAACCGCCCAATAGGAGAGGTCAAATATTAGTTTATTATTTGTAAAATAATTATTATTATCAGCTACCGATTTTACAAATTAATAATTATAACATGAATATTTTTTCAAAAAGCTCGTTGGCTAGGTCCTGTGTCCCCCTAATTTATTTGCTATTGATTTTTTAAATTATTATTATATTTATATAAAAAATGTCAGTTACTTGAAGTTAATAGCTATGTTGATAGTGGGAAAATATACATAGTACTTCTATACCCTGAATTGCCTAGAAAGTACTATGTTGGTAACGCTATTTGGCTAGAAAGTATCATGTTGTCCTCCTTCATTATTATTGACCAAAAGAAAGTATCATGTTGGTAACGCTATTTGCCTAAAATAATATGCCGACAACACTATTATAGCAAGAAAGTAAAAATTGGCAAGAAAGTATCATGTTGGCAACACTGTCCTCCTTCGTTATTGTTGACCAAGAGAAAATATTAAAACTATTGATATATTATAGCGGAAAATGTCGATGTCTCGATTGATTTCTCGGTAAATGTTACTTTTTGACATACTCGGTATATCAGATTTTTTTTCATTAATCAATACCTATTCAACGAGGGGTCGCTCGTCTCGATTCATTTATTTTTTCTATATTAGGAGTTGGGAAGGGTTTAATGGTGGGGGTTTCGCTTAATTTTCCCTGTACGTGGACAACTATGTATAATTGATTTAATTTTTTCATTATTTTTTCCTTAATCCTTTTGGTATTAGCTATTTTATTATTATGTTAACATGGGGTGGTTGGGGGTTGAAGAGAGTTGATATAATTTTCCCTTACTCCTCGTAGCATTAGCTATCCAGTAACGTAGCGCCTATTTAGAACATAATTTGGTGAGAAAGTTTGAACATTAATAGTTTAGAGAAAGTATTATGTTTTTTTAGCGAGAAAGAAATAAAGCTTTTTAAATGGGAATTATTCTATGTTTTTTATATATAAATGTCATTATGTTGAAAGTAACAACTTAATTGAACTTAACGACGTCTAAATGTGTAAAATGGAGGGAAAGTATCATGTTGGCAACACTGTGAGCAGCTTTTTGAAATGTTAGGTTATGTTGATAATATTTGGGCCTTTTGCCCCTGAAGTATGCCTATGAAATTTATTCTAATTACAAATGACGTCTAAGTGTGTGAAATGCAGGGAAAGTATCATGTTGAAATGTTAGGTTAGGTCGAAAGTATTTGAGCCTTTTACCCCTTAGGCCCGCCCATGTAAAATCTTTGAAATTTATACTAATTGAAATCGCAACCGCAACTCCACGTTATTTAAATCGCGATGTACCGTGATCTTGATTTGGTCAATTTTTGCTAATTTTCGCCTTAGATTTTCTTATGAAAATTTACAAGTAAAAATAAGGGTTTTTGTCCTTGAACTGTCATAGCTCCTTTACTTATCGAATAACCTTGGAAATCAGCAATCATTCCAAAGTCATTCATTATCTCCATAGCCGAGTCGGGAATGTTCTGGGCCAACTTTTTTAGAACAATGAAGTAGTTCCAATTTTCTTCCCAATACCAATCCATCTACTCGTATCTTAAAATCACTCTTTTATAAGTAAACAGTACATACTGGAACAGGTCCAAAATATCAGTTCTAGTACTTATTCATAGCATGAGTCAGTGTAAAACGGCCCTTAAAGTAAATTGTCTTTAGAGTCGAACAAACAACCTTGGGCAATCTTTTTTATAATTGCAGCATAGTTTTTCGACCCTTAATTCCCACTTCCGGCGAACTCCTGTAATTGAAAATAGGATTAATTAATTTTTAAGTTTATTTTTCCGGGGAACTGGTTTAATTATATGCCGGTGAAATTTTTCTCCGGGATTAATTTTTCTTGGGGAAGTGGTTTGATGAAATTTCTGATTGAATGAATAAAAATTGTCGACGGTTTATTTGGATAATTATTTTTTTTTCTTTCTGTTAGACAAAGTAACATAAAATAAATTGGAAAATTATAATTTCGGAATTAGATCATACACAGAGACAAAGTATTAGTTAAATTAAAAAAATATATACCTAGAAATTTTTTATTACAAAAAATGTTTTGTTGGATGAATAAAAAGGATTGTTCATTAAAACAACTTTTTGGTTAATTGAAGAATATTATTTCGTTGTTAACTAGTTTTTATTTATAAAATGGTTTCGAAAAAAAATTGTATATACACTAAACGAGATTTTTTTATCCTGTCCGAAGCTGCGGAGGCGGGAATCTTTTATTGACACCTCGCCCTATATTCTACGCATGAAGTACTGCAGGAGTCGCCCCTGATCGCTCTGCAAGCAAAGGACTAAACCCCCCTTGGAATTGTTAATTTTCCTCGAACTCTGCTGTAGGTTAGGTTAGGATTAATATCTTGTGCAGATACTGATGATCCTTTCAGGAATGAAAGCTCAGAGATTCAATGCAGTGGAGTCCATGAGCGTCCTATATGAGATCTAGCAGCTCGCCCGGAAGATCTTTGGCTTCTCGTAGAATAGTGATGTTGAGCTATGGTAGTTTCTTCTTTAGTTTTCTGCTATGTGTTCTTCAGTTTCTATCATTACTGTCCTGCGAGTATCCTGAGAGTGGATAATGTTGCTGACAGTTCTTCTCCCGATGCAACATAATGTTCTTGCATCTGTTTTAATTTGGAAATAATTGTAGTTATATTAGTCAATTCATGGATATTTTCAGAGGGGAAGCGCCAGTTGAGGTAGAGAGATTTCCTGAGTAACCTCTCAGTTGTCCAAACAGCGTGTGAGAGACGAGGAGTCACGGAAGAGAAGTTTAGAGCTCTGTAATCGATTATGTATGCGTGAAGTAGTGTTTGAGATTTGCATCTCCCAAATCGTCCACTTAGAGCTCCTAATTCCGTTAAGAATTTTTTTGAACCTCAGTCGCCCAATTTAGAGTAATACGTATCTTCGTCCAAGAGAACGAGTCTACTCACCAGAGTCTAAGGTTAATTTTATTGTTAAATTCACTGGATTCTTTGGAGAGACTTGGGTTTTTTTGGAGTTCAGAGTAATCCTCCTCTTTCTATACCATTGAGAGACAATATTGTGAAGTTGTTGGGTTTGAATATTCAGATCTCTTGTGGATCAGCCTGTAGCTGAATATCTTGGCTAGGCATGGGAGCACTTTGTAAGTCGTGCATATATATCAGGCTAGCACAGAGCCTTGGGGAACTCCGGCTTACGGAGTGAAGGAGTCTGAGATGGAATTTCCAACTTTATCATGGATGGAGCAATTTTTTGAGATAGTAGTGAAAAGTTTGACTAGAGGAAGAGGGAGTTCGATACCTGAAAGCATGCGAATGAGGCTGAGATGCCAGACTTGATCAAACTCCTATTGGGAATCGAAAAGGACGGCCGATATACAGTGTCCATGGTTAAGGGCATTCGATGCTGGGGTGTGGAGTCTCACTAGTGCATCTTGGGTGGAATAGTCAGGACTAAATCCATGTTGGAATTGGGGGATCGTTCTCCCTTCATCCAAAAAGTTCCAGATACGGTCCTTAAGAAGTGTCTCAAAGAGCTTTCGCAGAACACTCGTCAGAGATATAGGCCTGTATGAATTTGTGGATGTGGGGTTTTTATCGAGTTTGAGGATTAGGATGGTGCTAGATATTTTCCAGCAAATTAAAAATTGGAAGTGCTGAAAGCACGCGTTCATTAGGATGGTAAGGATCGGGAGAAAGGTGACAGGAACACTTTTGATGTCCTGACGTTTCATTTGATCAGATTTTTTCCTCTTTTGACATTCCGAGGCTATGTCATCAGGGGTGAAAGGAGTAAGGATACGGTGTTGGATTGGGGGTTTCTAGGATATTTTGGAGTACGAAATTTTGAAATTTTGGCTAAAAGTTGGATTGTAGGGTTTTATGAGGGTGTTTTGAAGATAGCAGTGGCCTTCTGTTCAGGATTATGGAGAATGTGTCCATACACCTCTAGGTGAGAGTGGCACTTGATCTTTTGACCAGTGAGGCCATTAAGTTTGTTTCAGAAGCTAGAACCGTCACTGTGATCGAGGTTATAGTTAACCTCGTTCCATTTTTCTTGTTTGTGATTATTTATTTGAAGTCTGATTAGGGCCTTTTACCGATTCCATTCAGTTTTCAGGATAGTGTCTTACGAATGACGATATAGTCGGCACTTCCGCTGGATATTGGAGAGAATGTTGGGGGACAGGGATTTTAGGTCTGCATTTATAGTGATTTGGGGGACAGCAACAACTAGGGCTTGAGACAAGATATTGCTGATGGAGTTTGCCAGGTTATCAATGTTTATGTTGAAGTTGATAACGGGTTTTGCTGGCAGGTTTTTGATCATTGTTTGTTGAAAAGGAGTCAATCTGCTATTTGTAACTTCTGATTTGGGTTTGAGTTATTCTGCATTTACATTCAATTCGATATCCACTTTGAGTTGAAATTGGCGTGCTTGTCATATGGTGGCAGCACGTTAACATTTACAATGGGAAAAATTCCAAGTCAACTTTGATGTGCACTTCGAATTTTGTCAAACTGATTGGCGACGGCTAGCAAAAATTTGAGCGTTTACGAATTTTGAGGTTGTATTGTTTTGAAGATTTTTGATATACATTTTAAAATGAGTTGAATAAGATTGTCATAGAAGCCTAGTTCTTTCCTTTTGAGATAAATATCTCTGACCCAAACTGAACGGATTTTCCGTTTTTTCTTTTCTTTCATATGTTCAATAAGAGCAATCGTTACAGCAGCCGATCCCAGTATAACAATATTTCTTTTACTACTTTCCATGTTTTACAGAAAGGAAACCAAAATACTAATTGACTAGAGAAACACTAATCACGAATGTAAACAAAAATAAACTATCAGTATTCATAACCTCATAACCTAAAAATTTATCGAATTGTAAATGACAGATTTGAAAAGTGGACTTTGATGTCGACTTGAAATTTAATGTAAATGCAGCATTAGTCTTGGGAGTGTATTACTGAAGAAACCGGAAATTTCGACAATAAAAGTTCTAAAAGCCTAAAAGAATATTCTATATTCCTATTTATTTAATTTAAATACAACATTTAGTTAGTTCAGTGATCTTTTATCCAAACAATCTTATTAATTCAAATAAACAGCAAGAAAATATTTCATAAATACAAAAAAATTAAAATCAATAACTAATATAGATATTTAAATAAAACATTTATACAATTGGTTATAAAACACCTAAAAAATTAAATTATTGCATAACTCTGTATGTAATGTTAGTAAATATAAATTAAATTCCAAATGTTACAAAATTTGATAATACGAATTAAAGCATTGAAATGTAAATTGTTAATTAACCAATTTTTCGTATTGCATATCAGGAATTTCATTAATTAAGTAGTTAATCTATATTTCTGATTAACATTTGTTTTAATGAAATTATATTTTAAATAAAAAACTCCAGGCAAAATTAAAAATAAAATAATATAAATTAGTTATGTAACTTAAAAAACCTTATTCTCAATGCTAAAAAATCCCACGGTTGGCCCCCGCATTTCATTACCCAACATTTGGTCACCCGCAACTGGTCACCTAGATATTTGGTCAACCAATAATCTATAATCAATATAATATTACAGTCTTATTCATAAAAATATTTTAATTCATGTTTTAAACGTGTATTAGTTAAAACGCTCTGTAAGCTTACAATACGCTTTAAAGTTTGTGCTATTCATAAATGTGTAGCAATAGGTTAGTAACTAATATACAGATAAAATGCACTTTTTAGGGATTTTAGTGAAGTTATGTTAATTTGTGAGTGTCAAAATTTTTATAACCTCACCAATCGTCATAATTCAAACATTTGTGTGTGCACATAAATATTTATTGTAACGCAAGTGGACAGTTTGAAAAGTATTTCGAAGAAAAGGGGGTAAAATTGGTTTGATGAAGATAAGGTATGTATAAATGTGATTTTATATTAAGTACATATTATAGCCTTCAAAAATCTTCAAAATTTTTCAAAATTTAGATTTGAAAAATAAATGGTGTGGAAGTGTTTCAAGGGGCGTAGATTCCAAAAAAAAATTATCCATTCTGCTCTAGCTCTTTTAGTTTCTGAGATAATTCAGTTTTTTTTTTAAATGGTGAAAGCGCCACTTCTCAATAATTCGTTGATAAAATGAAAGAAAAAACAAATTTGAACGAAACCAACAGCTGTTCTCAATTCGAATCATCTTTCTCTATCTAGAAATAAAATTTCATTTAAATCGGACTAAAAAAATATCTGACCCGAAAAAAATGGCAAGGTTATAATATAGCCTTCAAAAATCTTCAAAATTTTTCAAAATTTAGATTTGAAAAATAAATGGTGCGGGGGTGTTTCCAGGGGCGTGGATTCCAAAAAAAGTATCCATTCTGCTCTAGCTCTTTTAGGTTCTGAGACAATTCAGTTTTTTTTTAAAAATGGTGAAAGTGCCACTTCTCAATAATTCGTTGATAAAATGAAAGAAAAAACAAATTTGAACGAAACCAACAGCTGTTCTCAATTCGAATCATCTTTCTCTATCTAGAAATAAAATTTCATTTAAATCGGAGTAAAAAAATATTGACCGGAAAAAAATGGCTAGGTTCAAAAATCTTCAAAATTTAGATTTGAAAAATAAATGGTGTGGGGGTGTTTCCAGGTGCGTGGTTTCCAAAAAAGTGTCCATTCTGCTCTAGCTCTTTTAGTTTCTGAGATAATTCAGTTTCACGTATTTTTACTTTCCCGCTACTTATACGATATAATAGGTAACGGTTTAAAATAGATTGTCCCATCTCTAATCCAAAATTGCTTTGTCCTTCTTAAAATTTGACCTTTAATTTGTATTTTTAATAATATTTCAAATCGTCCAAACAAAAGCAATAGGGAAAAAACGATTGTTTTTGCTTTATTTCAACCTGAATTTAATTCGAGTCGAGATTAGCATTAAAAAGAAGCAACGTGTCGAGGTTTCAGTTCGTGTGCAGTTTTGGGGTTTCAAATTTATTTTGAAGTTTTTTTCTTCGTCCCTTGGGGGTTAATAGAACTTTTTGCGAATATTTTGATAAAACACGTTCTCGTTGAGAGGATTCGAATCCAAGTGCTGTTCATGAAATTCCACCCCGTTTGGAATTAAGGGTATGTACTTATTTCGTTTTACTAATTTTCGTTATTTTCTATATTGTGGATATTTTGATTTTTTTTTACGTCGGTTTTTTTGAGGATTGGATATTTATTGTAGGGTTACATCATTTGGAGGCCTTTTACCACTAATCAGCCGTATATTGATAATTTTTATTTAACGGAAGGAACCCCCTGGCCCGGGTAAGACAAATATTTTTATTGTAAATCTTTCATATCTGTTATTTTGTAACCGGCAATTTAATTAATTTTGTTTTACGTGCCCATCTCAACAGTTTTAAGCCGATAAATTGGTTTTCCTATTAATAATTAATTATTTTTCTGCAATTTTAATTGTTCCATAAGATAGTTAGTAAATACTGATAATAAGAAATGTTGATTTTAGTTCACTAGTTATATTATCATTTTCAATTGGGTATTTGCCGGTAAATTATATTTATGAGATGGAAATTAATTTACTCTTTTTTAATAATAATTATTTACATCTTTGGTAATTGTACTTTGAAATTTTAGGGTTCTTGGTTGGGATTCCGACTTCCTTGGATAATTTTATTCATCGTCCTTTTGGGACTTTGGGACTTTTATAATTTTTTTGTTGGAAAGATCGTAAACTATTAGCGTACCGATAGTAAGGTGACACCGTTGTAGACAAGCAAGTCGAATTAGTTTTTTTTATACCATTTTTTTATTTTTAAGTGCTATTTATTTCTATGTTTCACATTATAAAATTATAACGCTTGACGAGGTTAATCTGTTTAACTATTATTTTTTTATATATATATATTTACGCCTAGAAACCTGTAAGATTTAGTTTTTCCGGACTATTATATTTTTTTTTTTGCTTATGAGAGTAAAAACTTATTTCTGATCTTGAAATGCACACAAACCTTTTTTTGTATGTAATTTTCGACGTTAAATGGTAATAAAATTGGGTTATAAAATCTTATTTGCTATTTGTTTTTCTTGTATCGCAATTTTACTCATATCTCGGGTTTAGGGGTACACATGGTTGGTACGTTGGTGTTTGTACCCTGGATATGCTGGTACAATATACCTGGCGCCCAAAAATAAATAAGAGAACAATAAATTTAGCAGACCACCACATCCTCCGCAGTAGCTAGTGGCATATCCTTCAGTAGCGTTGAACACGTTACAAATATAGAAATTTATATCGTGGCTTTAAATTTTCGAAAATATAGAAATTATGGCAAAAATATTGTCGTTTTTCACTTATTCTTTTATATTTTGAATCTTCTAGAATCTTTTATAAGATTTAGTGAGGGAAAGAGTAACAATAATTGAAAATAAAAATACAAACACCAATTAAAAGAAAAAGAGTGTATGGGAAGACATTCACAACAGATGAATTTATTCAAATAATTTACTAAATTTTGTTTGTAGTTATTGTTTTAGGTTTCTGAATTATACAATTTGTGCCTCATTTCCAGTTTTAATTCGTGTGCGGGAACAAGCGCACACTTTCCGAACTAAAAACATAATAGGGTATGTAAAAAATGCAGATGAAGAAGGAGAAAGCGATGCAACAGCGTGAAATTTTTCGGACTGGACGAGGCGCTCCACTAGCTCTACCGAACTGCAAAGCAAAAGACATCGCATTATGGTTGCCGAACGAATTTGTGCTCTAGCCAATTTTGTACATATTCTGCTGACCGAGGGTTAGCTAAGACCATGTAGATCCCCAGTATTGTCTTGTACCTTAAATTTTGTAAAATTTTACATACTGAAAGTTATTTAAATTTTTTATTACCTCTTTTCTGCTCCAACAGCGTAATGCAGTGGTGAACAACTAGATCTTCAATCACCAATTCCACGATATATGCCTTATCGGGGATTTATTGAATCTATACTTATTTTTAAATTCAATGTCTCACATAGGTCAATTTGTTTTATAGTTTTTACTCCGACGAACAGGAGTTAAATTAATTGCATTTATCAAATTAGTTGCATGTATATTGATAAATAAATTATACGATTTCAAAATAAAACTGAAAAAGTTAGGTTAAAATATGGTTAAAGTAGGGAACAGCCTATTGTAAATTTAACAAAGTTGAAAAGCCTTTAAAAGAGGTTTGTAACGCTAATATACGTTTATGAATAATAATTTTTGGTGACGGCGCTATAAGTCTGTTGTAAGAGGTTTGTAAGTTTTTATGAATAAGACTGTTAGTATATAATTATTATGTGATAAAACAAAAAATTAGTTACGTATACTGTCTATTTACATTGAAAAGTAAAATTTATTTTGTTTTCAATTTTATGATCCAAGTAACTTCATTTTAGTTCCATGATCTTATTTTTAAATGACTTGTGAGTGATTGATTGTTTTTGACATTTTAAGATCGTAGTCATCATGTGTATCAATCAATTAAACAGTTTACCCGTAATACACCAGTGGGAAACTGACTTCTATTTTTTTTATAACTATATATGGAAGGTTATACCTTTTTTTAAAGTTTTTTTATTTATATTTATGTATATATCATTTTAGCAAATTTCAGAGATACAACATACTTTGTTATTATGCGCCTAAACGAATGAAATTTTGGGAATAATTGCATTTTATTAATATTTATTATATATGAGAGCAGATTTTTTAAAAAACTAAAATCAGGGCAATAAATTTTTTTTTTCGTAAATAGGGATTATTTTTTATTTTATTCCATGCTTTTGATTAGAATTATTATAATAATCCCCAAAAATTTATAAAATTTTTTTAATAAATAACCCTGAAATACGAAATAATTATTATGGCATTTTAAGTTGCCAAAATATGAAACAACCCAAGGAATAGTTTCTATCAGGTTATTTTCTTTCGTGAGAGTGATTAAAATTTTGGTTATCCCAAAAAGATTGTTGAACGAATTATGAATATTAGTATTCATAACTGTTGAAAGAATACTAGACTGCGAAGTGATAAACATTTTTCCAAAATTTCTCGAAGGACCAAGCTTCTTAGGTAGAAGTTAAACCAATATGAATCTTAAAATAAAAACAGTATTTGAAATAGGAATGTAATTTTTATTCAATTTTTTCCAAGTACCAAACATGAACAGCAAAAATCATAAAACCGAAACATGAATATTCAAATTGTACTTAATCACTTCAGTCACTGTAAAACTATTTATATTTTTTATTATGAAAACTCAGAAAACTTTTTGGGTGCTGTTAATTACGCACCATTTTATTTATTTTAAGAAACTTTTTTGATCCATTGAATACATGACTGAATTATTTCACAGTTGGGATGCGAGAGGTTGATTGCGCTCTGAGTTCTAACGGAGAGTAGGGTTGGTGGTTTTTTATTGTTAGGAGACATGTGACGTGGTATGTACATAGCCTTGAATTAAGCATCGTAGCAGGAAGAAAAATATCTATATTTTTTGTCTCTTATAATGATGGGATAATATGAGAGAAAGATAAGCTTGCATAGCAACAGTCGCTTATGTATTTTATTTTTGTTAACAGTATTTTGCAAGTAGAAGGAAAAAGGTCTGAGAGAAAGAAGAATAATATTGTGTTGATTTTAAATCTATTTTTAGACTATAAAATATTAAAATCTACAATAATAGACATTAATATGAACTGGACGAC
The DNA here is from genome assembly GCA_963243735.1 of Neocrepidodera transversa. Classification (NCBI taxonomy): domain Eukaryota; kingdom Metazoa; phylum Arthropoda; class Insecta; order Coleoptera; family Chrysomelidae; genus Neocrepidodera; species Neocrepidodera transversa. Next base: position 18,335,917 of record OY725354.1, on the reverse strand, counting down.
TAATATTTTTAATTTTAAAAGAAATATGAATTAATTTGTATTTTATGAATAATATTCCAGTGAAATTTATCCAATTGTCGTGGGGAAGGATTATGTAGTAGGGAAGAATTTTCATTGGTAGAATTATCATGGGGATGTATTGTCCAGGAATAATTGCCTGTGAAGGATTGTCCGGATGGATTGTCTGAGAAGGATTATCCGGGAATAATTAACCGGGAAGGATTGTCATCGACACCCTGTATAAAAAAAAAGTTTAATTTAGCTTTAATAAAATAATACAAAAACATAATTTATACAGAGCATTTAAAATAATTGGCCTTTAGGATTATCTGGGAATAATTATCGGGGAAGGATTGTCCGGAAAGGTTTTTCCGGGGAAGGATTGTCCTCGACACCTTGTATATTAAAAATGTTTAATTTAGCTTTAATAAAATAATACAAAAACATAATTTATACAGAGCATTTAAAATAATTGGCCTTTAGGATTATCTGGGAATAATTATCGGAGAAGGATTGTCCGGAAAGGATTTTCCGGGGAAGGATTGTCATCGACACCGTGTATATTAAAAATGTTTAATTTAGCTTTAATAAAATAATACAAAAACATAATTTATACAGAGCATTTAAAATAATTGGCCTTTAGGATTATCTGGGAATAATTATCGGAGAAGGATTGTCCGGAAAGGATTTTCCGGGGAAGGATTGTCATCGACACCGTGTATATTAAAAATGTTTAATTTAGCTTTAATAAAATAATATAAGAACACTATTTATAAAGAGCATTTAAAATAATTGGCCTTTAGGATTATCTGGGAATAATTATCGGAGAAGGATTGTCCGGAAAGAATTTTCCGGGGAAGGATTGTCATCTACACCTTGTATATTAAAAATGTTTAATTTAGCTTTAATAAAATAATACAAAAACATAATTTATACAGAGCATTTAAAATAATTGGCCTTTAGGATTATCTGGGAATAATTATCGGAGAAGGATTGTCCGGAAAGAATTTTCCGGGGAAGGATTGTCATCTACACCTTGTATATTAAAAATGTTTAATTTAGCTTTAATAAAATAATATAAGAACACTATTTATAAAGAGCATTTAAAATAATTGGCCTTTAGGATTATCTGGGAATAATTATCGGAGAAGGATTGTCCGGAAAGAATTTTCCGGGGAAGGATTGTCATCTACACCTTGTATATTAAAAATGTTTAATTTAGCTTTAATAAAATAATACAAAAACATAATTTATACAGAGCATTTAAAATAATTGGCCTTTAGGATTATCTGGGAATAATTATCGGAGAAGGATTGTCCGGAAAGAATTTTCCGGGGAAGGATTGTCATCTACACCTTGTATATTAAAAATGTTTAATTTAGCTTTAATAAAATAATATAAGAACACTATTTATAAAGAGCATTTAAAATAATTGGCCTTTAGGATTATCTGGGAATAATTATCGGAGAAGGATTGTCCGGAAAGAATTTTCCGGGGAAGGATTGTCATCTACACCTTGTATATTAAAAATGTTTAATTTAGCTTTAATAAAATAATACAAAAACATAATTTATACAGAGCATTTAAAATAATTGGCCTTTAGGATTATCTGGGAATAATTATCGGGGAATAATTGTCATCTACACCTTGTATATTAAAAATGTTTAATTTAGCTTTAATAAAATAATATAAGAACACTATTTATAAAGAGCATTTAAAATAATTGGCCTTTAGGATTATCTGGGAATAATTATCGGAGAAGGATTGTCCGGAAAGAATTTTCCGGGGAAGGATTGTCATCTACACCTTGTATATTAAAAATGTTTAATTTAGCTTTAATAAAATAATATAAGAACACTATTTATAAAGAGCATTTAAAATAATTGGCCTTTAGGATTATCTGGGAATAATTATCGGAGAAGGATTGTCCGGAAAGAATTTTCCGGGGAAGGATTGTCATCTACACCTTGTATATTAAAAATGTTTAATTTAGCTTTAATAAAATAATACAAAAACATAATTTATACAGAGCATTTAAAATAATTGGCCTTTAGGATTATCTGGGAATAATTATCGGAGAAGGATTGTCCGGAAAGGATTTTCCGGGGAAGGATTGTCATCTACACCTTGTATATTAAAAATGTTTAATTTAGCTTTAATAAAATAATACAAAAACATAATTTATACAGAGCATTTAAAATAATTGGCCTTTAGGATTATCTGGGAATAATTATCGGGGAAGGATTGTCCGGAAAGGATTTTCCAGGGAAGGATTGTCCTCGACACCTTGTATATTAAAAATGTTTAATTTAGGTTTAATAAAATAATACAAAAACATAATTTATACAGAGCATTTAAAATAATTGGCCTTTAGGATTATCTGGGAATAATTATCGGAGAAGGATTGTCCGGAAAGGATTTTCCGGGGAAGGATTGTCATCTACACCTTGTATATTAAAAATGTTTAATTTAGCTTTAATAAAATAATATAAGAACACTATTTATAAAGAGCATTTAAATAATTGGCCTTTAGTGATGTTAAAACCAATAAAAGTTAAGTAAGTTTTTCACTTCATTTTATTCTACAATAAATTTTCATTTAAAGTTTTTTAAGTTTTCTCGTTTAAGTGTATTTTTACAACATCTGAGGGACTCTAAGATCCCAGAGCACTCAAAATTAAATGTATAATGCATATTGTTTATTTTTCTCTTAAAGTTTTAGTTATTAAAAAAAATTATATTTTTCTTTCGCAACTATACATAACCATCCAGTTTTGTCCGGTGATAAAAAAGAGGACAAAGATGCATTTCGCCAAATACTTGGTAATATATTGTATTCTTAAATGATGTTGTAATTCAACTTTACACGGAACAAAAATAGAGGGATCACAATTTTTATAATTTTTTAAAAGGCTTATCTTCCGTATTAGCTTTGTAAGTAGTACAAAATTTCTGAAGTTGTGCTGCATTTATATTTGATACAATTTTATAACCATAAACTTTGAAACCATAAATAACGTTTCTGAAAAATTTCATCACGCAAACCGTTGTCGATAAAGTTATGTTCAATCGAGTTATTTTTGACACCAGAATATGTGGTTCAATTTTTGTCCTACTTTTTTGATACACCCTGTATATAGTCCTTTTTAGCATTCTTGAGCTGTCATTGACATTCGTATATGAGACTTGTATTCACAAAAGTTTGTAATTATTAAGACAATGGAGAATTATACCATTTTTTTTTTAACGAAACTGAAAATTTAATCAAAACTTGACAAAAATATGAAAGTTAAATTAAAATATCTCAAAAACTAACAAAGTTATAACATTCCGTTCGATTCAGTGGCTTGACGTCATTTCTCCTAATTAGTGTACGAGACAGGATTGTAAACAAAGCAACGTATCGCGCTTCTTTATACTCGTTATTCCTCGCATAATTTAGTCCAAGACCAGATCAGAAAAAGTAGACTCTACTATTTTTCTCGTACAATGCACAGTTCTCGAGTCATTTCACAAAACGTGTTTTTTAAGATGGCGGCTGACGCTCGAGGTTCCCGTCTCGCTAACTTAAATTTACTTTCATGTGGAACATGTTCCAACAATAAAATCTCTTCTATAGAAGATTACAGAAAAAAGTACCTGGCTCTTCGACTATATTTTGTTGTGTGACGGTTAATAAATTACGATGACGGAAATTAAATGGAAATTAAATTAAAGTCAGACATGCGTCAATCATGTCTTGGCATAGAATAGGAGTTTGGTTTGTAGTAATGGCACTTTGGCTATACGGATACGTGACGTCATACGCATCACAATCCGCGAGAAAAACCAACAAATTTTAATATTATATTTCTCCGTTATTTATTAATCGATTTCAAAAAAAAATTTTACCGATTTATTAGTTTTTGTCTATATTTTAGTTAAATGTAACATTTTATATACAGTATGACCCATTTTGTTTGAAAGCACCCCTGTAAAATCCGCATTTTTCAACCGATGTTGATTTAATTTTTTTTTGTTAGATTCAGTATCAAAAACAGTATTTGGTCACAAATTTTCATAGCTTAATTTTTATTTTCAATGCCCTCTACGTTAATTTTTCTTTGCCAAAAAAGAAGAAAGTATATTAGGCATTTTTTTCTCAAATATGACTCCACCATTGGATTAAGAATCATTACAAATGTAAACTACCAAAATTTTATAAAGATATTTTTATTAACGACAAAGTTATTACAACATGAATTTGAAAAAAGTTGTATTTTAATTAATTTTTTACGTAGAATGTAGACAAATTTAATAAATGGCAACATGGTAAACAAAAACTAGGACTCTTATTGCACAGTTAAAATTCGCAGCCGATAACTTAACCCGTTCTGGAGTTACAGCTTCTGAAATTAAAATTGTGCTTAATAATTTCATCAAGTTATCGGCTTCGAATTTTTACTGTGCAATTTGTTTCGAGTCCTAGTTTTTGTTCACCATGTTGCCATTTTTTAAATTTGTCTGCTTTCTACGTACAAAATTAATTAAAATACAACTTTTTCCAAATTCATGTTGTAATAACTTTGTCGTTAATAAAATTTTTACTTTCCCGGACCCGTCAAAGGGAAAGTAAGGTGAACGAGCAAAAAAAAATCGTAGATGTCGATGGAAATATCCATATTGAGGTCCCCCAAGAAGATTGAAACCATTTCCTGTGCATGGTCTGTCTGTGTGTCTGTGTGTAATCTTCCACGATAACTGCCGAACCGTTTAACCAATCAAGCTGAAATTAGGTATGGAGGGTCGAGGGTCGGTGTGTGCCTAGAATGCGACCATTAGATTTTGGTTTAAATTGGTACAGTAGAAGGTCCTCAAGACCGACATTGATAACATGCACATGTAACAATTTTTTACTTTTTTTAAATTTTAAGTACAAACTATACAGTGCAAAATGTTGTAGTATAAAGTTTTAGATCATAAAATTCCCTAAAACTTTTGTTTCAAAACTTTTCCAGAATTTCCAATAGTTCCGCCACTAGAGGGCGCGTAAAAAATGTGCATGTAGGTTTTCTCTAGTTTTTCTTGATTTTGAGGACAAACAATACACTTTAGTGCAAAATGTTGAAGTACAATGTTTTAGAGCATAAAATTCCCTACAACTCTTGCCTGAAACTTTTTCTAGAATTTCCAATAGTTGCGCCACTAGAGGGCGCGTAAAAAATTTGCATGTATGTTTTCTCTAGTTTTTCTTGATTTTGAGGACAAATAATACACTTAATTGTAAAATGTTGTAGTACAAAGTTTTAGAGCATAAAATTCTCTACAACTCTTGTCTGAAACTTTTTCTAGAATTTCCAATAGTTGAGCCACTAGAGGGCGCGTAAAAAATGTGCATGTAGGTTTTCTCTAGTTTTTCTTGATTTTGAGGATAAACAAAGCCTTTTAGGGTAAATTTTTTTGATTCAAAGTTGTAAAGCATCAAATTTTCTTTAACTTTTATGTTTAACTTTTTATCAAATTCCTCATAGTTTCGCCGCTAGATGGCGAGTAAAATACACATTTAAAATTTTCCATTTTTTAAAATTGGACGTAAATTATGCTCTTTAGTGCAAAATGTTTCAGTGCAAAGTTGTAAAGCATAAAATTTCCTACAACTATTGTATAAAAATTTTTCCCAAATTCAAAATAGTTTTCACACTTGATTTTAGGAGATCATAATTGTAGCAGTGTGATATACAACGTGCGCATGCGCAGCTTATGTCATTATGAACATTGAAATATCAATTCGGTAGACATATTCACCATCGGCTCGCTGTTTTAAATGTGTTCCATACATTATTCTAATGCTTAGTATTTTGTAAATAAAATAATAATAATAAATAACATATTCTCTACGGTCGAACCGGGAAAGTTCTGGGGTGACACAACCGATTTTTTTTATAAAGTTTTGGTAGTTTACATTTGTAATGATTCTGAATCTAGCGGTGTAGTCATATTTGAGAAAAAAAATGCCTAATATACTTTCGTCGTTTTTAGCAAAGAAAAATTAACATAGAGTGCCTTGAAAATAGAAATTTAGCTATGAAAATTTGTGACCAAATACTGTTGAAAAATGCGGATTTTACAGGGGTGCTTAAAAACAAAATGGGTCACACTGTATATATTATCACTACCATAAAACTTCTCCATTTACGTAATTATATCTTCTTATGAACTCCCGGTACATATGTTTTTTTCTTGATTTGTATTTGATTACCAGTGTTTTATTTTCATTGAATTTTCCATCATATACTTATTAAATGTCATTATATGTCACTAATATGCCTCGATGTACCTACTGGAAAACAATTGTACAGATAATGCCCTGAAAACGCTAACTAATAAAAATACTACAATAACAACCCCGCCACTGATATTGCACTTCTGTCTACTTATTTTGTATGATTGTGTGACGTAAAGCTCATGAACGCTGAAAAGAACCATAACATTGTTCTTACATGCATTAAGATATGAATTATTAGATTTTTTGATTTATATTTATTATAAGTTTAAAGAAAAAGAATAAATGTGTTTTGTAAGACATATTTGATAACATACTTTTCTCCACGACCATTACTGAATGTATGAATTCTGAAATCATTTTTAATAATAGAATGTAAACATTCACACTCTAGAGTCTGAATATTTATTCTATAATACTTGCCTCTTATGCATTTTGCATGTATTTTCATTCTTTATCAAGGTAAAGAATGGATTTTCTGTAATCGAATTAAACAATATCGATTGCCCTGGATTTCAAAAGTGTCACTGTCAGATATAAAATGGCGACGGTAATAATTATTTTCAAACAAGTTTTAATTTAAACAAAATAATGAGTGAAAAATCAAGTGAAATAGATATAGAATTTAATAATATCTGAAATTGCAAATTATGAAAAAACACCAATGCACCAGATTTTAATATCGGTAAGTGTACCACAGCACTATAAATATTAATACAATGTAATACAAATATGTCAACAAATAACTTGTGTTCAGATTTAATTTAATTTTGATTTATACTTTTTGATCGTGGAGAAAATATAGTCTGTTACTCGGTCAGAATGAAAAAATTCGACACTCGTGGTTCCTCACACTCGCTTTCGCTCGCGTTCGGAATTTTCCACTCGTGTCGAATTTTTCATTCTAACCTTGTTACAGAATCTACTATTATGTGCTGATTCATAAATGAGGAAGGAGTTCAACTTGAAATATTAGTCCATCTTTTTTTGCATTATTTGAGAAAAAAATGAATTACTTTTATGAAAAAATCGTTTTTTCTGTTTTTTCTTTAATTTAACATGAAACAAATGATATTTAAAAATTACTGCATCTATGCAACTTGTAGTGCACCTACGTCACTTATGTGCAATGGCTGCAGCATAATATTAACGTGGGCCAGTTTCTCTAAATAAAATTGACGCTTTCAAATATAGATGACGTTTGCTTGTAAAGTGTCATTTGGTCAATATGTTTTTAATTGTATTTACTTTTACCTTTGTTTACGTATCTTTACAAATACAAATAAACACGGAAAATTATCAACATCAACCAGCTCTACAGAGTACAAACAACAACAGTGACAGTGAACTATGCAATAAGCAGACGCGGAATCGACCTTTCCATTAATCAGGAACGCTTGTGACCAGCACTTATGTACCAAACAGCAAATTATTACCTGATCTCGTTAAAATAGTCGTTTTCTTTATCTAACAGCGGAATCTAATATCTATTTATCTCTCTCGATTTTGAATACGAAATCACAGTGGATAGGTCCAATTTTTCATCTTTATCCAACTATCATATAATGGTTTTCTCCATCTTTGTCTATATAAGTGAGATTTAACAGCTGTAATTCATTCGCATTCTCTTCTTTACATATTTACAGTTAATGGCTTGACGGTAACTTCATTGCACATAAGTGACGTCACGATCGTAATGGCGGCATATTCAAATAATTAGAAATTTTATTTTTAAATTAATTTATTTAAAAATCTAGCTCAAATTACGGTGGATAATTAAACTCAATGGGTTTTATTTGATCAATTCTAACTGTTAATAAAGAAAAAACGTGAGGTTATATTTTTGTTGAATTATACAAAATTAATTTGCTACATACAAGTGTCACATTTTATAAAGTAATATTTAAAACGGTGTCTGGAAAGACACCGCAAATTATATTATAATAGTAATTGAATCTTTTTAATTGCACTTATTAAATTTTGTAAAAACAACTATATTTGCTTAATAAAACTTCTAATTACTTACTCTATGGTTTGTTCGTATAGTCGTCTTCTGGGATGTCGAAGTGAATTCGAACCACGGACGGTGATGGAAATTGCACAGTGTACACCAGAGACTTCACTTTGATTTGAAATTTTATGTCTCTAAAACTCGAAACTGGACGTACATGGAATAATTAATTCGAACACGGTGTTTTATGTGCATACATGTACTCCGGGACATAATTAAGTAAATAGAATTGTTTGTTTTGCTACGGCGAAATTATGGAGAATATGGAATAGAATAGCTACTAAAAGTTAAATTAAAAGATATTTAATAAAATTTATTAAGTGGTTTGTTGTATGAATTATATCCAACCAATATATTTTTAAAAGTTGTTTCCTTATTTATCGTTAGTTTAAATTAAAATATTAATAAAAAATAGGACAACAAAAAAAAACCAGAGACAAATATAACCTCACGTTTTTTCTTTATTAACAGTTAGAATTGATCAAATGAAACCCATTGAGTTTAATTATCCACCGTAATTTGAGCTAGATTTTTGAATAAATTAATTTAAAAATTCAAATTTCCAATTATTTGAATATGCCGCCATTACGGTCGTGACGTCACTTATGTGCAATGAAGTTACCGCCAAGCCATTAATTGCAAATGTGTAAAGAAGAGAATACGAATAAATAACAGCTGTTAAATCTCACTTATACAGACAAAGATGGAGAAAACCATTATATGATAATTGGATAAAGATGAAAATTTGGACCTATCCACTATGAATTCGCATTCAAAATCGAGAGAGATAAATAGATATTAGATTCCGCTGTTAGATAAAGAAAACGACTATTTTAACGAGATCAGATAATAATTTGCTACGGCAAAAAAGCGGCAAATTCTCCAGCTATTAGTTTTTTGATATCGTCATTGTTTACGCAGTTGTCTTGCTAACTTGATACTAGAAAATTTCCCCTCTTTACTCTTAAAAAAAATGCACCTTTTTCCGTTTTTTTTTATTCTAAAATTTGAATTTTTGGGTATAAATTTTCACTCTTTTCCGTCAAAAATTTCCCCTCTTTCCTTTAGAAAAAATTACTCCTTTTTGGTTTTTTGCTCTCTTGAAATTTCCTCTCTTTTTCCTCAGAAATTTTTCCTCTTTTCTCTCGAGAAAATTACACTTTTTTGTCTCTTTTTTTTTCTCAAAAATTTGCGTTTTTGGACCTATATTTTCAATCTCTTCACTCAAAATTTTCCCTCTTTTCTCTCGATAAAATGGCACTTTTTTGTCTTTTTTCTTTCTCAAAAATTTGCATTTTCGGACCTAAATTTTCACTATAAATGTTCGCTCTTTTCTCTCGAGAAAATAGCATTTTCTTGTCTATTTTTTTCTAAAAATTTGCATTTTTGGACCTAAATTCTTCTCTTTTCACTCAGTTTTCCGTCTTTTCTCTTGAGAAAATGGAACTTTTTTGGCTTTTTTCTTTCTCAAAAATTTGCATTTTTGGACCTAAATTTTTCCTCTTTCAATGTAAAGTTTCCCTCTTTTCTCTCGAGAAACTGACATTTTCTTTTTTTTTCAAAAAAATTTGCATTTTTGGGCCTAAATTTCTTCTCTCGTCGCTCAAAATTTTCCTTCATTTCTTGTGAGAAAATGGCACTTTTTTGTCTTTTTTATTTCTCAAAAATTTGCATTTTTCGACCCAAATTTTCCCTCTTTCAATATAAATTTTCCCTCTTCTATTTCGAGAAATTGGCATTTTTTGCATTTTTTTCTTAAATTTGCATTTTTGGACCTAAATTTCCCCTCTTTTTTACTACATTTTCCCCTTATTCCTAGAAAATTTTGCACTTTTTCTGTACTTTTTCCTCTCTTTTTACTAGAAAATTTCCCCTCTTTTCTCTCGAAAATATAACTCCTTTTTGCTTTTTGTTTTTTAAATTTGCATTTTAGACCTAAATTTCCCCTTTTCACTTAAAATTTTCCCCATTTTCTATGGAGACAATGGTACTTTGTTGTCTTTTTTCTTTCTCAAAAATTTGCATTTTTGGACCTAAATCTCCTCTTTCAAATTAAATTTTCCTTCGTTTCTCTCGAGAAAACGGCATTTTCTTGTTTTTTTTTTCTAAAAAATGTGCATTTTTGGACCTAAATATCTCCTCTCGTCACTCAAAATTTTCCTTCTTTTCTCGTGAGAAAATGGCACTTTTTTGCCTTTTTTCTTTCTCAAAAATTTGCATTTTTGGCCCGAAATTTTCCCTCTTCTCTCTCAAAAAAAATGGCATTTTTTACTTTTTTTTTCTTAAATTTGCATTTTTGGACCTAAATTTCCCCACTTTTTTGGTACATTTTCCCCTTTTTTCTAGAAAATTTTGCACTTTTTCAGTACTTTTTCCTCTCTTTTTACTAGAAAATTTCCCCTGTTGTCTCTTGAAAAAATAATTCTTTTTGCTTTTTGTTTTTTAAATTTGCATTTTTGACCTAAATGTTGTCCACTTTTCACTCAAAATTTTCCCCATTTTTTCTCGAGAAAATGGCACTATTTTGACTCTTTTCTTTCTTAAAAATTTTGCATTTTTGGACCTAAATTGTCCCTCTTTCACTATAAATCTTCCCTCTTTTGTCTCGAGAAAATGGCATTTTTTTGACTTTTTTTTCTCAAAAATTTGAATTTTTTGCCCTAAATTTCTCCTTTTTTCACACAAAATTGTCCCACTTTTCTCTGGACAAAAAGGTACTATTTTGACTTTTTTCTTTCTCAAAAATTTGCATTTTTGGACCTCAATTTTTCCTCTTTTGCTATAAATTTTCCCTCTTTTCTCGCAAGAAAATGGCATTTCTTGCTGTTTTTCTTAAATTTGCATTTTTGGACCTAAATTTTCCCTCTTTTCACTCAAAATTTTCTTTGTATTCTCTAGACAAAATGGCACTTTTCCCCTTTTTTTGTCATCTCTTGAAAAAAAATGCACCTTCTTGGTTTTTTATTCTTAAGTTTGAATTTTTGACATAAATTTCTACTTTTTTCACTCAAAAATTTCCCCTCTTTCTCTCGAAAAACTAACTACTTTTTGCTTTTTTTGTTTATATTTGGGACCTAAATTTCCCCTCTTTTAGTCAAAAATCTTTCCTCTTTTCTCTTAAAAAAATGCCATATTTTGCTTTTTTTTCCTAAATTTGCATTTTTGAACCTAAATTTCCCCTATTTTCACTCAAAATTTTCCTTCCTTTTTCTCGAGAAAACGGCACTTTTGTTCTCTTTTTTTTCTTAAAAATATGCATTTTTGGACCTACATTTTTCCTCTTTTCACTCAAAATTTTCCCGCTTTTTTCTCGAGTAAATGGCACCTTTTGTCTTTTTTCTTTCTCAAAAATTTGCATTTTTGGACCTAAATTTGCCGTCTTTCAATATAAATTTTCCCTCTTTTCTCTCGAGAAAATGGCATTCTCTTGTTTTTTTTTTCTAAAAAATTTGCATTTTTGGACCTAAATTTCTCCTCTCGTCACTTAAAATTTTCCCTCTTTTCTCATGAGAAAATGGCACTTTCTTGGCATTTTTCTTTCTCAAAAATTTGCATTTTTGGACCTAAATTTTCCGTCTTTCAATATAAATTTTCCCTCTTTTCTCTCGAGAAAAGGGCATTTTCTTGTTTTTTTTCTAAAAAATTTGCATTTGTGGACCTAAATTTCTTCTCTCACTTAAAATTTTCCCTCTTTTCTCGTGAGAAAATGGCACTTTCTTGGCAAATTTTCTTTCTCAAAAATTTGCATTTTGGACCCAAATTGTCCCTTTTTCACTATAAATTTTTCCTCTTCTCTCTAGAGAAAATAGCATTCTTTGCTTTTTTTTTCTTAAATTTTTTTGGTACATTTTCCCATTTTTTCTAGAAAATTTTTCACTTTTTCGGTACTTTTTCCTCTTTTTTTACTAAAAAATTTCCCTTGTTTTCTATCGAAATAATAACTCTTTTTTGCTTTTTGTTTTTTAAATTTGCATTTTTGACCTAAATGTCCACTTTTCACTCAAAATTTTCCCCGTTTTTTCTCGAGAAAATGGCACTATTTTGACTTTTTTTTCTCAAAAATTTTGCATTTTTGGACCTAAATTTTCCCTCTTTAACTATAAATCTTCCCTCTCCTCTCTCGAAAATATGGCATTTTTTTGTCTTTTTTTTTCTCAAAAATTTGAATTTTTGGACCTAAATTTCTCCTTTTTTCACACAAAATTGTCCCACTTTTCTCTGGAGAAAATGGTACTATTTTGACTTTTTTCTTTCTCAAAAATTTGCATTTTTGGACCTAAATTTTCCCTCTGTCAATGTAAATTTTCTCTCCTTTCTCTCGAGAAAATTGCATTTTTTGTCTTTTTTTTCAAAAATTTGAATTTTGGACCTAAATTTCTCCTTTTTTCACTCAAAATTTTCCCTTTTCTCTCAAGTCTTTTTTCTTTCTTAAAAATTTGCATTTTTGGACCTAATTTTTTCCTCTTTTACTATAAATTTTCCCTCTTTTCTCTCGAGAAAATGGCATTTCTTGCTGATTTTCTTAAATTTGCATTTTTGGACCTAAATTTCCCCTCTTTTCACTAAAAATTTTTCCTCTTTTCTCTCGAATAAATGGCACTTTTTTGTCTTTTTTTTTATTCGCAAAAATTTGCATTTTTGGACCTAAATTTTTCCTCTTTTATTATAAATCTTCCCTCTTTTCTCTCGAAAAAATGGCATTTCTTGCTGATTTTCTTAAATTTGCATTTTTGGACATAAATTTCCCCTCTTTTCACTAAAAATTTTCCCTCTTTTCTCTCGAAAAAATGGCACTTTTTTGTCTTTTTTTTTATTCGCAAAAATTTGCATTTTTAGACCTAAATTTCCCCTCTTTTCACTCGAAAAAAAGATACATTCAACAGAAAAATTGTAGAATCAACGGGACAAATCCAAAGGCGGGTAATTCACGGAGAACGGGGAATAATCCGAGAAATTGCATGTTTTATTTTGAAAATCATTTTTACGACATATTCAATGTTCGGCATTGACAGAAGACTTCAAACTGTTTCGGTGTTTCGGAATAATTTTACAAAATAAGATTCTGATTGTTTTTACAAATTCAAACTGTCATAAAATCTAAGTATTTTTTTTAGGCGATTTGACAACGTTGAACAGGGTAAGAAACTTTGAAATCAAAAGTTTCTTTGGTTTGAGACTTTAGTATTATTTTATTGTCTGCATTTTATTACCAAGTATGACGTCACATCATTCTTAACCTACAAATATTATATTTATTTTTAAACTTTAAAATATAAGACGTAAGAATCTTAATTTTAATACACTATAGGAATATATTTTAATTATTATTTTTATTTTTTTTTTGAAGCATGTATATCTAAAAATAAATAACTGTTGTATATTTTTAGTGAAAAATTGATATCGCTTATGCCAGAATCGTTGTTTATTTAAAAACGTAGTTACTGCAAAAAACCATTTATCCTACCACCTAACTATTTACATAGGCACTTTTCAGGTACATACATCGAGTTTATACTTTTTCCAGACCCCATATATTTTTCGTTTTAAATCATTTATTCTCGCGACGGCCCTTATTTATCATTTCTGGATGACAGGAAGAGCACTGCGAAATATACAAAGTGCCGTGCAGGGATTGAGAAAATACACAGCTGGAAAATCTTGGGGAATTCATATCATTTATTCGTTGACGAAAATTTGCCCCAAGAAAGGAAAATCACCGGAAAATTTTGTTGATCTTATGACAAGACATATTTCTTGACAAAAAGAGACGGCGCTATTTGACCCGCTGTGAACTATTTCACAAACATCAAAATGTTTTTTAATGAAAAAACTAAACACTCTATATAATACACGTGTTTAAATAACAACCTCTAAATAAGTTTAATTTATCATTGTTCTATAAATTATGTGAAATTAACTGATATATTAGTGTATCTACACGTACAATCCAACTAATGCTTAAATCTAGTTTCAACGAATTAGAGGATTTATTAATTTACAACTGCCATCAATAACACTTTAATTCCAAAACTATTGGTAATCGCATAATCCATTTAAATAATAGTAATGTTTGGGGTTTTATAGTGTGTATACTGATTGTCCCAGAAAATGTAAATATCAAAACACGAATAACAATAACAAAAAATTAAATATGAATATGCATTTATATTATTACTTTCCGAACAACAGAGTTGTATAGAAGGAAAGTATTGCTATCATGATATTTTGACCATACCCAGATTTTAAGGGATCTTTACGTTTTGAAGTCACCTGAATCCAGTTATACCATTTTTAACATGATGTCTGTCTGTGTGTGTGTGGGTCTGTGTGTCTGTGTGTCTGTGTGTGTGAACACGATAGCGTCTAAACGGCTGAACCGATTTAGATAAAATTTTACATACATATTTAGGGTAGCAAGGAGACGACCTGTTTAGATTTTGGAGTGAATCGGACATCCGGAAGTGACAGTTGCTATAAGTGATGACGTCATTACTAAACAAGATAGCAATAAAGTTTTACACACATATTTTTTTACGTTATAGTTTAATTTCGGATGATTAAAATTTTCAAAAACTCTTGCCATTGTTGCCAGATTTATCAAAAAGTAATTTTTTTTCATATTTTTCTTAAATAACCAAAATAATGAATTTTTGTAAAAGGTTACAAGCTATTAAAGTTGTAGAACATAAAATTTTCTACACATTTTGTCATTACCGGTTTTTTGAATTCCTTATAGTTTCGCAGCTAGAGGGCGTGAAAAAAATTTATATAGACATTTTTGTGACATTTTTAGATTTTGAGACAAGATTATGGATTTTTATGAAAAATTACATGGTATCAAAATTGTAGAGCATAAAATTTTCTATAAATTTTGTCAAGTTGCGCATAGTTTCGCCGCTGGTTTTTATTTTAATTTTTATCTTTATTAAATTATTATTTTTTAGTTAAATTTTTATATTAAAAATTTAAAAAAAATATCTTTAAATTTGTAATAATTAATTTTATAATTATAATTTTTTTCAAAATTTTTTTTCAAAAATTTTGGAAGTTTTAAAAAATTGGCTAAGAAATTTAAGATTATATTACGATTTTAAACTAAATTGAATAACTTCTAATATATTAAAGTTATTGAAATGTGATTTTCACCATTCGAAAGATAATATAAAAATAAAAATTTAAAATGTATTTTAGTTTCTTAAAATTTAGAACTGTAATTATTATAGCCAAAATTAAGAATTTTTTTAAAATTTCTTGTAATTTCGTTTTATCAATAAGTATAAAATAAATGAAAAAAGTAAAAAACATATCCGAAAAGGATCCAAAAGTACTATGTGTGTAAATTATTTCATAATTTTAACATAGTATTTGTAATGTTTTTACGATTTTTTTGGTTGTTTTTTGTTTTTTTTTCCAAATTTTTGTCGTTTTTTGCAATTTTTTCTGTATTTTTTGTTGTTTTTTATTAATTTTTTTGATTTTTCCGTTTTTCCGTATTTTAGAGGAATATTTTTCTTTTTTTCTCAACATTTTCTGATATATACAATTTTTCGATTATTCTAATTTGTTCTCGGTTTTTTTTTCTCATTTTTCTGTTTTTTGTTTTTTTCTAGTTTTTTCTCGTTTTTTTCCCGTTTTTTTTTTGTTTTTTTTTTCTATTTCTTTCTTTTGTTTTCAGATTCCTATGATTTTTTTCGATTTATTTCAATTCTTTCGGATTTTTTAATGTTTTGTACGATTTTTTTGGTTTTTTGTTTTTTTTCCAAATTTTTGCCGTTTTTTTAATTTTTTGTGATTTTTCGTTTTTTGTGATTTTTAGCGTTCTTTTGCCATTTTTCCTTGTTTTTTTGTTGGTTTTTTAAAAACTTTTGATTTTTCTGTTTTTTCCGTACTTTACAATTAATTTTCATTTTTTTTGTCAATATTCTCTGATTTTTCCAATATTTGGTGGTTTTTTTCTTCTTATTTTCTGAGATTTTTTCGATTCTTCTAATTTTTCTCGTTTTTTTCTCATTTTTCTGTTTCTTTTTTTGTTTTTATTTTTTTTTTCTGATTTGTTTTGATAAAAAATTTATTTTTTTTTCTTTTTTAAACAAATTTTAATCCAGAAAACCTGTATTAATGTATTTTGACGTAGAAAAAGTAAAATAATCGATTAAACAATTACTTTACTATGAGTGTTCAAAAAGTTGGGTGGGATTACCCCCTCATTTTTTTTATTTAGATAGTTAAAACAAAAAACTAATGGGTTCTTCTGACGGGTAACAAAAACTCCTATACCAAATTTCAGCTCAATCGGATTAAACGTGTGGAATACACACATACATATACACACACATACATACACACAGATAGACAGACAGACTTCCGTCTGGAAATGGTCTTAATCGTCTCAGGGGATATTTCCGTTTTGATCTCGAAATTTTTTGTTAGCTCGTTCACAATACTTTCCCTTCTAGGAGGTGGGTCGGGAAAGTAAAAACAACACTGATCAGATTTTTGTTTTGAAAATAACGAAATAGTATTAGAGATTTTTTATTAAAAAAACTTAGTACGACACTGGATTTGTAAACATACAAAGGAACTTTCACCAAAAAATATTAATATCTTATTAAAAAAATGCCATTGGCCGAGCATTCTACTTGTCATTGTCAAAACTCATATCCCCAATAATGATAGTGATTAACTTAAATACGAATATCAAAAAAATACCAAAGCCATCAAAGTATGAAAAAAAAAAGCTTCAACCAAAATTTCGTAAATAAATGTTTGTTATTAAATAGGTTGGATAAATTTCATATAATTTACCCAGAATTACATGCATCTTATTTATAAATTCAATTTTTATTCTCATCCAGGGACGCTGACCATATGCCCAAGGCCCTACAGGCGCATTTACATAAAACCAAAAAATTATCTACTAATACTGGCGATGAAATTTTATTGTATAAAAATTAGAACCGATATCATGAAACCATCTTGAAAAATAGAAAATAACTATTATAGTTTTATTTGCCTACCTACAATTCCATAAACTTTTAAAACATCTGCAAAACAAATTTGCCTGGGAAAGAAAAGAAACTATTTTAATGCTTATGGTCATGATTTATTTTTTATTTATAAATTTTATTTTTGCTTGGATTCGGATTTCAGTTTTTGGAATTTTTCTTTCATGTCGTGAGCCGTATGAACATACCGATTATATGTATTGGTAAAATCTATGTAAAGTCAATCCGAACAGCTAAATATAAGACTCATGTATAGGGTCTGATAGATTTACTAGACAACACCATATAAAACCTCATATATAAAATTGATGATTGGATCTCGTTTAAATTTCTTATCACTTACTCGAAGTCGGCCTGCTGGATACCGGTCGCATCTAGTCGAACAAATAATACTGCGTAGATACACAAGCAAAATATGAAGGTTAAAAAATGTCGGGTCCACTGTGAAACCTTCATTAGCATTTTCGAGTGAATTGTCAGTGCTCATAATAATCTTAAATTATCCAAAATCTTCTAAAAATTGTCTAAAACAGTCTGAAGTTACTCAAACTCAAATTGATCAATTGTATTGTTTAAAATTATCTGATATGGTCTAAAATTTTCTAAATAAATGATAAAACGGTCTAAATTTACTTAAATTGATTAAAGAATTTTTCAAAATAATGTAAAATACTCTAAAATTGTCAAAAATCTTATAAAAATTGTCCAAAATAATAAAAATAATCTGAAATAGTTTAAAATCTTCCAAAAATTGTCTAAAACGGTCTAAAGTTATTTAAATTGATGAGAGAATTGTTCAGAATAAAATACAGTGGTCGAAAAGTGTCCAAAATGGTCTAAAAATTGTCCAAAATATTAACAAAACTGTCCAAAGTTACTCAAACTCAAATTGATCAATTGTATTGTTCAAAATAATGTAATATAATTATAAGTTTTCTAAATTAATAATAAAACAGTCTAAAGTTACCTAAATTGATCTGAGAATTGTTCAAAATAAGCTAAATTGGTCTAAAATTGCCCAAAACCTTCTAAAAATTGTCTAAATTAATAATAAAATGGTCTGAAGTTGCTCAAACTCAAATTGATTAATTGTATTTTTTTAAATAGTCTAAAATTGTCCAAAATCTTCTAAAAATTGTCTAAAAAGAAAACGGTCTGAAGTAACTTAAATTATCTAAAATAGTAATATAATGGTCGAAAGTTACCTCAATTGATCTGAGAATTGTTCTAAATAATCTAAAATGGTCTAAAATTGTCCAAAATCTTCTCAAAACTGTCTAAAATACTAATAAAGCGGCCTAAAGTTACCTAAATTGGTCTAATAATAGTTCAAAATAATCAAAAATTGTCTAAATAAAATTACTTAAATTGATCAAATAATTATTAAAAATAATCTAAAATTGTGGAAAATAGTCTAAAATTGTACTAAATTTCCTAAAATTGTAAAACAATGGTCTAAACTGATAATAAAATTTTCTAAAGTTACCTAAATTGATCAAAAAATTGTTCAAGATAATCTAAAATTGCAAAGTGGTCTCAAATTTCCCAAAAACGATTTAAAGTTACCTAAATTGATCAGACTTAAATTATAAATATATTTTTTCCCAATTTCGCTGACAAAAGTCTACTTACTAGTTAAAGGCCACCTGTTGATTTTCTTCTTTTTCCAAAATGACAAGTTTGACTTATGTCCCATTTTAGGCATTCTTATTAAATTAATATTTTTGAAGTTACAATTTAATTTTAATCAATTACTTTCCCGGTCCCATCAAAGGGAAAGTATAGTGAACGAGCAAAAAAAAATTCAAAATATCGACGAAAATATTCATTTTGAGGTCCCCCAAGAAGATTGAAACCATTTTCAGAGTACTGTCTGTCTGTGTGTCTATGTGTCTGTTTGTAATCTTCCACGTAACTGCCTAACCGTTTGACCAATCAAGCTGAAATTTGGTAAGAAGGGATGGTGTGTGCCTCGAATGCAACCATTAGTTTTTGGTTTAAATTGGTGGAGTAGAAGGTCCTCAAGAACGACATTGATTGAATAAACATATATGATTTTTTGCCATTTTTTAAATTTTAAGGACAAACGATATACTTTACTTCAAAATCTTGTAGTACAAAGTTTTAGAGAATAAAATTTTCTACAATTTTTGTATTAAAGTTTTTCCAGAATTTCCAACAGTTGCGCCACTAGAAGGCGCGATAAAAATGGTTAATTAGGTTTTGCTTAGTTTTTTAAAAATTTTGAAGACAAACAATGCACTTAAGTGCAAATTTTTTTATGCAAAGTTGTAGAGCATCAAATTTCCTTTAACTTTTATCTTTAACTTTTCTCCATAGTATCGCCGCTAGATGGCAGAAAATATACACATTTAGGCTTTTTGCCTTTTTTTTATTTTGAAGACAAACAATAGGCTTTAGTGCAAAATGTCCTAATACAAAGTTGTAGATCATAAAAGTACCTGCATTTTTTGTTTTAAACTTTTTCCAGAATTCTCGATAGTTTTCACCCATGATTTTTGGAGATCCTAATTGTAGCAGTGTGCTGTATGCAGGGTGTTTCAGAACTATGGGATCAAACTTCTAGGGGTTATTCAGTGCAACAGTAGAAAACATTTGAGTATAGGGACCCATGTCCGGAAAAGTGTCACTACAGCCCTAAGACGCGTTAAAATTTAGAAAGACTTTAATGCGTTTAATTTTTGTACATGATATCATCACAACAATTGTTCAAAATGTCAATATCAATGTTTAAAAATTTTAAAGCTGATGATTTTAAACAATTTACCGGCGCTTGTGTGTTGTTATCTTTAAAAACGATAACAGAGACTGTTTTTTGTAGCTGCATTCCATTTCGCATTAGTCGTACTATCGTATTTGTGAAGTTTGCAAGAATTTAAAAAAAATTAATTGTTGCTAATGAAAAACTTTACCAATCAAGAATTGGCGGATATGCATTTGGCATACGGAGCAACAAGTTGCAATGCACGAGCAGCAGCGCGGTTATATCAAGAACGTTATCCCGAACGACAGCATCCGGGATACAAAAAGTTTATTGCTATTCATCGGCGGCTCTTCAAGACAGGCATGTTTAAAACCAACATGCATGATACTGGTGTTGCTCAAACCGTAAGAACGGTCGAATTTGAAGAAGAGGTCCTTCAGCGAGTTGCCGACGAATCATCAAGTAGCACACGTCACATTACTAAGAATATGAATACGAGTAACGCTTCCGTCTGGCGGGTGCTACACGAGCAACAACATTATCCTTACCACTTCCAGAAAGTTCAAGGATTGACTGCAGCCGATTATCATCCTAGAGTTCAATTTCGTCAATGGCTTCTTCATCAAATCGCTGCACAACCAAATTTTTCACGCTATGTTTTGTGAACCGATGAAGCCTCTTTCAGAAGAGACGGTATTTTTAATAGTAGGAATAGCCATGTTTGGGACGATCAAAATCCCCATGCAATTTTTCTTAGAAAACATCAGCAACGTTGGTCTGTCAACGTATCGGCAGGCATTGTTGATGATTATTCGATTGGGCCATACCTTCTACCGGAACGGTTAACAGGACCTATTTACCGGCGTTTCTTGGAGGAAGTTGTTCCAGAACTTCTTAAAAATGTTCCAATAAACGTTCAACAGCAAATGTGGTTTCAGCATGATGGAGCGCCGGCTCACTTTGCTGTACAAGTACGTGAGGATTTGGCTCCGCGGTTTGGGCACCGTTGGATTGCCAGAGGTGGAGCAGTTTCTTATCCTCCTAGGTCACCCGATTTAACGTCGCTAGATTTTTTCCTGTGGGGACATGTAAAGTCTTCGGTCTACGAAACTCCAGTAGAAACAGAGCAAGGTTTAATTGGAATTACAGCAGCATTTGAAATCATTCAAAATGAGTATCAAATTTTTAGTCAAGTCCGCCGAAATCATGTGCGACATTTAAATCGGTGTATTCAGGTTGGAGGAAGACATTTTGATCAATTGTTGTAATTATATCTTGTACAAAAGGCAAAAATTAAATGCATTCATCGTCTTTCTAAATTTTAACGCGTCTTAGGGCCGTATTGCTGTAGTGCCACTTTTCCGGACATGGGTCCTTGTACTCAAATGTTTTCTACTGATGCACTGAATAACCCCTAGAAATTTGATTCCATAGTTCTGAAACACCCTGTATTGTGCACATGCGCCTGATTATCTCATTATGAATATTGAAATATCAATTCGGTAGACGTATTCACCATTGGTTTGCTATTTAAAATTTATTCCATAAATTAATGTAATGCTTAGTATTTTATAATTAAAATAATCCTATTCTCTACAGCCGAGCCAGGAAAGTTCTAGGGTGGCACAACCGATTTTTTTATTATGTTAAATATGTTTACAATTTCACTATTTATGGTAGCTTTTTCCTGATGATGACTAAAAATCTACTCAGAAACTGGGATTAAATTACTTCCCTCCGGTAGTCGCGCGAATTTTTCTTTCAAGTTTAGTCGCGCCGGTATCTGAGACCAAGTGGGAAAAAAAATATTAAATGATTTTTTAAATTTTTTATTTTGTAAGAATACGGTAACATAATGAAAAATACACAGTTTTAGTGAATTTTTTTTAATAAAACTCATTTATCAAATGCTTAACATTGATTTGAAAAAAAGACTCATAAAAAAACATACATTCAAATATAACCCAACTAAAAAAAATGGCACATTCTATTGAGATCAGCAAAATTTAAAAATGGTAACTAAATATATATTGAACATATTATAACAAAAAACCTAGAGCCAACTATTATTACTGTGCTACCCTGCAGTTCTGACAAACACATATAATATGCTCTAAACACATATAGGTACTGCACTTATAACAATAAAATCTTGTTTTTCTATTTTTCCTCCATCCATAGGGGGCACATCTTCCAGGTGGTAACTGTCTATCTTGAAGGTCTCGTTCTTCTGTGTTAGTAACTTCCAAAAGTCTGCACTTTAGTGTCCTTGGAAGATTTATAAGGGCTGCTCTCCGTTTCAACTGAGGCTGGATCAGTACGTTTGCTATTTCTCTCAAAAAATTTCGCCGACGTAAATTTTTTTCCTTGGGATTGTTAGCCTTGTATATAACCTAACTATTGATTCCTGCAACATTCAACATGGTGTAAAATATCACCATGGGCCATCTTCTACTATTACGGGAGCAATCATATGAAGCACACAACTGATCGACAACGTCGACACCCAATTTTGTCTCATTATATGTAGTAACAATTACCTGCTTACATTTCTCACCACTATCAGGGTCAATATCGCCATGGTGGTGCATACTGGATGTTAATATAACATTTTTCTCTTTTTTAGGAATATATGAAACTATTGTTAGATCTTCGGTGAAGCTAAACATACTTGTATAGATGGGGCGTTTAGTTGGTCTTGAAAATTCAATTGGAAGTTCTGTTTTATTTTTTCTCACTGTTCCAATTACAGTTATTTTGTAATCCTTTAGTAATTTTTCCACCAAAGGAATAGACGTGAACCAATTGTCCATGGTCAAGTTAATGCGTGAACCAGAAAGATGTCTGCACATTCTTAAAACCAGGTCATAGGTTTTGTTAGAAAGTTTATATGGGCCTTCGGGTTGGGATCCCACATAGACTTCCAAATTGGAAGTATAAAAGACTTTCGCGTCACAAACTGCTATAATCTTCAGGCCGTATTTGTTAGGTTTCGAGGGTATGTATTGACGGAATTAGCATTTACCTCTAAACCCCGGAAGCATCTCATCAATGGTAACAAACGCCGAATGATTATAACCATTCATACAATTTCTTACGAATTGATCAAATATTACACGAATGGGAGCTAGTTTATCAAATTGTATTCGTTTTATCCTCGTTGCTTTATCATCAAAACGTAAGCAACGTAAAAGGAATCGGAACCTTTTTAGGCTCATTGTAAGGAGAAACATTTCTATGCCATACCCATCTCTCCTCCAAAGATCCTCAGCATTTGAGCGGTTGGAGTGACCAAGACCAGATAAATATAGTAGTCCTATAAAAGCCCGGATTTCAATGTTGTCCGTTAGACTAGCATCTCGGTCTCTTGAAAAATTTTCTTGTATGGACAATATGTATTTGTTTGTACTGTCAACAATAATTCGAATTATCGTATCATCGAAGAAATAATTCCAAATTTCCTCAGCAGTCTTCAAATTTTTGGTTGCCTGTGTAGGCCCTGGTAAGCGAATAATTATATTATCCTGCCTTGTTCTTGCAGTTTTTGTTCGTGTGGGATGCTTATCCAACGCATGGTACCATTCTTGCCTAAAAGAACAACAGTTAATTTTGGATAGTTATTTTAATTTTTGTCATATTTTTTACAATACCTATGTAGACAAGTGGGGAAATTGGATGATCAACAATTTCTTCTGAATCAGAAATTTCCTGTTTAGAATCACTTTGGTGATTTACAAGTTCCACATTGTCCTGTTGGTCTTCTTCTGATTCGTCTTCGAAAACAATTTCTTCATAGTCACTATCACCTAGTCCTATATCATCCAGAAGATTTTGCAAATATTCTTGGTCCTTTTCATAGCAAGCCATGGCTATAATTTAACATTTTTTTCTAAATACAGTGATCAAATAACATAAAAAACAAAAAAATACCTTTTTACAATTTTGTATCACAGCAGGTCGCGCCGGTCTCAGACACCCGAAATAATTATTTCTGTACACACATTCACCCAGTAACGACTAAAACACGACTGAAGGTCAACTGTAACGATAGATGAAGGTACTGAAGAGCTCAACCGAAAATGACTAAAAGCCGATTTATTACGACGCAAAAAGTGACAATCCGGTCTCACAGACAGCGGCACGACTACCGGAGGGTTAAAAGAGTACACTGATAACTATCCTTTATTCTCTATAAATCCTTATTTAATAATTATTCTTATAATATTATTAATAATAATGCAACTAAGGTACTAGAAAATAAATAGACAAAAAAAATATTTGTTCTACTACCGTGCGTAAAGTACTTACTTTACGCACGCTAAGGAGTGCGTAAAGTTTAACTTTTTTCACTAGTACGTAAAGTAAAATAAAATTTTTAAAATAACTTTTTTACATGTGCAACACATTTTTTGCAATATCCTTATGTTTCTTATCTTGCCAATCTTCTATTTGCCATAAATCAACTGGTTAACTTCAAGATTTTGGAAAATAGCTTGTTAACCTCTGCAAACGAAATCTATTTTTGTACATAAAAATTATGGTAGTAGAAAAAATTTTGTATGCAACTAGTGTGTAAAGTGATATTTTTTTCACTTATAGATGTATAAAAATAACACTAATAACATCGTTATTCGTTCATGATTTGTTTTAATATGTTACATATGTAAGAATAAATATGCATAGCATTGCTGACGGTCATATTTTCTAGTGTTGCAATAAGAGTATTTTCATTAATAAATGATCGAATTTTAGGCTTCATAACATAGTAAATCAGACACTCGAAAAGAATATGTAAAATAGTTTCGTTCACTGTCTTATTACACACCCAGCAGATACCTTTAGGATCTATTGTATACAGAATTTGAAACAGTTTTTCAGGACTTATTACATAAATTACTATTTTTTAAATTTCCATTTTAATAAATTTTCTAATCGGTATATACAGTGACATCAAATTAAAATTAATGATGTCTCTATTTATTATTTTCTTTTCTTATGTTTCTTTCGCTAAAAAAATTGTTTCTTACTCAATTAATTTACGAAAAATTTTT
Source organism: Neocrepidodera transversa (assembly GCA_963243735.1). Lineage (NCBI taxonomy): Eukaryota > Metazoa > Arthropoda > Insecta > Coleoptera > Chrysomelidae > Neocrepidodera > Neocrepidodera transversa. The sequence goes on along the minus strand of OY725354.1, from coordinate 18,310,863 downwards.
TAAATTATCTTTTAACCATTAAATTATAAAATTCAATAATTCATACACATTATTTCATTAAAATATATATAATATGTGATTAATTAACTATCCTCATTAAATTCCTATTAGCAAAATAAACGACTGACCGTTTAATCGAATTCATTTAAATTTGTCGCAAAGGTTAGTTAACGCGATGCCGCAAATATTTTTTGACCGATAACATTTCTCTTGTACCACAAACACAATTATTGTATGTCCGACATTTAAATACATTTCCATTGGAAATTGTTGTATACCAGTAACGTAGTCTGCGGTTTCGGAAATAATAGGTACAACTCGAAACGTGCTTAAAATGTTTGGATTAGGATTTGTCATGAAACATGAGTAAATCTGTCTAACTAAGAAAAGGGTAAACATTGTTTTGGGAAATTTTACAAATAGATGTTTTGTTTTGGTCTAAACGAGACATAGTACTAATGTAAATCTATTTATTTTATTTATAGTAAATACAAGCAACTAACCACAAGGGTGTAGTAAATGCGACGACTACGACCTCCCAAATTATGACAGTTTCGGATATACAACCCATAACAAATAAACAACCCCCAACAAAGAAATTTCATATTATTCCGATTTTTACTGGATTTTGTTATAGTACTTTATTATGTATTTCCACAAATATTGAAACGGTTTGCTAAAAAACTACGACCTGTAAAACTCGACAAAAGTCCATCAATTTTTGGACAATTTTTAAAATATCTCATATTCTATCAAAACCGAAGAAAAATGGATAACAGTGTATAATAGGTATTTTAATGTACGATAAAAAATATTTTTGACATTTATCGATATTCCCCGTCGTTTCCGAGATTTTCGAAGTTTAAAAGTTTAAAAAATTTAATTTTTTGAGATTTTATTTTTTTATGAACTTTCCCAATAAATTTCTGGAAAATAGTTCAAATAAGACTACTCCAATACTAAATTAATTTTTTTTTGAAATATCTTTCATGATTTCATAGACACCGATTTGTAAAAATTATGCATTTTTCGGAAAAAACTCCGGAAAAGCCCACAAAAAATTTTCTGATTATTCCGATTTTCAATAGGCTTCGTAACAGTACTTCAAGATATCCGTCTACGAAATTTGAAGAGTTTTTTTCAAAAAATACGACCTGTATCGTGTTTTCTGTGAAACTCAATAAATAGTGCGAAAAACCCAATAACCAATTTTCCTATTTCCCTCGTTTTCTATAAGAATGTATTACTTGTACTTATCAACAAAAATGGTCGCAATAAAAATTGTTTAAATTATAAAAAAAGTTAAAACTTAATCATAACAAAAATATGTAAATATTAAGGAAATTTCTTAAAAATTAAAAAAAAAAACTATTACAACAAAATTTTTAAAAAATATATGAAAAATTATAGTGACATTAAAAATATAGAAGCAAATTTAGAATTTTCCAAAAAAAAAGTTCTATTACAAATGTTGTAATACATATAAAAAAGTTTCAGTAATTTTTTTTAAATAATTTTTAAAAAACTACGACAAAAACAAAAATATATTAAAAATTGGCATGACCAAAAACAAATTTTGAATGTTCCAAAAAAATCCATTGGAAACTGTTTAAAAATTGAGAAAGTTTCAAGAATTTTTAAAAAATCATAATTAAAAAATTATGACAAGTAGAAAATTTAAAATAAATAGTTAAAAATCAGCATGATCTTAAAAATCAAGAAACAAATTTTGAATATTCAAAAAAATATTCTTTAAAAACTACTGAAAAATTAAGAAAGTTTCAGGAATTTTTTAAAAATTATTTTTAGAAAACTTCTAGAAAAAAAAATTAAAAAAAATAAAAATCTGAAAAACCAGGAAACAAATTTTGAGTTCTCCTCAAAAATTTCCTTAAGAACTATCTAATAATTAAGAAAATTTCAGGAAATTTTTTAAATTTGTTTAAAAAAACTTGGACAGAAAAATTTTCAAAAAAAAAATTAAATTAGGAAAACATTTAAAAATCAAAACTCAAATTTTAAATTTAAAAAAAAAAAATTAAAGTAGTATTAGTTAAAAAATTAAGATAATTTTAGTACATTATTAAAAAATAATTTTTCTTTAACTGAAACAAAAATGAAATATAAAATGTTGAAAAATTAAGAAAGTTTCAGCAATTTTTTTAAAACCATTTAAAAATAAACAAGAACAAAAACGAACTTTAAAACAAAAATAAATATGAAGAAAACATTAAAAAATCAAGAATCAAATTTTAAATTTTTCAAAAAACAAAAAAATGCAGTAGTAAAAAAATTAAGAAAATTTCAAGACATTTATAAAAATAATTTTTTAAATGGACAAAAACGAATTTAAAAAAAAATTAAAAAACAGGAAGACATTAAAAATCATTATTTAAATTTTGAATTTTCCAAAGAAAAATCCATTAAGAACTACTGAAAAATTAAGAAAGTTTCAGGAATTTTTTAAAAATAATTTTTAAAAAACTTCTACGAAAAGAAAATTAAAAAAATAAAAATCTGAAAAATCAGGAAACAAATTTTGAATTATCCTCAAAAATCCCCTTAAAAACTATCTAATAATTAAGAAAATTTCAGGAAATTTTTTTGATTTATTTAAAAAAACTAAGACATAAAAATATTCAAAAAATAATAAAAATTAGGAAAACATTTAAAAATCAAAACTCAAATTTAAATTTTTTTAAAAAAGAGGAAATTAAAGTAAAATATATCAAAAAAATTAAGAAAATTTTAGTACAATTTTAAAAAATAATTTTTCTTTAATTGGAACAAAAACGAAATATAAAATGTTTAAAAATTAAGAAAGTTTCAGCAATTTTTTTAAAATCATTTAAAAATAAACAAGGACAAAAACGAAATTTAAAACAAAAATAAAAATCAGGAATACATTAAAAAATCAAGAATCGAATTTTAAATTTTTCAAAAAACAAAAAAATGCAGTAGTAAAAAAATTAAGAAAATTTCAAGACAATTATAATTTTTTTTTTAAAGTGGGACAAAAACGAATTTAAAAAAAAATTAAAAATCAGGAAGACGTTAAAAATCATTATTTAAATTTTGAATTTTCCAAAAAAATCAATTCAGAAATATTTAAAAATCATGTAAGAAAAACTAGGGCAAAAATGAAATTTTCAAAAAACAATTAAAACTCCAGAAGACATTAAAAATCAATATATAAATTTTGATTATTCCATTAAGAGATATTTCAAAATTAGTAAAGTTTAAGAAAATTTTTAAAAATCATTTAAAGAACTAGAGTAAAAACGAAATTTTCAAAAAAAAAAATAAAATCAGGAAGACATTAAAATCCATATACAAATTTTGAAATTTCCAAAAAAAATCCATTAAGAAATATTTAAAAATTAGGAAAGTTGCAGTAATTTTTTTTTAAATAATTTAAAAAAACTAGAGCAAAACCGAAATTTTCAAAAAAATTAAAAATCAGGAAGACATTAAAAATCAATATACAAATTTTGAATTCTCCAAAAAAAATTTATTAGGAGGAAATATTTAAAAATTAGGAAAGTTTCAGGAAATTTTTAAAAATCATTTAAAAAAAAAACTAGAACAAAAACGAAATTTTCAAAAAAAAAATCAAGAATACATTAAAAATCAATATTTAAATTTTGAATTTTCCAAAAAAAATCCATTAAGAAATATTTAAAAATTACGCAAGTTTCAGGAATTTTTTAAAAATTATTTTTAAAAAACTTCTACAAAAAGAAAATTAAAATAATAAAAATCTAAAAAATCAGGCAACAAATTTTGAATTATCCTCAAAAATTTCCTTAAAAACTATCTAATAATTAAGAAAATTTCAGGATTTTTTTTAAATTTATTTAAAAAAACTAGAACAGAACAATTTTCCATAAAGAAATATTTAAAAATTAGTAGTTTCAGGATATTTTTAAAAACCATTAAAAAAAACTAGAGCAGAAACGAAATTTTCAAAAATAATTAAAAAAATCAGGTAGACATTTTCCAAAAAAATCTATTAAGAAATATTTAAAAATTAGGAAAGTTTCAGGAAATTTTTTAAATTATTTCAAAAAAAAACCTAGATCAAAAACGAAATTTTCAAAAAAAAATAAAAATCAGGAAGACATTAAAAATCAATTATTAAATTTTGAGTTTTCCAGAAAAAATCCAGTAAGAAATATTTAAAAATTACGCAAGTTTCAGTATCTTTTTAAAAATCAAAAAAAAAGTAGAGAAAAAACTAAATTTTCAAAAAAAATTAAAATCAAGAAGACATTGAAAATCAAGACTAAAACGGAAATTTTAAAAGAAATATTAATTTTCAGAAAAATTAAGGAAGTTTCAGGAAGTAATTAAAACTAATTTTAATAAACTAGGATAAATACAAAAATTTAAAAAAAAAACATTTTAAAAATCAGAAATACAATAAAAATCAAGACACAAATTTTAAATTTTTCAAAAAAAATCCAGTAGTTGATACCAAAAAATTAAGAAAGTATCAGGAAATTAAAAAAAAAAATTTAAGCTTGATTTAAAATTTTATTACGGGTTATTATATAATTTTCGTTAACTTTTAACCTATGTTTACCATTTTTTTTTCTCAAAACAAATCAATATAAAATGGCGCACAACGTGGGGCTGTCTAAAACTGGAAATTCAAAAAATAAATTAGTTTTATATTCACTAACTACATAGGGACTGAAGATCAGAAACCAGGTCAGAAGAGACAAGTAAAGAGTAAAAATGAAAATGCTGAGGAAGCACCGGAAAGACATATTATTCAAGTGATGAAGAAATCAAGATTCCAGAAGATAAAAACTCGATTCCAGGTAATCTAGAAGAAAAAATTAGAAGGTTATGAAGATGGATGATTTAATTTAGAAGAAATAGAAATATTAACAGAAGAAAAAATAAGAAGCAGGGAATAATATCTGAATAAACCTAATCTAGGATAGTAGAAGAAAATATCAGTATAAAATAGATTAAGAAACGTGGCGCTTTATAAAATGAGAAATTTGGTTATTCCGGATTAATATAATTTACAGGGTAGCCCACTGTATCCTTTATATATGAGGTTTTTAAGCGTTGCGGACGATAACCAGTCATACAGACAGACACACATACACACAGACCACAGAAAACATTTGAGTTGTTCAGAATTCCTTGTTTTCTTCTTTTAATTATTTCATTATTTGTTCTATTATTTTCTTCAATTCTTGTATCTCTTTCTTACTTAGTTTTTGTATATCTTTTCTTGATTTTTCTGTGACTTTTTATTTGATTTTTTTTATCAATTTATTCTTCCAGCATATTTTCTGCATATATTTTTCTCACCGATTTCTATCTTATGTACTATTATTTCATATTCCTGGTCATCTTCTTCTCCATCATTATCTTAATTTTTTTTCAGAATCCTTCTCATCTTCTGATATTATTCCTCTTCGTTATCTTCTTCATGATTGTTTTCAATTTTATTTTGTGCTTTGTCTTCTTGATTGTTTTCCAAATTTTGTTCTGAATTTCTTCATTTTCTATCTCTTCTGTACATGTCCTTGATTTTCTTTAATATTATTTTTATTTGTATTACTTTTTTCCATATACTGCATAGTGTTTTTGTATATTTTATCTGGCATAAACAATATTTTAAAAAAAGCTAAATTTATCTATATGAAACAAGCAGATAGTTAATTAAAAACTTTGTTTTATTATAAATTATATTATCAACACTAAACTAATTGTGTTAATTAAGTTTGTTTAGAAAAATAATTAGCAATTTCTATTCGCTTTTAATTAAAATGTGTACATAAGACTTACAACAAAACGGTAGTGGGAACACGGAGCCCACGCTCGTTTTGTACAATGTACATAAAATAATTGCAAAATAACCTTAAAGCCATGTTTTTCTAACCTCGATGAATAGAAATTAAGCCAAGCTTAAACTCGAGAGTTTTCTGATTAAAACTTTTTTGCCTTAAACTTTATTTTCTCGAACACGTGTTAAAATTATTTTCCAGTTTTTTTTTTACGGATTTAATTTTGCATTAGGTGGTTTAGCTTATAAGACTCTAGTAACTTTTGAATTGTATGATCAAATTTAATCTACAAAGATTTTTCAACAAATTTTTAAGATTTTTTAAGGAGTTTTCAAAGACTTTTTATGAATTTTTTAACAATTATTCAATGATGGTTCAAGAATTTTTCAATAATCTTTTAAAGGCTTTTCAATGTTTTTTGCAATAATTATTTAAGGATATTTTACGGTTTCTTATATGAAATTTTCAAGGGTCATTAAAGGATTTTAAAAGGAATTTTTAACAATTTTCAAAAACTTTATAATGATTTTTTACTGTTTAGTATTATTTTAAGTCTTTTTTACTATTTTTTTCAACTTTTTTAAAAATAATTCTTCAAGGATTTTTCAAAGATTTTTTATGATATGATGGTTCAAGGATTTTTTAATCATTTTTAAGTGACTTTTAAAAAGAATTTTCAAAAATTTTATGGATTTTTTAAGAAATTTTCAATTTTTCACGATTATTCAAATATTTTAAAAAATAAAATAAGGATGTTTAACGATTTTTAAGGCATTTTCAAAGATTTTACAAGGATTTTTCAATATTTAGTTAGAATATTTGTTAACTTTTTTTTCAGTTTTAATAATAAATCTTGAATGAGTTTTCAAGGATTTTTACGAATTTTTCAAGAATTATTGTTCAACGATTTTTTCAATAACGTTTTAAAGCTTTTTGAAAGTTTTTTAATGGTTTTAACACAAGTTTCAAGAATTTTGCAAGAAATATTTAAGGTTATTTTGAGGTTTTTTAAGAAATTTTCAATTTTTCAGGATTATTCAAGGATTTTAAAAGGAGTTTTCAAGGATTTTTAACGACTTTCCAAGATTTTACAAGGATTTTTCAATATTTAGTTCCATTTTTTTTTATTATGATTCAATTATGGTTCAAGGATTTTTCAATAATCTTTTGAAGGTTTTTGAAAGTTTTTTAAAGGTTTTTTAAAAATAATTTTTAAAGATTTTGCAAGAAATTTTAAAGGATATTTTACGGACTTTTTAAAAAGTTTTTAAATTGTTAGGATTATTCAAGGATTTTTAAAGATTTTCCAGGCATTTTCAAAGATTTTACAAGGATTTTTAATGCTTAGTTCCAATTTTTTTTACTCTTTTTTAATAATAATTCTTGAAGGACTTTTCAAGGATTTTCTACGATTATTTTTTTTAAATTATTCAATGATCGTTCAAGGATTTTTGAAGGTTTTTTAAAGGTTTTTTAAAAAGAATTTTTAAAAATTTTATGGATTTTTTAAGAAATTTTGAATTTTTGAGGATTATTCAAGGATTTTAAAAGGAGTTTTCAAGGATTCTTAACGATTTTCAAACATTTTACAAGGATTTTTCAATGTTAAGTTACAATTTTTTTTTACTATCTTTTCTAAGATTTTTAATAACAATTCTTGAATGAGTTTTCAAGGATTTTTACGAATTATTCAAATATTATTCAACTATCGTTCACGAATTTTTCAATTATCTTTTCAAGCTTTTTGAAAGTTTTTAATGGCTTTTTTAAAAGTTTCAAAGTTTTTGAAAGAATTGTTTCAGGATATTTTATGGATTTTTTAAGCAATTTTCATTTTTTCAGTATTATTCAAGGATTTTAAAAGGAGTTTTCAAGGATTTTTAAGGATTTTTAAGTAATTTTCAAAGATTTTACAACAATTTTTCAATGTTTATTTCTTCTTTTTTTAATACATTATCAAGTTTTTTAATAATAATTCTTCAAGTAGTTTTCAAGGATTTTTTTACGAATTTTTCCATTATTGAATGATGGTTCAAAGATTTTTTAACGATTTTTAAGGATTTTTCAATGTTTATTATTGTTCCCAGTGTTTTTTACTATTTCCTCAATTTTTTTAATAACAATTCTTCAAGGAGTTTTCAAGGATTTTTTACGAATTTTTCAAAGGTATTTCAAAGTTTCCTAACGATTTTTTAAAATTTTTCAAGTATTATGTAAGGATATTTTATGGTTTCTTTTAATAAATTTTGTTTTTTAAGGATAACTCAAGGATATTAAAACTAATTTTCAAGAATTGTTTAACGATTTTTAAGGAACTTACAAGGATTTTTTTAATGTTTAGTATTATTCTAAGTATTTTTTACTATTTTTTCAAGTTTTTTAATAATAGTCCTTTTTTTCGAGAGTAATTTGAGGTTATTTTATGGACTTTTTCAGAAATTTTCAATTTTTCAGGAGTATTCAAGGATTTTAAAAAGAATTTTTCACTGTTTGGAATTATTCTTTTTTTTACTGTTTTTTTATGTTTTGTAATAATAATTGTTCAAATTTTCAAGGATTTTTACGAATTTTTCAAGAATAATTCAATGATTTCGCAAGGATTATTAAGAATATTTTATGGATTTTCTAAGAAATTTTCAATTTTTAACGGATTTTCAAGGATTTTTGTTTAGTCCTTTTTACTATTTCTTCATGTTTTGTAATAATAATTCTTCAAGTTTTCAAGGATTTTTTACGAATGTTTCAAATGTATTTCAAAGTACCCCAACGATGTTTTAAAAAGAACTTTCAAAAATTTTGCAAGAATTATGTAAGCATATTTAATGTTTTTGTTTTAAAATTTGATTTTTAAGGATTACTCAAGGATTTTAAAAGTAATTTTCAAGGATTTTTTAACGATTTTTAAGGAACTTACAAGGATTTTTTTAATGTTTAGTATTATTTTAAGTCTTTTTTACTATTTTTTTCAAGTTTTTTAATAATATTCCTTTTTTTCAAGAATTATTTGACGTTATTTTATGGACTTTTTCAGAAATTTTCAATTTTTCAGAACTATTCAAGGATTTTAAAAAGAATTTTCCACTGTTTGGAATTATTCTTTTTTTACTATTTTTTATGTTTTGTAACAATAATTGTTCAAATTTTCAAGGATTTTAACGAATTTTTCAAGAATAATTCAATGATTTCGCAAGGATTATTTAAGGATATTTTATGGATTTTCTAAGAAATTTTCAATTTTTAACGGATTTTCAAGGATTTTTGAACAATTTTCAAGGATTTTTGTCTCAAGTCTTTTTTACTATTTCTTCAAAGTTTTTAATAATAATTCTTCAAGTTTTCAAGGATTTTTTACGAATGTTTCAAAGGTATTTCAAAGTATCCTAACGATTTTTTTAAAAAAACTTTCAAAAATTTTGCAACAATTATGTAAGCATATTTAATGATTTTTTTTTAATTTGATTTTTAAGGATCACTCAAGGATTTTAAAAGTAATTTTCAAGGATTCTTCAACGATTTTTAAGGAACTTACAAGGATTTTTTTAATGTTTAGTATTATTTTAAGTCTTTTTTACTATTTTTTCACGTTTTTTAATATTCCTTTTTTTCAAAAATTATTTAAGGTTATTTAATAGACTTTCTCAGAAATTTTCAATTTTTCAGGATTATTCAAGGATTTTAAAGGAATTTTTCACTGTTTGGAATTATTCTTCTTTGTTTAATATTTTTTTATTTTTTGTAATAATAATTGTTCAAATTTTCAAGGATTTTTTACGAATTTTTTAATAACAATTCAACGATTGTCGAAGGTTTATTTAAGGATATTTTACGGGTTTTTTTAAGAAATTTTCAATTTCTAACGAATTTTCAAGGATTTTTAAACAATTTCCAAGGATTTTTGTTTAAAGTCATTTTTTACTATTACTTCAAGTTTTGTAATAATAATTCTTCAAATTTTCAAGGATTTTTTACGAATGTTTCAAAGGTACGAATGTTTCAAAGGTATTTCAGAGTATGCAACGATTGTTTAAAAAGAACTTTCAAAAATTTTGCAAAAATTATGTAAGCATATTTTATGACTTTTTTAAAAAAAAATTGATTTTTAAGGATTACTCAAGGATTTTAAAAGTAGTTTTCAAGGATTTTTTAACGATTTTCAAGGAACTTACAAGGACTTTTTAATGTTTATTATTATTCTAAGTATTTTTTACTATTTAATAATAAACCTTTTTTGTAAAAATTATGTAATCAAATTTTATGATTTTTTTTAATAAATTTTGATTTTTAAGGAATTTTTAAGGATTTTTGAACGATTTTCACGAATTTTTCACTGTTTGGTATTATTCTTTTTTTATTTTTTTACCAGTTTTGTAATAATAATTTTTCAAGGAGTTTTCAAGGATTCTTTACGATTTTTTTAATAAAAATTCAACGATTTTGCAAGGATTATTTAGAGATGTGTTAGGGATTATTTTAATAAATTTTCAATTTTTATGGACTTTAAATGGAATTTTTAAGAATTTTTCAATATTTATTATTATTTCTTTTTTTGTCAAGATTTGTAAGGATTTTTTAGGATTTTTCAAGAATTCAATAATAATTTAAAGATCTTCCAATGATTTTTCAACGATTTTCCAAGAATTTTTATCTAAAATTCTCCTTTGATTTTTTGAGGATTTTCCAAGGATTTCTTAAAGAAATTTTCAAGGATTTTTTTAACAATTTTTAATGAGTTTTCAAAGATTTATTTATGCTTTTTTAAAGGATCTTTGATAATTTTATAAGATGGAGGTACATAAAAATATTATTTAATTTCACAAAAGATAATTTTTCAGTGCGAAATATAATTTAAATGTAAAAGTTTTAAAGGAATATTAAATATAAATGTGATCAGCTGATAACAGAATTTTATATCTTCTTAAATTACTGTTTTTTTTTGTTTTATTATAAATTAAGTATATAAAAAAGATAATAAACGATAAGAATAATAACAGTGATAAATTGTAGCTTAGAATGAATTAACTTTCATGTTTTATTTGTTACATATAAATTATTAAACATCTACTCACGGAATAGTTGGATATTTAAAAAGTGACATTTTCGTTATTTTGTACAAAGCATCTATTTGTTTGTCTTTCATTTGGTTTTTATTTATCTTTGGATTGGCATACAGAAATTTAACAACAAACCACTGATTGCGGGCCACTGAAAAAATATTTACACTGGGATTTACTTTGTCAGATTTTCAATTAATCTTTATTCGTTTCTATTTTTTTAAATAAATAAAAAGAACAGTTGTATCAAAATAAAAAATTTTATTCACATTTCTGTGATGAGATTTCAATAAAATACGGGATAAAAGTCTACAAGAGTGAAAAAATTGCAAATTAACACACAGCACAACAAAAATCGAAGTTAAAAAAAGTAGAACGACAGGGCCAGTAATTTAAGAAGATATAAAATTCTGTTATCACGTAATCACATTTAGATTTAATATTCCTTTTAAACTTTTACATTTAAATTATATTTTGCATTTTGTGAAATTAAATAATATTTTTATGTACCCCCATTTTATAAAATTATCAAACATCCTTTAAAAAATCATTAAAAAAAGCCTAAATAAATCTTTGAAAAATCATTAAAAATTATTTAAAACATCCTTGAAAACTCTAAGAAATCCGTGGAAAATTCTCGAAAAATCAAAGGAGAATTTTAGATAAAAATTCTTGAAAAATCATTGGAAAATCTTTAAATTAAAATAATTATTAAAATATCCTTAAAATTTCTTACAAACTTACAAATCTTGAAAAAAAAGAAATAATATTAAATATCCATAAAAATTGAAAATTTTTTAAAAAATCCCTAAAATATCCTGAAATAATACTTGCAAAATCGTTGATTTTTTATTGAAAACCTAGTAAAAAATCCTTGAAAATTCCTTGAACAATTATTATTACAAAAATAGTAAAAAAAAATAATAACGAACAGTAAAAAATTCATGAAAATCGTTGAAAAATCCTTAAAATTTCCTTTTAAAAAATCATGAAAAATCCTAAAAACTCCTTACAAACTTACAAATCTTAAAAAATCTTAAAAAAAAGAAATAATATTAAATATCCATGAAAATTGAAAATTTCTTAAAAAATCCATAAAATATCCTTAAATAACCCTTGAAAAATCGTTGAATTTTTATTAAAAAATTTCTAAAAAATCCTTGAAAACTCCTTGAACAATTATTTTTACAAAAATACTAAAAAACGAATAATACCAAACAGAGAGAAATTCATTAAAATCGTTGAAAAATCCTTAAAAATTCCTTTTAAAATCTTTTAATAATCCTTAAAAATCAAAATTTATTAAAAAATTAAATACATAATTCTTGCAAATAAGTAATTATTCATAAAAAACTTGAAAAATTAGTAAAAAGACTTAGAATAATACTAAACTTTAAAAAATCATTGTAAGTAAATCGTTAAAAAATCGTTGAAAATTACTTTTAAAATCCTTCAGTAATCTTTAAAAATCAAAAATTATTTTAAAAAAAACCACAAAATATGCTTACATGATTCTTGCAAAATTTTCGAAAATTCTTTTTAAAAAATCGTTAGGAAACTTTGAAACATTCGTAAAAAATCCTTGAAAACTTGAAGAATTATTATTTCAAAACTTGAAAAAATAGTCAAAAAGGCTTTGAACAAAAATCCTTGAAAATTGTTCAAAAATCCTTGAAAATTCGTTAACAATTGAAAGTTTCTTAAAAAATCCAAAAAATATCCTGAAATCATTCTTGCCAAATCGTTGAATTTTTATTATAAAACTAGTAAAAAATCCTTGAAAACTCCTTGAAGACACCTCGAACAATTATTATTACAAAAATAGTAAAAAAGAAATAATACCAAACAGTAAAAAATTCATGAAAATCGTTGAAAAATTCTTAAAATTTCCTTTTAAAAATTACTAAAAAATCCTAAAAATTCCTTACAACTTACAAATCTTGAAAAAAAAAGAAATGATATTAAATATACATAAAAATTGATTTTTTTTTTAAAAATCCCTGAAATATCCTTGAAAAATCGTTGAATTTTTATTAAAAATTCTGAAAAAAAGCCTTGAAAACTCCTTGAACAATTATTACAATAATATTAAAAAAAAAGGATAATACCAAACAGTGAAAAATTCTTGAAAATTGTTGAAAAATCCTTAAAAATGCCTTTTAAAATCTTTCAGTAATCCTTAAAAATTAAAAATTTTTAAAAAAAATAAATTCATAATTCTTCCAAAAAATAATTATTATTAAAAAACTTGAAAAAATAATAAAAAAGCCTTAGAATAATACTAAACGTTAAAAAATCCTTGTAAGCAAATCGTTAAAAAATCCTTGAAAATTACTTTTAAAATCCTTGAGTAATCCTTAAAAATCAAAATAAATTTAAAAAAACCATAAAATATACTTACATAATTCTTGCAAAATTTTTGAAAATTCTTTTTAAAAAATCGTTAGGAAACTTTGAAATATCTTTGAAGCATTCGTAAAAAATCGTTCAAAACTTGAAGGATTATTGTTACAAAACTTGAAGAAATGGTAAAAATAACAAAAATCCTTGAAAATTCGTTAATAATTGAAAATTTCTTAAAAAATCCATAAAATATCCTTAAATAATCCTTGCAAAATCGTTGAATACTTATTGAAAAATTCGTAAAAAAATCCTTGAAAATTTGAACAATTATTATTACAAAAAATAAAAAAAATATTAAAAAAAAGAATAATTCCAAACAGTGAAAAATTCCTTTTAAAATCCTTGAATAATCCTGTAAAATTAAAAATTTCTGAAAAAGTCCATAAAACATCCTCAAATAATTTTTGAAAAAAAGGATTATTATTAAAAAAATTGATAAATAGTAAAAAATACTTAGAATAATAATAAACATTAAAAAGTCCTTGTAAGTTCTTTGAAAACCGTTAAAAAATCAAAATTTATTTTTAAAAACATCATAAAATATGCTTACATAATTCTTGCACAATTTTTGAAAGTTCTTTTTAAAAAATCGTTGGGATACTTTGAAATACCTTTGAAACATTTGTAAAAAAAATCCTTCAAAACTTGAAGAATTGTTATTACAAAACTTGAAGAAATAGTAAAAAAGACTTTGAACAAAAATCCTTTAAAATCGTTCAAAAATCCTTGAAAATTCGTTAAAAGTTGAAAATTTCTTAAAAAATCCATAAAAAATCCGTAAATAATCCTTGCAAAATCGTTGAATAGTTCTTAAAAAATTCGTAAAAAATCCTTGAAAATTTGAACAAAACTTAAAAAAAAAGAAAAAAAAGAATAATACCAAGCAGTAAAAAATATGTATTAAAATCTTTGAATTATCCTGAAAAATTGAAAATTTCTGAAAAAGTCAATAAAATATTCTTACATAATTCTTGCAAAATTTTTGAAAGTTCTTTTAAAAATCCTTAGGAAAATTTGAAATATGCCTTTGAAAAATTCGTAAAAAATTCTTGAAAACTTGAAGAAATTATTAAAAAACTTGAAGAAATTATTAAAAAACTTGAAGTAATAGTAAAAAAGACTTTAAACAAAATCCTTGAAAATCATTCAAAAATCCTTCAAAATTCGTTAAAAATTGAAAATTTATAAAAAAATCCATAAAATATCCTTAAATAATCCTTGCAAAATCGTTGAATAACTATTGAAAAATTCGTAAAAAATCCTTGAAAATTTGAACAATTATTATTAAAAAACTCAAAAAAATAGTGAAAAAGATTTAGAATAATAATAATCAATAAAAAATCCCTGTAAGTTCCTTGAAAATCGTTAAAAATCCTTGAAAATTACTTTTAGAATCCTTGAGTAATCCTTAAAAATAAAAATTTATGAAAAAAAACCCTAAAATATGCTTACATAAATGCTTGCAAAATTTTTAAAATTCTTTTTAAAAAATGCTTAGGAAACTTTGAAATACCGTTGAAACATTCTTAAAAAACCCTTCTAAACTTGAAGAAATTATTAAAAAACTTGAAGAAATTATTAAAAAACTTCAAGTAATAGTAAAAAGGACTTTAAACAAAATCCTTGAAAATCGTTCAAAAATCCTTGAAAATTCGTTAAAAATTGAAAATTTCTTAAAAATCCATAAAATATCCTGAAACAAGTACGCGAATGACTCCATCTTTTGGCGGGGGCCTGCGGCTGACCATGTATTTAAGAGAACGTTGCTTTTTCCATAATTTTAAGTTAATCCTAATACAGTGCCGTGCCCGATTTAATTTATATATTTTAATTATTACGAAAAAGTAACTTAGTTACACTACTGTGATCGACCAACACCCGGTATATCATTTAATTAATTTTCCAACAATTTTATAGAGAGATCGTCAAATATTATTTTTTAATTCTATTTCAATATTTCCCAGACACTCCGTCGATATTTATACAAACAAAATTTTGAGATTCTTAACATTCCCTATTATATTTTCAATTATAGAGTGCTGAAATATTGAAAATAATTCTTTTCAATTATATATGGTATCACAAGGGCATAAAAAGAGCTTTAGCAGCCCAGCTCATTTTCTGCATGTGTGACACACAACTGTTTCTCGCCCACACAAAATACGAAAAAAAGGAAAATATAATACAAATATTTTACAGATTTGATATCTTGATTTCAGACTTTAATTTACACTGACGTTTAATGAAAATTTATCTGAAACGTCAAAGTACGCGAGTGACAGTTAAAGGTGTTTAGATGTAGTGAAAAACTACAAAATCGTGTTATTATGACTTTTGTATCTAGTAAACATTACTTTCGGCCATATTTTTAAGGTTGATATGATTCATTTTTACATAAAGTACATTATTATCTTAAATATTTATTCACATTCTGTATAAAAAAACTGTTGAAAGCTCCAAGAAAGACCATTCTAATTTCATAAATTGAACTACCAACACCATCAGCAGAAGTTTCAACATTCGACGCCGCGGCACCCTCCATCCAAAACTTCGGCGTCTGTTCATTTTTATATCTTCACATTGTTTCGTATTGTTTTGTCTTCTCAAAGATGAATCAAAATAATTATTTTGGAACAGTTTTAAATTATCAACTTCTTATAGAGGTTAAATGAGTATCGACCTAATGAATTAATTGTAACAACTATTATCATATATATTCTTTTTATTATTTATTATTTATTTCTAATTGTTTGTCAACACAATTGGTTATTATTTATAACTAATATATTCAATATGATGATAATTAGGATTTCCGAGTTTTCCTATACCTTTTATTCCAAAGGACGCCCATTCATCAGTAAAACGCCTCGAACGAAAATTTCAGATTTGTTAGTGCTTCTTAGTGCTTTAACTATTTTCGTTAGTGCTTTTTCCGTTTTCTACATATTAAGGATTTTTTAATTTCAAGGTCAGCCCTGACAATCTACCAAAATGGACGAAATTTGATACTTTCATTTAGTGCTTCTTAGTGCTTTAAATAGTTTCGAAAGCGCTTGTCTATTTTTTTACATATTTTAGATTATAAATTCAAGGTCAACCCCAAAACATTTTCCCATTGCCTCAATTTTGGTATCAGTTTTTAGGGCTTCGTTAGGGCTTCAAATAATTTCGAAAGTGCTTGTCTATTTTTTTACATATTTTAGATTGTAACATCAACGTCAACCCCAAAACATTTTGATACTGACTCAATTTTGGTATCAGTTATTAGTGCTTATTAGTGCTTCAAAAAGTTACAACCACGATTTTTTCCTTTAAGAGATATTTAACTTTTAATTTTCAAGGTCAAAAGAATTTGGGACCAAATTTGGAAGCAAACAAATACTGAATAATCAGGAAACAGAAAAGGCATTAAGAAAACTATCTAAAGCACTAAAAAGCACTAACGAAACGTCAAGAAACGACTCTAGATTTAAGTCAATCCCATATGATTTGAGGGCTGACCTTGAAAATTAAAAGTTAAATATCTCGAAAAGGAAAGGAAAGGTTTTGGGGTTGACATTGAAGTTAATATCTAAAATATCTAAAAAATAGACAAGCACTTTCGAAACTTTTTGAAGCATTAAGAAGCACTAATCAAAGTACCAAATTTCGTCCATTTTGGTAGATTGTCAGGGCTGTCAGGAAAAAAACTGCATATATTTAGTTGCTATATTCGGCGAGTTCTCGTCCAAATACGAATAATTATGTTTTATGGCGCTCTACTCTGTTCTGCGCAGAAAAAATTGGACTAGAGGGTAGGATTACTTAACATTAACCGGAAAATTCTGAAAAAAAATTTTTTGCACCCAATTTACTAGAATTCAAGCACATTTTCCTTGGCAAACACAAAAGTCACGTGGTGTGTGGGCCTCTTAACGAATAAATATTGTTCTGGAGATTTTATCCTCTATTTAAAATAAAAATTTGTTGCCTTTATTTAAAAAAATTAATATGCATTTTAAATTTACAAAAAACAATTGATATAAAGCATAAATCCGATTGACCGACTTTATAATTATTATTAATTAAATTTGGACACATTTCATCACAAACCCAATAATGTCATTATTCATAGCTATATGAAGCTAATTAATTTTCAATCAACAAGATTTATTAAAATCTAATTAATAATAATTATCCAACAATTATGACAGTTGTTTACGACCATTGTCTCAAATTGTTATTGAGCAATAAAGTTGAATCCACTTCGGAGTTGCGTCAAATGATAGTATCGCCGTATTGATTGAAATCGAGAGACAAGTATCTACAGAACTAAAAGCTAATTACTAATTTGGATTGCAAATGAATAGATCTTGTTGCTGAAAACGTAAATTGAACATAATTAACGTGATTTATGATTAGACGTAGATCATAAAGATATTAATAATAATAATAATAATGATTTTTTTTTTGTTAAAACACAGTCGGCAACTGTGTATAGGGATTTTCATTTCCTACGGCCTTACTCAATGTAAACGTTCATTTCCTACTAGTTTCACAAGCTACTGGACCAGTATAAATTAATAACGCTCTGCTAAAGTTCATTCAAAGTTATTTGATTTGCGGTATAGCTAGAATTAATTAACATATTTAGTATTGATATTACAAAACTATTTCAAAGAATAACCAAAGAAAAATAGTAAATAAAACGAATAAACTAAGAAAAAGGAAATCATAAAGAATAATCATGATAGATCGTTAAAAAAATTATTATAACAAAATTCACCTGTCAAAAATTGCACAAAAATATAAATATTAGTTATAAGATGGTTAAAAAACTGGCATAGAATAATAATATACCAGAATTTAATAGTTGAAATTTAAAAATCGCAAATTCGGAATAGTAAATAACCAATGGGGAGTTCAACAAAAATATAAACTCATGTCTTTTCTTTATTAACAGTTAGAATCAATCAAATAAAACCTATTGAGTTTAATTATTTAACGTAATGTAAGCTATATTTTTGAATAAATTAATTTAAAAATTCAAAAACTATTTGAATATGTCACTATTACGATCGTGACGTCACATATGTGCAATGAAGTCATCGTCAATCCATTAACTGCAAAAGTGTAAAGAAGAGAATACGAATAAAAAACAGCTGTTAAATCTCACTTATACAGACAAAGGTGGAGAAAACCATTATAAAATAATTGAATAAAGATGAAAACTTGGACCAATCCACTGTGTATTCGCATTCAAAATAGAGGGAGATAAATAGATATTAGATAAAGATAATGACTATTTTAACGAGAACAGGTAATAATTTTCTGTTTGGTATAAAAGTGCTGTACACCCTCAGCAGTTTCCTCTGTACTTGTCTCTTCAATTTATAAAGCATTTTTCTTCTGAATTGGCGATGTCGCAGTGTCTTTTTTTAAAGTTAAGGCTGCGATTAACAGCATGGTTCTGCCATAGATTCATAGATAACGCTAGCATACTAATGTAATGGTTTAAAATGTTCTACAGCGGTCCAACTAAAAAGTCGACACCACCTCGTACATTTCGGCACAAAAATGTTCTGACCCACTCTCCCATGATTTGGCAAACTTGCATCTCTGCAGATTTTTAGTAAATTTTAATATTTGTGTGTACTGAACTTCGTCTTCTATGCAACATTGCCAAATTTAATAAATGAAATAATATTGGCATTAATTAGAAATAAATTATGAACCAAAAAATATATAACGTATTTTATAACATAAATGGAATAGAAAAATATTTTAATCCGGGATATAATTAGTCTATTTTTTTTTAAACAATGACACAGAAAATGAAAAACCTAAAAAAAATATTATGTGAAGTATGGGAACTCTTTTTTTTAGGCAGAACCGGCAGCGTCGCTTCGATGATCGAGGGTGTCAATTATTATGAATTTGAAATCATTTTCATTTCGCCCCGTGATTGTTTAGTTGGGTGCTTTTTTTGTTGGATTTTGTTTATTTTATTATGTTTGAACTGTTTTTTGTGCTTCTGTTGTGAAACTTGTGTTTTCTTGAAAAAAAACATAAATTGAATTCTTGCTTATAGTATAATTTGGTAAGTATATATTTTCGGTAAAATAAATATTTCAACTCCTAACTCTTGTTTGTAAAATATAAATGCCTACGTTCTGTAAGTTATCATGTACTTACTTATTTTTAATATTTTAGATTAATTTTGATAATTGTATACAATGATATCTACTCATCATGGGTATAAATACAAACGTCAACCCAGTAAACCTCTAAAGAGAAATAATATGTTTTTGCTTATATTAACTTTGTTGTAATTAGTGATTTTTATTACAGGATTAATTTGGGTTCTATGCCATTATTGGATAAACAAAAATGTTTCCAATTGAGTGAACAAATACTATCTGACAATAATAAAACAGCTCCTAGTCAACATTCCAATTTAGAAATATTCTTTTATAAGCCAAGAAGAGTATGAAAGGTAATATAATTTTAAGTTTGTAACTTTTTTCTAAGGGGGTCGTGCGATGCGGTCTGTTTCGAGATGCGGTTACTTTATTTTTCTTACCTGCTCGAAGTACGAGATGCGGTCACATAGGCAATTATCCGCACTCAATAACAATCAAATCAAATCAATGTTGGTATAAAAAGGTTTACTATTAAGACAATTTTCAATATCCTACATAATAATTTCCAATCTTTAAATGCATATTACATACTTTTTTCGTCTCGGAATAACGATTATTAATTAAATTACGAAAATTTTACCATTTTCCTACAATTTTACCATTTTCCTAACGTTTCTACATTTCTTATGCCATCTTCAGTTTTTTTTTACTAAAGTTAAACAATACAATTATATGTTTAAAAAGCACTACATAATATATAAACAAATTAAAAATTATTTTTTAAAAAACTATATATTGTGAAAAGTTGATTAAAATATTACTAGCAATATAATATTCAGCAATAGATAAAATTTCGTTTTGATATACGCAAAAATGGAAATCCCTATAATACTATATATTTGCTTTATCTCTAAGATTTTATGATCCTATTAGGTATTTATTTACTTTGCCGAAATATAAATTTTAATCCGTATACCTGTGACGTATTTTTGGGATTTTCCAAAATTTGTAATAAAAAACTTTATAATTACGATTCTTTTCTTAATTTTATTAAAAAAATGGATCAAAAAATTTTTAAATTTTATTACGATTTTAAACTAAATTGAATAACTTTTATAATATTAATTGTTTATTGATTTTAAAATTATTCAAAAAAGATTTTAATTTTTTTAAGGTTAATACTGATATAAAAAATTAAAACAAAAACCCATTAAATTTGTATTAGAAAACTCTATAATTGTGATTTTTGTCAAAATTTTATTCAAAAAATCGTATCATTTAGTATAATAATAAATATATTTTTAAATATAAAATAATGTTTGTTCTATATGTCTGTATTGTTTAGGCTGCTTTTAATAATGGAAATAATAATTTTTTATCTATTTTAGGGAGTTACAATTGGCCAATTTACTAAAAAACTTTTGTATATTGGTGTAAGAAACAAATACTGTTGTCTGTGTGCCAGATATACAAACAGACAAGAAACACCTAAAAAACATGTGTTACAAAAACTGGGATGGAGAGTGATATTATAGTTGAAGGGTTTAGACAAAGTATGGAAATGCATAATTTAAAATACTTGCAAAGAATGTGTCACGAATCGCAACAATAGTACATCATATTATTATTTCCAAAGCTTCAAAAAAGGATCAGTCCAATTTCAAGTCTCAAACTACAAACTACCAACAATAACCAACACGTCACCGAAGATTCAATATCCTGCGTCGAGACGAACACCATCAGCAGAAGTTACAACTTATTTCTAATTTATTTATTTGTTAATTGTTTATAATTAATATATTTATTATGATGGTGGTAAGGTTTTCCGGATTTCCCTATACCTTTTATGCCAAATGGCGCCATCATTCTTCAATAAGACGCCCCGGAGCGCAATGGTAATTTTTCTTAATAAATAAATATATTGTTGAGATCTTTTGTGTTTTGATTTATGTTCGCTTGTCACCAAATTTTAAAAGAATTTCTGAGGTCATTACAATTATTAATAATATTGCTATTATTATTACTACGATTATTAAACACAACGTAAGATCCTAAAAGACGATCGCAGCTATAGGGGTAAAAGGCCACAGATATAAAAAAATGTAAAAATTATTGTTGCAATTAAATAACAAGGATAAATACATTTCTGGCAAAAAGTAAAATTTTAGACAGCAGGGGGTGAGAGGTCACAAATATAATGTTTATAATAATGGATTTTCTCTTTCCAATATCATCAAAATAAGCTACTGAAAAATTGATTTTTTTAGTATTAATCATATATTACAAAAATATTAAAGCTTAATTGTTTTTAGATAACAAAACTTTTATCATGAACATTTTCAAAAAAGTAAAATTACAAGTCCAATCGCCATATATTTGCAAATAGTATATATCAGAATTCCAGTAAAGTTGGTAACTGGGTTTAATAATTATTTTTGGACAATATTATTTTAAAATCAACATTGGTCAAAATATGAGCTATTGAATGAAGTAGTTTAGTTACAGAATTATGAAACGAATTTAAATGCCATCGAAAAAACCATTCACAATAAATTTGTTGTTTAAAAAAATCAATTAACCACTTATTTAGCATTGTATTATAATAAAAATTGTTCATAGTAAAGCTTAAACTTTGCTTTATTTAGAACAAATTTAAAAAGTCATGCAATCTTTTTACTTTTTTAAATTACTGTCTTAGAAATGACTGATATTTTTGCATGTGTCATTTTGCCGCCATTTTTGTGTTAATCGCAGCCCAAATCGAATCTGCATTAGAATTGACAACCCTGCTTTCTATAATGGCTAAAATGCGTCGCAAGAAAAGTCTCAATTTCAGTGTAAAAGAAGAAATTCCTAACTTCCGATCACTTAAAGTTACTAAAATTCAGTGTCAACTCTGGCGGTCAAACCAGTGAACTATAATCTAGTGACAAAATGGCGGTTTTGTTATTATTTCAAGAATTTCCAGTAAAAGACAGTAATTGGCTTTAATAATCATTTTCTGACATCAATATTTAAAATCAACATTGTCAAATATATGAACTATTCTATGAAGCAGTTTAGTTACAGAATTATGAAAAGAATTTAAATGCCATTGAAAAAACCATTCACGATAAATTTAGTGTTTTTAAAAAATTAATTACCCACTTATTTAACATTGTATCGTACTGAAAATTGTTCATAGTAAAGCCCAAACTTTGCTTTATTTAGAACAACTTAAAAAAGTTATACAATCTTTTTACTTTTTTAAATTACTGTCTTCGCAATGACTGATGTTTTTGCATGTGTTATTTTACCGCCATTTTTGTTGTAATCGCAGCCTTAAACTTGAGGTATCAAGTTTAACAGTTTTTTGTGTAAATTATATATTGCACTAAACTTGGTATTTAATACCTTTTTACTTATCTTACTGGTGGATGGTTCACTTTTAGAACAGGTATCAAATCTTCTCTTCTTTGTACTAGATGCTTCTGGTCAATCGAAAATATGGGGTACAACATGTTTTTTGAGGATAATTTTGCCTCGCATCATTCAATGTTTATGAATCAACACAATATTGAACTATGTAAGAAAGCATACATTATTTTATACAGAGTGTCCCAGGAGTTCGTACCCAAAACTTGGGAGATGATAGAGGGGCTAAAATTAATGATGGTACTTCATATAAAATTTGTCCCTTACGTTTGTCGTTAACGAATTATAGGGCTCCAAAGTTAAAAATTAAAAATGGTTTTTTATTTATAATTATTAAACTACTTATTTGAAATAAATTCGCACTTAATAGCGTTATAAACAAATCTGCACTACCCTTGTGAAGTCAAGTATGTTGAAATGAGTTTTAGCACCGTAAAAAGTTGACTATCATGTCAATGTCATGTAATATGTCAATTGTCAAGTAGAAAGAAGAAGGTTAATTTTGTATGTAGAAGTACACGTTTTATTGTTAGTTAAAATTAAACAGTTAAAATACTCTACCTTTTTAATATAAAAGAATACATAAAATAAAAAACAAACACTATATAAAAATAAAACTCAACAGGTTATGGGACCAGGAATACTCTAAAAAAAAAAGTGAATTAAAAATATATACCTACCTAGTGAAAACTCGTGACTAAAAGCCATGGCAAACGAAACTGAAATTGCAAACATTGATAAGCTTATAAATGCTGAAACATATGAACTATGGGATTTTCAAATATCAATATTTTGTAAAGCAAGTGGCCTTTATGCAATTATAAATGGCGATGAGAAATGCGATAATTTGACTGAAGATAAAGACAAAAAAGCTTGGATACAAAGGGATGCCAAAGCACAAAAAATAATAATATCAACAATCGACAAAAAAGTGCTAGTTCACATCATGAATTGTAAAACTTCTGCGGATATGTACTTGAAATTAAAAACAATATTTAAGAAAGATACAGAAGACCAAAAATGTCATCTTTTACAAGAGTTCTTTGGTTGCCAATTTGAAAAAGGTACAGATTTATCATCTCATATAAGTCCATTACAGAATATGGCCTTTAGATTAAAATCATTAAAGCAGGATATCAGTGATGATATGTTAATATCAAAAATATTGAGTACATTACCCGAAAGGTTCAGATATTTTAAGACAGCATGGGAATCAACAGCACAACAAGATAAAACATTAAGTAATCTTATAGCAAGGCTGTTGGCTGAAGAAAACACCAATAAAATAAATAATGGCAAAGAAAGATCAGTAGCATTTAATAGCACAGAAAAATACTGCTATATTTGCAAAAAATCAGGGCACTTGGCAAGATTTTGCAGAAATAAAGCCAGTACAAGCAGAAATGTTTTTGATAAAAATAAAAATCAAGAAAGTGGCAGATATGATAGAATGTTCTGCAAAATTTGCAAAAAGACAAACCATACTGAGGCCAGTTGTTTCTTTAAAAACAAACAGAAAACAGATGATACCAAAAATGAAAAAGTGTCTTTTTTGGCAGAAAGTGAAACTTTTAAAAATACCAATAAAAATACATTTGTATTAGATTCTGGCAGCACTTCACATATGGTGAACGACATTGAAATGTTCGAGAGCATAAAACAAGAGAGTGTAGACATATGCGTTGCAAAGAAAAATTTCCAAATAACAGCTGAAGGTATTGGAACAATTGAAACAGAAAAATGCCTTTTAAGAGAAGTGTTATATGTACCAGAACTTACCAAAAATCTATTGTCAGTCTGCGCAATTACTGAAAATGCAGGAAAAGTAATATTTGAAGAAGATAGAGTTTACGTACTAAAAAACAATATGAAAGTTATAGAGGGAAAGAAAAATGAAAAAGGACTATATATGGTAAATTTTAATGAACAAGATGAGTATACAGAAGAGAGTTACTTGAGAGAAACCAAAGAAGAAAAAGTGCAAAATTGGCATAGAAAACTTGGACATATTAATATAAAAAGCATCATGAAGAAAATGGTCCAATTAGAAATGGTAACAGGAATAGATTTAAATAAAAAAGATTGTGACTGTTTTGAGATACCTTGTGAGATCTGCTTAAAATCAAAACAAAGCAGGTTTCCTTTTAACTCAGAAAGAACAAGAGCATTACGACCATTGGAAATAATACATACAGATTTATGTGGTCCAATAGATCCAATGACATGGGGCAATAAAAAGTATATACTCACAGTTATTGACGACTATACAAATTTGACAATGATCTATTTATTAGAATTTAAAAACGAAACAACTTCTTACATAAAGGAGTATATAGAAGAAAATGAAAGAACTAAAAATGAAAAAGTAGCAAAGATTAGGTGTGATAACGGAGGAGAATATGTGAATGAAAAATTACTGAATTACTTGAAAGAAAAAGGCATAAAACTTGATAATACAATACCACACACACCTCAATTAAACGGCAAGGCTGAACGCCTAAATAGAACTTTAATTGAAAAAGTAAGATCTCTGTTATTTGACACAAATATGAACAAAAAGCTTTGGGATGAAGCAGCTAGAGTCGCCAGCTATATACTAAACAGAAGTCCTACAGAGTCTTTACTTCTAGACATAACTCCAGTAGAAATGTGGACAAACAAAAAACCAGATTTAAGGAGATTACAAATTTTTGGATGTGAAGCATATGCAAAATCACTAGGATACCAAAAAAAACTTGAAGAACGAAGTGAAAAATATTTATTCGTTGGTTATGCACCAACAAGATATAGACTATGGGATGAAAAGAAACAAAAAATAATAATAAGAAGAGATGTTGTATTTAAAAAATCTAAAAATGACTTATCAAGCAAACTAACAATTAAAATTGATGAAGACAAAGAAAACTTTGAAGAAATAGAGCAACATCAACATGAAGTTGAAAATGTGTTACAAGATTACAATTTGAGACAAAGGTTAGAGCCAGATTTGGTGAACAATGAAAACGAGCAAGAAAACGTAACAGTTAATGAAATAGAATACATTTATGAAGAAACGTCAGACTCAGGACAAGGAGAGTGTAGTAGAACAGGAAGAAGAATAAAAATGCCAGCTCGATATGAGGATTATGTATTATTAACCTATGAAGAGGCAATCCAAAGTGAAGAGAAAAATCTATGGAAAAAGGCTATAGAAGACGAAAAACAATCATTAAATAAAAACCAAACATGGGAATATGTTAGCAGAGAGGAAACGAATGGAAAGAAAATACTGACAAACAAATGGGTTTTTAGAGTTAAGGACAATGGAACCTATAAGGCCAGACTCGTCGTCAGAGGTTGTCAGCAAACAAAAGGACTTGACTATGACGAAGTTTTCAGTCCAGTCGTAAATGTTAACTCATTAAGAATGCTGTTAGCGATATCCACACAAAAAGATTACAAGTTAAAGAAATTCGATATCAAAACTGCATTTCTTTATGGAACATTAACAGAAGAAATATATATGCAAATTCCAGAAGGTTATAATGAAAAACAAGGACAAATTTGTAAACTTAAAAAGGCTTTGTACGGCCTCAAGCAAGCTCCAATGAGATGGAACGAACATTTCACAACTTTTCTTAAAGAAAATGGGATGGAGGCATTAAGTATTGATCAGTGTATATTCAAAAATAAGAATGGAACATTATTCTTAGCCATCTATGTTGATGACGGATTAATAGTTGGAGAAAAGTCAGAAGAAATAGACTTTTTACTCAGAAAACTAGAAGAGAATTTTGAAGTAAAGAAATTTGAAAAAGTTGATAGCTTTCTCGGTTTAAGATTGACAAGAGGCGAAGATTTTATAAAACTAGACCAAGAAAACTATACACAAACTGTATTAGAGAAATTTCATATGGAAAAATCAAAACCAGCAGCTACACCAATCACTGATTATGAAGAAAAATCAATGCTCGAGCCAAATGAACAAATCAAGTTTCCTTATCGTGAAGCAGTGGGCAGTCTGCTCTATTTATCTAACCGAACTAGACCAGATATAGCCTACTCAATCGGCTACTGTAGCAGAAATCTAGATAATCCAACAAAAACAGACATAAATAATGTAAAAAGGGTTTTACGTTATCTGGGAAGTACAAAAACAGATGGAATAGTCTACAAGAAAAATGGAGATAGTCAAACAATAAAAGCATATAGTGACAGCGATTTTGCTGGAGATAAACAATCAAGAAAGAGTACTACAGGCTACGCTGTATTCTATAGTGAAGGTCCTGTTAGCTGGTGCTCAAGAAAACAACCAGTAGTAGCACTCAGCAGCACTGAAGCAGAGTTTATAGCAGCAGCAGAAACAGTGAAAGAAATACTGTACTTAAAAGTTTTACTGGAAAATTTGTTAATGAATAGTGCAGACGTTGTTTTAAACATGGACAATCAAAGTGCAATAAGTATTATTAAAAATGGGCAATTCAACAAAAGAAGCAAACATATAGACGTTAGGTTTCATTTTATTAATGAAAAAGTAAGAGAAGGTTTAATTAAAGTAGGATATTTATGTACTGAGAATAATGTAGCGGATATTTTTACTAAAGCATTGAATAATGTAAAGTTTCAAAACATAAAACTGTATTGGTTCGATAAGTACTTTTAAGATTTTGTATGTTAAAAATATTTAGATTTTAAGTTGATTTTTTTATATGATAATTTAAAGAATATTTTTCTTTGTAATAATTTAAAAACGATTATTTGTTTATAAAATAACATTTTTGTAATTATTAGGACAAGGTGTTGAAATGAGTTTTAGCACCGTAAAAAGTTGACTATCATGTCAATTGTCAAGTAGAAAGAAGAAGGTTAAGTTTGTATGTAGAAGTACACGTTTTATTGTTAGTTAAAATTAAACAGTTAAAATACTCTACTTTTTTAATATAAAAGAATACATAAAATAAAAAACAAACACTATATAAAAATAAAACTCAACAAGGTACGGACTAAGTTCAATGGTTAATGAGACACATTTTTTTTATCTATCATTTTTTTCACTTCTAAATATAACAGCTAAATTACACAAACATCTTTAAAAGAAAAAAGTCCTCTTGTAACAACTCGATAAAATTAATGGTTTAAGAGATATGTGCAATTTTATGTGGCACTGCACATCAATGGCGCGTTCACCATTTTTTAAAAATTACTTACAATTAAAGGAAACATCTCGTATTAGAGCTCGATTATTTTGAGATAAGTACATTTAGTTTAGGCCACGCCCCAGTTGGCGCAGCACGTCATAAACTTTGTGGACCTTATTTTATGGCGCTAAGTTCAAATCTGCTGCGGTAGGGGTATCTGATATTTTAGCAGTGGCGTGTGTAAATTAATAAAATATTTTAAATTGAAAATACTTTAAAATAAAAAGTAGCATTTAAAATTTCAACTATTTGTAAGTTAAATTGCTATTAAACTTTAAAGTAATAAAACAAGTAAAAGTTTAAATAAATAATTTATATTTTATTAAAATGTTTATAATTTTAACTGTTTCCATCACTATCTTCGCTCCGAAAGGTCGGAATCTCACTCATCTGTATATTCATCCATCAGATTTTCTTTTTGAATATATGCATCCTCATATTTTGCGGAATGGTCCACCAAGTTTGCCCATTCTTATGCTTTCAAATTTTTTTCTTGCTAACTTTTCAACATCATCCAACTTAAATGTTGTATTATGTTGACCCACCCAATTTTTTACCGTGGCCCATATTTTTTAGATGGGATTTAGTTCAGGGTGATACGGAGGCAACCGTAATACTTTGTGACCATTTTCTTCAAGAAGATCATCTAAAAGAAAATTCGGCGCGGGTTGGTGAGCTTTAATTAATGTGTACAGTTCTGGTTTGGTCATTTTAGCATCATACGGAATATGGTTTTTAATGAACCATCTTTAGCCTCGTTTTTCATAAAGTTTAACAGGCGTGAAATTATTTCCTTGGCTAATTTTTTTTGTTCCATTTCGAACAACAAGCTAAAAATTTAGGTTTCATTAGCATTTTTGAAAATATCATAAAAATAGGATACAAATTAAAGACTCAGAAGGGATTTAAAATATTTCAGAATGCACGGTTTCGCCTTAGATTATTATTTAGTTGTATTTAAATGTACTTACCAAAATACACATAAAATGAATTAAATTAAAGTTAATATAGACACACAAATCGAAGCACAAAAGCACAAAAACACAAGAAAACTCAAAATAGCTAAATAAATGCAACAAGTACTACAAATAAGTAAAACTACGCTACTGAATCCAAATTTTATGAGCGACAGGCGACTCGGACCACAGTTAAAGCTCTCTGACCACGCCTACAACCTAAATTGGTTTCTGCACATTATGACGAAATGTACTCATCTCAAAATAATCGAGCTCTACCACCGAACAACCCGAACAGTAACTCAAGTTAGCGGGTAAGGTGACGCATCTGACTCGCGCATTCCAAATCGCCATTTTTTAGGCTACATTTCAGCCGTTGTCGCACTTTATTTTGAGTCATAGTTGTCAAGTTCTGTTGTGTTGTTCTTGGTATTTAGGGATTTTTTCTAATTGTAATATTATTGTGAATTTTGACTTGTGATAGTGCTGAGAGTATATATTTGGAGAATATTTCTTTAAAAAAAGGCAATTGTGTATGTGTGTTTTTATAAAGCATATGAGAATGAAAATTTAAATACTTTTGGGAAGTTAAACATGCCCGATAACCAATTCGTTTTTTGTTATTTCAATGTTAGAAGGTGTGTTTCAAGAATATTTTTAAAAAATTTCATTTAAACATGGTGTTTTTAAAAATTTACTTTTTTCTTTTAGAAAATTCAATTTTGTACATCCATGTAAGGATTTCCCCTGAAGAGTATTTGTTGAATCTATATGGTAGATTAAGATTGTATTATTCCTTAAAATATGTAAATAGAAATTTTAAATCAACGAAAGAACAACAAAACTTATTATTTAGAAACACCAATGATTTATCTTCGTTTGCGCTATTTTATACATTGTTATACATCTTTTTTGAACTTTTATACATTTTTTACATCTTTTCCTTTGCATTTTTTTATACCTTTATATTTTTATTGATAAATTTGTTTTATTAAATATATTTCTTGTTTTTCATTGGAATATCAACCGATCTTGTGCTTTCTACCCTCTATTTAGTTTAAAAACATGAAAACTAGCTTCGCCTGATTGTAAATAAAGAAATAAAGTCGAGTTTGTAGAAAATTATTTACCGGATTATTTCAGTTGTAAAATATTATAAAATTTTCAATAACTTAGTTTTTTGGACTGAACAAATATATGAAACATCGCTGTAAACAATATCAATTTTTATTAAAACACGCTAGCCCTCTAGAACAGACTCTGGACAGTACATATGGGCAAAGCCAGTCCTGAGAGTGTAGCCAAAAACATGGCGTAAGTTCACCAGAATTTGCTGCTAAAGTGTAATGGTATTTTCGACGAGTTACCCTTCGAGTTGTTCCGTGGTATTACTATTGAATTCTTAATAAATCACGACAATCTACATTTAGAATAATAAACTTGTACAATTTTTATAAATTTTATTTATTTACTGGTTTTATTTACAATACTGATGTAAGAAAAATTGAATGAAAACGAATAGGAACATCTTAATTAAACAAAAGTAAAAATACGAAAACAACAATAAAAACCTTAAAAAAGATATTCGATGTAAGAATGAAATTTCACATTTTCTAGTTTTCCAACAAATATTTACAAATTTTAACAAAGCTACAGAATTTCATTACAACACATCAAAGTAAGAAGTAACGAAAGAATTAACGATAATAAAAAAATGCCAAACAGTAAAATAAATTTACAAAAAAGGTTCAATATGGGCTCTCCTTAATTCCACACATTTTCTAAGTTTTCTAAGATTAGATCTTTGCACTTGGAATAACATTCCAGGATTATGTCGTATGTTTTCGCAGTGAAAACGTATCCTATCAATTAATTCGTTTCTTGTATTTACAGGTGTTCTGTAAACTAAACTTTTAAGATAGCGCCATAAATGAAAATCGCATGGGTTGATATCTGGGAAACGAGTTGGCCATTGAAATGGTCCACCCCTTCCTATCCACTTATTTGGAAAAATATTGTTTAGATGGTCATGTACAACAAGACTGAAGTGATGGGGTGCCCCATGGTGCATAAACCACATAAGTTGGTGCGTTTGTATAAGTACATCTTCTAATAAAATTTGCAGATTATTCTGCAAAAATTGTAACTAAGACTGTCCATTTAAACGATCGTTGAGGATATACGGGCCAATTAACTAGTTGTCTATAATACCTGCCTAGACGTTGACTATAAACCTGTTTTGGTTTTTAGTCTGAATCATGCCGTGGGGATTTTCATCATCCCACAGATGTAGGTTATGGAAATTAATTATACTGTCCCTAGTAAAACCTGATTTATTTGTAAATAATACATTTTGTATGAAATGTCGGTCTTCCCGTTGTTTAGTACGTTTTCTTCAATTAGCGGAGTGCGTACGTTTCTTATACGTCCTTCACCACCTCTCTTTGGTAAAAATGATTAAAATGTAATTACCCATTTCAAGAACCCGTTTATAAAATTGCCACATTAAGCTAAACGTACCTGTTTCTCTTAAACTCCGATCTACGTATTGAAAAGTTCTTCTATTTGGTAACCTTCGATTTGGATAACGTTCCGAATAAAGCCTTCTAGCAAGGGTGGAATTCCCCTTCGCCATTCCAAACATCATGTACCGGGTGGGCAAATAAGAACGGCCGTCGGCCATATCTTCGGATCAGATTGTAGTACAGCTTTGGACAAAAAAAATTATAATAAAAGTGGCCTCGAGAAAAACCTGGAAATTACTTATAGAATTGTAGGTCTACCGCTAGAGGGCGTTATTAAATAAAAAATATTTAAAAAGCCAAATTTTACAAAACAAGAAGCATTACAAAAACGATTACCGTATTCTTCAAAAAAGTATGCGTATATTTGATAATACAAGTTTTGGTCTAACTATCCAAATAACTGGTAGGGGAGAGTGGGAACTTTGTTATAAAAAATCTGATGTGGCCAGCACATGACCTCTCGCCATTTTTGAATCAAAAATTTACAGGTTGACACAAAAAAGTATGAAAAAAAATTATATTTTTGTAAATCTGGCAACAATGGCAAAAGTTTCGAAAATTTTAATGAGATGAAAAATAAACTATAGGGTATACAAAATATATGTGTAAAACTTTATTGCCCTTTTGTTTAGTAATGACGTCATCACTCATAGCAACTGCCACTTGCGGTTGTCCGATGGACACCAAAATCTAATCAGATCTAATCTAGGGTATCAGAATCATGTATGCAAAATTTCAAATTTTTTTATTCAGTAGTTTTTGAGTTATCGTTACTACAACATCCATCCTAACACACACACACACACACTAACACACTAACACACACACACACAGACATCATCGCGAAAATATTAAAATCGTATTCTAGGGACCCTAAAACGTGTTTATCCATTGAAAACTCACTACCAAATTTTTAGCATGATTCCTATACCTCTCTTATCTGAAGGGCGAGAGGTAAAAAAATACTATAACTCCGATTCTACTTAACCGATCTTTGCAAATTCAGTCTTAATAAAAAGAGCTCTTTTCCACCTGTATAATGTCTATATTCTCAACTCCACTTAGTAAGTAACGTGCACGTTAGAGGGCGTTATTTAAAGTTTTTTAGAATTCTAGTTATATTTGGAAAATATTAAATAGAAACATGCAGTTTTAATAACAGAATATAAAAGTAGACGAAATTAGGAACGTAATGGCGAAAACTACATATCGATATCTTTTTCCTATCCCGAGATATATTAAGAAATTTTTAAATGTTGGGAATTTTTTGTCAACCTTCAAGTAGATTAGTTAGATCCAACGGAAATAAACAAATTTAGTCTTGTCAGAAAGGCTTTACATTGGTCTATGTGCAGTAATTAAAAATAATTTCATAATAATGTTACGGTTCTCGTTGAAAGGCATTACCTATAAGGTAATTATTATCAATTTTTACCTCTCGCCCTTCAGATAAGAGAGGTATAGGAATCATGCTAAAAATTGGGTATTGAGTTTTCAATGGATAAACACGTTTTAGGGTCCCTAGAATACGATTTTAATATTTTCGCGATGATGTCTGTGTGTGTGTGTTAGTGTGTGTGTGTGTTAGTGTGTGTGAGTGTTAGTGTGTGTGTGTGTGTGTGTTTGGATGGATGTTGTAGTAACGATAACTCAAAAACTACTAAATGAAAAAATTTTAAATTTTGCATACAGGATTCTGATACCCTAGATTAGATCTGATTAGATTTTGGTGCCAATCGCACAACCGGAAGTGGCAGTTGCTATGGGTGATGACGCCATTATTATACAAAACGGCAATAAAGTTTTACACATATATTTTGTATACCCTATAGTTTATTTTCATCTCATTAAAATTTTCTAAACTTTTGCCATTGTTGCCAGATTTTTTATTTGGCGTACCTACAATAAAAAATCTGATGTGGCCAGCACATGACCTCTCGCCATTTTTGAATCAAAAATTTACAGGTTGACACAAAAAAGTATGAAAAAAAATTATATTTTTGTAAATCTGGCAACAATGGCAAAAGTTTAGAAAATTTTAATGAGATGAAAATAAACTGTAGGGTATACAAAATATATGTGTAAAACTTTATTGCCGTTTTCTATAATAATGGCGTCATTTCAAATTTTTTTATTCAGTAGTTTTTGAGTTATCGTTACTACAACATCCATCCAAACACACACACACACACACACACACACACTAACACACTAACACACACACACACACTAACACACACACACAGACATCATCGCGAAAATATTAAAATCGTATTCTAGGGACCCCAAAACGTATTTATCCATTGAAAACTCACTACCCAATTTTTAGCATGATTCCTATACCTCTCTTATCTGAAGGGCGAGAGGTAAAAATAATTAGAGGTAGAATTCCGCCTAAATAATTTCAATTAAATGAATTTTATTATAAACTGAAAGACAAATGTCTCTTATGGAAATTGCTCAAGAATATCCATGTTCGGTATATCTTAAAGGTGCATCCAGACCGGTGCAACAAACAGCGCAAATCGTTCGCGAACATTTTGCAACAAGCATTCAGGTGAGCGCGGATAACTTCTAAACTGCAGCAACAATTTTTTGTTTGTCACTGTTCGTTGATGTTTCTATTTTTGTTCGTCAGACTCGCTGTGTAATTCTATTAATTAAATAACACTCTCACGGTACCTACTTCCAAGCATATTCAAAATTCAATATATTTTGACACTTCAATATGTTTCTACAAACTAAACTGCGTACGCGCGTGTAATTCAAATTCCACGTCCAATCTGACGCGCACAAACAAGCTAATTTCATTTGATGTACACACATCGCATGGAAAACATTTTGCGCTGAGCAAAACAGCGCGCGAACGAATAGGCGTGAGCGCGCTTCCGTCCAAACCGAGATGTTTTGCAACGTACGCGAACGTTTTGCGCTGTTTGTTGCACCGGTCTGGATGCACCTTAACACTTACAATAGGTAATGAATTGCCAGTTCAAATCAAGTAGGCTATGATATTTAAGCTAATGCTACATATTATGGCAGGTAATGAATTGACAGATGAAATCAAGCAGGCTATGATTTATACGATATGTCAAACATTACTTGTCTTGTTATATGTTTCTACAACGAAAATTTGATAAGAATTACCTTATAGGTAACGCCCTTCAGCGAGGACGGTAACATTATTATGAAAATATTTTTAATTAATATTAAATTGTTAAAACTACATGTTTCCATTTAAAATTTTCCAAAGGGAACAAGATTTTTAAAAACTTTAAATAACGCCCTCTAACGTGCATGCTACGTACTAAGTGGAGTTGAGAATATACCCTTACACTGATGAAAAAGAGCTCTTTTTAACAAGACTAAATTTGCAAATATCGGTTTAGTAGAATCGGAGTCATGGTCGTTTTTTCATAACTCTCCCCTACCTCTAATTTGGATAATTAGACCAAAACTTGTATTATCAAATATACGCATATTTTTTTGAAGAATACGGTAATCGTTTTTGTTATGCTTCTTAATTGGTCAAATTTTGTAAAATTTGGCTTTTTAAATATTTTTTATTCAATAACGCCCTCTAGCGGTGGACCTACAATTCTATAAATAATTTCCAGGTTTTTCTCGTGGCCACTTTTATTATAAATTTTTTTTTTCCAAAGTTGTACTACATCCGATCCGAAGATATGGCCGACGGCCGTTCTTATTTGCCCACCCGGTACATATCAGCATACTTATTAAAAGTAAAATCTTCCATTTTTGAAATTAAAATAAATAATATGACAACAAATTATTTTTTTCTTTCTCACCCTCTCAAGTGTCGACATACATACGACAAATATTGAAATGAATTAAAAGTGAATTGACAGTCGCCTACTTAGAATAATGTTTTTTTTATTAAGATAGTACAAATACGATTCACATTAAAAACTTATTATTTTAATAAGTTTTTATTACTGCTGACTTGCTGTAAATGACTGGTATTTGTTGGAAAACTAGAAAATGTGAAATTTCATTCTTACATCGAATGTCTTTTTTGGGGTTTTATTGTTGTTTTCGTATTTTTACTTTTGTTGAATTAAGATGTTCCTATTTGTTTTCATTCAATTTTTCTTACATCACTATTGTAAATAAAACTAGTAAATAAATAAAATTTATAAAAAGTGTACAAGTTTATTATTCTAAATGTTGATTGTCCTGATTTATTAAGAATTTAATAGTAATACGAGATGTTTCCTTTAATCGTATTTTAAAAAAATGGTGAACGCGCCATTGATGTGCAGTGCTACATAAAATTGCACATATCTCTTAAACTGTCAATTTTATCGAGTTATCATAAGAGGACGTTTTTCTTTTAAATATGTATGTGAAATTTAGCTGTCATATTTAGAAGTGAAAAAAATGATAGATAAAAAATGTGCCTCATTAACCATTGAACTTAGTCCGTATCTGACTTCACAAGGGTAGTGCAGATTTTTTTATAACGCTATTAAGTACGAACTTATGGTTTTTATAAATGGTTAGTTTTTGATTTATTTCAAATAAGTAGTTTAATAATTAAAAATAAAAAATCATTTTTAATTTTTAACTTTGGAGCCCTATAATTCGTTAACGTAAGGGACAAATTTTATATGATGTTCCATCATTAATTTTAGCCCCTCTATCGTCTCCCCAGTTTTGGGTACGAACTCCTGGGACACCCTGTATAAATGCATTTAAATACTTACGTCTTCGCAACAAAAATTAGTTATTTTTTTATTAAAATTAGTTAGTCTTACAACAATGCCTCCGGCGATCTTCATAATTGGAACAGTAACAAAATTTTTGTTAGGTGTTTTAAATATTGTATTTAAACAATATGGTATAAAAAAAATTTTATATCGTTTATCGATAACGTCTTTTACTATAGCAACCAAATTTATGTAATCAACACGACCCAGAAGATAAAGTAAACACAATTAAAAATACATTGACCCAACAACGCCTTATAAACAAACGTCACCTATATTTGAAATTTTCGATTTTAATTAGAGAAACTGGCCTAAGTTAATATCATGCTACAGCTATTGCACGTAAGTGACGTAGGCGCACTACAATTTTTTCATCTCTTTTTCACTCGTCAACATTCAAGACTTCGTCCTTGACGGCTTTTTCACACCGAAAGAACTAATCATCGAAATAGGTACCAAGACGAGTCATTACATATTTTCCTACGACCACCTATGAAAAATACAAATAGCACAACTGTTTTGATATTTGGAAAGTGTCTCATATCAACATACACGCATACCAGCCGTGTGTTATAATACCGCGCTGCGTGTTATTATAACGCACGCTTGAATGAACTATCAAAAAGAGGACGAAATATGCTACTTATGTACATACATAATAAATTTTACTTACCATTTTAAAACTGATCTAATAGTTGCTTGTTATTTTCCTACGACCACCTAATAACTAAAATGTTTTGAAATATTATTTTAAGGTTATGAACTGTCCATTTGAATTATGAAACAACTTCAGTGTAAACGAATGTATGCAATACATAAGACGTTTGGGTATTGTGTGTTGCATAAGTCTTGTTACCCGATTCTTAAATTTATTAATAGTTTGTAATTCAAAATTAATTTTAGGTTTAAAATTGCAAATTTTACAAGTTATTAAAGTAAAAAATATATAAATATTATTTAAAATGTTTTTTTTAATTGGCTTGGTGCTAAGGTTATATTTTTTATAAAAGTGAAATATAATAAAATAGACTTATGTCAAAATTACTGGTTCTATGTTGTGTGAATTCTGAACAGAATAATTAGGTACTTTGGGCCAAAACTGGCTTACATGTAAAACCTATTGACCTGTCAAAATACTGTATTGAAAAATGTATCGAAATAGTAGGTTTAAAGTGGATATTAAATCCAAAAAATAGTGTATTAATTTTGACTTGTTATCGTTCACCCTCTGGGAATTTCGAAACATTTTTTAACAACCTAAATTCATTACTATTTGATGTGTATGATCATAAAACTTCTGCACTACTTAACGGAGATTTCAATTTGAGCTCCCTTAAGCATAATGAATCGAGCCGTCTTTTAGATTTACTAGCATCATTTAATCTTAGTCCTAGAATAGATGAGCCCACTTATATAACTTCCACGAGTCAAAATACCTTAGACCAGATTTTTACCAATATTTCTCTCAACTCAAATTGGAAAGTTT
Organism: Neocrepidodera transversa; assembly: GCA_963243735.1. Lineage (NCBI taxonomy): Eukaryota > Metazoa > Arthropoda > Insecta > Coleoptera > Chrysomelidae > Neocrepidodera > Neocrepidodera transversa. The sequence continues at coordinate 18,273,189 of OY725354.1, read as the reverse complement.
GCGATACTATAATATCTAGGCATCGTGCAGTACTCTTTGAAGTAGATAATAATACTAAGGGTGTAGTTACCAAAAACATCTATTCATTTAATCACGATATTTCTGACATGAATGTCCAAAATCTGAAAGCTGCTTTAATAAATGAACGCTGGACTGAAATGTATAGTTCTGAAGATTTAGATGTTAAATTTAATTCATTTTATGACATTTTGCAACATTATTTTAACCGTGAATGTCCCAGGAAACGAAAAATAATAAAAAAAGAACCTAAAAATTGTTGGGTTAATGACTTCGTAAGACTGTCTTCTCAAAAGTTAAAAGAGTTATATAAAATACAAAAACTTAAACCAGAACTAAAATGTAAGTATCTGAATGACAAAAATCAACATAAAATATTAGTAAAACAAACAAAAAATAAATACTATCAAGATAAAATAAACAATTCAGTTAACATTAATAAAACAACTTGGAATATCATTTCGCAAGTCACTGGTAAAAATACTAAAAATCATTCTGAGATCCCCCACTTTGAAGTTAATGGTATATTAACAAATAACGCAGAAATTGTATGTCACAAATTTAATAAATATTTTATTGAAGCTCCAGTTGAAATTATTAAAAAAATAAATAACAGTCATAACGCTAAATTAGCTAAAGCGCAATGCAGTGGCCTTAAAAACAGTCTATTTCTACAGGCTATTACGAGAGAAGAAGTCCGATATATTATTAAACACAAATTAAAAAATAAACATTCTTGTGGTCCCGATAATCTTTCTAGTGTTTTAGTTAAAAATATCTCGGAGGGATTAGTGGAACCTTTAACTCATTTAATAAACGAATCACTTAGCCAAGGAATTTTCCCTTCCGCGCTAAAAAAAACAATAATATCGCCCATATTTAAGAAAGGGAATCCACAAAAAATAGAAAACTATCGACCAATAGCTTTAACATCTGTTATCTCCAAAATTTTTGAGTATACCATACTAGAACAATTGCTCAGGTTCTTGAATCTAAATAATTTATTATATGACGACCAACATGGTTTTAGACACAAACATAGTACTACCACAGCAATTCATTCGGTTTATCAAAGAATTCTTGATGCCATTGACGCTGGCGTCGAAGCGACAGGGATATTCTGTGACCTTAGTCGTGCCTTCGACTGCGTTAATCACAAGGTTTTATTAGATAAACTCTCTCAATACGGCATTCGTGGTGTTCCGCAAAATTGGTTTGATTCATATCTACGGGATCGACCTCAAGTTGTGAAATTAAATCATATAAAAAGTAACTATTTAACGACAAATTATTCTACTGAACTAGTAAACAATAATGGTGTTCCTCAGGGTTCTATCCTGGGTCCAATATTGTTTACTATATATCTAAACGAACTACCTAAAAGCCTGATACAAGCTTTCACATGCCTGTATGCTGATGATGCAACAGTGCTCTTCACAGACAAATCTGATAAATATATCCAGACCAAGATTACTTCAACATGTGAAATACTTGTCGACTGGTTAAGCGATCATTCATTACACATAAACCCTGCTAAAACTAGTTATATGGTTTTTCACACCCAAAGGAGAACTAATGTACCCTCTTATGATGTCTCTGTAAATAATGAATCCATCAAAAAAATTAATTCCACTAAATTTTTTGGGTATACATTTGGACAGCAATATGACATTTAACACGCACTGTAGCAAAGTAACAAAATCTTTAAATAGTATGTGTTATCAGATTAGGGTGTTACAGGAAGTCCTTAATGAAGGTGGGTTACGCTCATTCTACTTTGGCCAGGTGCAACCTAAACTTACCTATGCAATTACTATCTGGGGAAGCTCGTTGGGAGTTTATGACGTTTTTGTTGCTCAAAAACGAATATTGAGAACTATGTTCAATGCGCCACCTAGCTTTAGCTGTAGAAGTTTATTTAAAAAACATCAAATACTTACTGTAACGGGATTATATATTCTAGAACTGGTTACATATATTCACAGAAATAAAGAAAACTTTAAAGTAAATTCTACCCTGCATAACTATAATACTAGGAAAAAAACTGACATTCATATTCCGAATGTAAGACTTTCACTTTCTATGAAATCTTTTAATATTCTGGGGTCGCGTCTATATAATGTGTTACCCACGCCCGTAAAAAGCATTACACCTAATCACTTATTCAAAAAAAAAGTAAAGTTAATCTTACTTGAACTAACTCCTTACGGGGTGCAGGAGTTTTATGACCATTTTAAACCATAACCTGTGATTCTATTTTAACCATTATTTGTATTGTTTATATTATTTCTTACTCTAATTTTCTATTTTTAATGTATATTTTATGTAACTTTTATCTGACTTGTCCAATGTCCTAGTGATTGTGTTTTATGGACCAATAAAGAATTGAATTGAATTGAATTGAATGACAAAGGTCAAAGCCAAAAAAAAAAAAAAAAAAAAAAAAAAAAAAAAAAAAAAAAAAAAAAAAAAAAAAAAAAAAAATAGGTACTTTTATAATAGATATTTTTAAAGTTTAAATTTTTCTACTTTGTAGCAAATAAACAAAAAATTTAAATTTCGATTTCTTACATAAAAAACGGAAGTTGATAGTGATAGCGAATGTGAATGTACACCACCAGAAATAATCGTATCATATGAGAAAACCAAATAGACTATTCTTAAAATATTGTTGGTCGTAGGAAAAATAGTGTACAAAACTCGTGGGAAAGTGGATTTCATGCACTCGTTACGTTCCGCACTCGCCGCGTAGCGGCGAGTGCTGAATTACCACTCGCGCGAAAAATGCCACTTTCCTCACTCGTTATGTAATATACTAATTACGCCACCGCAATCTTTTGCCACGTTAAGTAATAAAGATAATAAAACTACGTCGTATTTGGAGAAGAATTTACATGGCATCAAATACTCTTCTGGTGATGTCGAATATTCCAAGTTAAACGAAATAATCGAAAATAAGTTGGTGCGTGCTGCTGACTATATCTACGTTCGAGGCGAACAAAAAGCAGACTTTTTACTCAAGAAATGTCACATATTCGGCGTTTTTCCCATCATCATTGACGTTTGCAAGTTTGATGGGACGAACTGTGCAACAGGAAATTTTGTAGCTGATTCCAACCCATGTCACACTGCTGGACAATTTTCCTGTGCCCAGAGAAATGTTGAACGTCTACGCCAGTGGATTTTAAATATAATATTAGCTATGTAGTTTTTTTAAAAATAAATTATTAATCTTGTGATTTTGGATTTTATTGAAACACCCTGTATATTTTATTCTAATGCAAGATGACTCGCATTTACGATTTACAAATTTTACAATTATATTAAGCATTAAAAACACATTTACCAAAAATATTATGCTTAAAAGTATAATTAGTGCGTTTCGGTGACATCATCATCCAAATTGGTCTTGTACCATTCTGAATCACCTTCGGTATTATTGGGAAATATCAGCTTGATTTTGTAGAATGTTTCTGTCTTTGGTATTTCTTTGAAAAATACTGGTAGTCTTCCATAATTTACTACTTCATGATCCATTAAAGTCCATTCAGATCGAGTGCAGTCAGTTTTTGCATCATTAAAACATATCGCCATATTTTTGACGTTATTAGGAACGTTTACATACAAGACATTATTAAAAAACGTTTACATACAAGACATTATTAAAAATAGCCGTTAGGATGATGAACGAGGCTGCTAGTTGTGACATCTTGTGGGCTGAATTCGTCTCAATGGATATGTGGATGAAGCTGTTCTGTTATTAGTAAACACTTTATCCCACAAACTTTATTTAGTTGTTTTTGACTTTGGATTTTTCCTCGTAAAATTCTATATCTTTATTTAGCTCTCGTATACGTTTGCAAAACTACTTTTCTTTCCTTTTCATATAAGGTAACAAAGCAAATCCTGCAACGTGATTGGTTGAGAACTAAGAATTTTACATGTCAAATATAGCATCCGCGATCAATTTGAACATTTATAACGTTATATCGTTTCTGCGCATGTTTTTTCTCTTACAGATGAATTTTTTTAAATATTTTTCTCATCCTGTACAGGTCAATACCTTTAATTTAATATGTCACAAGTTTTTCTCTAGGTATTTATTCTACACATTTTGAATAAAGAACCGTTTTTCCCATAAAAATTGGACGAATAGTAACGGAGATAGACGTTAAGGTCTCTTTGGCGTTTCTTCTGCGCAGGATTTTTCAATATGTATTTATTATATGGCCCATTTCAAATACATTATCGTTTTTCGCGTTCAAATCCGACCAAGATATAACGAAAATATACGTTAAGGCCCTTTTGGCTTTTCTTCTGCGCAGAATTTTTTTTTATATGCAATTCTACGTCAGATTTCAAATATAGCGCCGTTTTTCGCGTCCAAATCCGACCAATAGTAACGGAGTTATACGTTAAGGTCCTTTTGGCATTTCTTCTAAGCAGAATTTTATTATTTGCAATTATTCTACGTCACATTTCAAATATAACTCCGTTTTTCGCGTTTAAATCCGACCAATAATAACGGAGATAGAGTCAACGTTCCTTCTGTGCATGATTTTTTGTTGAATTAAATTTTTTTCTAAATGCTGTGACGTTAGTCGATAATACTGGCACCTTCCCCCCGTCTCCGAGACACCGGCGGAGCTCCACAAACTTTTTTGTGACGTCACGCCATGCATCGGTTTAGCATACTTCCACAGGGTGGGCCAGAATGAACCTAGACTATCTACTTATATGTATTAAATAAAAACAGAAAAAACGATTTTTTCATAAAGAGAAAATTATTTTTTTCTGAAATAATGTAAAAAAGGTTGACTAATATTTCAATATGTTGAACTCTCCATTTCATAAATAATGAAACATTTTTTTTTTCATAACAAAATCCATTTTTTGCAACCTATACTTAAACTGGTTCAATAAAGCCAGGGCATCCCTCTGGAATGTCAGAAGGGTATGCGGCAAGTCGTGGTGAATGAATCCTAAACAGATTTACTGGATTTATCAAATGGTGATAAAACCAATGGTCACATATGGCGCACATATGCTACAGAGATTAGCATGTGTGGCTATGACAGGTGCTATGTCATCTACCCCGACAGCGGCAATAGAAAGATTTCTGGGTCTTACTCCTCTCCATATATTACTGGAGCAGGAGGCCAGAATGACCTCCTATAGAGCCATGTCGGTGGCTAGTCAAATTAAGGGGGAGAGGCTAGGGGACCACTCTGGACTGCTGCAAGAGATGAGTACTCACCACACTCTCGGAATGGTTTCGGATGTTCTCTCCCTCAGAACTCACATACAGAAGTCCTTCAACGTCCTTCTTCCGAGAAGAGACGAATGGTAAATGGGGAGATCTTCTTTCCAGAGACGGCTTATGTACTATATACAGATGGTTCAAAGACCCCAAGTGGTGCTGGAGCCGGAGTGTACAACAGAAAACCGAGAGTTGACATCACAGTAAGCCTCGGCAAGTATGCTACCATCTTTCAGGCGGAGGTTTTCGCTATAGAATTGTGTGCAAGAGAGTTGGTAAACCATCATCTTGCCAACAAAAGTATTTACATTTTATCGGATAGCCAGGCAGCTTTAAAAGCACTGAGCTCCAACCGGCTGGACTCAAAGTTGGTGTGGAACTGCATCGAATCCCTGGATCGCATTGCTACCAGTAACAGAGTAACCCTACTCTGGGTACCTGGGCATGAAGGGGTTGAGGGCAATGAGAAAGCCGACACCCTTGCGAAAAGAGGTGCAGAATCTGAGTTCATTGGACCGGAACCATTTTTCGGCATAGCCAATAGCAAAGACACTATCTGGAAATGGGCCGAGAGGAAAACTCTGCAGCACTGGAAAGATATTCCTGGGTTAGCTCACTCTAAGGCGTTTATAGTCAAATCCTCAGGTAGCAGCCTATCACAGATCCTAGAATGGAGTAGAAGTGATCTACGCATCCTAATTGGACTGCTTACAGGGCACTGTCGTCTGCGGTACCATCTGAAGAAGCTAGGTCTGAGTCAAACATCGGACTGTCGCTTCTGCAGTGTGGAAGACGAAACGGCGGAGCATATATTATGCTCCTGCCCTGCCCTGGAAATGAATAGGCTTCGTACGTTTGGTTTTGTACAGCTGGAGCCTACCGACTTCAAGGAAGCTTCACCTAAATCAACCATAGACTTCGTAAGAAGGTGTGGATTGTATGGGAATTATAGCCCATAGGAGAGAGCCACAATAGGCCTCTGTTGGCGGCAGTGGAGGGGCGATCAAACGCTCCACTCACATTAAACCTACCTACCTACCTAAATTGATTCAGCAAAAAAAATCATTGACTGGCTCAGAATATGTGGCACACATTATATAGTAGAATCTGAATCGTGGACGTTTTGGTTTCAACGACCAAACTGGGATAGCGCCAAAATCAAAACCAAAAAAACACCCACTCAATGAAGAATAATACTGCTTTCAAAAATTGGACAGGGAACCGAGGCAAGTTGCGTGAAAAATTTTACAAAAAGTCAGTACATGGCCGAGGATTTTTAAAGAAGCGAACGTGGACCAATAGAATAATGCAAGCAAAAATAATCGCGAGAATATATTTTTTTTAAATACATCATGAATCAGTACGCGACTGCTTTAATTACCCACTGGGATTTTTCAGTTAACATATATGGTATTGGTCGGAGTGTATAGTTTCAAAAACTTGCTCTGTTTTTGATTTGTGATTTAGTTTTTATTTAATAATTGATACAGCTTATTAATAATGATAAAAGTGGCAATACGAGCCGCAGGCGAGTGCTGTAATCATCTGACTGGATAATAGTCATTATACGCCAGTGTACCACTATTTTGTTAATAAAAAATAATTTTTTTAAGTGGAATATTATTAGATAATTTTAATAAAAGCTAAAACATATAAATAGTATGAAATAATCGTTACGGAATGCACTGGTCCAAATTTTGGACTCATGCGTAAATAATATGAATTACCGACACCACAGACGAAACTAAATCGGAAATTAAATATTGAACCAGATAATGATCGTCTCCTGTTTCTATACGAATTAATGGCACATTATGTAATAAAATAAAACCATCTCTGTAATGACGATAATAATATTTCGATGTTTAATTAAGCCGTTTCAGTTGCAGCATTTGACTAATCAAAATTGGATGATAACGGTTTTGTTTTCATCGTATTTTAGGTTTTGTGGTTTTCGGATCGTTTATACATGTTTAATTGGCCTTTGTTAACATGTTGCGTAGTTATGTATAAAGGACATTTGAGTTGGGTTAGAAATTTCATTTACGATTGTCTGGAAATTGTTTAAATACGTCAATATGTCATCGTTTGTCAATGTTATTTAATGTGAAGTGTTTTAAATTAGAAATTGGAAGCTTGATAGTAACATATATAATCAAGAATGTAACTAAAAATTTTCGAACGGTTTTACAACTACCAAAAAAAATTGTACCAATAATCATCTCAATAACATATCATAAGACAAACTTTATTTGTAAGTGAAAATTCATCGGAAATTAATAAAATAGTTTAAAATTACCTATTGCCAATTAAAATTGATATTAAATTTATCAAAAGTCGAGCATAGTCATATCGCATTTAATATTTCACCTCTTAGCACTGTCATAAATGTAACTGAATTTCCATGTCACAACCAATCAAAATAATGCTAACATTTAATCCCCAACCCTATAGTGAAAGCCAGATTTAGAATGCAGTATAGGCCTTATGGAACGCAGGGTTGCCGCCGGCGTTAGAAAACGGATGGTTAAGCACGCCAGGACCGTAACAAGCGACTTAGACAATTCTGGGTTTCGTTCTAAGCATTGACAAAATTTATTGATGGTTATATGTATCTCTGACTGTTAATAAGAAACATACAAGCAATTTATTATTTAAAAAAAAAGAAAATAAAATGTATACAAAGAACTCCATTATTTCATCGAGTGAACCGTTTTATATAAAAAAATCGAGAGCTCAAAATTAGATACAACATATTTACTATTTACATATACAGGACTGACTGAGTGTTCCGTGTTAATATAATGATTGTTGATTTTCCTGGGATCTCAGTCGAATTTAAACTCAGAGTTATTGGTTAGAGTATATTGACGTTTCGGCTTTTTAGGCCATCTTCAGAAGAACCAAAAATGTATATATGTGTATATATTGTAATGAAATACTGGTCAATTTAAATCTAAATTTACCAAATTTTTAAATGTTTTTTTTTAATTATATATTTTTTTATGATTTTTTACAATCTCTTAATCTCAGATTTGGGTTCAAAATAGATTTTTTTTACGAGATTAAATAAACAAATTATCTTTTTTTAATTATTATTAAGTATTTAGCATTTTCTAAATCTATAATCAACTATCTATCAGGACATTACCTATAAAATTATACTAAACTAAGCATTCATTCATCCTTCCATCCCTTAACCTAAAAATTTATTTTTGGTAGCCATAAACACTTATAGAAATCGAGTAATCTAACACTGATTAACAAAAATAACTACTGTCACAATATTACTAGTAATTTTAAATTATTTATAAATAATTTACTCTTAGATGAACAAATACTGTCTGTGCAATTAAGCACATAATTCTTCTTCCTCTTCCTTCAACATCTTTCCAAAGTCTCGTCTCCTGTCTCTTCAAAACCCAATGGAAAAAAACCCACTGAGTTTCTAAAATCACCCTTTTCTTATATTTTTAACAATTATTTAATGTAAATTTGCTTATTTATTTAGCATTCTACCAAAACTTTTAATATAGTATTTTTTTATAATTTTATATTTCTCTTGACAATACCTTTTATTTAATCTTTATTTTTTAAGCTGACATTAATATTATTTTTTTCAAAAATTGTCAAATTTGACGACCAATATTTTTTTACACTCTTGATTTTGTAAATTAAAAATTCAATCAATTGATCATTTGATTAAAAAATTAATTGCAATTAATTTAATTGCAATTGAAAGTAATCACAATTAATTGTTAAGTGCACTTTGCAATTAATTTATTTAGATTAAGCTAGATTAATTGCAACTTTCAACTAAATCAATCACAAATAAATTATTCACAATTAATTTTTTTAATCAGTATATGAAACAATTAAAACTAACAATTAACCTGCCCGTTGTCAGTTTTATGAAACTGCATGGTGCCATACAAATTATTTAAACTCTATGTCGGTTACAATTGTATACAAAAATCACCTAAAATTTGTTTTTTGGTTATTCTAATTTTTGTTGGAGAAAAACAAAATGGGGGCTCCAAGATGGCGGACGAGAAGTGTAATTGTGGTTCGATTCTATTCAAAATTGGAATGTGGGGGGGGGGGTTTGAGATCCAAGATTAATTTATTTTTCAAAATTAATAAATTCAAGATGGCGGACGAGATTTGTTATGAGGATGTTGTTGGGGTCGTAGAGTTTGATTTTTTTGTCAAAATTAATAAATTTAAGATTAGTGGCAGAATTGATAGAATACTTAAAGTAAAAATTTAATTAAAAAAAAATTTTTTAACAAACTTTTATTTAAATCAGTTTCTTATATTATAAAATTTTATATGATAGAAGAGCTTGTCGGGAAACTTTCCTCTTTCCTATGTAAAATTCTTTTATAAAAAATACATAAATTTCTACTTAGAATTAGTGGTGTCAATATATATTCATTCTCAAAATGATGGGTTTGATTTACTTGAATTTATGTATTTTGACAAAAAATTCATATCTCAGATCCCAAAAACCACCACATACCAATTTTGAATAGAGTTGGACCATAATCACAAATCTCGTCCTCCATCTTGGAGCCGCCATTTTATTGTTTTCTATAACAAAAATTTCTTAATGCATTGTCATCTAATTTACATATGTGTGCAAAATTTGACCCAAACATACAAACATGTCAAGCCAAATAAAGGCTTGTAAAAATTAATTCATTATTAATTGCGACTAGTACAATTGATAGTCACAATTAACAATTAATTAATTGTTAATCTTTAATTGTACGAACAATTTAATTTTGCCCAACACTGATTACAATATATACAAATAAATTAATATTATACCATTAAATAAGTCTTTGCAAAGAGAATTAATTATGATTATGATAATTTTGCGATGGGTCATTTTCATCGTCGTCCTCATCAAATTCGTCATCGGAGTTGGAAAACTATTATAGGTTCTATATCATCTTTTAAATTATCTACTTTCAATATGCTCTTCTCGATTTTTTTAACGTGGTTTACCTAATTGCTTCATTGCTCTTTTGTCACATGTCGGTAAGCTTCTTTAATCAAGTATTCCACCGATTGATGTTTAAAAGCTGTATTGCTTGTATTTTATATTGATCGTATTGTACTTTATATGCATTATTTCATGCTTTTATCGGGAGATTAACTTACGTGAGTGATAAGACGCATTGTCCGAAACAATAACGTTTTCATTGAATTTTAACAAGCTTGGAATTTGAGTACGCTCAAACCAATCTTCATATAAGCCACCATCAATTTCGTTATAGTAATCATCTATCCCATTTCTAGCAAGCAAAATTTATTCTGCTCCGTCCACAAAGGTATCTTCAGTTCCAGCATGCAATAGTTCAAAACAAGGTCCCCTTTGAATTGGAGCTTTTAGTCCCGTGGTTAGTCTTTTAATAAAAGCATCTCGAAGATTTTTTATGGTCGTGTCTTTCTATTTCTTTTTGATCAACGCACCAATATCCGTCCCAAATTCATCCGTGTAAATGAGGTTTACATTGTTCTCTCTTAGTGCCTTGATTGGCCTAAGATACCTGCGTCTTCCTTCCTTTTCACCAAGAGAGAGTCTCTGCATCTTTTACCATAGACAAACCCTATGCCACTCAGCAATCTTCAAAAAGTTGTTTTAGAAAAATTTGACAAGTTATGGTTCTTATTCACTCTATCCAGCATACCACTGTAAGGGAAATATTTTCCAATTTTGGACCTAGTTCTTTCGTCATATGTAATTTCACATGGATTAAAATTACTTTTCCGTTGCACTGTTAATTCCCCTTGTTGAGCATGCTGGGAATATTAAAAACTGTGTCCGCACATTTTAGAAATGTCTGACAAACTTTCACCATTGTTTAAGTTCTAGTGATAGTTGTCATACCCTGTTTAAAATTTACAACGAACACTGGTAATGACTCCATGTTGAATACGCAACTGTTTTTGAAAATAAATACAGTGTATCTTATACAGGGTGTTTCATTGGGAATGTGATATACGTTAACTGCAGATATGGGACACCTAGACGATCTCAAAAACCCGATACTTATGGGTCTAACTACTTTAATAACCAAGATACTGGGTGTTTTATCTATTTTGCCAATTTCTTGCATGTTTCATAACTTTCTAACCACACTGTATATTTTAATGATATTTGGCGGCCGTGTTTTCTTTAAAGTGTCCAATCGATTAATAAATTTACAATAAAATAAATCCAGGTCCGGATTAAAAAAAATAATAAAATATTCCGACCCAAAAACAACACCCTGTATATCAGATTTTTCCAAAACAGATTCTGTATTTGCAAAGAGCACGAAAAAATGAATTTAGTGATTAGGCAAAATGTTTTTTCTTGTAAAATTTTGAGTTGGAATTCTGAAATGGTGTGAAATTGTAAGTGCCAAAATTGAAACTAATTTCTTTTTAATGTAATTTAGTTTTAATGAAAACTAGTTAATCTAAATTGGTAAAATTTTATTTTTTAACGAATTTTTTCATTATTTGTGATAAATAATTAACAAAAAACATTCATCTTTAATTAATGAATAAATAATAATGAATCCACTAAAAATTTACGTAATGAAGAATTACAAGCATTTTAAAAAACGGCCTAAAAATATTACATGTTTTTAGTACTTTGACGTAAAAAATTCACTTTAAAAATAAACACAAAAACTATGCGCAACATGAAATTTATGGACGTTTTTTTACGATTTTTTCGGTTTTTTCGATTTTTTACGATTTTTTCACGGATTTTTATGGGTTTCACGTTTTTTACAATTTTTTACGATTTCTTACGATTTCTTAAGATTTCTTACGATTTCTTACGATTTATTACGATTTTTTTACGATATGACCTGTTTCGATATTTTTAAAAATGGCGGAGATATAATTTTTTTTTATATTTCAACCCCCTCCAGTTTCACCCCTGTAGGTTAGATAAAAAAAAGTATTATACAAATTGTATTTGAAAAATGTTAATCCATAATGGTTTTACTTTATTGTCATTAATTTTTAGGTGTTTTTTATAATTTTTGTTGTTATTTATTAATTAAAGTTGTTATAAATTTATTATTATTTATTCGTTAATTAAAGATGAATGTTTCTTGTGGATTTATTTATCGCAAATAATAAAGAAATGCTTAAAATATTAAAATTTTACCAATTTAGGTTAACAAGTCTTCATTAAAACTAAATCACATTAAAAAAAAATTTAGTTTCAGTCTTGGGCTCTCACAATTCACACCATTTTAGAAATCAAACTCGAAATTTTACAAGAAAAAACATTTTGCTGAAAATGCAAAGTATATCACTAAATTCATTTTTTCGTGCTCTTTGCAAATACAGAATCTATTTTAGAAAAATCTGATATACAGGGTGTTGTTTTCCGGTCGGAATATTTTATAATATTTTTTTTAATCCGGACCTGGATTTCTTTTATTGTAAATTTATTTATCGATTGATTACTCTAATCATAATATGCCCTCCAAATATCATGAATCTATACACTGTGGTTAGAAAGTTATGAATCATGCAAAATATTGGCAAAATAGATAAAACATCTTATATCTTCGTTATTAAAGTAATTAGACCCATTAAGTATGGGGTTTTTGAGATCGTCTAAGTGTCCTCTATCTGCAGTTAACGTATGTTATTTTCCCAATGAAACACCCTGTATACGTAGATCCAGGTAAAATTCAAATGCTTACTACTCCATTTGGGTTTTTATGTTAGTACCATCTATAATATATTAGAAAACAATCATCTATAGTAACAAGAAGTCGTTAAACCGTATAACCTGAAATATAAATAATCCTTGAAAACAATTATGCTACTAGGAATTTTCAGTCTATAATTAGAAATCTACCATCGTAATGGTATTTTGTAGATTCTTTTCCGGTTTGGAATAAAATAAGGTAATCAAATGTTATTGAAATAATGTAATGAAACTAATCTGGATTTTATAATAACGTGAATGCAAACCGCTAAACAGTATTTCACAATTATTTCACTGGAGACACTATGCTGAAGAGGGATCTGTTCCGTTGCAACGCCAAGCTGGCATCGCCGCCGAGCATTCTTCCATTTAAAATGCATTGGGCTATGCTGCCTACACCGCATTCTAAATCTGGATTTTACTATTATATAGCAGAAGTTTATAAAGAATTCTATAAGTATTCAATTGATCGATTTTTGGAATGGATGAAAATAAAAGTAGGAAATAACAAATAAAAATAGCAGAAATAATTCACGTTACATAATAAATATATTCATAACTTATTTATTTCTACTAGTCGTTAATGGATTTCATTCCCTTTGAGACGATGCTACCATCTTACGGTTGATTGGTAGTCTAGCTCCTTACTTCAAAATGGATAGTTTCCTTCAGAAATTTCCGAATAATGTGTCCCATTATTTATAAATGGCGTTTTGTTGATTAACCGACTATATTTGTTCATATTCATCTTTGTTTCAGGATATGGTAGTATAGCGCCTCGAACTTCTTTAGGCAAAGCCGTTACCATGGGTTATGCCATGGTGGGCATCCCATTGACGTTGCTCTATCTCTCTAGCGTCGGTTCGATCCTTAGCCGGGTCGCTAGAGGAGTATTCTCCAGAGCTCTTTGTTGCTGTCTTTGTTCGAATTGCGGCTACTGCTGTTACGATGAAAAAAGAATGGCCGAAAAGGAGAAAAAAATGAAGAGGAAGCGGCAGCAGATGGAGCTCCAACAACAGTTAGGTAAGTCAAAGTAATAATAATTAATTATTATTTTACTTATCTAATGCCTTGATTCGTCAGAACTCTTACGTTACGTATGCGAATTCCAACTATTAAATTTTTATTGTTGCACAGAGAGGTTCCCTCGGTCATTATCTATCTAGTAATTAATCTAAATTCAAAATTACACCTCTTCAATGTCTAAAGATTTTAGGCAATATTTGTATCTCTAAAAAATTTACATTTTAGGTCTCCAAGAACCCTTCTATGTCCGTTCGAACTCAAACTATAGCAACAATTTACACTCACCTTGTAGAGACGGACCAGTTAAAGAACTAGACAGTTTGAGTGGGACCGATAATGAGTCGAAATCGTCCATGCACGGATGGTCGATACTAGCGCCCATTCTATTATGCCTCTGCATTATGTTTATTTACATATGCATCGGTAAGTTTTTTAAATTATTAAGAAATGTATGTACTATTAGTTATTTTTAGGTACATTTGCCCTGTATAAATTAGAAGACTGGCCCTTACTCAATGGCTTCTACTTTTGCTTTATGAGTCTGACTACCATAGGGTTTGGAGATATGGTTCCAGGATCCGATCCCTTTTTACAATACGAATCTAACACTACCATATGGTTTTGTTCGATCTACATCATGTCCGGTATGGCGTTAACCGCCATGTGCTTCAATGTCGTCCACGACGAAATTATACATAGGTAAGTTACTTGATTTAAGAATGAATATAATCAGATGCTTCAACAAAAAAAAATTAATGTTTCCAGTACGATGAAGCAGGTCACGCTTTAAAGGATTGTACAAACAATGAAGCATGCTCAATCTCCCAAATAATTTATAGGCAATAAAATTGTTGTTATAGTAAGAAGTAGAGATATTTGAGATTGACTTATTCATATTTTATGAGGGTTCATTAGGATTTATTAGGGTTTTTACTGTTTTATGGGCAACTGTTATAAATCTTTTAAAGAAATGGTACCTCTTTTAAAATTTAAATATGGGCCGTACTTTAGTATAATTTGAAGTTGTTTCATTAATTGGAGTTCATTTTTATTAAAATAAAATAATGGTATATACAAAAGAGCAAAAAAACATAACAATTTGTAAACTACATAACATAATACAAATGAATAATTTGTAATTTTATACAGTAATTTAGTGTTAAATGACCTGTAACTAATCACTGAAATTACTCAAAAAATAAGCATTTGATCGAAAAAATTATTGCTATTAAAAATGTAGCTTATAAACAAACAAAAAAATGGTGGGTTTATGGTGAATTTAGATCCAATAAAAACGGAGTGATAGCTTGTTGAAGGTTGCTTTTTTATTCGTCGAAACGAAAAAATTGAAAGTTTCAACGCGAATAACCAAAAAACAATGCATTTTCGAGGAAAACTTATGAAACCTTTTTTAAAGTGCCTGAAAATATCTTTATTTTCGTTTTGTATAAAATTCTGTAGCATTAAAACTAAACGAGTTATGATGAAAATAAAGTTGGTCCCTATTTTTCTCGGCGACAAAAAATGTGAAAATCACCCCCTAATTACCACCTCAATTGAAAATAACCGGTACAACTTCATAATTTAGTTTATATATGTATTTATAATATGCTCTAGAAGTTTGACTGGTTTAAAGTGCTTAGTTTTGAAAAAATCTAAGTCGATGACTGGACTATTATTGCAAATATAAAAGTACATTTCAGAGAAACGTTCGACGACTAACATCATCTAAGAAAAATTAAAATTTCAGTTTTTTGTTGGAAAATAATATGTATACCTATTAATTTAAAAACTAAAATTACCTAAAAAGTGTCAATTTTGTCAATTATTTCTTTTTGTTTCTTAATTATTTGTATTTAAAATATGATATTGTAAATAAATAAAATGCCTCCTTTATTTGATAAAAACAAAACAATTGTTTTGTACATCATTTTAATAGTAAAAAATTGAGTTTTAGCTAAAAAACTGAATATACTAAAAAGTAGTTCGTTTTAATTTTAATAATCTAATTTTCTAGAAAATTAAAATTACAGTTTTTTGTTTGAAAATAATAGATACCTTAACAGTTAATACAATATGATTTAAGTATAGATCAATACATATTATTTTAAAAACAAAATTTTTAATACGGACCAGAGAGCTGTATAAGCTTGACACGGAGGTTGAATTTATGGCCCTACTCATAAACCATTGATAAATGTGGTTAAGGGTAGTTAGTTTATTACGGTCGCCCTTTATAATGAGTCGCAAATATCTCTACTTGTTACTATAAACATAATTAAATGTCTAGTTTTCCCGCAGTTATTTTAGCAAAAGTGAACGAATCTAGTTACGGTACTCAATTACCAGTACGGCCCTATAATAGCACAAAGTAGTCCTACAGATATCCATAGTACGTCTTCTTCGGACATTATGGACATCATTAGGACATCCTTTTCTGGTACACTGGACGTTCTATGGACGTCCGAGGGACTCAATAATGTCACAACTTTGAACTGAATTCGAACGTCCACCGCGGACATCCACTGGATATCCCCCTGGGACCGTAACTACATATCACTATGGGCATTCACAGAACGTCCTATTTTGGTACAGTGGACGTCAGAGAAAGTGATTTTTTTGTGCTCGTATCGGAAAGTTCATCTACGTGAATAATAGCCACCGTTTACGCTCGTTGAGCAAGCTCGGAGCAGACTCAATAGGATGTTTTAAATAGCGATATACCATACTATTTGTGGCATCTAAGAAACACTAGCGCATGTGTCTCCATCTTTCAGACGGAGCTTTATTTTTGATCCATGTTATGTCGAATGAGGACCACTCTTAGGTGTGTGGACATATTTTTGACATTGCCTGTATTAACGACATACATATCAGGTCCATGGACGTTTCGACAGTAAATGGAAATAAATTGTACATCCCAAGGTCGCTGTGTGCTATTAGGGTGAGGTTATCAATATCTTGAAATGAGTGGGAAATAACAAAAAAATACCCTTGAAAATACCGGAAAAAATACACGTTCTATTGCACAGAATTGGGAAGGCACACAGGAGCTATTTGTACTGAAATGCAAAAGTAGACTTTTCCCTACACACACATTATTTGATTGCTCCAGATGGAATTGCAAGAACAAATGCCATGATGGACTGTGGAAATGCAATCTCAGAGGAAATTTCACAACGAAGTCAAAAAACTATGCCGGAGAACATTAAGCATTAAGGTAATGTAACGCAGTTACTTTAATTACCGTGAAAATTTTTTGCCAGTTCTAACAACCAATCAAATTTTGTCATTTTGTGTCATGTGAATCAATTTCACCCAATCATGTCAACATTACAGTGATAACAGCATTCAGTGCAATTATCAATCACTATGACAATACTATTGAGTTTGACAACTTCACTTCAAATTAATTTCAAAATGTCACGTTTTGGCAATAGGAATGTTGAAAATATAAATGCGCTAATAAAAGAAAAAATTCCATGAAATACGACATACAGTCACAAATATATTTGGGGAATATTTATGGAATTTTGCTGTGAACGAAAATATGAATTAAATGAACATAGAAGCTTAGAAGAATTGGCGTTGATATTAAAAGATTGGACGGTCAATATGAAAAAGAAAGACGGGACCGAATTTAAGGTAACAACTGTGAAGACAATGTGGAACGTTTCGTTCAAACTTTTACAAGAAAAGTACTATAATGATTATAATATTATGATTGACCCGTTTAAGAATATAGTGTTTAAAACAGCCCGAGATGCCCGCGATGCAATCAGGAAGAAACTACAAGCAGATCCAAGTAAACGTAAGTCCAGTTCAGTTTCGTTAAATTTGTCTGAAGTTAACGAAATAATATTGCTATGGGATGAAAATACTCCTGAAGGTCTTATGCGAAAATTTTACCATATTGCTGCTGTAGAATTAGCGTGGCGAGGAGGAGAGGCAGTTGCTTGTCTGGTGGATTTTTTTCAAATCGAGAAAAATAACGATGACTCTCCAACTAATCGCATTGAATACAATCCGGTATTCAGTAAAACGTGCCAAGGTGGTTCTAAAAGCTGTACAAGTAGTAAATGGTTGGTTTCCAATAGTGAAAGACAAAGCTGCCCTGTACGTCTTTTTCATAAACTGATATCAAAACGAGGCAACAATATTACCTCACCACGACTGTTCTTAAAACCAAATCGACACTGGAAAAATGAAACTGACAAATTGTACGATAATGTACCTGTTGGAAGAAATACAATAAATGGATGAACTAAATCTGCTGCTGAGACAATTGGCTTAAATGTAAAGGACAAAAAGATAACAAATCACTCGAATAGATCAACTGCTGTTAGCGAATTGGCAAAAAGTGGTGTAGAAGAACAACAATTGCTGAAAATTACTGGTCATAGCAATCAAAATTCTATAAAACCATACTTAAATCTCGATCAAGAACACCACAACATGATCATAAATAGTATGCGTGGTAATAGATCTTCTATAGTAGAGAACAGCAACTAGCTGTACTTTTAATAAATAAATGTTTCGTTGTGTTGAGTTATAAATTTTTCTGTCAAAAAATTTTCCGCCGAATATCCTTCGGACATTGATAAATGCCTCATAATTTTATGACAAATTTCTCAAGCTCGTTGCTTGGTAACAGCCCTCAGCATTCGGCTTCGGGCTGTTGCCAATGAACGAGCTTTCGATTGTCATAAAATTATCTCGTCTATTATCAATGTCATAGGGATATTACTACTGATAATTAAAATATATTAATTATATCTCAACCGACACTGGATTTGAACTAACTTAAAATTATGGGAATATCAGATACTTCGAATATAAAGTCAGTTGTACCAGTTCAATCTCCGCCCGACAGATGGAAACACTTGGTCTGTGCTTCTTAGACGCCGAAATTCTTCGAGTGTGACAATTTAATCCGTTGTCATGGCAGTGGCAGTCCCAGTTTCAATGGCAGTCCCAGCTGAGCTCGAGCCGACAACCAGTTCCAGCTGTATTACCGGTTTAGCGTCCTTTAGAAACAGATCAAGCTGAAACCATGTTCAATTGTACCCTACCGGAACCGTCAAACCGACCACGCCAGCCTAGAAGACGTGTGTGCTGTCCGTCTGACACATCACCGATAAAGAACCGTATTGCACACCTCTTCTTTCAATAAAAGCAATTATTTTGATGTAATGATGTAATGAAAGCATTAGTCAATACTATAACGACCCCTGGAGTATTTTTTCTCCACTGATGCTACCCGTGCAAATGGCCTTCGCTTTATAAACGGAAGGTGGCACCCGAGGCAATCCGAGACCTTGACCAAGGTGCCAACAGAGCGCTTAATGAACTGAGACTACAGAGGGGTTAATTACAGTCACCAGACTGTTTCCAGTTATGAAGAAGGTGGAGTTTTAATGGGTATGCTCTGACCGGCGTAACATCTTCCACACTTTTATACACTCAGGAGCGTGTTCCAAAACTTGCATGGTGGTTGAGGTGAAATAATAAACTGACATTTCTCGGGTGACAAATTAAGTATGGCTTTTGGAAGGGATCACTTGAGATTATACCAGAAACATGGATGAGCGAAGCCTTATTGCTATGACGGGAGTCTTTAATACAGTCAAAAATGAAATATTTAATACTGACGAAAGTTGAAGCAGTTCTAATTCAAATGAAGATAATAATGATATTTTTTTTTAACTGAACAAACTAAAGAAGCGGATTTTTATATGTGGTTTGTCAGTAAAAAAAAACCAACTATTTGCCGCACTTTAAACACTTTTGAAAAGTTGTACACTCCAGTAAATCAACCAAGGTTTTGGAACGAGATTCCAAATTACGCAGTTAATTTCATTGAAGGTTTTTGAAAGACTTGAGCTAAAAGTTGGGGTTGTGGAAGGCGCTCCTGGACTTCAATAAAGGATTTTTCGCCAAGACAAAAACTAATAACTGAGCTAATTGTCATTATCAATGACTTTTCTGGTGATTACATCGATTAATAAAATAAAATAAGTTAAGAAAAACCAACACCTAAAATATTAATTGAGAAACGTCTATAATAATAAAAACAAAAATATTAGTATATTCTTCAACAAGTATAGAATGAGGGGTATTATTCACGAGAATTAAAATTCCGACACGAGCGGTAGAATTATTTTTGTACTTTTTAAATAATTGTGGTAATACCATCAAAATAAATTTTCGTTCTATTCTGAAATCGCCTGAATCAAAATCTAATTTCCTACGAATATCCCTTAAGAAAAATAAAAAAGTACAGTTCTTTTTTCCAATCAACGTGTCACTTTCGCAAAGAACACCCTGTGGTGTAATTGCAATAGCGATTCGAACAAAAATTATCCATTAGAGAAATGGCTGTTTCGACAAAAAGAAAACCGCTCTATGCCATCACCGACAGCGGTAATAAAAGGCCCATAACCCTATAACCATTGTGCTCGAGACCCCGACAATAGGATGTAGGATGTGGAAATTCGCCAGACGAATTCGCTCCCTTATTCTCTAGAGATAATAATCAAGACTAGTTTTCTTAGGAATAAAGACATGTATGATTCAAAAAAATTACAAAGTTTTTATATAATTTTAAAATATGCATTATTAGGGGAAATTAATTCAATTAGTATTTTGGTCTCAAAATAAAATGTAGTAAGACAAAAGATCATAAATAAACTCAAGAAATAAATTAAAAAAAGAGTATGAAGCAGCAAAAAGAAGGATAATACTGGAACATATCAACAGAGAAATGAAAATCGTGATAAAGATAAAAACAAATACTACAGTAAATGAAGACATGAAAATCTCATTTACTTAAAAAAATACTTACGGGTTAAAATTTTGAGGGGGTGTTTGGGGGCATGTCCTCAGGCTAAAACCGAGTTTTCGTATCTGAGGTGGTGCGGGAAAATACAACCCCCTGTCAATATCGGGTTAAGTTGGTTTTTATTTTTTATCTTCGTTGTTATCGCCCCTATATTTAAGTCCAAGAGGTCAATTTGATTGGAAACAAAATGAGATATTTAAATAAAATAAAATTAGGTCAATTACAATGACCGGTCAAAGGTTAAAAGTGAGGGGTGATTTTTGTTTTCTGTAAATACATGAAATTGGAAAGTTTTTTCGCATACTGCGTCGATACCGTTTTAAAGAACTAGAAATGAGTGCTTAAACTATTTTCATAAACCTGCAAAACAGGCTGTGGAAAAGCATGTGGATGTCGAAAGGCTGGATTGAAATGTTCTCCAATTTGTGGAAATTGTAACGGTAACACGTGCAAGAACATCGCACAATATTCTTCCCTGGAAGAGGATGACGATTTTCTGAACGACGATGGAAATTTAACAGGAAATCTTGAAGAAGATGAAGGTGCTCGAATAGAAGAGGATCGTAGCGACTCATTCGAAAGCAATGACGAATTATAGAACGAGCAGAAAAAAGTCCTTTCAAAAAGGCCAAGTTCGAAATTACAAAAAAAAATTGAAAGGACCCCTCACTTCTCTTATGGAAAATGGCTTTCGGCCAATTTTTTTAAAATTTTAGTATGTTGTAGATCTTAACGTTCTGATTAAATGTCTCCATGATCAGTTTTAGGTAATTTTGTTTGAATTTCAATTTCTTTAATTTTTAAGAAAAGTGATCAGGTTATCTTGAATTTGTTGGGAAAATTGAGTCAAAATATTGGTCTTTTAAAAAATATAATAATTCTATATACAGGGTTTACCAAAAAGTCAGTGGAGCTACTTTATTTTTAAAGTGAGCATAATATTTCCTTGAAAAAATTATATACTTTACAGGTCAGTAGTTAAAGAAAAACTGTACTATGTAGAGTTTGAAAAATTACATACGGACCCGAATGTAGGGCTTTCAAATCTGATTTTTTTCCAAAATCGCCTCAAATATGCTGCTTTAGCACTACAGTTATAACAGATTTGCAGCTAAAATAGTAACACATTTACTATTACAACTTGATGTAAAATATATGGTGTCCGAGAAACATTGTTTTTTATATGTCTATAGGGTGTTTCAAATATTAGGTAACTGCCAGCTATTGACACCCCTATAAACTTTTTATTTATTAGCCTATTTTTATGAAAGTTTAACTGAGTATAATAATAGTAATTTCTGATTTTCTGACGTATATATTCAATATGGCCGACTTCAAGTTTCGCCGGAAATGGACAACAATTTTCTTGGAACACACAAGTATTTTTTGTCTAGTCCTTTCGAGTATGATTAGCAGGTTCTACTTTAATTAATTTCTGACTAACATTTTTGTTTCTATGAATTTTGATTTTGGTTTTGGTTTTCCGCTTAGCTAGCGAAAAAACTGACCTTATAGAACTGCCATATTTGTGTTCATAGATGAGTATGTTATTTTAATACTTTTTTACAAAACGTGATATTTATTTTATTTATTAAAGGGAATTACAGAATTTCGCATATTTTATTTTGCTGTATTATGCATGCAAATATTATATACTCGGTTTTGCTTTATTTTAATCGATATCTTAATTATTATATGAAATTTTGTATTTAGCATAATAAATATCGATATCAGTTTGATATCTATATTTTCTTAATAAACATTTTCTTAACATCTAATTTAGTATTGATCTTTTGGGCTAACAATTCCCGGCAATTAATTAGAATTTGGTCAACAAATACAACTTAGCAAACTCGAAAAGATAAAACCGTTCAAAACTTTTCCGACAGAATTTAAATTGATCTATTAACTGTAATCATTAATTTCTAAGTTCGTAACAAATTTTAGATTGGAATTCTTTCCGTGGAAAAAATCTTAAAAACGACGACGATTTTTAATTTATAAAAGTTTGTTCAATATTTTAAGTTTAAGTAATTTTAGGTTAAAGCACCAAGAAAAAATTCTACCTAAACTAAATTCGAGCAGCTTCCCCGACGACCTGAACATCAACACCGACCCCTTTAATATGACATCATGACAATTTCCACAGAAGCCTAACAACATCTATCGCCGTAACTTGACGGAAGAGACGCTACTGAGTACCGGAGGCGTAGGAACACCCACCTCCATTGTCGACTTGAGCGTCGAATTGGTGCCCGTGCCCATTAAAATGCCCGAAGTTAGTATATTAAAAAATATTTAAAAAGTATTCCTGTTCATAATTGTTTTATGTAATTTTCTAACCAATCAAAAGACTTTTTATTGGGAATGGGTCGAAACTAATTTTACTTTATTTCTTTAGATATTACAATTATTTTTTTATAGGTGCTAGAAGGGCCTGTCAAGACCGGTGTGTATACGCTCCCTGAGGAACCCGAAAACGAAGAGGCGGCTGAACAGAACACTGAAATGTGAAAAATTTAATTTTTGGACTAATCAAGTGTAGGTATGTTATAAATTTTTGTGTGAGATTTTTACGTGTAATATAGCTATACGTAAGCCGTTGTGATTTAACATTTAATTTAATTTAACTTAGTGTCTTATTAAAAAAAAAATATGATGGTGATTTTTTACTTTCATTAAATATTTTTTATAACATCGCTGGTTATGTAATTTTCTGTTGTATATCCACTTAATAAAAGTTTTATACTATTTTATGATTTAGGTAAAAATAGTTTCAACCGACAATCAAAAATAAATATTGATTTACTATTTAATTTAAAGTAAAATTATATAAAATTCAAATTTATTTTGTTAATTTACACAACGGTTTTCATAAAACTAATTCAAGAATGTAAGGAAGGTTCACGTGAATATTGAAAATTAAAAAAAAATCTCCACTAAAAAAAATACTTACCAGAATTAATTATTGTAATAAACATTTAACTATTTAGTTTTAATTTCATGTAAAAATATACCTAACACAAAATAAATTCTAAATCAAAATCAATTTTTATAAACTTTTTTCATAAATCTGAAACTGCCAAAAATATGAATGTTCTAAAATACAGGGTGTTTAAACAAATATTTTATTCAGTATAAGTAATGTCAGTTAGCAAAAAGTAAGCAGTAAAACGGAAGTTATAGATGTAGGCGATAAGACGTAAGCGGTAAGCCGCAAGACGTAAGCGGTAAGACGTAAGCCATAAGCGGTAAGACGTAAGCTGTAACGTAAGCGGTAAGACGTCAGCGGCAAGAACGTAAGCGGTAATCCATGCTAAGGCGATGTAAGCAGTAAGACGTAAGCGGTAAACCTCAAGACGTAAGCGCTAAGACGTAAGCGGTAAGGGGTAAACAGCAAGACCAAGACGTAAGCCGTAAGGCGGAAATATTTATAGACAATTTTACACATGGGGTAGTACCGAAATTTCTCATGTTTGCTTTGGAAATAAAAACCTGCTAAACCCTCCTCGGTGGCGTATATTTCCTTAACCTTTTTATATATATTTTATATATATAAAATATATAAAAAATAGTGCAACTTAAGATATTTTATTGAAGTTAAGATTCTGCTTATAAATTGTATTTGATACCTTACGTGATGATCTCTTCTGAAGGGAACGCTCAGAGAGAGTTAGTGGGATTTTCAATGGTATGGTGAAGCTTTTGTCTTTGGCCTGTTATAGACTCCTGATGTTAATTTGGGTAAATTTCTTATTTGCTGTTTATTGCTCCTCTGTTTCTGTCAACTGTCAATTTGGTTTTGAATGTTTTTTCAGCGAGGGTGTTGCTTTTTTCCATGGTCCTCTTCAGTGCCTGCTATACAAATTTGGAGGCCCTATGCTAAGTTTTTTGTGCGGCCCATTTAACCGTCCTGTGTTTTGTGTTTATGGAATTATAATTTCGTTTCTGTGGTTTTATCTTTGGCTTCGGCAACCGTGTTTGGTGATCTGTCAACAACGTTAACCCCACTTTGCATAATGTGCACGTCTCATTTCTAACTTTTTTTGTATTATGTACAAAGGTAGTAAAAAAAATTGTTGTAATGAGGATTTTTGTTTTATTTTGTTGATTAGTTAATGTTGTGTATTTTACAGTTGTAAAATTGAAATAATAAGTTGAGTTTAAGGTTGGTATAAAATCATGGTATCGAATTTACTATTTCCTCTTTTGAACCAAAGACTTGATTGTTCCAATGATACTATGGGTTATTCGATTCTGAATATTTTCTTTATGCGAGGTTTATATATGGTATATTTATCAATTTTTTAGGTACACGTTAATAATAATACATTAATAGTATAAGGAAGGTATCCTCAAGGCTTGAAAGGAAAAGTAGACTAAAACCAGTGATTTCATATTTGCAGTAAAGTTGTTTTGTATTAAACATCTTTGAATTTAGTTTTTTCCACATTTTCCAAAAAATATTTCATATTAAATTAATATTAAAAAAAAAACAGAACATTCAAGAAAGTCCTCATATATCCCAGTGATGTCTCTGGAGCATCCCTAGAGTGTCCCTTTGATGTACTTTGTTGGAACATGGTACATCCCTGGAACGTACCAGAAAGACATCGCATATCTGTCGTTTTGGTTGGAATGTCCCTAGTACGTACCATGTCCCAATGAAGGATATCCCTGGGACGTCCCTAGTACGTACCATTTCCCAATGAAGGATATCCCTGGAACGTCCCAGTAGCAAATTAAGGACGTCTCTGGAATGTACAGGGGATGTACTTGTGTTGTTAGGGATACCTTTTACTCGATTTTACTAGT
Source organism: Neocrepidodera transversa (assembly GCA_963243735.1). NCBI lineage: Eukaryota > Metazoa > Arthropoda > Insecta > Coleoptera > Chrysomelidae > Neocrepidodera > Neocrepidodera transversa. Next base: position 18,247,497 of record OY725354.1, on the reverse strand, counting down.
GGCGTATGCGACAGTAGAAAATCTCGGTTCTTTGACGATACGAGCATGATTGACTGATGTGCCATGAATAGTGAAAGCACAGAACACCTTAACTGTACAGAAGCCAAAGTGCAAGGCAGCACTTTGATCTTCAAGCGTCGAATTTTCGTGGCATTCATTCTCTGCTAAGTATTACATCTGTCATTTTTGAACGGCAAATTTGAATTAAATGAAATTAAGGTAAACAAAAACAGAGAGAGTAAGTTTTTGAAACTATATACTCCGACCATTACCATATTTCATCCTTATAAGAAGCATCAGTGGTACATACAAAGATGATCGATCTACTATAGACGTTCCACGTAAACGGTTTGAGATGAACTTATTTTTGTATTTTGGGACGAAAGCTCTAGATGGCACTGTCAGTACGAATAATTAAATTTAGGTTGGCTGCAATGATAACATTTCAAATTTTTAGATATTTACAATGAATGTTTTATCTATTTTAATTGTTACAGCATATAATACTATAATGCGTTATAATACAATAATTATAAAATAAATTAAAGAGATGGAATTTTAAAAAACACAGAGTTGGGCATAAGCTCTATAATATTTAAATTTGGTTTCTTAAAATTTGTCTGATCCCCAACGTATCCCCAACTCTGTATATAAAAAGAGCGAAATGAAAATGGACATTTCTAAAACAAAAACTAATAAAACCAGCGGGAAGTTTGAATTTGACATTGACAATTGTAATAATTAGCATTGCACATGCGTTCTCAAATAAAATTTGTACAGAAAAGCGGACTTTCGCTTATGTGTAGTTAAAGTTTTCTCTGGTAAGAGATCCGTCTCTCTTTTCCCCACTCTACTTACATTCTTACGTATATCTCGGATCTGGAGGGAATGTTTTACAGACCGGCGCGGAAGTAAAATCTCAGACTTGATTTTTCTCTACGGCACAAAAATTTATATATGGATATCATAATTTACTCGATTTTGTTTACAACAGGATCTCTTTGACGGTGGACCTTTGGTGTCGGCGATTAGACTGAAATTCTTTCTCGCAAATTTGCATTGATCCTCTCTATCATGACGAAACGCGTTGATGGTGCAGGACTGATGGGCAAGTTTTCTTAGTTAATAACGGTATTAGAGAGTTTTAGCACCTCACCAGCTAACGCTAAATTTGGTTACCGTATAGAATAAGGGAATGTAAAAAATACAATTTTAGCAAAGCAATTGCGTTTTTTTGCATTTTAGGTTATATCATGTGTCAATTATGACAATTGTTTTAAATGTATTTGAGTTAAGGGAACCCGCTAAACATCCCGCTTTTTCAGAAAATTTACCGTATAACGCTATTTTTATTTTTACGTGAGCATGCGCAGTCTGCTTGAAATGAGGATTAGCGTTAACGTGAGGTGCTAAAACTCTCTATTTAGTAACTTCATTTGTAGAAATTCTTTATTTTTACATATAAATACATAAAAATATGACATTCAATTATTACCCTGACCACATGTCGCCATTACTTAACTAATCTTTATCAACCTAAAAAAACTTTTTCCCACCACTCACAAATGTCGAGTGTCAGATCACTACTAACTTAAATTATGGCGGCAAATTTGAACGTTGGAGATTATTTCTACACATTATAACTTTGTGGTACCCTAGCGTTTAAATTTGAATACTTCTTGTTAAATTCTAAAATATTTATTAAGTAAAATTCTAGAATTTAAAAGTGTTGTTGTGACAAATGGTATTCTAGTTTGTATTTCAGACATTTGTTGTACATTTTGTCGAATTTATAAGCTATAATCCAGGAATATTGTATAGCAAACTTTATTTTGTTAGTTTTTTCGATATAATTGTTTTAAAAATGCGGGCTTGAATTTGTTTAAAATATAATTTGAGGAGTGGATCTAAATATACAGAATGTGTAAACTGTCGAATTTTAAAAAAATATTTTTTACGTCAAAACTGCTTATTTTGTTTCGCATAAAAAATTTGTAATAAACACCCTGTATGTATAGTTTTAAAGTTATAAAAATTTAACAGTTTCTTAAAAATCAAAATATGAGATTTCTACTAATTTCACAAAATAAAATTAGTTATATATAATTTGTATAAACATATCACATTATTTTTAATTATTATTTAAATTTACTCAGATAACAAAATTATGTATATAATAACTAGTTTCCGAAAATTTTTAGTAAAAATATTAATTTTCTTCGTAAGTAGAACTAAAAAATAATACATTCTGGACCACAGAACCACAATTACTTTAAATTTTTATATTGGTGCAGGTGGCTCATCAAATATGTGAAATCAATACTGGAAATATATTTTCCATATTGCAGACTAAACCTGTGACATATGTTTAAATGTAAGAACCAAAGAATGTATTACAACTTTGTAAATACTGCGTCAATACAATATATACAGAACGTTACCAAAATTAATAATCACTTAAAAAATAGACCATTTGATGGCACTAATATGTTCCTCTTTTTTTATTTAATCCAAGAATTAGATAGAAATTATTTTTTTGGCTAATATTAGAACACGTCCACTTTGTCAATACACTAGTTTAATTATTTAAGTCTTCCTTGTTCTTTAAATTTATGTCACAGTTAAAATTTCCTTCAATTAGTATTTTCTGGCAAAAAGGAAAAATAAAACAAAACAAATCTGTTAGTTACGAATAAATCTGTAGATCTGGCAACGCTGCTTTACCATAGAACCAATATTAAAAGCCATTAAGCTCGCATGTCATGGAGCAATGCAACCTGCAAGAAATTGCAGCAAGTTCTTGCAAGGTCAAAGTATTGCCGATCTTGAATCTTGCATGTTACTTGACATTATGCAAGTATCTTGCCATAGCAACATGGCTGCCAACCTCCCCCAAAAAAAAGCGGTTGCTATTGAACCGCTACCGCCGCAGGCTTCATAAATTATTTTAAAGGACCGATACGGCGGTTCAATACCAATTTAGTAATCCCAAAAAATATAAAAAAAACAATTAAAATAAAAATGACATTCCTTAATGATAAGTGAAGTGGCATTTGGTGAGTTGGTAAACCAAAAGTAACTAGATTTTTCAATAGAATTGCAACTTCCAGGCAATAGAAATTGCACCAAACCGATAAAGTTGCTTTAACTGCGCATGCCTTTGATCAAGACAAATTGCGTCTTGCATGGCGTTGCAGGTTGCATTGCTCCATGTCATGCGAGCTTTAGTTTTGATATGGTTGTCATGGAGATTAAAATATTGTTTGTACTGTTACGCTGATTCCAATATCAACGCCAGAGGGCATATCGCTTCTCACGATTCGCTAATTGCTTGTGAAAGAAGGATGAGGAAACCAGCGCCATTTCCTTTGCTTGAATATTTAGCGGGAAACAATTTGCGAGCCTTTAGGGTTTCCTTAATATTTTTTGTTTTCATTTTTTCTTTATTGGTTTTTATAGTTACTGGCGTAATTATCAATTATTCATTCTAGTATTTATTTTATAACCTATACCTTAAATTGGAAATAAGAAAAATAACTAATAAGCCATTGTTTATAAATATATTTGCTTGTTGTATTTTTTTTTAGGTATTTATTGTGATTTATTAATTAGGAAACGTTCTGTATTAATCAATCTGTAAATTAGGGATGACATATAGATAATTATACAATTATGAAGTAAGTACAATTTAAGTAGTCATTCCGGTCAAACGAGTGTAAATTATAATTATAAAATGTATACCTGAGTGCCCAAAAACAGCTTTTTGCACCGCAGGGGCTAAAACATATTTTACTCCCTCATTTTAGGAACTAAAGTGCCACTTTTATTTACTACGTCAGTGTGGAACGAGACAAAAGTGCGATTTAATCCCCCAATCTTTACTCTCGGGATTAAAAGTGGTGCTTTATTCCCTTAGTACATAAACTATATTATTTATTTATTAAAGCGATCAGTTCGCTCTCATTTAAGAAACTCATTTTATCACAGATCTGAATATTTTTTATAATGCTTACATTACATTTATAATAATTCTGCAACAAAATACGACAATGCTCTCAGTGTTGCCAGGTATAGGGATAAATCCGCACTTGTAGAGAATTTTTGCTTTATGTGGGATTTAAGTAAGGAATTTTGAAAAGTGAAGAATTTATGGGGATTTTTGATATTTTTCGTTTTCCTATGTCATTGGTCATATATGTCTAACCCAATGCTTACCATAGAAACCATTGACATATATTCATAGACGTGCCCAACCCGCATTTCGATATAATATTTTTTTGCTCAAAAGAGTGACAAAGATGGCATATAAGTTTGGGCTAGCGCTAGCTCTAACATCCTAAATAGCACATTTCACATCGCTGGGCATGTCCATGAGTTGATGCCAATGATGAAGACTCACTGAACTATAACCTATAAATGGAACGCCAAAGTAACTTTTAAAAAATGAGCCGTTTTGAATCTCGCGCAGACTTCAAAGAAATCAGGATGGGAGCATGCGCACTATTTTCCTAAACAGGGGCGCTTTTGCCTTTGCTAGCAATAAACATGTATAAAAGAAATATCTGAATTGGCAATTTGAGGGGAAACAAACATCGTCTAGATCTAAGTGAACTATGGAAATTATTAAATAATTAATTAAATGAAATCGAAATAGGTATAGTGGGATTTTTGTTTAGATATTTGAATCATCAAATTATCTGGTTATCCTAAACATTTTCCTCGAATACATATTGAGTCATGAAAGTTGATGACCTAAAATTATTTTTGTCGAATAATGATTACATCAAAATTGTAAAGTCTGAATAAATAACTATTATCAATTTGTATATTCAAATTGGAAGGTTTTATGAATTATTCTTCTGCACAAGGGGAACAATATATAGTGTTCTTTCAAATGTTCAGGAACGTTTCTGAAATGTTCAACAAAAATCACATACAGAACAACAATTAAACAAACTATAATCAAACAAACGACAATGCCATAGAATACCTATTGATATGTATTCTTAGACATTTGACAAGGCTATCAAAATGACGGCAAACAACCCTAAGCCGCTTCTGAATCAGTTGATCAACTCAAAGACGAGCCTCATTATTTGTATGTCGTTGTAGTGTCGTTGTAGTGATCAAAGACATGATTTTTATACCTTTATCTTTACTGCAATCTCGCGCAATATATATATATATATATATATATATGAATTGGCATCACATTTATAGGTTATAGTTCAGTGTGAAGACTATATAATAATCACGAACTCTATGTAAACAAATAATTTCCCAAAATAGAAGGCTCCAGTGTTCCGCCTGTACTGAAAATCCGCTTACTTTAATGGTGGTTAAACTGTCAGGCAATGTTAAATTTCAATTTTATTTACTCATGGATATGCCCAGCGGTAAGAATTGTACTATTTCGAGAGAAAGAGATCAAACGATGGTTCGGTCAATCTCTATATCTCTCAAAACAGTATCGTATAGTTAGGATGATTCTTTTCGTTGGATACTAAGTAGTTTTAGTACCGATACTTCTGTTTCAATACTTATAAAATATCGAATGAAACTACTGGTATGGAATTGCAAGATTTTGATATTATAGCAGGTTTGACATTTTTGTTTTTTAACTGAAATCGAGTGATTTTGTTATTTAAAAACGATTAAAAAGAAATTGAGCTCAAAATATCAATATTTACGTCCGCTATAAGCATTTTAAAATCAACGATCGGCGAGAGGCTAGACCGGCGACGTCAGTAGCCATGAACGGTTTGCCCCTGGCCCGCTGCTGCGCTGTATTCACACACATTTTACAGGGTTACCGTTTTTAGTAAATTTACTACTACATTAGTAGATTTTTAAGAAAAATGAAGGTGTTTGGTAGAATTTTAGTAGAATTGATAATAGACAGGTTCGACATTTTTTTTCAACTGAAATCGATATATTTTTTTATTATAAAACGATCAAAATAAAAATTAAGCGCAAAATATTAATATTTAAATTTTTCAGATTTGAATTTAAAACTATATTTTATCGCTATCTATCTATGGTATTTAAGACGAGTGTCTCATCGCAGTAAAAATATTTTGTATATACTTTTTACCTGCCCTGGGATGTATATTTTTTATTATAAGAAGTCTTGACTACCTAAACTAGCCTGTGTTTTAAAAAAAAATAAAAAAATATTTAATAACGTTTAAAAGTAAAATATAACGATAAAAAGCAAAAAAAGATATGCTGTGTGTGGGATTCGATCCCGGACCTATCGCACCACTAACCAGCACTAAACCACCCTACTGCTAGAGCTCATACTTACGTTTGTTCAAACTTATTATTTAAGCGAATCACGTGTCACGTTTGGATGATACAAAATATTTTTTCTGCGATGAGACACTCGTCTTAATTATACCATAGATAGATAGCGATAAAATATAGTTTTAAATTCAAATCTAAAGAATCTACTGAATTTTACAGCGGACGTAAATATTAATATTTTGCGCTCAATTTTTTTTAACGTTTTTTAATAAAAAATATATCGATTTCAGTTAAAAAACAAAATGTCAAACCTGCCTATTAACAATTCTATTAAAATTCTACTAAACATCCTCATTTTTCTTAAAAATCTACTAATTTAGTAGGAAATTTACTAAAAACGGTAACCCTGTAAAATGTGTTTGTATCGTGAATACAGCGCAGGAGCGAGCAAGGGGCGAACTGTTCATGGCTACTGACGTCACCGGTCTAGTCTCGATTTTAAAATGCTTACAGCGGACGTAAATATTAATATTTTGCGCTCAATTTTTTTTTGATCGTATTTAAATAACAAAACCTCTCGATTTAAGTTAAAATAAAGAAAATAAGAAAAATGTCGAACCTGCCTATTATTTTTGATTATTTTTTGATAACAAAATTCAAAATAATTAATATTTATATAACGAATGTGGTTAGTTATTTTTGATTAAAAATTAAATAAAAAATCTGAATGTTATACATTGTTTAGCTAACATGCATTTGTATTCGTATTTTCCATTTGGTGGAATAAACATAATGAAAATTATTATAAAAAATAGAAAAAAATAAGTTTAGTTCTTATTGTAAAAATTAGGATACGAAACCCTTAATTCATCTTGAAAAGGTCTTTTAGTTTTATTTTTCTACCTACTAGTACAAATAATCCATAAACTTTAAAACATGTGCAAAACAAATGGACCTATAAAAAAGAGATTCTATTTTATTGCTTATGATATAGCCATGATTTATTTTTTATATTAAAATATTTTATTTATTAGAGCTTAATTTTTGCTTGGATTCGGATTTCAGTTCTCAGTTTTAGGCTTTCCGAAATTGCTTATCTGAAAAACATTTGGAAAAACTTCTTTTTTAGGTTCTTTAAAATAAGAAAACTTTTTTAATTAAATTAATATGTTCATTTGTATTATTTTCAAGTTTGTTTTTGTTTAAATATAATGGTTTATATTATTAGAGACTTTTAGCATTTTACCCGCTATCACCAGTCCTTAGTTCGAAAATATATTAGCTAAAATTTGCCTTTTCCCATTAATTGTATTCGATACGATACTAGTAGGTATCGATACTTTATTCGATAAACAGTAGATATCGATACAAATTTTTCGATACTACTCGTAAGTAAAAGTATCGATACATTAATGGTATTGGAACAGTGCAGCACTGGTACTAAAACTTATATAAGATAATTTGAACTCAAACATCAAGCTGTATCAGTAGGGATATTCGATCTAAATAGATTATTCACAAGATCGATCTTTTTACCTGCGATTCTCGATCTTTTCATAAACGATTAGCCTGTGTATCGATTCTTTTATTAAAAAATCGCTCAACAAGGATCGAATGTTTCCAAATTATATTCTTGCTGCGACATCTAATATATTTAAATTTATACAGAAACATGAAATTGCCATTGCAAGCCATTTCTTTCATTTCATAAATCTATTAAATTATAAATAAATGATTCCTTTAAAGGGCAGACAGAACGAATAAAAACTAGTGTTAACTATTGTTGTTTCGTTAACTGAAATAAAATTGAATGTATAAATATTAAATTATAAGATCGATTTTTAAGAAAATCGATTTTTTCGATTCGATTTTTAAATTCATAGATTAAATACCAAATGATCTGAATCGATTCTGAAGATCGATCTTTTGAAAAAAATCGCATGTTTGTTTCTAATGCAGAGGTTTGAGAATTCTTTAGGTTATTAAACAAAAATAAATAATGTATTGGTAAAAATATAAAACAGGTATACATTTTTCTTACAAAATTCCTTTTTTTTAATAGTAGTGTAACTACAGACAAAATTGATGGAATGACCACTTAAAAAAAAACATGTAAATATCCTCCTGAATTTAATTTTCATGTTGAAATTGTTTAAATATAATGTCTAGAATGTTTATAAAAAAATCTGTTAATTGTATTTACTGAGAGAATGCGTTGATGGGAATGAATCTATAAGATTTGTATTAATAAAACGAAGTAAATCCTTAAAAATATTTGTTTTAATTTTTAACCTATTAAATATGGTATTGGAGATGATTTTTCTTCTGGAAATGAACATCTATATACTTAACGAGAAAAATTATCTTTGTTTTTTTGAAGGAGTAATGTAGCTCCAAAACGTTTATTTAAAGTAAGACCAAATGATTACGTCACTACGCTAAACACGTGACTACTTTCAAAAGTGACAAATGAGAAATGAAACAGTGGGTTCGCACTAGGCGGAAAATCTGCTGCTGATTTTTAAATTTTCCAAGGTTTTCACTTCTAGCGAGATAATCTGCCATTTCTCGGGAAATCTAAGAGTTTAGTAAGTGATGTTGGGAGTACTTTTATAACCTCAAATGAAAATAAAATGAATAGAAAAAGTTCATTGAAATTTAATCAAAATAGCAATTATGCAAGAGGAAAAGGTAAGAAAATAATTTAGTTAGTAATATTTCACTGGTTTCATTGAAATCGTGTATTAATAACTATCAGAAAGCCAAACTTTGCTGTTTTTTTCATCTTATTCTCTTATCTAGTACAAATAAATTCAATATGATCGATTTTCTTCAATTATATTGAAGAAGGTAATTCATAATAACTACTGTTATGGTGCTCCAGTAACAGTTATTTCATTTCTAGAATATAACAGAAATTTTTATTTTATTCCCCATTGGGACATGCCCTAATAGCACAAAAAGTCCGATTGACGTTTTTTTATGGTCCATTTAACGTCAGAACGTCCGAGGACCAAAATAAAACGTTTTATAAACGTTTGTGCAAGAACGTTTTTACAATGAACATAAAGAAACGTCCAAAATATGTCGTCAAAACGTCCGAAGTCATAAATAAAAAAAAACGTTGTCTAAGCTACACTTCTCAGACGTTTTTAAAACCTACGATAAAAAAACACCTAGTACTCAAATGGTTTTTTAACGTCCATGTCAAAAGGTTTTTATAAAGTCACAATAGGGATGCTTTTAAAACGTTTTATTTGAGTCGTTTTTAAAACCACCAGTAAAAACGTTCCAAAAACATTTTGTTTGGGTCCTCAAAAGACGTTTTTGTAAGTTGTTTTAATAACCACTTTAAAAAAACGTCCAAAAAACGTTGTTTTTAGGTCTGCAAAAGTATGTTTTGAGAAAAAATTATAAAAGGGACGTTTTTTAAACGTTTCATTTCAGTAGTTTTTAAAACGATCAGTAAAAGCGTCCATAAAACGTTTTGTTTAGGTCCTCAAAAGAATGTTTTGAGAAAAGTCAGAAAGTTACGTTTTTCAAACGTTTTTGTATGTTGTTTTTATTACCACTTCATAAACATCCAAAAGACGTTGATTTTAGGTCTGCAAAAGTATGTTTTGAGAAATAATCATAAAAGGGACGTTTTCTAAACGTTTTATTGTAGTCGTTTTTAAAACCACAAGTAAAAACGTTTTCGTTGGGTCCCCAAAAGTATGTTTCCATAAAAAGTCATAAAAAGGACGATTTTTAAACGTCTTTGTTAGTCGTTTTCATAACTAGTGTAAAAAAACGTTCAAAAGACGTTTTGTTTGCTCTCTCTGTCTGTGTCTGATTCCAACCAATCACGAATTTAGCTCGCTAACGGTTGGTTTGGGAGAGAGGAGAGACCGCGCACTCGCACTTCGCACTGAGTGGCTGTTGTCTACAGTGTTTGCATAGTGGACGATAAAACATGGCGTGACTCTCGGTAATTTCATGTTTATTTTCTCTGCAACTAGTGAAGATAAACCTAGCAAATTTTATATCTCTAGAATTATCATCTATTTTCTTATATTTTTTTTCTTTTCTTTTTCGGTTTCCGAGGAGTGTTTATGTCTTATAGCTGTGGTTGAACATCTAGCATGTATATTAGGTATGTACTTTAAACCCTAATATAGGTATATTTTGTGATTCATTTTTGTCATGTAATTAGTGATTTTTCAAGATTTTTGACTCTGTAAATCTACTTGTTTGTTTTTTGTGAAATGTATAAAGAAAAGAAAGATTCGAAGCATCAAAGTACAAGACTATGAATTTATCAAAGGATTTATTTGAAATTGTCGAAAATCAAGTTCAACATAATTATTCTAGTTCCTCGGATTCTGATGATTCCAGTCTCATAAGCATACAAGAAATATTCCTACTCCTACATATTTCGTTGAAGACACCTCGTGACCTCAGCACAAACTTAAATGATGACTAACTTGTTTATGTGTGACCAACTGTATTTTAGTTATAGAAATGAATACTATTTTATTTTTGGTATATATTTTCATACTTAAAAAATGATTTTTTTAACTTTACTTATTGAGTAAATGAAAATTATTTTCAGATACAGATTGTATATAAGTATCAATATTTTATTAATAAATATGTATTTTTTTTTGCTTGTATGAACGTCTTTTGTCGAACAATTTATTTAGTCCATTTTGAAACGTTTTTAAAACATCCTTTTTCAACGTCTATATGACGTTAGAAGTTGTGACATTTGCACTATAAAAAAACGTCTTATAAACGTTCTTAAGTTCTTTAAACGATGTCTAGTGGACGTTTTAAGAGATGTCCACAAAACGTCCTTTGGCGAACCATTTATTTAGTGAAACGTCTTTAGAACCTCCTTTTTCGACGTCTATATGACGTTGGAAGTTGTGACATTTGCACTATAGAAAAACGTCTTATAAACGTTCTCGGGTACTTTAACGAACGTTTTCCTGTACGTTTTTAAGATGTTTTTTAAGCGACTTTGTGCTATTAGGGTGGTACGTACGAGGAATGTCCTAAGGGCATCTACTTTCCACCAAAATGGACACGTATTGGATGCCTTTCAGGGATACACTAAGTGTTACATAAAACTTGAAAAAAAAAATTTTAACTAAAAGCATTAGATCTTTTTTTATTTAGACTCTTATCTTAGGGGTGAATTCGTAGGCTAGAAGCTGAGTGAAATGTTTATACCTAAAAAAAGCGCCAGAAATTTTGTATGGAAAAAATGACAAAAATCATAAACCTTTCCCTCCTGAGTAAAAAAAAATTAAAGACATATAAAAAAATCGGCTGTGTCACCCTAGAACTTTCCCGGCTCGACCGTAGAGAATATGTTATTTATTATTATTTTAATTACAAAATACTAAGCATTACATTGATTTATGGAACACATTAAAAATAGCGAGCTGATGGAGAATTATTATTTCAATGTTGGTAATGACATAAGCTGCGCATGCGCACGTTATATATCATACTGCTACAATTAGGATCTCCTAAAATCATCTGTGAAAACTATTGGGAATTCGGGAAAAATTTCATACAATAGTTGTAGGGAATTTTAAAAGTGTATTTTTCTCGCCATCTAGCGGCGAAACTATGAGGAATTCAATAAAACTTAAACATAAAAGTTAAATAAAATTTGATGCTTTACAACTTTGCACAAGAAAATTTTACACTAAATACATTGTTTGTCCTCAAAATCAAGAAAATCTAGAGAAAACATACATGCACATTTTTTACGCGCCCTCTAGTGTCGCAACTATTGGAGATTTTAGAAAAAGTTTGAGACAAAAGTTATAGAGAATTTTATGCTCTAAAACTTTGTACTACAAAATTCTGCACTAAAGTATATTGCTTGTTCTCAAAATCAAGAAAAATTAGAGAAAACATACATGCACATTTTTTACGCGCCCTCTAGTCGCGCAACTATTGTAGATTTTAGAAAAAGTTTGAAACAAAAGTTATAGATAATTTTATGCTCTAAAACTTTGTACTACAAAATTTTGCACTAAAGAATATTGTTTGTCCTCAAAATCAAGAAAAACTAGAGAAAACATACATGCACATTTTTTACGCGCCCTCTAGTGGCGAAACTATTGGAAATTTTGGAAAAAGCTTAAGACAATAATTGTAGGTAATTTTATGCTCTAAAACTTTGTACTACAACATTTTGCACTAAAATGTATTGTTTGTCCTTAAAATTTAAATAAAGCAAAAAATTGTTATATGTATATTTAACTAATGTCGGTCTTGAGGACCCTCTACTGTACCAATTTAAACCAAAAACTAATGGTCGCATACACTGACCCTCCATAAAAAATTTCAGCTTGATTGGTCAAACGGTTCGGCAGTTATCGTGGAAGATTACACACAGACACACAGACAGACCACACGCTGGAAATGGTCTCAATCTTCTTGTGGGACCTCAAAATGGATATTTCCATCGATTTCTCGATTTTTTTTTTGCTCGTTCACCTTACTTTCCCTTAAACAAAAAAGTTAAGACAACATTACATCGGTCCGCACCGAAATAATAAAATCATGGAAAAAATTTGTTTCTTTTTGCTTAAAATGATTTTTCTCGACGTTTTAATAGAAATTTTTGTTTTGCCTAAAATTACTTTTCTCGACGTATTAAGCCACCCACAACACGATAAATTGAAAAAATCGTGTACGTCAGTCTGGATGTATGGGGAGGCAATAACTCAAGAATCAGTCGTCCGATTTCAAAATTTTTTTCACCAATCGTCTTCTCGTGTTTAGGAGATTAACCTTATTGTTTTTGGAGTCTGTACATTATTTCTGGTAATCCTATTTTTGGAATATTAAAAAAAGCAAAACTATTTTGTGTAGTTTCACTTCACCCTAGTTTGGAAAAAGATCAAGTCACCTATGAAAATCATGAACAGTGTCGTTCTAATTACGTTTTTTTAATAGACCAAAATGTCAACATAGCATTCTCAATAAATTTCGTGGTGCGTATAGTTCTTGTGTTTAATGTTAAAGTGGATTTCTCGGTCCGAAGTACTAAAAACACCATGTGTTTTTAACCCGTGTTATTTAAAGAAAAAATTCTATATCTGCAGGGTAATTTTCGCGAATCCAAACGAAATCACCTGTGGGTTACTGCAGTAGAGAGGCTGAACAGAAAAAAGTAAAACTGCATTTTGAAAGGTTGGTATTCTCAATGGGACTCCCAAAAAATATTCTCATTGTCTGGTAATCCAAATAAAATAAAATTTTCTAATTCATTGGTAGCTCAAAAAAAACCTGCTTTCTTAATTCCAAAAAAAGGTAGCTCCCAAAAAAATCATCTATAAATGGGTAGAATCTGAGAGCACAAATTTACAAATTCAAATAACATAAATTTCAGTTTTGTTCTGAAAATCTAAAATTTATCGTTGTAGATAGCGGTTGTTAAAACGACATGCCCAATCAATATTCGTGATCAATTTTGAATAAATATAACCGAGCACAAGCGTATCATGAGAATTTTATTCTAAATTAAACCATAAAATAAGATACAAAAAAATACATCAAAGGGTCACTCTAGGGATGTTCCAGGGACATTATTGGGATATATGAGGACTTCCTCTACATTTTTCTTTTGAATATTAGTTTAATTTGAATTATTTCTTGGAAAATATGGAGAAAAAAATAAATCCAAAGATATTCAACACAAAACGACTTTAATGCAAAAATTAAATCACTTAGTCCACTTTTTGTTTCAAGCCTTAAGAAACCTTCCTTATACGATTTATTGTATTAATATGTAGCTAATAGATTGATAAATATATTTATCCGGTTGTATCAAAAGGTAATTCATAAATTGTCAAAAATAACTCGAAAAAAGTTGCGGCCTTTTTAAAGTATAAAATGAAAATCGATTTTTCCAATATTTCAGGAACTGTATAACATTTTTTAGTGAAAATGGATACAAATTGTCCTGCTACTAAATATGTGGTTGGTTTATCATATGAAGTATTTAGGAAAAGAAAAATTTAAAGCTTTAAAGAAAATAATCAAAATTATAATAACATAATGTATATTAATAATGTGATAAAGAAAGAGTTAAAATGGTGGTAGAGCAAGGAAGGTTTAGGATAGAAAGTTAAACTTCAAGATTTCAAACGAAAAATATACACTGATGCATCTCTAATTGGATGGGACGCAAGAAACTAAATACATGGTTTTTAAAATTCTGACGAATATAAATTAAATATTGTTTTGAAAATCAGTGCAGCCTATTATTGTTTAAAATCATTCACTAAAGATATATAAGATACCATAATCTTATTAAGAATAGACTAGGAACCTGTGGAAATGGTGTAAATCAATGAATATTATTGTTTTTGTCTCTTATATCCACTATAAAAAGAATAAAGAAGCTGATTATGAATCCAGATTAAATTATATTGAGAATCAGAATACGAGTTAAATAAAAAAAATTATGAACGCATTGTAGACGGATTTGGAAAATCGGATATCGATTTATTTGCAACAAAATTAAACAGAAAATCTAGAGAATATATAGGGTGTATCAAAAAAGGTAAGTCATAAATTGAAGTACATATTCTGGTGTCAAAAATAACTGGATTGATAACTTGCCTTAAAGCAAATGTGCACACAAAAAATTTACGGCCTTTGGAAATTACAAAATGATTTTTTCCAATATTTCTTGAACTATTTAACATTTTATAATGAAAATGGAAACATGGCTTTATCGTAAGATCATCTTAAACTCCTAAAACAATCCCAAACTTTTCTATGCATTACAATTAAATTAGCATTATGATACCATTGGTTTAATACGTCATGTTTGAAATTTTTTGTTTCCTATTACTTTTTTGCAAAGCCACTTTTTATCGAAATTTGGAATATTTTTCATTATCCTTCAAAAATATCGAGTAAAAAAAGTAAGTTATAACTGTGTATTCATGTTATTCGCATGTATAAAAAAATCGGTTGTATCGCCCCAAAACATTCCCGACAAGTATCCACGAATACCTTTTCAGATATTTAATGTTAAAGTTTCAACTTTTGACATTTTTTATTTTTGACAGGTGACAGCTGGAGAAAAAATTTTGACTGTTCTGAATAGAGTTTTTCTAGGGCTTTCAAATGACATATCGCATGTCCAATTCCGTGACATATTGCATCTGTCATTTTTTGATAGTCATACTTCCGTTTGACAGATCTTGTACAAAAACTAATGGATTCTTTCGACGGATAACCCAAACCCATATACCCAATTTCAGCTCAATCAGATTAATACTTCTTCAGATATTTAATGCTGAATTTTCAAATTTTGACATTTTTTTATTTTTGACAGGTGACAGTTGGAGAAATAATTTTGACTGTTCTGAATAGAGTTTTTCTAGGGCTTTCAAATGACATATCGCATGTCCAATTCCGTGACATATTGCATCTGTCATTTTTTGATAGTCATACTTCCGTTTGACAGATCTTGTACAAAAACTAATGGATTCTTTCGACGGATAACCCAAACCCACAAACCCAATTTCAGCTCAATCGGATTAATATTTCTTCAGATATTTAATGCTGAATTTTCAAATTTTGACATTTTTTTATTTTTGACAGGTGACAGTTGCAGAAATAATTTTGACTGTTCTGTATAGAGTTTTTCTAGGGCTTTCAAATAACATATCGAATGTCCAATTCCGTGACATATTGCATCTGTCATTTTTTGATAGTGGTACTTCCGTTTGACAGATCTCGTACAAAATGGGTTCTTCCGACTGGTAACCCACACCCCTATACCAAATTTCAGCTCAATCGGATTAAACTTGTGTCCTCTATCGTGGAAGAATACACACACACACAGACCGACAGACAGACTTCCATCTGGAAATGGTCTTAATGGTCTCAGGGGACCCGAAAATGGATATTTCTGTTTTTATCTCGAATTTTTTTTTTAGCTCGTTCACAATACTTTCCCTTCTAGGAGGTGGGTCGGGAAAGTAAAATATGTACAAATATGTAATATTTAATACATTAGATGTTCAAAATGGCCTTCATTTTCCTAAATTCACTTTCGGCACCGTTTTAAAAAGGAAAACCGGATTTTTTTGAAAGATCATTGGCTTCTGACGAAATCGATTTGCACTTTTAATGATTCGATGCCTGTTGTTCGTCGATTATACAGAATACAGAATTCACGTCCCATTTCATAAAACCCCAGAAGCAAAAGTCAATAGGGCTAAGATCTGGATTTCTAGCTGCCCAAGAAATAGGTGCATCAGGGTCCCTTCAAATCTAACGTCCAATGTACAGACCGAAAAGATATTCCCTAACTTTATGATCGAAATGAATTGGAGCTCCATTTTGTAAATACCACATATTTTGGGTAATTCCTAAATTTAGCTCGTCCAAGATAGAACTGCAAGTAATTTGCACCATTTAAATTATTTGGAAGAAATACTGGCCATATTAAATTATTGGTGATTCGTAACGCCATTTGTACTGAAGGTAGCTTCATCGGTAAACAAAATGTGATTAATGAAATTGATATTTAGATTGTTTTCCGTTTTGAATTAGTCGCAATATCCCTTAGGATAATCTTCATCTAGTAATTCTTGAATGGTTCTTAAGTGATGGGGATGAAGCTGCTGTTCCTTTAATCTTCTCCCAACCATCATATGACCAACATCTAATTGAGCAGCTATAACATTTGTACTGCTTTCAGGGTTAGGGTTTTCTTCCACTAAATCTAAAATATCCTCATCGTTTGTATCCATTTTTGGACGACCACTATTACCAGAAAGTCGTGGTCACAAAGTACCAGTCTCCCGTAAACGACGACTGGTGTATTCTGATTGGGATATTATTCCGCATAAGGCCTTGCAGCTGCTGCACTATTCCCTTGCCATTACCAGAATTACAGATAATTATCTGAAACCTTGTTTTGGAATGACAAAACTTACACAGAATTAAATATATATTTGCCATTTATGCAAACTTATAAACCAATGTAACAGAATGTTTAATTTTTCTTAATACTCTTAAAATGCACAATAATCGGAAGCTTCAATTTACAGTATGTAATTGTTAAACTGTTTGTTATTTATCCATAGCAAAGAATACCTATCGATAAAGAAGCGAAGGCTACTAGTCCAGTAAATAAAGGGACAAAGTTGAAACTAATTAGTCCCTATTTTCATCTTCCGGTTGGAAGTAGCTTTTGGTACCTCATTAAACATGGGACAAACTTTGCGTGGAAAACGCGTGCGATGGCGGAGAAAATGGCCCCAAAAGACCAGAAAAATAGGTTTTCAGCCAATATCTCCTAAAATATGGCAGTTAGAGATTTTCAGTTCAGATAAAAATTGTAGTTCAGTTAATTTCCTACAAAAATGGTCCTTATGATTTTTCTCGAAAATTTGTCCGGTTTCGAGAAACACGGCACCAAGCGCACCTCGAATAATGAGCTTCTGTGTTGTATGCCGGAGAGCACAGTCCGTGTATTTACACATCAGCGGGGGGACAAATTATTCAATAATTTTGTTAAAAATGCATATTTTCTCATGATTCAAAGTTCATGTGAAAGAGGAATTCTGCTGCTATCATACCCTGTGAATTGAGTCACGCTTGGTCATATCGGAACACGGGTCAAACTTTCTGCTCCCGGCCAATTTTGACCTCGCCAGGAATTTGTTCCTATTTTTTTTGTATTGCACTGATTTACTCAAAATTTTCTTGATTATGGGTCCTCATAAGGTCCTTTGTCAACCATAAAATTTGTATACCCTAATTTTTTTGAATTTTCATTTAATCTTTGTTTATTGAATCCCAAATTTTTGCTGTTTTTGGAGCGCGGGGAAATTTTGTGAACAAACATAAATTAAAAATTAATACATGATCGGATTGATCTCTATGATACATCATTTGAAAGCTAAAACGCACTTTTTTTGTGGTTTTTTTCTCCCTGCTCTTTATTTCTATCATTTTAACACCTTAACTAGTATAACGGGGGAATTCCCACCTTTCCATCCATGTATATAAGTCATAGCTTTGATACCCCGGGAAAAAACCAGTATATCTAAATGTACACGCTATAATTTATTACTTTCTCTCCTTCCGTCGTTGATCGCGTGTGCGCTCTATGTGGTGCTCGTGTCGTCTGCTACAAACCATGCGGCCACGCTTGGAGGCATAATTGTGTTTGTTGTTTCTGTCATTATTTTGATAATTATTATTGTCAATTATAGAAAGAAAAGTCATAAAAGTGAAGAATATTTAACAAATATTGACGTTTTTCGTTAAAATTAACTTTTATCACCAACCCAAAACATAGAAAGTGAAGATTCAAATCTTGTAAAATTGGAGCAAAAGGTGAGAATTTGTTTATGTTGTTTTTATTCAAGAACATTTGTTTACAAGTAACTATTCTAAGTGAAATCTTGGTCTGCTTTTATTGTTATAGAAAAATGGAGGTCAACTCTGCTACAGCAGTGTGTTTCCTTTGTAAGGAACCCGTTTCTACGGATGCTGTCACCGTAACTCGGGGCTTAGAAAATTTGATTCATGTTAGCAAGGAAAGGAAGGATAAAAATCATATTTTTTTGGAAAAACAAACGTCTTTGCAAATGCACAAACATTGCAGAAGACTCTACATTCTCAAACGAGATGGTAGCTTCCAGTTCAACAATTTTGTCTCTGACGAGACCAAAAATTAGAACAATTGTGCAGCCCCAAGAAGAAAAAAGAGCGCAGGAGTGATGGATTTTATTTCAGGGCCAATTATGTGTTCTGTGGCTTGCCAGCTTCCAAAGAGCATGACAAGATGAGAAGACGTCCAGGAGACGAGTTTGTTGTAATTAAAAAAGAACAATACGGTACACGCATCATAACAGAAATCAAAAGTCGAATCCAGAACGAATTCTGTAAGACACTATTGAATAGAATTTCAACAGTGAATCTTGTAAGTGCCGAAGCACGATACCATAAATAATGTAACCGGAAATTATTCAATCCTCTACCAGTTTATGACAACCCTGGACGTCCCAAGGAGGAATATATTCAGGTCGGAATGGCCAGAGTTCTGAAGTATATTAAGGAAACTGACGAAAAAATGTACTGCCTAGATGATTTGACGAAAATTTCTGGTTACAGAATTTCTCATTTATGGCACCCAATCTATAAAATGTGGTGGCGCCATCTACAATTGGTTTCCACAATCCAAAACATTGAAAATAATGGATTTCCAACACCCCCCCGCTCAAATTTTGTACAAAACTTGCATATTTCACGAGTCCCAAAATTTCCGGTTTTTCAACCCGTTTTTTTTGCGAAAAAAATCATAAGGACCATTTTTGTAGAAAATTAACTGAACTTCAATTTTTATCTGAACCGAAAATCTCTAACTGCCATATTTTAGGAGATATTGGCTGAAAACCTATTTTTCTGGTCTTTTGGGGCCATTTTCTCCGCCATCGAACGCGTTTTCCACGCAAACTTTGTCCCATTTTTAATGAGGTACCAAAAGCTACTTCCAACCGGAAGATGAAAATAGGGACTAAATAGTTACAACTTTGCCTTTTTTTCCTCCTTCATTTACTGGACTATACGGTATTTACATGGACCGAAATTTGTACGCGCATGTGCGAGTTATATTAGTTATACGTCAATGTCAGTTCTGGCTAAAGGTGATATATTTTTGAATAAAGTGCGGATTGTTTGTTCATTTGCTTTTTTTTATATTATTTTATTCTAAATATTACTTTGTTTTCTAAACATATAATTAACTGAATTTTTGTCAGTACCCGAACCGATCAAAAGCGGGGTAAAAGGAGTGAAAAGAGTAACGAAGTCGAACGCAGCTATTATATTAGTTATCCGTCATCTGTCACAAAAATTTTTGCCCTTCCAACATCAAAGAAATTTCGCCGGCTTTCGCTTCTTGTTATATATGGATTCTTTGTTCGTAGAAACTACAAGTGTTCAATAGCCAACTAAAGAATTTTTGAAGGATAATGAAAAAGAGGCCACATCTCGATAACAATTGGCTTTACGAAAAAGTGATAAAAAGTAAAAAAATTCAAAATTGATATATTAAACCAATGGTGGCACAATATTAAAAGTTTGGGGTGGTTCGGAGTTCAAACTGTACAGAGTTCAAGGTTTTATATGAAAAAGATGCTCTTACGATAAGAAAGTCATGTATCCATTTTCATTATAAAATGATATATTGGAAAAAATCAATTTTCATTTTGCTCTTTAGAAAGGCCGTAACTTATTTTGTGTGCACATCTGCATTAAGACAAGTTGTGTTCAATCGAGTTATTTTTGACACCAAAACATGTAATTCAATTTTTGATACGTATATTGAAGCATTAGACAAATTAAATTAAGGCAAATATAATCGAGAACAAGAATACCACAAAACCATGACTTGACAACTTAATTTAGACATTTAAACTCACTTCTAGGAAAAAATTATAAACCTGAAACGAATTTTTATATTCACTTTTTAAAAAGTCACATCAACTGTAACCAAACGTCTACCATGAGTGACCCCATGACAGGCACTTTTATTAAAACGAAATTAAACTCATAAACTCTATCAAATGTAATATCAAATACTCATTTCAAAAAATAAATTGCCAGTCTAGATTGTGAAGATGTATCATACAAATTTTCGTATCTGTGATTATTGTATGCCTTATCATTCGATGATGCCCAATAATGGGCTACAAAATGTTATTTTTGGATTAACTGCCGTGATGGCTATATTGGTTATTGGATTTTTATTAATTTTGGATCGTGCCAGGTTTACTAATATAGTTCGTGCAAGAAGATTTCCAGAACACAGTATAGAAGAAAAATTTTTTCGAGCTTTGGAAACATATGAAAAAATGAATAATACCTGAAGAGCGTTTTGTAAAAAAATAATTGTGTGTTACCTCATTAGAATTAAAGAATCAATAAATAGAGTAAGAAATTATTTAAATCATTTATACTAAATTATTATATCCAATTGTTATTGCTGAATATGGTTGCTGAATATGGTGGATATATAAATTTAATTTTTGATTAAGATTAAAAGAACTGAGAATCTGATTATTTGTTTATTGATTATAATTGAGATAGAAACATTGAAACAATTAAATTCGTAGATAAAGATGATGATGAATTATAATCAACTTTAAATAAATTTTTAGGATGCAAATTGAAAGCAATCAGTAGTGTAGAAAAGTATTCTAATATTTTTTTAATAAATGGTAAGTGGAGTGGCAAAAATATTTTTTTAATAATTTTGGTATGTAAAACCAACAAAATTAATGTTAATTATTAAAAATTGTTCAATTTGATTCATATCAAAAGTGGTAGAACGTCAGTGTGGTATTTTGCATAGTTAAAGTTTATATACAGGAGAGGTCCAGAAAACTAAAATTATTATATAATATGTGTTACAAATAAATTCAAAATAAATTAAATTAAATATAACGCTTATTGTTTATCTCAAACAGACTATTTTTTAATATAGGTCCGATAGCCGAGTGAGGTAAGCGGCTGATATTAAAATGCCCTTCTCTCGAAGGCGTGCGTTTTTTTATTTTTTGTTGGAAACAAGTTTTGACTTTTATTTATTGTAATGTTATTTTTGAAGTGAAAACTTCTCTGGTTGGATAGGTAAAAAAAGGAAAAATTCGAAACCGTGCTCGAGTAATCGGTAATCGCTGTGACAGACGAGCAGACAGACAGACGGACTGGCATTGTAAAGTCAATAAGTACCTTCGCTACTTTATAAAATTTTAAGTCCTATTTTAGCAAAAATTTACTTAAAAACACAAAAAATATTAAAACTGTTCTTAAAATTCCTTATGTGGTTTTTTTTTACTGAATCTATTTTGATTAATATTTTGTATCTTATTTTTTTTATATTAAGGCATTAACTCACTTTAATTTACCTAAAGGAAAGGATAAAAATCTACATAAATATTTTTAATTTTTTTATCGTCAATATAGAAATTGTATATAATATTTTTTAAAAAATGATTTTATTATACCACCATTTTATAAAAAATTCAATTTTTTTACTTTCCCGGTCTCCCAAGAAGATTTAGACCATTTCCAGATTGAGATCTGTCTGTGTATCTTTGTGTCTGTGTATAATCATCCACGATAACTGCCGAACCGTTTGACCAATCAAGTTAAAATTTGGTATGAAAAGTCGATGAGTGCCTCGAATGCGACCATTATTTTTTGGTTTAAATTGGTACAGTAGAAGGTGCTCAAGACCGACATTGATTGAATAAATACATAAGATTTTTTGCCTTTTTTAAAATTTTAAGGGCAAACAATACACTTTAGTGCAAAATGTTGTACTGCAAAGTTTTAGAGCATGAACAGTACCAAATTTCCTTTAACTTTTACCTTTAACTTTTTTTGAATTCACCAGTTTCGTCGCTAGAAGGCGAAAAATATACATTTAGGATTTTTGCCATTGTTACTTTCCGAGCAACAGAGTTGTGTAGAAGGAAAGTATTGCGATCATGATATTTTGACCATACCCAGATTTTAACGAATCTTTACGTTTTGAGGTCACCTGAATCCATTTATACCATTTTTAGCATGATGTCTGTCTGTGTGTGTGTCTGTGTGTGAACACGATAGCGTCTAAACGGCTGAACCGATTTAGATGAAATTTTATATACATATTTATCGTATCAAGGAGACGACCTGTATGGATTTTGGAGTTAATCGGACAACCAGAAGTGACAGTTGCTATAAGTGATGACTGCATTACTAAACAATATGGCAATAAAGTTTTACACATATATTTTTTATACGTTATAGTTTAATTACAAATGACTAAAATTGTCAAAAACTTTTACCATTGTTGCCAGACTTATTAAAAAGAAATTTTTTTGCATATTTTTTTTTAAATTACCAAAATTATGCATTTTTATGAAAAATTACAGGATATAAAAATTGTAGAACATAAAATTTTCTACACATTTTGTCATTACCGTTTTTTTGAATTCCTCATAGTTTCGTCGCTAGAGGGCGTGAAAATAATGTATATAGACATTTGCGACTTTTTTTAGATTTTGAGACAAAATTATGGATTTTTATGAAAATTTACATAAAATCAAAATTGTAGAACATAAAATTGTCTACAAATTTTGTCTTTACTTATTAAATTATTATTTTTTAGTTAAATTTTAATATTAAAAATTTTAAAAAAATATCTTTAAATTTATTATAATTAATTTCATAATTATAATTTTTTTCAAAATTTTATTACAAAAATTGAGATTTTTTTTAAAAATTGGCTAAAAAACATTTAATTAAATTAAAAATGTATTTTAGTTTCTTAGAATTTAGAATTGTAATTATTATAGCCAAAATAAAGATTTTTTTTAAAGTTTTTGTAATTTCGTTTTATCAATAAGTATAAAATAAATGAAAAAAGTAAATAGCATATCTGAAAAGTATCCAAAATTACTATGTGTATAAATTATTTCATAATTTTAACATTATATTTCTAAAAGTTATAGCAAAAAATGAAAAAAGTTAAAACAATTCAATGAATTTTTGACAAAAAATTTGATTTTTTTTTTAGTTTTTTAAACTAACTTTATTAATGCATTTTGATCCAGAAAACCTAAAAAAGGTCTTGTTTCCTAATTTGAATAATGAGATATTAATTATTTATTGATTTTAAAATTATTCAAAAAAGGTTTTATTTCTTTTTAAGGTTAATATTAATATTAAAAATAAAAAAAAAATTTCATTAATTTGTAGAAAAAAACTCTATAATTGTGATTTTTTTCAAAATTTTATTCAAAAAATTGTGGAATTCATAATTTTTTTTTTGTAATTTAATATAGGTTTAACCATTAATACCATTCGATAAGTAATATAAAACTCTAAATTTAGAAAATATTTTAGTCTCTTCGAATTTAACATTGTAATTATTATAACCAAAATTAAAAAAAATTAAATTTTTTTGTCCTTTTGTTTTATAGAAAATGGTAAAACAAATGAAAAAGTAAATAATACATCCTAAAGGGATCAAAAAGTATATTATGTGTGAAATATTTCATAATTTTAAAATAATACTTGTAGAAGTTATACAAAATTATAAAAAGTTAAAAAAGAATTTTTACAAAAAATAAAAAAAATTTAAATTTTTGTAAACCAATTTTATTAATGTATTTTGATGCAGAAAAACTAAAATTATCGATTAAACAATTACTTTACTAGGAGTGTTCGGAAAGTTGAGTGGGATTACCCCTCATTTTTTTGTATTTTGGGGACAAACGATGGGCTTTAGTGCAAAATGTTCTAGTGCAAAGTTGTAGAGCATAAAATTCCCTACAACTTTTGTATTAAACTTTTTCCAGAATTCCCAATAGTTTTCACCCATGATTTTAGGAGATCCTAATTGTAGCAATGTGTTATACAGGGTGTTGAAAATTTCAATGTACACTATTGGGATTTTGTTAACCGTTATAGATACAAAGTTGGTAAAATGGGAAAAAAAGTTGCAAATTATCAAGACAAATTTACCGGATTTTGAAAAATTTTAATATTAGGTCCTGTTTCAGAGATATTTGCTTAAACCAAAAATTGACGATTTTCGTTTTATTTAATTATCACCTTTATTTTTAAAGATAGAAGAAAACTTTTTCAATCTTTTTTGTTGAAGACCAAATGCCGTTTAACATAGCGTAACCAGTTTTTCGTTACGACGTTTCGTCTTTAAAGAGCATTAATCAATTTAGTTTTTTTAAATATGGACCTGTACTTTTTATTTTATTTTTGAAATTTCAATTTTGTTCTCTATCCAACCATATATCATACTTATTTTTTTTTAAATTAAATTTCGACAATGAACTGTACTTCAGGAAATTTTGTAAGTACTGTCCTGTTTATTTTATTCCAGAATATTTTTAAATAATCTTGAATAACTTTTCTTGATAATATGCAACTTTTTTCCCATTTACCAACTTTGTATCTACAACGGTTAACGAAATCCCAATAGTGCACATTGAAATTTTCAACACCCTGTATAATGTGCACATACGCCTGCTTATGTCATTATGAACATTAAAATATCTATTCTGTAGACGTATTGTAATTGTAATTAAAATAATCCTATTATTTACAACTGAGTCGGGAAAGTTCTGGGGTGACACAGCCGATTTTTTATTGATTATAACGATTATCAAGTTCTTTAAAAAAATACTTTTTTGTAAACCTGGCACAATTGCAAGTACAAACTAAATTTCTTGCAGGACAATTCTCTATCATGCATACACTATTTTTTTGAAATCATTTTGTTATTACTTAATAAAATTGTTCAAAATGTAATCAATATTATTAAAAAAATAAATATCGTATATCCATTTAGAAATATCAACTAGTTTAAACCTAAAGCTAACCGTTTTATTTTACTATTTTCGAATAACTTATTCATTAAATATTTAATTTATATAAACTTACGTTTGCATACATTATTGGTCTTCTATTATCACACACTTATATTCACTAAAAATTACAATTCACTAATTGTACCACTCGTTGCAATAATCTAAACTTGGCCATCTTTTTCGTGCGTCATCGCAAACTAGTGTCAAACTACAGACCAAGGTTAAATATCAATAGGATAGCTCCATTGAACATTTCCGGCAGACATAGGGGGATAATGCATGACGTCATCACGGGCCAATTCCAAGTTTATTAAAGTCTGTTTAATAACTAGGAGAGGCGATTTGAATTTAAGTTAGCAATTCTGTAGATTTTTGATAGGTAAGTTTCACACAGCAAATTTTAGTATTAATATCAGCCTTAGATCATATATGCTACCCTAGCTGCTGCATGTTGGTTACTTGTTTGGTAGGTCCGGGGGTGGTCTAGCGTACTTACTGCCATGTGCGCAGACTCTCCATAAAACACATACTTATGTGAGTTGTACTTTACTTTAAGTTATCCTTAAAACTGAATTTAACTGCACCATTTTAATAAATATTAGGCTTAACAAAGATTGAGATTGTTGTTTGAAAACCACTGGTTTTATGCCTTTTTGACATCCTATACGTTATGAATGTCATTAGTGTCATTTTTTATTATATTTGTATTCATTGTCATTCTCCTT
Source organism: Neocrepidodera transversa (assembly GCA_963243735.1). NCBI lineage: Eukaryota > Metazoa > Arthropoda > Insecta > Coleoptera > Chrysomelidae > Neocrepidodera > Neocrepidodera transversa. The sequence continues at coordinate 18,221,099 of OY725354.1, read as the reverse complement.
GTTTATGGAGAAACCTAACATTTAATATTTCAGATATTTCTAAATCATCCTCTATCACATTTAAATTCATTTTGTACTATAAATACACAACTTTGTTTACAAAATTAAAGGTATTAAAAACGTACATAAGAATCAAATATTGTAATTTTAAGGTTAGATTTCGTACCTTAAATTCATAAGCCGAAGAGAATCTGTTAGTTTGTCCAACTTTAGATACTTTAAGGGACACTTTCAGGTTGTTGCAAAAGAACAACTGTCACTTAAGACATTTAAGGTACAACTTAGAGTTAAGGGAATTCTGTGCACATGGCAGTTAGTCAGTGATTGGTCGTTTTCAAATTTCGACATAGTTTGACCAATGAAAAATCAGTATCAACGTAGTTTTACCAATGACAAATCAGTACCCGATTTATATTACGCTGTCATTATTACCCCTCTTCTACCAAACAAATACTACCCGATTTTCGGGTATTTTCCTGCTTTGTGGGTATTCTTGGGGTATTTTAATTTTGCGGGTATATTTCCTTCCATGTTCATCTCATGTAAATTATTCACTATTTGATGATTTGTGGGAGTCAGGCCACTACTACTAAACTTAAAAATTACCGTTATACCTTATTTGTCAAAAAAAAAACGGCTGTGTCACCCCAGAACTTTCCCGGATCGACCGTAGAGGATATGTTATTTATTATTATTATTTTAATTATAAAATACTAAGCATTACATTAATTTATGGAACACATTAAAACAGCGAGCCGATGGTGAATACGTCTACCGAATTGATATTTCAATGTTGATGACATAAGCTGCGCATGCGCACGTTGTATATCACACTGCTGTGAAAACTATTGGAAATTCGGGAAAAAAATTTCATACAGTGGTTGTAGGGAATTTTATGCTTTACAACTTTGCACTGAAACATTGTGCACCAAAGAGCATAATTTATCTATTTTTAAAAAAAAATGGAAAATTATAAATGTGTGTTTTTCTCGCCATCTAGCGGCGAAACTATGAGGAATTCCATAAATAGTTAAACATAAAATTTAAAGAAAATTTGATGCTTTACAACTTTGAACCAGGAAATTTTGCACTAAAATGAATTGTTTGTCCTCAAAATCAAGAAAAACTAGAGAAAACCTACACGCACATGTTTCATGCGCCCGCTAGTGGCACAACTATTGGAAATTGTAGAAAAAGTTTCATACAAGAGTTGTAGGGAATTTTATGCTCTAAAACTTTGTACTACAACATTTTGCACTAAAGGGTATTATTTGTCCTCAAAATCAAGAAAAACTAGAGAAAACATACATGCACATATTTTACGCGCCCTCTAGTGGCGCAACTATTTCAAATTCTGGAAAAATCTTAAGACAAAAGTTGTAGGGAATTTTATGCTCTAAAACGTTGTACTACAACATTTTGCACTAAAGTGTATTATTTGTCCTCAAAATCAAGAAAACCTACATGCACATTTTTTACGCGCCCTCTAGTGGCAAAACTATTGGAAATTCTGGAAAAAGTTTGAAACAAAAGTTGTAGGGAATTTTATACTATAAAACTTTGTACTACAACATTTTGCACCAAAGTGTATAGTTTGTCCTTAAAATTTAAAAAACGTAAAAAATTGTACCATGTGCATTTAATCAATGTCGGTCTTAAGGACCTTCTACTGTACCAATTTAAACCAAAATCTAATGGTCGCATTTTAGGCACACGCCGACCCTCCATACCAAATTTCAGCTTGATTGGTCAAACGGTTCGGCAGTTATCGTGGAAGATTACACACAGACACACAGACAGACACAGAGAGACCATGCGCTGGAAATGGTTTCAATCTCCCTGGGGGACCTCAAAATGGATATTTCCATCGATATCTCGATTTTTTTTTGCTCGTTCACCTTACTTTCCCTTTGATGGGTCCGGGAAAGTAAAATACATAAAAATACTAATTGGTTTACACTTGGCAATACTTCTACATAATTCACGTCAATGTCAAAGTCAAATAGTAAAATAGAAAATAGCACTGGAAGCTGAGGCCTCAAAAAGGAAAAATAAGAATATTATTTATTCTCCATTTGAGATTTAAGCTCTTGTTTGTTGCAATTTGTGTTGTAATCTGTTGTATACATTAATGCACTGAAGAATAACCCAATTTCTAATTTTACTCTTTAAACAGAACAATTTTTTGTGTGTATTTTGGAATTCCATGCGGATAAAATTGGGTATTTTGGGTCAAAGTTGCGGGTATTTTGTTGGTTTATCATTGGCAACACTGGCTGATAATTAACATTGACAGTTCTGACTTTTTACCTCTCGCACTTCAGATAAGAGAGGTATAGGAATCATGCTAAAAATTAAGTAGTGAGTTTTCAATGGATAAACACGTTTTGGGGTCCCTAGAATACGATTTTGATATTTTCCCGATGATGTCTGTGTGTGTGTATTAGTGTGTATGTGTATTAGTGTGTGTGTGTTAGTGTGTGTGTTAGGATGGATGTTGTAGTAACGATAACTCAAAAACTACTGAATGAGAAAATTTGAAATTTTGCATACAGAATTCTGATACCATAGATTAGATCTGCTTAGATTTTGGTGCCAATCGGACAACCGGAAGTGGCAGTTGCTATGAGTGATGACGTCATTTCTATACAAAACGGCAATAAAGTTTTACATATTTATTTTGTATACACTATAGTTTATTTTCGTATCATTAAAATTTTCAAAACTTTGGCCATTGTTGCCAGATTTACAAAAAACTAATTTTTTTTCATACTTTTTTGTGTCAACCTGTAAATTTTTTATTCAAAAATGGCGAGAAGTCATGTGCTGGCCACATCAGATTTTTTTATATATGTCAAATATGAAATTTTTGTTGGACGAAAAAAAATGGCAGAAGAGATGTATGATAATAGTCAGATTCTACTCAAAATTGGTATTTGGAGGTTTTTGAGGTCAGAGATTATGAACTTTTGTCAAAATTAATTAATTCAAAATGGCGGCTCCAAGATGGCAGACAATATTATAATTATGGTCCGATTCTATTCTATTCTAGTAGAATTATTTTTACTATGTAACTAAAAAGTAACGATTATTTTATTTCTGTTAAATACTTTACTGGATATGAAAATAAAGAAGTTTTGTTTGTATTTAATAAAATCTCTGTTCTCGGATATATTTTTATTTTAATAAATAGTAAGTACATAAGTATCAAAAATCATTACACCGTTTTAATACCAATTTCTTTAATCATATAATTCTTATGTAATAAAAACTATAAAATCAATAACAAATCATTACAATTATTCAAAAGTAACGAAGTTTAACATCACTAATGTCGTTTCAATTGCAATAACACTATAAAATTGGGTAATTTTTTTTTACATAGGCAGGGACTTTTTAAAATCGGTTTAATAGTCACCTTTTTTTTTCACATTGTAAATCAGTGTTGACAATCTGCGGGTAATTACCCGATTTTCTGGTATTTTGATACTTTGTGGGTATTCTTGCTGGTATTTCAATTTTGCGGGTAAAATTCGGGTATTTCCTTCCATCTTCATCTCATTTCAATTATTTACTGTTTTGATGTTTTGTGGGAGTGAGGCCACTTGTACTAAACATTAATATTACCCCTACAACTATCTTATTTCTCAAAAAATTCATAAAAAGAGTAATTGGTTTGCATTGGACACACTTGGCAACACTTCCACATAATTCACGTCAGATGTCAAAGACCAATAGAAAATAGCCCGTGCAGCTAAGGCCTCAAAAAGGAAAAAGAAGAAGATTATTTATTCTCAATTTAAGCTCTTGTTTGTGTTGCATTTGCATGTTGCACTTTGTGTTGTAATCTGTTGTATACATTAAAAAAACGTTATTACTAACTGACAAACATTTCAAATTGGAAGTGGGTAAAATGCGGGAATTTTGCAATTCCACGCGTGTAAAACCGGGAATTTCGGGGCAAAATTGCGGGTATTTTGGTGATTTGTCACTGGCATCTAACATTGCCAACTATGTTGAAAGTTGTTATATTGCGGGTACTTAAATTATTATAGTACATTGGAGAACAATATAGTACAATAAAGAAGAAGCAACAAATATGCGTAACGACAAAAAAAATAATAAATACTAATTATCTCAATTAGGTATCTTATTTCAATCAATTCTTTCTGGATTATAAATTATACTTCCTCTGCTCTTGGTAGATAATAAATCCTTAAAAATCCTTAAAAATACTTAAAAAGACTTAAAACTACTTGAAAATCTTAAGCAATTCATAAAGATCCTGAAATAATCATTAAAAAACATTAAAATCCCTAAAAATAGTTTAAAATTCCTAAAAATGTTTTTGAAAATCCTTAAAAATCCTAAAAATCCCTTAAAATTCTGGAAAAAATTTTTAAATCCTTAAAGATCTTAAAAAAACCTTGGAAATTCTTAACAATACTTTTTAAGGATTTTAATCCTTAAAATATTCTAAAAAAAATCCTGAAAATATCCTTAAAAATCCTAAGCAATTTTTAAATATCCTAAAATAATCCTTAACAAACATTAAAATCCCTAAAAATTTTGAAAATCCTTGAATATCCCAAAAATCATTAAAAATCCTTCAAAATCCTTAAAAATCTTTAAAAATTCCTTAAAATTCTGAAAGAATTTTAAAAATCCTTAAAAATCTTAAGAAAACCATAGAAATTCTTAAAAATACTTTTTTAGTATTTTAATCCTTAAAATATCCGAAAAAATCCTTAAAAATCCCTAAAAAACCTTAGAAACACTTAAAGTTAGTAAAAGATCTTAAGCAATTCTTAAAGATCTTAAAATAATCCTTAAAAATCCCTAAAAACCCGTAATAATTTTTAAAATTACTTACAAATCTTAAACAACTCTTAAATATCCTAAAATAATCCTTAAAAACCTTTAAAATCTCTAAAAATAGTTAAAAATTCTTAAAAATCCCTAAAAATCCTTAAACGTCCTTGAAAATCCTTAAAAATCCCAAAAATGCTTAAAAATCATTAAAAACCCTTTAAAATCAATTAAAATGTTTAAAAATCCCTTTAAATTCTGAAAAAAAAATGCAAAATCTTAAGAAAACAATACAAATTTTTAAAAATACTTTAAATCCTTAAAATATCCTTAAAAAATCTTAAAAATCCCTAAAAACCTTTAAAAATACTTAAAAATTTTAAGCAATTCTTAAATATCCTAAAATAATCCTTAAAAAACATTAAAATCCCTCAAAATAGTTTAAAATTCTTAGAAATCCTTAAAAGTTCTTGAAAGTCCTTGAAAATCCTTAAAAATCCTTAAAAATCCCAAAAATCATTACAAATCTTTTAAAATCCTTAAAAATCTTTTAAAACACCTTAAAAATCTGAAAGAATTTTAAAAATCTTAAGAAACCCTTAGAAATTCTTTAAAATACTTTTTTAGTATTTTAATCCTTAAAATATCCGAAAAAATCCTGAAAAATCCCTAAAAAACCTTAAAAACACTTAAAATTAGTAAAAAATCTTAAGCAATTCTTAAAGATCCTAAAATAATCCTTAAAAATAATTAAAATCCCTAAAAATAGTTTAGAATTCTTAAAAAGTTCTTGAAATCCTGAAAAAATCCTTAAAAATACCTAAAAACCCGTAATAATTTTTAAAATTACTTAAAAATCTTAAACAGCACTTAAAGATCCTAAAATAATCCTTAAAAAACTTTAAAATCTCTAAAAATGGTTAAAAAAATGGTTAAACATTCTTAAAAATCCCTAAAAATCCTTAAACGTCCTTGAAAATCCTTCAAAATGCTTAAAAATCCTTTACAATTTTTAAAAATCATTTAAAATGTTAAAAAATCCCTTCAAATTCTAAAAAAAAAAATATAAAATCTTACGAAAACAATACAAATTTTTAAAAATACTTTAAATCCTTAAAATATCCTTAAAAAATACTGAAAAAATTCTTAAAAATCCCTAAAAACCTTTAAAAATACTTAAAAATCTAAAACAATTCTTAAAGATCCTAAAATAATCCTTAAAAAACATTAAAATCCCTCAAAATAGTTTAAAATTCTTAGAAATCCTTAAAACTTCTTGAAAGTCCTTGAAAATCCTTAAAAATCACAAAAATCATTACAAATCCTTTAAAATCCTTTAAAATCCTTAAAAATCTTTAAAACCCCCTTAAAATTCTGAAATAAATTTTAAAATCGTTAACAATATTAAGAAAAACTTGGAAATTTTTAAAAATACTTTAAAATCCTTAAAAAATCCTGAAAATATCCTTAAATATCCCTAAAAATCCGTAATGATTTTTAAAATTACTTAAAAATCTTAAACAATTCTTAAAGACCCTAAAATAATCCTTAAAAAACTTTAAAATCTCTAAAAATAGTTTAAAATTCATAAAAATCCCTAAAAATCCTTAAACGTCCTTGAAAATCCTTAAAAATCCCAAAAATGCTTAAAAATCATTAAAAATCCTTAAAAATCATTAAAAATCTTTAGAAATCCCTTCAAATTCTGAAAACCTTAAGAAAATCATAGAAATTCTTAAAAAATACTTTAAAATCCTTAAAATATTTTTAAAAAATCCTGAAAAAATTCTTAAAAATTTCTAAAAACCCTTAAAATACTAAAATACTTTAAATTACTTAAAAATCGTAAGCAATTCTTAAATATCCTAAAATAATCCTTAAAAACCATTAAAATCCCTAAAAATAGTTTAAAATTCTTCAAAATCCTTAAAAGTCCTTGAAAATTCATAAATATCCCAAAAATCCTTAAAAATCATTAAAAATCCTTAAAAATCGTAGATCCTTCCAGTTGGGTGCATGACTCAAGACTGTCCTAAATTTGTCAATAATTGATCATGGTATATTGTTACGATTTGTGAAAATATAAAATTAAAGTACAAAGTGCCGTAACTATATTTACTTTTACTTCTATAATTATAGTACGGACTACGCTGTTCATTTCAAAAATTATGTTTTATTTATTAAAAGGTCCAACTATAAAGTTGGACTCAAAAAAATTCGTTATAGACTCATTTAAATTGTTCCTCTCCACGGAAATCTTTAGTAAAAGGCGAAAGATTTATTCGCAATCTGAAGAGAAACCAGAGTGACAATAATTTGGTAAATTTCTCTATACCTTAAAACATTTTATGTGTCCTATAGTATCACGATTCTATGACCATCTTATAGCGTGTATTAATACTAAGTCAAATTGACACTTGAAATTACAGTAAACGACAGTTTGTAAATGTCACAAGTAGATGGCGCTATAAATTTATAACGGCCATTGTATTAATTGTAAATCAGTCACTTTTAATTTTTTCAAACTAACACGCTATTAACAATATTGTTTTATTTTTATCCAATAGAAAGTATTTCATTCTAAATTTATTTTAGTATTATTAAATTTTAACATCTATTGGAGAGTATTTACAGTTGTGCAATAAACGCTAAAAGTTACCTATAATTTTACAGATTTTGTTTTGTTAGGGTTTAGATCAATAGAGGTCGCTATTGTTTTGACGTTTGCTGCAGTTGAGCAACAAACCTTTCCGGAAATAACATATGTTTGAGTCAATGCGGTCCCAAACTTTCAAGTTAAGATCGAGACCGGCCATTTTACGATACCTTGTTGTTGGATTATTCATCTATCAAAATTAAAATTGTAATTAATGTCAGAACCACAGTCAGCTCTTCTATTAAGAAAACAGCTAGCAGGTCAGTGAAAGTGATGTGTTAAATTTTTACCGTGCTAAAAGCTCACGCAACTTCAAAAATACCCTTTGGAAGTCTCTAAAGCAAAATGTTCTTGTACTACAACCTCGGTTTTTTTGTAGTCTCGTTTGCCTGGCATTTCCAAAAATAGGATCCTCGTACTATTTTTATTGTCGAAACTAGGATTTTGTGTGGGTTTTTTTATAAATTGCAGGGCTTTTAGCAAAATCAATAAGCGTGCATATTATTTCTTATCACACGTCAATTCTGAGTAAATTATTTGGATTATTACTTTTAAAGCATTTTAATATCCATCATATATATTCAAACATTCGTTTAATATTTAAATATCTTCATTCTTAATTCATGGAGTTTTTTATTTTAATTTATAATAAATGTGACAAAGGAAATTCTAATGTATTAAAACACTTTGAATTTCTAGATTGCAACACAAACGAGAGTGAAATGAATAAATCGTATTTACATAATTAATTTTACTGTTAGGAAATATAGTTATTGCTTCCTAATTGAAATTTTTATATGAACACAAGGTTATGCTATTTTATCTTTGTCAGAATTAAAAAAATTTTTGACCTTGGAAAATATCTTCAAGTTGGTTTTTATTTGTTGTAGAATTGAACAAAAATCCCGTAGAGGGTTTTTCTGCAGGTCTTATAGATGATAATGATATCTACAGATGGGAAGTACTCATCATAGGCCCTCCCGATACCCTCTAGTAAGTACTGAAACTCTTATTTCCTATAAAACATCAAATTTCTTGCCATGATTATGCTTAAAATGCGACTTTTTTTAATTACTTATTATTTTGTTAGTCTTTTTGACAGGAAATATTGATTTTTAGTTTAATTTAGAGGTTATGTCTAATAGAATGACATGTCTGCATTCTGGCATATGATTGATTTTAAATAATAAAGTTAGTTAAATATGTTTTAAAATATTCGGTTAATGTATCAAGTTCTTAAAATAATTTGAATATAACTTAAAATGCATTTATGTGGAAGTTTTTCGTTTTAAAAACATACAATGATCATTATTCTTACATAGGAGTGTTAAATTTTTTATGAATGCTCTAAAGATGTCTTTCATATATACGTTATTTATATAAAATCAAATCGTATTCAATTTTCTTTTTCTGTATTATACTTTAACGTACTATCAATGAAAGTATTAAGGATACTGATTGGGCTGATGTGTGTGCGGAAACCAATGTTAAAGATGCCTTAAATAATTTTTCTAATCGTATACCAACATTTAGGTTAAATAAAAACTATGAAAAGTATCCTAAATGGTATAAAAAGTATCCTAAATGGAATAAAAAATGAATATGAACGGTACATTGCAAATATTCAAAATAATATAAATACTGATGTTAATGCATTCTGGAACTTTGTAAATGAGGGTAAAAAATCTAGTTTTGAAACTTCATATTTTATAAATGGAGAGGAGGAAAGAATATCTAATTCAAAAGATATATCTGACGGCTTTGCAAACTATTTCAAATCGGTATATGAACTACTCAATAAATACGACAGAAATTTTTGATAACTTACTCAATTCTAGTATTTTAAATTTTAACAAAATTACAATTCGAGATATCGATAATGCCTTCAAAAAATTAAAACCTAAATATTCATCTGGTCCCGATCAAATTCCAAGTTATATTTTTATCCTTAAGCACTAATACATTCCCTTTAGCTTTTAAAGACACCAAAGTAACTCCTATCTTCAAGAACGGTTCAAAAATGTACTTTACCAACTACAGACCTATATCGATATTGAATTGTATTGCAAAAATTTATGAATTTATAATATACGAAAAACTATATTCCCATGTGCAAAATATAATTTGTTCCCCACAACATGGTTTTAGCAAAAGTAAATCTATAGACACAAATCTATTAATTTTCACTAATCATGTTGATAAAGCCATAGTTAACAAAGGACAAGTTGACGTAATATATACCGATTTCGCTAAAGCCTTTGACAAAGTTAACCATGACCTACTTGTATGTAAATTAAATAAATTTGGGTTAAGTGAATCGTTGTTAAAATTATTCACATCCTATCTACAGAATCGATGGCAATCTATCTATTATAAAGGTGAAACGTCAAAGCTTTTCTTAGCGAGATCAGGTATACCACAAGGCTCAAATTTGGGCCCTCTGTTGTTTTTGCTTTTCGTTAACGAATTCCCTCAGATTATCTCGTCAAACTGTCTGCTTTATGCAGGCGATTTAAAAATTTATAAAGAAATGAAAACTGTTAATGATTACTTTCAGTTACAATATGATATTGATTAAGTTTATAAATGGTCATTAGCAAATAAACTACATTTTAACATTAACAAATGTGTCGTAATGACATACACAGTAACAAAGTATACATTGGGATTACATTTAGCAGTAATTTAAAATTTGATATGCACATTCAAAAGGTTCTTGTTAATTCATATAAAATGTGTGGATTCATAAAACGTACAACATACAGCTTTTTTAACATTACAACAATTATATTCTTATTCAATTCATATATCAGAAGTAAGCTTGAATTTGGTAGTATAATAAGGTCAAATTTTATCAATAAGGGAGCGGTACATCAAATAGAAACTGTTCAAAACAAATTTATAAAATATTTATTTTACAAAAAGTATAAAACTTCACCCGGCTACACCTCATATCAGCCCATTAGAATTGAATTTAATATTTCTCGACTGGAACGTCGATACGATGCTTACTGTTCCTTTATAAATTAATTAACCATATAATATGTTCATCAGAATTGCTAGCCCTACTTAATTTTTATGTATCTAATAACCGAACTCGTCTCAGGTTTGCAACATTTTATATTCCACATAACCCTAGTGCACTGGACCTAATTTGTCAATTATATAACGAATATGCTGCTCTATCAGATCCTGACTTTTTTAAATAACATTTTTCGATGTTGTCAAATTTAAAGGTACTTTACTCTTGAGTAAAATTAATGACATTTATCCCTTTCTTTATTATTATTCTTTTTTTTAATGTTTTACCCAAATTGAAATTTTCTTGCTTGATTAATTAAAATAAATTTTAAATCTTTCACTTAACATTATTACGTAAAAATTTTTATGTATCATTTGATGTGCTCAAAAATTAACATAAGACTCTTTATATTTCACAATTGTTGATTTAGAATAACTTATATACCAATTATTTTCAATAAATTCTTTAAACCTTTTTTAACAATAAACTATGTTTATAACATTCAAAATAACATAAAATTATTTATGTTATTTAAACCTTTTAACAATTAAATAACAATTGACTTAAAAAAACAACTCATACAGAGTATTCCATTACAATATATTTCTTTCACGCCCTCTAGATTCGAAACTATGCGGAATTCGAAAACAAAATACAGATAAAATCTAGAAAATTTTATGTTCTACAATTTGTATTACTTGTAATTTTTCATAAAAATCCATAATTTTGGCTAAAAATCTAAAAAAGGCGCAAAAGTCTATATACATTTCTTTCACGCCCTCTAGAGGCGAAACTATGCGGAATTCAAAAAAAAAACAGGACTGATAAAATGTGTAGAAAATTTTATGTTCTACAACTTAGATATCCTGTAATTTTTATACTTTTCCTGATATGTGGAAAACGGCGATTTGTAGGTACCAAAATTAGTAAATCAGGTAATATAAATAATATTGAAAATTATAGATTGGTTTCTGTTATGTGTGCTCCCTCTAAATAATTCGAGCTAATAGTTTACAACAAACTTTATAATTTTATTGAAAATAGCATTGCTGAGGAGCAGCATGGATTTGTAACTGGAAGATCAATTCATTCTAATTTATTTATTTTTACAAATTATGCCAATGAGACATTTCTTATGTTACATACAGGGACTCTTATCACTTCCTTTAAATAAATCGAACTACGATAAAGAGATCAACATTCTCAAACAAATCGCCTTCATACTAGATCTTATCTTAAATCTCGTCAATAAAGTTAAATTTAGAAACATTCAGAAAGTCGTATACATGTAACATCACAACCACAAACTATTTTTACGTATCTATCCCTTTTCTTGAACCCAAACTAGCCAAAATTTTCACCGACAACATCAACATATCCTTTAACACAAACAACAAACTAAATTCTCACCTAGTAAATTCTAAAAACAAAATTAACACCTTGGACAAGACACAACAAAATAAATGATAAATCAGCATTCGGACGCCACCTAAGGTTCAACCGACATAATTTTAGCCCAACTAAAAATTATAAGACCATCGTAAATCTAAATACCAAAAAATTCACCTTATTAGATTTCTATGAAGATGTTGAAATAAAAATTAAGCGAAGTAATAACGACGCGTGTTTTAACACCCAGATTAACTTAATCAGAAACTTCACATCCCTCCACGTCCAACTAAGCTGACCCTGTTTGCGCTAAACGCCACCATCTCCTCTTAACCTCACTCACCCTTTGGAGCCTACCACAGGACCCATGGCTAACCAACATGAGTACGCTTAATGGGCGACCTCAACTAGGTTGCAACTTTTCAAAATTTATAAACCTGCCTTTTACACTAATATTTATTCCGGTCAACAATAACAGAACATAACTTGAGGCCGAGTTTCAGACCCCACCTCCGAGACTATGCCAACACCTCGACTGTTAGTACCAAAGATGACACCCCGGAACTGCATAAGTATGGTTGAAACTCTACCTCAATTTGGGTTTCTTGAATTAAATTATTAAAAACAAAAAAATTAAACAAACTACATTTCTTTCGCACTGAGAGCGCTTCAGCTATATACAATTTTTACAAACTTTGGTAAGGCGTTTGATCGGGTAGATCATGATATTTTATTAGAAAAGATAAGTCAATTCAATTTGGATTGGCAACTAGTGCCTTAATGCTTATTAGAGATTATTTGAAAGATAGGTATTTTGTGTTAAGACATAATGCTAATGTTTCTAGCAGATCCTGTGCTGTTTCTGGCGTTCCACAAGGTTCTAATCTAGGCTTATTATTGTTTCTGTTATTTGTCAATGATCTGCCAAAAGTAATTAAATACTCGAATTCTTTACTTTTTGCTGATGATTTTAAAATTTATAAACAAATTCAAGCAGTGCGAGACTGCGTTTCGTTACACAAAGATATAATTGCAATATACGAATTGAACCAAAAATACAAATTGGAATGTAACATCAGCAAATGTTGTTATATTACTATTAAACGACAAAAGCCATCTATTGTATTTGACTATGAAATGAATAGGGTGGCATTAAAAAAGTGTTTTCAAGTTAAGGATTTGGGGGTAACATATAATTCTAAATTATCATTGTAAAGCAACAACAGAATATTTAATGAGATAAACACAACCATTTTCTAACAAATTTTATATTTTTCGGTAATCCGTACAAAATTAGACTTTGCTTTAATTATATGTCTTTAGAGACTTAGAGAAAATACAAAACAATTTTTTAAGATTCCTGTATTTTAAGAAGTACCATATTAGACCTGATTACAATGTTGTTGGAACAGCCCAATTAAGAATTTAAAATACATTCTCTTGAAACTAGGCGTAAATTCACATGTACCTTATTTTTATATAAAATAATTAACAATAAAATATGTTGTTCAGATCTTTTAGGTCCATCATGTGCAAAGCGTAATTCAAATTTATTTACTGTGCCTTTTGCCACGGTTACATTCAGGGCTCCCCTCCTGATCATGCTTCGTTTAAGCAATAGTATAAATAATCTAGATGATATAGTATGCAAAATATAAAACATTTCAAAAAAAAAATTAATCAACAAATTTTAAACATCGATTTGATCTTTGGAGTTTATAAATATTATAATATGTAAAATATTGTAATAATCTATTTGTAAATATCCTTGTAATTGGGCCAACAGGCCTGTTAGGATAAAGAAGCAAATTAATTAATTAACATTAACTCTGTTGTATACTTCCAAATTAATTAGTTAACTTTAGGTGTTCTATGGTTTCACATACTTTAGGTGTTCTATGGTTTCACATGTTGAAGTTTAAAGAAATATTTTTCTGCTTTAACGCCACTTGGTTAGAATCTAGGGTCAAAACTTGGAATTATGGTTTTTTGAAAATGACTTACAACTTTGGCCGACAGAGAAATATAGAAAATTATGAGTACACAATTATTAACACAAATTGTAGCGAGAAAGGCATAATTTTTTTATTAGAAAAAAAATTACAAATTAATTTCATATATTATTGGATAGTTTTTGATAAAATCAACTGTGATCTCTTAATAAATAAGTTAATGGTTTATTATTTTCGGAAAGAAAGTTATAAAAAATATTACAGTTTGTCATTAAATAATAATTTATATTTCAGTGAATTATTTCAGTATAATATACTTTTATATTTTGACACGATTCCTATTGAATAGTCTTGTTAATTTAGAATTAATAATTATTAAAAACAATTTCTACATTATGGCGGTTACAGAAACATTAATAACTCGGATGTAAGCATTTCTGACTTCAATTCTTCCACAGAAATACTGATAAAAACCAGCGTGGTTGGTATTAGGATCATTCTGATTTTCAATGTAAAATTTGATAATTTGCTTTGTGATTTTTAGATAAATAAAACAAAATTTTCTGATTTTCGCAAAAATATATAACAAAAAGTTATTTAACGATCAGTAACATGTTTCATTGTAAAACAAATTCATCAGACTAATATTATTTGCAAATTAACTCAAAAATATATACAACAACTGAGACTAAAAAGTATTTCAATGACATTGTGATTGTGTATTTGGATTAATTTTAAAATTGCGAACATTAATTAAGCAATTCAGCTTTTGTATAACATTTTTCCCCATATTTTTAAGTCGTCAACCTATCACAATATATTTAGTTACTTTATTTGTTCCTATATTTGTGAATATTTCTGATATACTGGTTATGAACACAATCAATTTGTTACCTGTGTTGAATTAACAGGGATAATATTTCCTGATATTGATAAAAAAATTCTGTTTTTCAACTTGTTCCGTTATTCACCTGAGTCAATAATCAATCAACTATAAAACTAAGGTTGGGATATAAAGAACTTAAGAATTCTGGTCAGTTAGAAATTTTTAAGTAGGCAGTGAAAGGACCCCGCAGCAAAATTTATGCAAAGTGGCTTTCGGTGAAATTGGCTGAAACTTTAGGATATTCTAATATCTTCATTAAATATCTCCATGGGCACAAGGTTCAGAAAGCGACAGTAATAAAAGATAAAGGCTCTGTTAAATATGCAAAGAGTCTTATCACGATATACCTTTGTTTTTCTTACACTGTCTTACAGTATAACATGACTGGTTTTAGAAATTCCTATCTTATTACAATACCATAATCGCGATGCATTTTGTTTTTTTTGTTCACTTTTTGGTTGAAAAACTTCACGTAGAATCGTTGAAACAATTGATCTGTTCATAATGTACGTAACTACCACAGCTGAAAACGTCAATTTAACATCCTTTCACCTTGATTATCTCAGAAGCTGTCCATTTTTGGAGCTTGCGCCCATGGAGACATTTTCCATAAGATTTGCTGCGAGGTTCTTTAAACGACAATAAAAAATACTGTAATTGACAAAAAAACAAAATCGAGAGATATTGCATTTTCATTTTTTTTTATTTCAAGTTTTGAAAAAATTTATCTTTGAAAGTCAATTTTTAGAGATACTAGAAATACTTTGATCTGGAAAGATACAAAAATGTTGATCTATTTTGTTCTCAATAGTTGATAAAATAATGCTAAATTGTTAGTATGACAATAACAACACTGCGATCGAGAATTTTTTTAAAAAAATTGAAAACGACCTTTGGGGAAAAAACTTTTCTATGGCTACTAGAAGTACTTGTACCAGAGAGACCAAAAAAATAATATATTTTGCTCCTGGATTAATAGTTGTTAAAATAATGCTGAATTATTAGGTTCTATTTTTAACTTTAATTTTGACGACATAATTGTGGATTTTAGAGAGAAAGAGAAAACTCCCCTTTCCAAGTTTTGGTAAAAAAAATTATCTTTAAAAACCATTTTTATAGCGGTACTTTGAATTAGAAAGCCAAAAAAATGATCTATTTGGCTCTTAGGACAATAGTTCATGAAATAATGCTGAATTATTGGTTTAAATTTTTTTTAAATCTATTTTTGATGATATAATTGTCGATTTTAGAGAGAGAACTACAATCAGGAAAAATTGCAAATGTCCCTCCTTTCCAAATATTGAAAAAAGAGTATATTTGAAAACCATTTTTCTACAGGTACTTCGAGCCAGAAAGCCAAAAAAAAATGGTCTATCATGAAATAATACTGAATTATTAGATTAAATTTTTTTTACTCTTCATTTTGAGGATGTAATTGTGAATTTTAGAGAGAAAACTAAAATCGAGAAAAATTGTATAGGTCCCCCATTTAGGTTTTGAAAAAAAAATTATCTTCGAAAACCATTTTTCTAGGTGTACTAAAACCAAATAGCTAATTAATGAAAACTCTAATTTTGACGATATAACTGTGGATTATCTTTGAAAACCATTTTTCTAGGGGTACTAGAGGTACTTTGAACCAGAAAGGCAAAAAATCTATTTGGCACTTAGAGCATGATCTATTTGGCACTTAGAGTAATAGTTGATAAAATAATGCTCAATTATTAGTTTCAAATCACTTTTAACTATAACTCCCACCCCCATGCTGTGTAAAGTTGTACTATTTGCAAGAAATTATTTAAACTTGTCATTTATTTGTTAATTTTAAAAGGTTTGTAGCAAGTGAACATAAATCAAAACACAAAAATCTCAAGAAAATATTTATCCATTAGGAAATATTAGTGTTGCTCTCCGGGGCTCCTTACTGAAGAATGGTGGCACCATTTGGCATAAAAGCTATAGGGAAACTCGGAAAACCTAACCACGATCATAACGAATATATTAATTGTAAATAATTAACCAATTAATGTTGTTGACAGTAAATAAATTGTAAATAACCTTTTTAGAGCTTATAAAAGCTCCATCCAATGAATACCCACCACTGGGACAATTAGCAAAGAATATGTGCAAAAAGGATACCGTAAGTGTCATCAGATGTGTACTGTTCCTTTATCTCTCTCTGCATTTTACTATTGTGTTTTTTTTTTATTGTTTGTATGGACAACCCTAGTGAGTTACTACCAGATCAGTACAAGTGAAATAACCCTTATATTTTGGGCTGAATACTCATTAAACCATAATTTATAAATATATAATTATAATGCCTCTGCGTAACATCGACAATACATTTTAGAAAAATATATGATAAAAATTGTAATTCGGGATGGTACGATTAACTGATAAACGTCATCCCCTCGTGAACACACGAAAGATGGAAATTTTATCAGCTGTTTCAGTCGATACCTATTTAACCTTTGGCTCAGGGACTATGAGAAGCTGGCGAATTAAAATGTAAAAATAATTATTCTAATTTATTTTTGAGAAGACAAAATAAATCTAAAGGAAGTGAAGAAATTTACGATGGGTAGGCTCCGAACCTCAGGACGAAGAGCGTAGCGACATTGAATGGCGTCGAATATTGTAACTTCTGCTGATAGTGTTCGTAGTTTAAGTTGTAAAAATAGATTGGGTTTTGAAGAAGTAAAACCCAACTGTCCGTCGAAATTATTGGCGTCGGCATCTCGGCGCTGAATACAGGATCTTCGGTGACATGTTGTTAGTTTGAACTTTGTTTTTTGACTACCTTTTTTCTGCTGCTTTAAACCACGTTTTTATGCCGAGTTTGAATATACGTTTTTCGTCATAATGCTGTGTGGTACCATGTAGTATTTATTTTTGTATAAACACAGATAAATGAAGTGCCTTGAGAAAATTGGAATCATATTTCTTCATTCACGAAATAAAATATAATTAAAAGTAATGAGTTTTCACAATATAAACACAGACAGACCAAGTGCTTTGAGGAAATCGACTAGGACTAAAACGAAACAAAACACATTAAATATAATGTGTTTTGGTTATCTCTTTAAAATTAATTGAAAAAATAATAATATGATATACCTGGGGTTGGTTGGTCACATAGCATACCAAGACAACTATACAAGATATTAAATTGAACCCAACGCAATTTAAATAACAATAAAAATAGTATAATTAAGAATTTTTTAATATTTTTGTAGACTTTAGAGAGAAAACTCCAAAATCTAGAAATATTTTGAAATTTTTTAATAAGTTTTAACCCATTAAAATTAAGTAAAATATGCGATTCTATAAACTGTAAAAATACCAAAATATAGAATCACCCTAGCAAATTAAAATATGTTAAATTCCGTAATTCTATTTAATAAATAAAATGAATGTTTTCATTTTTTGGAATCGACACAAATGCAAACAAATTTTCATATTTCATAAAATAAAACAACGAAATGAGTTAGAAATACCGAGCCAGCAATTAATGTAAAAAGAAAAATGAAGAAAAAATATAGAAAAAAAAGTAGTCACTTATATCCAGAAGGGTCTTATCAGAGACATTTTAGTTTCAGGTTCTTAGAGACTCAATCACTGCCAATACTTATTGGGCCACACCCTGTATTGTCTCTTATTTTTCTCCCTTTTTCCGCAAGATTAATTGTATCATATATTTGGTATATTGGATATACATAAAATTTTTAATTAAAAAAAAAAAATTCTAATTTCCCTCGAACTATGTTAGTATCGTCAGGACTTGATGCTAAATCAGTTTATTTGGTTACTTCAATATTGTATTTATGTGTTTTTTTTTACTTATAGTGAAGGAGGATTTTTCAAATGTCACCTTTATTTTCCTAAGGAATATCCACTCAGGCCACCAAAAATGAAATTTGTTACAGAAATTTGGCATCCTAATAGTAAGTATTTTTCCTAAATTGTTTTATAGTGAACAAACGTCTAGGTATGCAAGCGAATTTTAGTCATCGAAAAGACGATAAATTATTGTTTAAAAAAATATATGAAATGTATGAAAATATTTACTATCTAAATGTTTTTGAAGTACTAAAATATTCTTTTGAAAGAAAACAAGTTTAATCACTCAATTTCAATGAATACAACTGCGATGTTGCCAGAATAGCAGTCTGTTTTATTTTAAGCTAACCATTTTATTATTAAATTATTTTAATCCATTAAGATAAATATGAAAATCGGGCCAAATATTTGAAAAATATTTATTTATGTATATCTGATTACGGTTAATTTTATTGTTAATTTTTAGTTGATAAAAATGGTGATGTATGTATTTCAATACTTCACGAGCCCGGAGATGACAAATTTGGTTATGAAAAAGCCTCGGAGCGGTGGTTACCAGTACACACAGTAGAAACTATTTTAATATCAGTTATTTCAATGTTAGCTGATCCTAATGATGAATCACCTGCCAATGTCGATGCTGCGGTAAGTTAAAAATATCTTATATCTATAATATTTACTACCAAATAGCTGTACTCCAAATGGTTGATTCTTCAAAGTATTGTCTTCATCTGTTCCATTATTTTACTATCTTCTATTATTATTTTTATATTCATATTATGCTCTTTTTTAGTTGTTCCATGTGAATCTTCCAAAATTTTAAGCAAAACAAATGTAGAAATTTTTAAAGTTTAAAAATTTAATTTTATATTGAATTTTTGAAGCATTCAATGTTTACAAAACTTTTATGCACAGGCGATAAAGTCCAGATTATAAATTCGTTTAGCGACCGTAAAAGGCCATTTTACGGCCCGCGACTAGTTTAGCGCGGGCGATAAAGTATTCTTTCTTTTTTTTAATCCACATCTAGTTAGTAAATCAAACTTTATTTACAATAATAAACCTTTATTTAGCAAACAAACAAATTTACAATACATGGACATATACAGGATGGCGAAAATTTCATTGCAATGTACCCAAAGATATCAGGTACGGTTTTTATAATTGAGAAAAAAACAAAATTGCTTATTTTTTATTTTTTTTGCCAGTGCTTTTATTTTGAACAACAGATAATGTACAGGACCGTATTTAAAAGCCTTTATAACAAATAGTAAAGAATTCATGCAAATAATTAAAAATGAATTAAGTGGATGAATTCAGTAGATAAAAAAATCACATAAAAATGACAGGTTCGTATTTGAAAAAAAATTGGGGGTGGCCAGATTCAAAATCTAATATTATCACTTGTTTTCAAACAAAAAAATTTAATACAATTTTTTCTATCGTTCAACATACGTGCACTGGAGCAAAAAATTAAAAAATGTACAATTTTGATATTTATCAATTATTATGAAAGCCGTTCCTGATATCCTTGAGTAAAAAGCACCAGTCGATTAGCTTTCAAATTGACCAACTTTTGTTCCATTTAACCGACTTCGTATCTCTTATCGTTTCCAATATTACAATACATTGCAATGAAATTTTCGCCACCCTGTAGATCACAGAGATATTGAACAGTTTTTTTTAATTCTTAACAAACTATCTTAAAAATAACCCTATGCAGTCTATAGTTACTAACATATTGATGGGTCATGGAAATAAGTACAATTAACAAAATCATTTTAATTAAGAAATTTTAACAAACATAAGTTTCTTACACTTATAAATTTATATTGATAACACAATTTGAACAATTGTGTATGGAAATGTTGGGATTTTACACCTTGCTCTCTGTTTTAAGTTGATATGAACTTCTACTAACTTTGTATGATTTGGGTTACTGCTAAAAGGCGTATGTTCAAAAGAATCGGTATGTAAATTTGGAAATTAAACTGTGCGACTAGTAGAACGACATTGACAATTTTTTTGACGATTTTCGTTTTATTTGCCACATAATCTTCAATATATCATTCTAACAGGCTACTACATTTTGCGCCTCTGGTATAAAATAATTGTATAGAGAGAAAGACAAATCCATAGCATTAATGAATAAATAATTAAATTAAAAGATATATAAAAAAAATCGGTTGTGTCGCCCCAAAACTTTCCCAACGAGTATCCACGAATACTTTATCAGATATTTAATGTTAAAGTTTCAACTTTTGACATTTTTTAATGTTTGACAGGTGACAGTTGGAGAAATAATTTTGAGTGTTTTGAATAGAGTTTTTCTAGGACTTTCCAATGACATATTGCATGTCCAATTCCGTGACATATTGCATCTGTCATTTTTTGATAGTGATAGTTCCGTTAGACAGATCTCGTACAAAAACTAATGGATTCTTCTGACAGATCACCCAAACCCATATACCAAATTTCAGCTCAATCGGATTAATACTTCTTTAGATGTTTAATGCTGAAGTTTCAAATTTTGACATTTTTTATTTTTGACAGGCGACAGTTGGAGAAATAATTTTGAGTGTTCTGAATAGAGTTTTTCTAGGGCTTTCAAATGACATATTGCATGTCCAATTCCGTGACATATTACATCTGTCATTATTTGATAGTGATACTTCCGTTTGACAGATGTCGTACAAAAATGAATGGGTTCTTCCGACGGGTAACCCAAACCCCTATACCAAATTTCAGCTTAATCGGATTAAACATGTGGCCACTATCGTGGAAGAATACACACACACAGACCGACAGACAGACTTCCATCTGGAAATGGTCTTAATCGTCTCAGGGGACCCAAAAATGGATATTTCCGTTTTTATCTCGAATTTTTTTTTTTTTTTAGCTCGTTCACAATACTTTCCATTCTAGGAGGTGGGTCGGGAAAGTAATAGCTTAAAACTAATTTAATATTTAAAATAACAAATTAACTATGGATATTATATTAATTATTTAAAAATGAGAAACGCATTTTATTAAGTAAATTCTACTAATCATTTGATTTTTATATTGATTAAGTAAGTTTTTGAAACAATTTTGTTTCTTTTTCAATTTCATATCATATAGAAATTGTCGTACTATTAATTTTAATATAAATTTCGATTTGAAACCCTTTTAACATATCTATAAATTTAAATAAATTATGATGAGTTTCGTAAAATTGTGCTTTTAAATTGAAGTGAAATGATTCGCACAAATGTGTTGTTCTTAAAACCGATTCACTTGCTTCAGTCCACAATGAAGGATGAAACGGAGCTTCATCGCTAATATAATTTTGTACTAAATAATCACAATATTTATGTACTTTTTCGTTTTGTGGTAAATTTTCAAATAAATCAAACGCCAAACAATCTCCAACTTCATGAGGATCATTAGAAGCCATTTTTCTATATCTGAATCTTTATTTTGGTATTCCGCCGAAAGCACCACTTTGAAGTTTACGAAAAAAAAGCTTGGCCGAGATGAAATTGACAACCAACATTATTTGAGTTTAACAGCAAACAGAATCACAACTTCAAAATCAGTAATTATATCTTATTTTCCTTATTTGGCAATAAACAAAAAACTAGAGGAATATGATAGCCATTCTTTTCCCCATGAATTGTAATTAATTGCTTAAAAAATTTAGTGCAATAAGTAAAAGTATCATCCATATAAATACTTTCAACATAACATTTTCAAATTTGTTATGTAAGAAAAATTAATTGTTTTATTTTCTTTGTCATTAGCAAAAATAAAATTTTCATCTTTATTAGTTTTTACATTTAAACAGTCTACAATATTTTGGGCTTCTTCAATGGATTTTGGCAGTGAAGGTAAAATTTTTCTACGACTATTATTAATATTTCCCCTAGCAGAAGTTAGTGCTCAACTGGTAAGGTTTTCTGACACAACTGATTGTTACTTACAATTTCTTTTTACTGCACTACATAAACAAGCGTCTCCCTACACCGTACTTGCCACGATTCGCATGTGTAGTAAGTGATTTCTGACGTTTGACAGGTGACAGGGATCATATATGTTGTGACTTTTGAATCTTGTAATGGTGTAATGGTAAATGATTATGTTTCTTATGTTGGCGAACCACCAAATTATATTCTCTGATTGTGTAACTTTACACATCTCCGCCGTTTTTCTCCATTATTTAAAACACTCACTTGCCTAAATTTAAATTTGTCATCAAAAATTGCTTTTCCGCCTCTTGTACTCATATAACTTTTTGGATCCATCCGCATGAAATAAAAATAAATAATATTTATCTATAAATATTTTCAAGGGTTGTAATATCCGGTAGATACAATTTTCGCTCTTCTCTTAATCATTTTTAAAGTCTGATGACCCTTCATTAAGAAGAATGGTAATTAATAGAGTTGAGGCGCAAAATGTACCTAGGATTAAATAGTAAGAGTCTTCCGACTTTAAAAAGTATGAAGAGAGGCGCAAATTATATCTACCGCTTTTGTTGAGACTTCCAACCAGCATGTCGCTTTATGTTTAGGATATCCTCACCTTCATTAGCTAACAACATTGCTGAAAATCGTCTAAAACAATGGCAATTTTAAAATGAATTTGATCAAATGTATTCTTTCCAACCAACTGACTAGAACATTATCCATTACTATAAAACACAAAAAATTTGGGATGATGTTTAGGAGCACAAAAGGAAGCTTCACGCAAAAATCTAGCTAATCTTTATTTGTTCTAAAATGCAATGTCGGTGGGGAGGGTTGTTGACTGCGGATTTTCGAAGATATCCATTAGCCTAACTTTATTTCTTACTTATGCTATCTGTGATTGGTACAATTGTTAATAATTTATTTTTGTTACATTTATTACTTTATATAACACTGGTAAATATATGCATTTTTTTCATTTTTAAATCCGATTTTTTTTTTATGATTTTTTCTTTTCTAAATTTTTTTACAATAATAATCCCAATGACTGAATGTTTTATTGAATGGTCCGATAAACATATGCATTGTTACTCGTAATGATTTGTAATAAGTTGAACCTCTTTTTTAATTCCTGACATTTGTATATTTTATCAATAAAAATTTTATTTTTGTTTATGTTTGCGTTACAGCCTAATATCATATGTTCGACAGTTCCTTCTTCGCCACATTCGCACAATGAATTGAATGAATCTGATAAATTTATTTTAAATAAATGTGATGGAACCAAAGCATGATTAAATCGTATTATACAAATATTATGTGTTATTTCCTTTCCTAATGATTTATCTTTAAACCAGGGGTGACTGATGATTTTCGGTTGAATATTTTTATAGAAAATGCCTTTAAATGAATTATTATAACTGATTTGCCATTGTTGTTTTATTGGGTTTTTTAGGAAAATGGTTATATCCTCTGGGGTGCATTTAATTTATTTCTAATTAAGCATGGATATTGCGAGTAATCTCGTAAGAAGTGAACATGACATTGTGGTAATTTGAATAAATCAGTCAGGAAATTAATATATACATCAGTAATCTTTTTATATTCTAGGTATAAATTTTAACCGTTTCTAAAGATTTTTTCTTTTGCAAAAAAGTGATGGTTAAATACAATGTGAACAATTTTTTTAGTTTATTTTGTTAGTGTACTATCTTCAGAAAGGGTTTTACATAAGATTTTTTCACACAAGAATTGTATTCTGAATTCTAACGGTATTTCTGTACATTCCACATACAGATTTGTTTGGAGTACTTTTCAAGGCTCCTATCGATATTCTTAAGCATTTTGTTACCATCTGAAGGTGTGTTTTTGCGGCTTGGAAGTAAAAAAATTGGACCATGGTCTGATGTAGGATTTATAAAATAATAGTGAAATGTTAGGATCAGCACCCCAAGTACAGTTTGTAACGGTTTTTTTGATTTTTTGATTACATACTTCATGTATTCATTCCATATAAGTTTTCTATCAAGAATTAGGTCTAAGTAAGATAAATTATTATGAACTCTATGTATTTGATGGTTTAGCTAAATTTCTTTGGGAAATAGTTTAAATAAAATTGATTGAAACAAAATAAGCATAAGAGTAACGACTTCTTTTTTAAGACAACCTGTATCACTGTTTTCACAAAATTCGATTTTAATGCATCGTTTACTGATTTCATAATAATAATAATAAGTATTTATGAACAGAACAAGTAAAAAACGACAATATTTTTACCGTAATTTCGAGTTTTCGAAAATTTGAAAAATTTGAAGTTACGAAAATAAATTTCTATATAGGGATATACCTTATGTACCTTATGTATATGGTATAAGTAGCGGGAAAGTAAAAATAGGTGAAAGATTAATATCATTTTCGGGGTTTTTAATGATGCTGAATCGATTGCCGTTGTCCGTTTGTCCCTATCTCTCACCGTTCTCGAGTTGAATCAGGCTAACGGACGGACGGACAAAACCATATTATAAATAAGATTTTTTTTTCGAAAACTAAAATTACTAATTTAATTAAGACAGTAAATCGCAGTAAATGTATTGAAAGTAATTTTTTGGGCCACCCCGTAATTTTAGTCATGGTACAAGGAGAAAAAATGATCCATATGACTTATGATATATGTGTACCAAATTTAAAAAAAGTCGGTCCGGGACCCAACCGCCATAAGAAAACTGCATGGTCCTTTTGCCGATACGATACCGATACATCGGCTGATCACTATAAAATTCATCTTACTTGAAATAACATTTATAATAAGCTGTTCACAAAAGGCGAAAATAAGACATATTTATTAATAAAAGATGATTAAAATGGTCGTGCATAAAAGTTTGTATATTTATTTATAAATGTTCATTAAAACGGTCATGCATACAATTTTGTGTGTATTTCGGGCGTAAACAGCGTTTATGGAACTTACGTGTTAATAGCTGTTGCTTACTTACACGTTGCGGTCCATAAACGCGTATTTTACGCTCTTGATACATAATAGTTATTTGCGCACTTAAAATACAACGTATAAAGAAATGTTCACGCACGTATGTTTTACTTAAATGACTGAGCTGTCAAACTAAATGATGGTACAATTGAAACCATCGTCAATGGAAACTGGCAAACAAATCGCTTTAAAAAAGAGTGTTATAATGAAAAGTCCATTTAAAATGCGTTTGCCTTTTACGCACTGTTTTAAATTGTCTATAAAGCATATCTTTACGTACTAGAATAAGTGTGTAAATGCTTGTTTTTAAGGACGGTCGTGGATAAACATATTTACATACTAGAATAAGTGTAAAAAAGCTCTTTTTAATGAAAGTCGTAGATAAATAACTATTATATCTAGTTTTTTTTTTCTTTCTTGCAGAAAGAATGGCGAGAGTCGTATTCGGAATTCAAAAGAAAAGTAGCAAGATGCGTCCGGAAGTCACAAGAACAAGAGGAATGTTAGTATAATAACTGTATTAAAATTGAATTATAAACAATTTAATTATAACATCGATTTGATTTTCTCGGGCTGTTAGAATTTATCGTAAAAAATGTGTTTTTTGTATGTCGTTTCTGTAGTTTTTTATACACAACTTTTAAATAATAGTGAAAACGATGAATTTTAACGTCCGAATCAAATCCTCGAGTTTGAGAGTTCAATTTACCTTCTTAGTTTTTTTAAATTGATTTTTAATTGCTGCGTCGGATCTCACTAAGCAGCTGAGATTTCTTAAAATTAGGAATCTGAAATTAAATTTTTTGTTTAATAAATAAATAACCTGTTCATATACAATTTTTGCATTTTATTGTTCAAAATATCGAAATGTCGTGTTAAGGAGTTTTATTTATTTCTTTTAAATGCAATTCTGACTGGTTCCTATTATATACTGGAAGTATTTAAATATTTTTTGTCTGGCATAAAAATGTAATTTTTTTTTTATTATAGATAGCCCCACATTTGTTAGGAAAACATTTATTTCGACCCCCCGTATTTATGTACAAAGAAAAACTTTTACACTCATATTTTTATATTTTTTTTCCAGCAATAATATTAATTTTGGTATCACTCTCGTATACATAGAAGAAAAATAGAAAAAATCATTTATTTGTAACTGTTACAAATACGAGGGTAATAATAAAATTAAGATTAAAACCAAATAATTTCTTTGTACATTAGTGACAAATTGTTTAAAGAACTGACATTCTTATTTATTATTTTATAATAGAACATATGGTACAAACTCTTAAAAAAAAATCATGATATTTAATTCAATAGTTTTATACTTCCATTTTGTCCAATTTATTGTCCATTATATATCTTATACTTTTTACTTTTTTTAATTATTAAGTTGTACTATATAGACTATGTTTAATTAAGCCTTCGAACTGTGGATAAGTAATATTTTTTTTCAGAATCTACCCGGCTTCACAAGAAGTTTTTAATAATCGTAAGACAGTGAAATGTCAAAAAAATACTTGTAACTGCTCCTAGACATGTAAATTTTACTGTAACGCTGTAGGTATCGTAATTTAAGTAAATTTTATTAAAAAAGAAATTGTTTTATTTCGGCAAAATTATAGCAAAAAAAAAAGAATTTTCTAAAAATCTTAAAGGGGTCTTAAGATCCCAAAAAAATAAATAGTATAAAAAGATTGTTGATAGTCATCACTAACCAAAACTGCACTATTTTAACAGTACGTACGTTTCGCTAACTATGTTAGCATCATCAGGAGTTTATGATAAACTGAATATTAAACCTATGATTAGCTATTTACGCAGTTTTAACTGTAGGTATACATTAATCGGTCTCGGTGGCACAGAGCGTTGGCTATCGGTCATATTCACTTATGGCCATTTATATGCTAGAGCCAACGTGGGTTCGTGCCTCGTATCTGGCAGTGAAATTTTAATTTAAAAATTTCAGTATTAGATACTTGGCTCGAATAGGTAAACCGCATTGAATATTAATTTAATTAATGTCTAATGCGGAGCCTAGATTTTCAATCCCCCTGTGTCACTGTGCCGATGATGGTGGTGAGGTTTTCCGGGTTTTCCTACACCTATAGAAAAAATGGCGCCATCAATCCTCAGTAAGTCGCCCCGGAGCGCCACGGCAAATAATAATAATAGCCGTCCCTCCCCCGCACAAGCCATTGGCTTCTGGGGTTCACTCGTTATTATTAATCTTTCCAGTTTTAGTTTAGGTCTCTAAATCTAATTCTAAACACAAATTGAGTCACACACGTTAAAGAATTATTTAGATATATTGATCAAGTGGATGTATGGAGTAATCTGACTGTCAGAACTTTAAGAGCGCTCTATCGTTGCAAACTACTTTTTGATTGAAGCAATGGGTCACCTATGGAGACTTAAAATGCAATGATGGTAAAGATGTAGAGGTCCA
Organism: Neocrepidodera transversa; assembly: GCA_963243735.1. Taxonomy (NCBI): domain Eukaryota; kingdom Metazoa; phylum Arthropoda; class Insecta; order Coleoptera; family Chrysomelidae; genus Neocrepidodera; species Neocrepidodera transversa. The sequence continues at coordinate 18,193,160 of OY725354.1, read as the reverse complement.
TCTAACAGGTTTCAGCACTTACCAAACAAATGCATTTATTTTAATTCGCTCTTAAAACTTAACTCCTGCTAAATTTACTTTTTTTCTTTTACCAAATATCTTATAGCGAATTGTGGAAAGCTAAAAAAATTATTTTTTTCCAATATTTTAGTGAAAATTACAATAAAATTTGTAACTCCGTAAAAAAGTTATAAGGAATTTAGTATTTGTAGGTCGATAGAACGCTCTTAAGGTCAAACACAAAAAGTTTTCCGATTATTACAACAAATTGCATAATTTGGATGTCTCCTTTTTTGAACTATGTCACTTTCTTGCATTTAATAATTTACTTCTTCCGGAAGTGCGACTTCACAATGTGTATACAAATAAGAGCAACCAGTACTTATTGGAGATTGCTTAATGTCCGCAACATCGCAGATCGCTGGTAATTATCCAATACATCGCAAAGAAAGTATGTAAAAGTTACTATGGATAGCAACATTGCGACTTCTCATGTTGGCAGTTATTGGAAAGATTATTGAACAAGTACGATATTAAATTGAACCTCTTATTGAAGTTACATTCATGGATTATTTGGTAATTACCATCGTGGCGTTGAATTAGAAGTCTATATTATAATGGAAACCTTCTGTGATATTTGTTTGGAATATAGCTAATTATAAATGATATATATGCATGTGTATTAATTAACGGCATTTTTTTACATAATTGATTCTCTCAAGACAAAAACTAAAACATAAAAACTGATAAATATATTTCAAAGTCATAGAATACATATATATTAAACACAATACTTTTTACAAAACAAACAATAATAATTTTCTTCACAAAACTAATTCCATGTTCCGATTCAGAATATTCCTGAAAAAAAAAACAGTATTAAGCTGTAGATTTTTAAAGAACAAAAGAATGAGTTTCAAGTAAGTTTTCTAGATTTTACAAGAACAAAGAATGAGTTGATTAGGAATGATACAGATTAAAATAAAAAAATCTTTCGAGACTTGCAACACCATTTTGATTTGCACTGCAACCATAGGACAAAACATGCTGTTTATGTTTCCACTATAATAATCGTCATTAAGTAATTACATATAATAAAACTACTAATAAATACTTACTTAATTGATATTATAATATAAATTGGCACACACTTTTACGCCTAACCCTACTGGAGAAAGACAATGGGCGAGAGTGGCGACACCAGTTTTACGTTACAGTACAGCGTTGTAAATGTAAAAGATTTATTTGTACGCATCTCAGACTCAGATTCCTATTATGATGATATTTGTCAAAGTCAAATGTTTCCAGAATGATTTTTTACGTGAAATCAATAAATGTGTGCGTCGTCTCGTCTGATAAAATTAAGTAGAATTTGAGCCCTGACAAAATGAATCTAATCGTACATTCAGTTATACTGATAACTAAAAAATTAATAGGTAATCGTAAAGATATAAAGTCAATTTTGAAATTTTCGAAATTACACATATATTTTGCTTTCTCACAAAACTGCCGAGGATTTAATTTACCAGAATTTAAGAATTTTCCTCCCACTGGCAACACCGTATAAATTCCGATTACTGCGACACAGAGGGAAGTAACATAGTGATAGCAATGTGCACTTAATCAGAACTTCTTAATATAATGTTGTATGCAATTACCATGGAGCTTAAGTTGGGTAATTCGCAACGCGAACAATATGTGGATATTTATGTCTACGAAGCGAAGTCTTTAGTACATCTATGATAAAGACTCTAAGATGATCTTCAAAGTGATATTATTTCGTATTCCCTGCGACTTACTGTTACTTCGCTGGTTGACTGGGCTCCTATTAAAATTACCCATTCACATCACACGTACACTTCTTTAAGTAACAAATATCTGCTAAAATTCACTATTAATAACATTCTGTATACAATAGATCCCAAGAGTATCTGCACGATGTGTAATAAGACAGAGAACGAAACTACTTATTCTTTTCGAGTGTCCGATTTACAACGTTATGAATCCTAAAATTCGATCACTTTTTCATGAAAATACTCTTATTGCAATACTAGGCCAGTCGATGGAGACAATCAATTCACATTAATTTCAAAAGTTTTCAAATTTTCATGGTGTGTTAGTGCAATATAATGAAAACAAACTATAAAATTTTGCAGAAGTCTGGGATGAACGGAACATTGTTTAAACAGCAAAAAACGTTTTAATGCTTTATTTTTGCACTGAAAATTGCAAAAGTTTTGCAAACTTAGAATACTGCTAGTACTAATTTTTTACAACATGCATTAATTTTGCAACCTTGTAAAAGTTACGGAAACTTGTTTTTTTCTCATTTGTTTAAGTTTTCCATTGTAATTTGTTTAAAAAAATTACAAAAGTGCTGCAAATTGGTACAGTGCATGGAAAAACAGTTGAACATCTTCACGTAAATTTGCAACCTTTTCCTACAGACAGATCATTTATTTATCAAACTTTTTTCTTCGATGCTGCCATTTTTGATACACACAAGCATCGAAATAATTACAAAAGTTTTTTCTCTTGGTTGCGAATAAAGATAATAGCGGTCCCAATGAATTTCTAACTTTGCAACCTTGTACGAAAAACGGAAAATTAATTTATTCACTAATAATTAATTTTTTGCATGTTTACAACTGCTGAAATATTTGCAAAAGTTCTGCAAATTGTACTTATAATTACAACTAATATTTTACGTGACACAACAAATTTGCAACCGTCATTTTTTAACGGAACATTTTTTTATTAAATATTTTTTTTATGTTTTTTTGATAATTTGGCCATAAATTGTAAATCATATTCGAATATTGATCTATATTAAGGTGCTCATTAATTTACAATATTTTCTGCAATCCGGAAACACATTTTCCTAATATTTAAACGAATTGTGCAGTACGAGTGACGGGAGGTTTATATAAATAAAATACGCGTAGCTTTCGTTTCTATAACAACGATGAAAAGGTACCTACTTCTTTTTCTATTCTAACTGTCAGTAGTTAGAACGTCCATTACCTTTAAAGATTCAGTAAGTAAAGGCGATGACGTTTAGAATAAAACTTTACATGTTGATTTCTTGTATAATTGTCACAATCTAACCGTCATTGTCATTAGTTACAGAACAGTTAAAGTTAACGAACGTTCTATCTACTGACAATAAGCGTTTGTTTGTGTTTTAAAAATTTTCGCCATATATGACAATTGTTTAATTTGTGGTGAAAATTGTTGGATAAATTTCACATAATTCTCCCAATATTTTTCATACATCTTATTGATAAATTCAATTTTTATTCAAATCATCCTATTATTAACTATAACAAATAAAATAAATATAAGAATTTCTGCAAGTCCTAGCCTGCGTATCATATGCCTGCGTATGATTTCAAAGTGTACCAATAAATAAAATGCGTAATAAAGTATTTGTCGAAAAGTGGTCTTTAAAACACGCTCACTTATATGTTCCGGATTATAAAATATATACCAATTGGCAGACTTGCAGGACATTTGCTTTTTTTGAAGCGTACAAATATATGAAATTATTTTTGTTTTCGATTTTATCCTCATTTACTTGTTGCGGGCGGTTGCAAATTAATAAAAACATTGTACTTGAGGAAATGTTCTCTTGAAACTATTATTTAAAACTTTTGGAATTGATATTAAACTTTTTTAATAAAAAAACCAATTTTATGAAAAAATATATTTTCCGTTTGACGCAAGAGGTTGCAAATTAAAACAATTCTTAAGAATATTATTTTCGTTATTTTGTTGATTTTGCAGAACTTTTGGAATTCTCATCGAGAAATTAGGATGAAAAACAATTTTTTTTTTGATAAAACAAACATTTCCGCTTGGTTCAAATGGTTGCAAATTTTTAAAAGGATATATACTGCAATTCTGTTTAGCTTCGAAAGTTTGCAGAACTTTTGCTTTTTTTGGTAGGGCGGAAATACGCAAATTTGTTTTTTTTGATTTTATACTCATTTCCGTGTTACAGGTGAGGTTGCAAATTAATAAAAACATTGTTATTAGGAATATCTTCATTTGCAACCCTAATTAAAATCTTTTGGAATTATTTCGAAACTTATTTTTATAAAAAAATCCAATTTTATGAAAAAAAATATTTTCCGTTTGATGCATGAGGTTGCAAATTAAAACACTTTTTTAGAAAATAATTTTATTCATTTCTTCCAGTTTGCAGAACTTTTGGAATTTTCATGGAAGAATTAGGATGAAAAACATATTATTTTTGATAAAACAAACATTTCCGTTTTGTTTAAATGGTTGCAAATTTATCAAAAGATGTAAATTGCTATTTTTCAAAACTTCGAAAGTTTGCAGAACTTTTGCAAATTTCTTTGCTCTGATATTGCACAAATTCATTAAATCCCGATTTTCAACATCTTCTGTTCAGAAAAAAGGGTTGCAAAATCAGACTTGGTATCAGTCGAATGTACTCTTCACTTTATTAAAGTTTTAAAATTTTGTAATTATTGTTAAATTTTTGGCATATTCTGTCTATTTCTACTGGCCCATACTAGAAAATATGAACGTCAGCAATGCTAAGTATATTTATTCTTTACATATGTAACATTAAATATCTTGAACGAATAACGATGTTATTAGTATTATTTTTAAACATCTACAATTTTTTTTCTTTTCTTATACCTTACTTGCATTTCTTTTCTTTCTTTCACTCAAACTCTTGCTGTAACTTTTTATAAGTTGATGAGCAATAAAATTATTATTATTAACTGTTTTTCCAGTTTTTAGTTTAGGTCTCCAAATCTACAGTTTTTTCATTTACAAAATCAAAGGTAGGTCTGGCTTAGAATAGTAGATTCTGTAACAAGGTTAGAATGAAAAATTCGACACCAGTGGAAAATTCCGAACGCGAGCGAAAGCGAGTGTGAGGAACCACGAGTGTCGAATTTTTTCATTCTGACCGAGTAACAGACTATATTTTCTCCACGATCAAAAAGTATAAATCAAAATTAAATTAAATCTGAACACAAGTTATTTGTTGACATATTTGTATTACATTGTATTATTATTTATAGTGCTGTGGTACACTTACCGAAATTAAAATCTGGTGCGTTGGTGTTTTTTCATAATTTACAATTTCAGATATTATTAAATTCTATATCTACTTCACTTGATTTTTCACTCATTATTTTGTTTAAATTAAAACTTGTTTGAAAATAATTATTACCGTCGCCATTTTATATCTGACACTGACACTTTTGAAGTCCAAGGCAATCCATATTGTTTAGTTCGATTACAGAAAATCCATTCTTTACCTTGATAAAGAATGAAAATACATGCAAAATACATAAGAGGCAAGTATTATAGAATAAATATTCAGACTCTAGAGTGTAAATGTTTTCATTCTATTATTAAAAATGATTTCAGAATTCATACATTCAGTAATGGTCGTGGAGAAATAAACTTTCCACGACCAGAGTGTGAATATTTATTCTGTAATAGAACTAAACGATATATGGATTTCAAAAGTGTCACTGTCAGATATAAAATGGCGACGGTAATAATTATTTTCAAACAAGTTTTAATTTAAACAAAATAATGAGTGAAAAATCAAGTAAAGTAGATATAGAATTTAATAATATCTGAAATTGCAAATTATGAAAAAACACCAATGCACCAGATTTTAATATCGGTAAGTGTACCACAGCACTATAAATATTAATACAATGTAATACAAATACATCAAAAAATAACTTATATGTTCAGATTTAATTTAATTTTGATTCATACTTTTTGATCGTGTAGAAAATATAGTCTGTTACTCGGTTAGAATGCAAAAAATCGACACTCATGGTTCCTTACTATTCTCTCTTACCTCTACAGAATTCTCTGTGGGAAAACGAAAATTAAAAAAATTGTAAGCATTTCTAATAAATATTCTTCTCCATTCTAACTAAAATCTCACGAATCAATTTGAGCTTAAAATAGTGTCGAAAGACATTACCAGTTTTGACAGACTTTGTACAGATTAAGTGACTTTTTTTCGACTCAGCTGGGGATTATCAAAAAGAAATATTGGATGGACTATATATAACAATTTATCAATGAGTAGTAACAAAAACCACACATATTCACGGATTTGTGTGGGACCAAAAGCAAACGAATATTTTATACTATTTCTTATTGTTATATAGAATGTTCATGAATTTGCGTAATTTTAACAACAAAAATGTATTTATGGCTAAAAAGCCAATTACCGTCGAAAACAGAGATTGGCCAAAAATGGCAGTATGTGTTGTTTCAGAATCACATGATTCAATTAGAGAACTTGTACATCTATTCTAGCTTCATAAAAATATTCATCTATGTTAAAAAAACATAATTTGAAAAATATGCCAAGGATTTATTTAAATGAACCAAACATAGTCGTGACGTCATACCGTGCGAGATATACTGCAAGACGTCACGGCATCGTGCGTATCATAACTTTTGAACAGGTTTTGACAATATATTAAATATTATCTTTTTTTGTGAAACCTTTATTGCAATATTACCTTACATTTTTTTATTTGAATTTTTAAACAAAGTTCCCTATTGTTTATTAAAAAATGTTTATTTAAAAAATTATGTATTTTTCCTGATTTTTTTTGCATTGTCGTGTTCAGCGGTCGAAACATTTTACGGGTTCTCAGAATCATAGCTAGCTCTCGAACTATTTAGAAATTGGCAACACAAGTGCCTTTATCGATCGCCTGCGTTGGCCTATACTACATTACTAGCCCTTACATCCCACCGACGTATACTCAATCGAGTTTAATACTAATAGAAGGTTGACAGTTTATTCATTGTACTCGCTTCGGCGGTACATATACTAAAATTGGAACGATACAGAGAAGATTAGCATGGCCCCTGCGCAAGGATGACACGCAAAATCGTGAAGCGTTCCACATTTTTTTGTAGTTTTGTTTTACAAATTATTTTGACTTTTTTTGTTTTCCATTATTTTGACTTTTTTTGTTTTCAATTATTTTTACTTTTCCACTACATATAGTGTAATGGGAAGGTATATATTGTGATAGGGAAAATATCGATCGCGATGAGATTATTTTTCACTAAAGGTTTAAAATGGTGCAAGACGATTCTAAAACCACCGAAAAACGTTTTATGGACCTCCGCGGGTGTATACAGGGTGGTCCACCGGTAATGCCTTGCTCTGTAGACCAAAAACTGAACACTTTTTTTAAAATCTGTTTTCACAGTGAGATTTATATCAGAAAAGACAATAATCTAAAAATATATTATAAATTATACAGGGTGCTCCAGGAAAGTGAAACATCTGAAGGTTGTATTTTTTTTTAATGGAACACCCTATATTTTTTATATTTTTCGACTCGTGTAATAGGTTTTTGAAATCAGCTTCTCGGGACGTCATACGTTTCACTTTCCTGGAGCTACCTGTTTAATTTAAAAGATTTTTGGATTGTTGTGTTTTCTGATATAAATCTCACTATGAAAAGAGATTTTAAAAAAGTGTTTAGTTTTTGGTCTACAGACCGAGGCGTTACCGGTGGACCACCTTGTATACTTTATAGAACGTCCAATGGGTACATTCTAACCAAAAAACGTCTTGTGTCGAATCATTTATTTAGTCCGTTTTCGACGTCTACATGACCGTAGAAGTTGTGATATTTCTACTATAGAAAAACGTGTTATAAACGTTCTTGGATACATTACCAACGTTTTCAAAACTTTATAATTTCAGAATCTGATGATTAATGAACAATTGAAGCAAGAAGTATGAAAAGTTCCGAATTTAATTTAAAATTTAGATTTTGGAAATTTAGAAAATCAAAAATAATATTTGAGTTTACATTAGTGAGATATGCAAGGAGTCAATAAAGCAACGTTCATCTTTGTAAATTACAAATATCAACATGTTCTTTTTTTACATCTCGCCTTTCAGATAAGAGAGGTATAGTAATCATGCTAAAAATTCGGTAGTGAGTTTTCAGTGGATAAACACGTTTCAAGGTCCCTATAGAATACGATTTTGATATTATCGCTTTGATGTCTGTGTGTTTGTGTGTTAGTCTTAGTATGTGTGTGTGTGTGTTAGTATGAATGTTGTAGTAACGATAACTCAAAAACTACTGAATTAAAAAAAATTGAAATTTTGCATAGGTTAGATCTGATTAGATTTTGGTGTCAATCGGACAACCGGAAGTGGCAGTACTATGAGTGATGACATCATTTCTAAACAAAATGGCAATAAAGTTTTACACATATATTTTGTATACACTATAGTTTATTTTCGTATCATTAAAATTTTCAAAACTTGCCACTGTTGTCATGGGTGCACATAAACTCGCCTGGAGATAAGAAAGGTATTTACGAACTAAATTACCTTACTTTAATCCCACCATTAAACTCGCCTGCAGACAAACTAGGGTCGTATAAGAGAAGTATTAAACTCGCCTGGAAAAGGATTAAAGCAAAATAATGATCGAATGCAATTTAAAAAATTAATTTATTTTAGAACATATTTCAATACATTATTTCTTAGGGATATTTTACTATATACAGGGTGATTTAAAAAATTAATTTATTTTAGAACATCTTAATCATAACATAATTAACACTAATATAATTGGACAAACATGATATTCAAACATATTTCAATACAGTTATACATTATTTCTTGAGGATATTTTACTATATACAGGGTGATTTAAATAATTAATTATACTATATGTATAATTTTATTATGACAAACTTTCAGAAATTAAATCTTGATGAAAAATTAAAGTTTACTCTAGGCAGTTCACGAGTCAAATAATAATTATAAATTGACGAAAAAATTGAAACAAGCCTACCCTTAAAAGAGGGAGGTGAGAGGACAGGTAAAAGTTTCAATAATTGAAATTTAATAACGCAAAATCTCTTTTTCAGAAAGGATTTCAAAATATATACATTTCTTAAGAAAACCTTTATTTAAAATAGATTACTAAAACTTAATGATTGCAATTTATGTAAAAGATTATAGATTTAGATAAAGAGATTGAAGAAAATATACCTGACTCTCACAGGCGAGTTTATGGGTCGGGTTATAGGTCAGCAGTTTGCGTCCAGGCAAGTTTAATGGTGTCATTAAGATCTCCTACCTGCTTCCAGGCGAGTTTAATGCCGCCCGTTGTCATATTTACAAAAAAGTCAATTTTTTTCATATACTTTTTTGTGCCAACCTACATAGCATTAAAAGTATATTCATATGCCTAGCATGTTCTATGTATATACGTTTACGGATATACGTTCTAGGATATTCTATGCACATATATTTGATAAGGCAATCCAGAACACGTGACCAAACGTCATCAAAAATGGCCGCTGGTAGACACACAAATTGTATTGTTTACTGCATTTTGCATGTGTTTTAAGTTTATTTCAAGTATTTTGTGCTTTTAGAAGGTGTTTGAAATAAAAATAATAGCTTTCCGATAAAAATGATTATTGATCTTAGAGAGTGAAAATAAAGACATCGCTTTTTTTAAGACTTAATTCGTCGAAATACAGGAACAAGCGATGCATCGGGGTCGAAATAATAGTGGAGATAAAAAGCACAGCACACCCGGGGTGTGCTGTGATAAAAAGGTGGTTAGTGAAATCCGAAAAGAGGTTCGACAGGTCAATATGTAAGTATTTAACATTTTTAATACCAAACTTGGGGGTTAAAATTGTAAAAAAATTATTATTTTTTTATTTGGCGATTGTTTTGCTATTTTTAACTTGTTTCATGTTGGTCTAATACAACCTTTGCGTCAAATCCAACGTTTTCTTGAATCATAACTGCATTGAATCTAAATCTTGAACCTTTACAGTTTATTTTTTAATTTTAAGGACACTAGTCGAATCCAAATAGAGAAAACAATAAAGTCGTTTTTTAAGTATTATTGCCAAATTTGCTCATTGAAACAATTCTCTAAAATTGTTATATGTAAATATGTGACATTTGTTCTTATACATTGTTTTGTTTTAGGGAAAATTTAGAAGCACATTAATATGTTTTGATTTATTTCTGTACACAGTAAGTTGAAATAAAATTAATAATAGAAGTATTTTTGTCTTTCTTTTAAAACCTAAACTACAATATTCGTGTAATATAATGGCCATTTGATATTACCTGAATATACTATGGATATGCGTATAATGTGCGCAAATGTGCATAGATACTTAAAAGCATATACTACGAATATTAGTATTTATCTACGGAGAACATACAACGAATATGCATAGTATATATACTAATGTCCTATACACATTCATAGGATATTCGATGTCATATCCATATGCGAAAAAGAACATGCATAGTATATGCATAGAATATATTTTTGCTATGTGGGAAGAACGTGTAAATTTTTGACTAAAAAATGGCGAGAGGTCATGTGCTGGCCACATCAGATTTTTTCTATATTCATTTAGTAGCGATTGCACTGTTTTTGACGGTTATCTTTTTCACTAAAATAATGCTTAAAACAATTAATATAAAATATAGATATTAGTTTTTAACATGATTAATTAATCATTAATTGGACCATAAAAGGGGAATCTTAATCATTCCAGAGTCAAATTAATTCGAGCAGATGTATAAAACGTTCTCAAATAATTTGAATAAAAAATCTGACCCCTATAGTAGCACAGAAGGTCCATAAAACCTTTTTTTTGTATCTTTTAAAAGCCTACCTCAAATAACGTTTAAAAAATGTCCGTTTTAAGTCGAAAGACATACATTTTATAAACGTTATTTGAGGTACGCTTTTAAAACATACAAAAAAACGTTTTATGGACCTTTTGTGAAGTTAAAACAGACATATACAAGTTCTCTAATTAGATTTAAGGATGTAATTAATATGGTTAGATAATAATTTTTTACGTTGAAAACTTGCTAACGACTTTTGCTCTAAGTTGCATAGTTTATGAGATATTAATTAATTAGGATTTTATGAAAATAGCAACAATTGTTGATTTTGAGTTGGATTATTAAATTTCATAGGACATTTCGAGTATATTAGAAGCAAATAAACCCAAAGAAATAAGGATGGGGTTGGTTCTCTTATTTCAATACTATAAATCTCTGTTAGACGATAAATATTTGAAAATTGGCAACTCTGGGTTAAAGACTCACTTGCATGTGCTTTTATTGATTGTCTGCGTATTCCTACCTACTACAATACGCGCTTACATCCCACCGACGTGTACTTAATCGTGTTGACTACTAATAAAAGGTTGGCAATTCACTATTTGTACTCGCTTCGGCGGTACATATACTAAAATTGGAACGATACAGAGAAGATTAGCATGGCCCCTGCGCAAGGATGACACGCAAAATCGTGAAGCGTTCCACATTTTTTTGTAATTTTGTTTTACAATTATTTTTACTTTCCCACTACATGAGACTGATTCATTAAAACTCAGGTACAGAGTGATTTATACATTTTGCTCATTTCTTCAATTATTTATTACGAACCACACTGTATATTTTATATTCAATATATACAGGTTGTTTTAAAAGTCTGGAAACGGTTCTGCGTGGTTCAAGAGTCTGGAAGCTGTCTTGGAATTCAATATCTACTAAAGATAAATGGTGCAAATTCGGGAATTAGTAAGGATGTGTCTTTTTCACATTTTTATGGGGTTAAAATTCAAAAACATTCATTTGTTTTTGTTATAGGAGACCATTTTGAATTATTTTAAAAGCAAATATGATGGTAAGACCGTTTCCAAACTTTTGAAACACTCTGTATATTTTTTGTCCAGTATGTTGCCTGAATAACATAAAAATAAAAGTTGACATGCAGGTACTCGCTTAAAAAATATTAAAAAATTTGATTCACTTGAAAATTTCAAACCGCCATTTTTAAGCCAATCAGAGTCTATTTTTTTTGTTTGGTTACCTGGACGAAATTAATAAGTGGAAATTTTTATGTCAAAATAATGACACTGGTAATGGGCTTGATTCATATAAGACTTTTTGTTTACTTTTTGTGCAAATCAAAATTAAACAATTACTACTTCGTTTGGTTTTTTTTTAAATTCCTTTATTATTAATTACATCTATTAAATGTTTTTCAAAATCAATTAAAAAATCTTCTTTCTTCAGTGGTGAGTAAGAAAGGACACTCGTATTAACTAAATGTCTGTGCTTAAGAGGGGGTTAACCTTTTATAAAAGATCAGAGTGTATTTGCGGGGAGAAACACGAGGTAAAAATACAGAGCTATAAAGGCGTGGTCTGATGATAAAGAAATATATATTTAGTGTCTCTGTCATGCGGCTTTGCGTAAAATTATCGTAAACATCTGATCGTCTGAGCGAAATAAAATCATAACACATTTCGAGTAGTCCTTTGTAAGTGACCGCCTATCGCTCCGGCTCCGGCTGACAAAGATATGGTATTTTAGTTCGGTTTCTTATATTTTACATTTTACTTGGCTCCGTAGCTTTTCTCATTTACATCAGGGTAGAGTTTACATGAGATTTTTACTCTCTCGACCCACCATCCGAGAAGGGAAAGTATTGTGAACGAGCTAAAAATTTTTTCTGTCTGCGTGTGTGTCTGTGTGTCTCTGTGTCTGTCTTTCTGTGTTTGTCTGTGTGTATTCTTCCACGATAGAAGCGCTTGAATCAGTGATAAAAAATGCTCCAAAATTCGCTTGCAGTGGTTCCAAAAATCATTTTTGAGGGTCTAATTTTAGATAGATCTTAACAATTTTTTTTATCAATAAAGGCAAATGTATAAGTGATACATCTCTCAGAGTACTTTTTTGAAATAAACTTTTTTTTGTGAGATAAAAAATAATGAATCTGGACAATTTTGTCAATTTTTTTTCTTCAATTGTTCCTCAAAAATTAAGAAAATCTTCGAGATAAATACGGAAATATCCATTTTGAGGTCCCCTGAGACGATTATGGCCATTTCCAGATGGTGTGTATTCTTCCACGATATAAGAAACACGCTTAATCCGATTAAGCTCAAATTTGGTATATGGGTTTCGGTTATCCATGGGAAGAACAAATCAGTTTTTATTCGACATCTGTTAAACGGAACTGTAACTGTCAAAAAATAACAGAAGCAATATGTCACAGAATTTGACTTGTAATACGTCATTTGAAAGCCCTTGAAACTCTGTTCAGAATAGTCAAAACCAGTCCAACTGTCACGTGTCAAAAATAAAAAAATGTCAAAGTTTGAAAAATAAAATATCTGAAAAAGTGTGCATCTCTGAATACTCGTTGGGAAAGTTTTGGGGCGACACAACCAATTTTTTTTACCCTGTTGGATGTTACAATGTTTATTACTTATAAGAAGAATAAGTAAATAGGAAATATTTTGATAACAAAGTTTTTGAATAATAATAGTATTTAAATATTCGAAATATTCATAATTGGTTCATTAAAAATACCTAAAATATTAAAATATACTCCAATACAGATCTTATTTAGTTCAATAAAACAACCTTTTATAATTTTCACAACAAATATAACAAAAGTTGTTTAATTATGTTACATGTTACGTTGTATAACAACTTCATTAGATTAAATATTATTAACAAAATTACCCTAAAAATATATACTGCAACTTTAATAGTAACTAAAAATATAGTAACTGCAGATATGATATTTGTAATTTTTATTATACGAGCATGTCTGTGTTACTTTTTTCAAATTTATCTAGAAAAAAACAGATGCTAATAGAATCACTATTATTAAAAATAATTTAAAAAAAAGTACAAAGACGCGCTCTAAAGAATTACATACATAATCGATTATAGTATACCGGGTGCAAATGGGTCATTGGCTACCCCTATAACACTTTAACGAGTAAACAGATTTATATCAAATTTGGGTTGATTAGAGCTATTTTTAGATTTTTTTACATAGAAATCCAATATGGCCGATATCCGGTTCGACTGGAAATCACATATAAATTGTAAATTCAAATGGAAGACCCGCTACATTTCTACATATTTGGATTCAAATACGTACACGTCGAATATCAAATGTCACTTAAGACGCCATTTTTATTTTATTTTTGATTTTTTTTATCTATCGTAGGTGGTCATGATTTGATGTAAATTACTTATAATTAAACTAGAATTAGTTGAAAACTCTCAATTTTGTCAATTATTTATTTTTGTTACTTTTATTAAACATTTAAATCAGCAAATCCAGTTTTTTTAACTAAAACTCAATTTTTATAAATGAAACAGATGGGCCACCCAGTATTAAAAATTGTTTATTCAATTACCATTAAAATGATGTACATAACAACTTTTTTTTCTCAAATAAAGAAGAAATGTTATTTTTTTTTAATTTCGATACAAAATTCTTCTGAAGACATCCCCGTTCAAAAAAGGATATTTACAACATCATATTTTAAATATAAATAATTATTAAGAATAAACAATAAATAATTGAAAAAATTGAGACTTTTAGTTAATTTTAGTTTGATTATAAGCAATTTAGACTAACTCATGACCGCATATAGGATGGATAAAAAAAATTCAAAAATAGAATAAAAAATGGCGTCTTATGACACATTTGACAGTCGACCTGTACGTGTTTGAAGTCGTAGAATCCAAATATCTAGAAATATACCGGGTGTTCCATTTTAATTTCTAATTTTCATGTCATTTCCGGTCAAACCGGATGTCGGCCAAATTGGATTTTTATTTAAAAAAATCCAAAAATAGCTCTATTATAATCAACCAAAATTTGGTATAAATCTATTAACCCGTGTAAACGTTATAGGGGTGGCCCAAGACCCATTTACACCCGGTATATGGTATAACAAGTGGGATAGTAATGAAAAATGGTAACTCTTGATTACTGACACAATTTTGTAATAATTTTAATCAGACATAACAATAATTTTTCAATATTTATTCCGTTTCTGTAATAGCCTCAATTTATTTTTATTAATTCTTCTTTTATTTCATAATTTCTTTCCTTTTGTACTGACCGCCCACCGCCGCGTTAGCAAAAAATGTTTTTTATTAATATCGTGTCAAAGAAAATGCCGAACAAAGAGTCGCCGTCAAAATAATGCACTTGTTCTAGGTGCAAAAATCCCTTAGTTC
The DNA here is from genome assembly GCA_963243735.1 of Neocrepidodera transversa. Classification (NCBI taxonomy): domain Eukaryota; kingdom Metazoa; phylum Arthropoda; class Insecta; order Coleoptera; family Chrysomelidae; genus Neocrepidodera; species Neocrepidodera transversa. The sequence goes on along the minus strand of OY725354.1, from coordinate 18,178,036 downwards.
AATCACTTCACAGTCCACGCTGACTAGAAAACGATAACAGCGGTTTTTCTAATAATAATAGCTAAATCTTTTTTATTGGATATCGGTGTTTCATTTTCAATTTCACAAATGAATTCACTATCCATAATAAAGTCGTAACTCAGGTATACGCAACTTAAAAATTGAAAGTTTGAAAATGTCAAAAATAAGTTTTTTTTTTTAAATATTGGATTGTTTTCCAATTAACGCATTTAAGACAATGATTATGCTCATCATATATACATATAACTTAATAATATGTCATAGGTATTCGAAAAGGCAATCAACCCATTTGCAACTTTTATTGATTTCATCTCCTGTGCTATTTTTAGTATTTTTATTTGAACACTTCTATTAATTTTATCTCCTGTGCTATTGTTATGTTTAAGAATGAAATTGCGATTCATTCAGCAATTCATAGTATTCATATAAAAGTGCAAATTTGTGCGAGGGCGCTTGGATCAGTGATGAAAAATGCTCCAAAATTCACCTTGCAGGGGTTCGGCAAAAATCACTTTTGAGGGTCTAATTTTCGATTGATCTTAACAATTTTTTTTATCAACAAAGGCAAATGTATAATTGAGGCATCTCTCAGAGTACTTTTTTGAAATAAACTTTTTTTTGTGAGATAAAAAATAATGAATCTGGCCCATTTTGTCAATTTTTTTTCTTCAATTTTTTCTCAAAAATTAAAAAAAGTACTTCGAGAGATGCCTATATCCAACCTTTCTTAATCCAAAAGTAAAAAAATATTTTGAATTTTTTAACCACAATCCGAGTAGTTTGATTTTTGCGGTACAGTGTTTTACTTACAATCACATTAGGGTTAAACCCCTCTTAAGTAAATAAATATAATATTTTGAAACAATTCGGTTAAACTTAACTTTACAAATCCGAGAAAACTTGGAAGACACATTGAGTAAATTCTTCTGTATTGTTCTAAATAGATTTTCCTCAGGATTTTGTAAACTGCACTCCAAACTACATTCATTAATGATGAGGTACGACAAATATTTTAAATTTGTGTGATACACTTTGAGATCACAGAGTTTTTCACAATGTTTGCATAATGTATATTTTTTAACTTTTTCCATAGTAATTCGATTTACCAAGATTTTTTAATAATAACGCAAAACTTTACCAAAAGTTATAGGTTATTATTCTGCACTGCCAGTGAGTTAAACTGTCAGCAAAATAATTGTCTACAATATTTCCAAAGCCACCTAACCTGTTATTTGTTTCATGCAGGTATTTGGAAACGGCAATTACAGCTTAGCATATTTTAGGTACAAATTAATTAAAAGAAAACGTTCCACCTACTTTAGTGAACATAACTTAGGTTATATCTGTAAAATAAATTTGTTTGAAACAATTTTTACTAAATTTATTAAACTAAAATCGGTGGAACATTATTATTTTCACAATTTTATTTAGATACTTTGTACCTACAATTATTATAACACTTGAATAATGGAAAAAAACGAAGTTCCGCCTATGTTAGTAAACATAACTTTGGTTATAACTGTAAAATAAATTTGTTTTAATTAATTTTTACTAATTTTATTAAACTAAAATCTGTGGAACATTATTATTTTCACAATTTTATTTAGATACTTTGTACCTATAATTTTATCTTGAATAATGGAAGAAAACATATGTTTCGCCAATTTTAGTGAACATAACTTATGTTATTACTGTACAATAAAATTGTTTTAAACAAAATCGGTAGAACATTATTATTTTCACTATTTTGTACCTGCAATTATAACACTTGAATTATAAAAAAAATAAGGCCCACCTGTTATATTACGCAAAACTTCATTTATAATAATAACTTTAAACAAACATTAGTATTATTTATTAGTCTCAATACAAAATTATAATTATTAAAATAATTAATATTACTATTTTTAATTTTTAAACAAACACTCATGACTAACTAGACCAAAACTAGTCTTTCCTTCTAATCTTAATGTCAAATAAATAATTAATTACTTTTAAATTTTTTAGGTGTGAAATTTTCTTACCGAATCCCCCACGATCTTGAATTAATAACCGGAAACTTTTCCTCGTTCACGATTTTTTAAGAAAATTTCCGGTAATAATTCAAGCTCTAGGGAGATTACTAGTGAAAATTGTACCCTGTATTTTAGAAATTAGCATTTTACATTAGTTTGGTTTTATTGGAAAAAGAAGTACGAATCTAATCTACTAAAATTATGTAATTATCCAAGATAATACTTCAAAAAATCTGATGTGGCCAGCACATGACCTCTCGCCATTTTGGAATCAAAAATTTATAGGTTGACACAAAAAAGTATGAAAAAAAATTATTTTTTTGTAAATCTGGCAACAATGGCAAAACTTTCGAAAATTTTAATGAGATGAAAATAAACTATAGGGTATACAAAATATATGTGTCAAACTTTATTGCCGTTTTGTATAATAATGGCGTTATCACCCATAGCAACTGCCACTTCCGGTTGTGCGATTGGCACCAAAATCTAATCAGATCTAATCTAGGGTATAAGAATTCTGTATGCAAAATTTCAAATTTTTTTATTCCGTAGTTTTTGAGTTATCGTTACTACAACATCCATCCAAACACACACAAACACACACACACTAACACACACACACACACATACATCATCGCGAAAATATCAAAATCGTATTCTAGGGACCCCAAAACGTGTTTATCCATTGAAAACTCACTACCCAATTTTTAGCATGATTCCTATACCTCTCTTATCTGAAGGGCGAGAGGTAAAAACCCTAGTAGCACAGAAGATCCATAAATCGTTTTCGTATGTCTCAGAAAGACGTTTTATAAACGTTGTTTTGTGGCACGTTTTTCAAAGATGCCAAATGACGTTTATAGACATTACTTGAGGCACGTTTTTAAAAATATTCCAAAAAGGATGTTTTTATAAATAATTCGGCAAAAACATAACTTGTAATTATTTTTCACTATTTGTTTATCTCTCTTCAAATGCTATTGGATAAAAGAGACATAAAATGATCTTCCTACCCACGAATTTTAATTGTACTCTATAAACGGACGTTTTTAAAGTATTTTTCTGTTATAAACGGGCGTTTTTAAAACCCATAAAAACGTTTATTGGTACTTAATCCTGATACATGTTTATCAAAACGTTAGTTAAACGTCTGCCTGTGACGTTTTGAGAATGTCCAAATTTGTGACATTTGTACATTTCTCGTAAGTTCAATGTACTATAGCAAATCTTTTTCAAAACCTTAAATCTATTATAATTTTGCAAGCTTTAAAAGATAAACTTAGATTTTTATTCCTAAAGACCATTATACAGGGTATGGTGTGTTAAGACGAGTTTAAACTATCTGTATATTGAAAACTGCTTACATGAATGAAACTTTGTATAATGGGTTTGTTGTTGTGCCACATAAAAATAAAATATTTTTAACTTTCGGTCTATACAGGGTGTTCCAAAAGTAACGACCAACTTTTTATTGACAGTTTATAGAATTATTGATTAATCCCTTAGGGTTTGCTCATTTACATTTTATGATGTATTGTATTCGAGGTTTTTCGGGGTGGTTATATTAAAATATAAAAACATCCATAATATCCATAACTCAAATGTGGTAAAATTATTCAACGAATAATTAAAACTCAAAATCACACCAAAAAAATTTTTTCTGGTTTAGGAAGAGATCAAAATGGCGACATGTTTCGACCAAACGATGGCCATCATCAGGCAAATTAATGATGAAGCTACACATGATGTTAAAATTTGGTATGAAAAATGAACATTAACATTGTAAAATTATTTATAAAAAATAATGTTGAAAAATTTAGTACCCAATAACCAATACCCCAAGCCCCCTAAAATATAACGAAAATTCAGACAAGAATTTATCAATATTTACTTTTTTTCTGCTTTGAACAAACCTGTATATAGACCATTGCCATAAAAACTGTACTTATCATGCATTTTCAAATAAACTATACTTGGTGACATAAGAAGAAAATGTATACAGGGTGATCTAAGTTTGCATACTTTTGATAACCTTGTATATATTTTTCTCATATGCTACGAAGTAGTACTTAAAAAGTTAAGATAGGAATATATAAGTTGTGATTTTATGTCGTTTATCCGAAGTATTAAAGTTGAAAAAATCTATAACTTCAAAACTATTTAGTTTGTAGCAGGGTTCGAAAATATCATGATATTTATATAAATATCATATCACATGATATATATCTGTTATATATCGGATATATATCCGATATATATCATTTTTTTAATTTAATTATGTAATTAAAAAACAGTATTGTTTTTTGCACACACTAAATTTTAACACAAACACATTAACAAAAACCTATATTCTAAACAACAAAACCGTTTATTCTAACTCAAATTAAAAATAAAAAACAAAAATAATTAAAAATAAACAAATATCACTGGGCAATTTTTTTTTGGTGTGTTAAAATACTGTCAAAATACTGCCAAACGGAATGCTTTTCTTTTGGCATAATATTAAATAAAAATCAGAACTAACTTAAAACACAACAATCAACACAAAGGGGAAACACAGAAAGGATTATTTGCATTGTTACCGTTTTCAATAAACCGTATTCTACCAACATTTCGATAATAAACTAGCAAAATCTACTAACTATCTAAAGCTAACCTGTGTATTTTAATCAATTTTATTAAAAGAAGTCTTTGACTATCTAAATATTACCTGTGTATTTTCATCTCTTTTATTAAAAAAAGTCTTTGACTGTCTAAATCTAACCTGTGTATTAACAAAAAAAGAAAATGTAACACTATTTACATTTATTTTATTAAAAAAAGTCTTGACTATCTAAATATAACCTGTCTATTAAAAAAAGAAAATATAGCTCTCTCTTTCCACTTAAAACTTATTCTACACTATATTCCCTATTGTTTTCCACTTTACCCTATATTTTTTTCACCCTTTCCACTTCTTTTTTTCTACTTTTTTTCGACATTTTCTCCTACATTTTTTACTAATTTCTTTGTATCATACTTTTTTGTTCCATTTTTTCCCGTTATAACTTTTTTTCTACTTCTTTCCCAATTTTTTTCACTTTTCTCCTACTTTTTCACTAACTTTTTTATATTTCAAACTTTTTTCCACTTTTTCCCCGACTCATTTTTTCTCCTCTGTTTTTATTTATTTCAATTTTTTCTGCAATTTTTCCACCATCCTTTTTTCCTCTACTTTTTTTACCAATTTTTTTATATTTCAATTTTTTTTCCGATTTTTTGAACCCATTTTTTTGTTTTACATTTTTTGCCCTACATTTTTTAGTTTCAAACTTTTTTTCCCCTTTTTTCTTATTTTTCTTCTGTTTTTTCAGTAATTTTTTTATGTTTCCAACTTTTTTCCCATTATTCCCCCACCCTCTTTCCATTACTTTTTTAATAATTTCTTTATGTTCCACTTTTTCTCCTCAAAAATTTTTTCCACATCTTTCCCCATTTTTTTTCACTTTTCCCCTACTTTTTTATTCCACCCTTTCCTCTACTGTTTTCCACTTTTTCTCACACATTTTTTTTACTAACTTCTTTGTGTCAAACGTTTTTTGTTCCACTTTTTCCCCTTAAAACTTTTTTCTATTTCTTCCCCTATTTTGTCACTTTTCCCCTACTTTTTTATTTTATCCTTTCCCCTACTTTTTTATTCTGTCCTTTTTCCCACTTCTTCTCATCCATTTTTGACTAATTTTTTTGTGTAAAATTTTTATTCTTCCATTTTTCCTCCTTAAATCTTTTTTTTTTCACTCTTTTCCTATTTTTGTTCACTTTTCTCCCATATTCTTCCACTTTTCCCTACTTTTTTATTCCAAGCTTTCCCCTACTTTTTTTCATTTTTTCTCCTACATTTTTTAATAATTTCTTATTACTTTGTGTCAAACTTTTTTCCACTTTTTCACTAATTTTTTTATAATTTAAAATTTGAAACTCTTTTTACCAATTTTTCACCTACTTTTTTTTCCACTTTTCGCCCAAGCCTTTTTCCCCTACTTTTTTTCCACTTTTCGACCCAGCCTTTTTTCCCCTACTTTATTAGTTTCAAACTTTTTCCCCGATTTTTTTATATATAATCTTTGTTTTTTATTTCCAATTTTCTCCCTATCCCTTTCTATCATTAAAAATGGAGTGGTAAGGGGGAAAGAAGAAAATAATTACTCAAAAAAAGTGATTTTTTCGTAAAAAAGTGAATATTTGACAGAAATTGACAATAATGAGAAAAAATGGGTAGTTTTAGAAAAAAAAGGGGAAAACGGGTAATTTCAAGAAAAAAAGTTCGAAAATTTGAAAGAAAAGAGGGGAAATTTTGGAGGAAAAGGAGAAATTTGAGAAAAAATAACATAAATGAAAAAATAACAGGTAATTTTAAGAAAAAAATGGGGTAATTTTAGAAAAAACTGAGTAATTTCAGGAAAAAGTGACAAAAATTGAGAGAAAAGAGAGGAAATTTGAGACAAAAAGTGACAGTATTTGAGAGAAAAGAGGGGAAATTTTGAAGGAAGAGGCCTTATGACGAAAATGAGGGGTAATTATCAGAAAAAAAAGGGGTAATTTTAGAAAAAGGGGGAATTTTCAGAAAAGTGACAAAGTGAAAAGAGGAAAAATTTTGGACAAAAAAATTAACACCCTCATTTTTCTTAAAAATCTACTAATTTAGTAGGAAATCTACTGAAAACGGTAACCCTGATTATTTGGGATAGAGGATAAGTAAAAGCAATAACAAAATAAATCGTGGCGAAGCTGGGAATCCCAAAGTCGGCGCGGGGATTCTTGCGCAACAGCCGAATAAATCGCTACTGATATTATACTTTTGTACAAGAGCGTATTGAGACATTTTCGGATGTTTAAAATGGTAAAAACATTTTTAATTTAATAAATAAAATTATCGATTATATCGGATATATATCAGGATATAAATATCGGATATATATATCATGATATATATCATGATATATATCACTTGATATATATCCTCCGAACCCTGGTTTGTAGTATAGGTTTTTGAAACCAGTTTCTCAAAACAAACATAAAAATATAAAAAAATACAGGGTATTTCTTTTAAAATAACAAAGTTGGTCGTTACGGTCGGAACACCCTGTATAGACTGAAAGTTGAAAATATTTTGTTTAGATGCAGCACAACGATAAACCCCTTTATACAAATTTTCATAAATATGGTGTAAGCAGTTTTCAATATACAGATAGTTTTGATACACCCTGTAGTTTTAATTGAATAGTGCGAAGTAATTTTTTTTTATTCAATGTCATCTAGTAATTATCTATATGCAACTATCTTTCCTTGAGAAGTTACTTTTGTAAAAATGGGCCAATACCTCGTTAACTAAAATTAAAAAAAAACAATGTCGAGTTCAACTTTCCAATTATACTAATTTCTCGGATCGAAGTAAATACATTCGAACAAAAATATTTTTGGCACACTTACTCACCTGATGACCTATTTTCAACAGGTAATTGAAAACAACGTCTTTATAGCTTTTCTCGCATGAATGTTTAGCATCACGTCAAATCTGGTTATATACAGTGTGACCATTTTAATTGGAACCATCCCTATAAATTCTCTAGTTATAGATCAACTTTAAAAATTTCTTAACATACGGAGAATGTAAAGTTTTACTAAACCAAGAAGTTTCATGACTAAAAATCCATTTTCATGATTTTTTTCAACGCTGAAAATAGCAAAATCGTATTAGAGATTTTTTAAATTGAAAACTGAATACGCCACTGGATTTGTAAGATTTTAAAAAAACTTTCAATAAAATTTCATAACAAAATGTTTGTTTTTAAAAAAGTTATAAAAATTTATATGTTTAGCATCACGTCAAATCTCGATATATACAGTGTGACCCATTTTATAATTGTACCCATCGCTATATATTCTCTATTTATACGTCAACTTTAAAAATTTCTTAACATTTGAAGAATGCAAAGTTTTATTTACTAAACCACAAAGTTTCATGACTAAAAATCCATTTTCATGATTTTTTTCAACGCTGAAAATATCAAAATCCTATTAGCGATTCTTTTAATTAAAAACTGAGTACGCTACTGGATTTGTAAGATTTCAAAAAAAACTTTCAAAAAAATTTCATAACAAAATGTTTGTTTTTAAAAAATTTTAATCTGTATTATGTTTTACGTAAATTTTAGACAAATTCTGCAAGCTGACAACAATGCAGATAATTATTTTATACGGGGATGGCTCTAATTAAAATTAGTTACAGTGTATATACAGTGTGTCCGGTGATAACTTTTTTTCGTAAAATAAAAAAATAAAAACGTGTTTTCCATATGTCGCCAACAAATATATTTGTATAGGCAGATTCAAGATAAAATATTGTGGATAGAAAATTTTTAATCACAATCATACAACCTAATTTGGAAAAATCTTCATAATAAAAGATAATTTCTAAGTTTGACAACAATGATATATCTTTCTATGAGGGTTGATCTCTATTTTATTAAATTTTTCTCTCTTAGCCCTTTAAGTGCCGGCAAAATATATGTTCAAAAAAATATTAAAAAATATATTAAAATATTCTGGCATTGAATTTTGAGTCAATTTAAATAAAACATCAATAAACGTGATTCTAATAATTTTCAAAAAAAACAACAAAATTTTAAGAAATTCCAAATTTCATAATTTCGAAAATAAAAAAAAATAAAAATATCTAGAAATTAAATTTCGATAATGTCAAAAATATATCCAAAACTTCAAATTTCAAAGTTAAGAAATTTTTAAAATATCACAACTACCTATATCGAGAGGTTCAAAAATATATTAAAATTTTAAAAAACATTAAAAAATTAATATTAGAAATTTCCAAAATTTCAAGAATTTGTAAAAATTTCAAAAATTGTAAAATTTGGAAGAATTTGTAGGTAATATTTGTAAATATTTGTCAAATATGTAAAATATGTGAAAATATAAAAATTTCTAAAATTTATAAAAACTAATTTTGAAAATTCCAAAAATTTCAAAAAAATTTAAAAACTTAAAAATGTTATGAAATTATTTATCAAGCATTCAAAAAAAATCTTATGTGGCCAGCACATGACCTCTCGCCATTTTTGAATCAAAAATTTACAGGTCGACACAAAAAAGTATGAAAAAAATTATTTTTTTGTAAATCTGGCAACAATGGCAAAAGTTTCGAAAATTTTAATAAGATGAAAATAAACTATAGGGTATACAAAATATATGTGTAAAACTTTATTGCCGTTTTGTATAATAATGGCGTCATCACCCATAGCAACTACCACTTCCGGTTGTGCGATTGGCACCAAAATCTAATCAGATCTATTCTAGGGTATCAGAATCCTGTATGCAAAATTTCAAATTTTTTTATTCAGTAGTTTTTGAATTATCGTTACTACAACATTACAACATCCATCCAAACACACTAACACACACACACACACAGACATCATCGCGAAAATATTAAAATCGTATTCTAGGGACCCTAAAACGTGTTTATCCATTGAAAACTCACTACCCAATTTTTAGCATGATTCCTATACCTCTCTTATCTGAAGGGCGAGAGGTAAAAAAATAAAAAATAAAATTTAAGAAATTTAAAAATATCACAAATACATATATCGAGAGGTTCAAAAATATATTAAAATTTCAAAAAACATTAAAAAATTAATTTTAGAAATTTCGAAAATTGCAAAAATTTCAAGAATTTGTAAAAATATTATGAAATTATTTATCAAGCATTCAAAAAAAATAAAAATTAAATTTAAGAAACTTAAAAATATGACAAATACCTATATCGAAAGATTCAAAAATATATTAAAATTTCAAAAAACATTAAAAAATTAATATTAGAAATTTTCAAAATTTCAACAATTTCAAGAACTTGTAAAAATTTTAAAAATTGTAAAATTTGGAAGAATTTGTAATATTTGTAAATATTTGTCAAATATGTAAAATATGTGAAAATATAAAAATTTCTAAAATTTATAAAAACTAATTTTGAAAATTCCAAAAATTTCAAAAAATTTTAAAAACTTAAAAATGTTACGAAATTATTTATCAAGCAGTCAAAAAAAATTAAAAATTAAATTTCAGAAATTTAAAAATATCACAAATACCTATACCGAGAGGTTCAAAAATAAATTAAAATTTCAAATAACATTAAAAATTTAATATTAAAAATTTCCAAAATTGCAAAAATTTCAAGAATTAGTAAAAATTTCAAAAATTGTAAAATTTGGAAGAATTTGTAATATTTGTAATGTAATATTTGTAAATATTTGTCAAATATGTAAAATATGTGAAAATTTAAAAATTTCTAAAATTTATAAAAACTGATTTTGAAAATTCCAAAAATTTCAAAAAAATTTAAAAACTAAAAAATGTTATGAAATTATTTATCAAGCATTCAAAAAAAAAATAAAAATTAAATTTTAGAAACTTAAAAATATGACAAATACCTATATCGAGAGGTTCAAAAATATAATAAAATTTCAAAAAACATTAAAAAATTAATATTAGAAATTTCCAAAATTGCAAAAATTTCAAGAATTTGTAAAAATTTCAAAAATTGTAAAATTTGGAAGAATTTGTAATATTTGTAAATATTTGTCAAATATGTAAAATATGTGAAAATATAAAAATTTCTAAAATTTATAAAAACTATATCGAGAGGTTCAATAATATATTAAAATTTCAAAAAACATTAAAAAATTAATATTCTAAATTTCCAAATTTGCAAAAATTTCAAGAATTTGTAATAATTTCAAAAATTGTAAAATTCAGAAGAATTTGTAATATTTGTAAATATTTGTCAAATATGTGAAAATATAAAAATTTCTAAAATATTATAAAAATTTCTAAAATTTATAAAAAATTATAGACAAATAACAAGAATCATTTATATACGGTAGTCGCAGTTAAAGGGTTAATTCTAATTTTTCTAACTATTTTTCTGATTCACATATGAAAAATAAAATAAATATGAACGCGAAATGTTTTTTAAACATTTCACATTTTTTATGATCTCGCGAAGTCTACAGTATTCCGAGTATTCACTATCTGACGGGTTCGATAGTATAAATATTTTTTTACATTACAAACCGAAATTACGTTGGTTTAGAATATTTGCAGGAAATAATAACATATGGTTAAGTGGATTTTCCATTTACCTAGTTATTTTGATTCCTTTTCGTCATCGTCAAGGTGTAATTTTTTTCTCGTAAAAAAAGATTTTTAAAATATAAAATTAATTACTAGTTATTGATCAACTTATTTTTTGTTAAATTTTCCTCAATCTGAAAAATATATTAATATTTTTCTTAAATCGAAAAAAAATTGTGTAAACTTTTCCCAATTACCAAAAAACTCTATAAATTTAAAGATTTTCTATTAAAAATCTCTATAAATTGAATGCTTAAAGACAGAAATTTTTCTGCATCTTCTAGAGATAAATAAAAATACAAGAGGAATAATTTTTTTGGTTGTTTAAAAATAATTTTAACATCCTGTATCTATTTTTATGTGTCGTAAAAAACCCCATATTTAGGTAAATTTTTGGAAATTTGGCAATTACGCTTTTTAATATTTATTCTGAAACCTTTTCAAGCCTTTTTGATACCTTTTTAAACATATCTGAAGTTTTTTTAAGCTCAATTTAATCCATTAAAGCTTTTAAATATTTTAAATTTTTCTTAGGGGCTTTTTAAGTCTGTATTTTCTCACGAGCTTTTAAAATTTGCTCAAGCACGTTTAAGTCTTTTTAGGTGTGTTTAAGTCAATTATAAAGTATACTTAAGGACTTTTTAAGTCTTGTTATGTATTTTATAATTTTTCCCAGGGACCTTTTGAATTTGTTTCGGCACGTTTGAGTCTTTTTAAGTACGTTTAAGTTTTTAAAAATTTCTTAAGGACTTTTTAAGTCTGTATTATCTCACGAGCATTTAAAATTTTCTCAGGCACGTTTAAGTTTTTTCAAGTCTGTATAAGTCCATCTAAAGTTTACTTAAGGGCTTTTTAAGTCTTGTTTTGAATTTGTTTCGGCACGTTTAAGTCTTTTTAAGTACATTTAAGTTTTTAAAAATTTCTTAAGGGCTTTTTAAGTCTGTATTTTCTCACGAGCCTTTAAAATTTGCTCAGGCACGTTTAAGTCTTTTTAGGAGTGATTAAGTCAATTATAAAGTTTACTTAAGAACTTTTTAAGTCTTGTTATGTATTTTATAAATTTTCCCACGGACCTTTTGAATTTGTTTCGGCACGTTTAAGTCTTTTTAAGTGCGTTTATATTTTTAAAAATTTCTTAGGGGCTTTTTAAGTTTGTATTTTCTCACGAGCCTTTAAAATTTGCTCAGTCACGTTTAAGTCTTTTTAGGAGTGATTAAGTCAAATATAAAGTTTACTTAAGAACTTTTTAAGTCTTGTTATCTATTTTATAAATTTTCCCATGGGCATTTTGCATTTGTTTCGGCACGTTTAAGTCTTTTTAAGTGCGTTTATATTTTTAAAAATTTCTTAGGGGCTTTTTAAGTTTGTATTTTCTCACGAACGTTTAAAATTTGCTCAGGCACGTTTAAGTCTTTTTAGGTGTGTTTAAGTCAATTATAAAGTCTACTTAAGGACTTTTTAAGTCTTGTTATGTATTTTATTATTTTTCCCACGGACCTTTTGAATTTGTTTCGGCACGTTTGAGTCTTTTTAAGTACGTTTACGTTTTTAAAAATTTCTTAAGGGCTTTTTAAGTCTGTATTTTCTCACGAGCTTTTAAAATTTGCTCAAGCACGTTTAAGTCTTTTTAGGTGTGTTTAAGTCAATTACAAAGTTTACTTAAGGACTTTTTAAGACTTGTTATCTATTTTATAAATTTTCCCACGGACCTTCTGAATTTGTTTCGGCACGTTTAAATCTTTTTAAGTGCGTTTATATTTTTAAAAATTTCTTAGGGGCTTTTTAAGTCTGTATTTTCTCACGAGCCTTTAAAATTTGCTCAGTCACGTTTAAGTCTTTTTAGGAGTGATTAAGTCAAATATAAAGTTTACTTAAGAACTTTTTAAGTCTTGTTATGTATTTTATAAATTTTCCCACGGGCATTTTGCATTTGTTTCGGCACGTCTTTTTAAGTGCGTTTATATTTTTAAAAATTTCTTAGGGCTTTTTAAGTTTGTATTTTCTCACGAGCCTTTAAAATTTGCTCAGTCACGTTTAAGTCTTTTTAGGAGTGATTAAGTCAAATATAAAGTTTACTTAAGAACTTTTTAAGTCTTGTTATGTATTTTATAAATTTTCCCACGGGCATTTTGCATTTGTTTCGGCACGTCTTTTTAAGTGCGTTTATATTTTTAAAAATTTCTTAGGGCTTTTTAAGTTTGTATTTTCTCACGAACGTTTAAAATTTGCTCAGGCACGTTTAAGTCTTTTTAGGTGTGTTTAAGTCAATTATAAAGTTTACTTAAGGACTTTTTAAGTCTTATTATGTATTTTATTATTTTTCCCACGGACCTTTTGAATTTGTTTCGGCACGTTTGAGTCTTTTTAAATACGTTTAAGTTTTTAAAAATTTCTCAAGAGCTTTTTAAGTCTGTATTATTTCACGAGCCTTTAAAATTTGCTCAGGTACGTTTAAGTCTTTTTAGGTGCATTAAGTAAATTCCAAAGTTTACTTAAGAGCTTTTTAAGTCTTGTTAAGTGTTTTATAAATTTTCACACGGGCCTTTTGAATTTGTTAGGGCACGTTTGAGTCTTTTTAAGTACGTTTAAGTTTTTAAAAATTTCTTAAGGACTTTTTAAGTCTGTATTTTCTCACGAGCTTTTAAAATTTGCTCAAGCACGTTTAAGTCTTTTTAGGTGTGTTTAAGTCAACTATAAAGTTTACTTAAAGGCCTTTTAATTCTTGGTATGTATTTTATAAATTTTCCCACAGGCCTTTTGAATTTGTTTCGGCACGTTTAAGTCTTTTTAAATACGTTTAAGCTTTTAAAGTTTTCTTAGGGGTTTTTAAGAATATCGTCACCCCCTGTAACAAACTGTAAAATAATAAATAAAATAATATTCATCGTCTAGTTATGCCTCTGTGTGAATTTTGGTAACAATTTATAAATGTACAGTGAAATTATTGGCAAAAAAACAGAAAAAAAATTCAACCTTAACACCATGTATATTTTTCCACAGCAATATTAAGGCATATTTGGTCCAATCGCCATATATTTTAAGTCTTCTCGGGCACCTTTTAATCATCACAGACGCCTTTAAGTCAGTCATCCCAGGTGCCTTTGAGTGATCTCAAGCGTGTATCAGAGCTCTAACGAATTTTAAATTTCTCAGGCGCGTTTTAGATTTTCTCAGGCACCTTTTAAGTCTTCTCCGGCGTATTTTAAATCTCTCACACATATTTTAAATCTTCTCAAGTACATTTAAGTAATTACAGGCGCCTTTAAGTCATCATAGATGTTTATCAGAACTCCCAGACGCGTTTTAAATTTCTCAGGCGAATTTTAGGTATTCTCAGAAACATTTTAAGTCTTCTCAGGCACCCTTAAGTCTTCTCAGACACGTTTTAAGTCTCCTTAGGTATATTTTAAGTCTTCTCAGGCACCTTTTAAATCTTCTCAGACGCATTTTCAGTCTTCTCAGGCACCTTTTAATTATCCCCGCGCATTTAAGTCATCCCATACGTTTATAAGAACTCTGAGACGCGTTTCAAATTTCTCAAGCGCAGTTTAGGTTTTCTCATACACTTTTTAAATCTTGTCAGATGCCTTTAAGTTTTCTCAGGCCCATTTTAAGTCTTCTCAGGCACAATTTTAAGTTTTCTCAGGCTCATTTTAAGTCTTCTGAGGCGAATTTTAATCGTCTCAGGCGCCTTTAAGTCAGTCATCCCAGTCGTTTATCAGAAATCTAAGACTAATTTTAAATTTATCAGTCGCATTTTATATTTTCTTTAGTACCTTTTAACTCTTCTAAGGTACATTTTAAGTCTTCTCAGACAGATTTTAGATCTTCCCGGTGAATTTAAGTCATCACAGGCGCCTTTAAGTCATCCCAGACGTTTATCAGAATTCTGAGACGAATTTTAAATTTATCAGTCGCATTTTATATTTTCTTTGGTACCTTTTAACTCTTCTAAGGTACATTTTAAGTCTTCTCAGACAGATTTTAGATCTTCCAGGTGAATTTAAGTCATCACAGGCGCCTTTAAGTCATCCCAGACGTTTATCAGAATTCTGAGACGAATTTTAAATTTATCAGTCGCATTTTATATTTTCTTTGATACCTTTTAAATCTTCTAAGGTACATTTTAAGTCTTCTCAGACAGATTTTAGATCTTCCAGGTGAATTTAAGTCATCACAGGCACCTTTAAGTCATCCCAGACGTTTATCAGAATTCTGAGACGAATTTTAAATTTCTCATGCTCATTTTAGGTATTCTCAGAAACATTTTAAGACTTCTCAATCGCCTTTAAGTCTTCTCAGGCACGTTTTAAGTCGTCTGTGGCGCATTTTAGTCGTCTTAGGCGCTTTTAAGTCAGTCATCCCAGGTGTCTTTGAGTCACCCCAGTCGTTTAACAGAACTCCAAGGCGAGTTTTAAGTTTCTCGGGTGTATTTTAGGTTTCTCAGGTACTTTTTATGTCAAAAAACAAAGACAGTAAGTTTTTGAAACTATGCACTTCGACCATTACCATACATGTTTCATCCTTTCGGAATCTTCAGTGGCACTTTGTCGGAATGCATAATTTCAAAAACTCACTCTGTCTGAATACCCCAAGTATTTCTATGTATTCCAAAAATAATAGATAGTCACGCCATCTATCGTATGGTTGATGGGTACCAACCTGGCAAGCAGTTTATCAGAATAAAATTCTGTAAACGGGTCTATCCAAGTACAACTTGGTAGCCAGGAGCGTTACCCATCATCCATCATAATACCTAGGGGGCAAGCGGGCACCTCGCAATAATATCAATAAACAAAGACAGTTTTAAAAACTTACTGTCTTTGTTTTTTGATATTATTGCGAGGTGCCCGCTTGCCCCCTAGGCATTATGATGGATGAAGGGTAACGCCATCTGCTGGCTACCAAGTTGTACTTGGATAGACCCGTTTACAGAATTGTATTCTGATAAATTGCTTGCCCGGTTGGTACCCATCAACCATACGATAGATGGCGTGACTATCTATTATTTTTGGAATACTTTTTATGTCTTCTCAGGCGCATTTTAAGTCTTCTGAGATAGATTTTAAATCTTTACAGCTGCATTTAAATCATCACAGGCGCCTTTAAGTCATCCCAGACGTTTATCAGAACTGCAAGACGCGTTTCAAATTTCTCAGGCGAATTTTTGGAATTCTCAGATACATTTTAAGTCTTCTCAGGCACATTTAAGTTTTCTCAGGCACCTTTTAAATCTTCTCAGGCGCATTTTGAATCTTCTCAGGCGCCTTTTAGTCATTACCGCGCATATAAGTCGTCCCAGTTGACTTTGAGTCGTCCCAGGCGTTTATAATAACTATGAGACGCGTTTTAACTTTCTTAGGCGCATTTTAGATTTTCTCAGACAACTTTTGACGTCTCAGGCACATTTCAAGTCTTCTCAGACAGATTTTAAATCTTCTCAGGGGCCTATAAGTCTTCTCAGGCGCCTTTAAGTCATCCTAGATGTTTATCAGCACTCTCAGACGTGTTTTAAATTTCTCAGGCTGATTTTACGTGTTCAACAACACATTTTGTCTTCTCAGGCGCCTTTAAGTCTTCTCAGGCACGTTTTATGTCTTCTTAGGCATATTTTAAGTCTTCTCAGGCATCTTTTAAATACGCCTTTTAAGTCTTTTCAGGCACCTTTTAGTCATCTCCGCGCAGTTAAGTCATCCCAAGTGACTTTGAGTCATCCCAGGCGTTTATTAAAACTCTGAGACGCATTTTAGGTCTTTTCAGGCACCTTGTAAGTCTTCTTAGACACTTTATAAGTTTTCTCATGCGGCTTTTAAGTTTTCACAGGCGCATTATAAGTCTTCTGAGGTCCGTTTAAGTCATCCCAGGCGCCATTCAGTCATTTATCAGTCGTTATTCAGTCGTTTATCAGAACTTTCAGACGCGTTTTAAATTTCTCAGGCGCATTTTAGGTCTTCTCAATCACGATATGAGATGTTTTTAATATCAGACGTTTTTAAATTTTTTTAAATAATTTTCAATTGAGACTTGGACAAAATTTTTAATACTGTGGAAAGTTTACTAATCATCTGTTAAAAAGTAAACGATGCTGCTTTTGTGCTTGTTCTAATTTGTAAGGGCAATGTACAGGTAGAATTATATTTAATTTTCATCAGAATCCTATATTTAACTAAAATATAAAAAAACGTGATTTTGTTTTTTGTCCAAAGTTCAAATGTGAAAGTGAAATATGTAATAAATGTAAAAAGTACAAAGTTATTATAATGATTTGTGTTTTGGATTTTATCCAAGAGTCGGGTCTGTGCGATGCCAATAACTTTACTGAGAAAATTCTACAACTAATCGTGGTAAAAGAATAATAATCGTTGTTTTGATGTAGGTATACTAAATTTACCTGATGATTTTGAAAATAATATAAATTTTAAAAAATTATGAAATAAAACCTAAAGAAAAACAAATTACATTATATTTAATAAATACTAATAACTGATACTTAATTAGTGGTAAAATGTTGTATTGGGCACAAACTATTTTTTTATATTTAAAAAAATATTTATATTTATAGATTTTAAAATATTTGGGACGAAATATAAAAAATATACAAGGAAACGTGTGCTTTTATTTTTGTTTTCACCTGCCCAAAAAACCAGAACCAAAACAATTAAAGCTAATGGAGCGTTTTCCATGAAAATAGTGAAATTAATTTTTCGTTTCTCTAAAAATAAACAAATAGTGGGAGAAGAGGTATCAAGCAGCCGGCATTCGATATATTTTCATTTTCACATTGAACGTTTCCAGTCTACAGACGCCGGGTCTGATTTAGAACAAAAAAAAATCATAATTCAGACGCGACGATTAATTTTTCTTTAAGTGATTGTGGTGATGTATCAAAAACTAATTTAAGGATATTATAGTGAAAAATTGAGCAGTTTTTAAAATGAAATGGTGAGTAGGTTTTTAGTTTGGAATTTTTTTAAGCGAATCAACAGGTGGTTTTAATAAATTTGTGGGAAAAAAAGAATGACATAATCCATTCAATTTTATAGTGAAAAGACTATATGAGAGTAAAATTAATAAAAGTGTTTTATCCTTATTTACAGTTAATTTAATGTCATAAAATTATTGAACCAGTTTAATTAATAATAATAATATTACTCTTCCTATATTTCACCCCTTGCGAGTGAGCCCCAGAAGCCAAATGCTTGTACGTATTATTTGCCTAAGAAATTGTAAAATTAAATAGAAAATGTCGTTACAGGATAGGAAGTATGTTCTGCAAACAAAACAATACAATCATCATTTATAAAACCGTGGAAAATTCGCCTCCCACCTCACTACTCACTACTTAGTACTCAAAATAAAAAGATACTTAAAGCTTTAGTCAGGTTTCTAAATGAAATTCATCTAGATATTTAAAATAAAATAATATTTTAATAAATGTCTGTGGCAAAAGGTGTTATCCGATGCCAACCCTCCCTCTTCACACACATATACACACATAATTTATAAAGTCAAAAATACCCCCAATTAAAAAAAAAATGACAAGGTTAGTATTGAAATTGACATGAAATTTTCGTTAACCTCAAGGATTCGTTATATTCTAAACAATACGTTTTCTTCTGAGAGATCTACAATTTCAAATCCAAGGGCGTAGATATGGGTTAGGTAAAGGGGGTAATTACCCCCAGGATACCAAAAAATAGCACGAAAAGAAGAAATAAAATTTATGAAATGGAGAAACGGACAAACATATATTTGTTTAAAAGTTTGATCCCCCCTACAGGAAAAAATTATCACCGCCCCCAGGAAAAAGGTTACCTACGCCCTTGTATGCAGCGTGTATCAGAAAAGAGTTTCATCGCGAGGGTTAGGAGAAAATAATCAATCTGATAATCACTCTCGTAAATGCAAGTTTAGATACAATTATAGAATCACTGGTGGAATAGATCCGAAAAAAAGTGAAAGGAAATTCAAGGAAAACTTCAGAAAATCATAGAAATAAAATCCGAAAAGTATTTTTCTGCAGAAAATCGGAGAAAAATGATGCCCACAGTTTCCACTGGATAAGTTTTTTTTATAAAATTCTTCCAATGAATGAGCGAATTTTAAAAAAGAAGCAGGAATACATTTTTCCACTGTTAGTTTTGAAAAAAGAAGCAAGAATGCATTTTTCCACTGTTAATTTGGAAAAAGGAGCAAGAACGCATTTTTTTACACCTGAATTTGAAAAAAGAATCAGGAATGCATTTTCCATAGTTAAATTTGAAAAAAGAAGCAAAAATACATTTTTCGCAGTTAAATTTCACAGATTAAAACTTAGAATGACTAATTTTTCTGTAAACTGTTGAGTTGCTATAGTCCATTTCACAAAAAAAACAGCAAAAATGCAGTTTTCAAATATGGATTGGAGAAAAAACAAGAGCATTTTCCCATACAAAAAATTGGAAAAAACAGCAAAAATGCATTTTTGACACACAAATTTGGAAAAAAACGGAAGCAACAATGCATTTTTCCCACAGGAATTTATAGAACAATGCAACAATATTTTTCCCCACAGGAAACTGAAAAATAAAACCAAAAACATTTTTCCACATAAAAATTTGAAATATAAAGCAAAAGTGCTTTTCTCCACAAAGAAAATTGAAAAACAAAGCAATAATGCATTTATTTATATAAAAATTTGAAATTCAAAGCGAGAATGCAATTCTCCACACATTAAATTATAAATCAAAGCAACAATGCATTTTTTTACACAAGAATGTGAAATTCAAAGCAAGAATTAATTTTTCCATACAGGAAATTGAGAAACAAAGCAACAATGCATTTTTTCATACAAAAAATTTAAAAACAAAATAAGAATACATTTTTTCACACAGGACATTAAAAAAGCAAAGCAACAATGCATATTTTTTACACAATAATTTGAAATACATCGCAAAAATGCATTTTTTCATACATGATATTGAAAAACAAAGCAACAATGCATTTTTTCATACAAAAAATTGAAAAACAAAGCAACAATGCATTTTTCTATATCTTGGACAAAAAGAGAAAAGAAAACACTTCCCGGATAATCTGCTTCTGGAGGATCATCCGCAACCAATTCCATCCGCAAAAACGGAAAACAGAATAAAAATTAAAAGAAAAAATCTGAAATTTTCAACAAGGTGAAAGTGGGATTGCGGCAGGGGGATCCCTTGTCAACAAATATATTTAACTATGTACTAGAAAATATAATCCGAGAACCAAACTTAAATAGAAATGGTTTAATGTGCCACACATGGTGTATAGCCCATTCAAATTTTCATGTTACGGGGTGGGGGTGAAGGGGGTTAAGGTAGAGCGACAAATTTTGTCAAAAATTTCGTTTCCTTTAAATCGAAAGTCGAAGTGTCTCACTATTTTTCTCAAAAATTATTGTGCGAGAGTAAAGTGAGGGTAGGAAAAAACACCCTGTATTTCTGTCCAGGGGGGTAGTAAAAAAATTAAACTTAGTGATTTGAATTCTGCATTGAATTACCTTTTCCCTGATGTGCCACACATGGTATGTTCCCTATTTAAATTTTAAAGTTGAGGGGCGTGGGGTGAAGGGGGTTGACGTTAGAGTGATGTTTGTTATCAAAAATTTTGTCCCCCTCAAATTGCCAAAAATTATTGGGTAAGCCTAAATCGGGGTGAAAACTTTTAAAAAAAACAATAAAAAGCATCAATGTTTGGCGTTCGCCGATGATCTTGTTATTGTATGTAGAAGCAAAAGCAAACTAATACAAGTTATTAAAGCACTTGAAGAGAAAGCAAAGGAAAATCGTCTAGAAGTAAATGAGGAAAAACCTAAGTATTTGAGATGGACGGATGACGAATTTACGAAGGGAGTTTGGCTTAAAAGTAAAATCAAAAAGTGATAAGGTATATAAGTTTGAAGAGGTCGAGCAATTTGTGTATTTGGGAGCAACGTTCACGAGAAAGCCGGATACGAAGGAAGAAATAAAAACAAGATTGGGGAAGGGAAATAAATGTTTATATAGATTAACCATCTCCTAAAAAGTAAATTAATAACAAATAAAATAAATTAGACTGTACAAAACTGTAATAAGGCCCATAGTTACTTTTGGCTGTGAAACATGAATTTTAAAAGGTATTAAGGAAAATTTTTGGAGGAAAACGTAACAATGAAATATGGGAAAGAAGAACAAACCAAGATCTTAGGGATACATATATAAAGAACCAAGTATTACAGGATTTGCGAGACCACAAAGACAGCTATAGGGCACTTAGAAAGGGTGGCGCCAAATAGAATCCCAAAACTAATCCTTAGTAGAAGCATACGAGGAAGGAAAGAGAGGAAGAGTAAAGGAAAGATGGAAGACAGAAGTAGAATTTGATTTGGAAAGCCTTATTGGGGTATAAAACTGGAAGAACAAATGTAAAAATAGGAATGATAAACCAAGCCTTTTAGGGCCCTTCTAGGTTTGCAGAGCTAAATAAATACTATAAAAACTGTTGTTTTGCTTGTCACCTGCCACAGTTGGTGTTGTTTTTAACAGTCTCGCCAACATAAATTGAAAGATTCTGTAGCGCCCAATAAAGGAATATTTTTTAAATTTTCATAATTTTATATTTATTTAGACAGGTGTTTAATAGGCTGTGTATTTTTTAAAACTATAGTTTCATTTTAAAATTTTAATTTGAAAATTATTAATAGAAAATCAGTAATACAAATAACATTAAAAAAAAAAGTTCCATTATAAAGTGCCATTAAAAAGTACCTCTAGTAATAATTATTTTCCACCAATTTTATAAATTAATGTCTAATCGAAATGTTATTTTATTGCATATTATTTCTCAGACACTCATCTGTGTTTATATGAAAAATTCTAGAAAAATCTCTAAAATCTCTTTGAAAAAAAACTTCATTGAAAAATCTTTTTAATAAACCCATAATAAATAAATGTTTGAAAAATCATTGGAAAATTATTGAAAAATCATTGATAAATCGTTGAACTATTCAATTTTCAAATTCTGGACAAATCGGTAAACTTAACATACATTTCATCAAAAATTCAAGTACAAATATTGAAATTTTTTCGAAATAAAAAACTCAAATTTCAAAAATACGGGTTTTCGCCTTTATTTCGGGAAATTTGAGGTTATTTTGAAAAATGATTTAAAACTAAATTGTAGATTGGTTTATTACCTACAATTTTGCCATAGACCATTTTTACCTCTCGCCCTTCAGATAAGAGAGGTATAGGAATCATGCTAAAAATTGGGTAGTGAGTTTTCAATTTATAAACACGTTTTGGGGTCCCTAGAATACGATTTTAATATTTTCGCGATGATGTCTGTGTGTGTGTGTGTGTGTTAGTGTGTGTGTGTGTTAGTGTGTGTGTTTGGATGGATGTTGTAGTAACGATAACTCAAAAACTAGTGAATAAAAAAATTTGAAATTTTGCATACAGGATTCTGATATCCTAGATTAGATCTGATTAGATTTTGGTGCCAATCGCACAACCGGAAGTGGCAGTTGCTATGGGTGATGACGCCATTATTATACAAAACGGCAATAAAGTTTTACACATATATTTTGTATACCCTATAGTTTATTTTCATCTCATTAAAATTTTCGAAACATTTGCCATTGTTGCCAGATTTACAAAAATATAATTTTTTTTCATACTTTTTTGTGTCAACCTGTAAATTTTTGATTCAAAAATGGCGAGGGGTCATGTGCTGGCCACATCAGATTTTTTGATTAGAAGTCACACTTCGTAGGAAATTGCAAAAAACCATATTCAACCCTTAAAATCACCCCCTTCGAAACCGCTACATGTGCAGGGATGCATTTTTTTTCATCTTTTTATAATCATTTTTAGCAACGATTAGTGCTATCGCTATCCTGTAGAGACTTTTTTTTCAATAAGGCATATTAGTCCTGGACTATTAGAAATAGGGAAAAGCGAAATTTCATAAAATATTCGGACATTTTTTAAGATGATTTATGAACATTTTATATACAGTGTGACCCATTTTAATTCGAACCACCCCTGTAAATTCTCTATTTATTTACCTATTTCAACAATTTTTTAAAGTGACGTGGAGAATGCAAAATCCATTTTCAAGGCACACCATATTTTTTTTTTCATTTGTGCGTCAGACTTACGATATCTGTAACTCAAAAAAAAAATCTGATGTGGCCAGCACATGACCTCTCGCCATTTTTGAATCAAAAATTTACAGGTTGACACAAAAAAGTATGAAAAAAAATTATATTTTTGTAAATCTGGCAACAATGGCAAAAGTTTAGAAAATTTTAATGAGATGAAAATAAACTATAGGGTATACAAAATATATGTGTAAAACTTAATTGCCGTTTTGTATAATAATGGCGTCATCACCCATAGCAACTGCCACTTTCGGTTGTGCGATTGGCACCAAAATCTAATCAGATCTAATCTAGGGTATCAGAATTATGTATGCAAAATTTCAAATTTTTTTATTCAGTAGTTTTTGAGTTATCGTTACTACAACATCCATCCAAACACACACACACACACACTAACACACTAACACACACACACACTAACACACACACACACTAACACACACACACACTAACACACACACACACAGACATCATCGCGAAAATATTAAAATCGTATTCTAGGGACCCCAAAACGTGTTTATCAATTGAAAACTCACTACCCAATTTTTAGCATGATTCCTATACCTCTCTTATCTGAAGGGCGAGAGGTAAAAACAACAAAATAATAATCTGCATTGTTGTCAGCTTTCAGAATTTGATTAAAATTTTCATAAAACATCATACAGATTAAAATGGTAAAGTTGCTATAACTCTTTTTTACGAAATATTGGTGAAAGATTTTAGATATCTTGAATATATCGCTAATTACGTCAGGAGATACAATTTTTTAAGCATTTTTATATAGTAAAGTAACCTACTTCCCGGTATTGTTGATAAACATAAGAAAATACTACAAAGTAATAAAGTTGTTTTTCAAACGCCGCACTTAAAAGAGATTATATTTTTGTTAGTATCATTATATTTTAAGATACTTCTAAAAAATGTTTTTCTTGGTAAATATTTTTAAAAACAGACTAAGGTCGAGTTAAAATTGTACATAAGTTTCAGTTTGTCAATTAGAAATAATTATAAAAATAATAAATAATTAGCATTATATGTATTCAACTGTTATATTTAGAATTTTAATTTTGCAATTAACGAAACCGTCCATATGGATTCTTTATTTACTGTTAATAGAAAAAGTTGCATAAAAGTTTAAAAATAAACCGTTATATCAAATAAATCTAAACATCACGGACTAGATCTTTTCGTAATACTTTACAGTCTCCTGTTTTAAATTTGTTCCGGAAATAATTCTAGAATAAATATAAACTTAGCTACCTATCATTTATCTAAACTTTATTGAGTCAACCCAAGTAGAAATTTGTCCAGGAAATTAACAAAATGAAAACTACTCGAAAGAAAGTAACACAAACTATATTGCAACATTGTAGAAATTACATGAAGCATACAGAAATAAACATATAACAAAAAACTTTGGATAGACTTTTAGTAGCCATTAATGGAGACGAAACTTTGCCAAACGTTATAAAAGACAAATTGTGGAAAACTTTACATGAATTAGACTTCGTTTGGGAGAAGAGCGATAGAAAATCTGCGCTCATAGAGAAAGATGAAATTATTTGTTGGAGAAGGCAATATATAAGGGAAATTAGAAAATTAAGAAGAGAAGACAAAAATATTTTTTACACCGCAGGGAGTGAAACGCATTTGCGGGACTAAAGTGTCACTTTTACTTCCTTGGGACTAAATTGTTTAGTCTCGCAAATAAAAAACAATTGAAACCAGCTATCTTGTTTATTCTAATTTAATTCAGAACTGTCAAATATTTCCACAAAAGAGTACAGGAAACAATTTTCGGTAGTACAGTCTTCAATTTTCTTTTTTTCCAACACAATCTTAAATGTGACGTCGCAATCTTCTGACATTATTGATTTGAATGCTGATCGAAATTGGTCTGAGTTCGAGCCCCATCGGAAACCCCGATTTTTTTATAACATCAAACATGATTACCTAATCAGAAGTAGGAAACTTAAAAATAATAGAATTAATTGTTACGTTTAAATATTTACAAAATTAACAGGTAAATAGTTATTTTTAAATTATCCTTTTTTGCACATTTTTGTAAAAATTTTCTAAAATTACCCTTTTTTCTCATTTTTACTACTTTTTCGATTTAAATTTTCTCTCTTCCTCAAAAACTTCCTATCTTTTCTCTCAAATTTTGTCACTTTTTTACTGAACTTACTCCATTCTCTCTCATTTTTGTCACTTTTTTGATTTAAATTTTCCCTCTAAAGAGGAGGGTCCCTAAGCCCCGAAATCGGCCCAAAAAATTTTCCTGTCAAATGTAGTGGAAATTGTTTCTTGGACAGATTGCAGCAATATTGAGTCATTTGCAGGCGAAACGGGCCACCGCAGGCACCCAGGGCCGCCTCAAACACCCCCCAGCCCCCCGAGAAATAGATCAAATTATTCTCAAGTAATTCAGTCGTAAAGTGTTTCCTTCACATGATCCAACACTATTGAGTCATTTTTAGGCGCAACACGTCACCCCAGACCACCAGGCCCGTCACAAACAGCCCCTACGCCCACCAGGAATGAACTCAAAATATTTTCGTGCATTCGGAAATGATTTCTTTTATCAGTTTTGGCAATATTCAGTCATTTCCTATCAAAACGGCAATGCAGGAATGTGATCTACTCTTCGCGTTACCCGGGAACAAGGACGTGGACCTGGTAGATATATGTTCCCTTGGGGTGCTTGTTTAATGTGAGTCCCCTTGCCTCTCACTGGGGTGCTTGTTTACCGTGAGTCCCCTTGCCTCTCACACATCCATTTTACCGTTAATCTCTCTTCCTCTTGTTCTTCTAGATTTTCTTCTCCGTCACTTACTTCTTCCTCTGAAACTTCAAAATCGGCTGCGTCAACTAAAGAGTCCCCAAATGCATTGCTAGTGTAGTAGGGAATATTATTCAAGTGCCTGTAATATCCTAAATACCAGAGAACAGATGCTATATGAGCACAGCAACCTACTACCCTGGCACCATTTTTGCACTGACAGTACCACCCTCTAATTGGGTCAAAACTATCTTTCTCGTACTGAATCCAAAGTTGGTACTTTTTCGAGCTTGTATGTCTGGACTGCAAGAGAACACGGATGATATTTTCTTCTTCTCTATGAACATACAGGATATAATTACCATCATCGTCCAAATGTTCTCTGGTATACGATGCTGCCTGTTTCAACTGATATACTCCAATTGTGATTCTCTGCAAGTCATCAGTTGTCAAACGTGGAAACTCGCCAAGTGATGTCGCTTCTATTTTTTCCCATATCACTCGTTTTGTAGCCCACCGATTGTCCTCAACTATTGTTTTGATATTATCTTTTTACTCAATGCTAGCATGCTTTGGCCAATGACAACATCATCGCCAGAAGTCGCAGCAGCTCTTGGAGGTCTGTAGGCATTACAAATAGCTGAGACGATCCTTACGTAATCTCCAATGAATGGGATTTGAGTATTCGGCATCACTTGAGCGAGCATTTTCCATTGTTTGATCATCCCGTTGACAGCCTCTACAACCCACCGAATTTTCGTGACCAGGCGAGATTCATTAGCAGCTTGTGTGTCGTGTTGCGATCCTTTCTCTAAAAAACAGGGCATTTTAGGTATCAGCCCATACTCTTCCAAAGTTGGAATAGAATCTCGAAAACCTCTATCGACGACTAAAATATCTTCTGGCCTTACCCACTCTAATAAAGTAGATGCCCTCTGTTGTATCAGACTATTGAAAATATTTGCATCGTTATTTTTCTCTAGGGCTCGGAGGGGGTTTGAGGCGGCCCTGGGTACCTGGGATGACCCGTTTCGCCCGAAAATGACTCAATATTGCTGGAATATGTCCAAGAAACAATTTCCAGTACATTTGACTGGAAAATTTTTTGGGCCGATTTCGGGGCTTAGGGACCCTCCTCTCGTTTTTCCTAGGTTTTTTCCCTTTTTGTCTCAAATTTTGTCACTTTTGTCCTGAAATTTTCTCTCTCGAACATTACCACTTTTCTTTATAAAATTACCTC
Organism: Neocrepidodera transversa; assembly: GCA_963243735.1. Lineage (NCBI taxonomy): Eukaryota > Metazoa > Arthropoda > Insecta > Coleoptera > Chrysomelidae > Neocrepidodera > Neocrepidodera transversa. The sequence continues at coordinate 18,150,632 of OY725354.1, read as the reverse complement.
TTTTTTCTTATTTTTGTCGAATTTCCATTCTTTTCTCTTAAAAATTCTTACTTTTTTGCAGACAATCACGTTTTTTAAAAAACTGGCAAAAAAGTAAAATTTTAGACAGCAGAAGGGTGGGAGGTCACAAATATAATGTTTATAATAATGGATTTTCTCTTTCCATTATCATCAAACCATCATAATAAGCTACTGAAAAATTGATTTTTTTAGTATTAATTATATATTATAAAAATATTAAACCTTAATTGTTTTTAAATAACATAATACTTTTATCACGAACATTTTCAAAAAAGTAAAATTATCCAATCGGCCATATATTTGCAAATAGTATATATCAGAATTCCAATAAAGTTAATAATTATTTTTGGACAATATTATTTTAAAATCAACATTGTTAAAAATATGAGCTATTGAATGAAGTAGTTTAGTTACAGAATTATGAAACGAATTTAAATGCTATCTAAAAAATCTGATGTGGCCAGCACATGACCTCTCGCCATTTTTGAATCAAAAATTTACAGGTTGACACAAAAAAGTATGAAAAAAAATTATATTTTTGTAAATCTGGCAACAATGGCAAAAGTTTAGAAAATTTTAATGAGATGAAAATAAACTATAGGGTATACAAAATATATGTGTAAAACTTAATTGCCGTTTTGTATAATAATGGCGTCATCACCCATAGCAACTGCCACTTTCGGTTGTGCGATTGGCACCAAAATCTAATCAGATCTAATCTAGGGTATCAGAATTATGTATGCAAAATTTCAAATTTTTTTATTCAGTAGTTTTTGAGTTATCGTTACTACAACATCCATCCAAACACACACACACACACACTAACACACTAACACACACACACACTAACACACACACACACTAACACACACACACACTAACACACACACACACAGACATCATCGCGAAAATATTAAAATCGTATTCTAGGGACCCCAAAACGTGTTTATCAATTGAAAACTCACTACCCAATTTTTAGCATGATTCCTATACCTCTCTTATCTGAAGGGCGAGAGGTAAAAACCATTCACAATAAATTTGTTGTTTAAAAAATCTATTAACCACTTATTTAGCATTGTATTATAATAAAAATCTGATGTGGCCAGCACATGACCTCTCGCCATTTTTGAATCAAAAATTTACAGGTTGACTCAAAAAAGTATGAAAAAAAATTATTTTTTTGTAAATCTGGCAACAATGGCAAAAGTTTCGAAAATTTTAATGAGATGAAAATAAACTATAGGGTTTACAAAATATATGTGTAAAACTTTATTGCCGTTTTGTATAATAATGGCGTCATCACCCATAGCAACTGCCACTTCCGGTTGTGCGATTGGCACCAAAATCTAATCAGATCTAATCTAGTGTATCAGAATCCTGTATGCAAAATTTCAATTTTTTTTATTCAGTAGTTTTTGAGTTATCGTTACTACAACATCCATCCAAACACACACACACACACACACACACTAACACACTAACACACACACACACTAACACACACACACACACTAACACACACACACACACACACAGACATCATCGCGAAAATATCAAAATCGTATTCTAGGGACCCCAAAACGTGTTTATCCATTGAAAAATCACCACCCAATTTTTAGCATGATTCCTATACCTCTCTTATCTGAAGGGCGAGAGGTAAAAATTGTTCGTAGTAAAGCTTAAACTTTGCTTTATTTAGAACAACTATAAAAAGTCATGCAATCTTTTTACTTTTTTAAATTACTGTCTTAGCAATGACTGATATTTTTGCATGTGTCATTTTGCCGCCATTTTTGTGTTAATCGCAGCCCAAATCGAATCTGCATTAGAATTGACAACCCTGCTTTCTATAATGGCTAAAATGCGTCGCAAGAAAAGTCTCAATTTCAGTATAAAAGAATAAATTCCTAACTTCCGATCACTTAAAGTTACTAAAATTCAGTGTCAACTCTTGCGGTCAAACCAGTGAACTATAATCTAGTGACAAAATGGCGGTTTTGTTATTATTTCAAGATTATCCAGTAAAAGGTAGTAATTGGCTTTAATAATCATTTTCTGACGTCAATATTTAAAATCAACATTGTCAAATATATGAGCTATTCAATGAAGCAGTTTAGTTACAGAATAATGAAACGAATTTAAATGCCATCGAAAAAACCATTCACAATAAATTTAGTATTTTAAAAAAAATTAATTACCCACTTATTTAACATTGTATCGTATTGAAAATTGTTCATAGTAAAGCCCAAACTTTGCTTTATTTAGAACAACTTAAAAAAGTTATACAATCTTTTTACTTTTTTAAATTACTGTCTTGGCAATGACTGATGTTTTTGCATGTGTTATTTTACCGCCATTTTTGTTCTAATCGCAGCCTTAAACAAACTCTACCACATTTCTTTTAATGATCTATTGGTTAACAATATCTCTTTCTGAAACGGAATCAATTACTCATGAGTATCAACTCTTATTGAGTAATGAGTTTTGACATTTTACTCAGTAATTTTTGTCGATTATCTAAATCTGTACCAAACGCGTTTCGCCAATTTCCCAAAAATGTAGATCGGGAATTTAGTAAGTCAAACCAGTCATTAAATAATTGAAGAACTTCAGCAGCTTTCTTCCAATTACTATTCCTAGGCATAAGTCCTTTTTTTCTATTGTATTCAAAGGCTTTTTCAACATAATTTAAAGAGACTTGAACAGCTAGTTTCACTCATTGTGTTGCGTTAATTTATGCGCAAATGTTATTTCTGATGTGGAAATATTTAAACCATTGTTAAGTAAGTGATTTCGCGCAAGTTTGATCAAATATGGATCATCTTCATAAACAAAAACCTTTAAAGAATAATCACATGGATAAGCAAAAAAACATTTTTTATCATCATCATGATATTTAATTTAAACCAGAAACCAGTGTTTGTAGTACCTAAATCACCTGGCACTACTAAAAAATACGGAACGGGACACTAGGACGCGGGGACACTAGGACACGGAGACACTAGGACGAGGGGACACTAGGACGTGGGGACACCAAGACGCGGGGCTATAGGATGCGGGGCCATTAGGACGCGGGGCCATGCACTACTAAAAAATCCGGAACGGGCCACTAGGACGCGGGGACACTAGGACGCGGTGCCATTAGGACGCGGTGCCATTAGGACGCGGTGCCATTAGGACGCGATGACATTAAATACTAGCTCTAATAGAAAATTACAATAAAATTTAAAAAATTGATTTAAATTTTACAAAATACATTTAAATGGAAAGAATACAAAATAATTATCTTTATTACACCTGAATAACATATACTCTTTTAAAAACATTGTAAGTAAATTGTATTCAATTTAATTTGAAATAAAAATTTTAATAAATTTAACTTTCATGTTATTTTTAAAAGTACTAAATTAATGTTTTTAAGATTAAATGATATATTTTTGAAATTAGAAAAAAGTTTATTACTAAAATTTAATAATATGCAGTGCATTCCATCAAAAAAAATTTGTTTCATGTAAGTTTGACAATGGAAATAAGGTTATGATAAGAAGTTTAAGGTGCATATGGATGTATTTAAATGTGTTCAATATTTCTTTAAGAATGTTTTGTGTTTAGATGATCATTTTTTTTTGATGTTGAAATGAATTCATTAATAATTAACAACAATTGTGGTACAAGTAAAAGAAAAAAAAATCTTGGTCTCGTTATTCATTAAATCTACAAAAATCTAGTTGGAAAGAAAAAAAAAACAAAAGAAAAAGAATAAACAGTTTTGGGTTTTTTGAGATATATAAAAAAAAGAAATGTCATTAATAGAATGAGATGTTTAAAAAGATGATTATTAGAAATATAATAGAAGTTGTTTTATAGAAGAATAAAAAAGTACATATTAAAAAAAAGGTTTATTAATAGAAAGGAAAATATTACAAGAATATAAAAAAATATATTAAAGAAGACAAATTGGTGTGTAAGAAAACGAAGTGGTACAGTTTTGATTAGACGGAAAGGTAGACATGTGGGGAGATTAAAGAATACAGAAAACAGATGAGGAAATTCAGTAGGACTTGATACAGAAAAAAAGAGAAGAAAGAACTGATTAAAAGAAGAGACGAGTGAGAACTCAACCAGAAGAATTTTCAAGGCGCCCAAAATTTATAATTTTTTAAAAAAAAAATTTGTAATGTTTATTCAACCCAAGAGCATAAGAGTTTTCATAAAAAAAACAAGCTATTCTAATATAATATATATTTATTTTTTCAAACTGACCAATGATTAATATAGGCCAATAAAATGCATTTTTGTAATAAATTCATTTAATTTCAATTATTTCGCGTCCTTGTGTCTCCGCATCCTAGTGGCCGCATCTTAATGGCCGCATCTTTAATGGTCGCGTAGTAATGTCCTAGACACTAAAAAATCAGCCCATAAAAGATCAAACTAGACTAACCCTCGATTTCTAATGTATGTACCTAATTATAATAGATATTCGTCAAATGTTTTTTATGGTTATCCCTCTGACACAAATTTGAGCCCCTAAAAAATAACTGTTTGTTAAAAATTAGAATTACATTTCCTACAATAATTATATAGAGGGTGAATGATAAATAATGATAAAAATTCAACGACACCGGCGAAACCATTATTTTGATTCCTTATTTGAATTTTATGACAGAGATATTTTTACTTCCACGATGTTTTGTATTTTTTTACTCTTTTGTAAAATACTTCTTTTATTAAGAGCCTTGGGAACCGCCGCCATTATGATACAAAACGCGGTTTCGTTTTACGGGCTTAATAATTAACGAAATTAGTTTTAGTTTGAAGAAATATGATTATAAAGTGATTACCGAAGCTTCAAAATAAATAATTTAAAAAAAAATAAAATTAAAGTAATTTTTATTTATTGCTTTTAATTTAAAAAATAGTGAAGTTCCGGTGAACAATATTAAAAAAGCATTGTTACATAATTTCTCAAATATTCCTATATATTTTGTAAAACGAAACCTTCGAATTTACCAAAGACGGCAAAAAAAGTTTGTAAATTTGGTAACATCGGATCGATTATATTATTTTGACAACCACGCCACTTGAGCTGAACAACACAACACAGCTGATTTTAGTGATTTTGGAGTGAAATCAGTAGAAGGAAAATTGGAAAAAATAGTTAGAAAAAAATAAGCAAAATAGAGAAAAATAGGAAAACGTAAAAAAAATAGGGGAAATAGAGAAAATGGGAAAAATGGGCAAAAATAGGCAAAATAGAAAAAACAGGAAATATAGAAAAATTGGTAAAAAATAGTAAAAACAGTAAAAACCAGAAATTTAGAGTTTTATATTACCTATCGAATCTTGTAAATCCAATTTTAATATCTTTAATATTTTTAAAGTTTTTAAATTTTTTTTAAACGTATATTAAATTTCAAAAAAAAAATTATGAATTCTACAATTTTTGAATAAAATTTTGAAAAAAATCACAATTATAGAGTTTTTTACTTCAAATTTAATGGTTTTTTTTTTAATTTTTAATTTTAATATTAACCTTCAAAAGAAATAAAACCTTTTTTGAATAATTTTAAATAATTAATATCTCATTCAATTTTATTCAAAATGGGAAATAAACCTATTTTTTAGGTTTCTGGATCAAAATGCATTAATAAAGTTTGTTTAAAAAACTAAAAAAAAAAAAATTTTTTTTTTGTCAAAAATTAACTTTTTTCATTTTTTGCCATAACTTTTACAAATACTACGTTAAAATTATGAAATAATTTACACACTTGGTACTATTTGGATCATTTTCTGATATGCTATTTACTTTTTTCATTTATTTTATACTTATTGATAAAACGAAATTACAAAATAATAAAAAAAAAATCTTTATTTTGGGTATAATAATTCCAATTCTCAATTCTAAGAAACTAAAATACATTCAATAACTTTAATATTGTAGAAGTTATTTAAAATCATAATATAATTTTAAATGTTTCTTAGCCAATTTTTAAGAAAATTCACAATTTTTGTAATAAAATTTTGAAAAAAATTATAATAATAAAATTAATTATTACAAATTTAAAGATATTTTTTTTAAATTTTTAATATTAAAATTTAACTAAGAAATAATAATTTAATAAGGATAAAAATTGCTTAAAAATTAAAATAAAAACTAGCGGCGAAACTATGCGGAACTCGAAAAAAAATTAAAGACAAAATTTGTAGAAAATTTTATGTTCTACAATTTTGATTTTTTGTAAATTTTCATAAAAATCCATAATTTTGTCTCAAAGTCTAAAGAAAAGTCTCAAATGTCTATATACATTATTTTCATGCCCTCTAGCGACGAAACTATGAGGAATTCAAAAAAACGGTAATGACAAAATGTGTACAAAATTTTATATTCTACAACTTTCCTATCCTATAATTTTTCATAAAAATGCATTATTTTGGTTATTTAAGAAAAATATGAAAAAAAATTACTTTTTGATAAATCTGGCAACAATGGCAAAAGTTTTTGAAAATTTTAATCCTTTGAAATTAAACTATAACGTATAAAAAATATATGTGTAAAACTTTATTGCCATCTTGTTTAGTAATGACGTCATCACTTATAGCAACTGTCACTTCCGGTTGTCCGATTATCTCCAAAATCTATACAGGTCGTCTCCTTACTACCCTCAATATGTATATAAAATTTCATCTAAATCGGTTCAGCCGTTAAGACGCTATCGTGTTCACACACACACACACACACACACACACACACACACACACACACACACACACACACACACACACACACACACACACACACACACACACACACACACACACACACACACACACACACACACACACACACACACACACACACACACACACACACACACACACACACACACACACACACACACACACACACACACACACACACACACACACACACACACACACACACACACACACACACACACACACACACACACACACACACACACACACACACACACACACACACACACACACACACACACACACACACACACACACACACACACACACACACACACACACACACACACACACACACACACACACACACACACACACACACACACACACACACACACACACACACACACACACACACACACACACACACACACACACACACACACACACACACACACACACACACACACACACACACACACACACACACACACACACACACACACACACACACACACACACACACACACACACACACACACACACACACACACACACACACACACACACACACACACACACACACACACACACACACACACACACACACACACACACACACACACACACACACACACACACACACACACACACACACACACACACACACACACACACACACACACACACACACACACACACACACACACACACACACACACACACACACACACACACACACACACACACACACACACACACACACACACACACACACACACACACACACACACACACACACACACACACACACACACACACACACACACACACACACACACACACACACACACACACACACACACACACACACACACACACACACACACACACACACACACACACACACACACACACACACACACACACACACACACACACACACACACACACACACACACACACACACACACACACACACACACACACACACACACACACACACACACACACACACACACACACACACACACACACACACACACACACACACACACACACACACACACACACACACACACACACACACACACACACACACACACACACACACACACACACACACACACACACACACACACACACACACACACACACACACACACACACACACACACACACACACACACACACACACACACACACACACACACACACACACACACACACACACACACACACACACACACACACACACACACACACACACACACACACACACACACACACACACACACACACACACACACACACACACACACACACACACACACACACACACACACACACACACACACACACACACACACACACACACACACACACACACACACACACACACACACACACACACACACACACACACACACACACACACACACACACACACACACACACACACACACACACACACACACACACACACACACACACACACACACACACACACACACACACACACACACACACACACACACACACACACACACACACACACACACACACACACACACACACACACACACACACACACACACACACACACACACACACACACACACACACACACACACACACACACACAGACACACACACAGACATCATGCTAAAAATGGTATAAATGGATTTAGGTGACCTCAAAACGTAAAGATTCGTTAAAATCTTCCTTCTATAAAACTCTGTTGTTCGAAAAGTAAAAACAGGAAAAAATAGTATAAAATAGGAAAAATAAGAAAAACTACAGAAACCTAGGGGCAATGGTAAAAAACAGGAAAAAATATTAAACAATAGGAAAATGGAAAACCAATAAGAAAATTGGGAAAAATAGGGAAAATAAGGAAAAAGTAGAAAAACCAGTAAGAAATAGTGAAAAACAGTAAAAAATAGAAAAAAAAAATGCAAAAAATAGTATAAAATAGAATAGAAAACCAGGTAAAATGGTAAAAAACAGGAAAAAATAGAAAACACTAGGAAAATGAAAAAAAATAGGGAAAATAAGGAAAAAATAGAAAATAATTGGAAAAAGTAGAAAATATAGAGAAAAATAATAAAACTAGACAAAAGTTGAAAAATAGGAAAAAAATTAAATAAGAGGAAAAAAAAATAGTTTAAAAAAATATAGGCAAATTAGGGTAACGTAAAAAAAAATTGGGAGAAATAGAGAAAATGGGGAAAAATTTAGTTTACTCTTTATACATAAGACAATCTGGTACATTTCAAATTAATTTACTTGAGTATGGATTTTTACTTTTATTGTTATTTATTACCAAGTTGGAAATCCCAATCCCAAAACCTAAATAAAATCAATTTTAATTTTAGTCTTATAAACAAGATAGTTAAAACTTTTCATAGGAAAAGTCGATTTCATGATTTATGCAATTTTCTCGGGAATTTGTCAGCTGATGTGTGGTTATAATCTTAAAAATAATAAATATTTGAGCGAGTGTAATTTTATTTTTTAAACGTGCTTGTCCTAACACATGTTGCTAAATAATTTATATTAACATGACTGTGTGTTATGTTATGATGCGTTTTTCTTTTTGGAAAATATTTTGCGTGGTACGTCTGAAAAATGTTTTTGTTTGGTGCATAGTTTTTGCAAATATTTATAACTATTCTCGAAAATATTAAAAAGATATCAAAGAAAAAACTATTCCAAACAAATTTTCATCAAGATCCAGATTTGTTAAACTCAGATTAGTTTTATATATTGCTGATTTTTTTAAAACTTAAACTGTTATTCGGAATTCCAGGTAAGTGTGTAAATTGGACTGGGCAGGTAAATGGATTACCTGAATCTAAATTATTTCCAAATGGGTTGAGCCAATTTAGGCACAGCGGTCAGTTATATCCGAATTTAATCCTTTTTCACTTCTAAAGGTGTAGCCTTTCTGCTCCCAAAAGCTGTAGCCTTTCTGGGCCCAAAAGCTGTATTAAGGGTTCTAGGAAAAGGAAATAGAATTATTTAAATATTAAATAATATTTTTGTAATCTCTTGAATTTTGGTTTATTCCTAGATACAGTTTAAATCAAATGATTGGTTTTATGAATGGGATTGTCTGATTTTACTTCTCTAATCGAAGGACCAAATCGTTTGTAAAGTAAGATTGAACGGTGTCGGCCAACTTGCGCCCGACCGCCTTGCGCCCGCTCATTAATTCAGCCAGTTTGCGCCCAATGTATTAAGGGTACCTGCTGGATGGCCTGTTTGCGCTCACCGTAATAATTCTTAGAAGAGTTTATTTTGTATTTAAAATTATAATTAATAGAAAGATCTCCAGAAGTAAAGGTATCTAAAAACTATAAAATAAGACGGAATTAGCAACCCATGATTTTCATAACAAAAACTATTAATTAACTAAATGTTTGATAGATGGCGATTAGATGTACTTTATGCGTAAAAAAATAAATGTTTATTATCCTCCAATACCACTTGCTTAGTTGCCAGATGTGATGATCGCTGGATTTTAGTTTTAGGGAATTTGGAATTTTAGTGATAGTAAATAGAAGATTTTTATGACACCATTAAACTCGCCTGGCCAAAAACTACTGACCTATAATATCGCCTGTAAATGTTAGGTATTTTTAAAAATTTTTAAATATTTTTATCTAAATCTGATTTGTACTGTAAACAATTTTTTTCTCCAAATAAATAACCTCGGTTTGATTTATATTATAATGATTTTTTTCTTGTCTTATGTGGAAATTATTTGTTAGTTACAATTTTTTTTATCAGGAAATGATTATTTCAGAAGTAATCTACAAAAATTTTTCTTCTTTTTTTCTCATTGTTCTGTTTTTTTCTATTTATTCTTTTTCTAATTTTTTTCTTATTCATTTGATTTTTGTGATAATTTGCGATTTTTTTGTAATTTTTTGTGATTTTGCTGCGGTTTTTTTGCGATTGTTTTGCGATTTTTTGTGGTATTTTTCGATTTCTTGCGATTTTTTGAGCCTTCTTTTTCGTTTTTTAGCGTTTTTTTTCGGTTTTGTGATTTATTGGTTTTTTTTTATATTCTACAATTTGGTTTTTCATTTTTTCCCAATGTTTTCTAATTTCTCTTTTAATTTTTTTATTTTTTCAAAGTTTTTTGTTTTTTTTTTAATTATTATTTTCGATTTTTTCTGATTTTTTCGGTTCGTCTATTTTTTTCACGTTTTTTATTCATTTTTATGATTTTTTGTTTATTTTGTTTTTCAATTTTTTCTAATCTTTCCTCATTTTTTTCTCATCGTTCTGGTTTTCTATTCTATTTTGTTTTCTAATTTTTTCTCATTTTTACTTATTCCATTGATTTTTTGTGATAATTTGCGATTTTTTGTCATTTTTTTGTGATTTTTACGGGTTTTACGATTGTTTTTCGATTTATTGTGATATTTTTTCTGTTTTTTTTTTTGTAATTTTTTCGATTCTTCTAATTTTTTCTCGTTTTTTTGTTCATTTTTATGATTATTTGTTTTTTTTCTTATTTTTTAAATGTTTCTGTTTTTTCTATTCTTTCTTTTGTTTTCTAATTTTTCTCATTTTTTCTTATTCCTCTGATTTTTTGTGATTATTTGCGAGTGCTTTTCGATTATTTGTGATATTTTTCGTTTTCTTGCGTTTCTCGAGGCTTTAATTACGTTTTTTTTGTGATTTTTCGCGTTTTATTATTCGTTTTTTTTTTACAATTTTTATTATTTCTCGTTTTTGCCGTAGTTTGCAAATGTATTTTTCATTTTTTCCCAATAATTTCTATTTTCTTTCTCAATTTTTTTTCTCAATTTGTTCTGTTCTGTTCATTCTTATGATTCGAATGACTGCGATACAGATTGATTATTTATTACGGGCGCAAATCGGTCGAGCGTCAGGTACCTTATAATTTAGGGCGCAAACCGGCTGAATTAATGAGAGGGCGCAAGCTGGTCGGGCGCAAGCTGGCCGTATCCGACTGAACCTATTTGTAATAAAAACCGGCACATATTATAGGTGATTTTTACTGCAATGTATATTTAGTATAACAATATTTATATTATCTTAAAAAAGTATCTTTGATGATAATGATAGTTACTGTAATACTGCAATTACATTTTTTTTAATCCAATTTAAAACCAGTTTAGATTGAAATCGGCGGAAACTACCCCGACTTTCTACAAGCAATTTTAATTTGGATTAATTTCCATTTTTTTTTTTAATAATTATTCCAAGGTTCATGGTTAAACGGTGTGAATATCTGATCCTTAAAGCACAATACTACAGCAAATGAAGACATGAAAATCCCATTTACTTAAAAAAATAGTTAAGGGCTAAAATTTTGAGGGGGTGTTTGGGGGCATGTCCTTCAGCTAAAACAGAGTTTTCGTATCTGAGGGGGTGCGGGAAGATACAACCCCCTGTCAATATCGGGGTAAGGCCGTAGGTCAATTAGGTCAATTACAATACCGGGTCAAAGGTGAAAAGTAAAAAAAATAAGCCTCCTCCTGTCAATATAGGGGTAAGTTTGTTTTTATTTTTTATCTTCGTTGCTATCGCCCGTATATTTAAGTCCAAGAGGTCAATTTGATTGGAAACAAAATCAGCTATTTAAATAAAATAAAATTAAGGCCGTGGGTCAACTAGGTCAATTATAATGACCGGTCAAAGGTCAAAAGTGAGGGGTGATTTTTGTTTTCTGTAAATACGTGAAATTGGATAGTTTTTTCGCATACTGCATCGATACCGTGGACAATTTTTCTTCTATAAGCCGTATCGAGGCAACAAGGACAACGAGACTCTAAACTTTTATCGTTACAAGCGTTTCCTTCAATCTGGAGAAAAAATGCATTCAATTTAGCTTCCTTACCACCTACTGAAGATGCAGCTCGCCTACATACTTATCGAGTATATCATCAGGTTCAAGAGTAGATTGGAAGTTACGCAAATATCCGGAAGACTGGGGTTGGAAAAAACGAAGAATATTTATATGCCCGTCGCCTGCGAAAAAGATCCGGCACCGAAAAGTTTGCTAAACCTTATTTCATGTTCCTGCAAAACTGGCTGTGGAAAAGCATGTGAATGTCGAAAGGCTGGATTGAAATGTTCTCCAATTCTGGTGACGCATTCGAAAGCAATGACGAATTAGAAAGAGCAGAAAAAAAGCCCTTTCAAAAAGGCCAAGTTCGAAAATTAAAAAAAAAAATTATTAATTTATTAATTTATTTAAATCAACTAATTAATTTAAATTCATTAAAAAAATAATTGAAAAAAAATTAATAAGAAAAAAACAGTAAAAGCTTTGAAGGAGGCTTATTTTTTTTACTTTTCACCATTGACCCGGAATTGTAATTGACCTAATTGACCTACGGCCTTACCCCGATATTGACAGGGGGTTGTATCTTCCCGCACCCCCTCAGATACGAAAACTCAGTTTTAGCCTGAGGACATGCCCCCCAACACCCCCTCAAATTTTTAGCCCGTACATATTTTTTTTAAGTAAAATATCCTCATGAAAAGATTTTGACAACATAGCGAAGAACCACACTTCTTGATGCTTATCCACTGATCTTGAACACAGAATTACACAAAAGTTCTTAAATTTACACAAATTACATAATCAAAAATAAAAGCAAGCCATATAGTACAGTCGGCTGGTTAGAAAAAGTGAGGTTAGGTGGAAAAAGGTCGAAATATAATGAAACTTTAGGATGTTGTTCAGGGATGGTTAATTAACATTTTCTCAAGTTTTAGACCTCGACGACCCTGTGCGAAACAAAAAGGGGGGGTGGTGAAACTGCAAAATTCTCGACTTTTTATCTAATAACTTTTTTCCCTTACGTCCTACTGCAAAAGCATTTCTATATTTTTTTGTATCCAGCTATCACTGATTATTTCAGAGCTTAACATGTAAAATTGCAATTGGAAAGGCGCAATGCTCCGGTCAAAGTGATTCTACCCGAAATGTCTAATAAAATTATTATTGAAAAGTCAAGGATGCATGGAGACGAGTGGAGGAAGAAAATAGAAGCCAGTTACCCAACTTGAATACTGATTTTGATTTACTCGCCGTCAATGCTGAGTATTATAAAAAGTAAGTTCCTTCTATCGCCCATCGCCTAGTGCTGACGAGGCCATACAGGTGATATTTTCATACATCGACGAAAACAGTGATGAATGCCAGTTTTCCATTCAACAGCTGATTGAGGGAGATAGTCGACCACACAGCAAAACTGTGAAAAGTTCTCTTCAGACGAAATATGGAGACCATCATCATTTCAGAATCAAGGAGAGGGCCTGTTGTCAGTGTGAAGATTGTTGGTGACAAAATTCTATACGATAACTGCCGAAAGGAAAGGAGACGCACAGGAAGAAAAACATCGAATTGAGGGAACAGCTGGAACAATAATAATGGAGGACATCCGCTCCAGAGTGTTCCAAAACAATTGAGTATCCTCCGATTGACAACTTCTTGGGTAGTGCGCGTACTGCGGTTCCAGAGACGCTGCTTCTTATAGTCCACGTCTTGATTTTGACCAACAAACGAGGATCCTTCGACTCTTGTAAAAAGAAATACCTCGCTCTGGCTCATGCAAATATGATAGCAATGCGCCCCAAAATCCTCCATCATAACTGCTGTTTCCTTGTTTGTCTACAAGAAGTTCGGGTATAAACATCTTCTATCTTCTATGGGCTTTTCATCATCTTACGAAGAAGCCAAAATTGTGGAGGCTATCAATCCATTCAGTCAGTTTTGACAATGCGGACTTCAATGTTAATACTTTGAATGGACACATTCTACGCCATAGAAAGAATCATGGCTGTGACTCCCCGGGAAGCTGTAGCCACCGAATCTGAAGTAGCCCGCCTGAAGGTGTTATCAGCAGCTAAAGTAATTGCTGATGATGCTGGTACAGTGGAGGTGATGTCATGCCACTGACAAACCAATGCAGGTCTGAAAACAATTAAAATAGCTGATATAGACATCAGCTGAGATTGCTCTTGCTTGATACGATAACTCAACGAATAATTGAAACGATTCCTTCCTGACAATTCAGAAATTATGGTCAGCAACCACTTTTATGCCTAGAATCAGAAAACGAGGTAAAAAAAATAAGACGAACGATGCAATACCAACATCATGTGAATATGGTTGGCTTTCATGACAAAAGAAAATTGGGTTGAATGAGGGAAGGGGGAGCGGGGTGGATTGGAGGGGGTTAGGTTTGTGATTGTAACCAGAAACCATAATTACAAAAACATTTCATCATAATTCGGGTATAACAGTAGAAATAAGGTGGAATTCTGTATGTTTTAGCATTTTTTAGAGACAGGAGGGTATGCTTTTGATAGGAGAATTTGGGCCCTTTCTGCAAAAATTTAAATATTTATAAATGCTTATAAATGAGTAATGTAGTAATACTTTTCATTTTTTTTTCAATTTAGAATAATTTATCTTCTGTATAAAAAAATAATAACTTCTGATCAATTATTTACAAAAAATGCAAAGTTTATTTAATTTAATTAGTCAGTATTTTTATTTAATTTTAACACTTTTTATATCTATTTGTTAGCATATTTTTTATTTGAACACTTTTATATCTTAATATGTTCAAATCCGATTTCTCTAAAAAAAAAACAGACACGTCGCGTTCACTTTTACGTAGTTTTTACAATGACGTGCTTAAAATAATCGGCCTGCACATAAGCGGCGTTGCCAAATGTCTATTTTTTTATTATATTGCCTCAACAAAATTTGCTGAAGAAGAGCTTATTTGAAGATGTTCCGGAATGGTTTGAAAGCTAAAATTTTGGGAAGATATTCCTTTTTTATAGATCTAAAAGTGTGCAAAATCTTATGGTCGGGAGCAGATAGCCCAGAAAAGCATACCCTCCTTTGAAAAATGAACATTTTTTAAAGCGCCATATCTTGCTAACTAATTGATAGGAAATTTAACGCTCTGCAAAAAGTATACAGATGCCGTAGGACGCAAGGGAAAAAGTTATTGAGGAAAAACCGGACGAAGTTCGAAAATGTTGTAGTTTCCCCCCTCTCCTATTTTTGCACAGGGCCTTTGACGTCCAAAATTTGAGAAAATGTTAATTAACCATCCGTGATCAACATCCCAAAGATTCATTATCTTCCGACCTTTTTCTACCTGAAACTATTTGTCTACTGGACTAATAAACGGCTTCAGGTTTTTTAATTTGTATTTATTGTTTATTTCAGAGAAATGAAAGTTGGGAACAAATTTTTTATTAGGTACTGGTGAATTCGAATCGAATTTGAAATTAAATACAGCAACGAGAAATTTAATTCCAAAAAAGTGACGACGACCATGCATAACGCGAATTCAAAATACTATTGGTGCTAAAAAGCGGTGATCAAATTCCAAACATTGCGGTAACATGTTGTGGAATTCCACGATTGACAACCCTGTCGGTAACTAGGTGACTTATGTCAACTTCACTGGCGTACGCCTGATTTATAATTCAAAATTGGGCAACAAGTTCAGTAATAAAGCTCTAAATATAATAGCCAATTTCTTGAATAAATTCCATAATTTGTCTAATTCCAGTTTAATACTAGTTAGATTTTCTATCATTTATTTTTATTATTAATCCAATATTGCAGGTAACAGTAAATGAACAGGGTGGGCTCGTGACTATAAAAAGTAGTGGGGACATACCCACAAATTTTATATGTATTTTCTTCCTTAGGCAAATATTTTGCCTAAGGAATAAAAATGTATAAAAAATTTCATATGTGAACTGAAAAATATTAGCAATATCGTTTTAAAATTTAAAAACTTAAAGATGGTCCCCCCGAGCATACGCCACTGTACATGAATGATAATAAATTAAACGAGAAGATATAAAACCTGTAAAAAAACTTTATTTCAAATAATTTTGCATTCGAGTATGGTTAATAAATGCACTTTTGCTATTTTTAATAATTTTTATACTATAGAAATTATTTTGCACAAAAAAAATATTTGAAGCCATTTGCAAGTAGTTAATAACTTATTGATAAAAGCCCCTTTACTATATTTCAAATAATTTTACACTCGAGGAATTATTTATAAATGCAATTTTGTTTTTTTTTTCGACAATTTTTACACTATAAAAATTATTTGTAAATTCATTTGTGCTTTTTTGGTTTATTTTTGCACAAAAAAAATATTTTATGCCATTTGCAAGTAGTTAATAACTTATTGATAAAAGCCCCTTTACTATATTTCAAATAATTTTACACTCGAGGAATTATTTATAAATGCAATTTTGTTTTTTTTTTCGACAATTTTTACACTATAAAAATTATTTGTAAATTCATTTGTGCTTTTTTGGTTTATTTTTGCACAAAAAAAATATTTTATGCCATTTGCAAGTAGTTAATAACTTATTGATAAAAGCCCCTTTACTATATTTCAAATAATTTTACACTCGAGGAATTATTGATAAATGCAATTTTGTTTTTTTTTTTCGACAATTTTTACACTATAAAAATTATTTGTAAATTCATTTGTGCTTTTTTGGTTTATTTTGGCACAAAAAAAATATTTTATGCCATTTGCAAGTAGTTAATAACTTATTGATAAAAGCCCCTTTACTATATTTCAAATAAGTTTACACTCGAGGAATTATTTATAAATGCACTTTTGTTTTTTTTTCGACAATTTTTACACTATAAAAATTATTTGTAAATTCATTTGTGCTTTTTTGGTTTATTTTTGCACAAAAAAAATATTTTATGCCATTTGCAAGTAGTTAATAACTTATTGATAAAAGCCCCTTTACTATATTTCAAATAATTTTACACCCGAGGAATTATTGATAAATGCAATTTTGTTTTTTTTTTCGACAATTTTTACACTATGGAAATTATCTATAAATGCATTTGTGCTTTTTTCAATTATTTTTGAAGAAAAACAATATTTTAGGCTATTTGCAAGTAATTAATAACTTATTGATAAAAGCCCCTTTACTATTTTTCAAATAATTTTACACTCGAGGAATTATTGATAAATGCACTTTTGCTTTTTTTCGACAATTTTTACACTATAAAAATTATTTGTAAATTCATTTGTGCTTTTTTGGTTTATTTTTGCACAAAAAAAATATTTTATGCCATTTGCAAGTAGTTAATAACTTATTGATAAAAGCCCCTTTACTATATTTCAAATAATTTTACACTCGAGGAATTATTGATAAATGCACTTTTGCTTTTTTTTCGACAATTTTTACACTATAAAAATTATTTATAAATTCATTTGTGCTTTTTTGGTTTATTTTTGCACAAAAAAAAAATATTTTATGCCATTTGCAAGTAATTAATAACTTATTGATAAAAGCCCCTTTACTATATTTCAAATAATTTTACACTCGAGGAATTATTGATAAATGCAATTTTGTTTTTTTTTTTCGACAATTTTTACACTATAAAAATTATTTGTAAATTCATTTGTGCTTTTTTGGTTTATTTTTGCACAAAAAAAAATATTTTAGATCATTTGCAAGTAGTTAATAACTTATTGATAAAAGCCCCTTTTCTATATTTCAAATAATTTTACACTCGAGGAATTATTGATAAATGCATTTTTGCTTTTTTCCACTATTTTACACTATAGAAATTATCTATAAATGCATTTGTGCCTTTTTGGTTAATTTTTGCACAAAAAAAAATTAGGCTATTTGCAAGTAATTAATAACTTAATGATAAAAACGCCTTTAGAGAGTGTCAAGAGGTCACAGGCTAGATTTAGATAGTCAAAGCTTGTTTTAATAAAATAAATTAAAATACACAGGTTAGATTTAGATAGTCAAGACTTCTTTTAATAAAATAAATTAAAATACACAGGTTAATTACGCTTGCTCTCTAGACTCTTGTTTTATTTTTTTTCATCTTTTCTTATATTTATTTTAAACTAAATCCTAACAGCCGATTGACGGACCTTTTTTAATTAGACACGATATCCGTCAAGACGGGTTTTAACCGGGTCCGACTAGACGGACCTCTAGACACTCTCTTTACTTTATTTAAAATAATTTTGTACTCCAGGAATTATAGATAAATGAACTTTTGCTTTTTTTCAATAATTTTTATACTAAAAACGCTAGTTAGAGTTAAGGACATGTTTACAAAATTTTTACAAACGTGTTTTATACATTTTTTGTAAAACTGTAATATTTAAATTTTTTAAATGGCTCTATTTATTTTGTTAAAGAACCAATTTGTAGTTAGAACACCTGGTTAAAAATCAGGAAACTATTCTAAAAATACTGTAATTTTTAATCTAATAGACGGTTAGTTTACACCATACATCAAGTATTTTACGATTATTTTGAACTCTATGTCGATGTTAAACCGTTTAATAAATTATTTATAGTTTTATCCACCCACGATTTATACCTTTCTAGTTTTTTTTCATATGAGTCATATTCTTATTGGCTAGACAAGAGACCAGACTAATTTTAATAATAATTTCTTTAATCAAATCTAAATAAATTATATAATTTTTTTTTAATTTGACACTTATTTATTAAGGATTGTAAAATATACTTTGCCAAGATTTGTTAGACCGTTCTCAAGGTGAAAACACGAGGATTAGTACACACGTAATGGACCTTCCATTAATACATTTTAACAAACGAAAAAATTATGTAAAATTAACTGAAAATATTTATTGTTTAAAATTTCAGCTTGCAAAATTATTTTATTTATTGATTAATGCACTTTTTTTTTACTCTAGATAAATTCATTTGTGCTTTTTTTGATTATTTTTGAACTATTTTACTCTCAATATTTCGAATAATTTAGACAGACAGACAACGAAGGTTACTTTTTTCCTTGATCAGTACTTTTCTTTACAGTGAAATGTTGGATATTTTGTTTGAGCCAATTTAATCCATTACACTAGTAAAAGTGTCACTTAAATTGCATATTCCGCATCACAAGTAATTAATGGCCGTATCATCTGTATACAAATGTGTCTTAAAAATTATCTTTATTATTAAGAACACACTTTAGGATTTCTTGGCACTGTGACAGTATTTCTATTTGCAAATTTAAATATATAAAGAAGCCACTGTCTATGACCTGGCATCACCTTTGTTAAATAAAAAAAAATTGTTTAATTTCTTGTCGACATAATTTATAAATTTCACTACTCATTGTTAAACGTTATTGTTCTTATTTTTAGACATATGCGACATGTAAGTTAAAAGATAGAAATAAGTTTATCTGGTTTTTTCTTGATTCTCTAAAATTCTTTGAAAAATCCCTAAATAATTTTTAAAAATCATTGATGACTCTTAAAATAATCTCTTAGAAAAATACTTTTCAAAAATTCCCAAGAATCCTTACCGAAATTTTTGAAAAATCCTTAAAAAAAACATTAGAAAGTCCTTGAAAACTTATTGAAAAATATAAGAAAAGTCCTTAAAAAATTCCTAAAAATATTTAATAATCTTTTAGAAAAATACTTGAAACATTCCTAAGAAACAAAATACTTGAAAAATCCTTAAAACATTAGAAAGTCCTTGAAAACTCCTTGAAAGTATAAGAAAAGTCCTTAAAAAAATTCTTTAAAAATCATCGATAACTCCTTAAATAGTCTCTTAGAAAAATACTTAAAAAAATTTGAAACATTCATTCCTAAGAAATCCTTAGCAAAAAACTAGAAAAATCCTTTAAAAAAACATTGGAAAGTCCATGAAAACTACTTGAAAAATATAAAAAAAAGTCCTTAAAAAAATCTTTAATAACCTCTTAAAAAAAATTTAAAAAAAGATTTGAAACATTCTTAAAGATTCCTTAACAAAATTATTGAAATATCCTTAAAAACCCATTAGAAAGTCCTTAAAAAATCCTTTAAAAAGATAAGAAAAGTTCTTAAAAAATTGTTTTAAACTCCTTAAATATTCAAAAAACCATGAAACGTTCCTAAAGACTCATTAACAAAATACTTGAAAATCCTTAAAAAAAGATTAAGAAGTCCTTAAAAAATTATTTCAAAATCAATGATAACTCCTTAAATAATCTCTTACAAAAACTTTGAAACATCTAAAGAATCCTTAACAAAACTATTAGAAAAATCCTTTAAAAAACATAAGAAAAGTCCTTAAAATTCCTTAAAAAATTGTTTTAAAATCATTGATAACTCCTTAAAAAATCTTTGAAACATTCCTAAAGTAAAGAACCCTTAACGAAATACTTGAAAAATCCTTAAAAAATCATTAGAAAGTCCTTGAAAACGCCTTGAAAAATGTAAGTAAAGTCCTTAAAAAAAATCTTTAAAAATCATTGATAACCCTCTTAGAAAAATATTGAATCATTCCTAAAGAATCCTTAACAAGGTACTAGAAAAATTCTTTAAAAAACCATTAGAACGTTCTTGGAAATTCCTTGAAAAATATAACATAAGTCCTTAAAAAAATTATTTAAAAATCAATGATAACTCCTTATAAACTCTTAGAAAAATAAATAAAAAATTTCTGAAACGTTCATAAAGAAACAAAATACTTGAAAAATTCTTAAAAAACCATTAGAAAGTCTTTGAAAAATCCTTAAAAAATTCTTTAAAAATTATTGATAACTCCTTAGAATCTCTTAGAAAAATACATAAAAAATTGTTGAAACATTTCTAAAGAAGCCTTAACAAAATACTTGAAAAATCCTTTCCTAAAGAATGTTTAACAAAATACTTGAAAAATCCTTAAAAAAACATTAGAAAGTCCTTGGAAACTCCTTGAAAACATAAGAAAAGTCCTTAAAAAATCATTAAAAAATTCTTTAAAAATCATTGATCTCCTTTCATCTCTTAGAAAAATACTTAAAACATTCCTAAATACTTTAAAAAATTCTTGTACAATCGTTAAAAAAAACTTGAAACATTATTTTAAAATTCATAAGAAATCTTTAAAAAATCACTAAAGAATCCTTGAATACTTTGTACAGAACCTTTAAACAATCTTTAACCATTCTTGAAAAATCGTTAATTGAAAAAACCTTGAAAAATTAATGAAATATAAGTACTTAAAAATCCAGGACAAAAACTTGAAATTCCTAAAAAAAGCATTGAAAAATCCTTGAAAAACACATTAAAGAATCCTTAAAAATCGTTTCAAACAATTTGAAAAAAATCCCAAAGTCACTGAACAATTTTTGAGAAATCCTTGAAAATTAAAAAAAAACCTTGCAAAATTTTAATACCAAATAATTAAATAAATTCCTGAAAAGTTCTTGAAGTATTAAATGCAGGAAATAAGAATTCAAAATGATGAAAGTTGTGAAATTTTAAACGTTTTTTTTTATTAATAAAAAAAGTTTAGCAACTAAATCAAATATTTGATGACATCATATATGAAATTCTTATATTTAATTACTGTAATATCGTTCTAAAAAACACAAAAAAGAAATTCTGGCCGTAAGATCAAAAAGAACGTAAAATGAAAAAAAATACCTCTGCTATAAAAAATTGTTTATGTGCGACTTTTTAAAGAATAAATTTAGACAATAATGATAAGTTTGAAAATAAATTTCGCAGTAAATACCACCTCAAAAAATAGACCGAAACACATTTTTTCAATTAGCTAGTTTCCTGAATATCCCAGAAGTGCCAACAAACTTAAATTGTAACAGCTAATTTTTTTTAATTTAGCTAGGTCACAAAATCTAAATTTGTTTTGACTGTATCAGATGGCACACTTCAAACATCATTTGTAAAAAATTTTAAGCAATAATTTATTACGGAAGTGTATAAATTTCACAGTTTCTCTTCCGTCAAAAGACATGTCATAAAACTTTGGCAAAGCTTGGAAATGTGTTTTTAATAGTATTGACAAGTATATCAAGTTATACCTATTAATATGATCATTATTCAAGTAAAAATAAGATAAATGTTGCTTATAAATAGAGGAATACCTACATAAGATTGCACCCATTTTTTTCTTTCAATTTCATTATGTTCCAATTTTACAAATAATGTAAAAGTAATAATTTGAAAACTGCTATAAATTAAATTTTTTATATTGTCCTTAAAAACCATTTATATTTTAATTTAATATTAAAACGAAAAGTAAATAACAACAAATACAATACTGACAATTGACAAATGACATGACAGTGACACTTATTGCACAGAGACACATGAGGTAATGTAAAGGTAAGCTAAATGTGACGTGACGTCAGCAAAAATTGACGATACGAATGTTAATTTCTGAACGAACAAGCGTGTTAGATTAAGGGAATATTAATATGTTTATTTATAATGAATCCATCATATTCTGTTGTTACTAATAAATAGTCATGTAAGTTAATTTTAATCTGATCTTTTATTAATTAAAAAATACAACTTTACACCTTCACCTCTAGTTAAGCCTTTTAAGTTGTCAATTAGAGTTTCGATATTTACTTAATATTTATGAATGCAGTAAATTTTTATTTTTTTTTTGTTATTTCCGTTGTAATTTAATAAAAAAATAATGTATTAAAATTGCAAGTTAACACTTAATTGGAGAAATATTAAAGGAAAAATAAATATTAACCTCTAAATCATTTTTTTTTCATTGTCTATAGATTTAAATTTCCTACCTCAACAGCCAACCTTCGTAATAAAAACTGCATAAAAAGTGTTTACTTGAAAATAACAAACAAAAATCTAAAAATAATACAGTCGACTACATAATTCGTATATTTTGTTGATACTTTTAAATCCATTGTTTAACTTTTACCATCTGTGTAAGATTTATTAAGAAAATTAACATAAACAAAACTTTTTTTAGTATACATAATAGCTTTGTTTCAAATTAAGTCGTTCCATGATCACATAATTTCGAATTTCTAGTTACGGTTCCGTCACAGAACACCTTAACTACACAGAGGCGAAAGGGGCGAATTTTCGTGACTTTTGTTCTGTGCTAAATGTCACTGTCACTGTCACTTTTGAGCGGCAAATTAGGATGAAGTTAATGGCCGCACCAGCTTTTAGCACATCGATTTATTAACAATTACTTGAGAAGAGCGAAATAAACATGAAAGTTTCGAAATCAAAAAAACAGCAATAAGTTTGAATTTGACGTTGACAGAGAAGTTGTATCCAACATAAAAACTAAATGTTTACATTAGGACTCATAAC
Source organism: Neocrepidodera transversa (assembly GCA_963243735.1). Lineage (NCBI taxonomy): Eukaryota > Metazoa > Arthropoda > Insecta > Coleoptera > Chrysomelidae > Neocrepidodera > Neocrepidodera transversa. The sequence continues at coordinate 18,126,743 of OY725354.1, read as the reverse complement.
GAACCAATGAAAGCAGTGTTGACAGATTTAATTTATATAATATATTCGCATTTTATCATTTTTTAAGTACATATCAACGAACTGTTATAACACGAGCCGGTCAATCCAGGCCGTCACACGACTTCACAGCACGACTTCACTACTGTAGCGCTCCAAGTGACAAAAATATTAAACAATAATGTATATTTATTTTATTAGAAGTTTTGATATTTATTTTATTAGAAGTTTTAACTGACCAAAGCTAGCCTGTGGATTTAAAAAAATATTTATTTTATTAAAAGAAGTCTTAAAAATCCAACTTGTGTTTAAAAAAAAATAAAAAAGTATAGAAGATGTGGGATTCGATCCCCGGACCCCCTGCACCACTAGCGGGCACTATACCACGCAGCTACTACAGCTTTGTTTAAATATGTTCAAACTTATTATTTAAGCGAATCACGTTTCATAATAAATTAAATATAAATTAGTGTTTCGCCTCGTATTTTAATTATTAATATTACAGAACTAAAGTATACACATTCACTAAATCTCATAAAGAAAATGATTTAAGTCACATCTGTCAAAATTATTGTTTAATATTTTGTCACTTGGAACGCTAGTCGTAAAGTCGTGAAGTCGTGTGACGTCCTAGATTCACCGCCTCATCATAGGTCTGCTTACGACAGAGATCATATGAGATGCGGCACTCCGCCCACTTTCTTTGTTCTCCTGTCAAAAATTTATTTGACCTTGGCATTTAAATTGGTATGTACGCGACGTTGCCAAACTGTTTAAGAATATACAATTGACTTAAATAATAATAGAATTGAATATTTAAACAGTGATTAAGAACTAACACAATCAAATTGACAAATACCAAAAGAAATATTAATACAAACCACGTACTGTGACCAACTTAAAGTGATCATTTTAAGGCCATTGGTTAACGAGACATGGAAATCGGTGAGATTGGCTAATTATATTGCAATTCAAATCATATTGGCAGCAATGACTAGTTTTAATGTTTGGACATGCGCAGGAAAGATAATAGCACGTGTTTTGAGCTTTAAATTGTAGGTATTTTCTATCTCACTCTTTTAAAATTGTCCTTGTCTCACTGTCGCCTCTGTGGTTATTTACTCTGTGCTTAGTACGCTAGTTGAGGTGTTCTGTTGTTCAACTTTCTCGAATCCAACCAATTCAGAACAAGGAGCACGAAATCAAATAAAAGAGTTGGCAAAATCTGCCCGCTAAATCGTACTTATCAGGGTTTTCTTCTTTCACAACCAGCATTGCTTGATTCCCTTTTGTACTGACTTGAATTGAGTGTCGAGCAACTAAATATTTATAACCAACTAATCAAAAAATCTTAATATTTTATTTCACAAAGTTTTTTGGCTTTGACATAATTATAATAATTACTATATACAGTAATCCAATATAACATAACCTAAAATTGGGATTGGACATTGACAGACAATCTTATGACCATTAATTTCAAATAAACCACTACTTTTTAAACTTGGTACTGGCCCAGTAGACATATCTAAACAGATTAGCCACTCTATATATTTTAACACAAAATTACTAATCGTCCTGAAGTCTGTCATTCTCAGACAAAAAGAAAAATTTGTCAAGAACATAAAAAGAAAAAATGAAAACTCAGTATATATTAACCGATAATACGCCACTTTTATTGTATTCGTTACTTTAAGGATATAAGTGTTAAAGACTTTGGGTAAAGCAATAAATAACATTCCTTGGACTTAAATTGGGAACTTCATTAGACTTAATTTTAGTCATAGCGAAAGGAAAGATAAGAGAGAGTATGAAAGAGACAGACATGGGTGTTTAATGTAAAGCCGATGTTTTCAACATCTCGGACGTGGTAATATTTCAAAATTGAAAAATCAAAACCATATTCTAATTTTTGTTCATCATTTTTTTTACGTCATTATCAAACTTTCAGTGAATATGAATTTTATAACAGTTCGTTGATATGTAAATGCGAATATATTATATAAATTAAATCTGTCAACACCGCTTTCAGATGTTCGTTATGAGTCCTAATGTAAACATTTAGGGTTTATGTTGGATACAACTTCTCTCTCTAATGCTACATCTACACTAAACTTTGTCCAACTACTAAACCGACCGCTTGGTTAAAAAATAGAGAAGTGGGGAACGAAAGAACAAAGGGAAAATTTGAGAAGTGGGGACATTGGAGGTGTCGTTTTAGTTGTTGGACAATCTATACTATCTCTGGTTTTAGTCAACTCAATAAATCCAAAGTTATTTTGTTAAAATGTTAATTTCGTACTTACCATCAATCCATGGAAATCAAATTATTGTCACTATGCACTAACAAGGTTTCTAACACATACATTTTTCGTCTACTAACAAGACCACGATACGTAACAAACAATAATTTTTAAAATGCACTCCGTAAATTTAACAAAAACCGTTTTAAATAACAAAATGTTTGATTTCGACGTGATTTCTTACCGGAACAAGTTGTAACTACTTCATAAACATGCGTGCTCTGGTGGCGAACGTTGTAAATTTCCATTCTGGTAGTGACTACTCGCACGTACCTTCTTACACATAGACTCAAAATAATTATTGAATTCAATATTCATTATATATTTTGACTTTAACTTTTTAAATCTCTGTTTCTTTAGTTACTGGCTGAATTACATCATAAATTTTCTTTTTTCGTTTAGATAAAATAATTAAAAAAAATCAAACAAATAACTTTTTCTCATCAATTATTATAGTAGACTGTATTTAATCCGATTTTCATACTATATCTAATTAATGTAGCAACGACGCCAAGTACCTATCAAGCCCCCTAACGGTATAAATTTAAACTATGCAAAGAAATGTTTAAAGTCATGGTTTTTGATGTGGTGTTCATATGGTGATTAAAAAATTGTTAGCACCGTTACGCTGATTCTAATATCAATTCAAGAGGGCGTATCGCTTCTCACGATGAGCCAATAACGGCTCCAAACGAGTTGGCAACACTGGACCAGCCGTTGTCAGGTCGAGAACGACGTCAAAATGCGTTTTTTTGGTCAAAGGTTCAAAAAGGGAGACTCGAATAACTCCGACAAAGTGGGTGACCTTTTTATGTCCTCAGAATTTTATTTGCAATGAAAAATTCTAAGAACTTGGTTGAATTTAAAATGAAAAGCAAAATACGAAGAAAATTCAATAGAATTGCTTTGAACACCTAGAAAAAGACAAAATAATTTCTTGTACTATTTTATTCTAATAACAATTTTAGATAAATTTAGAAGGAATGAGGATTCAGGTATATGTACATTGTTGCACTTTATCTACAATATATATAATTAGTTCAATGGCCCTAACTTTTAAAATAAAGCATGCTGAAATGTTACAGTCCAGACAATTTGAAAAATAGATTATAAAGGAAATTGCTAAAGGTGAATAGACGAGAAAAGTCATTACGTCACAAATGTCATTCTTTTCAAAAAGTGATTCCAAACAAACAAATTTAAATCAGCTTGTCAGATATTAATTTCATTAAGGGTTTTGGTAGAAGATTATGTTCATCGTGTTATATATAAAATATTTGTGTTATCTTTGATTTTTTAATTCTATTAAAGACTGTGTTAGAGGTTTTAAAAAAGGTAGTCTGGTTTGATTTCTATCTTTACTAATACGCAAAGCATCAACAGAGAACGTAACCTCAAATTCTTTGCATAGAATCAATTTTTGACAAGAATGCCATTTACGATGACATTCTTTTCTTCTTCTTCTCTTTTATTAGTCTATGATCTAAAGATCAATTTACCCAAGACATACTTTTCCTCATCAATATGAGATGCGCAAAAGAAATGGTAATAAAATTGAATGTGACAACTATGTCACAAAAAGTTTTAGAGACTGCGTATTGACATCTTGTCAAATGTCAAAAATGCGGCAGAGCCATAGGGAAAAATCACGTACTACGAGATGTCACTGCAAAATGACAAAATGCCGGATTGAGGTGTGAACAACAAATATTTCGCCATTTGATCAATTGTAAAAACGTAAAAAAATAGTTTTCTTGAGATCGTATTTGCTCAAAAAGCCAAGAAATATAAAAGAAATTTGTTTTATTAATTTTTAATAAGTAATGACTGTAAAAGTGGACATCTATTTCCAAAATTTTGGATTATGTGGATGAAAATGTATTCGGCCAATCAAGGAAGGCGAGGAGGTTTTTAAGGCTGGTCACATCATCTTATGTGGAACTGACTGCCCCAATAACGAGAGAGGTATCAAAAGTTTATGCATGATATCCTCTACAAGTTTAGATTTTTTCCATTTCTTAATTGCCTTTGGATCCAAAAGAAATTTATGTAGAGAAATATCAGAATTGCTGCATGTAGATCACTGTGGAATGGAGCACATTTTTCGTGAACTTACCTCATATCACTTCTTCCAATTCATTTTCAGATGCTATAATTTATTAACAATTTTTCAGAAAATATCGTCCAAATATATCACTTGCAATGCATATATGGCTTAAAATAACATAAAAAGTTCACTTTTCACCGATGTAAATAAATTCAATTGGTTTATTGATCACACCTCGAGTCGTTCATACGATCAAAGATAGATGTAGCCCACTCCTTGATTTTTCCCTATTGGCTAAGGCGCGAATTGCCATATTGGCCGTATAGCTCTGATAGCTGAGACCTTAAAATGAAAAAAGAGTTAACAAAATTCAACATTCCGCGCTTCTTTAAAAAAAAGTTCACTACACAGCTGCACCAACCCTCAGCGCTATGTTCAATTCATCATTTTAGAAACTTTGAAAATAATAATAAAAGTGTATATTTCAATTACATTTTGGTACAAAATTGCAAAAAAATTATTATTGTAATATATGTAAAATTTACGATCTCTCGTGTAAAAAAATCATGTGTAGTTAAAAAGTTTATTATTAGAATAAATCAACAGTTGGCGTTGCATTTGTTACAAATTTAGACTGGTCGGTTAATAGTGGGTAGAACATATAGTTCACACTAGTTCACTTCTTAAATTATTTGCATTGCAAATTTTATTATTTTAAAAAATAATAACATTTTACTATTAATCTAGTTTAATAGTTTCATGTCAAATTAAAATATTTTGATTTCTTACGAATACTTTAAGAAAATGCACCACTGCTCTAGACTTACCACAATACATTATTGTAATGTTGGTTGCATAAGATTTAATATCGATGAGTAATATTGGTTGCATAGCTTACAGGCTTTAACTATATTTTAAATGTATATAGTTTAAAACAAAATTAAAATTATACCAAAAACTATTCAAAACCTTCATAGAGAATAATAATCTTTATTCATAGAATTTGAACAAAAATTAAAATAATAATTTGCCAAAATACAGATTGTAATGTTGGTTGCATAACAAACAGGTTATAAATACGTTTTGAAAATTTATATATTTTAAATAATAACTTTCCATTATAACGATTAATTTATTTAGGTACTTTAGATAAAAAATGAAAAACATATTGTTGGTATTTTATAATTATATTTGACAATTAATGTTTGTGATGTGACACAGTCAAATATTCAAAATTCCAGTATGTCAGTAACAAATTAAGTTATCGTAATCATTTCCAATAAAAAAATTCACTTGGCATTCAAAGAACGAAAAAAAAACCAAAAAGTGTTCGTAACGAAAATTCAAATAGCAGCGGGAAAATCTACACCTTGCAGCCAACTTCATGTCATCACGAAAAATGGCGTTCATATTGATTAACACCACAATTAACTGTAAGAAACGTAAAATTTTAAGCTTTTTAAGCAGTTTTATTGGTATAAAGCGATGTTTTTAACAAGTATGCATGCTTCTATGTTTATCATTTAGTTAATTTCACGAAAATAAATGCTTCAGAAGCTAAATTTTTTGCACAGTCTTGAAAATGTCAAGCCACTTTTTTTTAAATAATCCGCATGTATTGCAATAATTTGAGTTTGGATTTTTAATTTATTTAAGTCAACTTTTGTAAATAATTAGATTTGTTTAATTTCTTTTAAACAATTGTGATATAATTCTGTTGCGGATTCTCAAGGTATTTTTACCTGTCATCTGGGTCATTTTTACGTTTTCTAAATTTACCGAAAGTTATTTTTGGCTTAATAAATGCCGAAAGTCGTAAAATTTATTATTACATTTTAGAATAATAATCATTTTTAAAAATCCATAATCCTACCTAATTTAATTTATAAAAAAATAGTATTTAAACATTGTGGAAATGGGTAATATGTAGATCAAGAAAATTTGCATGTCAAGCTAAATATATTTAACAAATATTTATTTTCGTTTGGTAGAAGTATAGTTAAATTTATTTTACTTAAAAAAAAATCAATAATCTTCGGGCGTTTCACATGAGGGATGAGGGTAGGTAGAAGGTCTTTTTAAATATTACGCATGCGCCCACTGAGTCAGCTGGTTTTTGATGCGGTCTTGACCGTCGATGCCAAATTGTCTATTTTTTACCTGATGTGATATAATCGAATAATTACAAAAACATTAAACAACAAATATCTGATTATTAATAATAAAAAAAATATTAACTTTTGTTACATTAAGTAATCATACTGTAAATAAAATTTTGTTAGGTATTTATAAACAAGTAGGAATAATTTTTTATATTTTTGGATCCTAAATTTTTTTAATCAAATAGATAAATACTTGATTTGAGTAAGCATGTTTGTATAGAACCTTTAAAATTTAACTTTTATCTAAAATTAAATAGGTAAAATGAAAAATTAAAATTGATATTTTTATAATCATAAAAATTTAATAAAATATGGCAACATTGCTTTTGACCATTTTTAGGCAATTCATAGTACAACTGTGATATGTTGGTCCCCTAAACGTTATAAGATCTGATAAAAAGAATTGATTTGGTTTCATTTTCATTCTTCAATTCAATAAACTTTCTTTCGCCCAGTTTGTAATCGATGTTAAAGCAAATATGTCGTTTTCAGGCCAAAAAAGCTGAGCTGGGAAGGTCAGTTAGATTCCACAGATCAAAATAACAATATCACAATGACATCTGAGGATTTACTGCAACCAGGACATGTTGTCAAGGAACGATGGAAGGTAATTAATTGATTTATTTAAAGTAGACTAAAACTACCCTTAATTATAAGTAACGTCCATTATTTCATTTTTACCTGTTGTCATTCATATTTTGTTTCTACTCCCACATCTAGCACTAAATTTAAATAATGAAGGTTGTTTTTTTAGTAGTTGCAATAATAGATATTTTGTATTCTAAGGTTAGTACACAAATAAATAAAATTGTTAGTCAGACAATTAAAATTTAATACTATAAATGTTTTGTTAGGAGCTGCGCCATTTTTAATCCTGTTATATCTATTTAAAAGTCAAAATAAATCATTTAAAAAAAATCTGTACCTATACACAAATGTAAACAATATAAATTAATAAAAATAGTTACTTATACCAGGGATGTTCAAAACGTACTTACTAGGGTGATTGTGCCAGTAATCAGCCACTTAAGGGGAAATCCTAGGTTTAATAGGGTTCTATATTTACATATTCGCATATAATAATAATAATAATAATTCAAGACAAAAAAATCTATAGAACAAGTCAATGTTAAAATACAAATATTGGCACATACAATACATCAAAGAAAACAGCAAAAAAGAGTGTCAGTGTATTTAAATATGAATTCTTTCAAAAGGGTACGCACTTTGCGACCATGCTTTTAAAATTGCTTTCGAAGGTAAAGGTCTATTTTCAATACATGCCTCACAGCTTCCAGAAAAACGATCTCGCTTTAGCTTTCATTTTGACAATGCCTTGATGAGTACTGTGTAGTTCATTAAGTAAAATAGATCTAAATCTCTCAGGAATTATTATACGATAACCCCACATTCCCCATCTTCCATTTCTCCTATTATAATATGGTTTTAATATTTTTTCTTGTTTATCGTCCCAGCCATTATTTACATAAAATATAACTTTTGAGATTTCTGGGACTATCCGCGATTCTGTCCTAATTTGTTTAGAGTTCATAGGAAAATTAGTTTGAACAAAATTAAGATAACTTTTGTCATCTTCACAATCTCGAAAATCAGATATTGAAAGAGGAACTCTAGACAAAAAATCTGCATTTATATTATCTTTCCCTTTTATGTGGGTTATAGTAAAATTAAAATTACTTAAATAGAATGCCCAGCGTTGCAAACGTCCTGCAGCCATTGCTGGTACCCCCCTCTTATCACCAAAAATGGATAATAGCGATTTATGATCTATTAGCAGTGTGAAATGTCTTTCCATCAAATATTGTGAAAATTTTATAACACCAAAATATAATGCCAACGCTTCTTTGTCTACAATTGAATATTTCTTTTCACAATCTGAGTCCTAGAGGCAAATGTGATAGGTCTTTCCTCCCCATTAGGTAAAACATAATTTAAGACTGCACCACTACCTTTTTGGGATGCGTTGCATTTTAAATTTACTGGTAATCTTTGATCAAAATGACACAAAACATTATCAGAAGTTATTGCGTCTTTCGCTTTTTGAAAAGCCATCTCACATTCTTTTGACCAAAAAAATTCGTTTTCTTTTTTTAATAAACCATAAAGTGGTGTCATTGAAGAAGCTAAATTTTCAACAAACTTACCATGATAGTTAATTAACCCTGCAAAACTTTTAATTTCTGAAATACAAGTAGGTCTAGGTACATCCAAAATAGCTTTGACTTTCTTCATCTTTTTTTAAACCTTTATTAGTAATTATATGACCTAAATAAACTATCTCATTTTTAAAAAAATTGGCATCTCTCAATCTTTCAAAAACATCTCTTAAATTGTTTAAATGCGCATTAAAATCTTTTCCCCTGATCAAAATATCATCTAAATATGAAACTGCACCTTTAGCACCTTGTATTGTTTTTTCAATTATATTTTGGAAAATTCCACAAGCAGGTTTTGTACCAAAAGGCAACCTTTTAACAGCATACATATCTTTTTGTGTAGACCAAGCTAATAATTTACCTGTCTCTTCATCTACCTCTAACTGATTATAGGCCTGACTAAAATCAAGTTTTGTAAAATGTTGCCCTCCTTGGAGTGCTGCAAAAAGTTCCTCAACTCGCGGTATTGGATAATTCATATCTAAATATTTATTAACAGAAGTAATCCGCACATAGTCTAATTCCACCATCCTTCAAAACGGGTACCAAGGGTGTTCCCCAATTACTACAGTTTATTTTTGTTAACACACCAATTGCTTCTAAGTGATCAAGTTCATTATTAATATTTTCTTTAAAAGCAAACGGTACATTTCTTGGTTTTAAAAATACTGATCTAACCTGATTATCAATTTTAAGAGAAATCTTACCATATTTATAGCATCGTAACTCGAAGTCACTAAATTCATTTAATATGGAATTTAACTCATTATTTTCAAATTTACAAATATTTAAATTCCTACCATTTTGAATAATCTTAAACTGAAATTCATTAAACCAATCCCTACCTAATAGTGCACAGCCACCATTCTCTACTACCAATAGGGGACAATTACTTATCTCCTATTTGTATTTTAACATTTAATCAGAAGAAAGTCACTTTAGGAGGGTTTAATTTAATTTTACAAATCTTTCCTTATATGTTTCAAAAGATATCATAGACAATCCGGCACCTGTATCGATTTCCATTTGTAGCTCATTATTATTAACGACAACATTTACAAAACTAGGATCTATTTTACTTGATTTTTTTGCATGATTTGTGTAATTGAAATTGTAGAAATTGATACAATCACCTTCATTTTCATCACTCTCTAAACCTTGGGTTTCGATAAATTTTGTTTAAACTTACAAATTTTTGATAAATGGCCTACCCTCTTACATACATCACATTTAAAAGTTTTGTACTTACATTTTCTAAAGTCGTGGTTTGCATTACCACAATGAAAACACTTATTTTCAGATGTCTTCTCTCTTCTTTCAGCATGTCTTGTATTATTTTTTTCTTCTGCTTGCCCCTTTTTTTAACGCTAACTGTAGCAATTCATTCAATGATTTATCATGATCTTCCTCATAGATTCGATCCAACACTTGACCTTTTTTCATTTTTGTCAAAAATAGCAATGCTAACGTAAAATCTAGTTTATATCCGAATTTACAGTGAGTGGATGCGTTTTTTAATCTCATATACCAGTCTTTTACTGATTCATCATACCGCTGTTTTATGTCTATGAATTCAATTATTTTTCTGTTTACGGAATTTTTTTCTGCGAATGGACTCAACCAGTGATTTTGTTTATATTTTTATTTTATAATTTTGGCCTACTATAATACATTGCATCAGATCCAGCCCTTCTGAGACCGATCCTGCGGCTGAAATTAATTCTTAAAATTTGAATATAGGGGCTATAGTGGGTTGTGACGTGGACCAATTGAAACAGATTATATTTGGCTATGTTTTCATATTGATAAAACTGGCAACAACTCTCGTTCTCATTTGTTATGATTAAAAGAAAGAAAGAAGTATGTCAAATTTTTCTACAAACGAACAAAGCTAGAAACGTTAATTATTGGTCAAGAAGCTGCGCCACTTTCAAAATATATTAATTACTTTTTATTGATTTTTATTAATTAATGAATATTATAAGAACAACGAAAATCAACATAAGCAATTAGATACTTTAAGCTATTCATTCATTAATATAAAACCATTAAATTCGTTCCTACTGGATTAGCCCATTGGCCATCCAATATATCAATTAGCTCATGGTAAATCTACGTTTTTGGCAATATCGGGTCACACATATCTTTTAAAATTGCATACGTAGTTGGGCCTATTATAGTTATTAATGTAGGAACCTTCTTTTCCATTGAAACATCATTTACTATAAAATATTGTTCCACCCTTTCTTTGTACGCCTCCCACTTGTCATCTGGTTTAAATTGTTCTATAGAGCCTATTGTACCCACTAATCTGATCGTGGTTGCCGGATTAGACATCTTTTTTTCTTTTTAACTTCCAACTTAACGTTAATTTTAGTTTGCACTTTGCAAATATAGAATAAGTATTTAATATAAAAAAATTCTGCTGTCACTTGGTCAAAAATGGTTATTATAATCAAGATTAAAACTTCTTTCTATTATTTTATTATTCCTCTTTATTTACATCTTTAATTATCGGAACACGTTCCCTCGGACAATTAAATGTAATATGGCACATGTCATATTTGAATCCACTACAAAAATATTCCCGCATACTATAATACCCCTTTTACAATAATAACTGCTTCACAGATCTTTTGAATTTATTAAGATTCATATTCTTAAAGTGATTAGGAAGGTGGTTGTAGAGTTTTAAGATCATATTTTTAAGAGAGTTTTCAAACATGGATGTTGCATGTTTTGGAATTGCCATTAAATTCGAATTTCTAGTAAAAAAAGACATAGAATGTTCAAAAAATTATGACAAATAGAAAAAGGTATTAGCAATTGGTATATCGTATTTACAGTAAAGATGTGCTAAATTTTAAAATATTTATTCAAAGATGTGTTCATACCATATTTAACATTTTACTTGTCAACCTAAAAACTAGCTGAATGCCTATTCTTGTTAGACACCCGTATTCCGAACTAATATTCTACAGTTAGACAACCCATATTACAGATTAAATATACTACAGCAATATGAAAAAAACTTACAGAACCGTAGGATTTCTAGAAAAAAATAATATTCACGAAAAGTACACTTTTGCTAGTTCTCGCACACCAAATTATAATTTTTGACCTGCTATAGTATACCGATTCTCGACCACCTACCCAATATGTCATCCATTGATGCCTTTTCTCAGCCATGGATCTTATGTTTCCCATCAAGAAGGTTGATATTAGCGATTTTTTTTACACCCAACTACAAAATAGATGTATAACAGTATAAAATACATACAGAAAATAGGGAAAAAAATAACGGCTTATAACATACATAATCAGAGTATAAATAATAACAGAACAAGGATGGTAAGTAAATTAAAAAAAATACAAAAAAAATAACAATTAGCTTCCCAAGAAGTACTCCGTAATACTAGTATTAAAGATATCAAGCTGGTAATTCACCGTATTGCACTTTGAGCACATTTTATGTAAGGGAGAAAATTTTAAAATATTAGTTTGGGGAGTGAGAAGGTAAAAGGTTTACTAAAGTCTAGAGATAGAAATTCTACTTTGATTTCTGTCATCTGTCACTCAGTTGTCACTGCGTTTTAATGTCAAAACTGCCAAATGTAAATAGTGTTTATAAATTATAGTATTAAAATCGTTTTAAAAAAATATTTTTTTTATTAAAATAAGTCTTGACTGTCTAAACTAGCCTGTGTATTAAAAAAAATCTTTTATATGTAAAGCATGCAGTTTACCTACGGCACCACATGACACACAATGATAAATAATCAAACTGTCAAGTTAACGTACAATATTTGGTTAAGTATAATTATTTGTCACTTGGAGCGCTACAGTCGCGTGGCGCCCTGGATTGACCGCACTGATGACAGAAATCAAAGTAAAATTTCTGTCTCTAAACTCTAGTAAAATGTTTGACATGTTCTGGATGTTATTCTTGGAACAATAAAATCGAGTTTTTGCAGAAAATTTGGATCATTAAGTTTGTTATTGATAATTTTGTGTACAAAAATTACTGAATGACTGTCTCTCTGATGGCTTAATCTATTTACTTTATGTCGGGAAATAAGTTCAGTGTTGCTGATGGAAATTGATGGATACAGATGGTCTGTTCTAAATGACAGGCGTTTTAAAAACCGCCTTTGTATTGATTCCAATTTTTGAATATGAGTATCATAAAACGGGCTCCAAATTATATCTGCATACTCAGTTTTTCCGGATGTGCAAACATCTAAATAAAAAAAGTACGGAGTTGCGACTTGCTATCGGATACAATTTTTACGTATATAAGAAGAAAGATTGGTACATCGTAGGTACTCTCTCTGCTAATATTTTTCTATCCCTCAACCTCTACATCACTGACCAGAACATGGTCACATTTTTGCTTTAACTTCAAAGGTTTGGTTTGGACTTCAATATTGATGGAACATGGTCGCACATGGAACATTTTTGCTTTAGCTTCAAAGATTTGGTTTGGATTTCAATTTTGATTTCCTTTCAGCAATTTTCTTCCTCCTAACCACTCTCATTTCCTTCAACTTCGCTACTCTTTCTGCCTTTAAAGTTGCTCTGATCTTGCACTTAATTTCTATTTCTTTGTTTTTTTTTTCGATTTCTCTTCCTCTTTAAGTAAGATGGAGATACGCCATTTCTCGGAGGAAATAGCCATTGGAAATTTTTTGTTCCCCTTCTGCTTCCAGTATTGGATCAAGTCTAATTTTCCGTTTTTTTTCTACGATTCTTCCGTAAAGCTTGTCTTGAAACTCCGTTTAGTCGACAGACTGCTCGAATTCCCATAATGTGCTCCTTTATATCTTTGAGGGTCTTTATCAAGGCACCTTCATCATACCTAAACAGATACCTTTTTGTCCAGATTTCATCAATTAATTTTCCTTTCGAGGCATCAATTCTTCACAATTCTTTTCAAAGTAAAATTTGTTGAAATTCAATGGAAAATTTATTTTGTTTTTCCAATTTTTTCCGATTTTTTATGAAATTTTTCGATTTTATTTTATTTTTTATTGATTGTTTTCTATTTTTACTAATTTACTTTTCGAATTTATTTGGTTTTTAAGATCTTTTAATATTATTTAGGATGTTTTATGATTATTTAGCATTATTCACGAAATGTTACAACTGTTTGCCAGTTTTTTACGATTTTCTATTGGTTTTTTTTTACAATATATTATAATTTTTTTCGATTTCATTTTATTTTTTTCTATTTACTCGCGTTTTTCGATCTTTCAGGATATTATCCGTTCTTTTTCATTTGTTTCAGATTTTTCCAGTTTCTTATTGGATTTTTATGGTTGTTTATGTTTTTTTACGGTTTTTATGGATTTTACGGTTTTTTACGTTTTCTACGGTTTTTTTACGGTTTATTACCTTATTTTTATGATTTTTTACGATTATTTAGCATTATTTACGAAATTTTACAACTTTTTGCCAGCTTTTTACGATTTTTTACAATTGGAGGGTGTTATGCATAAATGATCCAGTCCACATGAGAATATAATCCAAGTCGCTAGGATCAGTTTTGCTGATTGCACTATTATGTTTATTGTGGGTTGAATAACTATTATATTTTTAACAGGATCTAATACTAAAATGGTCTAGATAATTTGTGCAAAACAAAAATAGTTCTATTTGAGACAGTTTGGACCAGTTAACTCATATTTTAGGATTTTGTGGATTGGATCGTTTATGCATAACAGCGTCCAATAATTGTTTACCATTTTTTACGATTTTTTAACTTATTTACGAAATTTTACTTTTTGCCTGTTTTAACCATTTTTTTACGTTTTTTTCCATTTTTTTCTTCTATTGCGATTCCTGGTCTGATAGGCTGCCCCACAACAGGTGTTTTCGAAACTAGTTGTCGACCACAAATATTCTATAGAAAAAGGTGCTAGCCGAGAACTGGCACCCACTATACCATTTCTCTACCAGATAAGAGCAATTATTATATTTATTTTATATATGACATTTCGGTGGCTGGAAACTGGCTATAGTATCAAATTCCATAGAAACTTCAAAAAGGATAGAACGGTATGTGTCCGTAGCATTGGGTCTTGTCTTTAAAGGACCACGAATAATCAGCTCAACGATCCAGTTCTCGGCTACCATGGTCAACAAATGGGAAATAATTGATGTGATTCCAATACACCGGCCACCTTTAAATTTAAAGAAAAAATAAGAAAATAAAATGATATTTCAACACATATAGATACCCTCTACATGACTGTTTTCCATGTAGATCTAGAAAAAATTGACTTTAATTTATCGTTGAACAAGTATGTCTCACTATTTTTAATTGATCTACGCACAACGTTCACATCGACCATCATCTCCTAAACTTACAGAGAAAGAACGTTAGTAATGGCAGAGGAGGTAAATCTAAAGGAATATGGGCAGGAAAAATATGGGAGAACTTTTGGCGGAATTTTCGAATATGTAGAGTTAGTACTTTTCTTATTATTTCATGAAAATGGCAAAAACGGCCGACAACTGGACGTGGCCGCAAACTGGCGCAATCACCCTATATTAATAAAAATAGTTACTTATACAAGATGTGTTTAAAAAGGGCCTACTATATTGGTTTTTTAAACTTTAACTAGGTATCTGTACTGTTAATGTAAGCAGGTGTTGTGACACTAAATATTTTGCTAAATAAAATAGGGAAATGCTGAATTTCTTTCAGCGCTTATAGTTTATATAATAAAACAGTTTTTTAACATTTTTGTTTGTAAAAATCTTGGCGACGACAATGGACGTCGTGTCATATTAATTAGGTATCTGTAGATATAACGTTTATAGACGTTAAACCACTATAGACATCATGAATACGTCCTGGGGTTCATTATACAAGAAATACCATGCTCGCATGGTATAAAAAGTAACAAAGGTGTTAAAAAATATATTTACTATCATTATTTATTTATAATTATATACGGGTAATACCCATTTAAAATTTTTACAATTCTTAAGAACAAGTTAAAAAAAGCATATATACATTAGTAGTAATATTTACGCAGAATGCAATTTGCGTTTAAGAGAATATAGAGATACAGGGTGATAGATTAGTGCGATAAAGTCCAGTATCTCCTATGTCCAGTGAGATATATCTAAAAGAAAATTTGGGATATTAAGTTTCACAGTTTAAAATTAGTTACAAATATCCAGAGTGCTTCATAACGCCGTGCTAAATCAAAGTTACTTTTTTTAAATGGGACACCCTGTATTTTATTTTAAATTTGATTTCCTCTTTACTTTTCAATTTCATCAATACCAAGTTGTATTGAGTTGTACAGGGTATTTAAAAAGTTATGGCCAGTTTTCTATGAAAATCGTAATGTGTTCAACGCCCTGTATAGTTCAAATGGATTAAAAGAAAAATTATTTTTTACAGTCATTAAATTGTTTACAGGCTGGGTGAAAACGCAAATACATTATTTATCCAGTTTTTTTAAATAGATCACCCTTTATTTTACATTATTATAGGAAAGTGCTATTCTTATACTTTCATTTTTGTCAGGTATTCCCTATACCCAAATTCAATAGTTTTTGGGATATTCTAATTTTTATTATAAAAATACCACTTGTCTAATTTTATTTTAATCAAATAAATACAAAAAAAGTCTTAATTATAAAATGTGCTCAAAATGATCTCCCATTACATCTTGGCACACCTGAATGCGGTATTTAAAGGAACTACTTACATTAAGAAGCATTTGCAAAGTAACAGTTCGAAATGCATTTCTTATTTTTTCCTTCATGTCATCCCGTTGTTGCAAGTTTTTTATAAACGTCATTCTTTAAAAAACCCCATAAAAATAAATCAATTTTATTTAAATCTGGTGTCCTCGGTGGCCACTCTACAGGTCCACCTCTTCCTATCCGTCATTTGGGAAACTGATCATGAAGATCACCTTGAACTAATGCATTATTATAATGAACAAGAGCACCGTCATGCAGGAACCACATTTGATAACGTATTTGAAGTGGAACATCTATTAATATGGGTAAATGATTTACCAAAAAATCTAAATACATCTCACCATTTCAAAAATATAAAGTCCTATGACATAGTCACCAATAATATCTCCCCACACATTTAACTACCATCTTGTTGGACTATGTGTGATTATGTGATATGGATTAGTTGTGGAGTAATAGTGAAAGTTGTGCCTGTTGACACTTCCATTTTTATGAAACCTAGCTTCATCACCAAATAGTACGTTGTTAAAAAAGTCTCTCTGTTGATTAATTTTTTGTTGGGCCCAGTCACAAAATGCCACTCTTCGTTCAAAATCAGTTTTTGAAAACTAACTTTAGTAGGTTGTCGCCTTGGAGGTAACCGTTAAGTATAAACTCTTGCGGATAGTAACGCATTCTCCCAATATCCACATCATATCTACCAATATCCTAAAAACTATTAAATTTGGGTATAGGAAATACCTGACAAAAATGAAAGTTTAATAATAGCACATTCCTATAATAATATAAAGTACAGGGTGATCCATTAAAATAAACTGGATAAATAAAAGTATTTGCGTTTTGACCCATCCTGTAAACAATTTAATGATTATTAACAAAAACGATCATTTTTATAAATTTTAATGATAATCAAAAACCTATGATTGTAAAAAATAATTTGTCTTTTAATCCATTTGAACACATTAAGACTTTCATAGAAAATTGGCCATAACTTTTTAAATACCGTGTACAACTCAATACAACTTGATATTATTAAAATGAACAGTAAAGAGGAATTCAAATTTAAAATAAAATTCAGGGTATCTCATTTAAAAAAACGTAACTTTGATTTAGCACGGCGTTATGAAGCACCCTGTACATTTGCAACTAATTTTAAAATGTGAAGCTTACGGCTGCCTGCAATGTAACAAATTTTCTTTTTGATATCTCATGGGACCTAGGAGATACTTGACTTTATCGCACTAATCAATCACCCTGTATATTAAAGAAATCGACAGTGTCTTTGTTTCCGTTGCTCATTAAATGACACATTGAAAAGAATCTTACATAATTAGTTCTATGAAATGGTATAGCAAATAAACCTGTGTTTCTTAAATTACAGGGTGTTACTCAAAAAGAAATTATATACAGTAATTCGGTACATTGAATAAATTATTAAGTATCTTATCTAAGAACAATATATCAATTGCATATCTTCGTTTATCCAATTCTTGAATTCTCATTTGGGTAGCAGAGAACTGTTCTGATGTGATATGCGATATTGTTCACTCTTTCTAAGGAAGTTATATGATTTTGATAAATTGGGCATCAAACAATTGCTGCATATTCAAGAATTGGTCGAACTAGAGTGAGATACAAATATTTTAAGGAAGTCAAGTGAATTCATTTGTATGCTTACGAATAAATCATATCATCTTAAATCCTCTATTTTGAATAGATTCATAATGCCTCCTGTCCAGTTTTTCTAAAGGTATCCCTGCAATATGTAGCTGTGGATATAGATCTGGATTTGTTTCATGTCTTGAAAATGCTATATATTTACACTTGTTGATATCGAGAGCTAACTGACCAGTCATGTAATTTATATTTCTAAATTGGTAATTTGTATTTTATGAAAATCTTGGAGATCGATAGCAGGAAAATAAAAGCAAATAATAACAATTCACAATTAACAAACACTGGCAATATCATTGATAACTATGTTAAATAACAAAGGGCCTAAATGGCTTCCTTGAGATACACCAGAAGAAACAATTTATTTGGACATAGTACCATTAATTTTGACTACATATTATAGTAGTAAATGCTATTATAAATTATCCTTTTCATGGAAACAGTCTGGACATACTGGCGGCTTGTTCGGATGACGTTTTTTCGGATGTTATTCTTTGTGCATACTATGCATTTCAGGAATACACCTTGTTCAATTTACCAGTCTGTACCACACGTTGTGGCACAACAAAAATAATGGGAGTAATGGGAGCTCGACGTCTATTGACGTTGCGTCAATCAGACAGGCGCAGACTTGCGTTATTCACACCCCCGCTTCTAAACAGCTCAATTTCAAAATACGGCTATAGTAACCTTTATTTCTCTGTGCATATGGTGACAGTATACATTTGTTCGTATGCTGTTTATATGTGAGAGCCGACGTCTATAGACGTTTTGCTACAATTCACTATTTTTTAAATGTAGTCTATAGACATTGTGTCGCATAACATCAATGAACATTAGACGTCTATAAACGTTCTGTCCGTTAACGTGTTAAAAGGTATTAATTTTTAATAAAAACTTATTTAAGAGAATCACAAAAGTGCATGTAACTGTCAAAAAATATCACCAAGGATGTTTTAATCTATCTATCTCCATCTTTTTCCTTTTATCTATCATGTTTGTTCACTTCATTTCAATATTTCTTTTGTCTATTTTAGTATTTTATTAAAAGTGTTTCATGTTAAAAGGTAAACTATGAATAAGTGCATCTTCGAGCCATAAAATTACTTGATATTCATTAGGTATAAGATTTGTGCTTTAAATTACTAAATAAAGAAACTAATTTTACTTTATAAATATCTTGTGGAGTTCTGCTCTCTAATATAGAACAAATTTTACTTAATAAATAGTTTTGACTGTAACGTATTCGTTTATAGGTGGTGAAAAAAATCGGCGGTGGTGGTTTCGGGGAAATTTACGAGGGGCTAGATTTAATAACACGCGAACAGGTAGCCCTCAAAGTGGAATCTGCACGACAACCGAAACAGGTCTTGAAAATGGAAGTGGCCGTGTTGAAGAAGCTACAAGGAAAAGAACACATTTGCAGGTGAGTCAAAACATTCTGAAAATATAAATAAAGATTATGTGTGCATATATAGAGTGTACCCCAACCCTATATCTCGGGATACAGAATTTTCCTAGACATGTGAAAAATTAGTTTTTCTTAGGGGCCCAAAGGGAGAACTCTGGGCCAAATTTCAAGTAAATCTAGGTTAGTTTTTGAGATCACGTAGACAAACAAATTGTCTAAGATTCGAACTAGAAACGATATTCACCCATCTGTTTAATGGATGAACAGTTATATCAAATTTAATATATTAGAAAATATTTCTGGAGTGGGTTGTCTAAAAAAATTCCTTGCAAGACTGATTAATTAAAAATTGAAAAATGGCTTTTAACGAATAATTTAATACCAATCGAAAGTATGAAGCCTATAGAATATACAAACGTTAGGTTGTTTATTTTTTTCCTGGCGTTATTATTGGGTTGGCAGGTATAAACAGGTAAATCGATAATAGTTATTTTCACCTATTTGTTTAATAAATAAATCTTATATCATAACTCTCATATGTATCACTTTCCTGGAGCACCCTGTATAATTACAATTATTTTTAGCTTGTTGTCTTTTCTGTTATAAATCTCGCTACGAAAACAGATTAAAACAAATGTTTAGTTTTTGCTTTACAGAACGAGGCGTACATATGATATAGATGATAAGTGATATATATGATAAATAAATAGGATACAGACATATGTCTAATGGATTATTACAAGTGGAGGTTATGAGAATTCGTATATATGCTAATTTTCAATCTTCTGCTTTCGGTCAAAGTAACACAGGAGGGTCGCGTTTTCTGACTTCGCGCCCATGGAGACTTTTTAGTTGTTTTTTTCGTTTTTAAAACGCTGTTAGACTGTGTTAAGCGTTTTTGTAGTGACGTCACTGTTTAGACAAATACGAAAATACATACATCCAAAAGTAACAATTGACACTTAGCACGATAACCTACAAATCTCAAATAACTTCAAACAACAAATTAGGTCCAAAAAAATGTAATTTCCGTTTTTACCTTTCAATTGTTCTGCTGTTTCTTGGTCAAAAACACGGAAATGTCTTTATCGAGTTGAACATTTATTTTAATCAATTTAAATAGGAAGTATAAAACGCCCTTTTATTGAAAATGGATAAATAAACCATTAAAAAACGATAAAAATAAAACTGTAGATGTACCAAAACCAAACTATAAACTGTTATTAAAAAAAACGATAAAAATAAAACTGTAGATGTACCAAAACCAAACTATAAACTGTTATTAAAAAAAAGCCCGAGGATCCACAAAACAAAACTCAAATCTCATTTGTCATTTTTACCCCACTAGGATTAAAATTCTCTCAAACCGAAGGTCACACCATACTCTTAAGAACGGTTCGAAACGTAAACAAACTGCTTTAGGCGTATTTGATTCTGACGTCATGGATGAAACAAGAAAATTCAGCGCTTTGAATCACAACGCAGCTGGTTCAAAACGCTTTGACACGAAAAAACAGCTTTTATCTTTCCGTATGGCGGGTTCCTTTCTTAATTCCAATTTTTAATCACTGTTCGCAAATCACAGACCGTACGTTTTACTATTGCAATGGGTGAATCTGGCAACACTTCATTTAATCTCGAAAAATGTCAGTGAATCACTGTCGAGTAGGTTGTTAACATTGTCTTTAAAAAAAAGTTCTTTATACGGAAACTGAGCCAGGTAGTGATAAAAAAATTAGAGGAACAAATAGCTAGAATATTTTGATTGAATTTGTTAAACAAAGGCTAAAGCTTATTGGAATTGTTCCAAATAAATGAATCATCTGTACTTCCAGGATACCTTGCATTCACATTTAAAATTTTTAAACATACTAACTACATTAATTGAATAAATTTACTGCCCAAACTATGTAGTTGTATTAATACTGTTACGAGGAATTTTTGATAACTCAAAAAAAGGTCTAAAAAACCTGAAATATTAATGAAGAAAAGAAACGCAGATTTGTACTCTTTAAGTGCGTAATGGAATTAAAATGGGAAATATTATTATCAAGCGCTTTCGGCTGGTTAACCAGCCATCTTCAGGACAACTAAAAAAATAAACATAGAGAAGTAAAGTTAACAAAAGTAATTAACAATTTAGTAACAAATACTTACAAGTCAAAATTTTTAAAGAAGAGTAAAAAAGAGAAAATGAATTAAACTAAACATCGTGCTTAAAAGCCGCAAAAATACAAACAACAATTAAGTAATACCCTATGTCGGGCCATGGCCTCAATGTAACCCTCTTGGGAGAGAACATTGAGAGTTGAAAAAATTAAAGGAGAAAATT
Organism: Neocrepidodera transversa; assembly: GCA_963243735.1. Classification (NCBI taxonomy): domain Eukaryota; kingdom Metazoa; phylum Arthropoda; class Insecta; order Coleoptera; family Chrysomelidae; genus Neocrepidodera; species Neocrepidodera transversa. The sequence goes on along the minus strand of OY725354.1, from coordinate 18,104,915 downwards.
GAATAATAAAGTACGACGCGTTTTCTTGTACCATGCAGCGTGGATAAAGTGAGGTTAAAATAGTGTAATGTAAAATTGAAAGAAGAAGAAGAATAGTGTATTACAAGATAAGGAAGAGGAGAGGAAAAAAGAGAAGAAAATGACATTTGGATATGATAGACGGTAGTAATAGTTTATAGGAAAAGAAGAAGAATTAAGGATGGCAAGTGGAAGGCAAAATATTTTGCCTTCCACCATATATGTAATACTCCTATTTCGCCAACGTCCTATCTTTGCCTGTAGAAACAAAGCGTTCCGACGGAAGGAGATGCAAGATCGGAATCGGGTGACAACGCGCATGCGATATATATTTTGAGTATATAGCTGCATCGTGAATTGCATTGGCGTCGTGACTCGTGGGGAAAAAGGAACGTAGACAAAAAGGAAAGTTAAGGCAAGCGTAGGCGATTTTTATTTTTGAAAATTATTCTACAAATGATAAATGCATATATCATAACTTTCTTTATTTATACGTTTTTATTACAATATATCTTCTGCTAAATATATAAAAATAAAAATAAAAATAAAAAAAATTTCCGTACAGCTGTGACGCCTATGACTTATCCGAGACTGCGTGAGAGAGAAACGATCGTCTACACTCTACTATCGGCGACACACTTCTTTCTCAAGCTGGCGATATAGGAGTATTACATATATGCCTTCCACTTGCCATCCTTAATTTTTCTTCTTTTCCTATAAACTATTACTACCGTTTATCTAAGATGTCTAAAAATCATGGTGTTTCCACTTATACCTGTAAAAGTTTGGGTCAAAACTGGGAGATCTCTACCTACTTGATTTTGACTGATTTTTGAGAGATTACTAAAGTTTCAGATTAAATATTTTAGATGGCGCATACATCGCTCATAGTAAACTGTAATCATGGATCACACAGGGTGTAGTTATAATCTGGTACTGAATACAGACGAATGCACGAATCTGCAGCTTTACACTTTCCACACAAAATACAGTACGGCCCCATTTGACGAAAAGTATCCATACTTATACACTATTTAGAACTGTTCCTTATGAACTAATACTAATACCACATACAAAAAAAATCCGCATTGACATTGACAGAAAATAATTTATTTGACATCTCATCTGCTTTAAGTGATCTGTAACAAACTAAGCTAGGACACGAACAATTCTAAACAGCGCCATCTTACAAAATTCTAGTAAGTTCTATTGAACGCAACAGGTGGTACTCCCAATAAGTTCGAAACAAAATCTAATCAGTGGATACACCAGGGTTTTTAGACATCTTACTGCTATCATATAGAAATGTCATTTTCTTCTCTTTTTTCCTCTCCTCTTCCTTATCTTGTAATGCACACTATTCTTCTTCTTTCAATTTTACATCTAACACTATTTTAACTTCACTTTATCCACGCTGCATGGTACAAGAAAACGCGTCGTACTTTATTCTTTATTCAATTTTCTCCTTTAATTTTTTCAACTCTCAATGTTCTCTCCCAAGAGGGTTACAATGAGGCCACGGCCCGACATAGGGTATTACTTAATTGTTGTTGTTTGTATTTTTGCGGCTTTTAAGCACGATGTTTAGTTTAATTTATTTTCTCTTTTTTACTCTTCTTTAAAAATTTTGACTTGTAAGTATTTGTTACTAAATTGTTAATTACTTTTGTTAACTTTACTCCTCTATGTTTATTTATTTAGTTGTCCTGAAGATGGCTGGTTAACCAGCCGAAAGCGCTTGACAATAATATTTCCCATTTTAATTCCATTACACACTTAAATAGTACAAATCTGCGTTTCTTTGCTTCATTACCAAGTGTGTACACACCTAACGATTAACTTTTGGTTACCTTCATTGAAATATTAATACCTAAATTTAGTCTGGGGTGTAGCTTCCAATATACCTAAGTAACGTTCGGTTACTAGAAATCAAAATCAACTATTATAGTCCAACAATAAACGTAACAAATTTATTAAATGAACGAGTATAAAAATACTAACGTCTCCAAAATAATTGTACAAAATTATACTTACTCTATCTCACACATTCCAGAACTATTCGAACAAAATTCAACATAATTTTCTTTTGTTCAATTTTAACAAGATTTAATACAGTTTTGTTCAATTTTATTCAACAAATTTTAACACATTTTTTTGTATTGTTCAACTTTATTTTAACCAAAATCAACGCATTTTTGTTTATCTTGTTCGTTTTTATTTTAATAAAATTCAACACAGTTTTGTATTTATTTTGTTCGATTTTATTCTAACAAAATTCAATACAGTTTTGTTGAGATCTATTCTAACAAAATTCAACATAGTTTTGTTTTAATCAATTTTATTCTAATAAGATTTAACACAGTTTTGTTCAATTTTCTTCCAACAAAATTTAACACATTTTTATTCTATTATTCAATTTTAATCTAACAAAACTCAACAATTTTGTTTGTTTTGTTTGTTTTTATTCTAGTAAAATTCAACACAGTTTTGTATTTGTTGTCTAATTTTTTTCTAACAAAATTCAATACAGTTTTATTCAGTTCTATTCTAACAAAATTCAACATAGTTTTGTTTTGTTCAATTTTATTATAACAAGATTTAACACAGTTTTGTCCAGTTTTATTCCAACATAATTTTACACATTTTTTCTCTATTGTTCAATTTTATTCTAACAAAACTCAACAATTTTGTTTGTTTTGTTCGTTTTTATTCTAGTAAAATTCAACACGGTTTTGTATTTGTTTTGTTCAATTTACTCCTAATAAAATTCAATACAGTTTTGTTCAGTTCTATTCTAACAAAGTTCAACATAATTTTGTTTTGTTCAATTTTGTTATAACAAGATTTAACACAGTTTTGTTGAATTTTATTCTAACATAATTTAACACATTTTTTTCAATTGTTCAATTTTATTCTAACAAAACTCAACAATTTTGTTTGTTTTATTCGTTTTTATTCTAATAAAATTCAACACAGTTTTGTATTTGTTTTGTTCAATTTTTTTCTAATAAAGTTCAATACAGTTTTGTTCAGTTCTATTTTAACAAAATTCAACATAGTTTTGTTTTGTTCAATTTTATTATAACAATATTTAACACAGTTTTGTTCAATTTTATTCCAACAAAATTTAAGACATTTTTTTCTATTGTTCAATTTTATTCTAACAAAACTCAACACTTTTTGTTTGTTTTCTCCGGTTTTATTCTAATAAAATTCAACACAGTTTTGTATTTGTTTTGTTCAATTTTTTTCTAACAGAATTCGATACAGTTTTATTCAGTTCTATTCTAACAAAATTCTACATTTGTATTGTTCAATTTAATTGTAACAATTTAACACAGTTTTGTTCAATTTTATTCCAATAAAATTTAACACATTTTTTTGCTATTGTTCAATTTTATTCTAACAAAACTTTACACTTTTGTTTGTTTTGTTCCTTCATTCTAGTAAAATTGTTGTTCAATTTTATTCTAACAAAATATAACACATTTTTTTGTATTGTTCAACTTTATTTTCACCAAAATCAACACAGTTTTGTTTGTTTTTTCGTTTTTATTTTAATAAATTTCAACATAGTTTTGGATCTGTTTTGTTCAACTTTATTCGAACAAAATTCAATACAGTTTTGTTGATATCTATTCTTACAAAATTCTACATATTTTGTTTTAATCAATTTTATTTGTTTTGTTCCGTTTTATTCTAACAAAACCGAACATAGTTTTATATTTTATTAATTTTATTTTAACAAAATTCAATACAGTTTTGTTTTTTTTAATTTTATTCTGACAAAATTTAGCACATTATTATTATGCATTGTTATTTTATCATGTATTATTAAGCAAAAAAAATATTATTTTGAACTACTGAATTTAAATATTTATCATTCTTTATATTAATGAACTGCAACAATTTTATACTCTGTTTAAACTGAATGACAGTAACAGATAATCCATTTTTTTAACACGTAAACAAGATGGATTTTCTCATGAACACATTTGCTTAACAGGTGTTTTATTATTATTGTAATTGACCTTGGTGTGCGCGTTGTTTGTTAAATCGCGTGATTAATTTTTTTGTCTAGGTTTTTTAATAATAATTACAAATTGAAACAAAGAAAATGAATTGATATTATTAATTAATAATATTTTTTATGTAAGCCAACCCATTTTGTCTCAATTAGGAGTCTCCAGAATTCTTGAATTCACAAAAAAATAGTTCTCAAAAGACACAAAAAAAGTAGAATAAAAAAATGCTACCGAATAAATGAATGCTGATCCATTTTTTTTAGTAGTTTTTAGTAACAAATTAAAAAAAAATGTGCGGTCGGGGGACCCTCGTCAGGAACGAAGTTCCTTACGTTATTTTTTCACTTTTAAAAATTTAAAAAAACTGAAAGAAATCGAAAAAATCGTAAGAATAAAAAAATTAAAAAAATGAGAAAAAGAATTTGAAAAAATTAAAAAACAAAAAAAAAATAGAAAAATAGAACAAAATCAGGCGAATAAGAAAAAAATTAGAAAAAATAAAAAAATTAGAAAAGAAAACAAAGAATTAGAAAAAAAACAAAACAATGCGATAAAAATAAGAAAGAAACAAAAAACATTGGAAAAATTGAAAGAAAAATCAGAAAATATTTTGGAAAAAAATGAACAATACAATTGTAAAATACGAAAAAAACGAAAAAGAAGTCGCAACCAAATTAGAAAAAACGGCAAAAAACGCAAAATCGGAGGAATAAATTAAGAAAAAAATTGAAAAAAAAAGAAAAATAAAAAAGAGAACAATGAGAAAAAAATGAGGAAAAATTAGATAATAAAAAAATTCTAAATAAGAAAAAATTCATATTGTAGAACGAGACAGTAATAGAAAGAGGGAAAGTCGCCTGGAGGCGGCATAACGCTTTTTCCTTACGTGACGCTTTCTGCCAGTTAACTCATACAGTTAATGAACTTCGTTCCAAAAAATTATACGAAAATTTCCATAATTTTTGAAAATCTAAAATAAAACAAATTAAAATTCAAGATTTTTTTAAAACGATTTTTTATTACTGTTTAAAAAAATAAATAGCTTGTTTTTTAGCTTTTAGCTTATTTTTCGTCGAAGATATGTTGTAAATGTTTCTTAAAACAATCAAGAGCAACTGATATATGCTTTAAAATGTTTGAGTATTTTTTCCTGTAAGTTTGATCCCAATGTTGAGGAACTTTTAATAGATGGTACCATCATTCTCCTTTTTGAGGTCGGAAAATTATTTATATTAATTCAAAAAAAGCAACATATTTCAATATCCTAATTATTACAATTGCAAAGTAAATCAAATTTTAAAAAAATCGTAATTTTTTTAAATAAATCAATGACATAAGAATTTATTTTATGTCACACCAGTTCATTATTATGTTTTTATTTCTTAGTTTCCAACTACAGGGCGTAAACATCAATTTATACCCTTAAAAATTAGTCTAAAATGTTATTCATGTCTCTAATGTGGTCAGCAGATGAGATAATAAAACTCGTAGTCAAATACCACAATATATTTACGTTAATGAATTAAAATGGGGTTGGCAACTTGTTTCGGCGATATCTCGCCATCATCAGGCCTGTAATACAACACGCGCTTGTCATTAAAGGTTTCCACTGTTTTTCCTTGATAGCAAAGGTAAGCGTGTGTTTTTTAAGTTTATTGTACCTTTAAAACGTGTTATAACGTCTGATGATGGCGATATATCGCCGAAACTAGTTGCCAATCTCATTCTAATTCATTAACGTAAATATATTGTGGTACTTGACTACGAGTTTATTACTTCCCTCCCCGTTATTATTTTGCAGTTTTATCTATAACTGACAATTTCCTTTATATCTATGGTAATTGAAAACCAACTGAGTATTTATTAGGAACAATTATTTTCAGATTTATTGGCTGTGGTAGAAACGACAGATTTAATTACGTTGTGATGCAATTACAAGGGCGCAATTTAGCCGAATTGAGAAGGGCCCAACCGAGAGCTGCCTTCAGTTTGTCCACGACCTTGCGTTTAGGTTTACAAATACTCAAGGCCATCGAAAGTATACATTCTGTCGGATTTTTACATCGTGATATTAAACCTGTAAGTATATTGATTCATATATTTTCAATTGTTTATAATAAAATAAAATATTTAAACAATTACAAACTATTTTGTTACTTGTAAAAGTAAATTGGAAGAAAAAATCTGTATATTTTTCTTATTTATTCTATTTCTTTATATTTATTTTTATTGTACTTTTTCCATTTATGATCTATATTTTCATTAAAATTAAAAAGCAGTAATTGGGAATTAAACGACTTTTGATACAAATCGTATTTTATGTTTTGGGCATTTTAAATTTCATTTTAAACATATTTGTACTATATATAAAAACATTCTATATTACAATGTTCATTTACTCAAAAAAGAAAAACCAAAAAATTCAACCAAGAAAGCAGGGAGAAAGATTAGACTTCATTAAACGAATGGATAGAAAAGCAAAAATAACTAGACATTCAAAAAACGAAAAATGATGTGCAATGAGCTTAAACAAAGATTAATAAAAATTGGAAATCGATTGTAAGATCTATACCAGTTTTCGACACCTGCCCCTTACGACCGCAAGTCCAACTATTTCCAGCTTTAACCGCATCTCCCATGACCGCAACTCCCACAGCTTCAAAAACAGAATCTCTTATTTACATGTCCTTTTTTTATTTCAAATAAAAAAAATTAATAAAATACGATTTGTATCAAGACAATGGATTAATTTCCCAATTACTGCTTTTTATATTATATTTTTTTATGTTGGTTTTTGTTCCTACATTTCATTCATTAAATTTGCCAGGATCGAGATTATTATTGTGATTTACCGCCTTGTATATGTCTGGACAAGAAAGTTTGATAAAGTTATCGTATTAAAATTATATTAGCGAAGATCAATAATCCTGGTATCATTACTTAAACTGGTACCGATTCAATATTGAGATAAAATAGATTGAAGAGTTATTTTAATTTAATTTCCAATTAATTTTAACGGAGTATTTGATTTATAAAGTTATTTTTTACACCAACTGACATTTTTTTATATTATTTCTTTAGTAACTATGAGAAAATATAAAATAAATAAATTTTGTTTTTTTGGTTAACTTCTTTTTTTTTTAAGAATAACTTCGTCCATCAAAAAAAAATTGTTTCATGTACCAGGAACAATAAGATTTAAGCTCAAAATTATTTTCAAAATATTGGAAATAATTCTTTTAATTTTGAGTTTTTATTATTAATAAATCGTTAAATTTCCAATACGACCGTAATTTTTTTTTAATATTAATACTATTTTTTATTATATAAACAGATAAATATTTTACTAACGTCATTGTTGTTTAAATATTATTAAAGAGTGCGTGTTTTACTATAATTACGATAATAAAACTGAAATTAAAACCCAGTTTTACATAGATTTGTACGCCTCCCTAAAATTCCTTTAAAAACACGTTTGTTCATTTATTCTAAATAAAAAATCATGACAAAAATCCATTATCTTATATTACAAAATTAATTCTCAAAAGTTTTCTCATTTTTTTCCTGTGTTTTGGTATTAGACCAGTCGACAAGGAAATTTGGACAAGCTGGAATAAATTTTATTCTGTTTTTACCTATTAATTTTACACTCTCATACAGGCTCGGATTTAGTCGCTGTGCTGAAAAAAATGGCAAAAAATGTATTTTTTCTTAATATTAGCAAATATTTAACAAAATATGTGGATATTAAAAAATTAATAAGAGTATATAAATACCCTATAAAAAACTTATTTTTTGTACGTCTACTTGTTTTGAAGTTATTGGGTGTCGAATCCTCGAAACCTGAATAATTCTATGAGCACTTAAGAGTGTTTTTATTGTAAGCACCCTTAAACGCATTCAATTGCTTCGAGATGTTATACATTTTTATTTGGCTTTTTTTGTATTACAACTATTATCCTGAGTTGTGGAGGAAGTATCTTTTATAGACACCTCACGTTAGGTTCTATACGTGAGATAGTGTAGGACTCGTCCCTGTTCACTCTGCAGGCAGAGTCAGGGGTATACCTGCTAAACCCTCCTCGGTAATTTGTCCTAGCATTGTATTTGTTCCTTGTATCTTGTACGTCTTGTACGAGTAGAATTACTCCTTTTCGTTGATGCAGTGGGTGGATGTTGGTCTAAAAAGCAAAATTATTAGAAAAACTTTAAGATATTTGACTGATGTGATTATTTTTTGTTACTTACGAGGGGAGGCTCTGAGAGAGTGGAGTCCATGGACTTCAGTAGGGCACAAGCTCATCTGATGCTTAGGGGAGATCTCTTTAGTGGTCTTCTTGGTAGTGCTCTTCTGTTCTTGTTAACTGACCATTTTGTCTGTAGTGTTTCCTGGGCGTATGTGTTGGAACTGTCCATTCTTCTTCCGACGTATCTTCCTTGTACGTCCTTTAATCTGAAAGTATTAGGTTGTTCTTTGAGGAATGCGGTTGAAAAATGTGGTTTCTCCCATAAGGGTTTGATGATCAGAAATGATAGAGGAGCCAATGAAGCATCTAGCCTCTGAAATCTATCTGTGAGCAGAATGTGGTCGATGATAGAGCTTTCTTGGTGCCCTATAAACGTGGAAGATGTGTTGTTGATCCGAAATATGCGGAGATCAATCAGCACAATGGTTAAGAGGACTCTGTTCGCATTGGAGGCACGATCGCCAAACTGAGTGTGTATGGAGTTCATGTCTCCAAGGTGAACCGATTTCTGGAGGTTTGAGAGGTACTCAAACAAGGGCCTCGATAGGATTTGGGTCGGTGAGAGAGTGGGGTGAATGGTATGCCATTCCGAATGAGTACTCGGTCCTTGGGACTTGGTGGGTGTCGTATCCGGCGATGCTTTGAGGGTTTCTTGCATAGGTGTCTAATGGAAAGTTTTTGAGGGTTCTGTTACTGCAGTAAGAACTTTAGTGGCGCTCTCTTGCGGGTTAGACCTGCGGAGTTAACAGTTCCGACTGTACTATCCATCGCAGAGAGGATTTAAACAGGGGATTCGATGGGGAGTAGGCGATTCTGACCTCGTTGCCGAAGCCAGAGAATAGGCAGTTTTGCCCATTAAGAATAGGGTGGCGAGGAGGTTTATTGACGTTTGAGCCTCAACAGTGAGGTTCATGGGGACTGGGGGTTTCAGTACGTTTACCGGTGCGATCTCTTCATGCTTTTTAAGGATTTTGATTCTCTCTGCGCATTTGAAAGAAGGCTGGGGTGGTTGCCTCCGCAGTTGAGGCATTTGGGACTTTGTGGTTGAGGCCAGAAGGAACTTCTGTGGAGGTTACCACACGGGCATTTGATGGGATTGCGGCATTCATTTGCCGAATGGCCATTTGCTGCACAATGCGTACAGAATTTTAGAAAGAAATGTCACATTTATTTTCTCATCATCTTAAAATTAAAGTACTCGGCGCTTTTTTTAAAGGGTATTAGGCATTTTTGCACTATGTCACTTACTTAAGTTTTTTCGTCTTTTTGATGTTACTGATTGTTCAATATAGCTCTCAATATCACCTGAATATCTTAAACATCTGTCTCATATTCCGGATCTGATTCTGGTTCATAATGTGCAGAATATTTTATTGACTATTCTATATCTGTTTCTATATCGTTAGGGAATTTCTCTTTGTAGTTTTCTTTGTCTAATTTAACCCCTTCCAAAGTATTTGAAGCTGCTTTGCGGCAGCCACAAGCTGCGTTACAACCTCTATCGCATTTCGGTAATTTTTGGAGAGCTGCATCTTGTAAAGTAGCAATGGGCATTAACCCATTATTTGAATTTTTCCATCCCCAATGTATGGCTGATTTTTCATTTCCATACAATAGCTGTACCTGATTGTAAGTACGGAATTAGTACAAACTTGCTACGTCTTTGATTTGGCGGCAACGATGCTAGGATTGGTAAGCTTTTGTTAATAGATTGTATGAAACACTGATATCTGTATTAATTTAATGAATCGCATTTTTTTTTTGATCCATACAGATGAAGAAGAAATTGTTCTCCAACTTTCTCTATATCCTCTGGGGATGCGTTTGGGTCTTTAAATACTTGTGAAGCTTTCTGTAATACTTTTTCTTTCTGTAAAACTGAACGGATGTAGTATCGCAGCCACTAAATACGTCTAGAAATAAAACATTGTCCATAATTGAAGCATCCAAATTCATACTATGGGGTGCATACATTCTACTTTACGACTTTCCCTTGCCTGGCTTTATAAAATAAATCAGCGAGACCAATTTAATGCGGTAAGAATTACGAGTTAATCGGTGTCTTACCGTTTTATAGTGGTTTAATTCTTCAATCGCAGAGTTGACAATTAACGTGTTAGCATCTTCATCAGCCTGCTGGACTCTAAAACCTTCATTCGTCAAAAGATTACACATCATTGAGATTATTCGACATTTATTCCTCTTATTTGATAAGAATTTCACCCTGAGGCACAGTTGCCGTCATAATGCTTTTTGCTGCGGCGTTATTACTGCATTCGCTGAGTAATTATCCAAATTGGCACAATATGATTTTCGTTGATGCCACACAATTTTGTGAAGTAGAAATTCTCCGTCTATCACATGAAGAGCATTTTCAGTTCTAGTTCAATGGGGACAAAGTCATCATATGTGGCAGATTTCTCGTCGAAGATTGGAAGTGTATAGGGACATGGTTCGTATTGAAAGTAACCTTTTAGCTTTCTAGCTGTTCCTCAGATCTCTTGAGAAATGAGATTCTCTGGAAAAGCAAAGTGGGGTTAATTGGAATCGTTCTGTTTCCCAGTTTTATTCCTGAGTTAGTAGCTCCAATTACCGATACTCTATTTTTACGTTTAAATTTGATACTACCGAAGTTGGATTCATGGAGATCTGTCATAGTAGATATGCTAAAATCATATACATTTTGAGTAACGCCAGTACTCATAGACCTAATGCCATTGGTAAGTGGAAAGATTGGTGCTCAGAGAACTAATCTGTGAATTTCTCCGTGTCCGCGGTGTATCTTGATGTACAGTTCTGCTATTTATGTACTGTTCTGTGGTATGTAAAAAAATATTAAAATAATCAATTGCTTTCGAAAGATCTAATATTAAAGCCCATTGCGGTATAAACAATAATGAAATAGTGGATAGATTGGCAAGAAATTCAGTAAACAGTAACAACATTTCATATTTTAAATGCACCCGAGAGGATATAACAATTTTCCTAAAAAATCAAATGAAATGAAACAACTATGACAAATCAGTTATAATTCATTTAAAGGCATTTTCTATAACAGTATTCTAATAGAATAGGCATTGAGATGGTCCATTTTGACAGCGTCGAGTCGCTGGATAACTCGTCCATGAGTGGTTTTTATAGATCGCATCAAAGTTTGCTCAATTGTTATGTCGATCCAAATTCATACTCAAAATTTGTCCAAGCGCCTAACTGTGAAGTAGCCTTTTTCAAACCCGAACGATTTTTCCGTGTGCGAGTTATCGTATGCGAAATATTTATGTTGATCGATTTTCAAACGGCAATCGAATCTAATTTTTATATGAACTTAATATTCAGTCAGATTTTGTTTTCGTCTGTTTTTTGTGTTTATTTGAAAAAGGAAAAATGAGTAAGAATAAGCGTATTAGAAATTTGTGTTCAAAAAACGGAGTTAGAATATAGATGATGATAAAATCTGAAAAAAAAGGTCGTTAACTTTATTATTAATTTTTATTTTTATTCATTCTCTGTTTTAATTTTATATAATATTTATTATTATAAAACATCTTTTTAGTTATAGATATCTAAATAGCATGATTCAAATGCTTATCAATAACAAGCTAATAGCTGCTAATTGCTACGAAACATAATGTTGGCAATAGCTTGTAAACAAAAAAAATACTTTTTTAATGATATCCAAAGATCATGAATGTATTTTAACAATACATACTTTTTTCATAACGCTTAAGCCAGATGTGACTCAACCAAGTTTAAAATTTCCTCAAATATTGGTTTAATTACGCGGTATATCTTAACAAAGCCATAACTAGACAAATCATCCATGGGCTCAATCAATGCTTAACATTTGAGCAAGAATCTCGGCCTCTTCATATAGCCGCAAAATTTATAACGTTCAGATTATCGATATTTTTAGAGTACACAAAATTATATAGCATATAACCTATTAAGTGTTTCTTACCCGTTCTTTTTCACTTTTTTCCAACCTTCTGTCATAATTTCGCATGCGGATATTCGTTCCACATGGATTTGACCATGCGATGCATTTCAACCGAAAAAACCGCATACGAAACGTTATTTATCTATTTCAAAATACAGATATTACATTTTCACTCGAAAACTGACATATTGGTGTGCGAAAGTCATTTGCATGTGTAAAAATAGTACCCCTAGAAAACAAATATGAATATAATCATGAAAGCATAATAACAGTTGCATGTTTTTAAATATTCCTGGAATAAAGAAAATAATAAATGACTATAGTATATCCAGATTTTGGTGCCTATATAACTTCGAAACAGGTAATTGCACCGAAAAATACATTGAACATTTTTTATTGCCAATTTAATTTGCTTTAATTTTGGCAACCACATAGTTTACTCTAAATTGTATAAGAACCGAGCTATTAAGAAATAATAAAGAAAACACATTTTTAGCCCCTGGCGGCCAAAGCCGGGCTTTCTGTGGGCGCAAATAAAATTATTTCCAGCTTGTCCTAAATTGCTCCCGATATCAGCTATTTTATGCGACTGGCCTATATGGAATTATAATTTATTTCTAATTTTCAGAGTAATTTTTCAATGGGTAGGCTACCGTTTAATTGTAGAAAAGTGTATATGTTAGATTTTGGACTCGCCCGGCAATATACAACAGCTACGGGTGAGGTGAGAGCGCCTAGAGCCGCCGCCGGTTTTCGAGGCACCGTACGTTACGCCAGCATCAATGCGCATAAAAACAGAGGTTAGTATAGTAAAAGATTATATTTTCATGAAGAAAAATTTCATTTTCAGATTTTTTTGTCTTGCTATCATGTCCTTCTTAGGCCCGGTACTTTGCAAGCTGATTAAGTTAATTTAACAGAGAATTTCGGTACTTTATGCTATGATTATACCTTAATCATGATTTAATGTGGGCGTGTCTCTGTTAAATTTAACATCATCTTTTTTCTTGAATTTAAGCTTTAATCAGAATTATTGGCTCTGAACTTTATAATTTGATGGTTTAGAATTCTGATTTGGCTTGTTCTGTGCATAAATTTGATTTGACATTCGACGACATATTGACAATTTATTTTTATTTCATTAAGAATAAATCGAACTGATTCTTTTGAAAATCGAAACCTTTTATAAAATTCTATATCATCCCACTTATTCATGGGGTCTACACGTTCGTTCACAGTATAAGTTCGTTGATTACGAATATAATCAATAAGTTCATCATCATCATCAAAAATATCGTCTATTTCATGCAAATTATTTAAAATAAAATAAAAATCACAACAATATACACCAAGTCAAGTGAACATTAAAAAAAACTCAAAATTTCCTAAAACTGGTAACTGGCATATATTTAAAATTCGACACGATGTGTAAAACTTTTTCTTTCTAATACATGACACCTATCTTAAAACGTACGTTTAACATTTTACATCAAATTTGAATGAATGCAATTTAATATAAAAAAAGAAGAAGAGATAGTGTTACCACTACTCAAATTTTAAATCAAACATTGATTAACTAATCGTTGTCAAAGTTACTTATAAAGTACCCATTTACTACTTTTCTGTTAATTTGATCATGATTAGTTTAACAATATGATTAACTAATCAAAAATTTAACAAGAGCACAAAGTACCGGACCTTAGTCTAATCAAATCCATTTAGGTTTGTAGTTCCTGGATTCTTATCAAACCCAAACCGTTTTTTTTAAACTAGTAAAAAGATAAAATACACACAACGTCCCCATTAAGTCTTGTTAAAGAAATGTTTTATTAGAAAAACAAAATAATTATAAAAGTATTGTTTTTGAATCTGTTTTTTGTGGAACTAGTATTTTCCACAAACTGGGATTAAAAACTAACAAATTTGTTGAATCAAAAAAGTAATGAAACATGTTATACACTGACTAATAGTCGGTATGACCTCCTCCACGTTGCAATGATATATTGACACGTCTGAGCATTGAAATAATCAAGAGGTTAATAGTGTCTTCCTCTACCGCCGCTACGATTAACTCATCTGCAGTTCGAGGTGGGTGGACTCGATTGTGAATGGCTCTAGTAATGAAATTACACATGTTTTCAATCGGATTCATATCAGGCGAGTTGGCTGGCTAATTCAATCTACTGTGTATCCTGAACCTTTCTTGCGTGATGTGGTCACAAAATTTTTGCCTAATTCGTTACGTATGGGATAGATAATGGGTGTAATAACTTGTACGACGTAAATTTGGCTGGTCATGTTCTGTGGAATGCGAATTAATGGGGTACAGCGGTTTTATATATTATTCCCAAAACATTACGGTACCCCCTTGATAGAAAGAAACTTTACGGGAAAAATTAAGTCGCTGTTGACGACCTGGTTCTCTCCAGACTCTGCCGATTGTTATCACTCACCAGTCAAATTTTCGTCTGTAAATAACACCTACCTTCACTGTTACAAAAACCAACCCCTGTGCTCTCGCTCTCACTTAGAGATGTTCGATACTCTGAAAAGTATCGATACTCAGTATCGATACGTATCGAATGTTCCATATCGATACGATACAATATCGGTATCCAAAGTATCGATACGATACAATATCGGTATCCAAAGTATCGGTACTTAAAATATCGAATGATGGAGTTTCGATAGAAAATTTGAAACGTTGGAAAATATATTTTATATTATATTACACTACCACTGCACACTACTAAACAGTTCTGTCTCTAAAATATAAATGATTTGTTTTATGAATAATTTTAAAGCTAGCCTGTGTATATAAAAAATTATTTATTTTATTAAAAGAATTCTTGACTATCTAAATCTACCCTATGTATTAAAAAAAAATATTTCCTCGGGAATCGAACCAGGAACTTCTATGAGTAAGCATATATGGTAACATTGGATCATACTCCTCACAATGATAAATAATGGCTGTCCGGCAACTATGACGTCCTTGCCTTTCAAATAATATTCGCCTGGCTTATCTTACAGGTAGCCACAGCGCAATAAAATAGCCTTGGGAAACTGAGTTTCAGTTTATTTTGGATTTGGATAGTCCGCCTATCGGTAAATCTCCCAATGAAAAATGTCAACACTATAGAAATATGTTTAATTTAAACCTAATGGTTTCTAGTTAGCCAAGAAATTTATTATCAACTACCAACATTACATTTTTCATGAAAATAGTGTTGCATAAGAACAAGAATAGCTGTTTTAATTGTTGATACGATATTACGTATTTGTGTATCGATACCCTGTATTGATACAGCTAAAAATATCGATACAAAATATCGAGTATCGACAATCAAAGTATCGATACTCTACAGTATCGAACATCTCACTCTCACTGGAGACGATGTCTTGGAATTAGTGTGGGGACCGTAATGGTATTCTAGCAAGTAAATTTGCATAATGGCGTCTTCGAACTGTAGGTATCGATATAACATAGCAAAACTTACCATGAAAATGGCTCCTGTGTGGTGCCTGCGGAGATATTGCACAAAATAACGATGCTTCCTTTCGCTAGACACTCGAGGACGTCCACTACGTGGTCTGTTTTCCACTGTATCAAATTCTTGATATATGTGTACTATTCGCATAACAGATGATCTGGGAATGCCCAAGATTTGCGATATCTGATGATTAGAGTGTCCTGTATTGTGTAAAGCAGTAATTCTTGCTCGACTAAATGCAGAAATTTCATGACCTGGTTTTATAATCCACTAAAATGAAAGAAAGAATACACTAGTCACTTGGACTTGTTATCGTATATCTTTTTATTTTCTTTTATGTTCATGTTCGTGTAATTTTTTGCCGCAATAAGAAAAAACTGACTTTAATCGAATCCTGTGTGTGAAATGTCGATGGATGTGTTAACTTAGATATTTTTTTAATAACATGAAACTACATAATTTTATCTTCACTATTATCTTATTATATCATTTTTTGTCCAAAAAATAATGGTTGTTCTAATTTGTTCTGAAATCTTATCCAGTCTCTCATTTTCTCTTCTAGAATGAATTTTTCTTTGGTCTATGAAATATTGACAATAACCTAATAATACATTTAGTTCACTTCTACTTATCGATCTTTCTAAATTATTTGCTGTCTTTTTTATAATCCTTCATTATGGATCGGCATGACGGAGCACCTGACAATTTATTTTTCGGTCGCCAATGTTTTTTTTTTCACCTTTAATGTCAATTTTATAGCTGTGAGCTCAGAAACTATAAAATCATTTTTTAGGAACCAATTTCAAATTTTACTGTGATGAAAAGTTTTCATGAATAGTTTCGAAACCCAGATTAATCAGTTTGAGTATTTTCCGAGAATATGGTGGATGACATTTTCGCTATTTTTCATACTAAAAAAGAAAATTAGATAATTTCATGACCAAATTAAAGTCTAAATTTCCATCAATAAAATTTACATATAAAAAGAAAATAAAGAACAACTACCATTTATGATAATTTAGTGATTAGAAATAATAATACTTTGGAATTTGATATATTTAGTAAATATATAATCCTTCAGATTCTTTTCATAGAGATGGTAAGTTTACATTTTCTTGTAAATCGTTTAATAAATTTTCCTATCACTAATAGTCCAGTCATTTAGTAGTTTTACCAGAAAAGTTTTCCGGGAGTTTTGCAAATTGGTGAAAAAACTCATTTCCACACTACCATGAAGTAGATTAAAATGGCGCGGTTTTTTTTATTGTGGTATCCCCAGTAGGCCTAATTCACACGCAATGCAATATTGCAAAATTTAGCGCTTTCTCCTATGCTTCGCTCTTCTGAATGGACCAGGTGTTGCGAGTTCATCGTTTTTAGTGCAGCTCGAATAGATAGAAATCTCTTCCACATCGTCCTCTTCCTCGATTTCATCGTACGTTTGCTCGAGAACAGTCTTCGTTTCTTCCTCTTCATCGGTATCTTGTGATGGAAGTTGCGAATTATCATAGGTACCACTTCAATTCGTTCGTATAACGGATCACTTTAATACAGCATTTCAGCATCCACAGGCTCTCCCACGTCCCTTTTTGCATTTGCAAGAAATAAGTTTCAACAAGGTTTCCGGAGCTGGAGGCTCGAGTGTTGTGACAGGAATTAGCCCATTCTTGCTTCTTTTCCATCCCCATCGTTCTGCATTTTGTTGAACTCCATACCACTGCTGAACCTGGTAATAGGTTCGGAACAAATGTTGTCGTGCTGCTGCTTCTGTCGGCGGTAGCGATGCAATATTAAATTTATTTTTATATACTGATTTTGTGAAGCATACATGTCTATAGTTATTTAACGACGTACTTTTTACGCCACTGTGTGTTTTAAAAAAATACGTCAAGTGAGAAGGACGGTATAAATATTATTTTCGTATGCTCGCGTGGTATTCGGTACGATTATATAACGAAATATAACGAATTATATTGTTGACTTTTGCTTATTATAAACATCAAACATTTTAATATGTCAAATTAGTCAAAATGGAAGGATCAGAATTACCAAAACGATTATATAACTCATCATAAATTTAACCAATAGCAGTTACAGTTTCTACTTGGAGCCATTTGCACCGATCGACATCTAAACTTGGTTTTTTAAAACTCGCTTAAATATTTAAGTGAAGTTTATTTTCCAAATCATTGCACCGCACCTTTTTAAAGCGAGCTTTCTTAAGCGAGTACAAGCGAACTATTGATGGTAATTTTGTTTATTTATAGTTGTGACCACTTTTGTGACTAACTTCATAACAAAAATTCTAACCTGACAAAAATTCAAAAACGGTGTAGTGGCTGTGAAAATATAATATATTTTATGTCGCATGCCTTATTTCTGTAATCTGCATGTTTCAAAATGATTGAAAAACGTCAGCGAAGCACTAATTTTTCAAATGAGGAGAAAACAACTATATTAAATATAATAACCAAATATGGAAAGTTAGTTAGCTCTTCGTAAGGATTATTTCGGATATAAATTTGTCTTGGAAAACCGAAATTAATTATTTCAAGAACATCCAAATCGTCTTCAAAAATATCATCGAAATTCATTTGGTATTTTTAATACAAAAGATGTAGTATAAAAAAGGTACTAAAGATTATAACAATGTTACACAAACATCAAGAAGTAACAACACTATAGAAAATTTTGTTATTTAGATCAAATGGCTGGAAACCATAAAAGTTTGGTTATGAAATGAGGCTTTGTAAATTAAAACCGTCAATTCTGACGGTTTAACTTAAACTTTGCTTAGACCACTTTAAACCAAGTTTGTCTGGCTGTACAAATGAATTTTTATTTTGAAGCGAGGCTTACTCTAAAGCTGGGTTTAAATTTAGTCGGTGCAAATGGCCCTTAGTTACCATGTATTGATATATACCCTTGACGATGTTATATAATCGTTTTGGTGCTTCGCATCCTTCTATTTTGACAAATTTGACATATTAAAATAATGTTTGATGTTTATAATAAGCAAACGTCAACAATATAATTCGTTATATTTCGTTATATAATCGTACGCGAGCATACGAAAATAATATTTATACTGTCCTTTTCACTTGACGTACGAGTCTCATGAGTCGGTATAATCGATTAATTTCGATACTCTTGTTATATTACTACTGATTATACCACGTCTTCAAGGGTATATTCACTTATCAATACATGGTAACTAAGTAGAAATTGCAACTGCTATTGATTAAATTTACGATGATTTATATAATCAATAATAATATAATTTGTTAAACACAGTATGTTTAATTGTTTACCTTTTAAATGTCAAATTTGACAATCTTTAAATCTCTTTTTTTTTCAATTTCTATCTAAATCTTCAGAATCTACATTCTTATAAAGGTAAAGGCCCTAATTTGAACTTCTGGATATCTTATCACTTTTTTTGGATCCTTTTTTTTCTCCTTAAAAATGGTTGCTGGATTTAACGCATGATTAAATATCCATTCTTGATTGTTCTGGATTTTCCAATCATCTTTAAAGAAAATATCTACTACTTCAACACAAGTATAATATTTCAACTCGTCTGAAGTCACTTTTTGTGGATTTTCCTACTTGTGTCAAAAGGCCATTCCAACTTCGGTAAATTCGATTTTACCCACATTTACTTTTCTAAGAATCTCCTACCATCTTATTTCTTTGAGTCTTTTTATACTTATTCTGTACATTTTACTGCTGAGTTATCCACTCACCTGTTCTGAGATCAGTTCACTGCAATACTTTCACCCTCAATACTGATAGGTTGTAACTCCACCGCTTGTCAACCTATTGGAACTTCCATCTAGATTCTACGATTGGCTCTACAATCTGGGTACTGCGGCAACGAAAACCAAGTAAGATCTTCCCTTTTTCTTTAATGATCTGCATACCAAGATTTGACTAAGCCTGGCACCTGGCAACAGTCAGACTTTAGTTATTCATATTATATTAAATTTTATGTAATATAATACATTGTAAATACCTAAATTACTACTGTGATCCATCAGGCAGTACTGCCCTAGAGAAACTCGCTTTTGTAACTATTTCTTTGTTATACATTTACCTACGGAAAAAATTACATCTATAATTTATTTTGAATGAAATCACTTGATCTAGCCATTGGCAAAAAGTCTTCATCTACACTAGACGAGTGTAACAATTACGTATCTCTGTATATTTGTTAAAATTCTGTCACTGTTAATACTAACAGTTGGCATAATTATTAAACCTTAAATTATGTTAATTAAATTTTCGGTTAATGATGCTAAATATCTGTTTTATTCTTTGGTTGTAATAAGATAGACGGAGTTTAATTAACGAATGAAATGGTTTATCGGGATTTTGTAGGATGTTACTTCTGGTGAATCATATTTTATAAATTCTCATCAACAATGGAACAGTAGTAACTTCCATAAATCATTTGACTATTATAATTTGTGTTTGATAAAAAATGTATTTTTACTTTTTTTTAGAAATGGGTAGACATGACGATCTTTGGAGTTTGTTTTATATGTTGGTGGAGTTTGTGAACGGGCAGTTACCGTGGCGAAAAGTCAAAGACAAAGAACAAGTGGGACTGATGAAAGAAAAATACGATCACAGGTTACTGTTAAAACATTTGCCGTCCGATCTAAAACAATTTCTCGATCACATTCAGAGTTTGGAGTACGCCGACAAACCAGATTATCAGGCAAGTTAGTCTCTCTTGATTATCATTCTTGAAATGCGTTAAAATTTTATTGTTTCAGATGTTAAAATCGCTATTCGAACGTTGCATGAAACGTAGGGGCGTCAAAGAAAGCGATCCTTACGATTGGGAAAAACCGACGCAAACCGACAATCAAGCGGTTTCGCAAACGGTCACGACGACGACGCAACAAGCGACCGCTCCCACCACCGTTCCACGTCAAACCAGACACACACCCACCACCGATAATAATCAAGAAAATATCGAGCCTACCGACAACAAAGAGGTCAGCACCTTGAATAACTGTAATAACCCTTTTTTTTTGTTTTTTTTTGCATGCACGGATCGATTTTGGTTTTTAATTTTAAAGGTGGAGGTGTAGACCAAGGTAATGCTGATTTAAATACATTATTAGTGCGGAAAAGAATTTTTAATTATTTTCAGATGGTTTAATTAGAAACAAAGTTCGTTTGCGTGTTTAGCCATACTCTATATTAATAAATTAATTCGATGTGTAAAAATTTAAACTTAAATTAGTTAATCTAATATTCATACTTACAATTATAACAACCCTTAGTAAACATACAGGGTGTGTCACAACGAGTTAAAAATATTTGTATGTTGAAAACTACGTACACCATATTTAGGAAAATTTCTATACAAGGCTTTGTCGTCTAAAGAAAATATTTTCAACTTTCGGTCTATACAGATTATTCCGAACCTAACTACCAATTTTGTTATTTTATATGAAACACCCTGTATTTTTTTACATTTTTAGATTCGTTTTAAGAGGCTGATTTCAAAAACCTAGACTAAAAACTAAATAATTTTAAAGTTATAGATAACTTTAAGTAATTGCTTCGACCAAACGACATAAAGTCTGATAAAAGTACGCAACCTTTGATCACCCTGTGTACATTTTGTTCTTATGTCACCAAGTAGAACTCAAAAAGTTAAGATAGGGACAGATAAGCCATTTTATCCGATTTTATGTTGTTTGGTCGGAGCAATCACTTAAACTTAAAAAAATACAGGATGTTCCATTTAAAATAACAAAGTTGTTCGTTACTTTCGGAAAACCCTGTATAGAACTCATCGTGACACATCCTATATAGTACATTTAATTTTATGAATGATTTTTCTGAACTAAAAAAAATTAACAAATTCAAGTAAAGAAAAATAAACGATAGAATGAATAACAATTTTGCTGTATTTAACAAAACTAAAATTTATTTATATAAAATGCAGTCTTTAACAAATGTTCTGATAATGACACAAATTTTTAGCACAAGCAAGAACATCTATTTGGATTTTCTATCACAAAAATTAAAGTTTCCGTTCTGTAGTATAGCTACAATTTTTTTGCAACCCAAATTTCAAATGTTTTGCTGTAGTTTGTATTTCAACTCGAAGATTATAATTGGCTTTGAATATAGATCTCAAAGGAAATTATACCCGCAATATCGAATAGTTTGCTTAGCTGCAAGAACACAGTTTATCCACAATATCGTAATGTAGATAAAAGTAGAAAATTTTTATTTTTTCTAGGTATATATGAAATGAGATACCAATCGTACTTTCATTAGTCTATTTAAAGGCTTACTAAAATCTCTTTTTCTCTTGTGCTTCTAGAACGAGACAGTTTTTAATCTTGACATTATTATTCTAAGTAAAGAAACAAAATCAAGATAATTCGATAAAACTATAAATTTAATCAAACTACTAACATTCTCTGGCCCCGGGGTTCAAATTTCGAGCCTTTTCGGCTGTTTTAGAATTCTTCCATAACGAGATCTTCGTTCTCCATTAGGTTTGCCATTTTCTACCACTTTTTTCCTTACCTCTTCGATGTTTGTTCTTCTACGTCACCATTTCCTTTCTCTGACATCTCTAGCAAATATTCGTTAGTATGGTCGAACCAAGTACCCAGTAGCATTTTTACTTTTACCACTCTGTTATGGTTATCTTTTCCTTGGTGAACTTCCACTATCCTACCTAATGGCGATCAGTTCTGAGATTTATTCGCCTTTAAATATTTTCCTTAAAGATTGTCTTAAAGTTTGTAAATAACACAATCTATTCCTTAAATTTTCCAAATCAATAACTACTTCAGTGGACTCTCCCTGTGTTGGTTTTATAAATTTCGCAGCATCATCCGATGCATATGTTACCGATCTTTGATTTATCACCGACTCTATATTACACAAAATAGTATAAAGTTCCACGTAATACAAGGATGCTTTACTCAATTAAGCTCTTACTTCAGGCCGAGCTCAAATTAAGACGCAGGCGACACAGCACAGCGCAAGGCAGCGAAGCACAGTTTTCTGTAATCTATTACTTAGAACGCACTAGTGCATATTGGGAAGCAGCTCTGCCCTACCTCCCAATAGTACGTTCTAAGTAATAGATTACAGAAAACTGTGCTACGCTACCCTGCGCTGTGCTGCGTGGCGAATATGTCAGTTAGAGAATAGGCCTGTAAGTCCCATGAAAATTAGTACCGTTGTCTGAATAAATTATTTTTGGTCTTCCCTTCTACTTACACTGTTCACTAAGATTAAGACTCGTAAACCAATTACCTATGGTGACATTTCTTGACGTGTTTTTATAGAATAATTGCACTATATCAGCAGCAGAATTGTTTTGATTGTCGATCAGTTCATTGAAATCCAACATATATTTTAACGCTATTTTGTTTTATGCCTACTGTATCTTTTTAAGTAGCTATTTGTTGAAAATCAACCACTTACAAGTCGCTATTATGTTTTAGGCACAACTCGATGCCAGAAGACGTATAGAAACCGAAAATACAGCTCCTCTAGTCACAGATATACAGATAAATGCCACAAGGGGCACGGTTGATAAGAATTGTAATGCAACAGCCGTGGAACAAGTACAAGGTAAGTAATAAGTGCTTATGACTTAAATTATATCTCTTTATTTATCTTCAAGTCATAATTTTCATTTATTTTTTCTTAAATTCATTATTGCTTTCATTATTATTATTCCTAAATATTACTCCTCCTTTTTGTGGCTCATTGAATTTATATTCTTATTTTTTTGTAGTTTTTCTTTCTAAGAAATATTTTCTTTTCAATTTCACATTCAATAAACTGAACATCTTTGTATATTACAATTTTATTTGTATCTTTATTTAACAATATATATGCGCACTAGTTGTATTTTAAGGTACGAGCCGCGGGCATACAACGTATGCGCAAAAACATGTTCACGCACGTGTGCCATATACAATTTTATCTACGACTTCACCTTAAAATTTGTAATTCGTAGATGGAAAAGTACCTTTATACAGACAAGATTGGATATACAATGTCGTCTCGAAGACTAGCATAATTATCCCATTTATCACGTGTTTTCCATTTTTTTTATACTTTTCACTACCTAGCTTAATTAATCTGTGAAGTTCTGGTTTTAAATCTTATATTATAGCGACGTTATTAGAATCAAAGACAACCAGTATTGCTAACAATAATTTCAACACCTAATAATTAATAATAACTAAAACTTAACCTATTAAATAATTAATTACAGGGTGGTACTATGCATATCACAAATCCATTCTTCTACAGATAACCTAATTTAATATTATTACCTTTTTTAAGGCAAGGGGCCGTTTATAAAATACGTTCGCAAATAGGGGGGAATGAGGGATATTGCTTAGCTTGACGAGATGTGACAAGGGGGGTGAGGGTCTAAAGAACGTGACGTTCGCAGTTTATCAATTTTATTTAAAATGTTTTCTTAACTTGGCAGTTCTTAAAATGTTTTCATTACGATGGAAGTAATTCTCAAGCCTGTAAACAAATATATAGATAGCCTGCTTATGTTGTCACAATAAAGACAAAGGTTTTTTACTTACGTTTATTAAAACCGCGTTCATTGCAATCGGAGACTATAGATCCAATATCAAAGAAAATGGCGCTTCTACCTACTCTTTTGTTGTCAAAACAATAACAACTAAATGTAAACCAACTTGAGACACCTCGGACCGACAGTAAATTTAATACAGAGTTGCACTTCCAGACCATGATTGGGTAGTTGCTGCAATTAATCCCATCTCTATATGCTATTGAGCCAAATGTTTTTGGTAAGCCTTCAAAAGTTACCTATTCAGGACCAACATTTATAGCCATTCGAAGTGGTAAGCATTCTAGTTCCCCTGCCAAGACACATGCCGATGATTGACAAACATCTTTGAGTTTAAATCATTTAAAAGTCTTAACACAACCATTGGCTCAACAAAACCTGTTGTAATAATCTCTGCTGATAGTGGACCGAAAATCCTTGGTACGGAAAATTAATTTTTTATGCCATCCAGCATTTTCGTTTATTTATCGTGACTAATGCACCAGGTAGGAGCGCTTACAGTCGTGTCGAAAGAAGAATGGCTCCACTTAGTCATGAACTTGTTGGTTTGATTTTGCCTCATGCCTCATTTAAATGCATGTGGCAAATCTATAGATGAGAATTTAGAAAAGAAAAACTTATGCAATGACAACTTTAGCTGATGTTTGGAAATCTTTAAAAATGGCGACAAAGTGCAAGTCTTAATCGATGATTGGTATAGTAAACATGTTGTGTGTTTCAATACTTACTTCAAATTGTACAATGCACTAATAAAAACTGTTGTGGTCAAACAAGAAGTAGTTTAAGATATTTGCTTCCAAAAGGATTTTTGCCTCCACCATTTAGAATGCAGCAAACTGAAAACGGATTGATTGCATCGCAAATAGATACTGATGATGGTATATCTTGACCTACTTGCTCGTTTTGCCATACATCTTTAGCCTAAAATCGCAGATTTCGTCCCAACTTCCTTATGATTGGTTCTGTCCATTGGTCACAATAAACTAGCAAATAGTACATGTAAAGAATGTGGTCTATATCACACCTCAAACAAAACTTTGTTTCAACATTTGAAAAATTTACACCCAAAACGAAAAGAAAAAGATGAGATGGTTCCTCGTATACAACCAACTCGTATCGCAGCTCGTCGAGCTCAACAGGTCCTATGCATATTAGGAGATGATACCGAAGATGTAGAGTAGATAGATGAAGATGAACTGAGGGGAAACTTTACAAGTGAAGAAAAATATACAGCAATACCGTTTATAGACATTTCTGAATATTTAAAGAATCCTTGGAGTTTTAGAAAGAAAATGTATCTTTTTGTTCCATTTATTACTTTATATATGTTTATTTAAATTTTTATTTTCGAAATAAAAAATATTTTATATCATTCGTCTGTATGCTATTTTTAATTACAAGAAATCGTTTATGGGGGGGGGGGCTAGCTTTTGTGACTTATCTTTGTTAGGGGGTCGCTGAGAATGTGACTTAGCATGACGCTGTGGGCGGAAGGGGTCCAATAAGTTAAAAATCTGCGTGAACAAATTTTATGAACGGTCCCCAAGTCGTAGATAAAGAATATTATTGTCATTATTTTTACCAGGAAGGTTTGGTAATTATTTAGTTATTTTATTACGTATTTATTTTTTTGCAGCTCGTAAACGACGAGCGACCTCTCATTTGGATCAACCGCCCGATAGGCTCGACAACGAGGCCGTCGCCTCAACCAAATCGACATCGGAAGCCGTCAAAGCGGCTCCGTTGCGCAAAAGTCAATCGGGAGTCGCGACGCTCGGACGATTGCGTGTCGTTACGCCCGTCGCTACGCCAGCGCAAACTGGAAGTCTGGTGGATTCCCCGGCTACTCCGGAACAAGAAAGACCTAGAAGGAGACAACCCTCGGCGGCTAGAAGTTCGCGCTCGGGGATGAGAGATCAAAGTTTGACGCAGTTCGCTGTAATGGATGATGAGAATGTTAGTCAACAAGTAAGTTTTTTGTGTTAAGTAATTTCTTAAATTTAGGTAAATGAAGATAATTTCGACATATTTTCTGGAGAGGTGCAAAATTGCTAAATTTAGAGATTTTTCCGATGTATTTTTCTTGTGTTTCCAAATTAAATATTTTTATCATACCCTTCTTGTGAGGTACAAAAGTGCTTTACAAAATTTCTTTGATGTTAAATTTAAGACTAACAGCAAAATCCCTAAATCCAGACTTTCCTCATGCCTTTTTCTGTTACGAAACTTTGTGATCTGTCTCACTTCTTCTTCATAGATACCTATAAGTAATTTTTGGTTAAAATTTTAGGGAACAGTGGATTATAGTAGCAGTTTGATGTCCACAAGAATTATAAAAATTATTAATATAAGTATTTGACAAACTTGTAGCAGAGGCGTGTGAAAATTTTAGAAAAAATCCCGGTAAGAACAGTGTAAAAACAAATTATTTTAGTTAGGAACAGTGTAAAAAATAAGGAGGTGATAATAAATATCCATTGTTTAGTTTAATTACGTCTTTCTTTTATTATCAAATTTAAATTTCTTTCATATAATTTCTTTATTTACACTGTTCCATTTGTGTTTTTTTGCACTTTGTTTTTTACACTGTTCTTAATAAATGAAAATTAAATAATGTGTTGAAAAAATAAATAAAATTTTAGCCCTAAAGAAATCAAAAAACGTCGATAAAACATAATTGATCGATTTTCTGTATTTGTTGTATAATTTAAAAATTATCTACGTGACATTGTGCACATTTTTACAACAATTTAATTTATATCCAAACATCTGCAGTGGAAACTGATAAAAAGGGTCAACAAGGAACATATAAAAAAACAGCGCTCTGAGGGTTTATCTAATTTATCTGTGGGGTGGTTGAAAGGGATGAAAATGTTTTTTTGCGATTTTTCGTGATTTCCGGAGAAACTTGAAGTTGTAGCTTATAAAAAACCTAAAACTTTTGTATAGGTCACTTTTGAACATAACATCGAAATTTTCGTGAAAAATGCGGAAGTTCAAAGTAATTTTTTTATTTTCATAAATCATCGACTTTGATGAAATTTTGTGAAAGTATTCGTTTTTATGTCTTAATAACAAAAAAAAAATGAGATAAAGAAATTAAAAATTTTTGAGATATTAATTTCTTTCGGTCAAACACACGAAAATTAATAAAATGAAATATTCATTGTTTTTGGTCCAACACTTTTATCCAAATTAAAAGTTGAATGGCGAAATTTTTTCGTACAGAGTTCTCCCTGCGCATTTTTTTCGATTTTACATGTAATTTTTGATATAATGATAAATAATTACCCCCACAGAGATGTTTAAAAAACGTTTTACAAATGTGCACGACCGACCGTTGGGACAGTTTTAAAAACGATCGTTAAAATACCCGATAACGTTTATAATACGTTTTTCTCTAGTGCACAAATTTGTGTCGAAAAAAGACGTTTAAAAAACGTTTCAAAACGGACTAAATAAATGGTTCGACAAAAGACGTTTTTTGGACGTATTTTAGAACGTCCACTGGACTAAAGTTTTTAACGGTGGTTTTAAAAATGACTTTCTTTCTCAAAATATGCTTTTGAGGACACAAAAACACAACGTCTTTTGAACGTATTTTACAGTGGTTATAAAAACGACATACAAAAACATTAAAAAAACGTAACATTTTGGCTTTTTTGAAAATATACTTTTAAGGACCTAAACAAAACGTTTTTTGGGCGTTTTTACTCGTGAATTTAAAAACGACTCAAATAAAACTTCCCTATTGTGACTTCATAAATATAAAAAGTATTCTGACATGGACATTAAGAAAACGTTTAGTAGTCGCTTTTTATCGTAGGTTTTAAAAACGTCTTGAATACTGTGGCGTAAAAACGTTTTGTTTTTAATTCATGAGTTCGGACCTTTTGTCGACATATTTTAGACGTTTCCCTTTTAAAAACGTTCTTGCAGAAACGTACGTTTCTTTATTTCCCTTTTAAAAACGTTCTTGCAGAAACGTTTATTTTGGTCCTTGGACGTTCTGACGTTAAATGAAATATAAGAAAACGTCAATCGGAGCTTTTGTGCTATTAGGGTTGTGAGGGGATTACCGGACCAAACGATATATACCCGTTACTGACTGTCTGAACTCAGTTCACTCACTTACGCACTCACTCACTCACTTCAGACAGTCAGTCATTCATTCTTGATTCGTTATGATTCTTGACTCATTATCGACGAGTTATCGATTTATGATATAACATGTACCAGTGAATAAATTAGTTGTTGCAAGTATCTACTGTTTATCTTCCCAACATATTCTACATGGCTACCTTACTATCCCACATTACATGGCGCTCCTAGACCATTACATTACACTACATTACATATGGGGTAGAGGCTGTATTTTAGTAGATTAGGATGGGTGTTCAGTTACGGCTACTGCCTTCTACTGTCTGTTGTATTGTTGGAATACTGGTCTTGATGGATCAATTAGTTTGTGACCTACCATAGTGCATTTGATAGTGTTCGGAGTATTTTAGATTATCCTTGTTGTATGAGAGCAATACTAGATTTGCGCCGCATCCTTTTTACTGTGTTCAAAATTATATATAGGCACTTAATGCTATTGTTTTGATAACAAAATGAATCTGGTTCATTCTTCGCTTTCATTTTTTTGTGTCATCTCTTTGATGTGTTCAATCTTGGTACTCATTTATTTAATGCTCTTTAGTGTCATTTCCTTTTTCAACGTTAAACATGGTTTGTGTTCTGTTAACCATTCATGATAAAGTCCAAATTGTAACTGAGTATTTAAAGTGCATAGAAATTGACTAATGTAACTTCCATCTAGAGGATATCTCACTGGATCAGTCTCTTTTTTTCAACTCTTTTCAACAAATCTGAAACAAAATTGATAAGATAGTAGAACACTCGTTTCTTTATTGTTGTTATTAGAACCCAAATGGTACAATTTATAGTGACAAGCTTTTTAATTTTCCTATAATATATTTTGTCCACGGCTGTTTTATAATGAAGCCATTTTTGAAGAATTTTCTAACTTAAAATGGTATATATTATACACTAATAGCAGTGAATAATCATTATTCACTACTTTTTATCACCGCTCCTCCTATGCTTAGCCAATGAGATATAACGATTATAAATTTTATCCATTTTATTAGTAAGCCGCGACTGTCATCCAAATGTCAAATTAATAATTTAAATTGAAATGTCAAACTTTTGACTGCAGAATATTTTATTAAATTTTTACTAAATTGTAATAAAATAATGGATTTAGATAGTGAAAATGAAATGTGCTTAACACCTGCACCGCCAGAAGTAAATATCAAGCTCCATACAAGTAAATAATTCTAATTTTTATGCCAACAATCAAAAATTTCAACAAATAATCAGAATATTAATGTTAACGTTAATCCTATTCCTGCAATTAACAACAAATTTTTCAAATGTAACTATTAACATAAATAATTGATGTTAAATTGTAATTATATAATATTAATATACTATCTAATTATGTTATAAATATTAAAAATAATGTTCCATCAATGTTTGCCAATAAAAGTTTATTAATAAATACCTACAGTCGTGGACAAAGTACAGTATTCTACTCGCATATAATGGCTATTATTCACACGGGTGATTTACGAAACTCGCCTGCGGCTCGTGTCGTAAACTTCACCCTTGTGAATAATAGCCATCATTATATGCTTGTTGAATAATATACTATTCTTCTTCAGATGACTCGAGGTGGAGCGCTGACGCTGGCGAGTCAGTGGAAATCGCAATTCGATGACAGCGAAGAGACAACGGACAATGAGTGGAAACCGGAAAGTCCGGAACACCGAGGCGCTTTGGGTGCCACTTCGGAAGCAGCTGCAGCTATTCTTCCTCCAATTCTCAGTAGAATAAGCGAAGATTCTCGTACTAGTCATAGGAAATACATAAATATCGCCGGTATCGAGGAATATCCAGAACTAGTCGGTAAGAATTAAATAGTAATAAAAAATAATATTGATTTTATTTAAAAGTACGTTATAAATAATTAATAATTCTAGGTTTAATTTAAATTTGTCTTAGATGGATTTGTAGTTGTTTCGAAATTAGTGCATGAGTTGCATGAATTTTTGCTGTTTTTTTTACGTAATTTTGACCAAAATAGAAAACCAGAGGCAGTGTCGGATTTACCAGTAGGCCGCCCGCTGAAGGGGTATACCATATATATTTTTTGTTTAAAACGTACTCGCACAAGACCGATATAAAGTTTGAACCTTATCCGTACTGTGATTATTTCATGCGAAGCCGAATAGAAATTTTGACCTAGACTCTACAATTCTGTAAATCCGGCTCTGACCACAATATGGTTCCCTTTTTTATTTTTTTCTACGGTGTGACGAGCTTTCTTTCTACAAAAGATACTTGACGTCACTATGACACCCTCGGCTTCGGTATTTCTCTAGATTGCCCCGGGCGCCAGATTTTTGGGGTGGTTTTCTCCACCGACTCTTGATCTACGGTCTCAAGAGTACCTGGGTAGCAACAGATGGAGGTTACAATAATTCCAGGGGTCTGTTGTCGTAGACTGTTTAGCGATGCACGGTGTAAAACAGGCTTTAATTGTTTCACAGTGCCGAACCTGAATTTACCGGTTGCTTGTATTGTAATAAAAAAAAAAAATTGCAAATATCTATATTTCTTTTATAATTATTAGTTCTTGTTATAAGCTAAGTTACACTAACTACGGAAAGCTATTTAAAAAAATTGTATATTACTTCTTAGCAATAAAACCAAACACCACAAGTTATTTACAGTTAAATGCGTTTTACTATGATTGAAGAAAGTGCAATAATAATATGTTTTAAAAGCAGTATGAAACAGCGTACAAATCTACAATAATGCCGGTTATGAAATAAGCCGGTTTAGCGGAAAAATGCTATCTATTAGAAAAGCATGATTGGATCAGAATAATTATTAACGAGGAGAAAAGAAACTATCAAAAGAAATAAAATATCTCCGGAACCTTCAGAATATTGACTTTTCCTTTTTTAATTCCGGATTCTCTGAGCAAAGGCCCCCTATGATCCTGCTTAGCAGAGACCACTAGGGCGATGCTCTGAAATCCCTGAATCAAAGCCAGAAAAGTCAACTATAAGGTAGTCTGGAATGACAGCCGTATGAGAACCCACTTAGCGGAGAACGCAAGGGTTGCCCTTCCAAAAGACCTGGGATCTAAACCCGACGATATTCTAATCCCCGATAGTCCCTCTTATCCCTACAAGGCACAATGATAACAGAAAATTCAATAGAAGCAAATTGAACGTTTATTAAAATAAAAGGGCTACAATCTTCGGAACTTGGCAAGCGTTAAATGTGGTTGCAGATAAAAGCGAATAAAAATAAATTTACAAAATGTTTTCTCTTACCTAGTGTAGACACACACACTAATCAGTTTCGTTGGTCTTATCAAGAGTTAATGCCGGTTCACGGTATCACAGATTCGGAGTCGGTTTCGGTATTTTAAAAGATCTACGCGGAAAGAGAGAGAAAAAGCCCAGAATTTTCGTGGCTCCTGCCTTTTATCAAATTTTTCAAACCCCACTTAGCAAAACCCCACTAAAATAAAAATATGCGCGGCAGAAAACGAAACTGATTTGTGTTAAAAATTAATTTACAGAACTACAAAGGAGTAGCAACTAACAGGAGTAAGAATAAATTAAATACAGTAATTTCCAAAGGAGTAGCGATTAACTAAATTGAATAAAGTAATTGAACTGATTTAAAACAAATAAAATAAGAGAGGGTGTTTACGGTTAAAAAAAAATTAAAATTATACTAATTATACAGGGTGAAAAATAACTTCGTTACAACGGACCGGTTATTATTTATTTTTCTATATAACCTTAATATAGTTTTATAAGAAGCATGCTTACTCGCGGACTTACGTAAACTAATCGTAACTAGATAATATTCTCCAAATTACAAGTTAAACGCATCTTAACTTACTCCATCAGAATTCCGTTTGACTTGAATTAAGTTTTTCCTTTTTTTATCAGCTACTTTTATATGTAATAATAATAATAATGCTTTATTCACAATCATTATACAAATACCAATAAGAATACAAAAAGAAAAATGAACAAAGCTAATTCTCAATAATTGTCTACATTTGCTTTGATCATACAAAAAATATAAAAGCCATACTAAACTAGTAAAAGGAATAATCTCTGCGCGATTTTTCAAGACTACGGCCCGTTTCCTTCAGGGGAAGAAAGTCCGATTCCAAAAGATGGGAATTTTTCCAAAAAAAATTTTTTTTAAATGTTTCAATTTTTTTAACGAGTCCCATGCTATATGGATATCAATCGACGCGTCTTGACTTGTACAACGCCTTAAAAAAATCAGTATCGACAAATGGGCTTTCGTTATCGAGGAATCTAGAATAGAATTCACTTTGTAGGCGGGCCCAGGATCCTCGGACCCGAAATAGCTCTTCTGATACAGCCCTCTTTTTTTGAATAAAAACCCATGGCTGAAAGAATTTTCCAGATCGGACGTACCATTCTCGAGTTATCGGACGTACCATTCTCAAGTTATCGTACGCACAGACATCCACACTGACATTTTCGCGGAAAATCAATTTTCTCCACGTTTCATGATATTTATTTGGAGCAAAAAAAATCTTTGCACGATAACAATACTACGGTTTGCCCAACTTCACTAAAAGTGAAGTGTGAGACAAATATATAGTTTAAAATAATTGAGGATCATGTATGTACGCTTGACGGTGCATAAGAGTAACAAAGGTGTAAAAACAACATGAATACAAATAAAACAAATAATTATTATCAAAATGAACACGAACTTATAAAAACGATTGATTAATTCTTAAAAACCTTCGCCTGTCCGACAGAAACTCAAAGATGCCTGAAAACAAGTCTTTACCCAACGAAACACAAAAATTTACTGATTATTCTGGGATTTTTAACAGTAGCTAAACTGGCCATTTACTGATAAAACTTATAAATTCTTAGAACATATTGACATTTGACAAAAAAATGAATAAATCTTTGTATTTCTCTGTGAAGTTTAGTCATATGAATTCCGGCGAGGCATCAATGTTTTTGTCAAAAAACGTGTCCAAAAATAGCCAAGCCTTGCTGGGTACCATCCTTGTATCGCCAATGAAACTTAAAATATATAACACATGTTTTCCTAACTAAAGAGCTCCTTGTTTTTTGTTTTGACTAGTCAATTGTATTCGGTGATCATAAATATGGTCACATTTACACAATATATTTTACTGCGTGTTTTTCAACTCTTCTAGCGAGAAAGTTGTGGGTTAGTTTTGATTTTTTCCATTTTATATGTTTTTTTGAGTGCTAAATCCGAATCTAACAAAATTTTGTGACTAATATTGAACAAAATGCAAAATAATCCAGTTTTTGGCGGTTTTTTGCTTACAACTGGAAAACTTTCCGTAAATAATCTCAAATTAAAGCACATATACATATTTCACTATTTAATTGTTTCCTTCGACACACAGTTCGGGCTCGTATACGTCAGGTCATTTTTTTTCTAAAAATTACATAATTTTGAAGTTATTTAATGAAGTACGAAACACCTTCTATATAAGATGAATAAAACCCCAATGAGGGAACCACATCGACCATTTCCTTGAGCCATACTTCTTGTACAGAAAATTAATCACTTTTTCTGTATTCGCTGTTATACAAAAAAATGAGGATCAGTAATCATAAAATTTATATTATATAGCCTATGATCATATTATGAGCAGTTAGAGTTGTTGGGTATTGTATATTTATTTGTGTGCAGAAAATGACGACTAAAAAAGAAGAAACATCAAAGAGACCGCTTCGAATTGAAACAAGTGGT
The DNA here is from genome assembly GCA_963243735.1 of Neocrepidodera transversa. Lineage (NCBI taxonomy): Eukaryota > Metazoa > Arthropoda > Insecta > Coleoptera > Chrysomelidae > Neocrepidodera > Neocrepidodera transversa. The sequence goes on along the minus strand of OY725354.1, from coordinate 18,070,701 downwards.
CTTAGCTGTGGTCATAAATCAAAATAATTTAATAAATTCCAAAGATTTTGTGTTGTAAGCACAAATTGTTGTCAGTCAAAAAAATAGTTACAACTTAAATGATACCCAAAAGTTTATTTTTATGAAGAAATAAAACCAAAGTCAAGTACCACAGATTATTTAATAATAAATTTAGGAAACTTGCAACTAGTTTCGGCAGAAATCTGCCATCTTCAAGCCAACATGGTTACAAATGCGCACTTAAAACTAATTAGGGTAAGAGGAAGAAAAAATATATTTAGGAGTTTTTTAAAAAGTGGTACTGAAACGTTTTTGGAAAGGAATTAGTTTTCTCCTGTTACCTATTTTCACACAAGATCTAATTCCTGTCAAGAAACGTTTCCAGTACCACTTTTTAAAAAACTCCCAAATATATTTTTTCTTCATCTTCCCCTAATTAGTTTGAATCATGTTTTAACACTTGGTATAATTTAAATTCTCCCATTTTATGTAATTTAGTTGGGCTGAAAATGGGAGATTCTGCCTAAACTAGTTGCTAGTTTTCTAAATGTATTATTAAGTAATCTGTGGTACTAAACTTTGGTTTTATTTCTTCATTGGTGGACCACATTTGAGATGATAACCTTCTTCAGTTAGTTTATTTTTATGTTAAATCTATATCTGTCGTCATCTATCCTATCATTGAGCAACATACTACTAAAAAAATGCCCGTATTTATAGTCGAAACTCAATCTCCGACTTGAGTCGTGCTTGGCCAAGCTCTACTCAGGACTCGAGATTGGATGCATATTATAGTCCGATCTTCGTGAATTCTCGGCGAAGGAAATACTCAAGACGCATCTCAAGCGTAAACTCAAAAGTAATTAGATTTTCTATGTTGGCCAACATGAAAAATTTGAAAAAAGAAGAATAACTACAAAATTGTTTGTGTATTTTATGACAATTGTGACCCATTTTCATCCCATTTGTCGTGGATTTTGATGCCGTAACGCTATTTTGAGTATTTTCTTTATTGTTTGCGTGTGAATTTCGGACTTTTTTGGACTTATTAGAATTATTTTTATAAATTAAAATTGTAATTATATAAAAGTACATATATCAAAATTTACATAAAACAATTTGTTTCAGCCTAAAACATTATGATTGATATTTTGTCTCTTTTGCTGCTGGATATTGGGTATATATATATATATATATATATATATATATATATATATATATATATATATATATATATATATATATATATATATAAATTCTCGCAACCGCTCAGTAATACATTCTGAAACCCTTTTTATTGTGCAGAAACAGTCGGCTGGCTTATGCCCCGTAGATCTCCACTGACCAGCTAAAACGATTTTTTTATCATTTTCACAAGATACTTATTCAAAATAAAACTTACTTGAAAATTTCCAGTAATCACTATTAAAATTTTTATTCTATTACAAACACAATCTAACCACAAAATAACAAGACAAATGTCAGAAACCGCGTCTCAAGTCGAGCTCAAGACAGGTCGCAGGCTGACTGACTGACATTTTAATAAATACCAAGACATTAGGACTAGCCGAAGACTAATATTTATAATGGTTTTATTAAAAACTAATTGGAAAAATATTTGGAACGACTACAAACAATCACTACACTCAGATTCAATCTAATATAACTTAATAAAATTTCCCACATTTCTGAATTTGAAGTGTCCAGGCAATACTCTGTTTACATTAGTAGGATGAGATTGAACCATGGAGTGTTTCCCTCCCCATTATTTATAATTGGTGCCCTTACATCCCCTTTATGTCATGTGACAATAATTCAGTAGGAGATCTTAATCATTTGATATTTGCATGCTACAATCACAACCAATTTATAAATAAGTAAAGAAGTCCAGTACCACAGAAATATATTTGTTAAATAATTTCAAATGTGAAGTTGGCAAATAGTTTCGGCTTCCGCCATCATCAGGCCATAAACATCATATAGCAAACAGTGGAATAAAATTTAATTTCGTTTAGCAACATTTAAAAAAATTTTAATTAATAAAGTTGCGGGGTACTGAATATAAAATATTAATAAGGTTAAAAAGTAAAAAAAAATTTTTGGAAATTAAAATTTTTTGGGGAACACGGTAGTACCAAGTACAAAGGGAGAAGGATCAGGGGAATCCTGACCCAAACCAGGCCATAAGTGGCATTTGAAAAATATTTGTGCGGCGCGGGAGCCAGTCGAATATCCCACGTAGGGGTAGGAGAGAACACCTACGTTGGGGGAGCGAACCCACAAAGGCAGCTCGAAGGAGTTTAAAATGATAATAAGTTGTACTACCCTGGCACAATTAAGGGCAGTAAGTGGTAAAAACAGCCATACAACAAATGTGCGAGTGACCCGAACATTAGATAAATGTCAACAATTTTTTACTTTTTAACCTTATTAATATTTTATATTCAGTACCCCGCACCTTTATTAATTAAAATTTTTTTAAATGTTGCAAAGCCAAATAAAATTTTATTTCACTGTTTGCTACATGAAGTTTAGCCTGATGATGGCGGAAGCCGAAACTAGTTGCCAACTTCACATTTGAACTTATTTAACAAATATATTTCTGTGGTACTGGACTTTGTTTTTCTTTACTCATTGGTTGACCACATTTGAGACATGGATAACCTGATGAATTTAATTTAATTTATAAATAATTTAGTTTCAAAATTAATAGATCTAGGTGTCGCTTTTTCAACTAATATTATATTACTATTGAGCACAAGTAATAAGAAAATTTTTGATATTTTGATCAATTTTATTAAGGATTCCAAAATTAATATATATATACTTAAAAAAATTTAAATAAAATGGATTTAATCCTATGAAAAATTCTCTCTCCCTCACACACGCAATGGTTTTATTATAACAACGACTAATCTGATTTGTCATGTTTTAATATTTTTAACAAATTGACAGTTAAAAACATTGATTTCAAATGAGCACTTTTCTTTACTTATATTAACAGTCTAAATATCTACATTCAATTTAATTAATTTTTGTTATTTTTATTTGTAGACATTGTTGGCACTGACTCCAAAACGCAAGAGAATGTCTGTCAATTGTTATGATCACTATGGATTTTATTTTATCTGCTTTATAAATCTTTTTGCTTATTCATTGCTTTTTATTTTAACTTTTTTTAGCTTTTACTAACTTTTGTTGTGTCGTAGAATAATAATTCGAAGCAACTACAAAACTTCTATCCATAAAAATTTAAGTTAAATTTAAGCTGGATTTTAGTTTCATAAATGGTTTATTTAGTTAATTGCACTAAAAATGTATGATCATCTTGTTATTCTTAAAAATGTTAATTCCGTTTCATTTTTCTCTATAGTATTCACTCATTTTTAAAACATCGGATAGCCAAAATCAATAAATAAAAATAATTTCAATAAAGCTCTATACCATTGATCAAAAATATATATAGATCTTTATCTATGATAGTTGCACAGAAAAAAAACATTTTGGATTGTATTATAATACATAAAGTTATTATCACAATATAAAGTATCTGATTGCGCTTCTATGTTAAGTTTGTCTTTAATATGTTGGTTATCCTTTCGAAAGTTTTAGTCAAGTCTCTAATTAGAGTGTTTTAGCAGCTCACCAGCTAACGTTACCGTTAACGCTAATCCTCATTTCGAACAGATTGCGCATGCTCACGTAAAAATAAAAATAACGGTATACGGTAAATTTTCTGAAATAGCGTAATGTAATAGCGGGTCCCCCCTTAACTCAAATTCTGTTGAATTTGAAACCTAAATTCCGCGAGTTAAAAATTTTTTTTTTCAAATTTTGTGACTTGTATTTTCAGTAACTTTCCGCGATATCTGAGGATTTTTCCCAATTTTCGGGGATTTTTAAATACGTGATAATTTTTAGAGTTTCTTGGAATTTTTATCTAAGTTAAAAATTGGGCAAATTTTTGCAATTTCTTACAATTTTACCAACATTGAGAATTTTTAAAATTTCTGATAATTTTCACAATTTTTGGAAATATATTTTTAATTTGTTTTTGCAATTTTGGGAATTTTTGTATTTTCAGTAACTTTCCACGATTTCTGGGATTTTTTCGCAATTTCCGGGGATTTTCAAATGCCCGATAATTTTTAGTTTTTTGGAATTTTTATAAACTTCGTAATTTTTGTCCAAGTTGAACTTAATGGTTAAAAATTGCGCAAATTTTTGCAATTTCTTATAATTTTACCAACATTGAGAATTTTTAAAATTTCTGATAATTTTTCCAATTTTTGGCAATATTTTCAATAAAATTTGCAGTCTATAGAATTTGAAACCAAAATTCCACAAGTTTCAATTTTTTTTTTGCAATTTTGGGAATTTTTGGTATTTTCAGTAACTTTCCACGATTTTTAGAGTTTCTTGGAATTTTTAGCAAACTTCCGAATTTTTTCAATAAAATTTGCAGTCTATAGAATTTGAAACCTAAGTTCCACAAGTTTTAATATTTTTTGCAATTTTGTGAATTTTTGTATTTTTAAAAACTTTCCACGATTTTTGCGGATTTTTCACAATTTCTGGGGATTTTCAAATGCCCGATAATTTTTAGTTTTTTGGAATTTTTGTAAACTTCGTAATTTCTGTCCAATTTTAAATTTGTTTTTGCAATTTTGAGAATTTTTGTATTTTCAGTAACTTTCCACGATTTTTCGCAATTTTCGGGGATTTTTAAATACCTGATCATTTTTAGAGTTTCTTGGAATTTTTGCAAACTTTGGAATTAGGCAAATTTTTGCAATTTCTTACAATTTTACCAACATTGAGAATTTTTAAAATTTCTGATAATTTTCACAATTTTTGGAATTATTTTCAATAATTGACACATGACATAACCTAAAATGCAGAAAAACGCAATTACTTTACCAAAATTCTATTTTTACATTCCCTTATTTTATACCCTAACCATATTTAGCATTATCTGAACTAAAACTCTGTATTAACGCAGATGCTGATTACAACTTATTTGGCCTTTTCTGCTTTTGCTATTAATTGATAAACAGACCTATTCTTTTATTTTTTTTAATCCATTTAAAAAATCTATAGTGATATTATATTGATCTGTACTCTGAAATGTTTGAAAAAATGTTCTTTAAATTGTTTTTAATTAATTCAAGAAATGTTCGATGAGATTTTGTCGATATGTAATTTGAAATGTGTGAAATTCAGAATTGCTATTTTGTGTGAAGACTCTTCTAATATCCAAATGTGAAAACTGCCTCATCTAGTTGTAACCCAGATATTCTTACAATTTGTAATATAAAGGTTACTTTTATTAAAAATTGTAAGCTAGAGGGTTCTAGGTCGCAAAGGTGCTGGTGCTAACACAAGTGTATTAGAAGAGTCCTTATACATGATAATAATTTTGAATTGATTTTTATAGTATTTACAGTGGTCCTTTAACAAAAATCGTGCCTTCAAGATTAAATTATGTGACCTTTTCGAATGGGCAACAGAAATTACCATCAAAGCCGTTATAGAAGAATATTTCAAAGAAAAAAATTTGATAATTAAGATAAATAATAATGACTTATTTTGAATAAAGTTCTTAACATGAACTGCCAGTTTTATATCTATTGTATTTTATATTTTTAAATATTTAGAATTATTAATGTTAGATAAATTAATAAATATATTTAAATTTATGTATTTTATTCCCAATTTCTTACAATTTAACAAAAACGGCAAATTGATTTCTTGAGAAACATACGATAGCTTGATATACTCTGTCGGACGGAAAACTGAACGCTAATTAAGATAAAAAATGAGAGTTTAATACCTGTTATAATATTTCTACTTAAAATTAACAACTAAATAGTTTGCTAAAGGTCTGCGCCAATCAAAATGACCTTGAAACTACTGTATAATCTTCAGATAAAAAATTTAGTGTCGAATTTCAAGTAATTTTTGAAATATTTCTACCGGGCGCTCTGATTGTTACGCAATTGCTCATCATTAGGGGTCAAGGTCTGCGGCAAACGAAATGACCTTGAAAACGGATTTATATGATCGAATCAAAGATTTAGTGTCCAATTTACAGTAATTTTTTGAAATAGTTAAATTCTAACTGGATCCTCAAGTTATTACTAATGTCGCAAAGTTAGCGCCAAATTGAATGACCTTGAAAACGGTTAATATATCATCAATTTTGTTTAATTTTCAAGTCAACTTGAAATAATTGTTAGAATTGATCTGTTTTGTTTAAAGGACCAAGCGCTTATCTTCTGGTGGTTGGGCCACGGACCGATTTTTTTTAAAATTTGGTACACCTATTTCTTGAGTTATACGCTTCATTTTTGCTCATTGCTTCATTACTCTAAAAATACAGGGTGGCCATAAAATTGATTTTAGCTACATTAACTGTGGTTTACTCTCCTTTAAATTAGTAATTTTCTATTCACAAATACTTATTTTAAAACGTGAATTATAGTCAAAGATGCGTTTAAATTTAACGTTGTCTAAAAGGTAGCAATGGCGAGTCGAGACAGTATCATAGATCGGTGGATGGACGATAGCTGCTTCCCTATTTGAGATAGGCAAAAAGTCTTATTATCTTCTAAAACAACTACCAGCATACGATAAATCTGTGACTTATCAAAGTTATGTATTTTTGATTGAAACATCCTTTATTTTTTATAATTTTAAATTCGTCCTGTGACGCTAATTTCAAAAACCTATTACACCTATTATTTTGAAATTATAGATAATTGAGAATCGCATTTTTTCAACTTTAAGTGATTACTCCGGCCATATAGGGTGATCAAAGTTTACCTACTTTTGATAATCTTTACACATTTTTCTCATATGCTACCAAGCAGTAAATAAAATGTTAAAATAGTGATATTTAAGCCTTTTTGTCCGATTTTATGTCGTTTAGCCGGAGCAATCACTTAAAAGTTAAAAAGATGCTATTTTCAATTATCTATAACTTAAAAAACTATTTAGTTTATATTATAATAGTTATAGGTTTTTGAAATCAGCATCTTAGGACGAATTTAAAGTATAGGGTGTTCATTTAAAAAACCTAACTTTGATAAGTCGTATGCTAGTAGTTACTTATTAAACATAGCTTTCATTGCTCTTTAAAACTTTTATTTGCTTATCTCAATTAAGAAAGCAGCTGTCGTCCACCAAGCCATCGTTGATATACCCTGTATAACACACTAGAATCTTGGAGTCAATTTTATATTTGTTTTTCTAGTTTTAGAGTTTTCGAAGAAAAAACTTATAAAACTGTTTTGTCCGTCCGTCTGTTAGCCTGATTCAACTCGAGAACGGTGAGAGATAGAGGCAAACGGACAACGGCAATCGATTCAGCGTCGTATATACCTATAAAGAAATTTATTTTCGTAATTGAGTTTTCGAAAACTCGAAATTATTGCTGTTTTTTACTTATTTCTCATTTCTCTGGTTGTTTGTTTTTTTTTTCTGTTTTTTAATTTTTTCCCATTTTATTTTTCATTGTTCTGTTTGTTTCCTAATTCTTTCTTTTATTTTTTTTCTCATTTTCTCTTATTTCTGTGATTTTTTTCGATTGTTCGGTTTTTTATTTTTTTTTTAAATTATTTTTATGTCTACAGTTGTTTCCGGTTTTTTGGTTACTTGTTTTGCAATTTTTTGCATGTTTTCGTAATTTTTTTTGTGTTTTTATTCGGATTCTTTTTTGAAATTATTTCCATTGGCAATTTTTTGTGATTTTTTTCCGATTTTTAATTATTTTTTGAACTTTTTTGCTATATTCTGCAATGTTTTGCGGGTTTTTTTAGATTTTTTTTTTTTTTTTGGCAATTGTATCGATTTTTTGCAATTTATTTCAGTTCATTCGATTTTTTTCATTGGTTGTACTTATTTTTTCGCGTTTTTTGCGATTTTCAGAGCTTTTGCGGTGTTTCCCGTTTTTTTTTCTTACAATTCTATTGATTTTCTGGTTTTTCCGTATTTTACAATTTTGTTTTTTATTTTTTCCAAAATTTTCTGATTTTCTTTTTCAACTTTTTCCAGTGTTTTCTATGTTTTCTTATTTTTTCGATTCTTTTATTTTTTTTTTTCGTTTTTAGAGTTTTCGAAGAAAAAAAGCTCTTATAAAACGGTTTTGTCCGTCTGTTAGTCTGATTATACCATATACAGGGTGATTCACGACCGACGCCACGGAGTTTTATGGCGAAATGGCATATATTCGTTAACTTTTATTGAGGTGGTATTATGTAAGTCAATAAGGACTACATTTTAAAATTATTTATAAACATAAAGGGTGCTCCAGGAAAGTGATTCATATGAAGGTCATATTTTTTTTTTTAAATGGAACACCCTATATTTTATTACATTTTTAGATTCGTTCAGAAAAGCTGATTTCAAAAACCTATTACACCTATATTATAAAATGAATTGTTTTGAAGTTATAGACAATTGAAAAACGCATTTTTTCAACTTTAAATAATTGATAAGGCCAAACGACATAAAATCGGATAAAACGACTTACATGTCCCTATCCTTACTTTTTTAGGTCTACTTAGTGGCATAAGAACAAAATGTATACAGTGTGATCAAAAGTACGCAAATTTCGATCACCCTGTATACATTTTATTCTTATGCCACCAAGTAGAACACAAAAAGTTAGGATAGGGACATGTAAGCCGTTTTATCCCATTTTATGTCGTTTATGCGTAGCAATTATTTAAAGTTGGAAAAATGCGATTTTCAATTGTCTATAACTTCAAAACAATTCATTTTATAATATAGGTGTAATAGGTTTTTGAAATCAGCTTTTCAGGACGAATCTAAAAATGTAATAAAATATAGGGTGTTCCATTTAAAAAAAAATATGACCTTCATATAAATCACTTTCCTGGAGCACCCTGTATGTTTATAAATATTTTTAAAATGTAGTCCTTATTGACTTACATAATACCACCTCAATAAAAGTTAACGAATATATGCCATTTGGCCATAAAACTCCGTGGCGTCGGTCGTGAATCACCCTGTATACTGTACTATATTAAGAAATTTATTCTCGTAACTTTGAGTTTTCGAAAACTCGAAATTACGGCAAAAATATTGCTGTTTTCACTTATTTTTTATACACTCAAATAATGGATCCTTAAGTATCGGCTAAATCAGAGCAAGTTTAAATAAAATTGATTAAAATAAAATAAGCATAAGAGTAACGACGATGAATAGAAAATTACTAATTTAATTAAGAGAATAAAGCACAGTCAATGTATTAAAAGTCATTTTTTGGGCTACCCGTTATGCGGCAATGAGCAAAAATGATCCATATGACTGAAGATATATGTGTATCAAATCGGCCCGGAACTCAACCGCCACCATAAGGAAAATGCATGGTTCTTTTTACTTCAAATCAATTTTTAAAAAATTCCCATTTTAATTTTGAAAAATAGATTTTTTGGATTTTTGTTCACTTGATTGTTTAATTTCGTGAAACTATATATAAAAAATGTCCTTTTTTCGTCGTAGACGTTGACAATATCTCTTTCGATAGGAATCTTTTCTACTAGTTCCTTCCATTTCTTTCTATCTAAATACAAATAGTATTACTACGAAATATCTCTTGTTAAGCCGAGTGAACCTAGACGCGCGTGAATTACAATAAAATGATAATTATTGACATAATTAATTATAGAAGTCTATGTTATCAACAGTGATTGAAGTTCTATCCCAATCTGAGTGAAGTCTGAAGTTTTACGTACCTTTTCCGTTGATAGGGAAAACATCACACCTTTTCCGTTGATAGGGGAAACATCACACCTTTTTACTGATTATTAATTAGTAAAGTTGATTAGTTATTATTATGGTTGTAAATAAAACTCGGTACTTTTTCTAACTAATTTATTGGCGAAGGTTAAATATTTATAAAGGTAAAACAACATGAATACAAATAATTATCAAAATTAACAAGAAATTATAAAAGCGATTAATTAATTCTGTCCGACAGAAACTCTAAGATGCCTGAAAACAGTCTTTACCCAACGAAACATAAAATTAACTAATTATCCTGGGATTTATAACCGTAACCAAACTGTCCATTTACTGAAAAATGAAAAATGTTTTAACTTATAAATTCTTGGAAAATATTGACATTAACAAAAAATGAATAATTTTTTGCATTTCTCTGTGGCAGGCGATAGGTTTAAAACCCCCTTGAACAAGCGCGACTCGGCAAGCCAAGTCATATGATCGAGGCATCAATGTTTACACAGAAAACTTGTCCAAAAACTGATAAGCCCCGCTAGGAACCATCTTCTATCGCCAATGGCCCTTAAAATATATAAGATATTATTTCCTAACTAACAGATACTTGTTCTTTGTTTTGACGAGTCACTTGTATTTGCTACCCATAAAAATGATCACATTTACACAATATATTTTACTGGGTAATTTTCCACTCTGTTACATAGAGAATAGACTTAATCTTAGTTCGCATTAGGCTAGTAATTTAGTCGAGTGGCGAGTAATTTAGTAACTAGAAAAATTTACCAAACTACTCTACTAAATTTTCGTAGTTCGTACACGTTTAGTTACTAAATTACTCGGCACTCGTCTAAATTACTTGGCTTCAAGCCTAGTTCGCATTAGGCTAGTAATTTAGTTGAGTGGCGAGTAATTTAGTAACTAAATGTATACGAACTATGAAAATTTAGTAGAGTAGTTTAGTAAATAATACAGTTACTAAATTTCGTAAATTACTCGCCACTCGACTAAATTACTAGCCTAATGCAAACTAGACTTAGTGCTTGTTGGAAACTTCTAAATGTTTCCCTATGCGATTTTTTAAGGATGCATCCGATTTTTATTTTTTGCGCTTGATGCTTGTTTTCTTGATTATTTTTTTAATTTGTTTTCAGTTCCGTTTAAAACTTTTTTTATGTTAGACCTGAATCTTCTTAATGTTTAGATTGTTATGTTTATCGATAACTATAAAGTTATGTCTTCTCGTTATATCTTTTTCTGTTCCTCATTAAGTCGGCTTTACCGTAATGCAAATTCTTGTTATTTAAAGTTAGCCTATATATTTGATTGCATTAAAAAACTATTTTCAGAAACAAATTCTAAACTAAAATGACTAAGGGTTCATGGTGCTAGATTTCTAAGTTTCCATCTGTTTTTTGAGTAAGAAATTAAAGTTGAAAATAGTAAAAAAATAAAATTAATTAAATATTTCATATAATCAACTTGTTGCATGATTTTTTTCCGACTTTTAAGTTTATCTTGATGAATAAATAGGAAAAGTTAATAAATATGTTTCCATTAATAAAATGTACAGGTAGTCTAGCTGTCTCTGTTGTCGACTGACGTCATCCGGTGGCGAAATACACTTAGTTAAACACCGAGAAAGATAGACGTCCAATTTAACTGCGCGCCAAAACGAGAGGAAACTATTACACGTACAACTGTCTCTATACGAACAAAACGAATATTACGTGTAGGGATATTTTATAAAATGAAGAGCGGTAGAGGCTCATTTTTTCATCTTGTGATTTTTTTTTATAAAGAAAACATTTTTCCAGGAGGATTGCCAAGGGCTTGGTCTACGCCCTGTCTGGGTCCTTGCGTCCGATCCACCCTGAAGCCTCCTCTTCTGCAACAAGCAGCTTTCGACGATCTCATCTTTAAAGTTGACGTTATGCGAAACGTTGCTTCTAAACACGTACTTACCGAAAACGAAGATTTACCAGTCAAACTAAGCGACTCGCACAGATGGAACAGCTTGCCGGGAATCAATCTTCCTGATATGGAAGCGTACAGGAACGATGATAACACGAAGCAGGAACAACAGAATGGAGAAGATGAAGGACTGCAAGAGGTGAGTCATATGTATTATATATTTTTTTCTTCTGAACACTCTTTTATAAAAGATTCCACTGTATTTTCCTGGAATTGTTTGTTATACAATAATTTTGTATTGCAAAAATATCAGTGATTTTATACAATGGGCTTCAGTCATGAACTGAGATATGATTTAAGGTTATAATATCCAATAAAATAAACACTTTAGTGAAAAAGTTATTCTTTTTAAAGTTCTAAATAAAGCAGAAAAAATATTGAAATTTGTACCCTATGATCATCAAATATCGCTCTAAACTAAAATGTTATGTTATTGTTGATAACAATTTTGAAAAACTAAAAATTCTTATTTTTTAATGCAAATTGATATGGTTTCATATCTGAACGTAGTTTTCAATTTTGATCAACTTTTCCTTAAACCCAGTTTCGATATTGACAAAGGTAAGTGTAGTTTACTTGCACATTTCATGTTCATAAATTACATTTTTTGACACACCTCGTATACGACTAAAAAAAATTGATAACTGATGGTTGTATTTTAGGTTTCAAACCATGCAGAACTTATTTCCATAAAATTGATAATAAAAAAGTTTTCCGTATGTTGCGAACGTAAGTGGACACACTGAATATGTAAAATAGTTCTATGGTAATAGAAAAATATACGAAAAAATAATAAAAAATCGGAATTAATACGACATTGAGTGACCTAGGGTAGGAGCGTTTCAATCCATTAAAAATAAAAATCAATTAAGTTCGGCCCTATATTAAAAAACATTACTGCAATCAATTGTTCACCATCAAACAAGCATCTGTATACAGGGTGTTTCAGACAACACCCTGTATAACATTATTTTGCAAATCTGGTAAGATATTCGAAAAGAAAGAAAATTTTTTGTTAAAAATTGTTTTTTAAAAAAATTGTCAACTTAAGAATTTAAAAATAATTTTCTAAGGGTAAATTAAGGAAAATATTTCTTTTTTATATAAGTACTATTCAAATGTCTGAATTTAGTACTTTTTCATTACTTTGAGATAATGTTAGAAATGTAATTAAGTAAATAATTTCTTCTAATTTATGAATACCCTGTATAATGAAAAGTGGGGATATTAAGGCTCAAAAAAACTATTTGGAACAAATATCAGTTAAACGTGTATTAAATTATAATTTATAAATAATACTCATACAGTTAACTTACAAAATAAATTATGTAATTTTATTTCCCAAATAAGCAAAATAAATCAACACTAGGTATTAATAATAATTTAACCTAATAATTGTGTGAAAATGTTCTACGCATATTCTTGCCCTTTTAACAAATTTTTGGATTGCCGCTAGAATTGTCTCCGGTTTATTTCTTATTTCTTCACGCGCAGTATGTATTCGCTGCAGAAGTTCATTGCGTGTATTAATTTCACTACTATACACGACTGATTTTAAATATCCCCACAGGTAATAATCAACGGGATTAAAATCCGGTGACCTTACCGGCCAGTGATGAGGTCTACCCCGACCTATCCACATGTTAGGAAACTTCTCATCTAGAAAGTCTCTTACGATTACTCTAAAATGTGGCGCAACACCATCATGCTGGAAATACATAACCCCAATATTTTCATTTTCTAGTAGTAGTGGTAAATGATTTTGAATAAAATCTAAGTATGCTTCACCTGTTTAGTTTATTTGGCAGAACATGCGGCCCAATCAAATGGTTATTTAGCAAATCACACCAAATATTTACAGAAAATGTATATTGCGAATGGCTCTGCCTTACAGCATGTTGCTTTACTTGTGCCTACAAATGAGAATTTCTTAAGTTGTACACACCATCCCTTGTAAATTGTGATTCATCAGAAAATAAACATCCGTTAACAATTCTTCTATTTCGAATAATCCAGTTGAAAAAATGTGTCTACGCAATTCATAATCTATCTCCAATATCTGTACCTTCTGAACTGATTTGTCTTTAGGTATGTTTAGAGCGGTACTTATTCTGCGAATACTAATTTTTGGGTCATTTTCAACTATGTTGATAATATTTTCTTCTACACCAATGTTTGGCATTCTATTATGTTCATTGAATTTTGGTATTAAAAAACGACCGTATTGTCTAAGATAACGAAAAACGTTAGAAAAAGTTTGATGGTTAGGCAGGCGACGTCCAGGAAACCTCTCATATTCCTTTACAGCGGCTCGGCTATTTCTATTACAAAATCCGCATACAAACAAAATAACAAAATATTCCTCGTTAATAAATTGAAAGAGTTTTTATGATACTTAATATCCTTACTTTTCATTATACAGGGTATTCATAAATTAGAAGAAATTATTATTTTAGCTAATTACGGCCCTGTAAAACATTTCCAACATTTTCTCAAAGTAATGAAACATTTGAATAGTACTTATATAAAAAAGAAATATTTTCCGTAATTTACCTTAAGTTGACAATTTTTTAAAAAAACAATTTTTAACAAAAAAATAGGGCCTCTGAAACGAGATGCTCAAACTTGAAAAGACCTTAATCCAAATCAGTTTTTTTCGCTCTTTTCGAATATCTTATTAGATTTACAAAATATTGTTATACGGGGGTGTTGTTTTTGAGGCCGAAAGAAATGGTCAAATTTTGTTAAACCGAACCTAAATTTTAGTTATGGTTTCTATGGCAATACTTTTGCTGTATCTAAGGAAGTCTATCTGCCAAATTTGATATTTTTATACCGAGTGGTTGTTGAGTTATGACCAAATAAAAATTCGGGCGAAATCCATAAAACACCCTGTATCTAGGTAATGAGATATGATAGAACATTATTAACCAGTGATTTTGAATCAGCCAAATGCCTCACACATTCAGTTAACGTATGTACATTTCACTCTGAAACACCCTGTACATTTTGAAAAAAATGCGTTTGGAAAATTTAAGGTTAATTTCTTTTGACCAAAAATGACGAATCATCATGTATCTTAGCAATGAGACCGAAACCACCAATTTCCTTGTTACTACGTTTTAAATTTTGGGATTTGCCTGTTTTTTACAAACTGATCATAATGTCTTTTTGCTTTATGGTGGAAACTGGAGAGAAGTGATTATCTTGTAAGCAGAATTTGGTTGGCTTAAAATATTGGTGTGATTTTTTATTATTAGAAAATTCAATAACACAAAAGTATATCAAGTTGTACATAAAAAAATTACATCTTTGTTTTTTCGTTCGGTTTTTAAAAAACAGATCCCTCACGACATTTGTTGTTTGTCGTAGGTTGCCGGCAAGCTAGAAATCCGAGTAGTGCCAAAAGAGCAGGTAAACAAGGAAAAAGTGGCGAGGCCGCAAAACCTAAATTCGAAGCCTCCCATCCAAAACGGTCATTCCGAAGTGTCGACGGAATACAATAACGACGTTCAGCCCAAGGAGTCGCCCCAAAAACCGAAAATGGAAAGGACCAAAAGCATTTTGAAGCAGAGTAGCAAGGAGAGGAACGATGCTCAGGAATTGCTGAGTCCTAAAAAGGAGAATATTACTTTCGCACCAGAGCCTGTTCCAAAAGGTAAGTTATTTTAAAATTATTATTTTATCGAAGTCCTATTTAATTTGTTTTTTTATCAGGAAAAAACATAAGTAGCGAATGTGGCAGCAAACCGTTGACGGTTTCGTCCGAAATGCAAACAGCCGAAACTGACAAGGAAACGCAATGTAACATTAAAAAATTGACACCATTAAAGAACAATAGGAGTAGTGCAAACAGCGACATCGCGGAGCCGACAAAAAGTGATAAAGAAATCGGTAAGTCATTCACGTTGATAACGAAAATAACAATCTGAAATTATATAAACATGTCAAAAATACGGCGTAGATTGAAAGATGTTGGGAAAACCAAACATTCTAGATATTTTGGTAAATCTTGAATAATAAATACATTTCAAGGCTATTAATAATTTCGAAATAATTGATAAATATGCCATACAAAGCTATTAATAATAAATAGGCAAAAGTATTTAATACTGTAAGTTATGAACTTTTGCTTACTGGAACACCTGGGAGTAATGTAATCTTTTGAAGATCTATTTGTACCATACGATTTCTTATTTGCTGTGCCTCAGAGCACAGTTCTCGGGTACATTTTATTTCTCATATCGCAACATGGTTTTAAAACGAATGTTAAAAATATGTTGATTGCATTATGTATCCTATTATTATCTTATATATTGTATTTATTAATATTTTAAAATTTACTATCAGGTACTGACATCCCAGTAATAAAAACAGTAGCAGAAACCGAATCTAGCAGTACAGAAACCGACCAAAAGATACTCCGAGATGGTTCACAAAAGGATAGTTTAGAAAGAAATAGAAAAAAGCTGCACAGAAAATCGAGCGTAAATTTCGAACAAATCGATTCGCTCTGCCGGAGTAATTCGCAAAAAGCCATTTCTAAACCTCTTGAGGCTGTGAAAAACCATTTACCAAAGTGAGTAACAATAAATAATATTTTACACAAATGATTGTTATTTTTTTATGTTAGTAATTTGGTGGACTCGAAATCCGAAAGCAGTTCGAGCAGTAAAAAGTTGAGAGATGGAGAAGGTGATAAAGATGTGAAATTAGAAACAAAGGATAGATTAAAGTGTTCGGGAGGCATTGACATCGGTACAAATCCGAATGTAACGTTTGTGTCAGGCAGTAGCATTCCAGAGCTGAGGTAAATGAACAAACAATAACAATTTGACATTTTCAAATTTAAATAATATTTTTTTTAAGAGAGAAACGGTCAATCGCGAACGGTCTTAGCCCAGGCGTTGATGAGCAATCCGAATACTACGACGCCACTGAAAATCCAATACTAAAAGACAAACGTCAAGATCAAGACGACGAAGACAGTGGTGTGGATAACGCTAGTCAAATTTTAAGGGAAACTTCAGTAAGTTTTTTTTTTCATTTTCAGTTTGTTGAAAACAATTTTATTTTTCAATCAGATTAAATTCGCAACTAACATTATATTTTTGTGATTAATTATTTATTTATGTTGTGTGAGAAATATACATTTTTGTTATAGGACCAAATCGTTGGCCAACAAAAAATTGCCAGACAAGCTCCTCTAGTCAAAATTAAGCGAATTTGATCTGCTTTTGTTGGTTCGTTTGGAAACCAAGTACGTTTCAATATAATTTCAACCGCTCTAGCAAACTATCAGTTTTATCGAAAAACACAGCTTAACGCATTTATTTCTTCTTAATTTCTCATTATTCTTTTTTAAGTTTGCGTTTTATTCATTTAAAATTTATAGTAAAAAGGTAGTGCGGCAAATATGTTAAAAAAAGCTTAAATATATAAGTTTTCCTATTCTCTTCTTTTTGTTTTTTTAATACTTTTATCTTACTGAATAAAATGTATTTAACTACGAATTAAATCTTAACAGTTTTTTTACTAATAATCAGATAAATAAAAAAAAGTAAATACCTTTACTTGATAATTTTTAAGTTTTTACTTGTTGGCAATTGAATAATAAAAGTAAGTACTTTTCCATTATCGCTAAAATGTATGTGTATAAAATAAAGTAAAAGCATCTACAACACAGTAAGTTCTCTTTTTTATGCAAGGTTGGTAGAGCCATACTCGTCATACATATTTCAATCAGAATCGCTGCTCTTATGCAAGTACGTGCTAGAAAAACTTGTAAACGTAAAAATAATAATATAAGCATCGATAGTTGTAAAACAATATTTCGCTTTGAAAGTGAAAATATTGATTTTTATAAGTGATTATTTTTTGAATGACTTCACAGAAATTCTCCAATTTTTTCTGGTTTTTGCCGACTTTTCTGATTTTTTCCCAATTTGTTTCGGTTTTTCTTATTTATTCCGCTTTTTTCGAGTTTTTCTGAATTCCTTTTATTTGTTCCTGGTCTTTTTTTTCAATTCTTTTCGATTTTCTCTAATTTCTCCGATATTTTTTGATGTTTTCCGATCTTTTCGTTATTTTCCGAATTTCTCCAATATGCTTCTGGTTTTTTCGTTTTGTAATTTTTCTTTTCTTTTTTCTCGTTTTTCGTTTTTTTTTTTCAATTTCATTCGATTTTTTTAATTTGTTTCGATTTTCACTTGCAAGAACGTTGAAAATGATTTTTTTACCATATCTTAGTAATCCAGGATTTCAGAGTCGTGTTGCTTATAATATTGGAGTGAATCGAACAACCATTAACAAGGCATTCTTTATCTTTCAGGAGGCGTATCTCCTTTTTAGTTCCGGTTTCTTTGTATTAGCAATTCTTGCATTTTTGTGGACGTCGTATAGGTTTCTTCTTGGCTATTCTGTTGAAACTCATTCGATTAACATGTTGGTTCCATTATCCTCTTCTTTTCCTTCCCTCTGGTTCTTTGCCTATCGTTTAGTGTATATCCCCTTATCATTCTTAGTGTATGGACACAACGGGGACTATCGACCCTGGACCCTTGCTTTGTCCCTCGCTCCGACCAACGCTCACTGGTGGTCACATCGAGGCTCAAAGCACCGCACTTTTGAACGCGAATTTCCATTTACATAAACATGGATTTTTCGGCATCCTCTTAGAAGATATTATTCTGAATTCAAGTGCCAAAAAGTGATAAAAATGATTTTTCCTCGAGGCTAACCACTGAAACCAGGTTACGTAAAAGTTAACCATTCAAATTTCCTCGATGCGTATTCCAAACTATGACGTCATACTAACCAACTTCTCAAACCATCTGACTGAGGTAGTTTTCAGAGTAGTTATGTTGTCAGTTGTCATTAGTACTGTGTTTTACCACTGATCTATAATTAAAATGGATAAACATTACCCATTACTGTCACTACTACAAATTGTGCCAAATTGACTTTCTGATATCACAAATGCGCATGTGCATATAACCCATTTTTGACGTTGTCATAAGTCATGGCGTCGCGTTTTATTTCAATTGAATAGGCGTAGGTGAAGAAAATAAGCTTATTATTTATTAATCTTATGTAATAGAAACATTTGTTACTTTTATTCGTCCTTTTTTTATTTTTTGTTGTGTTGTATTAGCGTGTAATATTAAAGTAATAGTGGTAAATACAATGAAGTGCTTTGTGGCTAATTGCAATAAACTGTTCTGAAAAGATTACATTTCACAGGTAAGTTGTTTTATTTTATCTTGGAAAATATTAACTTAAAATTTTATGCTATAGCAAAAAAACAAACTGAAGAAAATAGAGGCTCAATGATTCGTAAACAATTAGGAGAAGTGATATTGTTTCAACAACATCAATTAAGCATCCAATACAAATATTAAACAGTACGAATTTAATATTTTATTTAAATGTTCAAATATTATACGTAGAGTAAATTATAATTTTTCTACATTTTATCTCGGATGTTAACTTGTATTATGTTTTTTTTTATTTTTAACAATTGATTTATCTTTTCCTAAAACTTCTTGATACGCCCATGTTTTGTTCAATCTTCATATCTTATATAATGCGCATGCGTAGATTACCCATTCTGTCAAAATTCAATTTTCAATTTGGCACAATTACACTATATGTGATTGCTTATCCATTTTAATTATAGATCAGTGTGTTTTACTGATTGTATTAGGTTTTACTGTTATTTATAAATTATTAATGAATGGATACATAGGAAGTTTATGTAAATGAAACTTTGTTTAGGATTATTGATAGTGAAGGTAACGAGACAATTCATAAAAAATCCTTAGATTCAAACATTATTTATTATAGATGATGAATTCCTTATTGGATATATCGATAACAGGATAAAAAGTGGTACTGGTCCACCTGTTAGTCCTCATGATATGAGTTTTAAATATAAGAAGACCACAACAAAATGTTCTGTTCAGTCAACTCGTAAAATGTCATGTCATGCGCGCCAGCTTGTCAAAATTCGAAAATTTAACCACTCCTTAAGTATGACGTCATTATTTTGCTAACCTGGTTTGAGTAGTTGGTCTCGAGAAAAAATCATTAAAGGTACATCCGTTAAATAAAAAACGTATGTTGTATGGAGAATTTCATCATCTATTTAAAGATTTAAGAAAAGACCCGGTTCATTTTTTTGACTATAGGTTTGTTCGTGTTTTTTGAAAATAGAACCGTTTTAAAATTGCGCAGAACTAGTTGCTCAGTGGCACAAATTTAAAATTGTTCAGAACAGTTTTGAATTAAGAAATTAGAACACCTTAATAATCAACTGTTAATGTCAATTGTCATTCATGATTTGTCAAATTGTAATACTAGAAAAATAAAAAAGATAATTAAAAATTCCATAATATATAATTGTATATAATCTCAGATAAACAAAGAATTTACACAATATAAACATAACCTTAAACCTTGTTTATTATCCTTTTTTTTTATAAAATTCCTTGCAACGCGCATGTGTGACTGGAACGGTTTTTGTCAGTTCACACTTTTAGCTAGAATCACATAAGGTTTGTTCGTGTTCTTTAAAATTGAACCGTTCTAAAATTGCGCAGACCTAGTTGCTCAGTAATACAAATTTAGAATTCTTCAGAACAGTTTTGAATTAAGAGATTAACACGAACACCTCAATAATCTAGTGTCAATGTCAATTGTCATTCATGATTGATCAAATTTGTTTGTGATACTGTTAATACTAGTTTTCCCTTTTGGTTGAGTATTGTATGAATGTTTATTTCATGCAATGTGTTGATAGTAACGTTAAATGTTTCAGCCACATCTCGAAAAGATGTCCTACACAGTATTGTTTTCTCTCATGATATTCTCTCAAATTTAGAAAATAATCTGATTGCTGGAATTGAGTTGCCACAATAATCATGAGGAATCTTCTTCGTTTGAAGAAGGTTAACTTAGGTTTTCCCAGTCGAATTCGAAAAATTCGATATGTATATAATCTCAGATAAACAAAATAAATCAACATAACATTAAACCTTGTTATTTTATAAAATGGCTTGCAATGCGCATGTGCGACCTGAACGGTTTTTGTCAGTTCACACTTTTAGCTAGAATCACATAGAATTACTCGAAACGGTTCAGAATCGTTCTAAAAAAACTAAAACACAGGATTGTTAGTTTGGAACTTAGTTCCAGAAAACACGAACACTTTTAGTC
Organism: Neocrepidodera transversa; assembly: GCA_963243735.1. Taxonomy (NCBI): domain Eukaryota; kingdom Metazoa; phylum Arthropoda; class Insecta; order Coleoptera; family Chrysomelidae; genus Neocrepidodera; species Neocrepidodera transversa. The sequence continues at coordinate 18,049,749 of OY725354.1, read as the reverse complement.
TACTACGCATGTCTAGAACTATTCTGTACAAGCAAAACTAAAAACACGAACAAACCTATAGAATTATGTGAAACAGTTCAGAATCGTTCTGAAAAAAAACTAAAACACAGGATTCTTAGTACAGAACTTATATGGTTCCTGAAAACACGAACACTTTTAGTATATTACGCATGTCTGGAACTGTTCTGCACAAGCAAAACTAAAAACACGAACAAACCTTATATGAGAATGAAAATAGAAACGTTTGATTATATTTTAAACAAATTTGGAAACCACAATCAAAAGAACAACTAAATGTTGGTGGAAGGTTAAACAACGAGGCAGAATTTGTACGGGACAATTTTATGCAACAAAACTAAATAATAAATACTTTTAAGTAAAATTGTTTTACCTATCTCTTCTCCAGTTTCCTTCCACAATTAAACTAATACAGTTGTGATGATTTTTGTTTCTCTTGTTCCAAATAGACTCGCGAACAAACACCAGCCCGATTAACTTTTCTTTATCCATGATAGTGGCGATTTAATGCGATGTACTAAGGTCGACGATCAAAAAAATACCAAGCTCGGTTTTACCCTGGCACCATGGTCGAGGCCTTAGTTCCAACATATGCGCGGATCATTGGTCGACGCCCACAAATCAAATATTGTGTATTTATTTTTTTTGGTGAACGGAGCTATGGTCTTCAACTTAGTTGTTATTTGGATCCTCATTATTACTGGTGTTTCAGGTATCGTTTCCGCGCCATATGCCATCACTGGCCGTACGCATGTTTTGTATATTTTTGACTTACAAACTGTAAGTACTTAGATGTTTGTTCGAATGACATGATTTAATTAACGGTGTTGTTTTCCATTGCCAGTTTGCAGCGCAGAGCTTCATTTGCTAAGGAAATTTTCAGGTTTTTCTGTCTGTTTGTTAGAAGCTTGTAAAATTCTTTGTATTTTATATTCCTTTTTTATAGCTATCCAACCTTTTTCTTTCTGTTCCACTACTTGCAGTTACATATTTTTGTTGAGGACAACATTATGAATTTTTATTATATTTGCTAAGACAGCTCTACTATCGCTAATCACATTTTTTTATAATCATCGTCATTATCGCTAGTCGAAGACATTTTTTACTTGGCCTGATTATAGGATAATTGCCGAAACTAGTCGCTGTTCTCTCCCCTTCAATATGACATCGGATTTAAAAATATATATTTAAAATATGTGGTACTAGATTTAGAGTTTTACTAGTTTTTTGTTAGATGGTTGAGTCGTTAGATAAATTATACAGATTTAAAAAAATATTACACAATCGCTCATTTCACCACCGCAAAATGTGGTTTTTGATCCGGGTACTACATATCCTTTCGAAAATCATAAGCCGAATTTCGTCTCGGAATTTTTTCCCAGCAAATGTCTAAATGCCCGGTATTATGGATAATAATTTAAAATTTTTGGTATTGTATTAAAATATTTAAAAATGCTATTTATAAAAACAAATTTTATTTTGCCACTTCTGTTTTACATCTAGAAATTGGACATGGCTACATCAATATATTAAAAATAAAACGTTGATACCTTGATAAATGATACATTCAATTCTGAAAATTATTTACCCAACGGCAAATTTTTTTTATATAAAATTGTCCCATTGAAAATCGCCGGATTTTTTTTAATTATACAGTGTGTCCAACGCCGTTTTTAAAGAACAACATAGAATTTTTTAACATTTAATTTCAATCACTTTTATTGGTTTCACACATTTAGAATACAAATATAAAAAATAGAGATATATTTATAAAATTATAGAAAAAAAATAAACAAAAAAGTAATTTGAGTGTCTATTTGTCATATTTTAACCACCATTTTTAATATTCTCACATTAAATAAAGAATAAGTCATACCACAAAATTATTTAATAAGACAAACAATCTGAAAAGGCGACATGTTTCGGTCTACACGACCATCATCAGGCCTATAATAAAAAAGACATTGTGAAGAGACATTAACAAAATTATTACAAGAATGTTACAACTTACTACTAACAAATTGGGTCCAAAACGTTGAATAAACAAAAATTTGGTATGAAGTTACATTAGTACAAAATTAAAATTTAAAAATTAAACTTAAAATTAAGGGAATGTTTAAATAACTCCACAATTGCAATAAAAGTTTCAAGCTCAATCTTCTAGAAATGTTAGAAATTAAAAAAGTCATTTCTGATTCAAATTTCACTTGTTTAAATGAACAATTACATCCGTCAGATGGTTATTTATTTTTAAAGTTACAATTTTGACCGACTATTTTAATATTTTCACTCAATTCTTCTTTCTTTTACTGAATTCCTTATGGCCTTTTACCTTCAACAACTTATATTGCCTCTGTCTGATATCTAGTCTTCGTTTATCTTAGGTCCTTTTATATGTAGTTCACTTCTAAATTCAATTGTTATTCTTGGTTTTTACTTTTTAGTCGGCCATTATGTGCATGGCAGTAATTACGCAGTACATTTGCCTTTCATTTAATTAATTTATTTTATAGTGATAGTGATGCACTTCGATTGCATTTAACAGAATATGTTTGTTAAATAACTCCTATGAAGTTATTTAAACATTCCCTTAATTTTATGTTTAATTCTTAAATTTTAATTTTTTTACTTTATTCTGTTTAATAACCAGGAGGAGCGATTTGAATGTAAGTTGGCGATTCTGTAGACTCCTGATTGGCCATTTCCCAGTCAGTTTCACACAGCAAATTTTAGCATTAACGTCAGCTAATAATTGACATTGACAGTTCTGTATTAACGTCAGCTGATAATTGACAATGACAGTTCTGTAACATGGTGTCTTCTTTGGTAATGTGAAATTTACTGCCGGTGTCCTGCACCAATAAAAAATCGACTTAATTAATGACAAGAATTTAAATCGAAAGCTGGCACATCTGCCCATGAAATAACAACATGTATAGATTTTTAATTTTTTTTCAATTAAAATAAAGTAAACTATTTCAAAATTTAATAAGTTAATATTCTTTAAAAGCGATGATCATAGTAATCTGTCAATTTAGCCTCTTGTCTATACAACCAACTATTTCACAGATTTTGAACAGGGCTATTTCGGAACACGCTCTTTATATTATAAAATCTAGTAACTTTTAGTGGTGTGAGTAAGGCTTATTGAATTACTCCTCCTGGTTATTAAACAGAGTATAATGTAACTTCATAACTGTTTATTCAACGTTTGGATCCAATTTGTTAGTAGTAAGTTGTAACATTCTTGTAATAATTTTGTTAATATCTCTTCACCAATGTCCTTTTTATTATAGGCCTGATGATGGTCGTGTAGACCGAAACATGTTGCCTTTTCAGACTATTTGCCTTATTAAACAATTTTGTGGTATGACTTCGAGTTTTATTCTTTATTGAATACTTTACCACATTTGAGTATGGATAATATTTTGTTTATTCTCGCATTATGTAAGCATCCATTTTTCCACAAATAATGTTTCTTTATTTAAAAATACATATAAATAGACATTTTTAATATTTTATCATACAATTCATGATTAGAATAACTGTGTATAAAAAAATATTTTTTGGTAGTTCTAAAAATAAGTGAAGGATAACCAAATCGTAATGAACGAATTTTGTCTTTTTGTTTTATCTCAAGAATCTGCCCTGATATTCTCGATTATATTCCATTGCTAGATGATTCTTTCATATATGCATTTTTTCCTCCATTTAACCGACCTAGCTAGAATGGGTGGGAAGTTACCCCTACAATCCCATTAAAAAAGTTTCACCCTTTATATCCATGAATGTGGTACTAAAAGGCAAAGTACCACTGATGATTAATATAAAGATGAAACAGTGTTATTTACATATAATGACTACAGTTACCTTGTTTGCTAAATATTTTAAATAAAACTGTTCCGTATGGTGGTCAAACCAAAAATAATCGGCTTAACCTTTGGATTACGCAATCTAACATTTATTTGATATGAAGTAAAATTATTTAGTATTAAAGTTTTAATTTATAGTCGCACTTACCAGCTTAAAAGTATTATTTAACACATTTTCATCTATTTAGCCGAAAAATATATATGTCATATATTATAAACATGCTGTTTTTTATTTTACCGGTACATCTAACTTTTATATTGGCAAGTAATTCGTTTTCTTTTGGCTTTTACTGGTCTACATTTATATTGTACTGCGCTCCCTAAATTCTCCCTAATTAGCCTAATATTCACTAGGGTTAGGTAGTTCGCGAATGAACCAATTCAAAGAAGCTCTTGTCTTCAATGAACTAACTAAACTACATCACTAGTTCAGTTGATCTAAACGAACTAAAACGATGTTAGTTAATTTTATGATATTCTTTTAATTTTGTTCGATGATCAACTCATAATGTTTAATAATGCCACTAGAAAGCGAATTCTGTTTAATTCATATAATTGATGATTCCTAAATCCTCCTAAATTGTGGGTTTTGGGTTGTATAAAATGTTTATTGACCGATTTATTAAAAAACAGACTCGGAAAAGGTAATAATTTATTCTCTTTAGCTCCAAACAACCACCAATTCATATTTAAATTACACTTCAGTAAAAAATATCTTCAGAGTAATAAAGAATTTTAGGTCTATATTAAGTTATCATTAACATTAATATTTAGGCTATATGCTTATATCGTTACTTTTAAACTACTACACCAAACGTGTGACTGAATAATAAAATATATGTTTGTAAATTTTAACTGAATTGTAACTTAATCATGACTTTGGTCGCTGTTTAATTGCTAAATTTTAAATAATTTGATTAAATGAATTGCATGAAAACTTGTCACCGCTATTTCTGTTAATTATTAAACGTTTACTCATGGCCACATAAGTAAACCATTTCAAACATCTATATAGTCCAATCCCTAGGAGATCTTACCTGCATAAGGTGGGGTAGAAGCGGTTTTGAAATATATTATTAAGATATGGGCCCCAATGAAAAATCCAAGTTTTCGACCTTAGGGCCATCGTATCGATTTAAGGGATAAAAATGAGTCTTAAATATAATTCGGTAATTGTTGGTTCAGAGTAAACTTAAAGACTAAATTTTGAACATTTTTTTGTAAGTCTAATTTTTACGACATTGCCATGAAAATTGTTATTTTTATTTTTGAAAAATCCTGAAATATCTTGGTAATTATTGTTATATTTATTTAATAACAATAATGAACAACACTACAGTAAATTATCGAAAAAAAAATATTCGTTCATGTAATTATTACTAATTACATACGATAGTTTGATACAGTCAGTTAAGACATGTCTAACTGACTCAAATAAAATTAAATAGCAAAATTAATTAACTAAAAAAAATAATTTTCGGTTTTAAATTTTTCGGTATTTTTAAAATGTACAAATAATTCTCACAAAAATACGGAGAAATACTAATAACTAAAGTAAAACAGGAAAACTAAAACAGGAAAAATGGGAAAAAATAGAAAAAAAAACTGAAACAATTGGGAAAAATAGGAAAATAGAAAAAATGGGAAAAAACACGGGGAAATAGGAAAAAAAGTAAAAAATGGTGAAATCTACTCAAAAATACCGAAAAATAATGAAAAATAAAGCAAAACAAGTAGTCAAAAATTGGAAAAACTAAGGAAAAATAAGAAATATCAAAAAAATACCAAAAAAATATGGAAAAACAAGGACTTTGGGGTAAATAGCGAACAGCAGGACAAATAAGAAGAGTTGGAAAATCGCGGAAAAATAGAAAAAATAGGAAAAAACGTGAAAAAATAGGGGGAAATCGGAAAAGTAAAAAATAGGGAAATATACAGAAAAATAAAGAAAATAGTGAAAAATTGGAGATAGTAAGAAAAAATGGCGAAAATAATGAAAAACAGGGAAAATTGGGAAAACTAAAACAAAATGGGGCAAAGTAGGAAACCATTTAGAAAAATAGAGAGAATATAAAAAAATAAATAAAAATAGAGAGCAAAATAGGAAAAATATGAAAAATGGAGAAAATAGGGAAAAATAAATAAAAACAGGAAAAAAATTGATAATACTGGAAAAAAATAAGCAACACCTTAGGGAAACAGACGAAAAAATAGGTAAAATGGAAAAAAGAGAGAAAATGGAGAAAAATAGCAAATAATTGTAAATACTAGAAAAAATAACGAAAAATAGAGAAAACTAGTGAAAAATTTGGAAAACATGGGATAAAAAGGAAAAAAATGAGGAAAAAATAGGTAAAATAAAAAAATAGATAATAGGGAAAAATATAAAAAACGTTGAGTGATCGAACTTGAATAAATCGCCGTAAAATATTAAGCAATACAATTAGTAAATAAAAATTAATCAACAAACACAATTACAATAAAAGAATATTCGAATATAATCTATTTACCATTCTATTTTTTCTTCTTTTTAATGGTCCTGGTTTTTCGACATGATTTCACGGTCCTGTTCCGGACGGGCCCTTCACTTTTTTCTTCCGGACTGACCCTTCACTGTATTCTTCCTGACTGACATCCTCTAGTTCGTCTTCTTCATGCATGAAGATCTGTTTCCTCATCTTCGTCGTCTCTCTCGATGCTGACTTCAGATGTATTTTCGCATGAGACCACTGCAGAATGTACATATAACAGAGCACTTCAAGCTATCTTTACGGCAGCCGCACGCTGTGGTGCATCCTTTTTTTGCAACTACACGAAATAAAATTCAATAACATGTCGGATGCTGAATGCTCCGTCATCGTTATTGGTACGAGTCCATTGGAAGCAAACTTCCAACCCCAATCTTTTGCTTCTTTTTGTTTCCATATTAATTCTGGACTCGGTAGTATGTTCTAAATGCATGATACTGTGCAGCATCTCTCGTTTGTGGTAATGAAGCAAGATTGAATTTTTTGTTGTTGTCGACTTTACGAACCATTGGTAACGAACGTCTTTAAAATTTTCCTTTTCCATATTTCTTCCATATAAAGCAAAAATCGTGCCCCACCATCTGCGATATCTTCTGATTTGGCATCTTGATTTTTGAAGATAGCCAATGATAGCATTAAGGTTTGGATTTTTTTTGTACAAGCGATCAAAATATTATTTATCCACGGCTTAAAAGAGACGATGTCGTGTCGCAGCCACTGAACGCATAATGAAACAGAATGTTTTCAGCTGCTTTATGATGTTTCAAACTATTCTTTCAGCAGATTCTCCTCTCCCAGGTTTGCGGAAGTAAATGTTGCTAAGATTCACGTATTCGCCAACGACAAAAACAGTATTAAACGCCGAGCAAAGAAATTGCAGTGTTGATTATCAACACGTCTGCATCCCACCTACACTGAGGTTCTAGGCATATCGTACCCCGCCAGTTTTCACATCAGACCAGTACTCTTGACGAAGTCAAGAATAGTTCTGATGTTAGCTTTCGCTATCGATTCGCTGTACCCCAAAGTGCCAAGCCCTTTCCCTGTTCAGGTCCCGGCAATAGCATAATACATGGAGAGGAGTTTTGTCCGCTTCCTCACATTTCCTACATAGGGAATCTTCTTATACTCCTGATGAGGTTCAGGTGTCTTCTGAACCCGCAGTGTTCCTGTTTTTTTAGACATAACAGCAGATTGTCTGTGCTCTTTAGTGGACCTTCTATAAGTGATTCGGACTGTCTAGCCCCGGAAGTTCCATCCCGTATTCCCAGTGTTTGACCCTTTACATGTTGGTAAGAAATATCACATGTGGGTTGCGGTCCAATTAAAGGTTTTTCGGATCCTCTTCATTTCCTTCTATGCCCTCATGCTCAGGCACCCATTCAAGAGTTATTGTGTTCTGCCAGGGCATTGAGGTTTTTATGGCAATCTAATACTAGTTTGGACTGTATTTCCACCCTTTGTATTGCTTTAAGGGATGCTTTGGGCATCTGTGATTCTCGGATTCTCTTATTTCTAAGATCCTCGCGCAACATCGCATCGAATTTTGTTGACAGCATTGAAATCAGGCGGCCCTACTGTTTTAATTAGCCAAAAATCGTTCTTGAGAAACTTGAACTTGCATCATTTAATCGAAGAGAACAAGCGATGATACGAGCATTTTCGATCGACGAAAGTCTTTCTGCATTCTTGGTACCATTTTTTCCATTAAATGAATATCGAAGACAACAACTGTATTTGAACCGTAGTGATTTTGTACGTGTACTTTTTTCGCAAATCGTCCCAAAAAAATCATTGCTCTACCATACAACTTTATGTTAAAGGAATCCTCCATACATAATATGTATTTTGTTATCTCCGAGCTCCAAGGCGCCTGAAATTTATGTTAAAATAGCATACAGTCACCCTTCAACTCGTCGTTTGATTTTTTCTCAGTGCACATTCTTTGAAACAGCATCAATGGATTAATAAATATCATTTATTCGCCGATTATTACGCTTCTGTTGACAATGGGATGACCTTGTACTTGCGTTTATTTCAGTGGCGGCTCGTGAACTTTTTAAGAGAGGAGGCTGGACATAAAACGTTTTTGTAAAAATATACTTTATTCAGCCAATTAATTTAACCTTTGCGCAGCGACCGTACCAGCTACTTCAGTGACAAAATTAATTGTTGCCATTATCAATGAGATGTTTCAAACGATCTATTCAATAAATTATATCAGTGAATTTATGTTGTAAAATTTGAAAAATAACATCAGTTTGTTCAAATATTAATTTAAAAGTATCAAGAAAAAACAAAAATTCTTCATTTTCTAAATAAGATTTTAAACCAACAGCGGCATTTAATGAAACTTTGTCTGTTGAAAAGTCATCACTGTTTAATATAAAATCAAATGTTTCAATTAATTTGTCTTTATTTTTATGGATGGTAAACACTGCACGTGATGTAAAATTCCATCGAGTTGGAGCATTACTGGAATTCTGTTTCCTACTATGTTATTTAAAACTTCAGTTCGTTTGGTAGATTTGCTAAAAAAAAATTGAAAATGAGGAAAAGTTGGCAAAAAAAATTCTGACTTCCTTAATGGAACTACATGCATTACTTAAAACCAAATTCATGTTGTAACAATGGGTGAAAATAGCCTGGGGCGAAACTGATTTTATTTTCGTTTGAAAACCATTTAAATGTCCCGCCATTACAGATGCGCCGTCGTAAGTCTGGGCAATTAATTTATTGGCAAAGTCAAAACGTTGAAATGTTTCCATTAAAAAATTAAATAAATTGACCGCTGTTTTTCCCGAACCAACATCGTAAAACCCTAAAAATCTTTCAACTAGTTGTCCATTTTTTACACATCTAAAAATTATTTATAATTGTGATTTGCACGTTATATCTGTTGTTTCGGAGGACATAATTGATTGAATCGAGAATTTCGTTTTGTATTGTTTTTGAGGTGCTTGCAAATACTGACGCGTTACTCATAAAATCACGAAAGCTTACTATCGCATTTATAAAATAAATCTACCAATTCTCTAAAATTACCTTTATCAACCGAATTTTCAGTTTCATCATGACCTCTAAATGCCAAATCTTGGGATGATAAATACAACAAGAAATCAATGATTTTTTTTTAAATTTCGCGGTTGTCTAACTGTATTTTGTTATGATTTTCTATTTCGCGTGTACGAGCAGAATCAATAACATTAACAATATTTTGTTTACCGGTTAATTTAAACTTAGTACTCGATGTAATATGTTCCTGCGATTTTTCATGTCTGTCTAGACCACGAGCTAAATTTTTCAAATCATTATAACCCAAGCGCCCCAAACATGAAGAATTATCAGTTGTAAATAATAAACAATACCAGCAATATAATTTATTGTGTACCTCAGATCCCGTTGACCATAAATATTTTTTATAATTGTCAGTATTAAATGATCGATTTTGATACTTACCTGACATCACTAATCCTGTTAAACCCGGTAAAGGCCGTTTATTTTTAAAAAACACTTTTTTGTCGTATGTTAATCCACTAAATGGATTTTTTAAAAAGTCAGAAACTAAATCACTGGCACTCATTTTAAATTTTAATAATTTACCGAACAGACAAATTATTTCGCGTGGCGTCACTTAACAATTATTCCCGCTAATCATAAAACAAAACAAACACCCTCGCAATCCGCATGTGTGTTATTCCCCTGAAAGGAAGACTAGCCTACTAAGACTGTTGCCATTTCAGCTATTTTGTACGGTATTTAGCAATTGGACTGGTCGAAAAACGGCAACTGTGTTGAGCAACATGTGTTTAGGATTTGAGGTATATGTATCATTTTCCACTGGAGTGAAGTGAAGGCTAGCCTACTAAGACTGTTGCCGTTTCAGCTATTTTTTACGGTATTTAGCTATTGGACTGGTCGAAAAACGGCAACTGTGTTGAGCAACACGTGCTTAGGGTTTGAGAGATATACAGATTCTATAGAGTCTAGCCTCAGGTCCCCGTTGTCAGATTTAAAAATTATTACTGAGAACAGGGAATTAATTGTGAAATTATAAAAAATATTAGAGAAACACTAAATAAAATGAATGATCAACAAAATATTTCTGGTGCTGTTTGCTGAATAAATTAATAAATTGGTGAGGAGGCTGAGCCTCCTAAGCCTCCTTCGAGGAGCCGCCACTGGTTTATTTGGATCCGGGCCAAATGAAATAAGCGTTCGGTTCGGGTTTTTACTTATTTCGGTTCCGGTCCTGTTCAGGTTCTGTAGAAATTATTTCGGTCCGGTCCAGTTTTTTCAGTCCAAAGGATTTCTCTACAAAACAATTTTTTTTTGAAAAATTTCAGATAGCCTTCGTTCAGTTAAACTTGTGGAGTTTAATGACGTAGCAAACTCGCAGCTCATTCCACTGCAGATTAACCATTGAATCAAAGTACATTAAAAAAAATGAAAAACGACAATATTTTGGCCGTAAATTCGAATTTTCGAAAATCTAAAGTTATGAAAATAAATTTCTATTTAGGGATATACCCCTGGTATAAGTAGCGAGAAAGTAAAAAATAGGTCAAAGATTAATATCATTTCCGGGATTTTTAACGATGCTGAATTGATTGCCGTAGTCCGTTTGTCTCTATCTCTCCCCGTTCTCGAGTTGAATCAGGCTAACAGACGGACGGACGGACCAACGGACAAAGCCATCTTATAAGAGTTTTTTTCTTCGAAAACTCTAAAATGAAGTTAAAATATGCAGCAATTCCATAACCTTTAATTTTACTTATTTTATATTTTATATAAAATTCGTCAAGCCAAGGAATTCAGAAAGAACCGGTATTTTTTAAAGGTTTCGGGTTCGGTACCTAAAATAATTTTGAATGAAAATATTACGGTTCTTCTCCAGAAAAAAATTTCGGTCCAGGTCCGTTTTTCGCTTCGGATCCCTGGTTTTAATTGATAGATTCGAAATTTTTATACTTGGTACCATGTTTGTCTCTATAATATTATCATGATGATGGAAAACCTAAACAACAATATGTAGTGATTATTAAAATCATTATATTTACGAAATTGACCATTAAATATAGGGTTTTACGATTTTTAAGAAAATTATTCACCTTTCAGCTGCTGTAACTTCGTAAATATTAGACTTACAAAAAAAAGTGCGTTGAGAAAAACTGTTAAAAATTAAGTCTTATTTAAGTTTGCTCTGAATATTTTTTTCAGTAGGACCAGCCATTAGCGAATTAGCATTTGTCGTCACTTTAATCCAAGTTGGTGGCTCGAACCTAATCCTCCCAAGGTCAAAATCTTTAATTCTTTATTAAGGCCCGTTTCTTAATAACATATTTCAAAATCGCTTCTATCCTACCTTTTTTATCCTCGGTTGATTAGACTATTATAGATGTTAAGTAAATTCTGTTTTAACTTCTTTGCTCCTTTTTTGATAAATTAAAACTTAAACTGCAAAAAGTTTTAATATATAATAAAACTAATAAATTTTGTTAAATACAGATTCTCTTTTTACTAGTAAAATTTGAACAATTTCACTGCGACAAATATATTTCGTTTCTATTTTAGGTGAGTCCCGCGATGGAAGGTCGACTGTCAAAAATTCCAGTAGCTGTTAGTGGTCAACGTTTAGCAAAGTGCATGTCTTGGTCAGGCGATCTGACACCGGGACTTCGACGACGCAGGCAAACTGATAAATACGTAACCGATCCCAGCCAGCTTAAGCTTAGATTCAAACGACATTCTAGTAGTGGTAAGTACGTTATCCAAAAACATTCCTTCCAGATATCTTTCCTTTTTGTTATCCCATTGTCTCGTTAACCACAAATTAATGGATTATTATATTCCATTTCTTCTTTCTTCATCTCTTTGGCTATTTACTTACCAAGGTACTAAATTGGAACTGGAGATTGTTGTTTTTTTTATTGTAACATTTATCGTAACAATTATCAAAATGATTTGTAAAATCGTTATATCTAGCTATTTAGTTAAAACAAGTTTGTCATATTTGCAGAAAATCGACGTAACATTTGCTTGTTGAGTGCCTGTGGTGTTAACTGATAAGTAAAAAAAAAACAAAATCGCATTTTTTTGGAAAAAGTCTAATATTAGATTAAGTACAAAAAAAGTGAAAAACCTTGAGGAGATATTGAAAATTTTGGATGAATTTTAATTTTGAAAAATAAGTTTAAAAATCTAAATTGCAGGTAAAATACGGCGATACTGTATAATTTTGCGAAACAGCATCGATTTACACCCTATATTTCAAAATTGACCCTGTTCCGGAGGTTGCTTCTTATTTTTTAGGGAAGAAAACTACCCCTATTTGAAAATAATTTTAGAATTGTAGATTCGAGCGTGTAAAAGATTTAAATCAGTTAAATGATCGTCAATTAACATTCTGAGGTATAAATTATAAATTAAAAATTTTCAACCCTAAAAATCAGCCCTATAACAGTGATCATTAAAAAATAATGTTGAAAAATGTTATTCAGCAACTTGGAATGATTAAATCATACAGTGATATTAAATTTAAGATTTATTTACTGGTTTAATTTTTTATCATTTATAAATCCCATATCTCATATGTGGTCCGAAATTTTAAGGAAATAAAGCACAAAGTCAGGTACCACAAATTTAATAACAAAAAGTACTAGCAGGCAACTAATTTCGGTCACTGACTGAATAAGTAAATTAAATTTAACATGATGGGTATTAAAAAGTAATAAAAAATTTTAAATTGTAAAATGAAATCGAAAAAAATTGAATAATAGAGGTTGGGGTGCCAGTGATTTGCCTCACCTAAGGACAGCACCTACAGGGGGATCAACATCCCGGAAAAAGTAAAAAATAAAACCAAAATATTGCCACCCTACATGGGGACTCGAAGAAACAGACCACCAGGTGGACATTACAGTCGAAAACTGAAAAACACAATAATAAGATTTGGGAGAAAGTCACCACGTGCCAAAATACAATCTCTTCGGCAAATGACGAAAGGAGAAAATGGACATGACAGATGACAGTGACTTGGAAAGTCCCCCACTTTTCACGCTGAAATGTGGAGGGTAAAAAACTTTTTTTAAATATCTAACATAGTACAAAATAATGGCAATATTGGTTCCGAAACATAAGATTACACAAATTAACATACATAATTTAAAAAAGATTATATAAAAATGTAAAAAGGTAATTTTAATGTACACCCTTGATTGAGATTTGGTACAAGCAAGACAAGGAAAAAGAAGAATAAAAATAAAAATCAGAAGAAGAGGTTGACAGGTGACAAGTGACTGGTGGGAAGAAAAAGGAAAGTTAAACATCAAATGTGACAAAAATAACAAAGGATCCCTGAGATATAGGTAAAGTTCATTGCATAGCCTTTCAGTTGCACGTCACCAAATATGACGTCATATCATGTTTTCGGCATGTCTTTGATTACTACATGATATTTGATGGCGACTCTACAAAATGTTGACAGTTGTCAGGATCGTATTCAGCCAAATAGGAAAAGGCTTTGTAATTAATAAGAATTGTGATATCAAAACATTACAAAATAAAACAAAAGGTATTTTTAATTGATATTTATTATCATAAATAATTTAAAATTAGTAAATAAATTCCTAAAATTAGTTATTATAAGACAACAAGGATCACTTGCCGGATGAAATGTACAATAAGAAATGGAAATGGAACTAATGGAAGTACTGTTCTGATTCAAACTATCTGGCGTACACTTTGACGTTTATCAAAAATAGCTAAAGAGCGTGTTCAATATTTCAATTTGACTATGAGGCCATGACTTATAGCAAACGGCAGCCAATGAAATTCCTGTATTGTGTCAATTGTAGTTATTTAATATCTACGTCTAGATCTGTCATGATGTTGTTTCCTTACGAAAATTTATAGTGGACGTACCTTTTTTGCATTTCTTTCAACTTTATACGATAAAGCGAGATAGATGCTGTATGACGTGCAACTGAAAGGCTATGCAATGAACTTTACTTAATATTGGTAAGTTTGATTATTATTTAAATGGTTTACATCACTAATTGTGAACGTTTGTATCTTTAGGCCTGATACAGTAAACGCCAAATCTAAAGAACCAAGGACGCGCATTTATAATGCTACGATCACGCCTACCGATGAATAGAATTGTATAGTTTACCTAGAAAGTTGTAAACCACGCTACTGACCGTAAGCAAGGACAAATTGTGAACGCCCCGCCCGTTCACAATTGAACGAACTTGAGCATTTGCGCTGGTTCTTTAGATTTGCCTGCTAGTACTTTTTGTTTTAAATTTGTGGTACTTGGCTTTGTGCTTTATTTCCTTAAAATTTATTTAGTTTCAACCGATATAAAAACCACCCCTTACAAAAAATTAGTTTCTTTTTTGTTTAAAAGACACCATCGATGGGTGGGTGGACCGTAGCTGCTTCCCTATTTGAAATAGCCAAAAATGTCTTAAATATTCCTATATTGGAAAAATAACTACTTATCAAAATTATGTTTTTTAGATGGGGGGGGGGTTTCCAACGTATTGACTGCGGACTTCAATGAAAACCATTAGCCTAACCGTGATGTTTTTTAGATGAAACATCCTATATTTTTTTATATCATTAAATTCGTCGTGAAAAGCTGATTTTAAAAACTTTTTACACTCGTAATGTAAACTAATTAGTTTTGAAGTTATAGACAATTGAAAATTGCATTTTTTCAACTTTAAATGATTGCTCCGGCTAAACGACATAAAATCCTATGAAACGGCTTACATGTCCCTATCTTAACTTTTTGAGTTCTACTTGGTGGCATAAGAACAAAATGTTATACAATCTTTTCATTATTTAAAATGTAATGTATTTATTTTAGCAACCCTTACAAAACAACCCCTTCTGATCAAAATTTACAATAAAAAATAGGGAAAATAAGAATTTTACTTTTATATGGATTTTAATTTTTTGATTTTGATTACAAACTTTTTTCCTCTTCACTCTCATCTTTTCTCTTCACACTCATCTTTTCTCTTCACTCTTGTCTTTTCTCTTCACTCGTGTCTTTCCTCTTCGCCCTCATTCATTTCCATGTCCACCTCATGCTCATCTTCCTCCTCGTCCTCCTATTAGTCCATAATTGGAGCACTATTTTGACAGTTGTGTCCGCTGCGTGTTTTACATGCCCAATTGCAGAAAAGTGTTACTCCTGACAACCGCACCCTTTTTTACAGCTACAAAAAATCATTTTCAAGGTTCGGAGTTTTGATTGGATTTAATACTCCTTCAATATTAACCCAACCCCAACCAAGTTTACTAATACTCACAAACTCCGAGGGTGTTAAGTATTGGAATCTATAATTCCGTGTGTGTGTATGTGTGTAACATCCAGATATTTCAAATCTAACTTCAGATTTTTCTTTAGGACGAAAAAGTATGTCAATAAAGTGTTTTTAGTTTTGATGTCGAACTAACCGTTACCGAGAAAATGACGGATAAAGTTAAAAATCAGGCCCGGATTACCTATAAGGTCAACCTAGGGCGCACGCTTGCGGGGGGAGCAGGATACGGAAACTTTGTACTTGCGAATAGCCGTGAGCGTCCAGGCAATTGCAAATTCATACATTTTGGAATTTTAATCACTGTTATTGCGTGATTGATACAAATTATTTTCTTGGAAAATAGGTAAAAATATATTCAAAAGGACTAAAAATAAAAATGTGCTATTAGCTCAAATAACACCAAAGAAGCTGTAAAACGAGGTTTACAGTTAAATATGCCAAAAAAAATCCACACTTCCCAGACTTCCTATAAGGGGGAGTATTTTAGAACTTTGGCTTAGGGCGTAAATAGCTGCTAATCCGGGCCTGTTTAAAATATTGAAAATTCATATCTTTTAAATGGTAATAGATATTGAAATGGTACCACAACTTATAAAAAAATTACTGGCTGACAAACATACAGATTTCAAAACAGGAGTTTGTGCGGTACATGATAGAATAGAATTCCCAGATGTTTTTGTTTCCCGTTTAAAGCGCCAATTATTAAGACTAGTCAGGACAATTCAACTTCATTTATTTCGTGGTGGCATTTATAAAAGATTTTAAGTGTCCTTCGGAAGTTCGTGTACATGAAAGTACGGTACTGATCAATATGAGTCTGTGACGTTTCGCCCCCACCGTTTCCCCACCGCCGTTTTGCTCCCGGGACGTTTTTCCACCGAAAATAAAAGAGAATTTTGAAAATAATATTTATTAAATGATACATAGTACATAAAATTTTGCCGTAACTTTCAACAATATTTTTTATTCTTGTCTTGTAGAAATTACAAAATATTTTTTATTAGTTCTTGGTCTAACACTTAACAGCAACTGTGAAATTTCATATCTGTGTAGGGACTGTTGTTTCTTTACAACATTATACTTAAAAACTGTCATTGACTGGATTATAAATGTAGTTTTAAAAATTCAAATGTTGATATTGTCTATTCAAAACAAAAACTGTTGCGCGTCATCGATGATTGGAAATGATATTCCTAAAATTAGTGACGTTCGTACATGAAAGGTTTTTATGCGTGCTCTATTTGGTGCGTGCAACGATTTTTGTTTTGAATAGATTATAATTCCAATTATATAAAAAAAGTCTAATTATTATGCTGATATTTCAGCAATAAATAATCAAAAAAAATTATAACTTGTTATAGTTAATAAAAAAACCAGTAAGTATAATAAATTAAGCTCTAATCTATAAAAATGACAATTTAATTCAGTAATCATTTATTATTAACAGCTACGGATAATAAAAAACAGTGTCAATGAACATTTAACTTAAACCTCTGATGATACCGATCAAGGTCAACAAAAATCTTAGACGTATTAAAATAATTTTTATTACAATCTATTACCACTTTTTGGTTTCAAAAACATATATTTAATAATATTCATTGTAATCTAAAAGCAAATTTTTATCATGATAATCTTAAATCAAACATTAAATATACTTATATTATTTATTTTACTTTATTAAGTTCAACTGATAAACGTTAATTTGCACAAATAATAAATGTACATCTGCTAATTATCAACGTAAACTGTTTTTAAAGCCAAGTAACATTAATTAAATACATGTTTTCTTTAAATGCGTTCAATTTTAATATGTTGCAATCTTTGGACTGTTTATTTTATATTCACTAATTATATCGATTTTTTTTTACTTTTTCACCTTATCTATGAAAATAAGTTCATAAGGTTATAGGTTATCCATGTCGCTTAAATGATTAAAGTAGTCAAAAATCAAATAACGCAAAAATCGTTCCACTAATATTACAATAAAGGGTTTAATCAGTTTATTACTAAACCATAAAATAATATGTAACATAATTAGATTATGGGAATTGTTATAATTATATCTTCAACTCTTTACTGCCTAGTTCTGTATAACTTAAAGAATAATCACAAATTTCATAACTATTCACATTAATTGTATGACCCAGATTCCTCCAAATTTACAAATTTTTGTTACTCTGACACAAATCGATACTTACTAACACTTTAGATAATCAAAATTGGAGCTGAACGCCAACTTTGTTCTTTCTAGAAACTGAAAACGTGAATATAAGAACCCTACTTTTTACGATTTTCGCTTTTTCTCTTATTCCTATCAAGAAAAAAATGGCTATAGAGGTATTAAGTTAGAACCTGCAGTGGGATCACGAGACTCGACTCGATCAATTCGAGTTACTTTAGTATCGTGTCTATAAAGTTGTTCAACGGACCTCGATCGAATAGAGAATCGAGTTTCTCGATTGAGTCTAACTTCGGTTTGGATACAAATAGCAACCGAGACAAACGTGAAACTTATAATAACAAATAATAATGTCTTCCGGAGACCCCAAAACACCGGGAAACTTTTTTTAGTTAACTTTGAAAAAAATCCCGGAATGGTTTCTCAAAGAGCAATCACCAATGCAAAATAAGTAATAAAAAAAGTGGGAAACTCGTGCTACTTGATTTAATATGCATTCCGTATTAGTTCCAATGTTAGTAAAATTTTATAAGAGATAAATTCCCGGGCATTTATGGGTTTTGGGCGTTTTCTTGGGTATTTATCTTGGGCATTTGCCCTAACTTATAAACGCCCAGACATTTCACATCACTACATAGTAATCAATTTTTCTGCATAAATGTCACAAGCATTTGCTGGAACTGGACCGTCATTTGAGCAATGTCCGGTTTCGGCGTCGTTGTGGGTCCTTTTGTGGCGTTGTAAGTTTTGATAGATCTCTTGTTAATGCTTGAATCCTTTGAGGTGTTCTCGGTATCTTGGGCATCCGTGGTAATTCGCCGGATGTTCTCCTTGAAAGTTTTCGAAAGTGGCTTTCTCTTCTTTTGACCTTGTGCACTCGTATGCACGCAGGGACGGATTTAGACGTCTGCCGCCCTCAGGCAGTAAAATTCGGCCGCCCTCTTTACGCTCGATACAGTGCTACATTTGAGCTGCATTTTGACTTTTTACAGGCACTTACACATTCAAAAATCGGTTTAATTTGATTTTTTTCAACACAAACTAATAGTTTGTTATACTTTTTAAAATCATATTACTTAAAATAGCTATTTTAAACATAGAAAACAAGTTGCTCCAACTTAAACGGAATCGGCTTTATTTTGATGCCGGCTTGCATTTATTGCATGTAAAAATACGTTATAGGCTATGTTACGGGTCTCTACTTGTGTCTCTCGGATAGCACTGTCTATCCAGCACGCACGAAAATAGTTGGGATTAGACCATTAGATTCGACGTGGTTGTGCTTCTAGGAAAGCTATCGCTATTTTTCTCCCACACGAATAAAACAAAATTCCAGTCACGAGCCTGGCAATCATATTGTTGTAATTGATTATAAAACACTATTTATTGTATTGTAACCTTGTAATAATCACTCATAAATGTAGATCACTGTATGCACGATGATTTTCTCCGCAGATGACACATCTCGTCGACTGCCCTAGCATTTATAACACTGTGTCGTTCGTTGGCTAATTGTCAGTAGATAGAACGTCCTTTAACTTTAAAGACTCAATAAGTAAAGGCAATGACGTTTAGAATAAAACTTTACAAGTTGATTTCTCATACAATTGTCACAATCTAAACGTCATTGTCATTAGTTATAGAACCGTTAAAGTTAAAGAACGTTCTATCTACTGACAATAAGTCTTTTGTCTTTCATGTCAAGTAGGTATCTAATGTTCATCTTACTTTCTTTTTCTTTATTTTCGATGTCCACAAGATAGTTGGGTAGCGGACTTTTTCCTCCGTATCGACTGCGGAGTTGTGTCACTTTCTCTGGATTTTAGCCTAGTTCCTCTAGTTCTTATTTATCTCTGCTTCGAAGAAGATCTCGAGTAGGCCTTTTATGGTCACTCTAGTGGACTTGTCCTGAGGCATACGGAATGTATACCAGGATATTCTTCAACATTGTTGAAAACCAAAGGTTCCAAATTCCCAATTCTAGTTTCCTATAGTCCTCGGTGTTTTCTGTGTTGACCCTTACGAGGTGTTGTCTTTTGTGGTAGTAAAGGAGTCGATTATATCCTTTACCTCCGTTCGTATTTGCGTCCATATCTCGAGAGATTGTAATACAATCATAGACGGCCTTTTTTCCGTCGTTTTGCCTATTTTTGTCGTTTCTGGAATTTCCTGTCTTTGTTTTTTTTCTGGTGTGGCTCTGCTTCTTCGTCGCTCCACGAAGTATTTAAGGCTAAAAAAATTGCTCGCTATGGCGTACGTTTGTCGGCAATTTTCATAAAATTTCTGCATTTATAAGTGGTTAATCTGGAACGTAAAATTCACGTAAATTAGGAATATACAATTTTAAGAATACAATTATAATCACTAAATATTTTCGTTAAAAAGAAACGTATCATATACGTTTTTATTTTTTATCAAGGTGTACGTTAATTTTTAACCAAAACAGTCACGTATGATTCACGTTTTTATTTGGTATCAGGCTGGACGTAAATTTTCGACCAAAAATCTACGTGACAAACGCTTCAGTAGACGTGACTGTTTGGTTGTATATTTAGTGCGCAGAACGAAAAACAAAAGGGCGCTAATGTATATCTCCGTTACTATTGGTCCAATTTAAAAAAAAAACTGTTCTGTATTCACAATATGACGTCGAATAAATACCTAACGAAAAACCATGCGCAGAAGCAACGCCAAAATGGGAGTAGGGTCTAACTTTGTTGGTATTGGTCGGAATTGAACGCAGAAAACGGCAATGTATTTGAAATGTGACATAGAATAATTACATAACTAATCATGACCAGCTACCCCGTTTACCCCGACTACGCCCCTAGCTTCCCACGACACTGGTAAACTGGTACTTATGGCATACTAAATTAAAGCTAACTGTGCGAGGAGTACAAGAGGAATAAGTAGAATGACAGTTGAATGAAAAAATGGCTAGACTGGGTTTTGATAGTTCGAATTGTTTTTTTTCATCATCAATTTGTTTGCTCGAGCTTTGATTTATACGTCTATATTTCGTAATTTATTGGGAATTTCTCAATGCGATCTTCACATGAAATGTTATTCACACCAAAATACATAACTTTTTTTAAAATGTCGCGGCCACATTTTCACTCTTTCGGTGCAGAAAAATGACCTTTTTCACATTTTCGACCATAACTTATAAACTGCACATTTTAGCATAACTGTCTTCGACAAAAATGTTCTCTTAATTATGAGTAACTTTGCTGAATATTGTAATAACCTTAATCGATTCTTATAGTTCTTTTAGCCGTTGTAAGGAATTTCGCCACCAAATAGTACATTTTACAACAAAATTTCAGCTTTTATCAGCTATATTTTGGTGTGAAGAAATTCTCAATAATTTACGAGATAAACTGTCAGTAGATACAACGTTCATTTACTTT
Source organism: Neocrepidodera transversa (assembly GCA_963243735.1). Lineage (NCBI taxonomy): Eukaryota > Metazoa > Arthropoda > Insecta > Coleoptera > Chrysomelidae > Neocrepidodera > Neocrepidodera transversa. The sequence continues at coordinate 18,028,401 of OY725354.1, read as the reverse complement.
AAAAATTCAGTAAGTAAATGTAATGATGTTTAGATTAAAACTTTACAAGTTCATTTTTTGTACAATTGTCGCAATCTAAACGTCACTGTCATTACTTAGAGAACCTTTAAAGTTGTATCTACTAATAGATAGTAGTGCAAAACAAGAATTCGTGCAAAAAAATTGATGGTGGCAAACAAAAATTTCGAACTAGTCTATCAAAACCCAAATAGGGTCTTGCTAGTTTATATGGACGCTTCCAGAAATTGAAGTCAGAATTTAGTTTACATTCTATGATCTCGAAAACTTTGTACTGTGTAATTTAAACCATTTGGATACCGTAAAATCTGTGCACGATGGGTGTTGCGAAACCTGAAATTTTAACAGATTCACCTCCTCACTTCCCCTATTTCGCGCCTAATGATTTTCGTTTTTTCTTCTACTCCAGAGAGTAGGTCGATGAGGTGAAGGCAACTATCGCGTCCTGGATTCGAATGAAGTTTGAAGAATTCTTCAGTGACGGGATGAAAAAACTTGATGTTGAAAAATAAATATATGATTTTGAACGTTAAGAATTGTATTTTGATTTAATTTTTTCCCGATCTTAATTGTTCCTTCCAGAACCTAAACGGTACATTCGTAACCTCACTATCCAAAACATTACTAATTCCATTTCCCCATTTTAGGTATAACAAAATCCCTATTCAACTTCACGAGATTGTTACAAGAAGTCCGAGATCGTTGTTTATGGATTTTGTGTAATTTCAGGTCTTCGCGTGAGAGGCATCTCGACGTGCCTCATTGACGCTCCCGAGAGCTCCCCCGAATCATCGGAGGGGCCGCCGCCGCCACCCCCTAGCGGGGATCCGCCTTCCGAGTCCCAGGTACGATGTCGTCGATTCAGACCCATTACATAACCTCACTTTCGTAAAGCGTGCGACGCACTGGACATTATTTTTTAAAATATTTATTGTGATTCGGGGTGTACCCGGCTTGTTTTAATGGAAAGTTCCGTCCGTAAATTTTTGTCTAACTCTCATTTATTTTTTGGTTAGTTACATATGAAAGTAATCGAAATGTTTTGACAGTTCGAAGTTTGTTTTTTAGCAGTTCTATTTGGCTTTTAATACTTTTTACATTTGACATATGTCAAAGTGATAGAAGTATATAAATTTTTGGTAGAATCTTAACTAGGGTTGTGAGAGAATATTCGTGTAGATTTTTACATACTTGTTACTACTTCTGTAATGTTTATATCAAGGTAAAGTAAACATATAAAAAAACAGATAGAGATCTAGTATGTCACGATTGTTCTCTCTATATCCTATGACTACTAATTTTTAGTTACCATTTTTACTATTTAGTAAAACTAGTACCTAAACCAGTAATTACAGACTGTTAGGATTAATTAAAAAATAATAATAAATGTGAAATTTTTAGTAATTTAACGGGGAATAGCTATTAAGCTATTTACTTGTTAAAAAGTTGTCTTAATATTAAATACTTTTAATTACAAAGTAACTTAAAACTGACTTCGATTTCTGTCATTTCAATATCTGTTAATTAATAGTAAAGTATTCATCAACAAAATCAAATCTGACATACATATAGTTACATAGGCAGTTAAATATCTGGAAATAGTGATAGTTATCCATCAATAACCCAATGGTTGAGAGTTATAAATCCCATGTGCTAGGAACAATTATGCATTTAATAGTTAATTGACCCTTCGAAAAACTGCCACTGTTTAAATATTCTATTAATACTTAGTTTGACATCGAAAATATAAAACAACTGTTAATAGTTATAAAAATTTAACAGTTACACATAAATAACCTGGTGGTAACTGTTCCGAATGGATAGTTACAAAAGATTCAGTTAACCAAGTATTGAAAAAAAAATAAAGTGACCTATTTGAGAGTTGAAATTGACAAATAAAACTAGTTAGATTAATTAGATTTGTCTATTATATTTGATAGCTAGATTTGTCAAATTAAATTTGTAAGTTAAATTTGACAATTTACTTTGGCAAAGTTGACAATTAAATTTGATAACTAGATTTGGCATCTAAAATTAACAAATTTTTCAGATTAAGCTGGATTGTAAGTTGAATTTTATTGCTGGTCATAAGTTGGGTTATATTTGTTTCATTTTAAAATTACATTTAACAGTTTGTTATCTAGATTTCACAGTTAAAATTTCCAGATTGGACAATAAATTGTGACCTAAATTTGGCAGATTAAATGGATTTTAATTATCAGATATGATGTGATATATTTGTTTTTTTTGATAGTTAGACTTAACTTCTTATTTAATAGTTAAATATGATTTATTTAGCAGTTAGATTTGACTAATTAAACCGTCATATTTGTCTCATTTGACCGTTAAATTTGACTAATTTGACCGTTAAATTTGAATAATTTGACCGTTGGATTTGACTAATTTGATAGTCAGATTTCACTAATTTGACAGTTAGATTTGACTTATTTGACAGTTAGATTTTACTTATTTGATAGTTAGATATGTATAAACAAAATGTTGTTCTATCTATATCAAAAAATGTAAATAATATTAAGAACTATACAATTGATTCCAGATATTGTAACTTCCAAAAAAATAAGAAAATATAAATAACTCTGACAGTTAAGTTCGGCAGATTTGACAAATATAATAGATCTGACAGTTAAATATGACAGATTCGAGAATCAAATTTAACAGATTTGACAATTAAATATGATAGATAACAGTTAAATATGACAGATTTGACAGTGAAATATGACACATCTGACTGTTACAAATATGACAGATTTGACAGCTAAATATGACAGGTTTGACACTTAAATTTGACAGTGAAATATGACAGATCTGACATTTAAAAATATGACAGAGTTGATAGTTCAATGATACGATTTGACAGTTAAATTTCTAGCAGATGCACTAGCTTGCAAGCCAAGAAACAAGACAAGATGTTAAATTTGACACTTTAATTTGGCAGATTTGACAGGTATGATTCCTAGATTTAAAAGTAAAATTCTACATATTATTTGGACTGATTTGACAGTTCAATTTGATTAGATTTGACAGTACAATTTGATTAGATTAGATTTTTCAGGTAGTTCTGATAGATTTTACCGACTAGAAGGATGTGCTAGCTAGATTTGGTTAAATTAAATAGCATTGACAATTATTTTTAACTGGTTGACATAAATTTGACCGGTTTAACAGTTAAATTTTGATAGTTAGATTTGTCAAAGAGAAATGGGAAATTTAATAGTTGTACGTCATAGTTAGATTTGACAGTTACATTTGCCATGCTGACCGGATTTGACAGTTAAATTTGACTGATTTGATAGTTAAATTTTATAGCTAGATTTGCCAGATATATTTGAAATCTAGATTTAATAGTTAAATTCTACAGATTTGACAGTTAAATTTCGATTGATAGCTTTTATCAAGTAGATGTGATATAGTCGACACTTAAATTTAAAAAAATAGACATATATGGTTATTAGATTTGACATATTTCACAGTTAATGTGATTTCTAATTGGCCAAAATTTATATTAGGTTTTATTAACAGTTGTTTGTTCCAGTGATGAATAAATTTCGATTACTTATTTTTTGTAACTAAATATAACGGCTTTCCTTATAAGTTAGACAAAAATATTTGCGGAACTTTAAACGATATTATGTGGGATTCCAGAATCTCAAAAATAAAAATAAACTAAACACCTAGAGAATATATATATTTACGCATTACTAGTTTAAGGTAGTAATGTATTAAGAAAGTGTCTTTACGGGGCAAGTCAAGGATTGGAAGAAATATTGTGAAATGTGATTTTTCTCTAAAAATTTAGTCACGCTGTACGTACCTATTTAAAAGCGGTGGTGCATCACTTTATTGTATTTTTGGATTTCTATTTTTTTTTAGTTTTTATTTGAAAATTTGTTGTTGACTCGACAAGTTGTTGTAGAAAATCGACGAAAATAACACAAAGAGTTTTCTTTATTATTTATGGCTAGTTTTATTTTAAATGGGACATACAAAGCTTTTTTTATTGTGAAAAAACAACCTCTTTGTGTTATTCTTGTTGGTTTTTTCTAGTTGAAATATTTTGCTATGCTGAATAAAAGAGTATAAATCTAGTCGCAAGTACTGTTATTATTATTATTTTTGAAATCGGTACTTGATAAATTTCTAGTCAAGTAGTTCTACGAAGAAATATTAAAAAAAAATACTCTGTAAAATAATGATATTGCAAGATACTAGCTATTAAAAATTGTACCGTAACTTGTTATTAATTTCTAGACTGCTGGAAAAAAAATTGTTCTTATCCTCTCTTTGTTTTTATGTACAATTTTTTGGGTTCATTATAATAGTGCATTATTAAGATGATTATAGTTAGTTACAATTGAATCAAATAAAAAGTCTTTTATTTATGAATATACTTGTGTTTTTATTTAAAATAGTGACCACTGCAAAAATGTATAAAAATTGGTAAAATCAATTAAACGATAAAAATGTGTTATCTGGGTTAAAATGTGGAATAATAAAACAATTAATCTACTAAAAGTGTTTAAAATGTGTAACAATTGGTAAAAAAATTAGCAATAAGCGGTCTCCACCTTAAACTTTGCCGTTTACTCTCGTACCTATTTTTCTTCGTTTAAAAGTTATTTTGACAAAATCACTCAATGAAGTACCAGAATTTTTATTGACAGTGCAGTTTCATTTTTGATGTTTTTATTGTGTTTTGTAAGCTTGTGCGTTAAGTAACAATACATTTTACAATTAATTGACATGATTTTTGTTTTAGGAGAATCCGACAGAAACTGTGTATTAGCAAAAAGAATTTATAATCAACGTTATTGTTACGTGGTATTTTGGATAACTCAAAAGGTTTTATAAAATCTGAAATATTATTACTAAAATTTACTTTGGGGTGTAGCTTCCAATATACATCAGGAACGTAGGGTTACCAGAAATAAACGTAACAATTAAATAAAACAATCTATAAAAACTTCTCAAAATAATTATACAAAATTTATACTTACAACATAATACCACTAAGCACAATTACAGCAGAGGCACTTTTACTTTTTGATGTACTCTTAATAGAGTCCGAATATTACTGTCCCAATAAATATCTCCACGGCTTTCAAGCTAACCACCAAAAAAAAACCTTCTGCTGAGTAAGCGAAATTAAGTTTCTTTATTCACCTTTCAATGACTAAAGTTTATCAAAAACAAAAAAGTGTTCTTAACAAACGTTGTTTTAAAATTTTTCCTACATTATAAAGCGTGTTGGAATAATAAATTAAATTTAAATAATGTCATTTACAGAGCTAATCTTAATTATCGCTTACCTAAGCCGTGGATGGAAAATTATCGTAACATCCTAAGCGACGAGTTCCAGATAAAAAGAGTTTTGAAAAGTTGCTTACCCGATTTAACGAAACTGGAAAATATTATCAGAGAAACAAATAGTCAAGCTAATTATCTTCCACTTTTACTTGAAAACGTTCCCCTACGAGGCGTTCAATCCAGGATGGCACACGAAACACTATTTATATTTATTTTATTAAAAGAAATTAACATTCAGTTGAAAGTTTGATTATTCATCACTGTGAACGGTGTGGAAGATTTTTTTTAATACACAGTCTAGATTTAGATAGTCAAGACTTCTTAATAACTCAACTTTCAAGTTAACGTTAAGGTGAATACAGCACCGACCCGTGAATTCAACGCCGGAAGCACCCACATAGTTCGAAAAGAGATGGACCGCGGCCTTTTCAGTGCTGACGTAGTCTAAAAAGTATCACGGGTAATAAGACGCCGTGTCTCAACTTTTTCGATATCCGAAAATGGTTAGATGGTGATGGTCTAGAGATGGGATTGCGTGCGGGTGCATAGAAAGTTACTATTACACAGTATAACGCACTTAAACACTCTGTTACACAACAAGTAATAGGTTTCGCTGCTTCCACCTCTAATGAATGGAACAACTGTTGCGAAAATTTTGAAAAATCATTTAAAATCAATAAGTAGTCACAGAGGACTAAAATTTTGGGACCATATTTAAAATATAATTATCTAGGGGGTCAAGGATGGGTTTTTAAAAATTTTAATATTTTTAGTGCCGCGTGCCGTCCTGGATTGACCGCCTCGTGTTCCCCTTGCTGTAAAACAATCAATGTGGTACCAACATAATGGAGCCGGAGCTCATTATTTACAAGAGGTAGCAGATGAATTACATCAATAGTTTCCTAATAGATGAATCGGCAAGAATGGTCCAAACTATGGAGGGTATAGAAGGAGGCACATCGCAACGTTAGAAAAAGGGAACCAATTTTGGAAGCCAGTTGGTGGCGCTGTTAATCGACTGTTGATGACAGTTTAAGCGAGTTTTGACATTTCCTTTGACTTTTTTTCAAATAATAATTTTAATTCATTACGTTAACTTTTAAAAGATTTGTATTTTATAAAAATTGGGTGGCTCATTAAATAAAAAACGTTATTTGAGATTATGGATCTAATCAATCTACAAACAGTTTTTCAACATACGATCGTCAGCGCCGCGTCGGTTATTTTATGTACCATTAGTTGCGTATAAAATGTTGCCCACATTTTAAACGTGTTGTCCATTAGAGATTGCCCTCCTTCTATACGCTCCATAGTCCAAACAATGGTCAGTTCGATCACCGGACTTAATAAAACCTGATTTTTTTAAGTGGGGTCATGTTAATAATCTTGTTTATCAAACGCCAGCTACAACACCTGAAGATATGAAGGAGAGAATAGTACAAGCATTCAGATCTATTACACATCAGATGCTAAGAAACATTTAGGCATCTTTTAACGAAATTTATGTACAAGAGAAAATTTCAGACATTTTGAGCGCCTTTTATAATATGAAACTAAACAATTGTTGGTTATACTAGCCTTTTATTAAACGCATGTAAAATTGGTATCTTTAATTGTTTATTAAGACAAGGATACTTGATTGATACAAAGCGAGAACAGCCTACTTAGATTTTTACCAAAAAACTGTATTTTTTTTTCTAAAAATAGGTACGAAGAGTAGATGGCAAAGTTTAAGGGAATAAAATTCAGTATCCATTGGTGCCCCATTTGATAATAATTTTTCTAATATTTTTTTGACAAACTTTTATTGCTTGAAATTGAAGCTTATTTACGAGCTGAGAACTTATGTTCGACTATTGAATTGACATCTGGTCGGTTGTTATCTGTTCTTTTTCTCAAAAATTTTCCTATTAATGTACCAGTTTGATTTCTAAAAATCGCGGCTTCTTGTTAAGTCACATATATAAAAATAGTTATTTATGCAATAAGTGTGTAAAGTGATACTTATTTCAGGAATGAAAAAAGGCACTTTACACAATAGTTGCATATAATATTTTAATACTACCAAAAATATTTAAGTAGGTATTAAGTAAAAAATAAGCTCTAGTGCGTAAAATACTTTAATTTACGCACTAGTATTTCATTTTACGCATGACAAAGTATATATAAAGTTAGTAATTTACACACGGTACTAGAAAAAAAATTCATTGTTTCATTGGATATTATAGCCTCAATTTTATTACTTTATTTCAGTTCATGTCTGAAGCCCAATGCTGCGAATCGTTTAAAATGTATAAAATTTGTTACAAATCGGTTAGAATTGGTTTAAATTTATAGCATTTCATAAAATATTAATAAAGACACATTAAAATTTTTAATAATCGATGATCGATAATGATCGATTCAAATTTACAAAAATTGAAAACTACTTGGTAAAATGCGAAAGTATTTAAAAATACCAGTTAAAATCTGTTATAATTCGTCAAAATATGGTATTTTTGATAAAAATTAACATTGCTGTGACTAGGGCGCTATTTGTAACATATGAGCGATTGGCTAAAATAATCTCCACGACTTGGAAAGTAAACGAGTTAAAAGTAAAATTCCAGCTGTATATAAAACGATGAAAATAAGCCCAGCAAGTTAACTGTATCCAATAAAATTAGAACCCGTTCAATCGATTCCGGAAAACAGAAATTGAAACCATTCTCGATTTATTGCTGAGACAGATGGAAAGAGGGACAAATAGATAGACAGACGGTTGCAGTTGACGTAGGTCTTAGATTATTACAATATCAAATATTATACTGGCTCTCACAATAAAAGCCATATTTCTTAAAAAAATCAAAAACGACCTATTTAATTCAGCAGTAACGAAAGTGTTGTCATAAATTCTAATTGATAAAATTAGTTCCATATAAGTCAAATTTAATTTATCTACAACAGTGAGAACATTTCCCTTTATTTAAAACACAGGAATTAAGTATTTCATATTCAAATTAATTATAAACAATTTTCTGTTATTACTTCATACTTCCGTTCACTTGGCAAAATAATAATTGTTAAAGATAGAGAATCGCAGTGGAATTAATTCGAAAAAACGTAGATCTTATAATCTCATGTAAAGATTCGTTCAAGTAAGTCTTAAGCTAAGAGCTCCGCGGAAAAAGTGTTTTAATAATTAATTTTAAATTTTTGTGTCATGAAACTATTAGGGTTAGGTATGCAGAAATATGTTAAATAATTCAAAATTTGTTAAAGGACCCAGCACGGTTCTTATGGAAAAAGAGTCCCAGTCGAATTGGATGAAAATTTAGTATAATGTATTTAATGATGCCCTGATCAAATATCTCCATGGGCCCAACGAGATCTAATGGACAGTTTTTGAGATACAGGGTGTTAAACATGCGGGGGCAGTATTGTTCCCATATTTTCGTAATAGCATTTACATCAAGAGGAGGTCTCAAAAATTCTTCTCTTCTACGGATAGCTATTTCACATTTCGGAGCATTCTCATCGCCATCTATTCTAGTCATTAAACATGGTTGAAATCGTCCATCACAAACAAAACAAGTTTCTTATGGCCATCTTATTCCATATTAAAGTAGGTAGTCTGTTTTTATGAACATTAAACTAATTACAATGGGGACGTATTATGTAAAATTTTTAAATTAGCACTTAAAAGTCTGTTATCAAATATGCCTAGAAAAAATATTTATAAATTTTTTAAACCTATATTTTATTAAAAAAAAAATAAATTAAAAATATCTACATTAATTGATAATACTGTTCAGAGATGGTGGTATATACAAACTGAATTCCTTATTAATAGAGACCATCTAATTTTTACATCTTGAATTTTGAAAAAAATTGTATAATTGAAACTGATTACCAGTCAGTATGTTTATGTAGTTTTAAAGAAGTTAAAAAAGCGAAATCTAATAAACATTAATTTTGGAGAAAAAAAATAGAAAACATCGGAAAAAATTAAAAGAAAAATCAGAAAATTTGGAATAAAAAAACGAAAAAATCAAACGCTTAAAATCGCAAGAACGACGCAGAAAAACGTAGGAAATCGAAAAATATAGCAAAAGAAAACACAAAAAATTAAAAAAACAACAAAAAACGGTAAACAATTGTAACAGTAAAAAAACTTAAAAAAAATTAAAAATTCGAAAGAATTGAAATAAATTGCAAAAAAAATCTCAACAAAACTTCAAAAAAATGAGAAAAAATCGCAAATAATCGTAAAAAATTAAAATCAGAAAAAGACGAGAAAAATTTTAACAACCCAATAAAATCAGAAAATATTGGAGTAATAAGAAAAACAGAAAACAAATGTAAACAAAAATATTGGCAAAAATGAAAAAGAAAATTGTAAAATGGAAAGACCAAGCGCTAAAAATGGCAAAAAAAACGATGTAAAAAAACGCAAAAAAAGAAGAAAGAACAAAAAGAAAAAAAGAACAACGAAAAAACCAGAAATATTGTAACGATAAAAAAATTGAAAAAAAAAATGAAAAAAATCGAAAGAATTAAAAAAAATCGCAATAAAACGGCAAAAAAATCGCAAATAAACAGAGGAATAAGAAAAAATGAGAAAACAGACGAAAGAAATAGAAAAAAAACAGAACAATGGCAAAAAATGGGGAAAAATTTGGAAAATTCGAAAAAAAAAAACAAAAGAAAACCAAAAATCATAAGAATGATAAAAAAAATGAAAAATTATAAAAAGCTTTTTCTCCCTTCCAAAAAAAAAAGATGAAAATCGAAAATTATCGCAAAAATTAAAGGAATTTGAAAAAAAAAACAACAATGATGAAAAAATGAGGAAAGATGAGAAAAAATCGAGAAAAAAAAAATCAGAAAAAAGTGAAAAAGACGAGAAAAAATTTAACAACCCAAAAATCAGAAAAAATCGGAGTAATAAAAAAAAACAGAAAACAAATTTAAACAAAAATATTGGAAAAAATAAAAATTAAAATTGAAAAAACGGAAAGACCAAGAGCTGTAAAAATCGCAAAAAAACGATGTAAAACAACGAAAAAAACAAAACACAAAGAACAACGAAAAACCAGAAAAAATTGTAACGAAAAAATAAATTGAAAAAAAAAAATTAAAAAAAAATCGCAAATACAAAAAAAAAACAGAATAGGAAAAAATGAGGAAAAATTAAAAAAATTTGAAAAAAAACAAAAATCAGAAAAATGACAAAAAACGAGAAAATATAAAAAACTTTCTCTCTCTATAAAATAACTATAAATAATATAAAAAAAATTAAATGAGACAGAAATTATATTGCGGAAAGAGACAGGGAGTAACAGAAAGAGAGGGAGTCGCTTGGAGGGGGCATAACGCTTTTTTCTTACGTGACGCTTTATGCCGGTTAAATTCTACCACAAGTCGCTCCCAAAAAATATCCATTCTGAAAAAATGTACCAGGCTGAAAAAAGGTAGAGATTGTCCAACTACTAAACCGACACCTCCAGAGTCCCCACCTAAAATTTCCCTCTTCCGGTTTCCTACAGTCGATTATCGCCGAACAGTGAACAGTGGCGTCGTCAACTTTGAACTGCTTCCTGTATTTTTTGCTTTGGCGGCAAATTTAAAATATCTGATCTGTTAAAGGTGTATATAAGCGTTAAAATGAATATATCCAACATTAAACAAAGAAGTTGATTTAAATTGATGAATACGTTTAAATATAGGAGTTATTTTAAATAGAGGATAATTATAATTTAAGGTTTTTTGCTCATTTTAGCCAATGTTTTTAAATTGTTCATCCTCCAGTTATCCTAGGAGGAGAAAATGAGGGACGATTACCTATTTTAATTTCTTCTGTCTCTTAAAATTTTTTTCAAAAAGTGTTCTTTTTAAATCCTGTTGCTGATAATGCTCTTATCCTGTGAAGTTGTAAAGAAATTCGGATGTCATTTTTTGCCTGATTTTTCATAAACTTAATAACTTTGGATATTATTTGTTGTGTTTGGTCAGAATACTTACCATTTTGATAATAAGAAATAACCTATATCTATATCAATAACAACTTTAAGCACGACACTGGTATCGGCCAGTTTGCCATGTACTTTGCGTTTGCCCATGCGCAACCGATTTCGGAGATCCTCGGGCCACGTTCCCCACTTCTCTAATTTTTAACGTAGCGGTCGTTTTAGTAGTTGGACAATCTCTACCGAAACGCCGTTGCGGCATGTTCCGGCCCTAATACACCCACCATCATCATATTTTTACCTCAATACAAATAGCAAACACACTTTGTACTACTGATCAGTTCATTACTATAATTAAATGATAATACTTTACCTATCAAACCGGTTACCAATGACTATGTTTATGTTGTTTTTAGGAAGCTAAAAAAATTATCAAAACATAAAAAAGTTGGCCGTACTGGGAATCAATCCATCCCTTATACACCGAAATAAGATACGCATTACGAAAAAAACAGAGTAACAGAAATATTATCAAACTTATCAAGCAGATGCACAAACATACTTTCATACTTGAACGGCCGATATATAAAATAAATGCGTTCATCCGATGTACTGCTAGTCACAGCGTTTTATTTTTCACTTTTCAGTATAACATAACCTATTATTTTGCTTGCTTGCTTGTGATTTTAACGTCTCTTTTCTGCTACTAAGGCTAATCTGGACGGGACCTACAGCTTATCGTGGACTCCGAACCACGGTCCTCAATCACCCTAAACCCAGGACTATGCCTTTGTCATTCAGGTGATCTACCGACTAGCAAGTGTGTAATTGAGCCACCAACCCCTATCAGTTCCACGAGATATCCGATCTCATCCGGCCTGGTTACCGGCGTGAATGAAGCTGCGCATGACACAAATACCTTTTTGCACTTGCCAAAGTCTTTATCTGACTTTAATTCCACTTGAGATTCATGGGGCTCGAACCCACGACCCGAACAATGACCAAGTATAAAGGCCAGTGCCCTAACCAACTCGGCCACCGTGTCCGGTACCTATTATTTTAATGTTTATGTGTTTTGCTTTTTTCTTCTTTTTTTTAATAGTCCAAGTCGCTAAGGCTATTTGGTTTGGTAATACTCGACAGATAACTGTAAATTATACCTTTTCGTGCCATCTACATTACTTTAAACAAATTAATGTAGCTGACGTCACTTGAAAATTTTGAACATTTATTTCTTAGTAATCGTAGTGTTTCAAAATTAGCCAAGACTATTTTTGTGAATAATTTTAAGTATATTTTTATATACTTGAATTTGCTGTAGCTATCGCATCACACGTCCCCATTATCACTCACTAAATAAAAGTAACTGTCAAAAAATTTTTAATTGTATATTTGATTTAATCGTATGTAGTAACACCATGCTTAGTAACTCGGTGGGCTACTTATTTTCATTTATTCTAAGGAGTATTTAATTAAAGCTATAGACACCCGTGATATATTAATTCGTTATAATATACAGGGTGAATTATTAAAAATGATGACCGACCTTATTATCAACTATAATAAAAGTTATCAAAAATTACATGACAAATAGAATATACTATAACACCCTCTACACTTATGCTGATTTGGAATTTTGACAATTATCTAAAATTAACTGTTAAAGTTTAAAATTCGTATAATAATAGATGATAGCATTGAAATTGTTAAATCAGCTAAATGGCTTGGGATAGAATTGGGACGTGTATTGCTACAAGAGTAAATGCTGTATAAGATATTTATCGAATATAGGGCTGATGTTTTAATTTTACAATTAGGTATATTCCTGTAGGGGTTAAATTTTATTTTAGTTCCTTTAATTAGGTCATAATTTTGGATCACCTTATATTTAGTTTTTTACGTTATGTTTAAATTATATATATTCCTAAAAAAATTAAAATAAATACAACTAAAGAAGACAATTTTGAGTGAACCTGTATAATAGTGACCTGAAAGCATCCAATATGAAAATCAAATGATATTTACTTATTCTGCAAGTCTGCGGTCTTTTGCGTTTGACTGGGTTTGTTCAAAGAATTACATAAAATACTTAAAATTGGCTGGTAGAAAAAGAATCACCCTGTAGACTATGTCTTAGAACTTTTCATTACAACTTATATCGACAATATTATTATTATCTTTAATTTTTTATATAAGTATTTATTTTTTAAAAATAAATAACAATACTGCCTCCGCATGTTTAACACCCTGTATCTCAAAAACTGTCCATTAGATCTCGTTGGGCCTATGGAGACATTTGATCAAGGCATCATAAACTACATTATACTAAATTTTCAGCCAATTCGACTGGGACTCTTTTTCCATAAGAACCGTGCGGGGTCCTTTAAAAATCAATATTCAGCTAATTAACAATATTTTATTAATTTATTGGTGACTAGTTTCTTTACATAGTAACTTCATCAGACTAATATGATTTATAAAAATATCCAGAAATTTGTACTAAAACAACTTAGAATAATAAATGAGGGCTTAACTAATAGCTAATAACAATTATTAAAGCAATGGAAATATTAAAATAATTTAAAAGAACATTTGTCGAAAATGCTTAATTAAAAGAGTTTTAAAAGTGTTAAGATCAAGCATGTCATTTAATAATCAAGCATGTCATTTAATGCCTTTATTTTGCATATGTAAGATTTCAAAATTATCATTAAAAATATGATTTTCATTAATTAAATTATTAGAATAATTTGAATCTATTTTATTATGTTTATAAGATCTTTTGTGTTCATTAATACTTTTGACAAATATTCTCCCCGTTGACCTATATACCTTTTTGAACAAGACCTACAAGTTAGTGAATAAACTCCCGATTGAAAATTTTTATTTATTTTATCTTTATTATTTTTAATTGCCATACCTAAGTATTTCTCGTTTTGTATGCAATATTCATATCTAAATTTCTTAAAAATGATATAGTTATTTTCCTAACAAGTGCGGAAAGTTATACTTTTCCGCACGCAATTGCAGTTGCCCGAACGACGCGAAGCGAGTTCGGGCATGCAATTAAGTGGGGAAAAGATACTTTACGCAAGTGTTAGGAACAATATTTTTTCTACAAGCGCCTAGAATTAAAAAAAAATTTTAGCAAAAATATTTTTTTGTCATTAAACAAAAATTTTCTTAGTGCTTCTTAATAAATAAAACATTAGGCTGAAAGTTATCATGGTAACCAAGCAAGAATTAATTTTTAATCATTTTAGCATTTATAAAATCAGTGCGGAAAAGTACAACTTTCCGCATGCAAATGCGTGCGGAAAGTTGTACGCTTGTAGAAAAAATTATAATTTGGAAAACCTAAAATATTTTGTTAATGGTTTCCCGGGCAATCTATATTTCCATTGCATCTATATTTGCATTGGATCTATATTTGTTTTTTTGCATTGAAATTGTAACATTTTATTTTATATTATTTAGATTTGTTGACTACAAAAAAAGATAATAACAAATAAAATTGAATTCGCAATAACCCATTTCTAAAGGCCAATTTTTAAATCCGACCTTTAAATATTTTTGAATAAGCAGTGCGAATATTTTGATAAAAAAAATTATTGCGATACTGATAAAAATTAACCGTATTTTCAATTGATCATTAAGCTACGATTGGATTATAAACGATAGGATGATTTTTATATAACCTAACAGTGTTGTAATAAAAAATATATACAGGTCCGGCAAACTTTCAAGTATACAATAAGCAGAAAATTAAACAAACAACTTATTTTTTTTTAGAATCTTTATAATCACTGTTATATTCTTAAACGTTAAACACCCCACCAAAGAAATTAAGAACCCCTGTTATCCATGTGACTACTTGATCTGCTTAGATTGTACAAAATTATCTGTATCCGAAATACGATATTTACATATGGTTGGGTGTTTGCTTAAGTTTCTATCATATTAAGGACAAGATAAAGATCAGATCATAAAAGATAAAGAAGAAATAATAAATTTGTTAAAATCCAAAATCACTAAGTTAGAAAAGTTAAACTTTTGCTCAAATTACCAAAGCTCAACATCAAACTACCAATGTCCAGAAGCAAACTACTAAAGATAATTTTCCTAGTATCATCGTCAAACCTAAAAATGTCAACCAAAGACCCGATAAAACTAAAGAGGATGTTGTACAAGCTGTTGATGTAAAGAATTTGAAAGTGGGTGTACATAGTTTAAAAATTGAAAATAACAAAACAAGAAACCATGGACCAATGATCATCAAATGCAGAAATAGGGAAAAGACTAAAAACTACATAATGGAATTAAGCAAGATGAGGAAACCTAGAATAAAAATAGTGAACTTCAACCAAAAATTAGATAAATTGAATCTATAGCTGAACACATATCGAGTGACGAGTTCAAAGTAGTCTTTATAAGGACAGGATTCCAGTACTTCAACAGTGTTCTGTGAATGCAGAACTTCAAAAAAGAGAAAAAATTAAAGAAAGCGTAATGATAAACAAATGACGGCAAGTGAATTTATTCATATTCTGTTATCAGTGAAATTAATACTAAATAAATAAAATCATAAAAGTTAACACCTTTTTTTTCTTAGAAGATAATTTTTGTTGTTTTTGTAGACGCTATATTTAATTATTCATTAATTTTGTTAAAGCATTAAGTTAACAGATTAATATTTTAAGCTTTATACTTTTTATATAATTCATTAGTTATGGAATTTTTTATGACTAATTAGTGTTTGTTACATATGAAACGTTTTATGTAAAAATTTCCATAGTAAACAAGACCTTCCTTGAAAATTAATTGATATCAATTATAGAAATGCGGTAATTACAATTGCTTTCTGGGAATAAATAAATCAACAAAAACGTAATACGCAGCGAATTATTATTCAGAAAACATATTTATTATAATTCGTTTATTTACAAATTACCTTATTTTTATTGACTATATACTTTTTGTCTTTTAATATACTTCTGTTATTTTTCTGATTTTTGTCTAAAAGTAGTTTTTCCTTACCAAAAAGTGTACTTTTTCTTTAGTTTTTTTTTTCTTGAAGTGCTGGATGGTGATTTCCATCATTAGTTGACCGTAAAGACCAGAAGGTTTGCAATATTCTTGTACTGGATGAGTGGTCATCATCCTGCAAAATTTGGCAACGGCGTTTTAAAAATTACTAGATTTGGTAAAAAATCACTGCAATTTTTAAATAAAAGTGTTATAAAAGCCATTTTTAGCATATTTTATGTATTTTCCCTAGATCCAGGGACATTTTCGAAAATTTGGTAACATCTCTTAAAAATTATTAGAATTGATAAAAATCGCAAGAATTTCCAAATAAAATAAATTGTTAAAAACTAAAAAATGAAAAAATCGGTAAAATTTATTTACAGTGTCATCCCCAAAGTATGGCACCATATGGTAAACTTATTTATTAAGGGTTTTTTGACAAAAACTTATTCTTGGTAAAAGTTTGTGCATCTCCTAAAACCAAACGTGCACCAACAAAATATAGTAAAACACACGTAATATACGTGGACTCTTCAAAAATTTGATTTTGAAACAAGAATAAAGTACCCTTATTTTGAAAAATCTCGGGTAATGTTATTTAAAAATCTGATGTGGCCAGCACATGACCTCTCGCCATTTTTGAATCAAAAATTTACACGGTGGCACAAAAAAGTATGGAAAAAATTTACTTTTTTGTAAATCTGGCAACAATGGCAAAAGTTTTGAAAATTTTAATGATACGAAAATAAACTACAACTGTCACTTTCGGTTGTCCGATTGACACCAAAATCTAATCAGATCTAATCTAGGGTATAAGAATCGTGTATGCAAAATTTCAAGTTATTTAATTCAGTAGTTTTTGAGTTATCGTTACTACAACATCCATCCAAACACACACACACACACACACACTAACACACCCACACACTAACACACACACACACTAACACACAGACATCATCGCGAAAATATCAAAATCGTATTCTAGGGACCCCAAAACGTGTTTATTCATTAAAAACTCACTACCCAATTTTTAGCATGATTCCTATACCTCTCTTATCTGAAGGGCGAGAGGTAAAAAGTTGTTCAGTATTAAAAAATACATCTAGATTTGAACTAATGGCCATTTAAGTGAAGTTCTATAATAAGTCCATGGGTGGACTTGCATGACCAGGCACTTATTAACTACCGAATTGCCGTTAGAAGAAAAAATGGTGGTGGGTGCTTTCACCAATTTTATAAACATGAGTGTTGTAAACGCGTGGAGATTATATCAACTGGCAAAATAAGATCCACATAGTAGTCTTTTTGATTTTCAAAGTGTACTTGCACGACATTATAAGAGCGTACTATCGACCTACAAATACTAAATTACTAATAACTTTTTTACGGAGTTACAAATTTTATTGTAATTTTCGCCAAAATATGGGGACTTATATTTTTTTAGCTCTTTAATTTTTTAAAGAATAATTTGTTAGCTTTCCACAGTTCCCTATAATATTTTAAGATATTTGGTAAAAGAAAAAAAGAAAATCTAATAGTAGTTAAATTTTAAGAGCGACTTAAGATATATGCATTTAATTGTTTGGTAAGTGCTGCCACCTGTTAAATGGATCTAAATAGTTACGTTTTTATCATTATTGCATTTTAAGTCTTCATAGGTGGCCCATTGATTCAATCAGAAAGTAGAGGGGCGATGCAACTAGAATTTAGTTTACAACGATAGAGCGTTTTTATAAAATCACGACAGAGCGGTAGTATTTTAGCATGTGTAAAGAAAGATGCAGGAGGACATTTTCCTAAAAAAATATTAAACAATTAAGATGTATCTAGTGTCATCAACGAAGCTCGATGAAGTTGTGAAAATGTAAAGTATCCCTTTGTATTGAGCGAAACAATCAATTTCATTTAAACTAATTTTCTAAGTATCACACTATAATAAAAAATACTCTGTTTTTGACATATACTTACATTTAATTTTTTGTTAATATTAAAATTTTCAATAAATTTCTGAAAAAAAAATTATATTTTTTAAAATCGAATCGTTAATGGGTTAATTTTACACAAAAAACTTCAAACTAAAATTTACAGCACAATTCTCCCACTAGTGTCCAAAATATATCACTCACATTTTAACACTATTTTATGTCAAGTTCCTTTCATTTTATATTATTCTTAGAGCTGAAAAAATATTTTCTATAATGGAAAAGAGCTGTTAATTATTTGAATTAAGTATTATATCAAGTAATGTTGGATTACTAAAATTATTCATCAAAACAACTTACTTTTAATTAGAAAATGATTTTTATCAATTACGTTTTGCAATGGCCATAGATTCTTTCATATCTACTGTTTTTAAAAATAAATTGATGGAAAATTTTGACCAATCGGTAACTTCTAATTGAAAAATAATGTTTATCACATTTTATTTTCAATTAAGAATCATTTTGAAAAAACCGAATATTCAATTAAATTTGAGTTGGAAAAAAATAACACTGTGGCTTTTTTTAGATATGTTAATAACTAAATACAGATTCCGTAAAAATACAATATATTTAAATTAAATTGTGTAATAATTATTAATCAATAATCAATTTTTTTATATAAATTCGAAATTTTATTCAAAAACACTTTTTTATACTACCGAGCGAAGTCCCTACTTTACGCACGCTAAGGAGTGTTACTTTTTTTAACTAGTGCGTAAAGTAAAATAAAATTTTCAAAATAACTTTTTTACATGTGCAACACGTTTTTTGCAATATTCTTATGTTTCTTATCTTGCCAAGGTTTTATGTGCCAAAAATCAACAGGTTAACTTCAAGATTTTGGAAAATAGCTTGTTAACCTCTTGCACGCGAAATCTATTTTTGTACATAAAAATTATGGTAGTAGAAAAAATATTGTATGCAACCAGTGTGTAAAGTGCCTTTGGCTCGTGCGACAACATTCACATTCGTGAAAAAAGTATCACTTTACACACTTGTTGCATAAATAACTATTTTCTACTACCGTGCGTAAAGTAAGTACTTACTTGACGCTACGGATTATGTAAATTTTAACTTTTTTTCACTAGTGCGTAAAGTAAAATAAAATGTGCAAAGTAACTTCTTCGCATGCGCGATCAATATCCTTATATTTTTTATCTTTCCAAGATTCTATGTGACAAAAATCAACTGTTTAACTTCAAGATTGTGCAAAAGAAGCTCCTAGTAGATTGCTTATTTTATAAAGTAATAGTCTTTGTCTTCAACAATAGCTAAATGTAAAATTTGAAATGCATCTTCTTCTTCGTCATTTTCTTCATCATCTTCAACTTCGTTTTTACTCACCGAATACTTTGACAGCTTTAAGGCTCTACCGTCCGCTGATTTGTTGGACTGATTTAGGGGTCCAGCTCGTGCTGGATTATAACAACATATTTAATTTTCTACTTTATTTCAAAATTTCCTTTTTATTACAAAACATAAAATTAGGATTGTATGCAAATCAAATTTAAAAATAAATAAAAACCAAAAAACTACGATAATTTAAAAACTATAAAAATACTACAATTTCCTGGTAACTTTTACGGGCTCTGAAAAATTATAATAACATTTTACAAGCATACAATCCTAAAGTTAACCTTTATATTTAATCGAAAAAAAACAAAATTGTATTTTTTTAAAAGATAACCCAGTAATCGTGCACTAGCTGAAGGTATACAAACCTAAATTTCGTATTTATTCATGTCCGTTCAGTGCCGCCTCGCACGCACCGCGTGGAATGTTCGTACCATGCGGCATGCAGAGCCTTAACGAAATTTCTACCGTTGTCTGTTATTGTTTTATTTTCTGTTAAACCAAATTTTAAATTTATATCTTCTAACATTTCAGCTATATTTCTACGGTGTGGTGCGGTATATTACATGACTCATTCGTCGAATAATTTAAAAGTATCCTAATTTTGGGTGACTACGTGGCATTGTATTATTGGGGGCAGTAGTGAAAAATAAATTACTGAAAGAGCGTGCAGTTATTATAAGTGAACTATAGTCCAGTGCAGTGAAAAACTTTAGTAATTCATAATTACGAAGGTCAGCAAAACTAAGAATAGTAAGTAGTAAATAAAAATGTTATATCTGTATCCACAACCTAGATAAAGAGGGATTAGAGCCCAGGGGCCACGTCTGTTGCCTTTACGGTATTGCCGAGTTGTGCAGAAAGGCGGGAACGTTAGGATTTTAATAGGGAAGAATTAATGAGTGACGATAATAGAAAATTTAAGGAATGATAATTATAGGCGGCCTCCGAACTATTGAAGTGGTCAAAATCCTGATAGACCAGCAAAATGACTAACAAATTTGTAACGATTACCTATCAGAAAATCGTAAAAAGGAGAGGTTCGCAGTCACCACTCAAGAAAACCAAAAACGTTTGGATCACCAGCGATATTCTATTCAGAAGATGACGAGGATATGAGCGTAAAAGATATGGTAAAAATGGTCCTATGGGGGAATTAAAGAGAAAGAAAACAAGGAATTTAAAGATGAAATGAAAGGGATGAGCCAGGAAACCAATCCATTCAAAAAAAATCGGCTGTGTCACCCCAGAACTTTCCCGGCTCGACCGTAGAGAATATGTTATTTATTATTATTATTTTAATTACAAAATACTAAGCATTACATTGATTTATGGAACACATTAAAATAGCGAGCTGATGGTGAATTGATATTTCAATGTTGATAATGACATAAGCTGCGCATGCGCACGTTGTATATCACACTGCTACAATTAGGATCTCCTAAAATCATGTGTGAAAACTATTGGAAATTCGGGAAAATTTTTCATACAATAGTTGTAGGGAATTTTAAATGTGTATGTTTCTCGCCATCTAGCGGCGAAACTATGAGGAATTCGATAAAAGTTAAACATAAAAGTTAAAGAAAATTTGATGCTTTACAACTTTTCACTAGAAAATTTTGCACTAAATACATTGTTTGTCCTCAAAATCAAGAAAAACTAGAGAAAACATACATGCACATTTTTTACGCGCCCTCTAGTGGCGCAACTATTGGAGATTATAGAAAAAGTTTGAGACAAAAGTTGTAGGGAATTTTATGCTCTAAAACTTTGTACTACAACATTTTGCGCTAAAATGTATTGTTTGTCCTTAAAATTTAAATAAAGCAAAAAATTGTTACATGTATATTTAACCAATGTCGGTCTTAAGGACCCTCCACTGTACCAATTTAAACCAAAAACTAATGGTCGCATTCTAGACACACACCGACCCTCCATACCAAATTTCAGCTTGGTTGGTCAAACGGCTCGGCAGTTATCGTGGAAGATTACACACAGACAGACTATACGCTGGAAATGGTTTCAATCTTCTTGGGGGACCTCAAAATGGATATTTCCATCGATACCTCGATTTTTTTTTGCTCGTTCACCTTACTTTCCCTTTGATGGGTCCGGGAAAGTAATAATTAGAAAAAATGAAAGAGTAGCCAAAGACGAAAAAATGGAACAGCAAGAAAGAGATGCAAAGCGAAACAATATCGTGGTAAGCGGATTAAATCTGGAAAACATGGAAAAGAAAGGATTTGCAGAATAAAAGCAAACAGATATCGATTAAAGGGGATGAAATATACATCAATGATTACCTGGACGTAAAAGAAAGAAAGATTCAAAAATAAATTCGTGATAAAGCAAATGAAATTAAAAACAAAGGAAAAACTGTCAAACTAGGATATAGAAAACTAACGGTACATAGAATGGTATGAAGATGGAATGAGGAAGGAGTTTTAATTGAAGAGCAAATGCTAAGCGATATCCTATTCAGAAGATGACGAGGATATGAGCGTAAAAGACATGGTAAAAATGGCCCTGGAGGAATTAAAGATTATCCGGAAAGAAAACAAGGAATTTAAAGATGAAATGAAAGGAACGCGCTAGGAAATCAATCCATTCAAAAAATAATTACAAAAATGAAAGAGTAGCCAAAGTAGACGATAAAATGGAACGGCAAGAAAGAGATGCAAAGCGAAACAATATCGTGATAAGCGGATTAAATCTGGAAAACATTGAGGAAGCAACAATGAAAGATACTATGGAAAATTTTATAAAACAACACTTGAAAAAATATGTAAAAATCAAAAGAGCAATGAAACTAGGTCAAAAGATATGTTTGTTAAAAATGGAAAAGAAAGGATATGCAGAATAAAGCAATCTGAAATCGATTAAAGAGGATGAAATATACATCAATGATGACCTGGACGTAAAAGAAAGAAAGATTCGAAAAGAAATTCGTGATAAAGCGAAAGACATTAAAAACAAAGAAAAAACTGTCAAACTAGGATATAGAAAACTAACGGTAGATAGAATGGTATGAAGATGGAGTTTTTATTGAAGAGCAAATGCTAAACAAGGTGGAAAAAACGGGTAATCACAGAAAATGAAAGTTTGGACGAGAAAAAGAACGGAGATGCCGGTCTCTTCTTGTGCTTCGATTGTGGTTTCGAGATACAAGCATATTAAGTTATTAAGCCAACACTTTTGGAGCAGATGGTCTAAAGAATATTTAAATAAACTACAAAGTCACAGATAATCAAGCATCCCTTAAAGCATTACAAAGGGTGAAAATACAGTCCAAACTAGTATTGAAGTACCATAAAACCCTAAATGTCCTGGCAGAACACAACAAGATAACGCTTGAATGGGTGCCAGACTGTTTTGGACAATTTTAGGCCATTTTAGATAATTTTGAATAATTCTTTGATCAATTTAGGTAACTTTAGACCGTTTTATTATCATTTTAGACCATTGTTGGACAATTTTAGACCATTTAGGACAATTTTAAACTATTTTCCACAAATTTAAACAATTTTAGATTATTTTCACTAATTCCTTGATCAATTTAAGTAATTTTAAACCGTTTTATTATTATTTGCGACTGTTTTTGGACAGCTCTAGGCCATTTAGTAGATTATTTTGAACTATTCAACAATCAATTTAGTTAAGTTTAGGCCGTTTTGTCATAGTTTATAGGCAAATTGTCAATTTTTGTTAATGCTGGTTAATCTTTGTTAATGATGGACATGTTTTGTCATGGTTTTTACACAAATTGTCAGTTTTTGTTAATGCGGGTCTATTTTTGTTAATTTTTGTCAATTTTTGTGAATTCTTGTCAATTTTCTTTAATGCTGCCCTATTTTTGTTATGATATTTAAACAAATTCACAGTTTTTATTAACGCTGATCATTTTTTGTTAATGTTGGTTAATCTTTGTTAATGATGGTCAATTTTTGTCATGTTTTTTACGTAAATTATCGGTTTTTGTTAATGCTGGTTTATTCCTGGTAATTTTTATCGATTTTTGTTAATTCTTGTCAATTTTTTTTAATTCTTGTTAATTTTTGTTAATTCTTGTCAATTTTTGTTAATGCTGGTTAATCTTTGTTAATGATGGTCATGTTTTGTCATGGTTTTTACACAAATTGTCAGTTTTTGTTAATGCGGGTCTATTTTTGTTAATTTTTGTCAATTTTTGTGAATTCTTGTCAATTTTCTTTAATGCTGCTCTATTTTTGTTATGATATTTAAACAAATTCACAGTTTTTATTAACGCTGATCATTTTTTGTTAATGTTGGTTAATCTTTGTTAATGATGGTCAATTTTTGTCATGTTTTTTACGCAAATTATCGGTTTTTGTTAATGCTGGTTTATTCCTGGTAATTTTTATCGATTTTTGTTAATTCTTGTCAATTTTTTTTAATTCTTGTTAATTTTTGTTAATTCTTGTCAATTTTTGTTAATGCAGATTAGTTTTTGGCAATAGCGCTCAATTTTTATCATAGTTTATACGCAAATTGTCAATTTTTGTTAATGCCGGTCAATTTTTGTCAATATTTTTAAACAAATTCTTAGTTTTTGTTAACGCTGGTCAATTTTTGTTATAGTCTACAATAAGTAAATTGTAAATTTTTCTTAATGCTGGTTAATGTTTGTTAATGATGGTCAATTTTTGTCATGGTTTTTACGCAAATTGTTAGTTTTTGTTAATGCCGTTTTTGATTGATTGATTTAATCGATGCTTTGGCTAAGGATTTAGGCCTCAACACTGCTGCCTGCCAATTGTATCGTTGTTATCAAGTGAAAAGGTTTGTTACCTTTATCAGGCTTAACAGCTTCTTCACAAGATTTTCTCTGGGGAAGGCCTCCTGTGTATTTTCTGTCCCCAGAAGGTTGTACCTCCAGCGTATATGTGCTTGACACTCTGGTATAATGTGAGAGGCTGTTTCCTCCTCCTCATTACATAGTCTACAGATGGGTTAGTCTTGGTAGATGCCCATTTTGTATAGGTGTTCTCTAAGGTGGCAGTGTCCAGTTATTAGTCCCGTGACATGCCTTATTTGATTTCTGCTTAGCTGCAGAATATCGTTGGTCAGTGCTTTTGATGGCTTTTTGACCATCAGTTAACTGTTTTTCTGACCCGGCACGAGATTCCAGCTTGTCTGATGTTCTTTAGCAGCCCATCTGGTCAGCCAGAGTCGTACTGAGGATTTCGGAATGCCAAACACGGGCTCGGGGCCCGTAAATTTGGTCGCTGAGGCTTTTCCTGCCAGAGCGTCAGCTTCCTCGTTGCCTGTTATCCCCTTGTATCAGGGAACCCATTTAAGTGTTACCTTGTTTTTATTTGGCAGAACCATTAGAGTTTGTAGACAGTTCCAGACCAGTTTCGATCTGATTGTTTTGCATGCTAGAGCTTGTAGGGCTGCCTGACTATCGGAGGGAATGAGGATTGTTTTCCCTCTGTAACCCCTTTCAATGTACTCCCTTAGACATAGCTCGATGGCATGTACCTCCGCTTGGACTACTGATGCGTAATTCCCCAGTGACGCGTAGTTTTTGCTTAGACAATTTTAAGATTTTGGACAATTTTAGAACACTAATGGTTATTATGAACAATTCTCTGATCCATTTAAGTAACTTCAGGCCGTTTTATCATTCATTTAGATAATTTTGAGAACATTCTTGGCAATTTTAGATCATTTTAGATTATTTAGAACTGTAGCATATGGGGTTGTAAACCCTGTACAAAACAATTCGAAAGCTCAGATTAACTTACCGGGTGAATCTCGTCGTTATATGGGCTGGTATGGGCACTTCACATACACTTATTATTGCTCTCGATGTGAACTTGTACCAAGTAAAAATGCGACTTTGTGTCGTTTTACACTTGAATATAGCTAATCTGAGCTGATTCGCGATAAAAGTATTAAATTAAAATTAAGGGGCAATCCATGCCGTAACAAGAACAATTCTCAGATCAATTTAGGTAACTTTAGACCGTTTTATTACTATTTTAGACAATTTTAAACCAATTTGGACAATTTTAGACCATTGTAGATTAATTTGCACAATTCTCTGATTAATTTAACTAACTTCAGAGCGTTTTATTATTGTTTTAGACAATTTTTAGGAGGTTTTGGAAAATTTTCGACCATTTTAGCTTATTTTAAACAATTCTAAGATCAATTTAGGTAACTTTGACCGTTTTATTATTAATTTAGATCTTTTTAGAGTCAAAATACAATAACACTTATGTGAACTTTGATTTTTTATAATTAATCAATTTGTGATTTTGTACTTATCAAGATTTATTTCTTATTGTCAATATATTTTTTCGATCTTATTGAATTACTGTTGTAGCAAAGCAGAGCATAATTTTTCCTTCGAAAATAATAAATAGTTTTTGTGGTTCATGAAATAACCTATCATTTATACCACGAGGCGCCATTGTAGCCTCATCGCTTAGATTGTTGAAAATGATCATGTTAAAAAATAAATATTGACAATGGAATTTTTTAGCTCGATACCAACCAATATCAAAAACCAATCAATACTTTAAAATTTAATTAAAATAAAAATATTCTAGAGTGCGATAAAAGTTTATGTCCCTATATATTACATTTTTATTACTGAAATTGTGATTACAAAAAACAGCATTTCAAATTTACTTTTTAGTTATTTTAGACTAAAATATATATTGATATAGAGTGTTTAATAAATGAGAAGCGAATTTTGTTATCAGTTAGGTTTCTCCGAATTTAGTGGTGCAATATTTCTTTGTTTAAATGAGGTTTTTTTTTGGATTTACTTTATAAAAGAACACGTACTATTGTTTTAATTTAAAGAACAAAAATATGGGATCAAATAAGCTTATAAAAAATCTCTCTAAGACAATAGTTGAATTATACAAAAAAGATAAAACTCTGGCATTGTGAATGAAAAGATTTTCTGTTATTCTTCGGAAGTAATAAAAATATAAGAAAGTCGATTTAACCTTTCCGGATTTAAAAATTACATGGTCACAATATATCTGTGATTTTACCCTTCCCAATTATTATTATTATAAGAAGAAGGTTATAATTTTCTAAATATAACTCGTAAAATGTTTATTCCTTAAATTGGGACAAATTTCTTAATAGAAAAACAAAATGACCTTAAGTGTATTATAAATATAATAAAAACGATTATAAATCTTCCACAACAGAGCAAATGTTTACTTATTTACTATGTTATATTATTACGCATAATATGTGAGAATGGAAAAATACAGCTTTGCCCTCTATTTTATATTTACTTGAAGAATGTAATTAGTTTAGTAATCGGTTATTTTCATAGAATTGTTTTTCTCGATTCAGAGGAATTCAGTAATTTAAATGCAAGTGAGGCAAGAAAGGTCGGTGAAAATTAATACTGCGTTTATTTGCGACGTAATATAAAAACCACTTGACAGAATAAATTTCATGACAAGCGTATCCTGTTCTTAATCGTGACATTACAATCCTTTCCGGAAAATTCTTCTCCAGACAATCGTTCCCGGACAATTCTTCCCCACGACAATGCTTCCCGCACAATTCTTCACAATAATTATTTCAATAATATGATTAATACTTGGGCTTGCCACTATTTTAGACCTAATCAAGATTAGCCACAAAAACGAGTTAGTTACTCTCAAAGTGAGCATGATAAAACTTGAAGGACCACGCAATTTTTAGATAACTTCGAAACTTATTTTAAAATGAAGATACAACTGATTTTAATTCTAAAGAGCTTTTACATGCTCATTTATTGATAATAATAGATTTATTTTAGTGTTATGTCCTTACTTTTACGAATCATTCGTATCCTGAAATTATTCATTATCTTATTTTTTAATTTTTTCAAAATTTCCTGCTCATTCTTTACTTGTTCTTTATATTTCTTGTTCCTCTTAATTTTCTCACATTTTGTATTTACCTTGTCTGTTATTATTTTTATTTTCTTTAAAACATATCCTTCCTATTCTTCTATCTAATCTTAGCTGTTTTTATGCAAATTTTTACAAATTTTTCTCGTTTTTTTCTGCTCTATGGCAGGTTTTAGCAGATTTTAAGAGCTTGTGCAGTTTTTAAGAAAATTTTTGCAGATTTTGTTGATTTTCCTGCTCTATGGGAGGTTGGACTAGATTTTAGTATATTTTTCTTAATTTGTACAGATTTTTTGCGGATTTCTGTAAATTTCTGCAGATTTTTGTAGGTTATTTTTATTTACACAGATTATAGCAAAATTTGGCTGTATTTTAAGCACATGTTTGCATATATGTGCTATTTTTTTGCCATATAGCAAGTTTTAGCAGATTTTAACAATTTTTGCGGATTTCTGCGAATTTTGTTTCTTTTTTTATTATCACAGTTTTTTTGCAGTTTTTGTTGATTTTTGCTACTCTATGAAAGGTTTTACTAAATTTTAGCAGATTTAAGTCGTTTTTCGTAATTTTTTGCGGATTTCTGCGAATTTCCGTGAATTTCCAGAAAATTACAAAAATTAGGAAAAACAACTAAAAGTTTTCTAAAATCTTGCAGAAAATTTTTGCAGATTTTAAAAGCTTTTAGTTGTTTTTCCTAATTTTTGTAATTTTCTGGGAATTTCTGCTGATTTTTGTAGTTTTTTTTTATTTGCGCTGTTTTTAAGCAATTTTTTTAAAATCATTGGCAATTTTTTTGTCGATTTTTTCTCCTATATGGCAGATTTTACTAAATTTTGGCAGATTGTAGTCGGTTTTTTCTAATTTTTCCATTTTTTGCAGTTCTACCAATTTTTGCAATTTTTTTTATTTGCTCAGTTTTTTTAGCAAATTTTTACAATTTTTTATAAAAAATTTTAGATTTGTATTTTAAAAACTTTTAGTTGTTTTTCCTAATTTTTGCAATTTTTTTGCGGATTTCTGCGATTTTCTGCCGATTTTTGTAGGTTTTTTTAGCAATTTTTTTAATTTTTTTATAAAATTTTGCAGATTGTTAATTTTTGCTCCTATATGGCAGATTTTACAAAATTTTAGCAGATTTTAAAGTCTTTTAGTTGTTTTTCTTAGTTTTTGCAATATTTTGCGGATTTCTGCAAATTTCTGTCGATTTTTGAATTTATTTTATTTGCACAGTTTTTAAGCTAATGCTTACAATTTTTGGCAAACTTTTGCAGGTTTTTGTTGATTTTTGCTCCTCTATGGCCGGTTTTACTAAATTCCAGATTCCAGTCGCTGTTCCTAATTTTTGCAATTTTTTGTAGTTCTACCGATCATTGCAGTTTTTTTTTATTTGCTCAGTTTTTTAGCAAAATTTTCCAATTTTTTATAAAATTTTTCAGATTTTTAACCGAAATTAATAGAATTTAACAGCTTTTAACCTAATTTCTGCAAATGTTTATGGAATTCTATAGAATTCTGTAGAATTTTGTAGTTTTTATTAATTTGTACTTTTATAATTAAAATTCTGTGCTTTCATGTCCTTTTTCTGTTTTTTTTTAACAATAATTTATCTCAAATATTTTCGATAACTTCTATAATTTTTTTTCTGGCAATTTTTATTTCAGTTTCTCTACTCATTAGTTTTTTTCCTTCTATGTTCTTCTATTTTTACTTTCCATTTTCTTAATAATATCTTCGTTATATTTTCTAAATTCTCTTAATTTCTTTTTTATTTGTTCCATTTTCCTTAAATGCTCGTTTCTAGATTCTTCCTATATTCATCCATTTTAAATAATATAATATTAGATTGTGTAAGTCAATGCCCTACGTTGGGCGCCATTTTGAATTGGTATGTTCTGTCACATTAAAAAAAATAATCCAATTTTTCTTTTATTCAATTGCTATTCTGACTCTAGTCTCAGGGTAAGTTCATTCTTAAATTTGAATCAAAATAATCTAAATATTAAAAAAATATTATCAGTCATTTAATATAAACAACTTATTTTTAAAATTCATTTTGGAGGAAAATATTATGTTATTAAATTTTAAATTTTGACTACCGTAAAATTGCAGGCCTGTAATTAAGTCAAAATATATAAAAAAAGACTTATCTTAGAAAAAATATTTAAAATTTTTACATTGATTTCCATTCCATAAGAACAAATGAATATATCACGGGGAAAATTTGTCATGGGGAAGGATTGTCGTAAGGAAGGAAATATAGTGGGAAAGAATTGTCATGACGAAGAATTGTCCGGAGAAGAATTGTCATGGATTCCTAAGTCGTAGCCACACCAAGAAAATTTTTGGTAAACAAGTTTGTTTAAATGGAGAAGTTTCATGATAGTGATAATATAATATGTTGTTATATTTAACTAAAATATAAACAAAAGCTAATAAATCGGTCAATTTTTTTTTAAATCGGTCAATAAATAACGGAGAAATATAATATTAAAGTTTTCTCGCGAATTGTGGTGCGTATGACGTCACGTATCCGTATTATTGACGCATGTCTGACTTTAATTTAATTTAATTTCCGTCATCGTAATTTATTAACTGTCACACAACAAAATATAGTCCAAGAGCCAGATACTTTTTTTGCAATCTTCTAGAGAAGAGATTTTATTGTTGGAACGTGTTTCACTTGAAAATAAATTCAAGTTGGGGGGGCGAGAACCGCGAGTGTTAGCCGCCATCTTGAAAAACCCGTTTTGGACTAAAATATTCGAGGAATAACGAGTATACGCCGCTTTGTGTACAATCCCGTCTCCTACACTAGTTAGGAGAAATGACGTCAGGCTACTGAATCGGACGGAATGCCATAAAATATTATAACTTTGTTATTTTTGGAGATATTTTAATTTTACTTTCACATTTTTGTTCCGTTTTACTTAAATTTTTAGTTTCATTCATAAAAAAATGGCAAACTTCTCCATTATGCAAACTCTATAATATGGTTACCATGGTTTTAATTGTCATATGTTGCATTATCAAAAATTATAAAACTAAAAAGATATCCACCATCAAAATATATTTTTCAATTAAATCAATAAATATTTAAATTGTTCCGTCTGATAAAAATTATATGCAGCGTCAAAGTATGTTTATTAAGTTATTTAATTAAGTAGAAAAAACAAGTATTTTTCTAGCTTGCAAAATACCAATTACATAATAAGTACTCGTGCAAACCTCCCATATACATTACATATCAAAATTTAAACAGAAAATTGCATGATAAAGATACATGCTAAATTTATTATTTTATGACCGAATTATTTGATAAATATTATCATTTAATTGCCGGACATTTCGCTAGTTAATCATAAAAATGTTGAAGCAAAATATTGTTTGATGTATGATAAAAAATATATTATTGAATAAAAAATTATAAAAGTTCACAAAAATTAAGTTATCAACAAATAATGAGTATAACACATATTTTCAAAACTCTATATTATGATAAAATTCGCCAAAAGGTTATTAAAGTCAAACGACTGTTTTTCACAAACGAAAGTATAAACAAGACTAAAAGTAAATATTGCATCATTTTATTTCCATTAAATATTATTTTTTTAAAAAGTACATCAAAACAAATTCACGTATTTCCCGATCGTTTGTTGCGCTCATGATTGCGATTACCTTCCACGACCACATCCCCGGAACCGGCCACGTCATTCGTGTTTGCGACGTTGCCAAGAGTTACATAAATTAGCTAATTCTTAGAATCGTTTTAATCCTTTAAATCAATTTGCATAAATCTTATAACCAGTGATTGGTTGGTGCATTTTTCAGGTAATCTTTTCAAAATTAATAGAAAAACTATGAAAACAAAACAGAAATAAATAAATAGTGACAATTAACAAATACACCCCTGTATATAATACATAAAAATAGGGACTATGAAATAAATAACAAAACGTCAAAAATAAACACGTTCCTTATATTTTGACCGAGACTCTAATTACTGGGACGCCCCTGTACCTAGCCAATTTGGTGAAATTTTATTTTCATGAATTGGCACCTCTGTTATCTTACATATGGAAATGTCTAGAGATCCGTTACCGGTGAAAAACGCTTAACGTGGATCGATAATTATTATCACCAGATAAGTATCTGATTTATGAAAATAGGTGCGAGAATATTAACACAATACGTACATTAAGTAACAACAAAATAATAGTGTATTATATTACTAAGGTGTATTATTTGTTGACGTTTACTGCCGAGGCGCTATAGCCGTGTCAGTGTAGTTTGAGCGAAACAAATGATGAAGCCTTTTTCTCCGAGTAATATATACTATTTTTTCTTGAAGTTTAAATATAATTCAAGTTGCACTGAAATATAACCTATAACTGGAACGCCAAAATAACTTCTAAAAAATGAGTCGTTTTGAATATCGCTTAGACTTCAAAGAAATAAGGGTGGGAGCATGCGCA
Source organism: Neocrepidodera transversa (assembly GCA_963243735.1). NCBI lineage: Eukaryota > Metazoa > Arthropoda > Insecta > Coleoptera > Chrysomelidae > Neocrepidodera > Neocrepidodera transversa. The sequence goes on along the minus strand of OY725354.1, from coordinate 17,996,377 downwards.
CAATTTTCCTAAACAGGGCCGGTCCTACCTTTGCTTTCAATAAACTATATTAGACTAACTATCATGAAACTCTTTTTCCCTCTTGGGTTGGGTTCCTTAAAAAAATAATAAACCTTACAAAAAAAATAAATAAAAAAAAACTATAATTTTGGGCGCCTTAAATACTTCTGGTTGGGATCTTCTCTCTCCTGTGTCTTCCTCTTCTTTAGATCCCACCGACAAATCCACCTTCTTCAAATCTTGTAACACTCTTCCTTTATTTAAACCAGCTTCGTCTATTTATTTCTTCAACCTTTATTATATCTTCCTTCTTCGAAATTCTTCCAAAACTACTCCATTTTAAATCATCTCCAACATATCAATTACCTTTTCAAAAAAAAATTCCCTTAAAACTTTTGAATTTTTTTTTTTATTTTTAAACTTTTTCCTTATTTCAACATTAACAATATCCTTTGATGGACATAACTTCGTTTTTTACAATTTTTTATAAATAACAATTTTTGAACAATTCTTTAAATTCTTGTGATATTAATTTTCTTTATCTGACATCTTTTTTATAATTTTTTATCAATTAATCAAAAACCAACAAACTGTTTATTATTTTTTTTCATTTGTTTTTTTTTCTCCCAACTAGATATTTTTTTTATCTGTAAATTTAAATGACTAACTACACTAAGATTTTTCCTTTTACTTGTAACACAATTGTTGTGACCTCATTATTAAATCAAATAAAAATAATCCTCTAAACACAGACATTCTTAAATAAATCTTAACACATTTAAATACATTCACACGCACCTTAAACTTCTTATCATAACCTTATTTTCATTGTCAAACTTACATTTGACAATAACCTTCTACCTTTCAATCACAGTCAACCACAATACATACAAAAACAGAACTAAAACTATGCATATAACTAAAAAACCATATCAAAACATACCATTTATATGTGAAGAAACAGCCAAGCAAACACAGACTAGCCGTCCCGCCAACGGCCCAGAAGCGGCTTGCCGAATGGACGTATTCGGTCCGCATACGGCTGCCGGCGCAGCGTCTTAGGGCCAGTTTATCAATATGCTGTTAACACAACTTGACTGACAGCTATCGCCTAGCTGTCAGTTAAAGTGTTTATCGATGTCACTGCTACCGGTAACCGAAGGTTATCTTGGATTTTAGCTGACAGAGACTTGAAACCTCCTGTTTGCTAGTTGACTGCCAGCTAAATTGATTGACGCGCAAGCTCAATAGATTTTGTTGTTTTGTTATCTGCTAGAAAAATATAATCTATAAGAATTTTTGTAATCTTTTCTTAATTTCATTTGTATGATTTATTATTATGGAGCAGGGTGATCTATTTCAAGTAGGACATTAATTTATAGTGATGATGACGAAGAAATAATACTCTTTATTGAGCATGAAAGAAGACCTTATATTATGAGAGGTTATAGCATTTTTTATTTTCAATAATGTTTTTTTTTATTTATAATCATCAAAAGCATTGCTCTATCTGATGCCGTATAATTGGCCAATCTTTTCTTCTTCTCTCAAAAGGTTCCATAACCAAAAAAAACTTCAACCGAAACACAACAAAAAAGAACTTCGACTGACACAACAAAAATGGACGTTTGTTTGGAAATTGGGCAGTTTGGATTTTTATTTTGATTCCAATACGAACCCCCACCTTTGTTGAGTTTATATCGCGTAATTTAAATTGTCCAATCAAAAATATTTGCGGAAATAGTCAAAGCAGCCAACCGACCAAAATTTAGTAATAGCTAGAAGTTATGTAGCCGTCAGTCAACAGCGTAATAAAAAACGCTTTCAAAGATAGCAGTCACTTTGGCTGTCAGTTAAGCCTAGCTGTTGGCTACGTAACAGTCAGATTTAACAGCACATTGATAAACCGGCCCTTAGTAGGACATCTCCATCTGGCCGAAGGGTGGCAGAGCCGGCTAACCACCGGATGCCATCGACGACCCTTTCCCTTACCGATTGATTTACATTTTTATTTTTTATATAAAAAAATACATTTTTCTACAACCACTATGCAAAACACGCTTTTCTACACAAATTTTTATATGCAAAGCATGCCTTTTCTTAATTTCTTTGATATCCGTGGGAAAAGTAATAATTTAGCGTGTGAAAAGTACGCGCTATGGCACTTTTCCCCACGGAAATGTCAAACAAAGACAGCTATGACCTGTCAACTTTTTTTGACAGTTTAACATTATAGTGAATTTGAAATTGAAACTAAAAGTAAGTAAACTATTTATTTGATTATTTATTTTAATTTATAAATTAATTTTTCTGTATTCAATAGTCATTTTTTAATTATTTCTTTTCAAAGTTTAAGTAAAATACCTATATAAGTTACTGTTTTTCTTTTATTAATAAATGTGGTTGTAGAAAAAATATTGTGTACAACTTGTACGCGAAGAACTTTTCCCCTCGCTAGATTTGCGGCACTCGCCTACGGCTTCGTGCCACAAACTTCTGCACTCGTGGGAAAAGTGACGCTTTGCGTACTTGTTGTACAAACTGCTATTTCCATATATGTATATTTTATATATATCGGGGAAACCATTTTTTTATTCGCCAGAGATAGCTGTATTTGTAATTGCAGGATTTCAGAGGGATGTTTGATCTAAATCGATTATTCATAAGATCGATCTTTTTACCTGCGATTCTCGATATTTTCATAAGCGATTAATCGGGGTATTGATTATTTTATTACAAAATCGCTCAACAAAGACCGGATGTTCCCAAATTATATTTTTATCTTACTGCGATATGGCGACGTCTAATATATTTAAATTTAGACATAAACATTAAATTGTCTTGAATTGACTAAAGTGTTAAGTATTAGAAATATTAAATTATAAGATCGATTTTTAAGAAAATCGATTTTTTCGATTCGATCTTTAAGTGTGTCGATTAAATATCAAACGATCTGAATCGATTCAGAAGCTCGATCTTTAGGAAAGAATCGCACATCCCTAAAGATACATAAACAAAAATACACCTCAAGGTTCATGCCAACGGCTATGTGAATAAATAAGAATTCTACCGCCTTCTAGTGACGGCAGAACGAATGAAAGGAAAGCGTAGAGGCGCGAATCCGTCATTCGGCAAACCGCTTGCTATACCGTATTCGACCCGAAATACGATGTCCCTTATCCGGTTTGCCAGTAGATTTCCGAGTGAATTACGTTGTCGAAAAAATAAGGATCGGCGAGCCATTAATGGACCACGGGCAGCCCAAATCATGATTATTTAGCGGCCACTAGTTTGAAAACTGCGTTTGGTTTGCTGAGAGTATATAAAAGGAACATCTGAATTGGAAATTTCAGGGTAAACAAACAATGTTGAAGTGAATTATGGAACCGCTGACTATTTTTTGAAATTTTCAACAAAAATCACAAACACAACAATCGAACAATCAAACAACGACAACGCTATTAAAATGGCGGGGAAACAATCCTAAGTCGCTTCTGAATCAGTTCATCTAATCAAAGACAAACATCGTTATTTGTAGTGATCAAAGACATGATTTTCATACCTTTATCTTTACTGCGTCGGCGCAGATTCTGAAATTTCAGTTCCCCGAGTTGGCCTAAAAGTTTATTGCGCATATATATGAATTGGTGTTCGATTTAAAGGCAATATTTCATCAATATTAAAATGACAGTTCCTACCTACTCTATTAGAACGCCCAAAATAAAGCGGTGCTATCTTTTCTCATTATTGTTGTAAGTATAATAATGAAAACTCATTGTTGTACTAGTAAAACAATAAGATATTTTGACGGTCTGTATTGACGAAAGTATTATAGTTATTATTATAAGCTTGAATGGCTTTGGGCCAATTTTTTTAAAATTTTAGTATGCTGTAGATCTTGCCGTTCTGATTAAATGTCTTCATAAGCCCAACTCAATCCTATAACCAGTTTTCGAGATATTGATAGTCTAAGTTGAATAAATGAGTATTTATAGTGTATTGCGTAACAAGAGTTGTAAGTAGACCATTACGCATGAAGTGAAAAAGTTGTAATGGACTTACAACTGGAGTTACTTGGAGCTAAGTATCTACTTACATTTTATTATTCGCGTAAAAAGTATTGCCTACATTTAGAGGCAACATAATTTATTCAAATTAGATATCGTAAAAAGTATTGGGGTATTTAGGGGAAACTTTTTTTTAATAAAAATACATTGTTTTCTGTTTTTTACTGAATTACAATTATGTAAATAAACTAGATAACATAATACATACATAATAGTTACACTGCAATTTGAATAAAGCATACAATTTAAGTTGTCTTATCAAAACGCACATGTGCGTTATGAGATCTCATAACGTGTATATTATTGTTAAATATCACTTACAAGGAATGTTTTTGACAGTGTGATTTTTGACATTTACTGACATATGCGTAGCGAAAGTAATTTTGTCTGAATTTCAATTTATTCAATTCTTAAGAAAACTGTTTATGGGAGAATTTGGTCACAATATTGGTATTCTAAGAAATATATTAATTGTATATACAGGGTTTACCAAAAAATCGGTGGAGATACTTTATTTTTAAAATGACTATAATATTGAAAACCATTTTTCATAAATTATGTATATTTACATGTGAAAAGAGAACTGTCAATTCTGTCAAATGCTATTCGCGTAATTAAATCAACCAATAAGAGATTGTCGGGCATCTTATTCCCCCTTCATTACCAAGCAAATGACACATCTAAGGCCTATGTGATCTAAGACTATACGATACTGTTTTGAGAGAGATAGAAATTGACCGAACCATCGTTCAATCTCTATCTCTCGAAAAAGCACAATTCTCACCGCTGGACATGTCCATGAATATATGTCAATGATAACAACCACATCAAATCCCATGGCTTTTGTTTAGGGACTGCGTTTAACAGGTGAAATCCGCTAACACGTTTGGAGTCTTTTTCAACTCTCCGGTGCACTAATTTCAGTAGGAAGCTGATTCGTAGGTTTCTTGTCAGGGATTTTGATACGAAGACTAATATTTAAGGAACAAAAATGCTTCACTTGTTAATTATATTTATTCATCTATGAATAATATGCCGCGTTGGATATATCCATCTATTTACAATTGTGCCTCATGGCGGTACAAGTAAATTCGTGGGCCAAGCTTGTTGAATTTATAATGAGTAGCTGTATTTACAGATCTATGGAGGTTTACACTATTAACTACCTAATTGATACTATTAAACTTATAACTGATTTACACTATTAAACTTAATTTGGCAACGCAGGAAAAGGAACCAAAGTGGATACGACTTAACCGTCAAGCGGAAGAATATGGAATGAGATTTTTACAATTTAAGGTTTTTAAAAAGGGACTAACTCTGTGGTATTTTTCCTAGCCGTTACAGGCTAGTTGGGGCAACAAACTAACAACGATGCAGGGACGGACTTACTTGTTGAAGTACTTTCAACAGCTTTAATCATTTATTTGCACCATCGATATATACTAACGAACATGCCCTAGCAGTGAGAATTGTGGTACTTCGAGGGAAACGATATTTTGGACCATCTCTATTTCTCTCAAAACAGTAATCGCCTGCAATAAAAGAGATAGCGCTAGTCCGAAGCAATATGCCATCTTCCTCGCTATTTTCGAGCCAAACACTATTACAATAATCCATTAGTTTATGTCGATGGTTTACACCTTAGAATATATGGTAAGTCGAAAGGAGCATTTAAAATCAAATCTACTTGGTAATGTGCAAACAGTCGGCCATTACTAAGACCCATGTATGACTAATAGTTGAGGTAAAACGTTAAATATATCTATATCGGTTTCTTGTGCGTGCTACGCTTTAGGGGCCATCCGTCATTTGCAAGACCCATCGCGTTCCACCGAGTGAAAGTGATATGTGCCTTCCTACTTACTTATATACTCCAAGGTTTGCCCCACCGACATATACTAATAGACGATACTTCTCTATCTCTCTCAAAATAGTAATCGCTTGTATTGAAAGAGATCTTCCCATATATTATAGTAAACTACACAAAAATAGAGATAAAATCTTTATTTAATTATTCTACGGTCTAGAACAGCTGTTTCGATCAATATCAGATATCATCAGCTAGACTAGCAGATAATTAATTAAAGATTTTCCCCCAAGTTATTACCATCAAGTGAGCATAAAGCAGAAAGAACTAAACACTACTTCTAATGGCATCCTCTTCATCCTCTTTCCGGTATGCGCATGCTCATCTAACCTAACCAGACCGATCTTTGAATCTCACTGAAACCCACCCTGTCCGTAATCGGATAATACTGATCATGCGCATTTGAAACTATCTTTCACTTTTGGCATCATTTTCGTTCGAGTGAATTGGTATTTTATAATCCGTGTATACAGTGTGGCCATTTTTTTAATGGCATTGTTGCGTATCTGGAATGATCATCTAACGGAGGCAACCAATCGAAACTATCAGGGCCGGTTAATGAGATATGACGAAAAACGAAATTCGATTACTTATTATTTATCATATTTTTTTGAAATAGTCGAACAATGTTCGAAGTATTGTACAATTTATAAAAATGAACACTGACTATATTAAATTCAATACAGATCCGTACTAATAAAATTTGGTTTACACGAAAACCGTCTTTAAATGGTATCGTTTAATACAACGCTGGACTCAGAACGAAAAGTTATTTCGAATAGAGTCATAAAGTATCCAAGTTCAGGGTGGCCGGAGAATATGAAACGTTGGATGCAAAATCTAAAAATATCAAATTAAAAACACTTTATTATCAAATGAAATACGTCTGAAATATTTTTTGCTAATACTGAAAATAAACAAAGGACAACCACTGCAAGATGATGTTTCCAGATTCGAAACTTTTTCTCTATTTAACCGACCTTCTGACTAGTATAGTTTGGAAATTACCAATACAATCCCATTAAAAAAGTGGCCACCCTGTACGGTATGATTTCTATGGATCTTCCTCACACTTTTAGATTAAAAAAATTATTATAATAGACTAGGAAAGTTTTTGAGTACGTTCTGCTTTGCTTATTAGTTTGTGTTGGGTTGTTTGGACGTTGTTTTCGCATGCAAAAGAATTTTTGTTTTTATCTTAATATGGCTGGAGCTGCTAAATTTCACTTTGACAGAAGTTTGTTTGGACTCGGTTTTTGACAAGATTATCCCAGACAAAAATAATTACAGAATATCGTATGATTAATTTGTAAAACTTACCTCTAAAGCGGTCCAGGAATTTCCCGAGTCCCCATTCTATGAGAAGTACTTCAAATTCCATTTTTAAGCCACGCTTTTGTAACACAAAATTAATAAAACTTGTCACCAGTCACTTTGCAACTTGTTTAATTACAGTTAATAATTTGTTTAATTGAGTTAAGTAAAATATTTAATACTCCCAATAATTTGGATTTCTAAGGAGATTAATTTTTGGTTACTAACGGTTACTCCGTTCTATTTGTTATTAAAGTGTTTAAGTACCTTAAGTTAACTAACCCTAATGATAACAATTAAAACCCTTTTTATTGACATAGCTAAACATTCTTAATAATGCTGAATAAACTTTTTCCTCATTGTGACATTTCTGACGTCATGACTTTCCTCGTCCATATATGGGTAAAGCACGTCCTGTGGTATATGTCGATGGTTTCCACTGTTACTCACGTTCAAAATTATTCCGTTAGAGGGCTTGACAGCGAATTTGCGTCGTTGCCACATTAATTAGATTCGCCAAAAAAAAACCCTTGAGCACCTGACTTTTTTACAATATTTTTAAAATTATGTTTCGCCATAAAACTTTTGTGGGCACGCCTAAAACGTTAATGTTTATATTTATTAAAAAATAATTAAGTAATCCCTGGGAAATTTTTTTTCCAAAGATAAAACTAAATACATAAAAATATTTATCCAATTTTGCAAATTCCCAGTAAAGAATCATGTGTGTCTGTATTATTCTAGTTAATTATTCAATACTTTAATTTATCAAAACATAAAACTATTATTTTATGCTGATAACGATAAAGAATTGTTTGCATTAACAATAATAATTGTGACGTTGCATAGTGGGCAAATGTGGTATTATTTTCAGAAAAGCTGGCAACATCGCTTCTAGTCTAATCGCATTTATTATTTAAACTTTGTCGTAGTGAGAAGTGGCTAACATTCGAGTTGAAACCGTTTGGAGAATTGGATTACATACTTACTAGCTGTTTTATTAAAATCGAATTTTATCATAAATAATATCGAATAACTATTGGAATATTTTTTTTTATAAACATAACCTCAACAATTAAATCTGTGTATTTAACTGTGATATATTATAATTTTAATTAGGACGCGTTTTTATAATATTTTAGTTCCTTGTTGCTGTGATTATTTTCTACAATGTTGGATATCGTACCAAAGAATAAGGTAAATAATAAAAAAAAGGAATAAAAAAAGATTCGTTTCCGACTTTTGACATTTCGTTATGAGCCTGTGCAAAATTATCGATTTAAATTTCAAAACCCCAGTTTATAAATCCAGTGAATTGCAATCAAAATCTCGAGCTCAAAACATTTAGATCGGAAACAAATCTTTTTTTTATAAAATATTTTTTCAAGTGAATAAATAGTGTTTTAACATGTGACTATGCGGCCGTCTGTACAGGCATATAAATTTTGTGTTGATTTGTTTTTGAAGCCTGCGGCCGGGGACTGCTTCGAGATGAGGGAACTGACTGCTAGAATATGCAGAGATTACCTGCATGGAGCCTGGAAAAAGGTCACCGCCAAACAAATCGACTTCAAACACATCAGGTAAGAAAGAATTTTTTTATAATAAAAATTATTTTTTAATTAAAACCATTTTGTGTTAAACAAAAACTATAATTTTTTAATACAATATTTTATATTACCTACTTGTGATATATTTTATATTGTATTTATTTATTAATAATTAAAAAAATGATTTTTTTTCGGTATAAATGCAATTTAGAACGAATCTGCGCATCTACAAAATTTTTGGTATACCTACGTGGTAGCTATCTATCTAGAAGCGGTTTTTTATTTTATTTTTCTAAAAATTAGCTGCAGTTACCAGTTAGTCTAAGCCAATTAAAGTTGTTTTGTCATTTATTTTCCAAGCTGCAAAATAAAGATACCGGAGAAATAATTTTTTAATATAAAATTCACAATTTTCAAACCAAATTTGTGAATTTTTTATACTGAAAAGTGTGTTTTGGTAACTACTTGATAACATTAAAATATAGATTAAAACATTCAACATAATCCAGAAAAAAATGATTTTGCAGTTTTTGTACAATAATTTTTTTTTCTTTAAGTCGATTTCAATAAATGAAATAAAACTCGAAGTCATGTGCCACATAAAGATGATTAAACAATTTTAGGAAACGGCAACTAGTTTCGGCTTACAAGCCATCTTCAGGACTAAAAGTTATACAATTCGATACAAGGGAAAGGGTTTACAATAAATTCAAATACTTATCATAATACGGTTATTTAAATTTTAACATTAACAATTATACATTTTCGATCGAAGAGCTGGTGTAATGCTAAGGGGGTTTTTTGTACTAGGGGAGGAGACATGGGAAATAAAAAGGGGGATGGTTGTGGAACATGAATATTGAAGACTATAAAATAAATTTATATAGAATTTTTAACAAATCTCAAAAAGGAGCAATCCCGACCGACACAGTAGGGTTTCCGCGAGGATCTGATTTATGCCCTATTCGCCTGACCCCTTAAATTGTGGTAGCGTTCCGCCTGACCTTTTTTTTTAAAGGGAATGCAAATTAATAAGTAACTTATCAAAAATTGAATAGTTTATAAAGAATTTGTTTTCATTTATATTCAAAAATACAACTTCACTTGGAGTCTTCTAGTTTATTTTAATTTTTTCAATTTTTTATCTATCTCCAAAAACAATGCATAAATATCATGAATTTTACCTAGAAGAATAAGTAATTAATGAATAAAATCAAATTATAATAGACTCCAAGTCTGATCTAATTAAAAATTAACTGTTTAGTTTTTGAAAAAAAAAAACCTGCACATATTGACTCATCATTAATTTTAAATTTTTTAAACCATTTTGATAATTTTTTTCCTTAAGAGTGGCAAATACCATATGTTATCTTGCCTGAAATCGTTTTGGACGGGCGCTCCGTTAATATTAAAGAAAGGAAGCTGCGGTTTTCACCAATCGATTATGTAGTTAATTATTTAGAGCGCGTCTGTAGCACTTTTTAAAATTATTTGTAGTAAGAGTGATACGACTATCAACTGTTTTCTCTAGGTAAATTTAACAAAAATTAACACAGACGCGCCCTTCTGATAAATATTTTAAATATCATGAAAAAACCGCATATTTTTAGTTGTTATATTAGGCGAGTTCTCGTCCAAAAACGAATAATTATGACGCTCTACCTTGTTCTGCGCAGAAAAAATTGTACTGGAGGGTAGGATTACTTAATATCAACCGGAAAATACTAAAAAAACAATTTTTACACCCAATTAATTAGCATACAAGCACATTTTCCTTGGACAAAAGTCACGTGGTGTGCGGGCCTCTTAATATACTATTGTAGCAGTAAATTATTAAATACATTAAGGAAAGGACCTATTATTTAAGCCTAAAAGCAAATTTCTCAAAATTAGTTTTATTTGGGCCGTTGTCTAAATTCAGTCAACGATGTAGGGATATTCTCTCTAACCGACAACCACGAAAATCACGTGGTGTGCTGGTCTCTTTAAATCATTTTTCATAGATAAGTCCTTTTCTGAAGTAATAATATATAGTTGAAATTATTACTGAAGGATTTTAGTTTTTTTTATATATTTTTTTTTTTCAAGTTTCACTCCTGATCAGTGTTGCCAGAGTGGTACCATAGTACCACATATGGTACTCTTGATTGTCAAAAACTCCTTTGATAAATGTGGTACCTAAATTAGTTTCTGGGTACAACGAAAAATATCAAACAAGAAAAAATGTCCATAGCAGATGACTATCAAAAGAAAGAGAAGCATGCTTAGAAAAATTTGTATCAGAAGTGTGATTCTAGATTTAGATTCTCTATAGTGTCGACGAAGTAAATCTTGCGACACGGTGCCTCTAGCGCTTGAGAGAGAGAAAGATGCTTCCAAAAATGTTTACTAGAAGCGTAATTCTAGGTTTAGATTCTCTATGATGCTGACGAAGTAAATCTTGCGACACGGTGCCTCTACCGGTTGAGAGAGAGAAGAATGCTTCCAAAAATTTGTACTAGAAGCGTAATTCTAGTTTTAGATTCTCTATGGTGCTGACGAAGTAAATCTTACGACACTGGTGCCTCTAGCGCTTGAGAGAGAGAAAGATTCTTCCAAAAATTTTTACTAGAAGCGTAATTCTAGGTTTAGATTCCCTATGATGCTGACGAAGTAAATCTTGCGATACGGTGCCTCTAGCGCTTGAGAGAGAAGCATTCTTCCAAAAATTTTTACTAGAAGTGTGAGTTTCTCTATGGTGTCGACGAAGTAAATCACGCGTCATCGTGCCTGTAGCGGTTGATCTTTTGATCTTGAAACGAATCAACTGAAACTTTTGCTTATATTGGGCGCATTTAGCCAAAGAACTGAAAGTTATTATATTTGAGACTCGAGTACCTTTTTCTAATTGGCTAGTGAATGAGAGTTCTCACGCAGTAACCAATAATTCTTCTGCACTTTGGGCAGCTTCTTCGACACATAGCAAATATGCATCGAAATAATGTGTTTTTTCTGTCATATGGGATGAAATATTAAAAAGTGGTACGCTGAGGTAAAATTTAGTACATTATCATCGAGTTTGTGGCACTGAAAAGTTTTCTCACCTGGCAACACTGCCTGATTGGTTATAGGGACAAATAAAAAAAATCTGTAAGTTCAAAAAGTTTATTCGCTTTACGCAAACATTTTTCCGCTGTTATTTGATTATTTAAGTATAGTTTTCTTGAATTTGTCTTATTCTTTCATCTAGTTTTATATACTTAGTACACCGTTTTTTGGGTGTCATATAATGTTTTGTTTGGATCACTAATATTTGACAATGTTGAGCGTCTTCTTTCAGAAAATGTACTAGTTCAAAAAAACGTTTGGATAGCTTTTTCCGATGTTGCGATTTAACCGATTGTGCCATCCTTCCAAAGAATTCGTTGTCCTAAACCGAAGCAATTCCAAATGTTTCCTATATGTTCATTTTTCATTCTCTGGGTTACAAAATAGTCATTGAATTTTCTCACAGTTCGGACAATTTTCCATAATAAACACCCAACTATCTTTTAGAGCATTATTAGGAATAAATGTTAAAGGTACGCATAAACGAATATGACTTCGGACTTCCTCATCTTCTTTATATTCTTTTGTTAAACCACATTCTTGCACTACTTTCCATATACACTGATTAAAATGGAAGTTACACCCAGTTATGATGGTCGATCTGTATTACAGCAACTTCAAAGTCGTTCTTAATATACTTTGGTGTCCAATCCGGAAAGTGACTCTTCATCAAAGAAAATAACGAACTACTGGACGAATACTTGTTGCTATTGAATTACTGCCTATATCAGCGTGTATTGTATATAATTGAGTGAGTTGTTTGCAGCAAGATTTAAAAGTTCCGTCTGCAAAAAACTCGTCACTTTCTTTCAATAAGTACATTAACTGCATACTCGAAAATGATAATATTCTATCATCAGATCCGTCGTCGATAAGTAAAAAGTTATTAATTAAAATTTCGGGTAAAACAAGCTCAGATCGGTTTAAGAAATTTGTTACCCAAAGACTTTTTTGTCGCATTCTATATAAAGATGACTTTTTCAAAGCAAAAGTAGGCAATTCTGTTACAAAATCAAGACTAGCAGCTTTAATTTTCCTTATTGATTGGTCAAAAGTTGTAGGAATGGTCTTCAGTTTATCACGTACCCGCTTATTAATCAAACATAACTTTTTCAACTTCGTTCCTTAGTCAACAATACAAGTATGGTCTCTTTTAGCAACAACTTTCATTCCCTCGTTTGCTATCACACTTCCACTTCATTTTCTTAAAGAACATCGAACTATCTTTATTTAACTATAGCCTTTGTATAACATGACATAGTCAACTTCACGCATTTTTACAAATTATATTTTTGAAGCTTACTATAGAAAAGTGTATCCAAGGCTAAACTAAATTTCATAAATCTTATTAAATTCCTCTTATAAAAAATACAATGGAATAGTTACGAAAAACTAAGTACCAATCAATAATCAATTTCTGTTTAAATACCTCTTATTTTTAAGAAAATACCCCAATCAGGTATCTTTAATCCCAAACAGTAATACTTTCGATCAGAAAAAGAAGGAACAATTTCTCGCATTATACAAAAACTTTATTAATGACTAGTTAGCTATACGTTGGGATATCTGTACAGCATATATACATATGTATTACCTTAGCAGGTCAGGCGAAACGCAACTATTTATTTCCGTCTAACATGTAGTCTGGCGAAACGCTACTAAAGCGTACGAAATTTTTACGTGAGGCGAAACGGGAATTTACCAAGGATCTTACTTGATTTCCTCGTGGAATTATCAAACCCTACTGTGTGCGGCTTTTTATTTCCCATACGTTACTCCTCCCCTAGTACAAAAACTCCCTTTCGACTGACAATATATAATTGTTAATGTCAAAATTTAATTAACCGTATCGTAACTGTTTGAATTTATTGTAAATAGTTCCATTTGTATCGAATTGTATAATTTTTAGGCCTGAAGATGGCTTAAGCCGAAACTAGTTGCCGTTTCCTAAAATTGTTTAATTATATTTATGTGGTACATGACTTCGAGTTTTATTTCATTTATTGAACACTGGACCATATTTTAGATATGGATAACCTTATGGATTTAAGTCAATTTGTTTAAAATTAGGGATTTTCTAATTTTTGATATATTAGAAGCTAATTATCCATTCTCAAAATTTTTCAGTTTTATAAAAATGTATCTGATACGTTCATTTATTAATCATACCATTTTGTAACTCATTTGTATGAGCATAATCTTTTGTAACTTAAAAAATTTTTATGTGATTTAATATTGTGTTTTAACAATTTATAATTTCTATTGTAGGCCTGATGATGGCCATTGTTTGGCCGAAACATGTCCCCATTTCCCACTTGTTCAACTAATTTTCAATATATATATGTGGTATGACTTTGAGTTTATTATTATTCGTTGGATATTAGAAGCTAATTAAAAAAAATATTTTTTTCAACACAATTTTTACAATAAATTCAGCTTAAAACGCCGCCCGATAGCACGTGCAAATTATTTTTTTTTGAACAATGTTGCGTTTTTTTTTGTTTATATTTGAATGTCCTTAAAACGTACTTTCAGTATAAAAAATTTAACAACTGGTTGCGATTGGGATTTTGGCGCGTCCGAGACCCCAAACATGGCAAAGTTATGACGTCATAAAATTTGTACCTTGCAGCTGATTTTTGCAGAATCCTTTAATGAAAATGTTGAAAAATAAACTGATAACCTTGTCCGACATATTTTTAAAGGGGTACCAAAGTTAAGAATTTTATGCAAAAGAAAACGCCTCTCTACCCAGAATTTTCCAAATAAAACATTGTCCGACTCGACATAAAAATATATATAACAAGTCTTTAAAGAGGCGCCAATACCATATGTTATCTTGCCTGAAATCATTTTTGGACGAGCGCTCCGTTAATATTAAAGATAGGAAGCTGCGGTTTTCATTAATCGATTCTGCAGTTAATTCTTTAGAGCGGGTCTATGGCATTTTAGTAAAAGTGATTCGAATATCAACTTTTTTCTCTAGACAAATTTGAAAAATGTAGCACAGACGCGCTCTTCTCATAAATATTTTAAATATCATGAAAAAACCACATATTTTTAGTTGATATATTAGGCGAGTTCTCGTCCAAATACGAATAATTATGTTTTATGGCGCTCTACCCTGTTCTGTGCAGAAAAAATTGGGCTAGATGGTAGGATTACTTAACATTAACCGGAAAATACTAAAAAAAATTTACTAGAATACAAGCAGATTTTCCTTGGGTAATTCTCTAACCGGCAAACACAAAAGTCACGTGGTGTGTGGGCCTCTTAACGGTTAAGGTATCACAAACTTTTTTAGGCGTGGGCCCGATGCCTATTATTTTTGACAATATCAAAAAAGTTGTTTTCTGACAAATTGATAATCAAAAAGTTTTCCATGTGCTGCAATTTTTTTTATACTCACTGGATATTTTGAATAGTTCTGTTGTAATTATATTTTTTTAAATAAACATGTGACGTATTTACATGATAAAGCGTTGGGAAATGGTTTAAAAAATATTAACCGGAATTTTGCATAATAGATCAAATTGTCACTGATAAGCTAATAGCTTTATTATTTAAAATATTTTATTATTCATTTCGTTAGACTTAAAATGCAAAATTGCGGAAAGTAAATATTTTTGGAATTTTAACGATTAAGAAATGTACAAAACAATTTTGTTAGTAAGTAAAAAGATAAATATTTTTTGGTACAAGAAAAATATTGTTTTGTTTATAATAACACAAGATCTTAGTGTTAATGACCAAGTAGTCGAAAAACAAAAAAACAAATAAAAATAAGCAGGAAGTGCTTATACAGTCCATTTTTTTCATTGTTAAGTTTGTTATTTGTCGCGCATTATCTATGTGTGAATTTTCGAATCAGAAAATATTATAGAGGTTAGAATTCTTTTAATAAAACTAATAGTGCTATAGTTGCGTTAAGAACTTTTCACTTTGCTTGAAACATTTTTCCAACTATCCTTTTACTATCTTTTAGTTTCTGTAAAGATTCTTAGTTCCATTGTAATCTGTTACACGTTTCATTGGAGCTTGGCAATCAACATTTCTAGTTTCCATGATAAATTCTTTGTTTCTTCTTCCCCCAAAACAAAATTTGTTGAAATTTCAATGCAATTTACATCTTTACTACTTTTTTTCTAACTTTAAATCATTAAATTACTAATATTTTGATCAAGAGCAGTAAAAAAAATACAGCAACCTCTATAAAAATAGAATAAATAAGCTAGTATTTATTTTAGGCTTAATGTTCTAATTAAAGCTTGTCCTTCAATATTGTAGACATAAATAATGCCAGAAACCATATTTTCTTTCTATCTAATCCAAAGTTAAGTAGGTTTAGAACGAAAATTACTTTTTAATTGTAACTACCTGCTATAATTAAGATTATGATACTATATACATAGTTATTTAATGTTTTAAAACACGCCAGACAACAAATATTACGTCTGTATAAATAATTATTATTTAATAATGAAGGACAAATGAAAACTATCGTTAGACAAAAATAGAAACACCAAGAAAGAAATATTTCGTTCATATTTAAAAAAATATGAAATTACAAACCAAATTGAATATTTGAATATTTTTTTTGAGATAAAAGACACTTTACATGATAAAAAGTGCTTGGTCAACTGTTCATCTTTGTTAACTAGAACTGTAGCAACTAAATATGAACCAAGTATGCACCCGAGCAATTGAGTGTGAAATATGACAGTTGAGCATGAACTGTAGCAGTACAGTGTAAATTGTAGCAACTAAGTGTGAATTGTAACAGCTGAGTAACTGAGTGTGAACTATAGCAGCTGAGCGTGAACTGTAGCAACTAAATCCTGATTTTTTTTACTAGCATAATTTAAAAAAATTGACCGTATCATCCCAGAACTTTCTCGGCTCAGCTGTAGAGAATGGGATTATTTTAATAAACATTCTGGACTATTTAACGAATTTAGTTTCAAGCTGATTATCCCTAATTCTCAGAACTAAAGATTCAAACTGAGGAATTCAAGACGTCAAACGAACCTCTGCTAACCAAATAAATCCCCATCAGTTTGTGGTTCCAAATTGCCAAACCACAAGTGTGAAAAGTTTACTTAATTATGTTTGGGATTACTAGAGTAGAGAATTAGGCCTATTGGGAATACCATGATAAAAAATGCGCCACTTACTCATGGTGGTATAGAGATAAGTACATCAAAATCTATAAAATCACCAATTTTCAAAACTTCTGGAAAACTTTCCAGGTATCCTATTTTTTGATCACCAAATGATTGTATTATACTGCCAAATTTGCAACCCACTTCGATTTTTTTTCCAGATCTAACCTTTATGTACTGTGCTAATTGGAAAATCCAGAAAGGTTTTCAATAAGCCCAAAATGTTTTAATAATGATAAAAAATGATACAACCTAATCAAACCTGCAAAAATTAACGTACTACTTTCCAGTTATTTATACGTGTTATTTGTTGGATTGTAATTTACATTTTACATCTTTTTTTTTTAATTTTCCTTTCCGATTTTGGCGCTAATTTTTTTACTTCGTTTCTTTTATTTTTGTATTTATTGCTATTCATCTCATTTCATTCTCGGTTCTACTTGTTTTATTTTTAATGTCAATGAACTATCGTTATTGTATTTATGAATGGATTTTAAAATACTTAAATCAGATATTGCATTATTTTATAAACTTTATCTCCTAGTTCAAGTGCTCTAATGTAAAATTCATCATGTAATTCTACACTTTTAATTTAATTGCTTTTATTCTTATCTCAATAACTGGTTATTTTCCACTAGATAATATTATAATAAATTACAATAAAAAATAAATACAATAATGCATCGTTTGAGCATTTATTAATAATAATAATATGATTTTTTCGGTCTTATAATATTGAATGCATTTCAAAATATAATTAAATTTGCTATTATTAAAATATGCATGTGACCTACTATAAACGGTCGTTAAACTGGAAATACAAATAACCTTTGAAATTAATGTTTTTTATTACTTATTTGCCTTGATTGGATATATTATTTGAATGTCACTGTCACGAATTGAACGAAGCAAGTTCCTACATAATTAAGAATTTAATTTCGCGCTCCATCTTACACAACTCCCATTCAAAACCGATAATCGATTTTCTCGATTCTTTCGCAACTTTTTTAATAAATTTTTTGTCACTCTTTCGCGACATTCAAATTTAGCTATCAAAAATGAAGTTGGCGAATTATAATTTGCTTCTAGATAAAAAATAATGTACATGCTGCAATTAAAACAATATAGAATATGTCTTTTGATGACTGGGAAAACCAGTCAAATATTTATCGTAGTCTGTCAAGTCATTCTGTAACACTCAGTGCATAATATTGGCAGGTATAATACAACAAAGCAAAATAGTTTAAATTTCTATGTATGTCCTTCATAAACAAAATACATGTTTTTTTGCAATATCACGTTTCGTAAAACAAAACCAAGGATAAAAAACAAAATCGTGGATGAACGCAAATATAGCAGTCCGGAATAAATTCAGTTTTTTGTTAGCTCAGCGGCAAACCAAACTCAAGGTTCACATAAACCTAAATATCCAAATTTGACAGTCGCAATTATTAAAAGTGGAACAATCCAAAAAATATAGAAAAAAAAGGCAGTCTAATGTCTAAAACCATGGTAGACAGCTACGAATATGACACGGTGTCACTTATTACTGGGGGAAAATATTCCATTTGTGTAATAAGCGTTAGTACTAACTGGAACCGACAGAAGGCCCATCTCCAAAGGATATGAAACCCCAAACAAGTGTTAACCTAAAAAGGATATAAAAGGATGGTAGACAGCTAACGCCGTCTACCAATGGGACGCAGTATCACTTATTACTGGTGGAAAAGATTCCACCTGTGTAATAAGCGCCAGTACTAACTGGAACCGAGAGAAGGGTATAAAACTTAAAACTCCAAACTTGTAAGTTATGAGAATTTGATTTCTATGCATCCATGCCGTATACAGGACAGCTGTTTCATCCTTCAAGGACTCATTAGCGGCAATGTGCCCAAAAGGCATAGAATTCAAATCTCAACTCGAAACACAATAGTGCAAAATTGAGTATATTGTTTACCGAGCGAGAAAATAGTCGTTTGCGCGCCTCCTATGAAGTTAAGAACACCTCGCCTACGCAGGCGCAGACGACAGTTTTCTTCTAGGTGAACGTACTATTTTCTATGAGAGAGTTTCTAGTAGCAAGTGAAGATGCGAAATAGTCGACTAGCCAGTTTGCTGCAACCCTAAAGAGTTTACGCGATGTGTGTTTGACTCCATTTTCAATATATCCCATAGTTGTTTTGATATTTTAATCGAGATTTTTTTTCGTCTTCAGGAGGAGTGTAGTACTAACGGAATTCAAATTTTCTTCCTTTTTTTTTCGAAGATTGTTTCAAATCATGACACAAATAATTTTCTTTCGAAGATTGCCTCAAATCACGACACAATTGATTCAAATCATATCACAACTGACAGTTCGAACTGCTCGTGCGTGCTGGCAACAGAGCTACGAGCTGCTAAACTGTGTCCAACAACTAAACCGACTGCTACGTTAAAAATTAGATGTGAGGAACGAAAGAACTAAGGGAAAATTAAAAGAAGTCGGGAAGATGAAGGTGTCGTTTTAATTGTTGGACAATCTATACCATAATTTACTAGATATGTTTTATATCTACGCGAATCGGCTACCGGTAATGGTGGCAATCGACTGGTTTTTGTCCTCATTTGTGGATGGAAACTGGGAAGTTTTTTTTATCAGTGATCCCGGAAATCGCCAAAGTCCATCGGCAAAATTTTTTGTTAACTATAAGTAAAAAAAAAGCTTTTCTTATCATTACTAGCTAGATTACAAGAAATTGATTACCGAAGAGTTCATCTGACGAATGTACCAAGCAATTTTTGATATTTGAAGAGTCTCGTCACATCCATGCGAATTCCGTGATATGTTGCCACTTTTTTGACAAAAATAATTAATGTAGAAACCATCTCTAAATTTTGTTTTGATATTGATTAATTTTATGTTATCCTGTTTTGGCACATAATTTCAGGTATAAAAGTTACACCCTGTTTAAAATTCACATTTGGGCATAAAGTATCATAATTGCATGAATAAGATCATAAAATCTTCAGGTAGATAGGGATTTTATAATGATATTAGTTTTATTTTAAACCTAAAAGAGTGTAATCAGATTTAAAATCGTAATATTTATTTAAATAAAAGTCTCAGAAAGAGAAGATTATCCATATTCAAATGTGGCAAATTATTCAATAAATAATAAACAACTCACAAGTCATACCACAAAATTTATTATACGGTTGTAAAACAACAAAGGGCAGCGGCATGTTTCTGCCAAACGATGGTCATCATCAGGCAAAAAGGTTAATCGTAAATCGTGTGTACAACATAACACAAATGTTTCAGTTTTTATTCATAATAGTCTCAGTTCTACAAACAACTGAGTGGTCCTTCGCTGTAAGAATTTTCAAGTCCACTTTGAGGTTAACAAACTATAATTACAAGTTTTAATAATGAAAATAGAGACAAGTAGTGATTTTTTATCTGAAATAAATAGTCAAAGAGGAAATATTTTAAATTTAAACAACATAATAGAAAAATGGTTTTAGATGAAACAAAATTAAAGACAAATGTAAAGCTTTATTAACTTCACAATTGTATTATAACGAGATTGAATGAAAACCACACGCATCAAGAAAATGCTTGACAAGGAAAAATCAATTAAAATAAAAGCTTTCAAAAATAATCTGAAAAGAGGTTAGTAAGCAGAGTACAAATTCTATGATTTTAACAAGAGATATACATTGTATAAGAAAAATGTTAGTATTTTCCCAACGTTTCGACATTTTTTATGTAACCATCACGGTTTTTTATGACTAAAATTAAACAATACAGTTACATGTTAAAATACACTATATATTATTTTTTTGGGTCTTTTTTGCATGAAATTATGCAATAAAAACTTGATATTTTTAGAAAATTTTACCAGTGAATCAATAAATTTTTATTAGTTGTATAATAAATAATTTAATACTTTTCTATTTTAAATTAAATTATGTAATTTTTAAGCTCTCGGACTAAATTTATTTCCTTTTGCGTTGTTCTTCCCTGGTTTTATATTGTTTACTAAAACTATACACAATATTTGACATTGATACGATAATAAAAAAACTCTAATTTTAATTCGATAACATTTCTATAAATACATTACAATAAACAATTTTTATCTTCTATTATTACGAAATTCTAATATTTAATTAATTCTAAAAATACTTCGCCAAAAATTTCAGCTATTCAGAACCGAACCAAACAAATTAACCACAACAATTACTACGTTAATTACAGTTGATTGAACTTAATATAATGCGTCGTTTGTAACGGAAATTTTGTTCCACATGTGTTATAGATTTTTTTTTAGATCTACAAATAAGGAAGTTTTGAATATGAAAGATTCTTATAAAAAACAGTTTTAAGATACTTAAAGAATATTAGTGAAGGGGGATCGAAAAGTATTCGATTCTTTTAAAGTTCTCGAGAACAAAGTTCGAAAGTTCTCGGTTCTCGAGAACAAAGTTCGAAAGTTCTCGGTTCTCGAGAATCGGTGCCGGTGCACGATTTTTATTCTCGTTCTCATTTTTTGATTATATCATAGCTCGAGTTATGTAGGAAAAAAATACTTACAAAAAACGAAACGAGCAATACAAGACTTTATAATTTGACAATCCCAAGTGTCGATAATAAGAAAATCCGAGCACCGAGCCGACTATGAACCAAGAACTGACACTTACTAATCAAATTAATACGAATACTGAGTTAAACATATTCGGTACTCTGTTCTCGGTCGAGTTCCCGATTCTTATCAGTATTCGATAACTGAGTTCTCGATTCTTTAAAGTATTCGATTCTTCCCATCACTAAAGAATATCGTCACCACTTACCAAACACTTTTTTATGACTCTACGTACGTTTCGCTAATTATGTTAGCATAACCAGTAGTTGATGATAAACGCTGGTGACAAGATTCTTTAACATGAACATATCAGTCTGTAAAAAGTTAAAAAATTATCAGTACTAGTTTGCTAAAAAAATAAATTTATTCCAATCCGTGAATCTATATTTCCATTTTAATAAGTAATAAGCGATCGATCGATAATTGTAACAATAACCTACTTTTTCGCTTCTTGTAGATTCCATAAAAATTAGTTATTTAACTGTGTAAACGTAGAAAAAGTCGAGCAATAGTCTAGACCAAAACCAGGTCGTTACGTTTTATAAGTTTGCAAGATTTTACGATAAGTCTCAAAATATCTTTAACCTTGATCCTAATTGATAAGTTACGCGAATACGAAAATGTATAGAATGGCGCCAACATAGCTCTTTCCTGTTTGTAAGGATTTTAATTACCGTGCTTTTTCCATAGTCGGGTCAATATTTTTTTATTCGGGATACATTTATTACTTCAATTTCAAATTATATAATTTTTATTATGCCAAAAGAAAATTCTTGTTTACTGTATACCACTTGATATCATTATTGTTACTAGTTTTTGAGTTATGTTATGAAATCCGTTGAAAGTCCCAAAAATATTCTGGAAGCGGCTCTGTAATTCAAAAACGTTACAGATAAATCATTCAAATTGCCGTTGTGTCCAATAAATCCCGAATTTGGTTAATTTATCTTTAATAGTTTTTGATTAAACAGACATAGTATACACATTTGTTTGATAATCGCTGAGAAAAGATATTTACAGGCAGGTACTTATAGAGGGTTATCACTGTTAACTGCTGTGAAATAGGGGGTATTCCCATTTGAGCACAACTAACAGGTACCGACCTATTTCATAACCCAAAAACGCACACGCTTTTCAGGTATGAAATTTAATACAGACCAAAAGCGCACGGGGCCTTATAATCTGTTAGATAGGTATTACTTTAATTTTAATAAAATAAAAACGATTTTAGTAAAATTTGTAACTTTAATGAATAAAAAAATGGTAACATATTTTTTTTTACAGTATGATATAGAAATACTTATAAGTTACAATTTAGATTACTAAAAGATATTTGTATATACATATATACTAACTATATATATTAACAATTTTTACAAATAGAAATAACGCAAGAATACATAGTATAATAAGGAAAAATATTTACACAAATACACTATACTTATTTATTATAGGCAAAATAATGCGATAAAATTTTAACATATTCTAACTTCTTAAGTTTGTTATCCTTATAATCTTGAATCTTGTCTTTTTTTTGAAGTAATATTTTGAAATTTATAAGGCATATTAATGCTATTACATCTAATATATGTTTCAGTCTGCATACTTAGCAATGTGTCTCCAAAAATAAATAATGAAGGGTGAGGTTGATATATAAAGCTATTAAAATGTGAGTGAAATGACTCACAAGAATTTGTCGTTCTATTAAGGGCTGCAGATGCACTTGCCCAAATATGAGGAGGAAATTTGGATTCATTTATTAAATAATTTTGTAGGAGATAATCTGAAAACTTTTCCAAACCATCGTTTTGGGGTTTTATTTCATACAGCTAAAAGAAATAAAAATCCTCCACGTCAAGTGGGTTTAAAAATAGTAACCCAAAGCAATAACGAAGCCATTTTCCTATTGCTAAACCTAATTTTTGCATTTGCCTATACCACGATTATGTTAATTGGAATCTGCATCCAATAATTTTTACGGTATTCCAAATTTGTACAACTGCGTTATGTATGCGGATATCTCGAAATCAATTACAATTTCCTTCGGTGAAAAAATTAAATTATTTGCTACACAACAGTCTTTAATATTTGCTAAACACACAGTATAAGTCTTTTCACTTTTATCCTTAAGTAAACAAAAAACCAAAGGTATGTAATGCCCGTTAAAAAACCATGTAAAGTGAAAAGTTGCTTCAAGTGTTTCATACAATAGGAAAAAGTGCCATCCATATAGACAATATCAGACTGGCATAAAACTTTTAAATTATTAATGCATGAAAATATTACTAAATTTTCATTTTCATCATTTATTAGTAAAAAATCTTCATTTTTACCCGTTTTTGGTTTCAAAACATTTAAGGCTTGGTGGACTTCTTTAATTGTCTTCGGCAGAGCAGGCAATGTTTTTCGACGAGAGTAATAAATATTCTTCCTTATGCATTTAATGTCATTTCTTGTCAGAGTAATTTCATCATTACTTTCTAATTTTTTTAAAAGCAATCTTCCTAATTTGATATAAATTTCTTAATTCATCTTAGTTTGTGCTCTTTCTGGCTATGGAAAAAGGTTGTTAAAAAGGATTATAAATTTGACCTGAAAATTGTGCTCTTTTGGGATATACCCTGAAATAGAACAGGCGGATTTATTTATGACTTACAAGAGGTTGGGTTTCCACCCGAAGAGAGGTATGTTAAAATATGACAAATCCGCCTGTCATTTAAAATTAGACTAAATTTAATGTTTGAAATTTACTATAGTACGCCTCTGCTTAACATTGACAATATATTTTATACAAATGTATGTTAAAAGTTCTTATATAAACAATTAATTGACAAACGCAACCCTTTTGTGAACACACGAAAGATGAAAATCTTATAATCGGTTTTAGTCGATACTTATCTAACCTCCGACCCACCAACTATAAAAATGTGAAAATAATTATTCAGATTCATCTTTGAGAAGACAAAATAAGATCAAACGCCCTGAAGAATAAGTAGTTTACAAAGAGATAGACGCCGAAATCTTGGAATTCGGGACGAAGAGCGTCGCGACGCCGAATGTCGCAATGTCGCAATTTCTGCTGATGGTGTTCGTAGTTTAATTTATGAAAATACACTGGATTTTGAAGATGTAAAACAGAACTGTCTGTCGAAATTATGGCGTCGGCGGCTCAACGCTGAATACCAAATCTTCGGTGACAGTGTTGGTAGTTTGAAATTTGACTTGTCTTTTCTGGAGCTTTTATACTCAATTTAAGTAAAAATTTCCGATAATAATGTTCTATGGGACGATATAAAATTGTTTCCCAGCCATAAATACTTATGGGCGAAAAGAAAAATGTTATATTTCAACTTTAAATATGGACAAGTTGTTCGAATTTCGGAACTTCCCGCGTTACTCGCTGATTCTCGCGCTCCCTCCCCCAAAAACACTGCGGAAAATTAACGAGCTAGAGATGTTCGATACTCTAAAAAGTATCGATACTTAGTATCGATACGATAAAATGTCGGCGCCCAAAGTATCAATACAAAATATCGAATGTTCGAAAATGTTAAAAGTTTTCATTAATTTTTAATTTGGACCGTTCCATTCGATAATTTAGATACAAAATTTGAAACCAGGTTATGGTGTTATATGACTTGGGAAAAATAATTGATTATTTTAAGAAGGAACTATTTATTTCGCCAATAATATCAGTAATAATTTATAGGACATTACAATGGACTTATCCAGTAGGAACGAATTTATTGGTTTTATATTAATGAATGAATAACTTAGAGAACCTAATTGCTTATGTTGATTTTAATTGTTCTTATAATATTCATCAATTAATAAAAATCAATAAAAAGTAATTAATATATTTTGAAAATGGCGCTGCTTCTTGACCAATAATTAACGTTTTACTTTCTACAGCATTGCCAAGATTCTAGCTTTGATCGTTTGTAGAAAAATTTGACATACTTCTTTCCTTCTTTTAATCATAACAAATGAGAACGAGAGTTGCCAGTTTTATCGATATCACAACATGGCCAAATATAATCTGTTTCAATTGGGCCACGTCACAAGCCACTATAGCCCCAATTTTCAAATTTTAAAAATTAATTACAGCCGCAGGATCTATCTCATAAGTGCTGGACCCGGTGCAATGTGTTATGGTAGGCCAAAATTATAATATAAAAATATAAAAAAATCACTGGATGAGTCCATTGTAGTTGTGATTTTTGTAGTGTATTTAGACAACGAAAAGCACAAAATAAAGAAACAGTAAATTGAATTGAATTTTACTCATATACTTACACAATTAGAGGCACACAATTAATTTTAAACTATCCAAGAAATTTATTATGAACTACCAGCGTTACATTTTTCATGAAAATAGTGTTGCATAAGAACATGGCTATTTTAATTTTCGGTACAATATTACGTATTTGTGTATCGATACAGCTAAAAGTATCGATACAAAATATCGAGTATCGACACTCAAAGTATCAATCCTCCAGAGTATCGATATATGTCGGAACATCTCAATAACGAGGTAGAAAAAATGTTCTGTAAAACTTTCTTCTAAATTGCAAATGTTTGTTCTGAAAAAACGTGTTTGTTCTTAACCAGAATTATTAATGGTAGTACCAATGAAACGGCATGTTTTTTATAACCCCAAAATAGAAAGAATTCGCGATTGATGCGGTGTCTAGAAAACCAATATAGGGCTGCTCCAATAGTCTTAAAATGGTTCAAGTGTTCCTTATCTTTTTGTATAAACATGCATATATAAAGTGTATGAGAAAATGAAATTGGGATAAGACGTTACAAAATATAATTAAAAATAATTGTTGGAAAAATTAATAAAATAATATGCCAGGGGATGGTTGGCCACAGTATACATCGCGTCATTACTAAAAATAGAAATCAGCCCTCATAAACTCATGAATATATCAAACAATGGATACATTTGATTTCGTCTTATTGCATAAGATTCTTCTCCCATTTGATTCCTCTCTAATTTGTTCGTCTCCCATTTGATTCTTCTCCCATTTGATCCTTCTCCTATTCGATTCGTCTCCCATTCGATTGTTCTCCAATTCGATTCTTCTCCCATTTGATTCTTCTCCCATTTGCTCTTACAAAAAAAATGAAGAAAAACTACTCACACGAAAAAAAACCCCAAGAGAAAAACACTTTTCTTTATTTTTATCAAATCTAAACAAACCGAATAACATAAATAACAAAATGAAAAAAAAGCTATATAAAAAAGAAAAAATCAATAAACCTGGAAATTATGACATTTTAAAGGCGATCAATTAAAAAAAAATTATAAATCCTTTTTTTTTATTGTAACGCCTCTGCAATTAATAATAAAATTTATCTTTTATCATACTCTACATAATTAGCACATCTGGATAAAATCAATAGTAATGTAAATTACCGTCCAGTTAGGCTAGATCAAATATTAAATTACGTAATCTAAGTTCATACTGATAATCGTTATCTGCTAAATGAAAAAATCAATAATTAGATATTTGCATCAAATATTTAAAAATTTAGCAAAAAAGAAAAAATCGCAACTCATGGTTTCCAATAGATAGTGTTAATTAACACCTTTTTTTTATTAGATAAATTAAATTATCTTGCCTGAAGTGATTTATGGACGGGCGCTCCATTCATATTAAAGATAGGAAGCTGAGGTTTTCACTAATCGATTCTGTATTTAATTCTTGAGAGCGCGTCTGAGGTACTTTTTTAAAATTATTTTTAATAAAATTTATACACGACTATCAATTTTTTTCTCTAGATAAATTTGAAAAACGTAGCCAGATACGCGCTCTTTTAAATCATGAAAAAACCGCATATTTTAGTTGCTATATTAGGGGAGATCTCGTCCAAAAACGAATAATTTTGTTTCATGGCGCTCTAGCTTGTTCTGCGGAGAAAAAATACAGTGTAGGATTACTTAACATTAACCTGAAAAATACTAAAAAAACAATTTTTACAACCCAATTTATTAGAATACAAAAACATTTTCCATGGGTAATTCATATATTTTCATGGTAAAATGAACAGAAGCGTACTTAGAAAAATTCCTAAAGTACAATTCAATACAATTTAAGTTTTTAATCAAAGTAAATATAGTTCTTTTCAGCGATATTGGTGCATCAGTCTTCGTTATTATACGAAAAAAGTAAACAGAGTCCGCTATTACCAATAAAAATGATTCCCAAGATCGGTAAAAAGAACTATTAATAAAATTGTTATTATAATTTAATTTTTTTATTTCAGCGGTGGACTCTCTAACCACTTGTACCATGTGTCTCTTCCTGACTCTCTAACTACTGATTCTAAACTCCCCGACGAACCTAAAGAAGTACTGATAAGAATCTACGGACAAACGCACGGAGAAGGCGCATTGGAAGCTTTAATAACCGAATCTGTCATATTCACACTATTATCTGAACGTGGATTGGGACCCAAATTGCATGGGATCTTTCCTGGTGGCAGAATCGAACAATATATTAACGCTAGGCCTCTATTGACTAAGGAAATGTCCGATGGCGCCCTGTCGGTACAAATTGCTAAAAAAATGGCTGCTATACATTCGATGGAGGTAAGTTTTTGGCATAATTTGGATTAATGTTGGTTTTTCTTTTAGATTATTTAGCGGTCTGAGGTAAAAAAATATTTTTTTATTCACGATTATTTTTTTACTTTTTTTTTGGTTTTGGTCATGCCCATGGTTTTACGTTTAGTTTGTAAGTTTAGGTATCAAAATTTACAAAATTATAAATGTCATTTCTATTAAAAATGTATTTAATTAACAGTAGTCGCTTTTTTATGGCGAGTAATTTTTTTTCAGTTATACAATAAAAGGATTTTTTTTTAAAAACTCCTTTTTTTAATTAAAAATTACGCCTTTTTTTTGATAAAATATTTTTTTCAGTTTTATCTTATTTTTTTAAAAATTTTCAACGTTACCATTTTTCACTATTTATCCAAATTTTGACATTTTATTAAATAAATACTCTTCTGGCAAGCAAAGTGTTAAAAATATTTTTCATTTGTAAATTTTGACCACCTCAAAGGAACGTTTCGAAATTTTTTTTAAAACATTTGAATTATTTTTTTTTTCGAAAATATAAATTTAAATAATTAAAAATAGTAAATATATTTTTTTATTTAAAATTATGAAACGTTTCAAAACCAAAATGACCCAAAAAAAACATTTATTTCTAAATGTTTATATATTTTTCAAAATATTAAAATTAGGTAAAAAAATTTCAAAATCACTCGTGTAAAATAACGGAAAAAATGTACTTTTTAATAATTGATTTTTATTAGGACACCCTATATTTTGGATCGATTTTTCTAAAACAAAATATTTTTCCCATATTTTTGAAATTTTTTAATACATTAATAAAATTATTTAAAGAGGTTTAGAGGGATTAAAAAGGATTTTTACTATTTCTGACCCATCATCCAAAAAAAAATTTCGAGAAAAAGACCGAAATTTGATATATTGGTTTCGCTTATCCATTAGTTTTTGTATGACATCTGTCAAACGGAAGTGTCACTGTCAAAAAATGTCAGGAGCTATATTTAACTTGTAATATGTCATTTGAAAGCCATTGAGAAATTATAATCAGAAAAGGCAAAATTATTTCTACAACTGTCACCTGTCAAAAAAAATGTCAAAATTTAAAACTAACAATTAATATCTGAAAAAGTACTTTTGGAATTTTATCATTTTTGGTAAAATGGGTTTCGGTTAATCGTCGAAGAAAACCGTTGGTGTTTATCCAACATCTGTCAAAAATATGTCACGAAATTTGATTTGAAATATGTCATTTGAAAGCCATTGAAAAACTTCAGTACTGTCAAAATTATTTCTCCAACTGTCACCTGTCAAAAATAAAAAAATGTCAATTCAAAATTTTAACATTAGATATTTGAAAAAGGACTTTAGGGATATTATCAATGTTGGTAAAATGGCTTTCGGTTAATCGTCGAAAAAAACCGTTAGTGTTTGTCCGACATCTGTCAAACGGAAGTGTCGCTGTCAAAAAATGACAGAAGCTACAAGTCACCGAATTCGACTTGCAATATGTCATTTGAAAGCCCTCGAAAAACTCTATTCAAAACTAAATTATTTTTCCAACTGTCACCTGTCAAAAATAAAAAATGTTTAATTTTGAAATTTAGTTTTGACAAAATTTTGAAAAAGTGTGATCTAAATAGTGAACTAGAAATAAACATTACGACAATTAAGGAAACATTGGATCCTTATAAAAAATTTTAAGCTACACAAGAGAGTCCTCCATTTTGCAACTGTTTTTTTTTATAAATGGCAAAACTTTTAACAAAGTTTAATTAAAACTGCGAACTAAAAATAAAAATTATAGCAATCAAAGGCACATTGGGGAACTTTTAAAAAATTTCATGCTAGATAAAAGTCCCTTTCATTCTAGAAATGATTTTTTAGTATTTTTGACAACATTTGTAAAAAGTCTGATTTAAATTTTGAACTGAGGGATATTTTTAAATATTTTTTTAATTGATTTGAAATTGTGAATCTATAAAGAATAATTCGCATTAACAGTGGAAATTTACGAGTAGATGACCTCTCTCTAATGGGTGGCTGCCTTCAGATATCAGATAAAAATAATTTGTAAATATGATGAAATAACAGTTGAAAGGTTATCGCGGAGACCTCCGTGATGGGTACTTAATAAGAATTAGCAAGTTTTTTTTGTAAGTAAAAATAATCAATATTCATAAAACAATTTTTGCGGTTTGCAAAATAATAATTTGACGATGATAAAAGCAGCAAAAGCCATATTCTGTATTTTTTTGTCTTTCAAATCGTCGATGAATGAATTTTTTTCGATTTGTCTATTTTTAAATGGCAAATCCTGTAGAACAGTTTTATAGATAATATTTATGGATTTTGGTTTAAACATTTTGCTGTAATTTTTATATTTTCAGAGATATTTGCAAAAAAGTGGGTTTTGTATTTTTGACGTATGGAATTTCTAGTTTACTAAACAAGATTAACCTTTATCTCGCGATTAAACATAATTATACCTATTTTTAAGTGTTTGGGTTGATTCACTTAGTAATATTTACATTTAAGTAACGTCGTTTGGGGTTAGTAACATCATTGTTATATCCCAAACAATTTCAGGTGTGAGACTATGTTGAATTTATTCCGGTTTAATGAACTTGTAGGATTTTAATTAAAAAAATACAAATCAAAGTTTTGTTGCTAATTAAAAATTCTATTATTTATTGATAATTACTAAGCTCATTCTTATCC
Source organism: Neocrepidodera transversa (assembly GCA_963243735.1). Taxonomy (NCBI): domain Eukaryota; kingdom Metazoa; phylum Arthropoda; class Insecta; order Coleoptera; family Chrysomelidae; genus Neocrepidodera; species Neocrepidodera transversa. The sequence goes on along the minus strand of OY725354.1, from coordinate 17,965,395 downwards.
GACACGGGTTTTAAGTTTCGATAATTCGATACATATTTCATAACTATATCTGGCAGAAAATGGCGTGATAAAATTCTGCCAACTGTTTTATTTTATTATTGTGTTATCAAAATTTTGAATCTATCTAACGAGGTGCATACTGATGAGTCAGTAAATTACTGTTCAAAGTCTATTAAAGTACTCGAAAATAAAGCGAAAAATTTGTCAAGGTCAGGTTTAATTATTATTTAAATAATAATGGAGTAAATATTTATAAGAAATATTGTTTATAAGTACGAATGTCTAATATAATGGTTTGTATTAATTATTTTAAGTGCAGTGACACTATCAAAAATCAATCTTATAACTACAAAATTAAAAAATAAATATAAAATCACCTAAAATCTACAGTTTATTATTCAAAAAAATTGTTTACATCAATAAACTCGAAATTTTATTTATGTTGATCATTGTATAGAATTTTCAAAATAGAATATCCAAGTTTTTTGAAACCCTCAAAGAAATAAATTTAGTCCAAAAGGTTATCCATGTTCTCTAATATGGGTCAACCGATGAGGTAATAAAACTGTCAAACTACCACAAATAATTTGTGGTACTTTGACTTCGAGTTTTATTACCTTAAATAAATTTAGCCTATTTTCAAGTAGTTATCTTGATTTAATTTTTCTTTTTTCCAAAAACTATTTTTTATTTCATGGTATTATATTCAGAATTTAACGGGCGATGGTGGTGAGATTTTACAGTTTTCATGGTATTTCCTATTAGCGATCAACAATTACAATTTACCAAAACGTTTAATTTCCTCTCAGCGATCAAAAATTCCATTAGGTACTTTTATTCTAAATGTTTTAAAACTTGTTTAATTTCCTCTCAGCAATCAAAAATTCCAATACTCTTATTCTAAATTTTTTAAAACTGGTTTAGTTTCCTGCCAGTTATCAAAATTTCAATATTCTTTTTCTAAATTCTCAAAAAATCTTTTTGTTTCCTCTCAGTTATCAAAATTCCAATACTCGCTTTCTAAATTCCCCAAAACTTGTTTAGTTTCGTCTCACTTATCCAAATTCCAATAATTTTATTAAAAATTCTCCAAAACTAGTTTAGTTTCCTTCCAGTTATCAAAATTTCAATATTCTCTTTCTAAATTCTCAAAAAATCGATTCATTTCCTCTCCGTTAACAAAAATCCGAGACTCTCATTCAAAATTCTCCAAAAGTTATCAAAATGTAAATACTTTTATTCTAAATTCTCTAAAATTTATTTTGTTTCTTCATAGTTATCAAAATTCCAACTCCCTATAACTTATACCAATAAAAATTTTAGTTCAACTAATACACAACATAAACAAATCAAAAAAAAAAATTTGTTAAAAATTCCGAAAAAAACCAGAAAATATTTCAAAGGGGTGGGAATATGATTTACAATATTGCATTTTTTTCTCTACACACTGATATAATACAATTTAGATTTAGCAAAAAAAGGCTTGGAGGGGAAATTTTACAGAAAAATATAAAAAATGGTGAAGGAGCGGAGAGGGAAAAATCTATTAAAGCATCCGTATCTAGTGGCCAATTTTTTTTATTTTATTTTAAGATAAAAATTAAAGGATGGGAAAAATGGTAATTAAGGGAAAAAAGTTTTTTTTCTTCAAAAAAATAGATCAAAATTTGAGTTTATTTGAAAAGAAAATCTGAGCTCACGTTCCCAAAATATTCTCTTTAAATCTACCCTTAAAAAAAGCGAAAAAGTAAAAAGTATGTCAAAATTCTTATCTATTGACAATTAAGCTACACCTTAAATTTCAATTAAAAATACGCTATTTCATTTCACTATTGAAAGACATAAAATATATGTAAAGTGAGAGAGGGGGTGCGTTTGACAGATCTTGTCCTAAGGAATATCTTGTCTAAATAACTGAGATATGGCAAAAAAAACAAAAAAATATTGATAATGCCTAAACCTACAGAAACAAAAGAAACACTTGAAAACTTTCTTTAGCAATCTAAAGACACGCTAAAAGATCACCTTTACGGTATCATTTAAATCCAATGAACCGTTAAAAAATTTACTCTTGGATCTGCCAAGTTTCAAAATGGTGGGGGAAAAGGGGTTAGCCACCTGACTCCCGAGTTTCATCACCGAATTCGTAAAACCAATCGGCTCTTGAAAACATTAGGGTGGAGGGGGTTTATATTTTTCTCAGACGTATCTCGACATAACTTATTAATCAAATATGTAATGTGTTTATAAACAACTGGGATATCAGGGGGGGGGGGTGTGTGTGAAAATTCGTGTTTCAATTTTTCCTGTCGTATCTTTCTTTTATTACTATTTTGACTATTTTGACATATTACAATATATTATAGTTAACAAAAAATTGCTTAGTAACAGAATATATTGTCTGTTCTAATCTTTTTACAAACATAATTGTTTATTAATGATAATTTATTTAAAAAATAATACATATATAGGGTATCCAGACATTTTTGTAAAAAGTACATTTATAAAATTTTATAATAAACATATTTATTTTAATAATAACTCCTTTTTAGAAAAAAAATATCATAATCATATTTCACACGTCCTCAAAACCATGGGCTGATACTTAAATAATTTCGGTTCCTCTAAAATTCGCCGTCAAAAATTCGCAGCCGAATATTTATCGCTAAATTTTTAAAAGTATTGTACTTAATTATTCGTAAATTTCGAAAAAGTTTGGCGATATGTAAAATTTGGCTACGAAAAGTTTTTCGGCGGAAAGAAGAAAGAGGGACACCATTTTCCTCCATTTCTATCACACATATGTGGTATGTGATTGTTATGTTCTAGCAAAAATGCGACACATTGGCGTGAGCCCCTATGCCCGCCCCTATGGGCTGAAAAAATCGAAACGAGATCCGTCGGATCCCGACAACCGTAGGGAAATAATCAAATTTCATAGAATTAAAACAACAACTTGTTTTTTGCTATGATTTGGTGTAAAAAATAATACAAACGGTGGTTTGTAGAAATATTTATGTTTGTGATTTTTGTCCAGAGCTTATAACTTGCATATACCCATTAATCATTTCATTGTATTTGAAAAAAAAATAGTAGGAAGTTTCTTTATTTTAATGTATTTTTAAAATAGATTGAAAACTGGTAATATATAAAATATAATTTTAATAAAATTAACTTAAATAATTTAAATCTATAATAATATATAATTAATTATCAACATTTTTACCAATTTACAATCACTATATATTATTTTTTAAATGTTTTAATAAATGTCTCCGTTTACTACAAAAAAATATATTGTAATAAAATAAAAATGAAAAACAACAAAAATAGAAAATCAAAGTATACGTAGGCATTTAAAGAATTTACTCATAGTTTTCCAATCAAGTAACTATTTAAAAATCATTTCTTTTAGCTTTTCCCGGATTCGTCTTAATAATATTTCCAATCTCCCAAAAAAATATAGTACCTTCTCACAACTCATGTTTCATCTCGTGTCTGGCCAAATATTGATTGTTTTTGCCGTCCAGTGATACGAATCACCCTGTAGACTACGCAATCTCTATCCCAAATCTGAGTGGTTTCTGTTAGAAATAAAAATTTCCACATTAAGGATCTAAAGTTTCCCGCGTCTTCCTCACCTCTTCCAGTCATTTCCATTAATTTTTTATTAACTTCTTATTTTTACTTAGATATGAATACTTTTTCAGCCTTCTTGTTTATTATCGTGTGTCTCTTAACTTTTCTAACTTGTTTTTTTTATATTTTATCAACTTTTTCTATCTATTTATATTAATTTTCACAGAAGTATCATTTTTTCCTTCAAATTGCTGTTTATTCAAAAGAAAAATCTCAGCTCTTGCAATAAACTTTTTTTTATTTTATTTTTCTTTTATTAACGTGCAAATTTAATACTAAATTTTCAATACTTGGACTAAAAATTTTTCCATTTGACAAATACTTTAAAAAAAATCTACAGTCATCCCTTTTATCAAAATCACAAATCTGTCCATACTTAATATTTAGAAATTTATCCAGTTCAGATTAATTATTCTTTGCCAGGTATCTTTCCATCATATCCAAATTTTCTGCCTCTAGCTATTTCTATCTCTTTATCGCTTATTGTACAATTTTATTTTGCTCAGCAGTTCTTTTATGATTCGCTACTGATCCCTACTGAGAGACACTTTAAGTTTGTTCCAACACGAATTTCTGCATCGTTTCAAAAGCGTTACGAAATTCTGATCAATATATGGAAATAATGTGTGTATGAAACCAATATGTTTCCTGTTCCGCCGTATATTACATTCCAGATTATTATTAAGAATTAAAGGCCCTAATTTAGAAAAGACTTAATCAAAATGTCGTGTTCAGCGATATATAATTTGGACGTAAAAGGAAAGGTTCTTATTTCAAGAAACTACAGAGGTGATATAGATTTGGGAATTATTAAAAGTTTATGCCACTTTTAATGGATAAGGAAGAAGGAAATTCCTGAATGCGCTTTCTCTTACATTAAAACCAACAACCTTTACATAGTCAGTACAACAAAGAAAAATGGGAACATTGCTCTTGTATTTGTATTTTTACATAATATTGTCCAACTTATGACTGAATATTTTAAAGAACTGGAAGAAGAAAGTATAAGAGATAATTTTGTTGTAATATACGAACTTTTGGATGAGCTGCTTGATTTTGGTTATCCACAAACAACTGATATCAAGATTCTTCACCCAAGAAGGATATAAATTAGAAATTCGACCTAGAATTCCAGTGGCGGCAACGAATGCTGTGTCCTGGAGATCAGAAGGGATAAAGTACAGAAAAAATGAAGTATTTTTAGATGTAATAGAATCTGTTAATCTACTTGCAAATGCTCATGGAAATGTATTGACGAGTGAAATATTTGGAGCAATTAAAATGAGAGTTTATCTATCTGGAATGCCTGAATTGAGGTTGGGCCTTAACGATAAAGTATTAATTGAGAGTATATGTAGAGGAAAATCAAAATCTGTAGAAGATGTCAAGTTCCATCAATGTGTAAGATTATCCAGATTTGAGATAGATAGAACTATTTCTTTTATTCCTCCTGATGGAGAGTTTGAACTTATGTCTTATCGGCTGAATACACATGTTAAACCTCCGATTTGGATTGAATCTGTTATAGAAAGACATGCTCACAGTCGAGTAGAATACATGATTAAAGCAAAGTCTCAGTTTAAAAGGCGATCTACTGCTAACAATGTTGAAATAGTCATTGCAGTGCCACAAGATGCCGATTCTCCCAAAATTTAAGACAACAAGTACGCGCCTGAACAAAATCCCATACTTGGACCATAAAGTCATTTCCAGGAGGCAAAGAATACCTAATGAGGGCTCACTTTGGACTTCCAAGCGTTGAGTGTGAAGATTCCGAAGGAAAACCTCCTATTCAAGTGAAATTTGAAATTCCCTATTTTACTACTTCAGGAATACAGGTTAGAAAATCATTGACAAAAGCAGGCACTACAGTTCTCGTTGCATTTTGTGAGCAAGCTCGGACTTCTGATAGTTTCATAACGGTACAAAAGTATGTATAAACAGTACCTAGGTAAATACTTTTCATTTTTTACTCTTGTAAACAAATCAAATGACAGACAGCAGCAGAATCTTTCATAGATGGAATATGACATGGAGCAGCTGACAAGATGCTAAATGCGCATGTCAATCCATACAGTCACTAATTTTGAGCATCTACCAAAATTACAATCCTGAAACCATGACAAACACGATCTCGAGATTGGTTGGAACACCAAGAGGATCGTCAGATTATTGTCACCTCTCGGTTGGAACATCTTTTATCCAAGGCTCATGCGCGTGGCCGTACGGTGACGGTATTTCGACGTGTTTTAACAAACTTTTGGTCGTCAGTTTTTTTTTCTGGCTTGGTTCTCCTATGAAGAGATTTTCCATGCCTTTGTGCCGATAAAGCATCACAGTGGCTAATGTGTTTTATTGGACCCGGTCTCTTAAGCCTTGTCCAAACTATGCCGAACAAGTGCGAACGCAAAACGAATCAAGTTGATCCGGATTAAAGGAATCCAATTCGGCACAATGCCTACTGCTAAAACTGATAAAACTATATAAAATATTCATTCTCTTTCATTTATTTCAATCACTTATACAGACTACTGATTGAGGTAATGTGGACAAGTCAAAAGCCGATTGTGCCGATCGGCCTAGGACGCGGCTTTATATGTCTTCGGATTGGACTTTTAGTGGCCATTATCTAATCTTCATTTCCTTTTTTTCTAACTTATTAATTAATTTCTTAATAATAAACGGGCAATGCGCGGTTCTTAAACTTTATTATTCAAAAGCCCTGCTTGTAAATACAAAATATATAATTTCTATTTTTATAGTCCTGTCTTTTCTAACAGCGAATCTATGAGTATTTTCTATATAACTTCTATTTCGATTTAAATAAAAAAAATAATGAAATTAGCAATAATAAAGGTCAATAACAAAAAAATATAGTTTATTTTTAATTAAATTCAATTGTATCGTGACTAATAGATATTTTCATGGTTCGTTGATATTTTGTAGTTATGTTTTAAACTGTCATGAAATTTATAAAATTGTTACTGAGTCGAAATAGAAGTGTTATTCATTTAAAGTTATTTAATTATTTACAACATTCTAAATTTGACAATAAAGTGGCTATGTATATATATTTAAATTTTATATCAAAGAAAAAAATATCTGTATTTTGTTTTGGTCCATTGAAAAATATTTACAAAAAAATACGAATAATAAGTGGTTTTTCTTCTGACTTCTCACTTTTTTATTTTTATATTGAGATTAGCTTATCGAGGTTTGGTCAAATTTTTGTAAATACACGAATCTTCTTTTCTTCGCAATAGCGATTCTAATTTAATTGTCAAGTTACAGAATTTTGAATTAGTGATTTTTTCGAATTTGCAGGAAACAATAGAATTTATTTCAAGAAATAAAGTACAGAAAAGTTAAAAACACATCATTAGGTCTGCTATAACATACGTTCAATAACATAAATAAATTTTACAATAAAGGTTAAGCTAAACTTCCCATTATTTAAAAAATAATACGTTTTTCTGCTGGATGGTTTGAACCCCATCTCAACATAATGGAAACGCCCTTCAATTACCTGAATGAGCAAATCATAGCTTTTTGTCTGATAATTTAAGTTATCTCATTAACTAACATTTCTGTCGTACCCTTCTCCTATTTTTCTTCCTTACCCCTAGTTTTGTTCCTTATCAATTTTCTTCTTGAGTCTTTTGTTTACATTTCGTTTACAAATATTCCAACCTTTCTTTTTGTTCCCCTTTACATTTCCTTTCTGTCATTTGTTAATCATTCTTCTTTCTAATTACGCATTTACCCATTCTCAGTCAAGCGTTTTTAATACTGTTCTTCGTCGTTGTCTTCTGCTTAGGGTCCCCGGATTTCTACTTTTATTTTGCGATAAAAGTAGAAATAAAGGTATGTTTTACGCTAACTATTTCTGGTCAAATATACGTTGTCGACCACTATAGGACCACCATAGTAGTGCTTTTACTATGGAGGAATTAATCTCGTTATATATCGGTTGTTTAACGAGAAAAGTAAAAAAGTCGCGAAGACCAAGAACAAAGTGGAGCCGCCAGTGGTTGCTAAAGAAAAGGAAAATCTCTCATATTCAATTTATGAAAGAATGAAGAAATGAACCAAATGACTGGCAAAATTTGAGAGTTGATGGTCTGATATTTGAAAGCTGAATGTTAGGGGTTGAATTGTTGACAGTCATTATTTTCGAATGACTGTTGACTGTTCATTACTTTGAAATCTCTGACGAGTGTTTCAAGCTTCCCCTCAAAAATCACATCATTAATTAATTGTGTTGACTGTTCACTACTTTGAAATATTTGATGAGTGTTTCAAGCTCCCCCTCAAAAATCACGTCATTAATTCGTTTTCGAGCGAATACGACCTGTTTTCCTTTAATGGAACGTAGCTTATGAGCTATATACTTTCCGTAGTCTTCATCATCGGGACCAGGACGAATACTATTTTAGAGGATATCATCACATCTGTATAAGCAAGGTCTTTTTTATTCTTGCCTGAGTATTCTTTGCTCTTCTGCCATAATTACCTATTCGAATAAAAACAACAGTCAACACGAGAACTATTCGACACAACCTTTCCGATGCAAAACAAAAGCAAAATGAGTCAAATCGTGGCGAGAAAAAGCTTCCACTTACTACATTTGGCTCTCTCGCTTAACAGTAATTTGATTTTTCCTTCTACAGGAATTGATTTTTCCTTCTACTTGTCTTTGATATATGTTATGTAAGTCAGTTTTGGCTTCCTACTTGTTATGCAGCTTTTTGCTGCATAAATGTCTTGACATCCTCTGTAGTTTACAGGATGTTCTCCTTGGTAGTTTTCGAAAGCATATTTTTCCGTTTTCTGTCTTGTGCACTCATATGCGCGATGTTTTTCGCTGCATATTACGCATCTTGTTGTGTTATATGACAAGTCAACTGTCCATGATGGGAGCCCTGTCAGTTGTAGTACTGCGTCGCTTTGGCACCCATTTTTTGATCTTCTACCGATATTTTCATATCGATTAGGTACTTCGGGCCATTTTCTTTTCTTGATAATTCTATTCGGAATAGTGGCATCAATTCTTTGTTTCTCATCTTGGGTAAAGCCCTATCTCTTCTTGGTCGGTTCAGCAACCCTCTTATAGACACTCTAGTGAAATTGTCTTCTGTCATACGGTATGTATACCATTTAATATGCGGTTTTATCGCCAAAAGATCTGTAGTCAGTTAGGTTTTCAGTATTTATTCTTAGCAGGTGCTGTCTTTACTGTACTGAATAATAAAAAAGCTAAGAATGGCATTTGCGTCAAGGCTTATTTGCAACCAGGACTCAAAACAATCGGCGGGGGCCTCCTTTCTTTGAGCTTTCCTGTTTCAGTTTTTGTGCCTTCTTTAGTGCTGCTCGCACTAGCTGTATATTTTACAGCATCTTTCGCTATTTCGTAGAGTAGCATCTCATGCTTCGTCGGCGATATCCATCTCCTCGTTTTTCTCTCTTTCTTTGTTTCTTGGGCTCCCCACTATTGAAGTTTTCGGTTTCCTTTAACTAAGCTTTTTCTTCACGTAGCAACGCTAATTTTGTCCAGGCGGGACATTAGGGCTTCGTTTTGACTTTTCAGGGCATCCATCTTCGATTTTATTTTTCTATCTTTTTCTTCATCTCGTCTGCGATTCTCTTCTTATTTCGTAGTTATACAACTAATTTACTAAAGTGTAGAAAGTTTGTTTTTTACTTTTGGTCCTCATTTCTTATGGTTTATTCTATTTACTTTTAAATTATGGTTTTTATCCCTGAAATATTTACACAATTTCGGTAGTAAATCTTCTCGGGTAATTTTTGATCTGATGAAATTTGTTATTTGAACTAGTAAGAAATAAATCTTGTACGAACTTTTTTGTTAATTCTGATAATACATATTAATTAAAAACATTTTATTACTTTTGTAATTTTACAAATATATATACTTAGCCACTACCCCTTTATAGATTAAGTAGAAAAATAAAGAAACTTCTTACAAAAAATTATCCACCTATCATAATTCCATATTAACTTAAAAAGACTGCATACAAAAGAATATTTGCGAAAAACATGTTGTTAAAAATAAAATACACATATTTTCTCCCCCTTAGATCATTGTTCTATGTAAATTTTCAACAATTCCAGGTTCCACTACACAAAGAACCCGACTGGTTGTGGAACACTCTTAACAGGTGGCTTGAAACCTTCGATGAAATGCAAAATAGCATGCCAGATAGTTGCAGAGAAATATTGGGACAATCTGACTTGAAAACCGAATGTCAATGGTTGAAAACTAGATTGGAAGCCGAAGATTCACCCGTTGTTTTCTGTCATAACGACATGCAAGAGGGAAATATCTTGTTACCGATTGATTCCGATAAGGAGAATAATAATGAAGAAACCAAACTTGTTATAATTGGTAAATACAAAATTATTTATTCTTTTAATTCTTCTTTTTCATGCATTTTTTCACTTTTGATGACTTAACAGAGCTCTATTCAATTATTCTTGGTTCATTTTCTGTACTATCATATATTCAAAACTGAAGATTCTTCACTAGTTTTTTGTCATAATTACTTGTTGGCAATTGATTCTAATAAGCAGAATAATGAAGAAATCGAATTTGTTATAATGGGGAAGAAATTGCTTTTCTCTTTTTTTATGTATAAAAGAATTATTTTATTTAAACTTCTATAAAAGAGCAACATTTAAACATTATTTGATAATTCAGCCATTGGGAACTGATTTTTGGAGACTCCTTAGAAATAATTATAGTAAGGGGTAAATAGGAATACAAAATGTGCACTTCCGGTCAGGTGTCATATCTGGCGCTGACGGAGTAATGGGAATACAAAATGTGCACTTCCGGCCACGTTGCAGCGTGAGAAAGATATTATAAGACCTTCCCAAGATTTAACTTGTCTCAACTCAACTCGGCAATATGGTTAATCTTGAGTTCAATGACTTGCAGATTTGTATTCCCATTACCCTGTCGGCGCCAGATGTTCACCAGATGTGACATGTGACTGAAAGTGCACATTTTGTACCGTCAGCGGCAGATGTGACACGTGACTGCTAGTGCACATCTACTAATTATCCTTACGATTGTCAGGATAACTGATGATAGCTTTATCTGAAATCAAAATAACAAATAGTTTCTATTACTAGATTAGAATAGCTCGTGATTGAACGAATGATTAAAAAAAAAGAAATTTTAATACTGCTTCGTAAAATAAGTTGTGATCAAAGAGAAAAACCTTCGGACAATCCTATTTAGAAGAAGTAGGCATTAGTTTTTGAGGAATCGTTTACACTGACTTTAAAAATAAGAGTTTTAAGAAGCAACCGTTGATTCCTGCCTTATAAAGTAAAGATCCGGCTGCATCTGTAATATCCAGTGCATCTTTTTTGCTCTTGCTCTAGTTCCAGTATCAGCTCTTCGCTTGAGTATGAGTATACAATCTTCATCTTCTTTCCGCGCATACTCGTGGCTAATTCCTGTACAAGTTTAATATCCATACCGTACAATAAATTAATAAAAGTGAGATTTCTTTGTTTAAAGTGCAAGTGGTGATGAATGCAGATATTTCAACTATTTTTTAAACGATTTTCCAAATTAACTGGTTTAGAGGGCTCAATTCCCAACAGCTTTTGTATAAACAAGTTTTTCGTACGAAATGTAGATCATGGCCGAGAACGCGCTCAACACGGAAGCGCGGCAGAATAACTCATTTCCACACCACCGCAGAGGTAGAGCTTGTAGCGCTTTTTTCAGAGGTTTCCCCAGTAGGCCTAATGTTTTTTATTAAAATTGATATTGTTTATGACTTTATTGTGATCTAAATCTTGCGTTATATCTTGGCATTCAGTCTCGGTCTTATTGTTGGTGCAACCCTTCTCTGGCTCCACGGAGAAATCAGCGAATATTTCAGTCCAGCTTTTCGATGTTAATCAAAGTTTTGGAACCAAACACTGTAAATGAAAGCACCGATTCCTAAGAGAACTGGTGACGTAAAAGATCCGGGGACAATACTCGAAGGGATTCTGGAATTTGAGATTCAGGATGCTGTAAAAAATTATCTGGGGGAGGATATGAAGTCGTTTAGTATTTTTTTGCATGAATGTCTTGATAGCTGCAGATTCATTCGTGTAAAATTAGTAATAGCTATGCTCTAGATTCGTACCACGTATTTGCAAGTAATTTATGTCCAGTAATATTCTTGAAGCTAAAACTGAGCTTGTAATCACTTTCTCAAAATCAAAAATCTGTATTACTTGTTGTGATGATGTCGATTGTGTAGGTGAAATAGAAGCTTTATTGCTTCGGCGACACATTGCTCTCTCGTGTAATTACGCCAGCAAACTGTATGGTTTGTAATTGAAAATAATGCTTCGAGTCTCTCTTCGTGGTCTTTCTCACCTCGTTCGATACTCACTGCTAACAGCTTTTTCATGCCTTTTTCCTTAACATTGTAGATTGGACAACTATCCAATTATTTCACACTCAGCCATGACAGAAAGTTTCGCTAGAACTCCAGACAACGAACTGAAGAAAACGATAAAATTTCTATGTAGTCCGATAAGTTCAGACATCTTAAACTGAAGTAATTTGAAAATGAACTAAATACATAGGGCGCAGATAAATTTTCACTACAGTGCTCAGTAAAATGTCGGCATTTGTCGCCAGTCTCGTCAATTTTCGCCGGAGAGCGCGACAACTTTTTCTATTTTACTTTACTACCAATCCATTTGTTTTGAAAAAATCTAAAATAATTGGGTTAATTGCACGAAATCGGTGAAATATAGCTGCTCCTCATGGTCATCCTCATTTTTACTCCATTAACAACGTGTATTTTTTCTAAAGAAGTTTAGTTCTTCCTTGGCTTTTTGTTTACGAGAGTCAATCAATAAGTATCCGTGTGTGAAGACAGGTGGCGGTGCTGAGGAAGTTGGCATTACCGTCGTGTACTGTTATCTGTCACAGGATACCATTCTGTAACGTCTTAAACACATGTTTCGTACTTCTCGATAAAATGGAAAAAGAATATTGGTTCAACGTGGACGTACATCTGTTTTTGATGAAGAGCCCGTCAGACGTGGTTACTGAGCAAATCGTTGAAAATTTCCACATGATTCTCGCTGATCGCCGAACGATAGTATTAGAAGCCGTAAGCGAATCGTACATAACGGCAATTAATATTTTACATGATAGGTTAAGCATGAGAAAGGTGTCGGTCCGATGGGTGCTTGCGGTGGACAACAAGCTGATACGGCTGTCAATGTCGAAGCAGTCTTTGGACCTTTTTTAGGCGAAATTCGCAGGAGTTTTTGTTTCAAGTCGTCACTTGGATCAATTATTATACGCCAAAGATCAAGCGACAGTCAAAACAATGTATTTTGAGGGGTTAATCTGCTCCGAAGAAGGTAAAGACGGTCCCATCAGCCGGAAACGTCAAGTCCACGATTTTTTGAGAGTCAACGGGAATAAATCTCATATACTTCAGTGAATCATTGGACCGATTTAATACAAAATTGAAAGAGATACAGAAAAAAGTGCTGTTTCTTCACGATAACCAGCACATTTATTCCGAATTGTTGCGGCTAAATTGCATGAACTGCAATACGAATTGCTGCTGAATCCACCGTACTCGCCCAACTTGGCTGCCTGCGACTTCTTTATGTTTCCCAACATGAAAACGTGGCTCGAGGAAAAAAAATCAGGTCAAGACAGAAGCGTATTTTGAAGAGCTTGACAAATCGTATTTTTTTAAAGGGGTTAAATAAATGGCAGAAAATTTGGGAAAAGTGTATCATACTAAAAGGAGTTTACGTTGAAAAATAGAAAAAAAATATGTGAAAAACTTGCCTCTTCATTCCAAAACGGGTACTTATTGATCGACCCTCGTAGACCGATTAACTGTTCTTTTGTATTCTAGATTTCCTAAAGATTTAGCACGATTTTTAGTTTTTATTTTTCAATATTTGCGATAATTCTACGCTTTTCCAAATTTTTTGGTATCCATTACGCGTCTTATTACTATTTCAAATTTATTATTCTGGTTTCTAGTTCTGTGATTGCTACAAATATTCTTTAAACATTTTCCAGTTTGTGTGTGATTATTAGTAATATGTTAGAATAAGGTTGTTTAATTGAGATTTGCAAGTAAAATAAGGTTTATTCAAAAATTAAAATATTTATCTACATATCAGATATTCAAATAGCTATTCAATTTCTTCTATGTTTTGCTTCTTCTGATGTCTTCCTAATTCAAGATTGAATTTCATATGGGGATTTCTTGTTTTTGAGAACAGTAGTTTAGTTTGTATAGAGTTATGGGTGTTTTTATTTTTAACATTGATTATCCCTAAAAAACTGTTGCAAAAAACAGGGTTTTAATTGAGATTTGTCGATTATCTAATGTTCAAGAAACAAACCGATCAAAGCTCCGTCCGACTAAAATTCATTTTCGAGCAGATTTGTGTTTTCAGAAGCCAAACCAAAAAATCTAAAACTATGTTACTATTGATTTGTCGGTAGCTTACGACATAAAATTGTATCATTCTATTAATAGTTACTATTTATTTATTTATCGAATTAATAAAATTCCATGTTTAGTAGTTATAAAAATAAGCGTCTCCGTCTGATACGGTTTATTATTTTTATTGTCGGTTTAAGAAAAATATATCCAAAGTTCACATTCTATAAATACATCTGGAAGTAGGTTTATCTATTTCGGGATACAAAAAGTATGTCAAAGTTAAAATATTAATAACACCTTTTCCTTAGTATGAGAAGGCGTAATAGTTCAAATTTAGGGTTATTAGGAAAATTGTTTTATAATTAGATTGAAGAGGTTGAATAACTGTAAATACGATGTTGCCACCTTTCTCAAGCCGTAACTACTCCTAGCTGAATCGGGCGTGGGAGATCCCATCAGCACTGAAGCTCCAAGGTTATTGTGATTGTGCCTCGCCAGTTTTCACATCAGGCCAGTACTCGCTATCTTTTCGGGTTCAGGATACTGTATCCCAAAGTGGCATTCCCTTTCCCTGCTCAGATCCCGGCAATAGTACAATATATCAAGAGAAACTTCCTTAGATTTCCTGCATAGGGAATCTTCCGATACCCCTATAAGGTTCAGGTGTCTCTGAGTCTGCAGTGACTGTCAAGATGCCTAGTGCAGTTTTAACCTATTTAGGCCTAACAGTAGATTGTCTCTGCTCTTTTTTGGACCTTCTATGAATTCTTTGCACTGTCTTAGTCCCGGAAGTTTCATCCACTAGTCCCTGTGTTTGTCTTTTAATTGTTTCTCCAGACTCCGGCATACTTTTGTCATGTAGGAAATACCATGTGTAGGTTGTTGTCTAATTAAAGGTACTAAAGGTCTACCTCTTCATTTCCTTTTATGCCCTTCCATTCAAGAGCTATCTTGTTATATTCTGCCATTGCATTTAGGTTTTACTTAGAGAGTTTATAATACGGCTCGGTCTGTCTGTCCGCATTTATAACTCAAAAACAAAAAGAGATAGAATCAAAAGGTTCACGTTAATAAACTCAGCATACCCTAAACAGCTCCCAAATAGATTTTTTTACGCTGAATCGATATTTGAAAATAGATTTGAGATACCTTTTATGGTTCACGAGATAATGCCTGTTGAGGAGTCGTCTCGCTAACAATATCGAAAAGAATGTTAAAATTAACACCAAACATTAGAAATACAATTCCCCACACATATTACAATATTAGACAGGTGAACGGGTTTGTAAGCGTTTCTCTCTCAATTTAGATACACCATTCTATCATTCTATGCGTAGATTTTTAGTTACAGATTATTTTTAAAAACTTCACAGGAAACCTGCTCTTTTACAAAGCTTTTTACACTTGTATCTGATTTCTTTTGTTGGTAAAAAATTAACTATTTTTTATTTTTAAATTTCTTTTACAGACTTTGAATACTGTTCCTATAACTACAGATCATTTGACATCGCCAATCACTTCGTAGAATGGGCTTACGACTACACATCTCACACACATCCCTTCTACAAGGAAGATTATACCAAATATCCGACTGATAAGCAGCGTATGGCGTTTGTTAGAGCCTATTTACACGAGCGCGGTTCACGAGAGAACCCAAAGAAGGTGCTGAGAGAGGTGGATGTGTTTACAATGGCCTCGCATTTATTCTGGGGCGTATGGGGACTGATCAATGCCGAAACTTCTAGCATTCCTTTTGGATATTGGGTAAATAATAAGTATTCAATGTATTTTGTTTTATTTACTTATATTTTTATTTATTTTAGGAATACGCAAGTTCGCGGCTATCCCATTATTTCCAACTCAAGAATAAGTTCTCTGGTAGTCAGCAACTAAAGAGAAAAATGGATGAACTAACGATGTAATCGGGTTCTCGATTTTTTAAACTTTTTCCGAACGGCTTTGTCTAATGGAAAAATTCTCAACATGACTGTGAATTTGTGAAGCAAGAAGTCACATATTGTGATATTTTTATGGATATGTTAATCTCTAGTATTATATATACTGTAATATTTAAAACGCAACGCATGTTCTTCACCTACCATTTTGAATATTGCACCTACAAATTAACAAGTCCCCTAGTGTCACGAATATCACACTGTGAAATCGTGATAGAAATGACAATTTTGACAGTTGTGACAGTTGACAGATTGATTTGACGTGGAGTGAGATAATTTTTTTTATACCTTTTTTTTGTTATGTATTTCATAGTATTTCTTAGTTTTTAAAACATTGTAGATCTGTAGATTAAAAAAATGTGTTTATCAATTCGAGACTGATATTTATGTGTCTGAATTATAATTGCATTTTTTACACATTTTAAATGTAAATAATAAATAAATCTGAATTAAATAATTTATTTTAATGAATAAACAATGGGGCAAAATTAATTTGTATTTTTTTCTGTTGAATCGTATTCGAAGTAGCTACGTCCAATTACTACATTGGTGCCAATCTGCGAATTTTCTAAATCCAACTAAGAAGTTCGTAGATATTCAAATATTCTTCTGATTTTTTGTGACGAATTTTTGAAGTGAAACTTTTTATGCGACACTACATTAGTTATAAGATTCAGAGTAAAATCGCCGAGCTACTAAAATCTGTATATCTCTTTTCTCCACGACCATTATTGAATGTATGAATTCCGAGATCATTTTTAATAATATAATGTAAACATTCACCCTCTAGAGTATGAATATTTATTCTAAAACACTTGCTTCTTATGTATTTTGCATGTATTTTCATTCTTTATCAAGGTAAAGATTGGATTTTCTGTAATCGAAATAAACGATCTGGATTGCTATGAATTTCATAAGTGTCACTGTCAGATATAAAATGGCGACGATAATAATTATTTTCAAACAAATTTTAATTTAAACAAAATAATGAGTGAAAAATCAAGTGAAGTAGATATAGAATTTAATAATATCTAAAATTGCAAATTATGAAAAAACAGCAATGCACCAGATTAAGTGTACCATAACACTATAAATATTACTACAATGTAATACAAATATGTCAACAAATAACTTTTGTTCAGATTGAATTTAATTTTGATTCATACTTTTTGATCGTGGAGAAAATATAGTCACACTCGTTGTTCCTCACACTCGCTGACGCTCGCGTTCGGAATTTTCCACTCGTGTCGAATTTTTCATTCTATCCTTGTTACAGAATCTACTATTCGGTTTCTGCGCACACATACCCAGCGTCGAATTAGAACCGGGGAAAGTCGCTTAGTGCAAATACCGTATATAATCATTTTACTGTGACAGTACTATGAAATTACAGTGTTTTCAAATGAATGTTTCTTTTAAATGGTTCCTGAAGGTAAACGACGCGTGATACAACATTTTCGCATTAAGATTTTCGATTTGTACACACCCTGTATATAGTGTTACAAATAAATTAAAGCGAAATCCGATAACTAGTAAAACACTTCTTTCGAGAAAATCGCGTTTAAAAGTTTTAGTTACTTAAAACCATATTAGTATGTTTAACGAACGCATAATAACATACCAATATGGTTTTAAATCTTCAAATTTATTAAAATTTTTAAACGCGTTTATCTCGAACGAAGTGTTTTACTAGTAATCAGGTTTTCGCTCGAAACTCTCGAACTATAATAGAACATTCCTTGTTTATATCAAATAGGCTAATCCTGTCTATTTATCAGCAGCTTGGTCGAGTGTTTTAAAGCGCGTGGATGCGTGGGTTGGAATCACACCGCTGTCAAACTTTTTTTTATTACTATTTTTAGAAATATGTGTTTACATTTTTTATTGGAATATTTTTTATTTAATGTATAAAAACATAGTTTGGCTCAGTATTGTCAGCACAAAAATGTAGCCCAAATCCCACGCTTTGCAGTTACATGGGATCTAAGGAAATTCTAATCAATAACCAATAACACAGCCCCACAAAAAAAAGTTCATACACAAGAGAGTAACATGTGTTCCCATGTATTTTTCGACGCTGAATCCGATCCCGAGCTCAGAATTGGGCCTACACGTCTGGAATTGGCCCCAGGAGCCGAAAATGGCCTGAAATGCGTTCCCGTGGTAAGGCGAAGTCGACGCTGAATTTTGGATCTAAAGCCGGATTTGTGCTCGAAAAGTTTATAGCCAACTGAAATTCCGGGTTTGGGTCCGGGAAAATGACCCCTTGGGGCGGGAAAATCCTGGTATTTTTATGGACTTTCCAATTCTGGAGCTGAGACTGGGTGTGAAAAGTGTTCGGTCAGCTGAAATTCCCAGTTTGGGTCCGGGAAAATGGCCCATTAGGGCCGGAAAATCATATTTCTAACGTACCAATCGCAACAGTAGGATTTTTATGTACTAATTCCTGTTGCTTAGATTGTGCTTGACAGGTTTATGGCCATGTGAAATTCCCTGTTCGGGTCCCTCAGGTCCAGAATTGAAAAACACACGAAAATACCACTGTTGCGACTGGTATGTCCGAAATATGATTTTCCGGCTCCAATGGGCTATTTTCCCGGACCCAAACTGGGAAATTCAGCTGTCCAAAAATTTTTTGAGCATACTCCAAGGGCCAGGATTACAAAATACATGAAAATCCCACTTTTACGACTGGTACGTCCGAAATATGATTTTCCGGCCCCAAGGGGACATTTTCCCGGAATTTCAGTTGACCATAAACTTTTCGAGCACAAATCCGGCTTTGGCTCCAAAATTCAGCGTCGACTTCGCCTTATCCCGGGAACCGCATTTCAGGCCATTTTCGGCCCCTGGGCCAATTCCAGACGTGTAAACCCAATTCTGAGCTCGGGATCGGATTCAGCGTCGAAAAATACATGGGAATACATATGTCACTCTCTTGTGAATGAACTTTTTTTTTGTGAGGCTGTGTTATACTTTTACCTTTAGAAACAAAATTTGAATTCTAGTTACATATATTGTTAGTCCCTGTAACAAAAAACTGTCAACGTTATAAAAATATGCTGACTGTAGATATAAATAGAAAAAAATACTACATATGCGAATATTGTTAAAATTTGAAACAAAAATTGTAATTGTGAGAATAGGAAGAGACAACAACTATAAGGATTTTTTTAGTTTTTTTAATTTTGTCATGTTCACAATTGCTTCTTAAAATTTTTGAAAAAATTCCCAATTTTAATATGTTACATTTTCTTTTCAATGGTATTCAATTAATATGGAAATTTTACGTATAATTCGGTTTTCGTAGATTTATAAACAAAATTTGAATTAAAATTTCTCGTTACATATCGTTTAGTCCATGTAACAAAAAACTGTCGACGTTACTAAAAAGTTATGACTATTGATAGAAAGAGAAAAAAATATACTATACATGCGAATATTTTCAAATTTTTTAGATAAAAAATTGTGATCGTGAGAATAGGAAGAGACCACAATTAAAAGGATTTTTTAATTTTCCTCATTGTGGTCTCTCCCTTGTCTCAAGTTGACAATTGTTTCTTAAAAAGTTTGGGAAAAATTCCTATTTAGGGTATTCTTTTTACTGGTATTAAGTTAATTTTAATATAAGATCTACTTTTCTTATTATGGGAGAAAAAAGACACGTGAGTAAAAACTTTTAATAAAATAGTTCTCTATCATATCACAATCCTGAGGTGTACACGGCTTCCAATAGGTTAAAGACGGCCCTGGCTTTTTACATGTAATATATCTTTTTACTACTAATATGAGAAATCACCTTTATTTACTCCATTCCTTTCACATTATACGATTTGGCTCGTCCGATTAAAAATCGTACGTTAAAATATTTTCAGTCGACTGAAGAAGAGCATGGCCCCATTCGAATTACACGATTTCAACCCAACACGATTTTTGATCGTGTTGACAGCCGTCCAGTGCCACTGGAATTGTACCTTTATTTATCGTCCGTACAGTACTTCTTATCGATTTGTTTTATTGCTTTTTGATATTTTTGGTTTATTATTGATTAAATCAAAGAAATTGACGTTGACGTTTTAATTTCACTTATTCAAGCCAAACCTGCATTGTGGGACGAAACTTTAGATATTTACAAAGACCTAATGCCAACACGGAATGTTTGGAGTAAAGTTTATTTGGCACTGAAATCAGATTGTGATGAGATTAGTGATACAGAGAAAAATGCATATGGAAAGTATTTATTAATAAATTAATATTTAAACACGAAACATTCAACTTCAGCGTATTGTCCCAAAAATCAACTAACGGCAAAAAATCGTACGGCAAAAAATCGTATAATGTGAAACCACAATGCACACGATATAAAATCGTACGTTTTTAATCGGACGGGCCAAATCGTATAATGTAAAAGGAGCGTGAGACGGACGATAAACGTACGATTCCAGTGGCACTGAACGGCTGTCAACACGATTAAAAATCGTGCCGGGTTGAAATCGTGTAATGAGAATGGGGCCATGCCCTTCTTCAGTAGACTGAAAATATTTTAACGTACGATTTTTAATCGGACGAGCCAAATCGTATAATGTGAAAGGAGCGTAATGAGAAGTAATATTTCTCACGCTAGGTAAATAATGATAATAAAAAAACACCTACGTAAATAATGAAACATTACCTATATTTTTAATGAATTGTTAATTTGACTCCCAGACTATTTTTCGAAATATTTGAAAAATAAGTAGGAAATAACCAAAGACTAGGTTTATCCAAATCTAACCAAATCAAATATGGTAATATATCAGTTAGTAGTAAAAAAATCTATATACACTTCCGTTGAGAATGCCGTTATAAACCTCGTACATTATTATCCATCGGCGATACGCGCCATAGGATATAAAAGTGCTCGGTAAAAAATAGCTCACTTCTCAACCTAAGTGTAAAATATAATATTAAAAAGGTATTAAAGATTGCTGCTTTTATATTAATATAAATTTCAGCGAGATACAAGAAGCATTCTTAAATGTCACTACGGCTACTGCAGAAAACTAGGTAAGACAAATTCCTAAAATGTGTGGAGCAACTTTTCGAGAAATCATCCCTCAGGAACGAAGTTGAAATACTCAATTACAGATGGCGCTAAACGTATTAAATCGATGCTTATTACTTTTACCACTAATTTTAATTTCGGATATATACAATGATTCTATTCGTTTAATCTCGACCTTACATAAATATATTTCATTAAAATAGATTCGATTAATGATATGATATTAAAGAATAATGCAGTCAGTTATTTTTTTTAATATTACAGGTGACATGAATAAATAATCATTTTAAGGAAACTAACAAATAATTATAAATAAATTTTATTTAAAGTACAAACATTAGGATCACAGACAACTCTTTTTTTAATTTTTCATAAGTCTCAGGGCGTTCGCAATTTGTCTACATTTAAACACAACTTCTTCTTGCACAAGACTAAAACACATCGCGACAACAATCAATCCCAAAAAAATGTAAACACAACACGCCAATAACTGTATTTGGGCGTTATAATCCGTCGTTTGAGGCAAACTGTCACCGATTCCTATCGTAGATAAAGCTATAAAACAAAAATAGATCGCATCCAGGAAACTCCCGCTGTTTGTCGTAGAGAAAGCGAACGCTCCAGCGCACACATAAGTAACGAAGATGACCAGAACGAAAAGAGCAGGCACTGACGGTGACGGTGGTACTGGAGGAGTTGAGTGTTTTTCATGTTCTGGAGTACGCCAAATTAGAGGCATCCTAGATGGTGTATCATGAGTACAACTGAAAAAAAATGATATTACAGGATTAGACCATAATCCAGTATTGAATTGTTTCCGTTAACGGTCGTAATATTTGTATACAAATTACAACTAACATGGATAACAAGGAACGCGATAAAATGGATAGAAATAAGCAATACTAAAATTATTTTCTCGTATATTGGTAGAACTGTTAAATCAGATTGTAATAAAAATAAAAAAAAAATAAAAATAAAAAAAATCTGGGTACTTACTTATTTGTGAAAGTCTTAAGGGGTGGTTTCAGGCCTTAATATAATTATAATAAAAAAACTAGATCAGGAGTACACATAAAATACATAAATTTGGAGAGCAGCTTACTATTGTGTGTAAAGAAATGACTTAAGACAGACAGTTACTGTCTGTCTTAAGTCTTTTAACCATGAGGGTTTACTAACCTGTTTCGGTAAATTTATTATCATGGTTCAATCCTTAGAATTGTTAACCATG
Organism: Neocrepidodera transversa; assembly: GCA_963243735.1. Taxonomy (NCBI): domain Eukaryota; kingdom Metazoa; phylum Arthropoda; class Insecta; order Coleoptera; family Chrysomelidae; genus Neocrepidodera; species Neocrepidodera transversa. The sequence continues at coordinate 17,943,060 of OY725354.1, read as the reverse complement.
TAACCCACTTTGGCGTTTTTGTCCAGGGGCAGAGTCAGTAGAGAAAGAAATACTCCAGGGCCCCTATTCTTGACAACGGTAGAATAGAAAAGCCGAGAGAAAGTGGGTGTGTCTCTACTGACGTTAGCCAGACGGTATTCTTGAACTCTCTTACACTGATAATTGATAGAGAGGCGATAGAACATAGTCCCCGATTTATTCTATTGATGGTTATGAAGGGAACGATATGGGAAGGTCGCCATTATTGCCTTTATAACCTTAAAAATAAAAATATTACCGAGTTTTTAATTATTATTTGTCTTGTGTTTTAAGATAGATCTTCCCCAACTTTTATTATGCGACAATATCTTAGATGAAATTTATGATGCTATAGAATTCTTTGCCATTGTTTGACAGGACCTGCAGGAACACTGTTCAATAAATTAGTTAATTTCATTCAATTTCTTTTCATTTTTTCCTTGGTATAGCTTGCCATTAATTTTCCTGTATTCATATCTTTCCTGTTTGAAATAAATTTAACTAACATTTCTTTTTTACGAGATATGATCCGATTTGATTTTGGTCGTTTGCCCATGGTTGTATCCACTTTTCATCAATTAAATAGCGCCGCAATAGAAACGTCAAACGTTAATCACGTGTCCACAGGTACGTTTGTGATTGGTGGACAATTCTGGCAACGCTGTATTTTTATTCCTTGCACTTTCATTCCCTCCCCAACGCTCAAGAATACAGATTTATACTTCCGATAGAATAGTAGTAGAATCGAATCATGGAACGATCCCTGGGGAATGTTCTATTCTATCGCCGTCAAGAATAAGGGCCCAGGGGTCTTATGGTATCGAAAAGGCCCTTAGCGGCCAGAAGGGCGGTCTTTACTTGCATTACTGGGTTGAGTACCTGGGTATTAGTTAGTTTTGTCTTAGTTTTGTTTTTCTTATCTACTACTGTAAATATATTCGTGTTTAACGGCATCAGGTTGCACCTACATTATTAATATAATATAATAAAATTTTCTTGTGAAATTATGTATATTTTATTTTATTTTACATCAAATGCATTCATTCGCCAGCGACTAACGTAACGTCAGATTAATTCACTGGTTCACTGCTAAATTAAAGTAACATAAACATACAGTCCTTAGTGTAAAATGGTCTGCTAGCCTTGTGAATTGAAGAGTGATATAATCACTGCTAAAAAGAACAGTGATTGCCAAACGATCGCAAAAATCTTTCGGTGGGTGTTTACAACTGGTACGACTCGCCTTATACTCGAGGTATTTGCATTTCCATAATTTTAAGTTAATAAATTTTAATGATTACGGAAAAAAGTAACTTTGTTACAACCATTTCAAGGGTTTTAATTAACTTTTAAGACTAATTTGTCTATTTAATGTGACACTGATGTCGTCTTCATTTGTGTGTTTTTTACTGGGAGGTATCCCCTTTTGTGATGAAGGCTCTGATGATGGTCATTGACTGAAAACGCTAAGCCGATCTTATTAAAAAAATTTTTACTAATAGTAGTTCGCTCCTCTCCAAGTTTATTCTTAATATAATTGTTTCTAACTAGTGAATCGGGTTGATCGAAAACGGGTCCGAAAATAAAGGATATGTCAGAGATAAGGTTTAAAGTTGGGAGCCAGTTTATTTTAGAGTATCGAAAAATAAACAAAAAAGAACTAGTGATTAATAATTCGTTTGTCGTTTAATAAATAATAATTTAATTTTACTAAAAAAAATCAAAATGTAACTAAATTTTAATACAAAGGAATTTTGTCGTAAACGTGTATTAACCATTAAAAATAAACTAAGTAATGATTTTTTCAAGTTTGAAAATTATGAAACTCTGATAATGGAAACGAATATTTCTAGAATAAATGTATATATATGTAAAAGAATAGAATATTGTATAATAAGCGGATACAAACTTCAATACTTTAAAAGTGGGACATGCATATTTCGCTCTAGTTATACACTATACTTTTTCTACGATTATGTATTTCTTATTTGCAAAACAAAGGCATACAAACAGTTTATATTTTTATTTGATAACTTGAATTAATTACTCATTTTAGAAATTTCAGTTGCTATCAGTAAAGTTTTATGAATGCCTGACTAGTTCTCTTACCCGTGGGAAATGAATCATTTCCCACAAGTTTGGCCGTAGGAATTGAACATCCGTATATATACAACTAGGTATGTTTCTTAATATGAAACTTGCACTTTTCTTTACAATCGTAGAAAAATGTTTTTCTTAAGTCTGCAAATAAAACCATACAGAAAACCGTTTTTAATCATATTATAATCATCGGAACAATATTTATAGTAATACTGAAACAAGTTCAAGTAGATAGACTAAGAGAGAGTTGGGTAATTTACAGAAATTACCGCTAGATGGCGCTAGTGATGGAGCTGCGAACAAAGTTTTAGTATTCAACGCACTAACATTTTAAATCCACAATTATTAGAATCCAACTTCGTTATTAGTAGTCAGATTTAAATAGGACAAACGGCGTTGTAATATAATTGTGACGTAGAATTAATATTTAAATAAAAATCATGAGCAGAACCAAAGATAAAAGGGCTTAGGGTCAAACTTCCTTATTATTGATCCAAATTAAACGCGAAAAAGGTGGTATATTTTAAATGTGACGTAGAATAAATATGCAAACAAAAATCATTCGCAGAATTAACATCAAAGGGCATTAGTGTCTAACTTCGTTATTATTGGTTCAAATTGGACGCGAAAACTGGTATTATACTATAAATGAGACGAAAAATATACCAGTAAACAAAAATCATATGCAGAACAAAAGAGAAAATTGCATTAGAGTCCAATTTCGTCCAACAATATGAATGACTAAAGGACATCAGCGTTTAACTTCACTATGAATGGTGGGATTTTTGTGGAAGAAACGGTATTGTACTTACGACATCTCATTTCATAAATACATAAACAAAAATTATGTGCAATAGGAATGACAAAAGGACATTAGCGTCTATCTCCTTTATTATTGGTCCAAATTGAACTCGTCAAATGGCGATATATTTTAAATATGACGTAAAATAAATATGTAAAGAAAAATCATGCGCAGAACCAAAGATAAAAGGGCTTAGGGTCAAACTTCCTTATTATTGATCCAAATTAAACGCGAAAAAGGTGGTATATTTTAAATGTGACGTAGAATAAATATGCAAACAAAAATCATTCGCAGAATTAACATCAAAGGGCATTAGTGTCTAACTTCGTTATTATTGGTTCAAATTGGACGCGAAAACTGGTATTATACTATAAATGAGACGAAAAATATACCAGTAAACAAAAATCATATGCAGAACAAAAGAGAAAATTGCATTAGAGTCCAATTTCGTCCAACAATATGAATGACTAAAGGACATCAGCGTTTAACTTCACTATGAATGGTGGGATTTTTGTGGAAGAAACGGTATTGTACTTACGACATCTCATTTCATAAATACATAAACAAAAATTATGTGCAATAGGAATGACAAAAGGACATTAGCGTCTATCTCCTTTATTATTGGTCCAAATTGAACTCGTCAAAAGGTGATATATTTTAAATATGACGTAAAATAAATATGTAAAGAAAAATCATGCGCAGAACCAAAGATAAAAGGGCTTAGGGTCAAACTTCCTTATTATTGATCCAAATTAAACGCGAAAAAGGTGGTATATTTTAAATGTGACGTAGAATAAATATGCAAACAAAAATCATTCGCAGAATTAACATCAAAGGGCATTAGTGTCTAACTTCGTTATTATTGGTTCAAATTGGACGCGAAAAATGGTATTATACTATAAATGAGGCGTAAAATATACAAGTAAACAAAAATCATATGCAGAACAAAAGAGAAAATTGCATTTGAGTCCAATTTCGTCTAACAATATGAATGACTTAAGGACATCAGCGTTTAACTTCACTATGAATGGTGGGACAAACGGTATTGTACTTGAGACATCTCATTGCATAAATACATAAACAACAATTATGTGCAATAGGAATGACAACAGGACATTAGCGTCTATCTCAGTTATTATTGGTCCAAATACGTGAAGAAAAATCATGCTCAGAACCAAAGACGAAAGGGTATTAGGGTCAAACTTATTGGTCTAAATTGAATGCGGAAACATCGTTATAATTGTTATAAAAGGCACTATGACTTCAAAGTCAAAAATTTTGATAACATTTTAAGTATGTAGTGTGGTTCGAAGTACTTATCTGAAATATAATATCAAAAGTACCAAAAAGGCAGAACATTTTTAAAATGCTTCGATTTCGTCGAGTGAGGGCTACAAGTAAATGGTTCGAAGCTCAGATCCTCAATCTAGCATTAGGAATAATTTAAATGCATTGTGGGCTCATAAACGATAGTAAACACCTTAAAAAAATGGAAGACAACTTAGTAAAAATGAACGAGAACATAGGAAAAGTGTAAAGGATTTAGGAAAAATGCAGAAAAGTAAGAAATACACAATGAAAGACTACGTAGAAAAATGAATGACAACTTAGGAAAAATGGAAGAAAAGTTAGGAAAAATTGAAAACAACTTAGGAAATATGGAGGAAAGAAGCTAATAACATCCGGGTAATTGTGAAAGAAAAATGATTAAACTATAAGAAGAATATTTAAACTATAAGTAAAGAATTGGATTGAGCAGGCTAGATAGTACAAGAAAAGCCAATTGTAGATATGAGGTAAAAATGTGAGTGCAGTCGTGTTCAGTTAGAAAAAATACTATGCATTAAAAAAAAATGTAACTAATGAAAAAAATCTTGGTAAAAGATTAAGCATAAATCATAAAAAAAACTACCAAAAAAGTATATTCAATAAATAATTTTTGTACTTACATAACCTGATCATTATCATCTGCTTCATCACCTTCTTCCAAATCCGACGATACAGCAATTCCAACAATCGAAGAATTAATATTCCTCAACGGAATAGCATGACGCGAATGTGTGGGACAAGAAGGAATCGACGTTTCGGCTATGGTTTGTCTGATTGAACCTTGTCGACATCGTCCTCTGGTGTGACTCGCTCTTACTGTTGCAAGTAGAGATCGTTTCGGAAGTTCAGCTTGCTCTATGTATTGAGTATGATGATTGGACCGGAAGTTTACGTGGTTCGGAGTATTGTGGATTGAAGAGGTTTGGATTGATGCCGAATCTGCAATTAATAAATATGTATTAAGAACGACAATTTGTAGAGAAAAATTGAAAGAAATAATAATTCAAAAAAAAAAAACAAAAGACACAGAGACTAATAGGAAAATCCAGCATTCTGGAAACAATAGAAAAAAAACCTGGACAGTGAGATAAAAAAATGATATAGAATCAAAACTGAACAGTTTTTTGAAGATAAAGAAGACAAAACATTTAAATATATTAATTTTTTATATACAGGGTAGCTGTTAAAGATGGAACCAAACCTATAGTGCTTAAACGGTTCAACATACAAAACCCAAAATTTCAGAATTTCAACTAAATATATTTGCGCATATTTTAGCCTAAAAATTATTTTTTTTATAATCACAAAATTTAACACCCTGATTACAAAAATGTATTACACATGGGGTCTAAACACAACAGAAAGGATATTATTAATAGGGATCGTAGGAGGCTGTGCACTTGACACAAGACGTCAAATATTATAACAATAACATTTTTTGAAGTTGCAAGAGACAGTGTTGAATAGTAAAATAATTTGTTAAATTAAATCATTTCAAAGTAATTAGTAATAATGAATCAATTAACCGAAAAGGAAAGAATTGAAATAATCATGATGGTTGGGTATGGAGAAAGAAAACGCACGCACGAACAGGTAGCCAATTTGTTCAATGGAGTAAATCATAATCGTAATCCCATTAGTAAATCAACTGTTACCAAAACTTTACAAAGGTACAGACATACAGGAAGTGTCAAAAATCGTATAATACCAGGTCGACCAATAACTGTGACAAATGAAGAAAATTCTTTAGCAGTACTCATGAATGTAATTGAGCAACCTAAGACTTCTACACAGCAACTTGCTTTAGATCACGGTATATCAAGATTTTCAATTCAAAAAATACTAAAAACTCATAAGTATCATCCTTACAAAATAATATTATTACAAGAATTGCTAGCGGATGATTTTGACAGACGTCTTCAATTTTGTGAAGAAATGACGGAAGCTATTGAAGTAAATAACAATTTTTTAAATTGCATTTTATTTTCCGATGAATCTACTTTCACTTTAAATGGTTCTGTCAATCGACATAATTGTAGATATTATTCCGATGAAAATCCGCATTGGATGGAGGCTTTACATGCCCAGTATCCTCAAAAAGTCAACGTATGGTGTGGAACAATAGGGGAAGATATCATTGGATCTTTTTTCATTGAAGGCAATCTCAATTATGATAAATATCTCCAGTTGTTACAGAATAACATTATTCCTAGGTTATTACAGCTCTTTCCAAGTGTCAATAATCCAAATGTTATTGCAGAAAAAATGTTTGGTTTCACCAGGATGGTGCAACATCGCATTATGCAGTTATAGTTAAAAACTACTTGAACAAAATTTTCCCAGGACGCTGGATAGGGAGAAGAGGAAGTATTGAATGACCTGCTAGAAGCCCAGACTTAACACCGTTAGATTTTTTCCTTTGGGGATATTTAAAAAATAAGGTTTATGTAAACAGACCTGCAGATGTAGATGAATTAAAAGCTCGCATTGCTGATGAAATATACGCTATTCCACAAGAGTATTTACGTAACTCTATAAACGAAGTTCGAAATCGTCTACATTATTGCCAAGAAGTTAACGGGCAACAATTTGAACAATTTATTCGTTAAAAAGTTAGGTAACGTTTATTTTAATTATCAATTTATTTTGTTTATAAATTATCGTTTTCATAAAAATGTAAAATACATGTAATAGTGTTAACATTAAATTATATTGCTTCAATAAAATGGCTTAAGTTTACAAAAACGTTTATAATATCCTTTCTGTTGTGTTTAGACCCCATGTGTGATACATTTTTGTAATCAGGGTGTTAAACCCTTTGAAATAGTATATCACATGACCTATGTTGCTATTTAAAAAAATCAAGATGGCGGCCATGCTTAAAATTTTGTAATTATAAAAAAAATAATTTTTGGGCTAAAATATGCGTAAATATATTTAGTTGAAATTCTGAAATTTTGGGTTTTGTATGTTGAACCGTTTGAGCACTATAGGTTTGGTTCCATCTTTTAACAGCTACCCTGTATATATATTTATTGTTTTTTAGACAAAACCGGTATTAAGATTTTTTTTGTAAAAACATAAATGACAGTATATACACTTACCTTCATGTGATTTGCAATATTGTTTTCCGGATGGACTTGATGGGGCTTTATGGTAGCCAACAGACGGACTTTTAACTATGACATTGTTGGTTTGGCAACATAATTTTAAGTAAGTTTTTTTCGCAATTGAAGCTAAGAGGGTGCCAAGTGCGGACAGTAGTACTAACATTAAAGGAACACCTATAATGGCATAAACCATAGTAGCCACTTTACCTAGAGCTGTTTTTGGAGATAGTTTTCCATAACCTGTAAAAAAAATTTTATTATATTTGAGACTTTCTACATTTTGTACTCAAGTGATGATGGCATATAAATTAAAATATGTGTTTTTTAGAAATATTATTTTTCTATTTTTAAAAATCTATGGTTGGGTACAAACATATAACTCAGCAATGTATTTATTCAATCTATTATTTTTTTGGATCTTTCTCTTGCTTAACTATTTAGTAAATTATGTGATTAATCAGATTGTCCATCACTAATTTTGAATTTTTCTTGAAATTAATTTAAGTTTAAATGAGAAGTTATTTATTTATTATATTTATATACTATATTTATATATTATATTTATATTAAAAAAAAAAAACAGTATGTGGGTTGTAAATTTTGTTAAAAAAAAAGAATTCTTATGTTAACGTTTTGTCAAAGAATTTTGATAAAAAAGGGGCAGGAATTTTGTTAGATTGTACAAAATCGTTTTGTAAAGAAATGTTATGGAAATGTTATAGAAATATTTTTATTTATAAAAAATAAACTAAATACTGGGTAAAAAAGGAGACAGTAAGAATCGTCGTTGTAAAGTAACAGAAATAGTAGCAGAGACAAAAAACAAGTAAAAGAAAAAAGTAGAGAATTAGTGAATTTTTGGTAGTAGGCAGTGGAGTTTTTTTTTTAATTCAGAGCGGGACAAAAAAAAGGCGCCAGTAGAACCGCTAAATGACATACAACTATTACAAGCCGAAATTGAACACTACTTTGAAATCTTTAGTCCCGTACTATGTGAAAATTTTTGTAGAAGTGTTATTGATAGATGTGGTGAATGTGTTGAAATTAAAGGAAGGCAATTTGATCATTTGCGAATAAAAGTTTCCAGGATAGCTCAAATTTTCTTATTGTTATTCAATGGAGAAATTCAACAACAAACATTTTTTGAAGTTCTCAAACAAAATTTCTGCTATTTAATGAATGATTATTCCTCGACTGTTGACATTTGATATAATAAAAACTTTTCACTATAGAAGCTCTTTAAATTATTATAAATACAGCAATATTGTGCGTGTAATTATATAAAAATCAACGTACTGAAATTTATTACATGACATATTAAATCTAAGTTAATTCGAAAAATGTTGAAAAAATTGGACTTCAAAAAATTATTGACTCCTTTTTTACCTTGCTATATGTTCAACTTGAAAAATTAGTCCATCTTTTTTTGCATTATTTGAGAAAAAAATGAATTTCTTTTTATGAAAAAATCGGTTTTTCTTTAATTTAACATGAAAAAATTGATATTTAAAAATTACTGCATCTATGCAACTTGTAGTGCACCTACGTCACTTATGTGCAATAGCTGCAGCATAATATTAACGTGAGCCAGTTTCCATAAATAAAATTGACGCTTTCAAATATAGATGAAGTTTGCTTATAAAGTGTCGTTTGGTCAATATGTTTTTAAACACGAAAAATTATCAACATCAACCAGTTCTACAAAGTACAAACTACACCAGTGACAGTGAACTATGCAGTAAGCAGACGCTGACGCGACCTTTCACTTAATCAGGGACGCTTGTGCCCAGCAATTATGTACCGCGTCGTTCGGGCAACTGCAATTGCGTGCATAAAAGTATAACTTTCCGCACTTGTTAGGAAAATAACTATATCTCTCTCGATTTTGAATGCGAATTCACAGTGGATAGGTCCAAGTTTTCATCTTTATCCAATTATCGTATAATGGTTTTCTTAATCTTTGTCTATATAAGTGAGATTTAACAGCTGTAATCCATTCGTATTCTCTTCTTTACACATTTGTAGTTAATGGTTTGACGGTAACTTCATTGCACATAAGTGACGTCACAATCGTAATGGCGGCATATTCAATTATTGGAAATTTGAATTTTTAAATTAATTTATTTAAAAATCTAGCTCAAATTACGGTAGATAATTAAACTCAATGGGTTCTATTTGACCAATTTTAACTGTTAATAAAGAAAAAACGTGAGGTTATATTTTTGTTGAATTCCCCATTGTAAATGTAAAATTTTTAATGTTATACAGCACAAATGAGAAAACGTCTGTGTAATGAAGAATAGGAATTCCTGCATTAAGGGGATTTATATTTTTATGTATTTTGTGACATGTCCTATTGAATGAAAAATAGTCTTCAAAACCTTCAACAATGACAAACTCATTCAAAATTCTGAACGATTTTCATTTTAAATAAAATAAAAGACTTATTGAAGCATCCAGCAAAAATTCTAAAAATTAGAACTATTGTCTATTCGCTGTATGCAACTTGCCGTGTGGCGACACCTGTAGGCTGAAATGGAAAACTTTGTCCCGTACAATCAAAATCAAATGCAGGCATTTTGATATTTAAAAGATGAATATAATATTAAGTCCTGGTTTCGACGAAATAACGCATGATACAAAAAATTTAACAGAAAATAAAAATAATAACTGCGATTAAAAATTTTGTTACAAAAATTAAACTCCTTTGAGTGATTCTATGACATTTTTACTGCAGTTAGCTGATTACAGAAACCGAGACAGACAAATCCGAAATTTTAAAATTTTACTTATAGTTTAACCGCTAAAAATTGAAATTATTATTTATATATATGTAGGCCAGTTATATTAAATTAAAGATAATATTTCTTAATGGTGCCATGGCTATGCGGTTTAAGACACAGATTTGAAAGCGAAGGTTCGTCGATTCGAATCATAATTTTGGATAATTTTTATTCAGACAACGTAAAAAATATAATCTGTTTTTCATTTTTAATGAAATATTAAACAAAGCGAATCGTAGGTAAACACTTTGTCCGAAAAATTATACTGCTTGGAGTGATTCTAGTTTAATTTCGCGGATTTTCTGAATAAAAATTATCCGAAATTATAAAAAAAAATAAAAAAGTTACTTTCTGGAAAAAAATAATTAACAAGCATTGGGATTCGAACCGACGACCCTTTGCTTTCAAATCCGTGTCTTAAACCATATAAACATATTGAACCAACGGAAAAAATGTAGTCTTTAATTTAGTATATTTTGGGTACCTATATATTAATTAAAATTTTAATTTTTAGCGGTTAAACTAAGTCAAATTTAAAAATTTCAGCTTCGTCACGTCCTGGTTTATGTGGTCAGCTAACTGCAGTAAAATTTTCATTGTCATAGAATCACTGGAAGGAGTTTAATTTCGCGGACAAATTATTCAATCCAAGTAACGACAAAGCTCACATACCGTAGGTAGGTATGTGAGCTTTTTTTTCACATTTGTATGGACTTTAAGGAAACCGATAAAATTTTGTACTGGGACTGTTTAAACTATTATTCTGACAGCCCACGACAACATATTTCTGTTGGACTTCTGCGAGCTTTCTGTATTATTGTTGACATTTTGGTCCGTCGAAAAATGTTTGGGACAAAAGTTCAGTTGCTGATCACGACAAGCGCTAGTATCGGCTATCAAAATGTTCCGTTTTCGCACAGAGCGAATAGTCTCACGTCAAGCTGAGTCGAAATGTAGATGGGAAACTACTGGTACTAGTCTCATGAAAATTTAGATACGATAGTTGAAATATTTTCAGTTATCTGTAATTTCCGTTTATACCGGAAATGGATCCTAACTTTGTAATTTTAAATAGAACACCCTATATATTATTGTATTTTTTGAATCGTCTACAATCAATTTAAATTTTATATCAGACACTCTGTAGTAAATTTTTGGCAGAAGCAGCGTTCTACAAAAACAAATATTTTTCGAAAGCCTAAAATATTCAGTTTTGAAACTTAAAGAAACCAAAATCTTGGTATGGAATAACCACAAGTGAAGCGGGGTACGGGAGTCATCCCCCGGGAAATGTTAAGATTTCAATCCTACAATCTTAAGCTTAATTTTCGGGTTCCGTGGGTCCTTCCCTTTTGTGATTTTTAACACTGAAAACGTGATTTTAAGCTAAATTTCAATGCAGTAAAAAAAATTCAGGCCTCAAAATCTATGCACTGGGTTATTTTATGTACTGATGCATAGATGGAACGAGGACCCAGAGGTCGTTTTCTGCCAATACCGTTATTGATACTTTCAAGTGAAGTAACTGACTCTCATAAAATATGTTTTTTTCACTACTAGTATTAGAAGATGTCATTATTTATGCTGTGTTCGAGTCGAGAAGTTAAATTTCTCTCCTACAAGTAGATAATTTTTGATTATCTATTAGTAGTAGATAATGAAAACAATTGAAGACTAAACGTGATGTCACAGGTAGGCGATTTTAGGAAATCTTTCAAATTAATTATACGCATCTGTCATTGCGAGTTTTTTTTTAAATTATTATAAAAAATTCGACGGCAAATAAGCACTTTCTATTGAATTCCTATAATTTAAAGTAAATTTTGGACCTAATCAAATGAAATAGAGGTAAGTAATTCTTTATCAAATATATTTTCGTTTGAAAAAATTTAAGGTTATGTAATACATATTTGGATATAGATTCGTGCTATTTATGCAATAATACCTATTCTAAAAGTAACCTAAAAATTAATTTAATATTTTTTCGAATCTAAGTGTCAAATATGAAAGAAATTCTTCATGTATTCATCGCTATTTGAAAGTTTTAAAATTCACAGTGCAATTAACATAATGAAATGTCAATTTAATTTATTGAATATCCTCATTCAATTGTTCTCACAAACTGCTTTTCCATTAAATTCTTTTCAAATATATACCCAAAAAAGTCCAAAAAATATCATTGTAAAAATGATTAAATGTTCTAGTAGTGGAAAAAATAGTATATAAACCACGGTAGAGAAGATTTTTCTCAGCCTCGCAACTTATTATCCCTCCATGCTTCGCATCTCGGTTTAATAATAATGCTCGGCTGAGAAAAATTACTTCTCTACCTTGGTGTATAATATACTATTATTGCCCACTTCAATTTTTGTTTATATTTGATCTTTGCATTTTTTGGACATAGAATTTAACATTAACCGTGATAAATTAGACCGGTACAAAACCACATTACTAAACGCACTTCTTCTTGTTGTTGAGGCCTCAGCTGTCTAGGCTATTCCACCTAACTAAACGCACCTTATAGACAATTAGACAATGAATGTCTTCTTTTTCTGGTAGATATGAAATAATATTTTTTTAATCGAATGTAGTAACAGTACAAATAAATAAATATAAAGAAATCGTCATTATTTACTCCATTCCTCTAATGAGAAGTAATATTTCTCACCCTAGCTAAATAATGATAATGAAAAAACACCTAGGTAACTAATGAAACATACTTTTAATTAATTGTTAATTTGACAACAAAGCTCACAGACTACTTGATATTTCGAAATACTTGAAAAGTAAGTATAAAATAACTAAAGCTAAGTTTATCAAAATCTAACCAAATCAAATTCGGTAATATATCAGTATTAGCAGTAAAAAAATCTATACACACTTCAGTTGAGAAGGCCATTATAAACCTCGCACATTATATCATTCGGCGCCACGCGCTTCAGGATATAGAAGTGCTTGGTAAATAATAGCTCACTTCTCAACCTAATTGTATAATATACTATTTTTAGGTCCCTTCGTTTTTTAACGAATTTATTAAAACTTTTAAGCGTTGTTAATGTGTTAATATTTCTCATTAAAAATTGATTGGATTTTTCTTATTCTATATTTTCTAAAAATTATTCTATTCTACATTAAAAATCGCTCCCCATTCTCAAAATATTGATTATATTTTTCTTAATAGGAAAATTCAAAAAATTGTTTGGATTAAAAAAATTTCTATTTTTTTCACAACGAAAATGATTTTTTTAAAAAATTGAATTTTTTTCAAAAAGAAAATTAATTTTTCTTATTAAAAATTGAATCGGTGTAAAGAAAAATCGAAATCTGAGGATAGGTTTTTTATTCGAGCACAATACTTTCACTTATATACCATGGTATACAGTGGCGGATCAATAATATTCTCCCTCCCGAAACGAGGTGAGGGTATCCGAGAAAAAATAAAAAAATTATAGTGCATACCTTCACCTTCTGTATGTCCTATTATGTATATCAGCGTTTGTAAAATTCTGAAGACTGTCAAAAAGTGAAATATTCAATATTTCAAAATTTTCCCCCGATCTCCTATTCCTTGGAGGTATTCCATACCTCCAATTGTTTGTATATCAGGGAAGGATTACCCCCTCCCTAAATGAGGTCCTGGATCCGCCACTGACGGTATATTTAGGGGAAAAATAAATATATATGTACCCAACTATAGATTTTCAAAACTGATAATCCACTATCCTTAAAAATTACCATACGAGCGTCACTATTGAAACCCGAGGCACTAAATGACTATAGAAATTACTACTTACCTACTGTTGTCAGTATTGTAACAGAGTATAAAAGAGCTTCACCGAAGTTCCAATGAGTATTATCCGAATTTAATGATTCATCTAAATTCTTGGACTCAACTACGGCTCGTTCAAATCTTCGTAGCTGCTCAGTTACTAACTTGGTCCAGTTTTTTTCGTACAAGACGTTGAGTCGTTCTGTAATAAAATATATTTATTAAAAAAAATGTTAAAAATGAAACGAAATAATAATAGTAATATATTCAAGTGTTCAATAAATGAAATTAAACTCGAAATCAAGTACCACAATGTAATTAATCAAAATCAGCCTCTAGTTTCGGCCAATAAGCCATCTTCAGGCCTACTGTCATTCTCTTTTAGGCCTGAAGATGGCTTATTAGCCGAAACTAGTTGCCGATTTTAATTAATTATATTGCGGTACATGATTTTGAGTTTAATTTCATTTATTATAAAATTATTATTGTTACTTAAAAAAATAAAGTAAAATAATAATAAAACTAATTGTGGTAAATAAATTTTTTTTTAAATAAAAACTCTCATTAAGCAAACTAATTATCAAATATCATGATTTCAAATTGCACCACTGATTAAAAGTTAAGAAATATTAACCCCGAAACATCGAATTTTATTTTATTTTACTGATGGATATCTAGTTCAGTAAACTCCCGAAGTACATCCCAGAGCCGAGGACTTTTCAAGTAGGATCGCTTAATGTGGATTTTATCGAAGAAAATCCCGTCGTTACTCGTTAGTCGTTAGTTTATGAGGCGTAAACAGGCGATTATCCAGGATTTATTAGTTTTTATTTCAATTTTGTAGCAACAAAATATTAGCGGTAGAAGAAAAATTGCCCATGTAACGAGTAATTAATGTAAAAATAACACTCGATTGTATTTTTAAAAAATTGTGTACTATTCCATCAATATTTTGGTTTGCAAATATTTTTGTAATATGGAAAGCAATATTTCATCGAAATTGGCTTTTCCAGTTTTATTACCAAGCTGCGTTTTATATCTATATTGCCATATTTATTATTGGCAAAGTGCCGCAAGTTCATTTAACTTTCGGCTCAAGAGACAATCAATAACAATTCCAAAGCTCTATTCGAGGAAACCTTAGTCGAACGGATATAAATTTTTTATGGCTTTCTAATCTCCATACTGAGGGAATATCAAGGTCTTTATTGCACTTTGGAAATTGTTTAATGCTTATATGTTCATTTTTCTATTATCATCGTTATTAAGGTGCAATGATAGAATAACTGTATAGTCTTTTTATTTTGTTCGCCCTACTCTAAGAGTGTAAATTTCATTAAAATTGTTGCCAATTGATTATCAAGCGATTTGTTTTTTAAAAATTGCCAATATCATGTTATAAATGGTATTTAAACAGGCGCTCCAATAATATTGAAGAAAGGAAGATACGGTTTTCACCAATCTATTATTGAATTATTGAAAGCGCGTCTGTGGCACTTTTTTAAAATTATTTTTAGTAAAAGTGATACTAATATCAACTTTTTTCTTTGGCTAATTTAAAAAAATAGCACAGGCGCGCTCTTTTAATAAATATTTTAAATATCATGAAATAAACCGCATATTTTTAGTTGGTATTTTAGGCGAGATCTAGTCCAAAAAGGTGTAATTATGTTTTGTGGAGCTCTACCCTGTTTTGCTCAGAAAAACTTGGACTGGAGGATGGGATTACTTAACATTAACTGGAAAATACTAAAAAACAAAATTTACACCCAATACAAGCACACTTTCCTTGTATAATTCTCCAACCGGTAATCATAAAAGTCACGTGGTGTGCGGGCCTCTTAATATGGCCGCAAGGGTCACAATTATAGAGAAAAAGCTATAATGTAATATTTCTCTAGCCTTTCAAAAGTTATTTTTATCTGTTACTTCCCACCTCTATTTTTACCCATTTCAAAATTTTGATAATTTAAATACCTTAAAAATAACTTGATTGCGTCTCTGTTGCTAAAACCTTTAATGTTTTTTTTTATTTTTATAACACGTGTTTGAGCTGAAGTTTTTGTTTGTTTATTCGTTACGGTTCGTTATACTATGATACCTGAATATACCAAGCAAAAGTTAATTACTGATGCCCAAATGCCTCAGTATTATAAAAACGATACGATAGTCACGATAACTATCGTAGGTTGACGGTACCAACCGGACATAGTGTTACGCTTTTTTTCTGTGCCACCCTGTATTTTCATTATTTCTCTGCTCAGTATATCTTAATTTCAAACTCGCTTGATATCCCTTCTTAAATTCCTCTCGCCGTGTCCCCTCTCCTCTTGGTATTACTATAAAATGTCTTTCCCATGTTAACAATTCTCTCTCTGTCTGCCTCTTCAGTCAGAATAATTGACTTTTATATCGCATGTGTCGCTTATCGAAGTTTTCTTTTTTTCTTTTCTTCCCATCGTTACGTAGGGTAAGTTTTTATTATATTATATATTCACTTATGTCCCCTGTTATCATTTTTAATTATTTCCACGCTTTAACTTTTATTTACTGTTGTTTTTAATTCTTTTTATGCCCCCAATTTTTATCACTTTTCTCAGTGCTTTCGAACTCCCAGAGTCTAAAAATACAAAAAAATTCTGTACTTATTCTTTAAAGAAAATTCTGATCGAGTTCCGATTTTCATTTTACTAGTTAGTTTTCTTCAGAAAATAATCCTATTGAATTTGAGCAGTATCCGGTCTTTTTGGTACCCGCCATACATATTAAGTGTTTTGCATAGAAAAACTTTTTTCCAGTTCAATTTTTGTCCAAGTTTGAGCGTCTCTAGAACTTGAATGAACGAAAATAAAAATATATTTTGGGGATATTCAGATCCTTTTTTTTAATAATTATTGTTCTTTTATTACAAATATTCAATATGAATTTTCTTGTTTTGTCAACTTTTCCGGGTTTTTTTCCACAATTTGTATTTATTTTTTATCATCCTTTTTTGTGTTTTTTTCTTGCTAGAATTTTTTTGTATGTTACCCCAGTTTTTTTTGTTTTTGTCCCATTCCCATTTTCATTTCCTATTGTTTTCCCCTTTTTCCCTGTTGCGTTTTTTCCATTTTTCTATTTGCCTAACTTTTCTTTCCTTTTACTTTTTTGTTCCTTATTTTGATTTTGTTCAACTTTTTCTTGTATTGTATCCCACTTATTTTGTTTTGGCCCTACTTTTCTGTGCTTGGCCCCATTTTTTTGTTTGTTTTTGTCCCACTTTTCTTTGTCCTACTTTTTTTTTGCATAATCCTTTTTTTTATTTTTTTCATCTTTAAATACTTGGACCATACATTCTTTTCCATTTATTTTTCTCATGTTTGTTTTTTGCTCCATTTTTTTCACTTCTTGCACACGTTTTTTGTCCCAATTTTTTTCGTTACTTTTTTATAACTATTATATTTTGCCCCGTTTCCCCCCTTTTTTCAACTATTGTTTTTTACTCTTTTTCCTACTTGTGTTTTTGCCCACTTGTTTTTTTTTATTCTTTTTTTTGTTTTGCATAATTTTTCCTTCCTTTTGTTTTTTGTATTCTGCTCCACATTTTATTTTTGTTTAGGTATATTTTTTTTTCGTATTTTCCCCCACTTTTTTTGTTTTGTCCAATTTTTTTGTTTTTTGTTCTAATTTTTTTTGACATAATCATTTTTTTTTAATTTTCTTCATCTCTATGTACTGAAACTATAAATTTTTGCACACGTTTTTTGCCAATTCTTGTCGTCCATTTTTTACAACTATTATATTTTGCCCCATTTCACCCTTTTTTACAACTATTATTTTTTATCCTTTGCATGCCTCTTTTTTCCACTTGTGTTTTTTCCCACTTGTTTCTTATTCTCTTTTGCCCCAACTTTTCCTTCCGTTTTTTTTGTATTTTGCTCCACATTTTATTTTTGTTTAGGTATACTTTTTTTTGTATTTTACCCAACTTTTTTTATTTTGCCTCATTTTTTTGAATGTTTTTTGTACCACTTTTTTTTGTTTTTGTCCCACTTTTTTTTACATAATCCTTTTGATAATTTTGTTTCATCTTTAACTACTAGACCCATTTATTTTTCTCCTTTTTTGGTCATACTTGTTTTTTGTCCCATTTTTTTCGTCCCTTTTTTTATAACTATTATATTTTGCTCCGTTTTCAATCCTTTTTTTACAACTATTGTTATTTACTCCAATGTTTCTCACCTGTTTTTTCTCACTTGTATTTTTTGTCCCCTTTTTGTTTTTCGTATCTTTTTTTCCACCATTTTTATTTTTTTTCCACACGTTTTTATTTCTGCCTTATTTGTTCTCATTTTTTTATGCTTCTATTTTGTAAATTTATTCCATCTTAGAAGTAGACCCAATTATTTGTCTTCCCTTTTTATTTTTTTCACTTGTTGTTTGGACTATTTAGTTTTCCTTTATTTTTCTTTCACTTGTTATTTTGTCCCACTTTTTTCCCCTCGTTTGTTACACTTATCGTCCTATTTTACCTCCCCTTTTTTCTCACACTTATTTTTTGCTCAGCTTTTCTTTACAACTTTTTTTTTACCCTCTGTTTTTCCCTTTTTTCCCACGCTTTTTTTGCCCAACTTTTCCCTACTTTTATTTTGTTTTTTACTGAACTTTCTGTTTTATTTTTTCCCCACTTCCTTTTTGTTTTTAAGCCACAATTAGAGTAACAACAATTATAAA
Source organism: Neocrepidodera transversa (assembly GCA_963243735.1). Taxonomy (NCBI): domain Eukaryota; kingdom Metazoa; phylum Arthropoda; class Insecta; order Coleoptera; family Chrysomelidae; genus Neocrepidodera; species Neocrepidodera transversa. The sequence continues at coordinate 17,924,436 of OY725354.1, read as the reverse complement.
AAAAATGTTCGTATAGTATGGTTTTTAATTCTTCCCATGCTGCTTAATCGTGTCCCTTACGACGATCAAAAGAAAATAAAAATATTTTTATCTTTTATTTTTACTGATTTTTTTGGTTTTTTAGTGCACCAAAATTTATTGTTTTCAGTCCCTTAATAGCATTTATTTTTCGAGAAAAATGTACTAAAATATGCGTGCTCTGGTTGTTTCTACAAATTGAATTTTTAATTCAAAAATATTCCTGACAATCTATATTATTAACTGGCAACATCACTATAAATCGATATAAATTCTCCAAATGTGTCTTGTTAACCTTCAATGTTATCGAGCGTAGAATAATGTTCGGAATAAGGAGGAAATTGACCCATATATAAATTTTTGAATTTAGTGGTAGGTGTCATCCGTTTTTCGATCTTATACACTCTTGTCAGTTTTACTATGTATTTCAATTACGCCCTGTATATCACAAATTATAGCATAAGATTATATTTAAAAAACGACTGTTTAGTTAACATACAAGTATGTTTTTTTTCGTTTTGTTGTTTACCTAAAGTCTCTCCGAGCGCGAACGCACCCATCCATACTTCTCAAGTTATAAACTCGATTTTCCGCTTGGTTATTCGAGTTTATGCAAAATTCTCGTCTCTCAACTTTTTTCTTCGGTATTTTCTACTTTGTGACAATTTCATAGTAGTTTGTGTATACATACATACGTGCGCACTTCAGATGCGGCCGGGATAAAAAGCGAGCAAATCAGGAATCCGGAATCTACATCCTTTTGTGTTCTCGTTATTCTTGATTGTCACGATAGTGGCAGAACGTGATACTCTATTATCGAGACGTTTTATGTTCCCGCTGACAGCGTTTCCCGAAACATTATTAGTCGAATTCCTCTTATTCCGGAGTTTAGGGGACATTTATCCTTACTGGGATTTATTGCCGTAATGACTTAAAGGTTCTGATTTGATGTGTGATGAAAAAGAACATGTCATAAAAAGTTTGGAAGGATTTGCTGTAAGCGTTTTTCGTAATCAACCACGTTCGGCGGTTATTGGCTATTTTAGTTTGCCTCTTGTTCAATCAATAATAAATTTGAAGATTAAATTTACTTACTTGTTTTTATAAAAATGCCGAATTTGTAAAGCAGCACATTCAACTTATCTACGAAATTAAGAACAGTCCAAATTAGAAAAGTAAAACCCATAATTATTTTTTCAATTAATGACAAATTAATTCTAAACAATATTCAATAACTGGCGTAATACCAGGTGTGGCCCAAAGTAGCATGGACTATTTTTGGTGGAAAGTCCCAAGTAGTGTTTTTCTGACTAACCGACTTGTTCTGCACCAATCACACCGTCGGCAATTGGTTGTATGGCCACAGCTGACCAGTTATTCCACTTAGGAATTATTTGGTCTGAATGTTGTTTTCGCGCAAAGTTTTTTACTACTCGCTTATTATTGAATAAATTGTTAAATTTATTTATTGCATAAACGCGATATGTAGTGATCTAAATTTCATATATAAATGCAGCACAAAACGAACCGCCGTAGATGGCGTTATTTCTGTCAAACATTTATTCGTTTAATTGTGGTTTTAAATCCCTAAGATTAATTAGTTGCATTGTTTTCAGGACAAATGGTCAAAACAATAAACTGATATCAAGAAAACTGCGAGTCAGTGTATTCTAGCTGTAAGCATTGATTGCTATTCATCTCAAAAAAATGGTTGCACGAGGGGAGTTAAATGAGAAATACAAAGTGATTTTTATGGGGCGCCGAGGATCTGTGGAATGACCTCCAAGATCACCAGATCTAACCCATTTGGATTTATTTTCAGGGGCTACCTCAAAACGAAAGTATACGAGATTCAGTGTCACTCTATTCAGGAGTTTTGAGCGCGGGTTACATCAATAATTCAATACGTAATGAAGCAAATTTTAAATTATTTGCACACGGTTGAATGTAGAATAAATCCTCCTTTTAAAAGAGCTATCACTCACCACCGAATGCTATTTAAATTTTTCGCAACGGTTGCTTTTCTCCAGTATACATGATGCTCAATGTATAAATTTTTTTTCTACGAGATATAGGAAATTCAAGCGTATCCGAAAGAGAGAGCGCTATGACGTCACTCTTCAGGTCCCTCAGATGCGTCAGGTCTGACAGCTCCACCAGAAGGTGGCGATGATCTGTACAAGTGTACTTCAGGGCCGTCAGGTCCCTCTGCTCTGGTAGCACCCTCTAGTGGAGCTGTCAGACCTGACGCATCTGATGAACTTAAAGAATCACGTCACAGCGCTCTCTCTTTCTGACATGTTGAATTTCCCATATCTCTTACTTTAACACGTTTAATTCCCTATATATATCTAGTAGAACAAACGTAGACTATCTACTGCGGAGTTTCTTAATTGACGTGTTTCTCAGAGCCGAACTTTTTTCCCACTTTTTCCCCTACTAAAATTTCCTTCTAGTTTCCTTATATTTTAAACTTATTATTTTCAGCTTTTCTTCTCACTTTTTTCACTTACATTTTTATTGTTTTCTTCGTGTTACAAGTGTCTACTTTTTTCCACTTTTTTCTTTCAATTGGTTACTAATTTCTTTGTTTTAAACTTTTTTTATTTTCTTCCTTTTTTCCCTACCTTTTTTTATATTTTTCCCACTTGTTTCCGCCACTATATTTTTCCCTAGTTTAATATTTCAAACTTTTTTGTCCGTTTTCTTCTCCTCCGCTCTTTTTTTCTCTTACATTTTTACTGTTTTCTTTTTATTTCAAACTTTTGTTTGTTCAACTATTTTTCCACTTTTCCTCTTTTTTCCCTATGTTTTTGCTGTTTTCCTAGTTGAACTTTATGTGATAAATGTAAATCAAACTTTTTTGTTTAATAGTTATATCGCAGAATGTAGATATTAAACCTTATTTTACACGTGTGATATTGCCAACTTTGTAAAGTGGTCTAGCTTTTAAATACATGTTCTAAAAATTGGAATTCGATAAAAATTATGTTGCCTAAGAATTTTTTTTATGTTTAGTCAAAGAAAAAATAGGATATGTTATAAAATTTATTTAAAATGGTAAAAAAAGTCTTAACTTCTACTTAAAAGTTAAAAATAAAGGATTGTATGTTTAAAAATTTTTAGGAAGTCATTAAAAAAGGAAAAATCATGAAACTATGTCAAATCTCTTCAAAATAATAAAAAAATTAACTGAAATGTAAAAAACAATCTGAAATATCTGAAATCTCAAAAAAAAGAAGTGAGTCTTACAAAAATGTTTGGTAAGTCAAAAAAAAGAAAAATAGAAAATTTTATTAAACCAACTTGAAATGTTAAAAACATTAACCCAAATGCGAAAACAAATTAAGAAAATGTCAAAATTACTTTCCCGATCCAACTGCGAGAAGGAAAAGTATTGTGGACGAGCTAAAAAAAAATTCGAGATAAAGATGGAAATATCCATTTTGAGTCACCTGAGATGATTAACACCATTTCCAGATGGAAGTCTGTTTGTCTGTCTGTGTGTATTCTTCCACGATAGAGGGCACACGTTTAATCCGATTGAGCTGAAATTTGGTATATTGGTTTTAGTTATCAGTCTGAAGAACCCATTAGTTTTTGTACGACATCTGTTAAACGAAAGTGTCACTATACAAAATGACAGATGTAGTATGTCACGGAATTTGACTTGCAATATGCCATTTAAAAGCACTTGAAAAACTCTATTCATAACAGTAAAAATTATTTTTCCAAAAATGTTACCTGTCAAAATAAAAAATGTCAAAATTTGAAACTTAACATTAAGTATCTGAAACGCTAACGTTAACGCTAAATTTGGTTAGGGTATAGAATAACGGGATGTAAAAAAAAATCTGTTGTGTCGCCCCAAAACTTTCCCGACGAGTATCCACGAATACTTTTTCAGATATTTAATGTTAAAGTTTCAACTTTTGACATTTTTTTTATTTTTGACAGGTGACAGATGGAGAAATAATTTTGACTGTTCTGAATAGAGTTTTTCTATGGCTTTCAAATGACATATCGCATGTCCAATACCGTGAGATATTGCATCTGTCACTTTTTGATAGTGGTACTTCCGTTTGACAGATGTCGTACAAAAACTAAAAGGTTCTTCCGACAGGTAACCCAAACCCCTATACCAAATTTCAGCTCAATCGGATTAAACGTATGGCCTCTATCGTGGAAGAATACACACACACACACACAGACCGACAGACAGACTTCCATCTGGAAATGGTCTTAATCGTCTCAGGGCACCCGAAAATGGATATTTCCATTTTTATCTCGAAATTTTTTTTTAGCTCGTTCACAATACTTTCCCTTCTAGGAGGTGGGTCGGGAAAGTAATAGAGTTTTAGCAAAGCAATTCCGTTTTTCTGCATTTTAGGTTATGTCATGTGTTAATTATGACAATTGTTTAATGTATTTTAGTTAAGGGGACCAGCTAAACATCCCGCTTTTTCCGAAAATTTACCGTATAACGCCATTTATATTTTTATGTGAGCATGCGCAGTCTGCTTGAAATGAGGATTAGCGTTAGCGTTAAACTTAGCGGGTGAGATGCTAAAATTCTCTATTATTCGTGGATGCTCGTCGTTCTAGATTCAACTAAATGCTAAGTTGCTAGTTGATAAGGCTGCTTTAACCTAGAAATTGTGTTGAACATCCAAAACAGTGACCTTCATCCAAAAATTTCAACAGTGCTGCTTTTACACGTAATATTGTTTAGTGAAATATAATACTTCTTTGGTTTATTTTATTAATTAAACATGGTTATGTAATTTAGCTTATATTCCTATAAAATTATTCAAAAAAAATCATACCCTCGTCGATTAATTAAATGTGATAGGGCCCTACAAGGGTAGCTTAAATCCGAATTTTCTGATTGCTATGTGGTTAACTTCCGGTTGCCCTATTGGAAAACGCTAATGGCTCCGTATATCCAAACCTATTAATGTTTGCAGAAAAATTCTAAGGACCAAAAATGTATATACTGAAATTATCATTTCTAATTATATTTTTATTTTGTGTTGGCATTATTTTTATAGGTTATGAGCATTCTAATTTTTTTTTCCCGAAAAAAAAAACCTTAAGGAAGACGAGTGATTTTTTCACCGTAACGTTAGAGGATGAAACATATGAAAAAATTATAAACCTATATCTAGAAGGGCTTTTTCAAGTATTTTCCCAATATGACTACTGCACGTCATAGTTGCCTTTGGCCTCTCAGTATCTAAGCTTCTTTAATGACCTACTGTCAATTTTAAGCAAATTAAATCTACCTTTAAACACGTTCAAGAGATGAGTAAACCAAAATATAATTAACCAGTATTAGTATAGTCAAATTAGACTGCAACCTGTCTGATTGTTGGAAGTTGTTCATTGCCCTTTCTTCTAAATGTGGTAAAAAGTCACCACCTAAATAGAGCAAGGACCCAAACCCAAATGAAAAAAGGTTTTCGGTCCGTTTCGGTTTCAACATAATTCGAAAAATTTTGGTTCCTCTATTCAGGTTCTGTAAAACGTATTTCGGTCCGGTTCGCTGCGGTCCGGTTAACCCATAATAAAAAGAATTGAGCTTAAATCACACTTATTACTAAATCACTTTTATCAACAAATTAAACTAACGTTTCACGAGGGTACGGCTTTTTGACTAATGTTACAGGCTATAAGCTAAATTAAAGAACCCTCCTTAATTAATACAATAAGGCAAAGAAGTATTATATTATAAGTGGGTGTAAAAGTAGCACTGTTGAAATTTTTGGAAGGCCACCGTTCTGGATGTTCAACTCAATTTCTAGGTTAAAGCAGCCTTAACAACTAGCAACTCAGCAGTTGGTTGAACCTAGAACGTTGAAAATCTGCTTAAAAAAATCGTTTTATTGTGGCGAGTGCCATCGAACCATGAACAAGTTTTAGCTTGGCCATGGGCCGAGAACAGGTCTAAGTTGAGCCACAGGCCCAAGAAAATTTTTGGATCCTATAATGTGTCAACAATATTTCCCAAAATTTAATATTCTTGTTAGGTGGCTACAGTGTGTCCCAAGTTGTAAGTTATATACAGTATGCTCCAAAAATGAACACACCATTTTTGCACTTCCTCCCCCATGTCTCCCAACCCCGAAGCTATTTCGGTAGAGACTTTTTACTACATTTAGAGAAAAGGGTAATGAACAACTTTCAGCAAATAGACCTTTGTTTTCTTTTTATATTTCCAGATTTTGCTATTTTTTTTTATCTAATTTTACTGTACTATATACACGGTAATAAAGATAAACGTGAGCAGCCGAATTCCCATAGTTATAACTTTGGATTGATTTATCATATCATTTTTATATGTATATGAAAAATATCGGAAATTATGTGTACTTTTTACCTCTCGAGCTTCAGATAAGAGAGTCTCGAGCTTCAGATAAGAGAGGTATAGGAATCATGCTAAAAATTGGGTAGTGAGTTTTCAATGGATAAATACGTTTTAGGGTTCCTAGAATACGATTTTAATATTTTCGCGATGATGTCTGTGTGTGTTAGTGTGTGTGTTAGTGTGTGTGTGTTAGTGTGTGTGTGTGTGTGTGTGAGTGTGTTTGGATGGATGTTGTAGTAACGATAACTCAAAAACTACTGAATAAAAAAAATTGAAATTTTGCATACAGGATTCTGATACCCTAGATTAGATCTGATTAGATTTTGGTGCCAATCGCACAACCGGAAGTGGCAGTTGCTATGGGTGATGACGCCATTAATATACAAAACGGCAATAAAGTTTTACACATATATTTTGTATACCTTATAGTTTATTTTCACCTCATTAAAATTTTCGAAACTTTTGCCATTGTTGCCAGATTTACAAAAAAATTATTTTTTTTCATACTTTTTTGTGTCAACCTGTAAAATTTTGATTCAAATATGGCGAGAGGTCATGTGCTGGCCACATCAGATTTTTTTATTAGATACTTTATGTACATTACAGTCCCTAAACTTGAGAAAAAATGGAAAAAATAATGCCGGCACATAATGAAAATGTAATTAGAAATGAAACATAATTTTGGTGTTTTCCAATATGGCGACCGGAAGTCACCTCACAGCATATCTAAAATCCGTATTTAAGTTTCCCTATTACATATAAAAAAATCTGATGTGGCCAGCACATGACCTCTCGCCATTTTTTTTGAATCAAAAATTTACAGGTTGACACAAAAAAGTATGAAAAAAAATTATATTTTTGTAAATCTGGCAACAATGGCAAAAGTTTCGAAAATTTTAATGAGATGAAAATAAACTATAGGGTATACAAAATATATGTGTAAAACTTTATTGCCGTTTTGTATAATAATGGCGTCATCACCCATAGCAACTGCCACTTCCGGTTGTGCGATTGGCACCAAAATCTAATCAGATCTAATCTAGGGTATCAGAATCCTGTATGCAAAATTTCAAATTTTTTTATGCAGTAGTTTTTGAGTTATCGTTACTACAACATCCATCCAAACACACACACACACACACTAACACACACACACACACACACTAACACACACACACACACAGACATCATCCCGAAAATATTAAAATCGTATTCTAGGGACCCCAATACGTGTTTATCAATTGAAAACTCACTACCCAATTTTTAGCATGATTCCTATACCTCTCTTATCTGAAGGGCGAGAGGTAAAAATCAGTAAAGATATATTTGACTTATCCAAAAAACCTACTTTTACTGGACTATATATTAATTTGTTACTTTTATTCGTAGAGAAATTACAGGGTAATTGTATATTGTTTTTATCAATTGGATTTTGCTTTTAAAAGTTTATTACTCATTTTTACCTCTCGCCCTTCAGATAAGAGAGGTATAGGAATCATGCTAAAAATTGGGTAGTGAGTTTTCAATTGATAAACACGTTTTGGGGTCCCTAGAATACGATTTTAATATTTTCGCGATGATGTCTGTGTGTGTGTGTTAGTGTGTGTGTGTGTGTGTTAGTGTGTGTGTGTGTGTTAGTGTGTGTGTTTGGATGGATGTTGTAGTAACGATAACTCAAAAACTAATGAATAAAAAATTTGAAATTTTGCATACAGGATTCTGATACCCTAGATTAGATCTGATTAGATTTTGGTGCCAATCGCACAACCGGAAGTGGCAGTTGCTATGGGTGATGACGCCATTAATATACAAAACGGCAATAAAGTTTTACACATATATTTTGTATACCCTATAGTTTATTATCATCTCATTAAAATTTTCGAAACTTTTGCCATTGTTGCCAGATTTACAAAAATATAATTTTTTTTCATACTTTTTTGTGTCAACCTGTAAATTTTTGATTCAACCTGTAAATTTTTGATTCAAAAATGGCGAGAGGTCATGTGCTGGCCACATCAGATTTTTAGAAATTGCTTTATAGGAATTTTATTCGCTTTGTTCTGACATCGAAAATTAATTGACATACGTCCAATATTCAATCAACTACTATTAAGCGGAACATGATTCAATCGAAAGTTTTTCGTTCAAGATAGATCTTTTACCAAAAGTGGATTTAAACATTCGTATTTTTAGTTGGAAACTTAGATTGAATATGTGAATAAAATATTCTTAGACGTAATCTAAAGAGACGGGCGTGATAAACGATTTTTCCATATATTTAAATGAAAATGTTCGTTTCCTTTATTCTATGTGACATGTTAAAACAAATGTAATTTTATCTTGTGGCAGATGGCAAATTTCGATTTGAAGAAAAAATGTGGTTCAGTAGTTTTAGGTATTGTTTTAACTGATACCTAATGCCAAAAATTTTATATTAAGGGGAGGATTTACATTGCGACAAAATAGTATATGCAAACGTCTCGCATTACTGGCTTGATAAATTTATTTTTTATTTTTAGTAAAAGAAAAAAATATGTCTGTGTTGGCAAAGATATAATCTGTGCTTCTCTTTACTAGCCACATTTCCGTTTTTCTTTTTGGTTTTTTTGAAAAAAAATTCTAAAAAATTTAACTATTAGTCATGTTTTTATTTTTTTTACAAAAAAAAACAGTCAAATTTAGAAGAAATAGAGAGGTAAATAGATAAGACAGAGTATAAATAGGAATGTCTCGAGTAAGCAATATGACAACAGTACTTGCTTTTTGCAGTAGCAGACGATCGAGAAATCGCCTCCAACAATCATATTTAGATTCAAGCGAATAGGCATGGATGCCATATTTTTAAATAGCCCAGTAAATTTAGACATTTAAATGGCAAAATGAGCAGTAAGCTATTTTATTTTTTTAATCATTAAAGAACCATAGAAGAAGTGTAAAACCGCCGGAATCCAATAAATTTCCTCGTGTAACATCGGTCATTTTGGAACACGCGTTTTCCTCTTTATCTCCGGTCTTATTTTCTTTTTTTTGGATTATGGGTAAAACGATTTCCCACCATATTCATTAAAAAATCGGTTGTATCGCCCCAAAACTTTCCCGACAAATATCCACGAATACTTTTTCAGATATTTAATGTTAAACTTTCAAATGACATATTGCAAGTCAAATTCCGTGACATATTGCATCAGTCATTTTTTGATAGTGACACTTCCGTTTCACAGATGTCGTACAAAAACTAATGGGTTCTTCTGACGGGTAACCCAAACTCATGTACCAAATTTCAGATTAATCGGATTAAACGTGTGACCGCTATCGTGGAAGAATACACACACACACAGACAGACAAGCTTCCATCTGGAAATTGTCTTAATCATCTCAGGTGACCTCAAAATGGATATTTTTATCTTTATCTCGAAATTTAAAAACCGTAAAAAACTGCAACTAAATCTCAACAATTTTCCAAAAAAATGGCAAAAAATCAGAGAAATAAAAAAAAAAAAAAAATTAGAAAGCAAAAGAAAGAAATAGAAAAAAAAACGGAACAATGGGAAAAAATGAGGAAAATTTACAAAAATCTAAAAAACCAGGAAAAAAACTAAAAAAAAACCAAAAAGTCAGAAAAATGAGAAAAAAAATCAGAAAAATCGGAAAAGATTCAAAACATTGGAAACAATTGAATGAAAGATCAGAAAATATTGGAAAAAAAATATTGGAAACAAAACAAATATTTAAAAAAATTGTACAAAAAACGAAAAATCCAACAAATGGCATAAAATTGCAAAAAAATTCTAAAAACAAAAAACTGGGCACAATTGTAACCATAAAAAAAATAAAAGCGTAAAAGAGTTATAATCTGTAAAAAAATGCAAGTAAATCGCAACAAATTTCCAAAAAAAAATAGCAAAAAATCACAGAAATAAAAAAAAATGATAATAAATTGGAAAACAAAAGAAAGAAATAGAAAAAAAAAACAGAACAACGGGAAAAAATGAAGCAAGATGAAAAAAAATCGAAAAAACCAGAAAAATACTAGAAAAAACAGATTAAAACACAAAGTCAAAAAATCAGAAAAATCGGAAAAAATAAGAAAAAATAGAAAACATTGAAAAAATTGAGTGAAATATCAGAAAATTATGAAAAAAAAAAGAAATAATCAAAAAATCGTAAAAAAAAGACGAAAGAAAAACGCAGCAAATGGCAAAAGATTGCAAAAAAAATCGCTAAAAAACAATTATTATCATAAAAAATTTAAAAAATTTAAAAGAATGAATAAACTGATTGAATTTTTAATCGTATAAAAATGCAACTATTGCATCTGATATTTTTTGATAGTGACACTTCCGTTTGACAGATGAGTAACCCAAACCTATATATCAAATTTCAGCTCAATCGGATCAAACGTGTGGCGTGTGGCCTCTATCGTGGAAGAATACACACAGACAGACTTCCATCTGGAAATGGTCTTAATCATCTTAGATGACCTCAAAATGGATATTTCCATCTTTATCTCGAATTTTTTTTTTAGCTCGTTCACAATACTTTCTCCTAGGTGGGTCGGGAAAGTAAAAACATTTCCTGTAAGTGTAATAGGAAAAAAGTTATATGCAACCGGATACTCTTTTATTCGAAGCATTTTTCGAACAAATGATTAGGGAAGCCGGTAATCGTTAATAAACAATATAAGGCGTTTCGCAAAATCAGTTTTTTGCATATAACTTTTTTCAAAAATGGCCGATGTTACACGAGGAAAGTTTGGTGCATTCCTGTGATTTTACACTTCTTCCACGGTCCTTTAACGATTAAAAAAATAAAATAGCTTACTTCTTGTTTTGCCAAATAGCATTGGGCATTTTGCTAACTTTACTGGGTTATAAGGCATGTCTTCCTTGCTTAGAATAAACACCGTTACCATTGTAATATTTATGAACTTCTGATTTATATCAAACACGATATATTAATTTATATAACACAAAATACAAAATTCAACTAACTCTTGTCCGTTCTTTCGGATTATTTATATTCATTTTGCTTGATCTGGAACGCTTACATCATTTCTAATACAGTCGATAAGTTTCACGCGCGCTATTCGTAAGTCACCAAGATTCTGTATAGACAGGGCCTTCCTTGTTACATTGCCCCATCCTTAAGGCTAGCTATTCGTAGACAAGCTAGTTTCACAGACGCGCAGGGGTAAGAAACGAGGTAGGTGTGAAGTGCCTGATGGGCGGATACAATTCTCTGAGTTTGCAAGTAGTCAGGGCCGAACTCGCATTTTTAATATTCGTGAATACTTATCGCATAGTAAAAATGGTTAGCTCAAGGGTAGGTTAGGTTATTTATTATGAAATGTGGAAGAGATTAGAATTCATATTTTTTGATGTAACAAAAGGTTGTTTTTATACATATAACTATCGAAAAAAGAATTACCGCCAGCAAAAGAAAATATTTTTAAAAATGTAAACACAATACTCTTTTATAAGAATTTTTATAAAATATTGAATATGTGTTTACTAAAATTTCAGTTGTAATAACCCAATTTAACGTGAACATTTTTTTTGTTTATTCTCATAATAATAAATTAGAACGAAATATTTATAGTTTAATAAAAAATGTGATTTCAATTAAAAAATCGGCTGTGTCACCCCAGGACTTTCCCGGCTCAACCGTAGAGAATATGTTATTTATTATTATTATTTTAATTACAAAATACTAAGCATTACATTGATTTATGGAACACATTAAAAATAGCGAGCTGATGGTGAATTAATATTTCAATGTTGGTAATGACATAAGCTGCGCATGCGCACGTTATATATCATACTGCTACAATTAGGATCTCCTAAAATCATGTGTGAAAACTATTGGGAATTTGGGAAAATGTTTCATACAATAGTTGTAGGGAATTTTAAATGTATATTTTTCTCGCCATCTAGCGGTGACACTATGAGGAATTCGATAAAAGTTAAACATAAAAGTTAAAGAAAATTTGATGCTTTACAACTTTGCACAAGAAAATTTTGCACTAAATACATTGTTGGTCCTCAAAATCAAGAAAAACTAGAGAAAACATACATGCACATTTTTTACGCAGCCTCTAGTGGCGCAACTATTGGAGATTTTAGAAAAAGTTTGAGACAAAAGTTATAGAGAATTTTATTCTCTAAAACTTTGTAGTACAACATTTTGCACTAAAATGTATTGTTTGTCCTCAAAATCAAGAAAAACTAGAGAAAACCTACATGCACATTTTTTACGCGCCCTCTAGCGGCGAAACTATTGGAAATTCTGGAAAAAGTTTGAAACAAAACTTATAGAGAATTTATTCTCTAAAACTTTGCAGAAAATTTTATTTTCTACAATTTTGGCTTTATGTAATTTTTCATAAAAATCCATAATTTTATCTCAAAATCTAAAAAAGTCGCATATTAATTTCTTTCACGCCCTCTAGCGGCGAAACTACGAGGAATTCAAAAAAACGGTAATAACAAAATGTGTAGAAAATTTTATGTTCTACAACTATCATTTCCTGTAATTTTTCATAAAAATGCATTATATTGGTAATTTAAAAAAAATATGAAAAAAAGTACTTTTGATAAATCTGGCAACAATGGCAAAAGTTTTTAAAAATTTTAATCATTCGAAATTAAACTATAACGTATAAAAAATATTTGTGTAAAAAATTTGTCATTTAACGAAAGCATAATTAAAAAGAGAATTGGGATAAAAAATGTTTGCCGGCTGATTATTGTTTATTCAACTATTCAGCAAGTGCATGATTATTTCAATTCCTTAATATTCATATTTAATTAGTCCATAAATCACTTTCACTTCGGTTAGTTGTTTTTTGTTGTAAACAGTAATTTAAATACAAAATTAATTTTTAAAATACGTAACTTCAAACAAATAATGACATTTTTTAGAAAATAAACACAAGACTTTTAAACAGCAAATTCTAGTTCTCTAATATAAAACTGTTTTTATAACCACTAATGAAACTTGGAAATATAATAATTCTTTCTTTAAAAATACTAAATACGTTCTCAGTATGCTCCGCCCAGAAATGATTCAATATACTCCGCAGAGTGCGAAGGCACCACATTACAATACCATTTTTAGTGCTAAATCAGAATTTGCAGAGTGTTCGTAATTAAATAATAACTCTTACAAATCTCAACGCAAAATAAAAAAATCTGATGTGGCCACCACATGACCTCTCGCCATGTTTGAATCAAAAATTTACACGATGGCACAAAAAAGTATGAAAAAAATTTACTTTTTTGTAAATCTGGCAACAATGGCAAAAGTTTTGAAAATTTTAATGATACGAAAATAAACTATAGTGTATACAAAATATATGTGTAAAACCTTATTGCCATTTTGTTTAGTAATGGCGTCATCACTCATAGCAACTGCCATTTCCGGTTGTCTGATTGACACCAAAATCTAATCAGATCTAATCTAGGGTATAAGAATCGTGTATGCAAAATTTCAAGTTTTTTAATTCAGTAGTTTTTGAGTTATCGTTACTACAACATCCATCCAAACACACACACACACACACACACACACACACACACACACACACACACACACACACACACACACACACACACACACACACACTAACACACACACACACACACACAGACATCATCGCGAAAATATTAAAATCGTATTCTAGGGACCCTAAAACGTGTTTATTCATTGAAAACTCACTACCCAATTTTTAGCATGATTCCTATACCTCTCTTATCTCAAGGGCGAGAGGTAAAAATTGGCATATATGGATTCAGAAAAGAATTTTACGTGTTATTGTCCAGTTAATTTTTCAAATAAATATTTAATTACGTTACAGCAAGTAAATAAAAAAGTCATAAAAAAACGGCAATGTTTACATCCAAAAAACTTTTTTTTTGAACTAATTTTAAAAAATCTGCCGTGACCATAACACGTAGTTATATTTTGTGAATACATTTATGTCAGAATTTTTTTACCTCTCGCCCTTCAGATAAGAGAGGTATAGGAATCATGCTAAAAATTGGGTAGTGAGTTTTCAATGGATAAACACGTTTTGGGGTCCCTAGAATACGATTTTGATATTATCGCGATGATGTCTGTGTGTGTGTGTGTGTGTGTGTGTGTGTGTGTGTGTGTGTGTGTGTGTGTGTGTGTGTGTGTGTGTGTGTGTGTGTGTGTGTGTGTGTGTGTGTGTGTGTGTGTGTGTGTGTGTGTGTGTGTGTGTGTGTGTGTGTGTGTGTGTGTGTGTGTGTGTGTGTGTGTGTGTGTGTGTGTGTGTGTGTGTGTGTGTGTGTGTGTGTGTGTGTGTGTGTGTGTGTGTGTGTGTGTGTGTGTGTGTGTGTGTGTGTGTGTGTGTGTGTGTGTGTGTGTGTGTGTGTGTGTGTGTGTGTGTGTGTGTGTGTGTGTGTGTGTGTGTGTGTGTGTGTGTGTGTGTGTGTGTGTGTGTGTGTGTGTGTGTGTGTGTGTGTGTGTGTGTGTGTGTGTGTGTGTGTGTGTGTGTGTGTGTGTGTGTGTGTGTGTGTGTGTGTGTGTGTGTGTGTGTGTGTGTGTGTGTGTGTGTGTGTGTGTGTGTGTGTGTGTGTGTGTGTGTGTGTGTGTGTGTGTGTGTGTGTGTGTGTGTGTGTGTGTGTGTGTGTGTGTGTGTGTGTGTGTGTGTGTGTGTGTGTGTGTGTGTGTGTGTGTGTGTGTGTGTGTGTGTGTGTGTGTGTGTGTGTGTGTGTGTGTGTGTGTGTGTGTGTGTGTGTGTGTGTGTGTGTGTGTGTGTGTGTGTGTGTGTGTGTGTGTGTGTGTGTGTGTGTGTGTGTGTGTGTGTGTGTGTGTGTGTGTGTGTGTGTGTGTGTGTGTGTGTGTGTGTGTGTGTGTGTGTGTGTGTGTGTGTGTGTGTGTGTGTGTGTGTGTGTGTGTGTGTGTGTGTGTGTGTGTGTGTGTGTGTGTGTGTGTGTGTGTGTGTGTGTGTGTGTGTGTGTGTGTGTGTGTGTGTGTGTGTGTGTGTGTGTGTGTGTGTGTGTGTGTGTGTGTGTGTGTGTGTGTGTGTGTGTGTGTGTGTGTGTGTGTGTGTGTGTGTGTGTGTGTGTGTGTGTGTGTGTGTGTGTGTGTGTGTGTGTGTGTGTGTGTGTGTGTGTGTGTGTGTGTGTGTGTGTGTGTGTGTGTGTGTGTGTGTGTGTGTGTGTGTGTGTGTGTGTGTGTGTGTGTGTGTGTGTGTGTGTGTGTGTGTGTGTGTGTGTGTGTGTGTGTGTGTGTGTGTGTGTGTGTGTGTGTGTGTGTGTGTGTGTGTGTGTGTGTGTGTGTGTGTGTGTGTGTGTGTGTGTGTGTGTGTGTGTGTGTGTGTGTGTGTGTGTGTGTGTGTGTGTGTGTGTGTGTGTGTGTGTGTGTGTGTGTGTGTGTGTTAGTGTGTGTGTTAGTGTGTGTGTTAGTGTGTTAGTGTGTTAGTGTGTGTTAGTGTGTGTGTGTGTTAGTGTGTGTGTTTGGATGGATGTTGTAGTAACGATAACTCAAAAACCACTGAATTAAAAAATTTGAAATTTTGCATACACGATTCTGATACCCTAGATTAGATCTGATTAGATTTTGGTGCCAATCGGACAACCGGAAGTGGCAGTTGCTATGGGTGATGACGCTATTACTATACAAAACGGCAATAAAGTTTTACACATTTATTTTGTATACACTATAGTTTATTTTCGTATCATTAAATTTTTCAAAAGTTTTGCCATTGTTGCCAGATTTACAAAAAAGTAATTTTTTTTCATACTTTTGTGTGTCAACCTGTAAATTTTTGATTCAAAAATGGCGAGAGGTCATGTGCTGGCCACATCAGATTTTTCTTAAGATCAAAAATAAAAAAAATGAGATTAAAAGTACGAAACCTTTACCAACGCATTACAAATCTAAAGCGGATGGTTACCCTTAAGATTATTTCGTCTTGAAATGTTCCAGGACCCACTATGGTATGGCAGTATCTGCAGGACTCTCCATTCCGGCACCGGGACGTTCGGTGAAAGTAACAATCGATGGTCTTCAAGTCTGAACTGCCATAATTCAGACAGCGTACAAGTATGTTGATGCCACTGAATCGAAAGATAGTTTCCAACATACTCATGACAACCCTCCACTTTGATGATTCCGCTCCATAGACTAATTTTGGGATCGACAAGTTCATTAAGGCGCGTTTTCACGAATCAGTTTTTGTTCACAGATTTCAATATAAAATGTTTCAATTCATTTCATTTTCCACTCAGTTTAATTTAATTCTGTTAAAAATGGGGTCGAAAGAAATTATGCGTGAAACTGTAAGTACAAAAAGTTTTTTGTTAAAAGAACTAAAAATAATTTTGGTTGACATAAAGACTAGTTAACTCATCACCGGTCAACAATGTGTTAAGAAGTCGATTGGGAGCATCAGCTACTTTACGACAGGAACTAGCATTAGAGAATAAAGAAGGATATAGAAATCTAAAGGATATAAAAATCATTTGACCATCAATTTCCATTTCTTTGATAATAGAACTTAAACAATTTTCTCCTGCATCTGTATTTTTATATTTTATCTAGTCGATGGTTCCAAAGACAATCATGCTTCTGATAAAGTTCTAAAAATTTTACCATCACATTTTCAGACTTAAGGCTTATTTTTTAAATTAAAAATGTTTATTTTAAAAAAGCAGTCTTTACTCGGTCCTCGGAAGTTGGTTTACCTGCCAATATTTGTATTTCAGGTCCAGCTGTCCTTTTTCGTCATATTGTTTAGTTGTCGATAGTCCAAACAACTGCGGGGTAGCCAAATGCCTTCTTCTTTCATTTCGTGGACTATTATGTCAGCTTCCTCCGTTTTGGCTTAAGGTAGTCTTCTTACTTCTTGCCGACTGTCTGTCCACCTGTCCGCATTTATAACTCAAAATCGAAAAGTAAAACAGACAAACGGTCAAGGTAATAAATTCAGCATACCTTGAATAGCTTCCAAATAGATTTTCAGATTTTTATGACTTCTGATTTCAAAGCTGGTTTTACAAACCAAAACTGGAAGTGATACTACTGGTTTCAAAATTATAGCATTCCGACTTGAAATTTAACGTTGAACCGATATTTGGACAAAAATTCGAGATATATTTTATTGCTCATGAGATAATCGCATTTTTGTTTAGAAGTCGTCACGTGCCTGCTAACGCGCAGGAGCTTCTGACTTTTTAATATTTTACAACCGAATTTTAATTTTATAAGCAAACAGAACCAATCGCGACTAAAAATGTATTATCTGTTTATTGACATTTTTAACTTTGTTCATAATAAAAATGGGTAACTAGTGAAAATATTCTATTGAATAATTTTGTTTTTTAATGCCGGCACATGTTGCGAGTTGGTTGATTTCAATTTTATTGAAATTACCTAAAAAATGTTTATATTAGTTTTTATCTCATTCGATATACTATACCACATTTGGGAATGGATAATATAGTTTATTTAAAATAATAATATTATTTTTGAAGGAAAATAATTTTACAACCCTGTAAATACTGTAACAAAATTTTAATAATTCATTATTTTTAATATTTAATCTACCACAACGTAACCGTACATTTTTTTATTACCTTTTAAATATTTTAAGAAAAATTGTGATATGAATTTCAAACATTTTCTGTAGATTTATTTATTTGTATCTACTAACAATTTTTTTATTAGTTGAAATTTAAAATAGGAATAGGTAGATTTATGTGAATAACACTGATTAAATAATTTAATCAAAAGTAAACGTGTAACAGACAAGTTTCAATGCCTCCGTTAATTTAACAAGAAAATTAATGGAGATATTAAGTCGTAGGATGGGATCGTTTTCGTTTCGATTTAATGGTGTAGAACGAGCAGAGATACTGTCAAGATGTGTACAAGTACTAGACTCACTTACATTATCCGATGCTTAAACTTTTTGTTAATTTCCTGGAAAAGCCACTTTGTTAAAACCTTAATATACAGGTTGGAACATAAGATTTATATTTTTTAATTGATTCGGATTAGAGCAAACAGTAGTAAACTAACAAAACAAGTGTTCAACAAGTTGAAAAATCAATCAATTTTGCTTGTCATGTGTATATGTAGCGAAATATCGTCGGAACTTGATTGATACTATTTGCGGAAACTGAGTTTTGATATTGATGATTTAGACTCGTAGAAAATTCACTTTTTGCCTCGAATAACTCGATTTGTACATGATGTTTGTGACAACTTCGGAGCTGATTGCCTATTTGACTTTTCTCGATTCGTCATACGTTTTTTTTTATTTGATTTGCTGAGTTGGTAATGGCTGGTTACGAAAGTGAAGAGAAATTAATGATGTGAAAAATATTAATATACAGTTAATTGCTAAAAAAACCTGAAATACAATGTTTTACGCGTTTTCTTCTTCTTCTTTTTTTATTTTATTTTTTGAGTAACTAGCTTAATTAGGCTCTTTTTTGTCTCAATTTTATTCATAAATTACTTTTTTTTTCTAAATTTTTTGTCACTTCTTTGTCTCACTTTTTTCCTAAATTTAGTCATTTTTTAAGTACTTTTTCCCTTCTTTTCTCTCTTAATTGGTCACTTCTTAGTATCAAATTTTCTCTTTCCAAAATTAACCCTCTTTTATTTCTTAATTTTGTCACTTTTTCTGTACTTTTTTTTTTAATTTTGTCACTTTTTTAGTACTTTGTCCCCTTTCACTCTAAAATTTCCCATATTTTCTCTCCTAATTTTATCACTTTTATGTTTCAATTTTTTCTCTCTAATATTACCCCTCCCCTGTGTGTGTTGGCAGAAAGGGATGGTATTAGATTGTCTATTTGTCACAAACAAGCAGTTTTAAACTTTAGTTCTATTTATTTTTATTTAAATTTAGGTTAGGGAGGGTTATTAGATTAAAATTTTAATTGATTTAATTTAAATTATTTTAATTTTGGAACTTATTTTTTTTATTTTATGTTTTAAGTTTATTTATGCTTTTTCAACAAAAAAATTATAACAAATATTCACTTTTATATTAAGTTCATATTATAGCCTTCAAAAATCTTCAAAATTTAGATTTGAAAAATAAATGGTGTGGGGGTGTTTCAAGGGGCGTTGATTCCAAAAAAAAGTATCCATTCTGCTCTAGCTCTTTTAGTTTCTGAGATAATTCAATTTTTTAAAAAATGGTGAAAGTGCCACTTCTCAATAATTCGTTGAAAAAATGTAAAAAAAACAAATTTGAACGAAACCAACAGCTGTTCTCAATTCGAATCATCTTTCTCTATCTAGAAATGAAATTTCATTTAAATCGGAGTTAAAAAATATCTGACCCGAAAAAAATCTTCAAAATTTTGAAAAACTTTGATTTGAAAAAAAATGGTGTGGGGGTGTTTCAAGGGGCGTTGATTCCAAAAAAAAGTATCCATTTTGCTCTAGCTCTTTTAGTTTCTGAGATAATTCTGTTTCACGTATTTTTACTTTCCCGCTACTTATACGATATAATATAGAAATTTATATCGTGGCTTTAAATTTTCGAAAATATCGAAATTATGGCAAAAATATTGTCGTTTTTCACTTGTTTGTTTATTCTTTTATATTTTGAATCTTCTAGCATCTTTTATAAGATTTAGTGAGGGAAAGAGGTAACAATAATTAAAAATAAAAGTACAAACACCAATAAAAAGAAAAAGAGTGCATGGGAAGACATTCACAGCAGATGAATTTATTCGAATAATTTACTAAATTTTGTTTGTAGTTATTGTTTTAGGTTTTTGAATTACACAATTTGTGCCTTATTTTCAGTTTTAATTCGTGTACGGGAACAAAGCGCACAATTGCCCAACTAAAAACATAATAGGGTATGCAAAAAATGCAGTTGAAGAAGGAGAAAGCGATGAAACAGCGTGAAATTTTTCGGACTGG
This sequence comes from Neocrepidodera transversa, assembly GCA_963243735.1. NCBI lineage: Eukaryota > Metazoa > Arthropoda > Insecta > Coleoptera > Chrysomelidae > Neocrepidodera > Neocrepidodera transversa. Next base: position 17,904,134 of record OY725354.1, on the reverse strand, counting down.
ACGAGGCGCTCCACCAGCTCTACCGAACTGCAAAGCAAAAGACATCGCATTATGGTTGCTGAACGAATTTGTGCTCTAGCCAATTTTGTACATATTTTGCAGACCGAGGGTTAGCTAAGACCATGTAGATCCCCAGTATTGTCTTGTACCTTAAATTTTGTAAAATATTACATACTGAAAGCTATTTAAATTTTTTATTACCTCTTTTCTGCTCCAACAGCGTAATGCAGTGAGCCCTTGCAATTCTGGCGAAATTCCACGACCCCTACTATGAACAACTAGATCTTCACTTACCAATTCCTCGATATATGCCTTATCGGGGCTTTATTGAATCTATACTTCTTTTTAAATTCAATGTCTCACATAGGTCAATTTGTTTTATAGTTTTTACTCCGACGAACAGGAATTAAATTAATTGCATTTATCAAATTAGTTGCATGTATATTGATAAATAAATTAAAGGATTTCAAAATAAAACTGAATAAAAGTTATTTGAAAAAGTTAGGTTAAAATACGGTTAAAGTAGGGAACAGCCTGTTGTAAATTTAACAAAGTTACAAAGCCTTTAAAAGAGGTTTGTAATGCTAATATACGTTTATGAATAATAATTTTTGGTGACGGCGCTTTAAGTCTGTTGTAAGAGGTTTGTAACTTTTAATGAATAAGGCTGTAAATCTATATTAATATGCTGAAATCTTCCTTCTGGAATTTAAAAAAATTTTATACGTGCTTTTGTATGTTTATGAACTTTTGCTTTTTGGCAGTTAATGCAACATTTTGACCATAAGTATATTTCTTTGTTTTTTGTTGGCCAAAAATATCTAGAAAAAATATCTCAGCAACCAGTATATGTAATTTTGAAAAAATACTATAACGCAAAAGAAAATTTCCTTTATCTTTTATTATTTGATTTCTGCTTTTTTAATCTCTTTGTTTAGTTATTGTTCTGTATTAGTTTTGTGTGAGCTGAAAATTTCACTGAAAAATTATCCCGAATTTATAATATTCCTATTTAAAATCACATTTAAAAGTAAATATTTTAAATATCTGGTCCAATATATTTATTATTTCTCAACCAAATATACAAGATTCAGCTTGAAGTAATGTATGTTGCATAATATACATTAAAGCACAGAAACTTATATCGTAGCGACATCTTAAAAGAATACCCGAAATCATGTGTAATGTATGTTACATAACGATAAATAATCTTAATAAATTGTATCCCCACATATAAGGCGATAATTTAGACTTGGCAACATCCGTTTAATTTTTTACGGTTTTGATGCTTTACTATTCTGTCTATTTTTGGTTTTTATGACGTTCTACGGGTTTGATCGATTGGCGCTTTGATAAATTGGGATTATGATAATATAGCGTTTTGTTTTAATACTTTTCTGAGTTTATAAGACTTTGGTCTATTGGTATTTTGATAAAATAGTGTTTTTATATTTTACGTTTTTGATGTATTAACTATTTGAAGTTTTAACGTTCTGATTTTTTAGTTTATTGATATTTTATTAATTTAATAAAATATCTAACTGATTCGTTAATATTTGTTGTAATACGATTCGATTCTTTACGGTTTTGATAAAATATCATTTTGCTATAATAGATGTTTGATTTTTTAATAATTTGATATAATAACCTTTTGAAAAAGTATCAGTTTGTTCTTTTAAATTCTGCTAAATTGTGCCCTCCCTAATTACGCCACTTAAATTCAGAGAAAGATCGAACGCTGTTATTGATTAGTTAGCTTTGTTTATGGATCTGCTCTCTGTCTCCCTCAAGCAAGACGATAAAATTATCTTACCAAAAATATATTCTAATCTTGTTAAAAAAAATGAAGCCACATCAGGCCATATTTCAAAGCAATGAGATATATTTAAATTCTCATCCGATCACGTGCATATGAGGTTACTGGGTTGAGGTAAAATAGCCTAACCGCCATATAAATGAATTATTGTCAGTAGATAGAACGTCCTTTAACTTTAACGGTTCTGTAACTAACGACAATGACGTTTAGATTGTGACAATTGTACAAGAAATCAACTTGTTAAATTTTATTCTAAACGTCATCACCTTTAGTTATTGAATCTTTAAAGTTAAAGGACGTTCTATCTACTGACAGTTAGTCTTTTTAATAAAAAGTGAATAGTGCGTTTTAGCAGTGATTTGCTTATTATGGATAAAGTATTTGCAGTGATACAAAATGTTTTGCCTGAGTAGATAAACTAAGACAGTTCTGGCAAACTTATTGATATTAACAAGGCATTTGACTGTGTTGACACTCTATCTCCGTTATTAGTAGCCAGATTTAAACAGGACAAACGGCATTGTATTAAAAATGTGACGTACAATAAATGGTTAAACTAAAATCATGCGCAGAAGCGAATACTAAAAGGCCGTTTGTCCTGATTAAATCTGGCTACTAATAAAGGAGATAGAGAGTCAACACAGTTAAATGCCTTGTTGAGATCAATAAGTGGACCAAAACTGTCTTAGTTTATCTACTTGCCTGTAATAATTTCTTTTTACAATTAATAAATGCGCGAAAAAATAACCCTTACAGTTCACGTTAATTTTGCTTAGTTTTATTCAAGTTTATATAACTGATTCAAACGTAGTTATAGGTTAATAATAATGATAATATAAAATCCAATATTTCATTGGTTGGTCCTTCGATTATTGGTTGATGTTAACACGTCAATTGCCGTAGTAAATTATCCCAAACTAATATCGATTTTTAATCATATTTGTTCAATATAACGAAATTTGTAGGGATTTTCCCCTACATGTTGTCAGTCACTTTAGACATTGACATTAAATTATGATTTGAAGTCATTTGTTAACAAGGTTCATAAATGTTTTAATTGTTTGCGATTGTTGACAGTTATTTTTCGTTAAACCATTATTTTTGTTTTCTTCTTGGAGAGGTTACTAGCTGAGAGATCAAGAAGCAATGGATTATTAAACATCAAGCCAATAATCAAGTTTCACCTTATATTTTTAATATCGAGTTTTTATTTATACATAGTTTCATTTAAAAAAAATAAATACTTAAATTTCAAAATGTATTTAGAACGTTAATTGGAAAATATTCTCTATAAAATTGTGTAGGCGATTTTTCCGATTGCTTTTTCTGTTGGTTTATGATCTGTAAACACTTCAAAATCGATTGATTCAAGCATATATCGAAAATGTTTGATTGATACGAAAATAGCAAGTTCTTTATCAAAAACACTATAATTAAGTTTTTTTAGAAAAATATGCTATAGGTTGTTTAAAGTTATTAATAGTTTGCTCTAATACACCACCTATGCATGAATTACTTGCATCAATGGGTAAAGATAATTTATCGCCATCTTTTTTGGATGTACTAAAAGAGAAGCTTTAATAAGCACTTTTTTCGTATTCCTCAGGGCAATTTTCTATATTTATTTTTGTTTACATAAGTAACAAATTCGTGTAAAGGACAAATACTATGAGCAAAATTTGGAAATTTGGTTTTTGGTATTCTATTATTCCTTTGGCATTGTCTTCTGAGTATAACATTCCTGTAGAATAATGTAACCTAAGAAGTTACATTTTTCTCCCATTTTTCCTTCTTAATTTTGACACTTTTTAAGTACTTTTTTTCTCTTTTCACTGCAAAATTTCCCCTCTTTTCTGTGCCAATTCTATCATTTTCTTGTTTTAATTTTTTTCTCTCTAAAATTACCACTGTTTTCTTTCTTAATTTTGTCACTTTTTGTGTATTTTTTTTATCACTTTTCTTTCTGAATTTTGGCACTTATAAAGTACTTTTTTCCATTTTCACTTCAAAATTTCGTCTCTTTTATTGCTTAATTTTTCTACTTTTTTTCTGTCTAAAATTCTACCTTTATACAAAACCAACATTGCAAAAATAGAAATGAACTTATAGTGCCTACGGTGACTAAATTAATTAATTAGGAGAAGAGTAGGTCTTCTATATTATCAAGCGACTTTGTAAATTGTTTTTGGCATAAGCATTTTACTGAAAGTGAACAAACATACCTTTGACAACTTCCAAACTTTACTAAGCCCCCTTTATTAGTTAAATTAGTCTATGGGTCACATTATGTATAGGGTATTTAAAAATTTCACTCTTTTATATCTATTAGATGTATACAGTCATCCCTACATCGCAAGCTAGAACTGAAATCGATTATATATTGAAATAATAAACTCCTAATAAATTGTAGTTTACCTTTCTGATTAGCTAGAAGTCATTTCATTAGGGTTGGGTTCAATGGGTTCAAGTACCTAGATAACAAAATAAGTTAAAATATACAATTTATCTTAATTTTTTTTTTAATTTCTTTTTTTTTAACTTTTACTTCCAGCTTGTATTGTTTTTGCTACTTTCTTATAACCATGCTTCTGCTTTTTAAGTATTCCCCCAGTATCTCATAATTTTATTCATGAAATGAAAATAGTTTTATTTTACCTTTTTTTATATTTTTATTACTCCTGCAATCTTGTTTTACATTATTCCAATTCCATACATCTAATTACCTACTAACAAGTTCTTTTCTATCTATGAAAATCAAATTTTTTTTCTGACCGTTATATTTTTTGAACTTCTTTTTATAACCTTTTTTTTCTATCTTTTTTTCTTTTTTTCAAAATTTTTATTTACATATTTACATATTAACAGCCTTATTTACCTTTTTCAAAAAAAAAACTTTTTTTTTTATTTTTAAATTTTTTTTCTAGAAACATTAACAATAATTGTTTTTATTGGTATACTTTCGTTTTTTTCTATTTTTTATAATTAATAACTTTTGATAAATTATTGTGACATATCTTTTACAAAAGGTACCCGCACCAAATACATTGATTTTGGGACTCTGTCGATTTTCTTTAAATTTTAATATCTTATTATATAGGTCAAAAGAAGCAACTTTCATATGGACTACAACTTTACACCTATACACGGTGAGTCATTATATTTTGATCAAGTTAATCAAATAAAATCACTAAATCTACATTTCTTCTGACTTTTATACTATAAAGACAGCAGCATTCACACAAAATTAACTTATTTAATTTTTTTAATAGATAGCAATTAGCCTTTATGTACTTCAAACATTTATCAGGGTGGAATGGTATCCCAATTTATATTTTTATTAATAAAAAAAATGTGCAATTTTGAAAGAACGAATATCACATACGAAAATCTAATGCATAGTAGGCTGATGTCAAAGTAGCCATATTTGACAGATTTATGCTGCATTGTAGATTGGTAATGTTTGTACATTTATATATTTAATTATCTGTTAGCGTGCAGAGATCATTTTTACTAATCATATAAATATGGTGTTTTGTTATATTTGTAATAGAAATAATCCTGTGCCTTGTGTAATGTTGGATATGGAAATGGAGGAGAATGAACAAGAAAGAAGAGTTCAAACTGCAAAATTACACAGAACAAGATTTTCTCTTCCTGATATTCCGTTTCAACCTAATTCTAAGCTTTGTTTAAATTGTTATAGAAGACTATCTAAAGATTTTGAATTAGAAAATAATCAAAATGCAATACCAATGGAAATTATTGTTCAGAAAGGTACGAGTGAGAAATGCTTTATTTGTAAGAGAAATGCTCGTAGTCGGTTATCACTGAATGCACGGGTAGACTTTTTTATGAAAACTAATGTTTTTGTACCTAGTGATATCAGATGCTGCAATAATCATTTGAACGAAAAGGATTTAATTCAATTACGTTTTTTAGAAAATAATCTTTCTATTCCAAGTAGAGTTATTATCGAGGGAGCAGAAATAATAAAAAGTTTAACATCTCTAACAAAAGCTAATTTTCGCGAGGTGTATGCATCATGTCCTGCAATTATTGTATATGGCCGTCAGCGATCCATCTCTAAAAAAGATTTAATGACGTTCTTAATTAAAATTCGCCAAGGTTTATCTGACGATTTTCTGAAAGTGATTATGAAATATTCCTCGAGACAGTGCGTTAATCTCAAGATAAAAACTGTTAGACTAAGCTTAATGCAGCAATTTGTTCCTAATAACATATGCTTTCAGTGTCCTGAAGTTTTAAATCGGAATGAATTTATTGCAAGACATATTTCCCTATTTGCTAATACGCTGTACAACCCTGAACCCGATAATCCAAAGTTAATTTTATGTGCTGATTGCATCTATATAAAAGCCCCAAAGAGTTCGCATTTTAGGATTCAAAGACAGTCCTATTCTAACCACAAAAAACATACTTTATTAAAAACTGGTCTTATTGTCGCACCTGATGGCTACATTGTAGATATACATGGTCCATACTTTTGCGACGCAAGAAATAACGATGCAGCTATATTATCACATAATATGCGGGAAGACGGAAATAGTCTACGAGGTTGGATAAGAGATGACGACATATTCATTGTGGCTCGGGGTTACAGGGATGCTGTAGAGTTCTTAGAAAGTTTAAATATTCAGTGTGAAATGCCACCCACTCTTCCTAGAGGAAGAAATCAATTTACGACCGAAGAGACAAATAAATCCAGATTGATAACGAAAACTAGATGGATCGTAGAATCACGAAATTCCCATTTAAAAGGAATATTCAAGATGTTTAAAAATATGGTCCCATTAGAACATTGTATTAATCTCCAGGATTTCTTAAAAATTGCATGTGCCTTTATAAACAAGTTTCATGAACCAATTCAGATGAATGATGCAAATAATGAAGTAGCAAGGAGAATGTTAAATATAGTTAGAGAAAATGAAAATATAATGCAGATCAGGTGTTTTAACGAAAATCTCATAAGAAGAAGAGGAGGCGACCCATGGATGACCGCAGAAGAAATTCAGGGTTTTCCCAGATTATCTTTGGAATTATTGAGGTATAAAACTTTTGGTGTTTACCAAGTAAAGTTAGCTCCAGCTTATATCCAAGATACTTCTAATCGCGAAGCTAATAATGAATTCATAATCTAGTATCAACTTTTAGAACCCACTCTTATTAGGGCTAAGATATACTCAAGATTTACGTTGGTTACTAAGCATACAATTTTTATTGAATTTAATCAAATACTAGAAGATCCTATAGTCAGCTACTATTGTATGTGTAAAAGTGGAGCACGAACAATAGGTATGAGAAACTAATTCAGTTTTGCTTCAGATTTATTACTTTATCGTTCAATTTCTTATAGCCTACCTTTAGTTGACGTTAATGTTATGATTTATGTCACATTTATTTCATGTTACAGTTAACAATTATTCATTAATTTTTTGTTAAGTTGGAAAATAGTTTAATTAATATAAACACTTTAATTAATCTTAGTTTCTTTGATTACTGAGATAGTATAAATAAATACTTAAATAATATACCTATATACCTATAAAATGGGTGTCCCAAAGGAAGTTGTTTCATTTAATTAAACAATATTCTGAAAAAATAAATACCTACTAGTCCACCGTATCATATTTGAAGTCAGTGATACATACTGACTGATTTCTAACACTAAAAATGTAGATTTATTTATTTTTATTTAATTAACTTGATCGAAATATAATGACTCACCCTGTATAGCTGCAAAGTTATAGTCCATAAGAAAGTTGCTTCTTTTGACCTATATAATAACATATTAAAATTTGAAGAAAATCGACAGAGGCACAAAATCAATGTATTTGGTGCGGGTACCTTTCTGACATCCCTTGATAATTCTTTTTTTTTTCATATGTTTTTTCCTCAAAATAATGTGACCAACCAACCCCCGGTATACTATCTTTATTTTTTTAGCAATTTCTAATGGTATTTTGTCTCGTCTTATTAAGTTTGTTTCCAGGAATTTTAGAGAGATAATCAAAACATATTATATTTAGTGTGTTCTGATTATCTAGTTAAAGTCAAGTTGTTTTTCCCAAAAGACATTCATCTGTCGGTACCTATTTCTACAATGGATATGATACACACTTGAACCATTTAAAACGTCCCAATTTAAATTACAAAAATTAGAAGGTTGAAATATTAGAAAATAATTCTTTTCACGCCTAGATAATGACGTAAAATGTTTACGTCATAACTTGGCATTGAAAAGGGGGTTCGCAACCCAGAGAAGGATCAGTCAAAAATTAAACTCAAACTACCAACACGTCACCGAAGATCCTGTATCCATCCAGCGTCGAGACGCCGATGCCTATTGTTTATCAACAAACAGTTGGGTTTTACTCCTTCAAAGTCCATTCTCACAAATTAAACTACGAACGCCATTAGCAGAGGTTACAATATTCGACGCCATTCCACGACGCTACGCTCTTCGTCCCGACGCTAAATATTTCGGCGTCTACTCATTTTTACATCTCTCAACGTAAACGACTATTTCTTCACTTCGTTGGGTTTATTTTACCTTCGTAAAAATCAGAATAAGTAGTTTCATATTTTAATTCGCCAACTTTTTATAGTCCCTGAGCCAAAGGTTAAATACGTATCGACTGAAACAGCTTATAAGTTTTCCATCTTTCGTGGGTTCGCGGGGGGGGGGGTGTCATTTATCAGTTAATAATACCATCCTAAATAACAACTTTTATCATATATTTTTGTGTCAATCGCATTATCTTTTTCTAAATTATGGTCCAACGAGTATTCAGTCTGAACATAAGGGATGCATCGCTGGTATTGATCCGGTCGCATTCTAGTAGGATTGTCCATACAAAAGATGGTATCACTGATATCCAACAACAGTAATAAAAGATGATGATATTGCAGATATCCATTAAAAGAGCAATATTGCCAATAATGTAGAGAGAGACAGTGCACATAATCCGATAACATTTACGGTATTTACTTAAAGTTATTAGAGAGTTTTCGCAAATAACTTAACGTAAGGCGCTATTAGCGTTAACGTTATTTACGTAGTGTTTTGGTCGTTAGCGTCATATGATTTTTTTTAGTTTTCGCACAGGCGAACGGTAGAATTAGAAGTATTAAAAAAGAAGAAGAAATTTAACGTCACATTACGACTACGTTGAATTTTCGTTTATTACGTATTGTTTTGAAGAGTTATGGAAGATCTACTTGAAATAGCGGCTTTAGGTGGCATAAATAATGATGATTTAGAAGATGCAATTCTTTATGATTTAATTATGGAACGACGTCCTCGATTACGACAAATGCAGTATGGCCTATTTAATCTGGACTTATTAAGTGATGAAGAGGTCAAATTAAATTTTAGATTTGAAAGACAAGATTTACATCGCTTAGTTGAGGCATTAAGAATTCCAAATGAAATAAGAACCGAAAATAGACATGCAGTAAGCGGTAAGTTTACTTTAATAGTGTAACCGTCCACCTCATGCCTGTTTATCTCATGAAAAAGGCGATACAATGTAACAAACCGATGGCCATTTTCTAATATTTTAACATTCTAACTTTAGTAATTTAATATTTTTTCAAATGGTTCAAGTGTCTTATCGGTTGTAGAAACATGTACATACAGACAGATGAATGTCTTTTGGGAAAACAACTTGACTTAGATAACCAGAACACATTATATCTTTTAAATCATAAAATTTTTTTGAAATAGCTATACATTATACACGCATACATACATGTTTTTGTATTTTTAGGATCCACAGGTTTATGTATTTATTTAAGAAGGCTCGCATATCCCAACAGATTAGTTGATTTGGAGCATTTTTTTGGATTATCTGGACCTTTCTTATCTGATATAATGCAAAGCATGATTAACATTATTTTTGTTAATTGGGGTCATCTACTAACCAATCTTAATAATTTAAGATGGTTGAATTTTCAAAGACTAGATAGATACGCCCAGGTTTGTTATTTTTCTCATAAAATGTATTTAATATATTTAAAACAATAATATTTACTTTTAGGCTATAATAAACAAAGGTGGTGCTATAAATAATTGCTGGGGTTTTATTGACGGCACTATACGGCCAATATGTAGACCATCTGAAAATCAAGAACACTATTATTCTGGACATAAACGAGTACATTGTGTAAAATATCAATCAATAATTTGTCCAGATGGAATAATAAGTAGTTTAATGGGACCGTTTCAAGGTAGACGTCATGATTCTGGCATTTTTCGGCAAAGTAATGTATATGAACAATTGCAAGAATGTGCTACTTTTCCAGACGGTGCTCAGTTTGTTATATATGGGGACCAAGCCTATGGGATAAGAGAATTGTTACTACGCCCATATGCCAACAGACAGCTAACGCCTGAACAGCAGCTTTTTAACAATTCTATGTCACAACAAAGACAAGCAGTAGAGTGGGGTTTTGGAAAAATTGTAGCAGAATTTGCTTTTTTGGACTTCAAAAAAAATCAAAAATTATTGTTACAGGATGTTGGTGCAATGTATTCAACTGCTACAATTTTGATAAATTGTCATACAACTTTGTATGGAAGTCAGACTTCCACTTATTTTAATTTAGATCCACCTACGTTAGAAGAATACTTACAATAAAAATTGAACACAGTTTAATGGCTTTTATTTAAAGTGCTTTATATTAAGTGAACAAATCGTGTGACTGATTATATTTTGTAAAGTAGGAATTTGGAAAGTTTGAAAAAAATAGCTTTAAGAATCTAACTTTTTTATTAACAAATCAATCATTTTTTTTTGTTGTTCTATCAACATTTGTTGATTGTTATTATTAGTTTTTTCTAAAAAAAATTTTTCCTCTTCTAATTTCATTTTAAATTTTCTCTCTTCTTTTTCCAATTGAAATCTTTCTTCATCCAGCTGCATACGCCTCTCTTCCAAATCTAATTGCCTTTTTTTAAAGTCACGTTCTGTGGCATTTCTCTCTTCGACGAAATTTAATGCAGACTTTCTCACAGCTCTTAATTTAGGCATTTTCAGTTTATTGGGTTCTAAATTAAATTGATATAATTACTTATGTGATAACACTAACAGATCAACATGCAGGATATTCCATTCAAAATAAACATATACTTACTTGCAGTATCACTTGTAGGTGGAGGATTCTCATTTGTTATTGCAGCTGCAGATTCCTGCTGAATAACAATTTCTGGAACGAAAGAGATTTCTTCATTTTCTATCTGAGAAATGCAATAATCATGCATATTTACTTCACCTATGCTCGTTTCATTCTCTACAATATAAATTTAAATTTTTAGTAAAACATTCATGAGTTAAAAAAATTGCTTATAAGATGCCATGCTTCTATTCCAAGTAAATTTAAATTTTCATAATAAACCACTGTTTTTTATAAAAATTGTATTTTATTTTCCAATCAATGCATTTCAATATTAATAATGCCAAAGAAGATAAACTAATTATCTTCTGTGGTAATGCCAACAAGACGGAACATATAGATCACATTGAAAAGTGTTATTGGGGTAAAAAACCACTATATTTTTACCCCAATAACACTTTTCAATTTCAGTAATGCCACAAGAAGAAACATATAGATCACATAATAAACAATAGCTCAATATCTCACCTTCGATGACAACAGTATCATCACTAACTTTTTCCTGGTAAAAAGCTGCTGAAGTTGAAGCTCTATGCTCTTTACCCAGAATTATAATTCTGTTGTTACGTGAAACAACTTTCGTCTTCTTTCCTTTAATTGGGGTATTTAATTCTCTACAAATGTCCGTAATTTCTTGTAATAAAGAATCTTTTTCGGAATAAATTTCTTCTATACCTGATCTAAAAATTATTATATTTAATTAATATACTACTATATACATACTACACTTGATTACTTATAACAATTTGTACATACTTTCCAACATCTGCTGCATCTTTCTTCCTCCAAACTTCCAGCATTAGATGTAGGTGGTCTTTTAGGCTTCTCACAGTAAATAATTTACCAGTCAGAACCTGGACAGCATCTTGAATATCCTTCCACTTTTCCACATCCTTTAGTGGGTTTACATTTACAACTTCTCGCAGAAGTGCCAGGTCGTCATCTGATGTGAATCGTACTCTTTTTGGTACGTTTTCCTTGTTCTATAAAAAGAAGTAATTGAATAACTTCTGGAAAATTTAAAAACTACGTGAACTTACCATTTTTTTTACGAACGGGAGTTCTTTTCAATCAACTAACTAATCTAACTACACTATAAAAATGTCTATAAAAAAAAATAAACTTAAAAATAAAACTTAAAACACAACTATTAAATACGCTACAGATGCGCCAACATTATACTCTCGGCAAACCTAAAAAGTTACCAGATGAGACAAAAAGTTACTAAATTTTACGTAAATAGGGTTTACCTTAACCGTCCCTTATTTGCGTCGGGCGCTATCGCAATTAGCGTTCCCCTTATTTGAAATAGCAATTGCGCATGAGCAGATGTCAAGTTAACGTTGACGGTATTAGCGCCTCACGTTATCGGAACTTGCGAAAACTCTCTATTAAGAACTTTTTGTACATATTCGTTGATAAAAGTTCCCGGTTTGGGTATTCGTTGGAAGGAGTTTTTATAAGCTCGAAACAGGCTATTTACAATTTATTTATTGTCAACACAATTGGTTAATTTATAATAAATACAGTCATTATGATGGTGGTTAGGTTTTCCAGTTGTCCGGTTTTCCCTATACCTTTTATGCCAAATGGCGCCATCATTCTTCAGTAAATTTTCTTAATGAATAAATAATTTCTTGAGATTTTTGTGTTTGGATTTATGTTCACTTGTCACCAAACTTTAAAAGAATTTCTGGGGTTATTACAATTATTAATAATAATGCTATTATTAACTACGAAACACAACGTGGGTCCTAATTTAACAATACTAGACGAGCATGTATATTTGGTGATAAATTTGAGTACGGAAGTTTCTTACCGAAATGGCCATCGGTTTTTGTTACTTTGTACTCGCCTTTTTCATGAGATAAACAGGCCAGGGGGTGGGAGGTCACAATAAAAATTTTTCTAACTTGATTAATAATTTTTTTTTCCAAATCTCGCCATTTACCTTATGGTCTAAGCTACATAAAAATACAAAGTATAAGGTACATGCAATATTTATAGCTAGAGGTTTCATTAGCTTTCCCGTGGCCAATCTGCCAACGCGCTCAGGAAGATTAAAGCAGGGGCGGGCGATGAAAAATGATAAATTTAATAAAAAAAAATGATCAACTTCACGGACAAAAATTATATAAATATCAAGTATTTGTTATTAAAAAATGCGGAAAATTATTGGTAGACAATTTCGTGAAAGAGAAAGGACCGGCAGACTGCAACAAAGTGACCTTAATATATGTGAAAAAAAAGATAAACCTCATGATTAAAAATTATTGTTAACTAAAATGTATGCTGAATGGCAGAAAAAAAGTTCCATAAATGTTGATTTAGAACATCTTATATACCAATAACTATCAATAAATTCTTTAATATCAAATTTTTTAACAATAAACTATGTTTATAAAATTCAAACAACATAATAGTATATTATACACCAAGGTCGAGAAGTAATAAGTTGCGAGGCTGAGATAAATCTTCTCTACCGTGGTTTATATATTATTTTTTCCACTACTTGAACATTTAATCATTTTTACAATGATATTTTTTGGGTTTTTTTGGGTATATATTTAAAAATAATTTAATGGAAAAGAAGCAGTTTGTGAAAACAATTGAATGGGAATATTCAATAAATTAAATTGACATTTCATTACGTTAATTGCACTGTGAATTTTAAAACTTTCAAATAACGATGAAGACATGAAGAATTTGTTTCATATTTGACACTTAGATTCGAAAAACTATTAATCAAAATATTTATTACATAACCTTAAACTTTTTCAAACGAAAATATATTTGATAAAGAATTACTTACCTCTATTTCATTTGATTAGGTCGAAAATTGACTTTAAATTATACTAATTCAAGAGAAAGTGCTTATTTGCAGTCGAATTTTTTATAATAATTTAAAAACAAACTCTTTTGACAAACGCAATGACAGATGCGTATAATTAATTTGAAAGATTTCCTAAGATCGCCTACCTCTGACATCACGTTTAGTCTTCAATTGTTTTCATTATCTACTACTAGTAGTGTAACCTCCCACCCCCCTGGCCATTTATCTCATGAAAAAGGCGAGTACAAAGTAACAAACCGATGGCCATTTCGGTAAGAAACTTTTATACTCAAATTTATCATAAAATATACCTGATCGTCTGGTATTGTTAAAGGACCCAGTTGTGCTGTATTTTTATTCGTTATAGTAAAGTTTGCTGCAAGTAAAAAAATAAAACGCTGAAAAACCTTCAAATCGTATATTCCGTAATTTCAACCTTTTATGATAATTACAAAAATCAAAACCTTGAAACATTATTTACTCTTTACTCTATTTGTATGTGAGGACCCCTCACAGAGACCCGCCACTGGGTGGACGAAAGAGAAGACATTTGTCACATTTTACCAATTTGTATTTTGTGTTTGTGTAATTATTTTTATATTTCTGTTTGTTTCTATTTTATAACCTTTTTAATTGAGTGATTTGAAATCACGTGTATTTACTATGGTCAATAATGTCCTAATCATTCAGGTAGGAAGATGGAATGCCCGCGGGTCTATTGCCGTCTGCGACATCCCTCATTGGGAAAATTTCACGGGGAGGGGAGATCACATTGCCTCCTACCGTCCCAAAATAATTAATTCTTTTTTTGTTTAAAAGGGACCGTACCTTAATAGACATAGTAACAATCTTGACCAACTCATAAAAACACAAGATTTTCTGTGTAATGTATTGTGTATTGTTGTAATTGGCAATGATACTCCTGACTTAACCCTTCCGAACACACAACGGCGCGCCGCTGTGAACGGTCAATTAAACAAATGGTTTATTTGTCCGGACGCAAATTAAATATGAATTTTCTTCCCCGGATTTGGAATTGGGGGTGTTTTTGAGACATTTTATTTAGATAGATATTTTTATTTTGTAACGAATTTTGGATTATTTTTCTTTACTTATTTTCTCTTTGGTTTTATGGGCAGTTGTTTTCTATACGATAGGCAAAGGCCTACAAATAATTATTACGGGGTCGAAGTTGGCGGTAGACACAGGTCTACAAAATAATTGTTGTTTTCGTCGATGGGTATTTTTAAAGGAACTGTTTTTTTCTCTCTGGCTGGTTTTTTATTTATTCTTTCTCGAAGCGAAGCGTAATTACTGTTAGATAGTTTAGGCGATGGTAAAAATTTTCAGACTGATTTTATTTCTCATTTTATGCCCTTTTATACCCAGAAATTATCTCATTTCGTGACGTAGGCATTGTAACTGCGTAGTGAGAATCTACCCTCTTGCGACTCGTAATCGCCAATTTGTTTATGTTATCGTAGATAACTGCATTCCTGAGGACAACTTTTTAGCTATTTTGAGTCTTTTACGAATTTTAAGAGAAATATTTGAAGAGTAAATTTTATACAGGGAAAAATAAAATTAGAATTTATAAGTAAAATAATTCTACGGAAATAGAAAAATATAGGAAAAATAGTAATTAAAAATGGAAATTAATAAGAGATTCAGTGACCTAGGGTAGGAACGTTTCAGTAGATAATCAAAAATTATCTACTTGTAGGAGAGAAATTTAACTTCTGGACTCGAACACAGCATAAATGACATCTTCTAATACTAGTAGTGGAAAAAATTATTTATGCCATCAAACCTTTTTAATAATTGAATAATAATTAACTTATAAAAAACAGTCATACAGGGTATTTCATTATAATATATATAGATGTATACAGTAAACTTTTTTATACAGTATGCACTACCATTTCAGTAAAAAAAAATTAAATTCACTTCCGGAATAATTACAAGCAATGTTGCCAATGGATGAAAATAAAAAAATCCTCTCTTTAACTTAAAACTATCCGAATTGGTCCGAAATTATTTGATTTTTTTATGTAGTTTCCCAAACGTTTATTTGACTCTTCGATAATTCTCAACTTATACCAGTGGAATAGACTTTAGTGTCGGTTTTCATTGTGTAGTGGTTACAGTGTTGTCATTGTTTATTTTTGTATTTTGTCTTAATTCTCAACTTGTTTCAATTAAATATAGGGTGGGATTGCAATGAGAAATAAAATTTTTTTCGCTAGATAGAGATAACCACAATATAGAAGTTTATTTATAATCAAAAAATGATTCAAAATAAATAAAATAAAAAATAATAATTATGTAACAGAAAAAATCCGAGAGTTCATATAATTTTATGGTTTTCGTATTCACCCTATTACCAGGATTATATATTTTTTTATACACAACGATACCGCATCCATAAAAAAAGTGACTTAAATCCAATAATCCAGTCAATAAATAATCTGGAATATGATAAACGACGAGATGTAGTAATCATGATTGATATACGAACAGCTCGTTGTATTGCGTTAACAGTAAGGGGCTTGAATAACGCCGTGCGGTGGTGTGAATAGTTCAAGTTCCAACCCTCGGAAGCAATTATTCCAAATGTTAGTGTTCGGGTAAATGTACAACGTAATCGGGATTTGCTCACGTCGAAAATTTGAAACAGTTGTGTGTTTGGATTGAATATTCTTTAAGGCTAATCCTGGTCGATCCAGCAAAATGAATTCCCTCGGTCAAATAACTAGCTTATTTTTACGTTTTATATAGGGTGAGTTACGAGGAACTGCACATACTTCTAGCATAAGCAGAGGTACCTTAGGAGATTATCAAATGACAATTAAAAAATGTCTTCTTCGTTTCGTTATTAATATACAGGGTAGATTATGGATTTTGACCAAAACAATGTTTGATCATATCTTTCTCTCTCAGTGCGGGAAAGTTGGTCTTTCATAGGCAAAAAGAGTGCGGGAAAACCGTGATTCGGACAAGCTTTTAGGAAAAAATGTAAATTGTATTAACCTAGTTTTCTCATTTGTTTGAGAAAAAATCAGGTGCAATTATTTTAATCGGAATGAAATGAACAAACCCATAAATTAAGAAATAAAATAAACAGTTTTTACAAAACGGAACAAAGAAAAAAATAATTTAATAAACACTACGGTTTTAAGATGTTCAAACTGAAATCAATCTGTCTCAATGCACTTTTCTTGTCGAATATTTAAATGTATTCAGAAGAATAAGACACAAAGTCGTACCACAATATATAATAACAAATTTAAAAATAGGTTAAGCGGCGACATGTTTCGGCCTCATCAGGCCTAAAAACAAAAATTACACTGAAGGATATTGTAACAATACTCACGAGTAAATAAAAACTTACATGATTGTAACAAGTGTAATTTTTGTTTTTAGGCCTGATGATATCCTGATGAGGCCGAAACATGTCGCCGTTTAACATATTTTGAATTTTGTTATTATATGTATATTGTGGTACGACTTTGTGTCTTATTCTTCTGAATACCTATTAGCACATTTTAGTATAATTTGGTTTACCTCATTTAAATGTGTAATGTACTTTCTAACTGTCAAATGGCCATTTCTAATAATATTGCAACAGTGAATAAGTCTATCAAAGAGCTGTATTTAAATTTTTTGCGTAAACCAGCTCTTTTTGACAATCCCTAGCTGAGCGAAAAACAAAGTCACACCGGTTTCTCCAGTGGAACTTAATATAAATATTATGAAATATCGACTTAAAAGTACTATGAGCTTAAATCAAAATTCTGTTGCACCACGTTAAAAATTGTAAATATTAGCCAAGATCAAAATTAAGTTCGATAAACTTGGCAACGCTGGCACCATTTAATCGTAAGCTCAAAATTTCTTTTTGTAACATTTTCCACCCTGACTAGTTTTCGGTGGTAATTTGAATGAATGTATTTGATTGGATGCTAAAAGATAGTGGGATGATGTGTGTGTGTATTACCACTTGACATTTGTCATCCTTGTTTGCAATTTGCACATTACTCATTGTCAATCAACACAACAAATAAAATAATATTTAATATGGAAGGTGATAAAAAAAGAGTAAATTATAAATTATACCAAACCTGGCAAAAAACCTTTTCTCACATAAAGTCTCAAAATAATTGTTGCGATTATAAATGTGACGAGGAATTTGTATCGCATTATCATCCACTACATTTACAATGTCTACAGCATCTACATCTTCAATTTCAAACATGTTGATATAAAAAAAACGGTAAAAATGGCTGCGTTCATGCCAAATTTATTTTGGGAGCGCTCCACCGTATCGCTACTTTATCGATCAGTGATCGTTCTTGGATTGTTTTGAACGATATATGATCACTAAGTAATGTCAAAGAATATGTAATGTCATAATTGTCATAACAATTTATAACCTACAAAATACTACTGTTTAGTTTCCTTTTCAATATATCTTGGAGTTATACCGATTATTATTTTAAAGAAAAATGAATGCACAAATTTTTGAACTGGTCGAAGATGGCATGGATTATAACGCGCTAATTGCAGGTGTGCTGGGTCTTGCCAAGCCATTACAATTTAATTTAATTGAGGGCGAACAAAGGCCAAGAAGACCAAGAAATGAAAATTTTTTGAACAAACCATTCCAAGATTCAACAATGATTTATTTAAAGAACATTTTAGGATGTCTAGACGAAGTTTACCGGTGTGTTTTATCAAAATTTAGAGAAAACAGTCTTATATATTGATTTACAGGTTCTATGCAATATAATAGGAAATCAAATAGTGCACAATAGAGATTTAATAGATTTTAATAAAAAAATTAGGTTATTTATCCACGTGTACTGTGTACATAAAATTAATTAATTCCTGATCACTGACCACTGATCGGAAAAAAAATATGATATATAAAATGGCGTCCGATTACTGATCAAGAACGTAGCGATTACTTCATAACTATCTGTTCAAGAACACAATTTAGTAGCGCTCACTGATCGCTCAGTGATCGATGCACGGCATGAACGCAACCAATGTAGCTGTGATTATTTATAGACACGAATTTTATATGAAAGATGACACACAAACGTCAAATTTTCGTCTTAAGTCGAAAAAATCGGTGACTGGAATTTAAAGTCGGCGTTAAGCCATTTTCGACTTAAAATATAGTGGTGCAACATTATTTTATTCTAATATCGACTTAAGTTCAATATTGATATTAAGTTTCACTGGAGAAACCGGACATTTTAATCTGTACAAATTCTGTCAATAATCCGTCAAAACTGGTAGTGTCTATTGATACTATTTTAAAATCAAATTGAATAATGAGATTTTAGTTAGAATAGAGAAGAATATTTATTAAAAATGTTTACAATTTTTTTAATTCTCGTTTTCCCAAAGAGAATTCTGGGCAGGCAAGAGAGAAATAATGTTACTTTTATTAATTTAATATCTACATATTTATACATTGTAGATTGTAGATGACCTCGTTGTGTCTTCAAATCTCTCCATATTATGTAAGGACATTTAAAGACTGTAAGGTGAAAATTGGAAAGAGTACGTCAGTGTCTAAAATGTTTATTAAAAAATTCGGTTGAACGTTTTCGGCTTATAAAGCCATCATTAAAGCCTTCCTAAAAGCTATTAATTTACAATAATAAAGACTAAAAATATATAAAATAAAAGTGGAAACTTAGGTCAGTAAGATATCCACACCAGAGATCTTAACAAAGATGACAATAGATTAAAATTAAAAAGTAATAGCATTACGCTACAGGCTGTTAGACATACAACAAATTGGAGTAAAAATCCATATTAACAAGAAAAATCAACACTTTTAGCTCGATAATCAAGTATCAAATCAATTATTAATTTTTTTGTTAATATGGATTTTTACTCCAATTTGTTGTCTATGTCTAACAACCTGTGGCTTAATGCTATTACTTTTTAATTTTAATCTGTTGTCATGTTTTTTAAGATCTCTTGTTTGGATATCTTACTGACGTAAGTTTTCACTTTTATTTTATATATTTTTACTCTTTTTTATTGTAAATTAATACCTTTTAGAAAGACTTTGATGATATCTTTATGAGCCGAAACCACTCAGCTGTTTTTTTTAATAAATTCTTATTTTACACACTGACATACTCTTTCCACTCGTCACCTTATATTTATTGTGTACACCATCCTCTGTCTCTTATTTAAAGAGTGGACCAACTCCAGATTATATCAAAAACTTTGCACTGGCCCAGTAGACACATCCAAACAGATTAGCCACACTATATATTTTAAAACAAAATTACCAGTCGACCACAAGTCTGTCACTTTAAGAAAAAAGAAATATTGGACAGAGTATATTGGTGCCCATGAAATAGGACCCTCGCGTCCTATTCATCAGTTTCCATTAATGGTATCTAAATGTTGGCGTACAGCAAAATAATTAAACATGAGGAAAATAGATTAATACAAACATTTTTTATCTAATTTAAGTCTATTGAGGTTAGAAAAAGTTACATACAGAGTGAATTTTTGGCATTAATCAGATATGCCACATTTTAAAATTCGGCACTGTAAATTGATTAAAATTCTGGTATTTATTATACTGGAGCACAGTGTGTGTCGTTATTGTTTATTTCCTTTATAATTACTAAACGTTATTATACATTATTACCGGTTTTCAATTTTACTTTAAAATGAATCTTTAATTAAAAATATAAGGCAACTGCAACAAAAATTTTAAATGTATATTTATATCCTGTGGAAAAATCATATCACAGGATATATAGCAGTTCCACAAATTTTCGTCAAGTCGATTCTGGAATTTTTTAATTCTGAATATGTCAGTTAGTCGCTAGATACCAATACACACTTTTACCAAAAAAATGAGACAAACCGACTTACTTATTGAAAAGATATGACTAAGCATTGTTTTCCACCCTGTATATAAAAAAGAAGATATTTTTAATGGTCATTTGATAATTCCCTAAAGTGCCTCTGCTTATGGTAGGAGTATGTACAGTTCGTCGTGACTCATCATGTATACATAAAGTTTCACTTAATAAAAATCTTTAGCAGTACTCCCTCATTTTAGATACTAAAGTGCCACTTTAATTCCCTTGGAACTAAAATATTTATTAATCTCTATATGTGTTAGTGCGGCCCAACGCCGAAAAACTATTGGCCGATTGACACCAAATTTGGTATACAAAGACACTTTAGGCCAAGATGGAGACTCACAGGTCAACTAAAAAAATCAATTAAAAAAAATTAACTTTTGTGGAGGATATGAGGGGAAACTGGAAAAGTCAAAGTTCAGATTTTAAATTATTAAAAAAAATGAATTTTGGGGGATATGGGGGAGGTGAGGAGGTCAAAGTTAAAGATTAAACAATTCACTTAATCGATTTTTTTAACCGACTTCGAAGTTGATTTTTTAAAACCTTTTTTAATCGATTTTTTCATCACATTTTTTTGAATATTTTTGTTTCATTCTAGTTATGTAATATACTAGTTATTAACGAAAAATAATAATAATGGAAAAGGGGTAGAATAACATTAAGAAAATTAAAGATAGATTTTGGAAACAGTCAAAAAGAAAAACACAATGAACATTAAAAAAAAATCTGATGTGGCCAGCACATGACCTCTCGCCATTTTTGAATCAAAAATTTACAGGTTGACACAAAAAAGTATGAAAAAAAATTATATTTTTGTAAATCTGGCAACAATGGCAAAAGTTTCGAAAATTTTAATGAGATGAAAATAAACTATAGGGTATACAAAATATATGTGTAAAACTTTATTGCCGTTTTGTATAATAATGGCGTCATCACCCATAGCAACTGCCACTTCCGGTTGTGCGATTGGCACCAAAATCTAATCAGATCTAATCTAGGGTATCAGAATCCTGTATGCAAAATTTCAAATTTTTTTATTCAGTAGTTTTTGAGTTATCGTTACTACAACATCCATCCAAACACACACACTAACACACACACACACACTAACACACACACACACACACTAACACACACACACACACAGACATCATCGCGAAAATATTAAAATCGTATTCTAGGGACCCCAAAACGTGTTTATCAAATGAAAACTCACTACCCAATTTTTAGCATGATTCCTATACCTCTCTTATCTGAAGGGCGAGAGGTAATTAATTATGATAGAGAAAAGAAAGCAATTAAGTTTAAAAAATAATAATAATAATTACATGCTACGCATACGCACAATAGGAAATCCTTTTAGCCGATTCAAGAGCGGAACGTGCACGAAAATGGCAATTCACGTTGGATTTGAAACGCTGAAGAATGTACTCCCTATATTTTACCCTGTACACCAGAAGCCAAGACTTGTGCGATATAGATACGGCTATTATTATTATATGCCGTAGCGATTTACTGATGATTGATAACACCATTTAGCTATAGGTATAGGAAAACATCATTACCATTATAAATATGAGGAGGACAATGAAGATGATTTGGAAGGCGATTAAGGTTTTATGTGAAGTTATCCACATATTCCAGCCACAATGCTGTTTTTGCGGATCAAAAATGTGTTTTATATTTAATATTGCAATTTCCAAATCTTTTCATGCTAATCAGATTAATTTGCCTCCCCGTCAAAGAACGTAAAAAGAGGATCTATATTAGGTATTTAAACTTAAAATTTTTCATTTTGAAACTGAATGCTGTGGAAACCTACATATCTACTCTCAGATTTATTTGCCTCCCTGTATAAGGAGATGAAAATGGTGCTTTATATTTAATATTGCACACTTCAAAACCGTTGATGTGTGCAACGTTTTACTTATGTATATTATTTTACATATCTTTAAAATATTTCTCATTAAACAAATTAATTTGCCTACCCCTCAAAAAAGGGGAAAAGAGGATCGTTATTACTTATTTTAAAATTTTTTATTTCGGAACTGAATACGTGTAAACTAGTTTTTTATGTAATTTGGTGTTTCTGCACAATCAGATTTTTTTGCCTCCCCGTATGAAAGAAAAAAAAATGACGCATAATATTTAATATTGCTTCTTAAAAATCGGTTGCTGTGTGCAACATTTTTCTTACGGATATTATTTCTATTTATCTTTAAAATATTGATAATCGGATTAATTTGTCTCTACGTCAAAGATAATAAAAATTGAATGTTTTTTATTTATTTTAACACTAATTTTTTATTTACAAACTCGATGCCATTCAAACTTGATATATTACTTAATGTGGTATTTTTATGCAATCAGATTGAGAGTAAAAAATGAGGGAGTGAAGATACTAATTAAGAGGAATAATTACTTTTTTGTAAACTTCAAAATTTTCGGTTTTTCCATAAGGCAACAATAATTGGGGCCCCTGGTTGCCTACGGCTATAAAAATATACAAAATTGGAATAATACAACTAGATGTTACTACATCTGTAGTGATCTGAATTTTGATGTTACATATTTAATCTTGTGAAGACTTCTACTAAAAATAAAAAATACAAGGATTGAGTGCTTTAAATATTCGATTTTATCCCATTACCCACTGCGCTGTATTATGTAGATAAAAAATTCGGTCGATTTTAATTATTATTTTGATTGTAATTTATTATTCAATAAGCGATTTATGCGGAATGAAAACGTATATCGTGTTTCGGTGGTATTTATGTACTGTGTAAATAAACGGCAACATTTAATCATTTATCAGAATTTAATATGACATTAACATGTAACTACAAATTATAGTTGGCTAAAATATTTATATGAAATATGCATGCCTTAACCTGTCACAAATTAAATTTACATTCTTAACATCATCGCCACAATATAAAAAATTACACTAGACGTACGTTTCATTAAATATGTTAGAATCATCAATAGTTGATGACAAACTATCAGGCTTTAATTCAATATCAAAAATGTATTATTCAGGATAGGAAAATCATCTCTGATAAATGCAGAAGATGTCACAAAAAATTGGAAACGATCCAATAAAAAACAGAATTTACATACTTAGTTAATAACGATAACCTACATCTTCAGTGATTCAAATTTAACGTGAATCGCCATTTTCATAAATGGCCCGCACTTAAAGGATTTCCCATCATCCATAAAAAACCACGTGTGCAATATTCTACACCAAAACTTAACTCACAAGTAGTGGAGGCTAGGGGAGGATTGATACTGTAGGAGATATGATACACGTTTAAATTACCCGCCTACAATATTTCGCCATTTTTAGATTTGGCAACAGCTGAGTAATTGCACGTGGCCGTTACACTTTATATCAGTTTGTGTTCGTTAGACGCAAGCGCAAAGATAAATTGTCGGTAACAAAAAATCGTAATTGGGCAAACATTTTATACATTTTGTATAGGTATGATGTTGATTCAATATACATGTGATAATATATAGATCTAGCTACAATTTAACATATGATTTAGATTCGCAATATAATCTAGAGTGTTTGTAATACGAAGTTTTGTAAAATAGTATACATGAAGGAGGCTTGCTACATGTTATGTAGGGGAGACCTGACACATGTATCATGCCTCACACAACAGTGGCATTTAAAAAGAATAATATTCGTCATCATTTCAGATGCCATTTAAATGGAAAAAGAAAACTAACAGAACAGTAACATGGTCTAAAACAATGCAAAAGGCGGTGAAAGAAGTTGCAGATGGATGTCGATTCAGAACTACGGCTACAAAATATGAGATAGACAAGATGCCCCGGAGAATATATGTAATAAGATATAAAGAAAAATCAGAGAAGGGATCAAAGTTAAAAATTTTGCAACTTCGAAAATTTTTAATTTATCAACATATTTCGTAACGGCTGCTAATATAAACTACGGGTTGACTTCAACAGAAACCAAAAAGTTTGCATATTTATATGCTGTCGAATTAAAAAAAAGTTTTTCTCGTGGAACAGTTTTTAACCGACACACGGTGGGAGAATTTTTTGTTATCGAAAGAAGTGCCTCTTTTATATCACAGTATCATATTTAATACGTACCCAATATCTATCTTCTCAAAAGTATGCTATTTCTGTTGAGAAACCGTTTAATTCTATTGTACTGATATTTCCCAGCTAACATTTATAGTTCTGAAATCACAAAGTAGTGGCAGCCTGGTTATTTTTACGTAGCAGCATAGTAACTGCTTCATCTATATTGAACGTGGGCGTGTCCTGACTTATAGGTAATGCCTTTTAATGAGGACGGTAACATTATTATGACAATATTTTTTATTACTGCACATAGACCAATGTAAAGCCTTTCTGACAAGACTAAATTTGTTTATTTCCGTTGGATCTAACTAATCTACTTGAAGGTTGACAACAAATTCACAACATTTACAAATTTCTTAAGATATCTCGGGATAGGAAAAAGACATCGATATGTAGTTTTCGCCATTACGTTCCTAATTTAGTCTACTTTTATATTCTGTTATTAAAACTGATTGTTTCCATTTAATATTTTCCAAAGAGAACTAGATTTCTAAAAAACTTTAAATAACGCCCTCTAACGTGCACGTTACTTACTAAGTGGAGTTGAGAATATAACCCTTATACTGGTGGAAAAGAGCTCTTTTTAACAAGACTTAATTTGCAAAGATCGGTTAAGTAGAATCGGAGTCTTAGTCGTTTTTTCATAACAAAGTTCCCACTCTCCCCTACCAGTTATTTGGATAGTTAGACCAAAACTTGTATTATCAAATATGCACATACCTTTTTAAAGAATACGGTAATCGTTTTTGTAATGCTTCTTGTTTTGTCAAATTTTGTAAAATTTGGCTTTTTAAATATTTTTTATTCAATAACGCCCTCTAGCGGTAGACCTACAATTCCATAAGTAATTTCCAGGTTTTTCTTGTGGCCACTTTTGTCATAAAATTTTTTTTCCATTCTTATTTGCCCACCCGGTACACACATCGCTAAAACCACATTTTATTTGATAGAGCCAAAGAGTAATGTCTAGTGTGACTTTCAGCAATTAAAAATTGTAGAATTCCACATAAAATGGTAAGATTTGTTGTAATAAATATTAATAGACTTTTTTAGATGTATTTACTTTGTATAGAACCTATTTTAGCAACAAAACATCAATTTGTTATCTCGTAATGGCTATTTTTCAGTTCGTATCATATTTCAAACAACCATTCATAAAGGGAGTTTTGCTTATTTCCCACCTGTTTCAAATGTAATACACTCGATTATAACGGTTCTATACTTTTGTCTCAAATATGTGACAATGGTAGGTAATGAGTTAATATCTCTCCGTTCAACGGGTTGGGTCTGTGAGTTCACGCTAACATGCTAGTTATTGTATAATGTATTATACATTTTTTTACATATGAGTAAAACAAATACTCTGGTACCGCCAAAGATAGTGATGACAGTTGCCTGGATAATGAGGGAGATTCAGATATTGATCCAGAATCTGTTTTATCCAGCAATCAGAGTGCAGAAAGTGAGGTGAGGTTGATGAGAGTTTAGAAGCAGAGATAAAAAAAACAAAAGAAAACAGTTCTGGGCTGACACAGCCGATTTTTTACAGTCGCCACGACGATTTCTTCATTATTATCTGTCATAGTTCCTACATCGAAATTGATTTTTTCATCAACACTGGACCGTGGAAGCTGGAAATTGTCTTCTCGTATACCAATGTCCATGAAACTACTTGTCGGAGGCCGGAAAGCGTCTTCTTGGATATCTACGTCGATGAAAGTGCTTGTATTATCCTCTGCATTACAAGAAGGTAGTGACGAGGTGCATGCTACTTCAACAGGGTTCATCTTATCTGAACCTTTCGTGCATACATTTGTTGAGTTTGGGGAGTCATGTATGAAGTAACGTGGTTCTTTTTGAGTCGTTTAGAACCTCCCATCATTTTAATTTACATACAATTCTCTAGATCTTCTTCCAGCTATTAAATTAAATTGAATTAATTTATTTTTTACAAATTTGCACATAAAATAACTTTTAAATCGTTGTTAAGTTTTAAATATACTTAAATTCGCGGCAACTGTTCGACAGTCGTCGAAACCGCTCGGTTCTTATCGGTAGTGTGAACCAGCCTTTGTTCGCCATTGTTCTAGCTGACTCAAAGCAGTCCTCATGTCATTGAACTGTATTCTGTATGGTCATTATTTTTTTCTACGGCTATAATACAAAACTGCTCTTTCTTAACTGTTCTTGATAGATCAATGAGGTACATTGTATGTCTCCAATTTCATTTCCGTATCTGATAACACAATAATTAATTGTGTAATTATTTCAATAAATCAGGTCTTTCATGGAATGTCAATTTCAAGTAATGACAGTACTATTTTCGTATATTTATATAGCTGAGAAACGTTTAAAATCCTACGATGAGCAGCGAAAGTGAATTAGAACTTACTCCTCCAGAAATAGCTGCTGCCGCAAATCAGGCATGTTTAAGTTTAATTCCAGAATTATCTAAGGAAAAATATGAAAAGTCTTACAAATCATTTTTCAAAACTTCTCATTTATACTAAGTGTAATTGATATTTTAATTGTACCTAAATAGAAATTTTGAATGACGTTAAATTTGAAATTCATGTTATTTGTTAAATCATTTCGCTATTATCTATTACAGCCGTAGAAAAAGTATAGTGTTTAACTCGCATGGAATGCTAATTTCCCACTCGTATGATTTGCAGCATTCGCCTGCGGCTCATGCTGCAAACTTCATACTCGTGGGAAATAACTATCATTCCTTGCTCGTTAAACAATATACTATTTTTAACCTTTACAGGTTTAAACTTTTATATTTATGGACCAAATTTATTGTCGCTTAACGACATCTGTTAGATAGAAAACCAATTGGCCGTCATTTAAAATACTAAACTAGTATTTCCGTATGTGAGTAAATTCTTATTTGTTTATAAACATTTCTTAAATGATGTTTTGATTCATAAATATTTGCTATTCATATTATAATTTTTATTAATCATTTTCTTGTGTATACACCTTTAGTGCCTAGGTGGGATCTGCCAAAAAGATATAAAACTTCTGGTTGCAATAAAAATTCTCTCTCTTGTGATTTGTGTGGCGAAATCGAAGTAAGCGATATTTTTCTTATAATCTGGTAATTCGTTAATATCGTTTGTTACTGATTGTGGAATCATTATTAACTAATTAGTTGATTATTTGTTCCGCTTGCAACAATGTACTCACTTTTATAATAATTTGATGTTAGCTTAAGTAATTTTGTTTTTTCCTGTACACGTGTCAAGCGATATGGCGGATTGACTTTTTTATTGATTGCTTTGTTTCGCTGTGCAATTTTGCGAAACCTCCTATAATTATTTCAATATTTATTTTTATTATTTTTATTATTGATATAATTATCGTTTCATTTCATATATCGAATCATCCTTGGACAGGACAATTCGATGTGCATTATTAATAATTATTTTAAGATATATTTGATTCCTTACGATTATTATTTGTTATTTGATAAAATTTACCAACGGTTGTTTAAAATTCAATTTACGGATTGTTATCATTTGTAATGTTTTTTGATACATTCTTTTTTATATATAATTTTTCTCTTGTAAAACGCTCACTTCCAGCTCGTGGGAAAAAGTAAGGGGGAAAAGGGGGAAAAATTGTGGCAAACAATACAAAATCGGGACAAAAAACAATAATTGTAAAAAAGGGTGAAAAATGGGACAAAAAACAAGTTGCAAAAAAGGATGTAAAAAATTGGAGCAAACACACAAGGAGGAAAAATGACGCAGAGGGACCAAAAATAAAAATGAGGCAGAGGGACCAAAAAAATTAGTAACAAAAAAAAACCTGGAAAATGAGACATTCTTTTTTATATATAACATTCTTTTTTATATATAATTTTTCTCTTGTAAAACGCTCACTTCCAGCTCATTTTAACTCATTATCGGTCTCTGAGGACCTATCGGATTCAGCTAGTGCGTAAAAGTCTGTTTAGCTTTTGTGACCTTTAAGATAATACTTTTGAAAGTGTCACTGCAGTTGTGGTCGTGCGTTTGATCACGTATTAACTTTTATTAACACATTTGATCAAGTGAGCTTTCGGTCACTAACGTTAGAATTTTCTTTGTTACATACATTTTGGGGAGCCGTTGGCTCATTGACATGGTGCTGCAGGGAGTATCTTCTTGGCCACACCTGACACAAACCAGACCATCCACGCACCATCAGGACCCGACCCATGCGTGCCGGGGAATTTGTATGATTTTTGCAGTAAGTTAGAAAACACTTGTACTTCTTACTACACCCTTTTGACATTTTGAATGGGTTATATGTAGAGAATTTTTTGACACTTCATAAATAAAATAAAAATTTTTTGACAACAATCGTTATTGCAATCAATTACTGCTAGATAGTAATAGATTCTAGCGTAAAACGACGTCACGGCCGTTTAAATCTATACTTTTTCCCGCCATATACTGTCAGTAGATAGAACGTCCTTTAACTTTAAAGGTTCTGTAAGTAAAGGCAATGGCGTTTAGAATAAAACATTACAAGTTGATTTCTTGTACAATTGTCACAATCTAAACGTCATTGTCATTAGTTACAGAATGTTATTTTACACTTAAACTCAAAATTAAAATATGATTTATGATATATGTCAAGGATTTTTTTCAATACAGAATATTATGGTGTATTTGTATCAATAAATTGGTAATGCCTAAAATTGTAGTGTGCTTTATGCGTTGCATTTATCATACGATTATATTTTTGGAGTGAACCCAAACGTTGTAGACTGCATTTAACGGTAAAAGCGGTATTTCAGCATCTCTTTCTCTTGAAAAGTAATTAATCAACTTCAAAATTAAAATTTGCCCTTTCTCATTATAGCGGGAAGGCATTTTGACAACGAAAAATTAATGGAACTGTCAAAAGTAATAAATAATATTTACGCCGACATTAGTTAAAAAATACGTTAATGGCGTCATAATTCAGTCTCATCCATTTCATGATTGAGAGACCAAGTTGGACAACTTTTTACACATTTTAAACTGACATATTTAAAGTATCCGAAATTAACTGCAACTCATTCAGTTATGTAGGAACCTATTTAAAAAAATTGCAAGATGACTTGAACACTTTTGATATAAAGTTTAAAAAAATAATTATTTTTATTTCTTTACACCTTTTTAGTTTAACAAATTTTATCGCAATATTTTTATCAATTTATCGCTGCGGCCTTATTTTTTTCCTTTGTTAAAGTAATGGAGTTGTTAGTTTACATTAAATACTCCCGTATGAATATTTTCCAGATAACTATCTAAAACGGTTATAAGATTAAAATTTATTGTTTTTCAACATGGCAACATTATTTTTTCTGATTACTATCGTGAATAATGTTCTAGAAGTAATAATTAGTTTCGCACAAATGAGCACAAAAATGCAACAAAGAAGTTCCTCAAGGTTTTATCCAAACTGTGATTATTAAATATTAAAAATTTTTGAACTATTTTTATCCTAAATGATACAATTATAGTATATTTTAAGTTTTGTTAAAATTAAGTCAAAAGAAAAAATATTATTAAATTTATTATTAGGGTGGGTCAATTATCTAAACGACCTCGGCTACCCCTCTAAATTCGATTTTATTAAAAATTTTAAGTATGGGTTGTACTTTGTTTTAGTAACGTCAAGAAAACTGACAGCTTGTTTGTTGAAATTGGTATTAGATGGCGCCCTGGAAAAAACAGATGCCAAATTCAGAATTCTCGTACCCAAAAACTCTTAGTGAGAAAATAAGAGAAAAACATGGACTAAAAATAATTGTAAAAAAAGGAGGGAAAATGTGGCAAAAACAAGAGTGGGACAAAAAACAAAAGTGGAACAAAAAACAAGAGTGGAACAAAAAACAATAGTTGCAAAAAGGGAAACAAAAATGGCGGCAAAAAAAACGCAAGGAAATAAAATTTGGGTAAAAAACACAATGGAAAATGGGACAAAAAACGATAGCTGTAATAAATAAAATTGAAAAATTGGGTCAAAAATAGAATAGGGAAAATTGGACAAAAAAACAAGGGCTATTAAAAAATGGAAAATAAAATGTGGGACAAAAAACAACAGTTGTAAAAAACGGGCGAAAATGGGCCAAAGTAAAATAGCTGCAAAAAATGAAAATTGATAAATGGAGTAAAACTTACAAGAGGGAAAATTGGGCAAAAAACAATGGCTGTTAAAAAATGGGAGAAAAATTGGGACAAAAAAAATACAGTGTGAAAAAAGGGGGGAAATGTGAGACAAAAAACAATAGTTGTAAAAAAGTGGTGACAATGGGCCAAAATAAATAGCTGCAAAAAATGAAAATTGATAAATGGAGTAAAACATACAAGACGGAAAATTGGACAAAAACCAATAGTTGATAAAAAAAATGGAAGAAAAATTAAGACAAAAACCAGTAGTTGTAAAAAAGGGAAAAAGAGTGCAAAGAACAATTTGTAAAAAAGGATAGAAAACTTGGGGTAAACACACAAGGGGACAAAACGGGGGCAAAAACACAAGGGGACCAAAAAGGGATTGTAAAAACACAAGAGGGAAGAATGGGCAAAAACAATAGTTGCCAAACAAAGAAAGTAAATTGGGATAAAAAATAATAGTTGTAAAAATGAGGGGAAATTTAGGCAAAAAACACAAGGGAAGAAAATGGGGATAAAAAACACACTGGGAGAAAATGGGGCAAAAATCACAATGGCGAAAAATCGGATAAAAAACAGAAGGAAAGAAAAATGGGCTAAACATATAAGGGAAGAAAAATGGGATAAAAAATATAAGGGGTGAACAATGGGGTAAAAAATATAATTGGTAAAAAATGGCACAAAAAGCAATTGGTGAAAAAAGGAGAAAATGGGGCAAAAACAAAAGTGGGACAAAAATTAATACTTTTTAAAAAGGGAAAAAAAAAGGGGCAAAGAACACAAAGGGGAAAATAGGACAGAAACAAGTGTGACGAAAGAAGTAGGGTCAAAAAACAAGTGTGCAGAAAAAAAGTAACGAGAAAAATTAAGGCAAACACTAAAGAAAGGCAAACAAAATATTTGTAAAAAAGGGGACTGGGGCAAAAACAAGAGTTAGAGAAAAAACAAGAGTTGTAAAAAAGGGTAAAAAATGGGGAAAAAGCAACAGTTCTAAAAAAATGTAAAATAAAAAAATATTTATAAAACAGGAAATAAGACAAAATACAAAAGTGGGGCAAACACAGTTGTAGAAAAAAACAACGAAAAGTGGTGCAAAAAAAACGAGTGGGAAAAAAAGTAAGACAAAAACAAGAGTTATAAAAAAAGGAGAGAAAAAACCGGGGCAAAAAACAAGATAAGGAAAAAAGAAGAAAAACTGAAACAAAAATAATAGCTGTAAAAAAGATGGGAAAATGGGGCACAAAAAATGATTGTAAAAAAAGAAAATGGGGTAAAAAATATAAGAGAGAAAAATATTAAAAGGAATAATGAGACAAAAAACAATAGGTGTAAAAATAGTCGAAAAACCAAGAGTGGGACAAGTCATAGTTAAAAAGGGGTGTAAATTGGGGCAAAAAACAATAGTTGCAAAAAAGAGGACAAAAACACAAAAAAAAAAAATTGAGCAAAGACAAACGTAAGGAGAAAAATAGGGACAAATAAACAAGTTTGGGGAAAAAGTAAGGGGGAAAAGGGGGAAAAATTGGGGCAAACAATACAAATGGGGGACAAAAAACAAAAGTAGGACAAAAAACAATAATCGTAAAAAAGAGTGAAAAATAGGGCAAAAAACAACAGTTGCAAAAAAAGGATGGGCCAAAAATGGTCAAAAAAATCAGTTACAAAAAAAGAACGGGAAAAATGGAACAAAAAAAATAATGGAAAAAATGAGTGCAAAAAAAACTGGGGTAAAAAACACAAGTGGGAAAAATATTGCGAAAAACAAGTGCGAAGAAAAAAAGTAGAGGAAAAAACGGGGCAAAAAATAGGGAGAATGAGGCAAAAAACAAGAGTGGAAAAAAAGTGGGACAAAAACAAGAGAGGGTAAAAAAGAAGGAAAAGTGGGACATAAACTAGTAAAAACAGATGGTAAAAATGAAAACAAGATTAAAAAAAAAATTTCACATTCTAAAACAAGAGAAAAAAATACTATAAAGTAATATAAGACTTTTAAACATCTAAACTTTTTAAATAAATAAATTTTTTTAAAGTGTAAATTTTCGGGTCGACTCACAAATATTTTTTCCTCTTGTCGATGCAAAAATGACCCCTGGAGAATCTTTTTCTCCACTGAAGCTGCCGAGTAAGTGGCCTTCACACTATAAACGGAAGGTGGCGCCCGAGGTAATCCGAAACCTGGACTAAGGCGCCAAAATACCGCTTAATGACGCAAAGAGCTTCACAGTGCAGTGCGTATATATTAAATATTGATTACTCCTCACATAACTGTATTTTGCAATTGATAATAGCAATATACGTGGTTTATCAATAAATACGAATTTGGTAAATCAGTAACCCACTTTTATTTGTGACAATATCGAAAAGTTTTATTATGAAAAAATAATCAGAATTTATATCATTTTTAAAAACGCAATCCCATAAAAAACGTAATGTTATTATAGAGACATAATTGAAGGGTATATTATTATTTCCATTTTATGGTATTTTTCTGTTTGATTTTTGCTTTTCAGTTCATTTTAGTATAAAGATGTTCTTAAATATAATTTTAATTAAAACTAACCACAATTGCATTTACAAGACCCTTTTGAATAGACTGTATTTAAACTTTATTGCAAATAAATGGTGGTATGTTCAATAAAATTAATATTCCCGAGATCACAGCGCTAAACTAAGGGCTTTTAGCAAAACCGTAACCCGCAAACAGGAATTTACATGCTGGTCGCAGACATAACCGTGCATAAATATTTACAGGGACCTGTTGCACATCTAAATTATTCCTGCCTTTCAGACAGCTCGTAAGCCATTAAAACCTCGAGGGGATATTTAAAACGTTTCTTACGGAACGAGTGATTATATCTTGCGAATAATATACGGATGAGGTCGAATTACCCTGAATATTTTCTAAGGTGGGCATGAAAAATGCAAGAATAAGTTGCGCCTGGAGAGAATTCACGTCAATTTTTTCTTCTTCTTCTTCTCATCTCAAATATAAATACGTAAGACATTTATTTTGTAAAAAATATATTTGTCAGTATTAGTGGAAAAGAAATATATTATACGTCAGTTATTATTTAATTTGGGATTTTTCTCATTTCTTTTCGATAGAAAAGGATTAAGTAAAACCTTAATTTCGCGCGTGGAAAACTTTTTGTACTTTTCCCCAATGTGTCGATTCGCTCTGGATATTCTCTTACGTCAAGATTGGTCTTCCTGGAAAATAAAACCACCGGATCGTCAAAGAAGCACATCTTTTATAGCTTACGCTCTAAAAAACACACAAGTCTCTTTCAAAATCTACTTGAACTTAATGAAGTTAAAGTCGTGAAAAAACAGAGACGGTTTCAGGAGTTATTCTAACTTACAAAAATTATAAATCATTAATTGTTAATCCAAATATAAAAAAAATGTATAAAATATTCATTAACTTTTTCAATCTTTGTGTTAGAATAGGATAAAATATAAGAATTTTGATTTAGCATTTGTAGATGGCGCAATCAGTACCACATTTTTAATTTCACCTTCAAATTTTAAAAATAAACCCTTGGGTTGGTGTTTTTCTGGATAAAATCAATAAAGTGCAGAGCAAAAGAAATGGGACAAAAAAATAGTTGTAAAAAAAGAATTCAAAAGGGGGAAAATACCAAAAGAATGACAATAAAGAATAGTTGTAATAAAAAGAGTAAAAATCTGGTAAAAAAAAAGTTGCAAAATGGGGAAAAAAATTGCGACAAAAAAGAAAAGGAAAGAAAAATTGGGGTAAAAAACACAAGGGGATAAAATGGAGCAAAAATCAAAACTTATAAAAAAGGAACTGGAAAAATGGCATAAAAAATACAAGGGGGAAAATTGAACAAAAAAAATATAGCTATAAGAAACGGAGGACAATGGGACAAAAAAACAATGGTTGTTAAAAAAAGGGGGGAAAAATGAGGCAAAAAACACAAAAAGAAAAAAAAGTGTAAAAAAGGAAAGAAATGGGACAAAAAACAATAGTGGAACAAAAAACCATAGTTATGAAAAAAGGGGGAAAATTGGGCCAAAAAAAATAGTTGTAATAAAGAGGAAGTAAAAAATTATGTTAAAAAAACGATCGGAAAAAATGTGGAAAAAAAACGTGTGAAAAAAAAGGTACGGAAAAAACAAGTATTGGGAAAAAAGTAGGGAAAAAACAATGGGGCAAAAAATAATAGATGTAAAAAAGGGAGTAAACAATTAGGGCAAAAAATCAAGTGTGGGGAAAAAGTAGGAGAAAAAAAATAACGGAAAATGAGACAAATAAAATAATTGTGAAAAAAAGGGGGAAGAATTGGGCAAATAACACAGAAGAAGGAAAAAAGTGAGGCAAAAACAGGAGTAAAAAAAGTGGGACAACCACAATTTGTAAAAAAAAGAAAAAAAATAGTTGTAAAAAAAGGAAATGAAAAATAGGATAAAAAATACAATTGGGAAAACTAGGGTAAAAAACAAGTTATAAAAAAGGAGAGAAAAAATTGGTATGAAAAATAATAGATCTAAAAAAGGGAGTAAATTATTAGGGCAAAAAAACAAGTGTGGAGAAAAAAGTAGGGGAAAAAAGTAAAGGAGAAATAAGACAAAAAAAATTGTAAAAAAATGGGGGAAGAATTGGGACAAATAACGCAGAAGGTAAAAAGTGAGGCAAAAAACAATAGTTGTAAAACAGTGAGTAAAAAATTGGGGCAAAAAACACAAGGGGAAAAAATGAGGCAAAAAGTACAGAAAAAAAAAGTATGGGGGAAAATTAGAGGAACAAACAAGTTTGGGAAAACAGAAGGGGAAAAAGGGAGGAAATTAGTGAAAACAACATAAAATAAGGAAAAAAGTGAGACAAATAACAATAAATGCAAAAAGGGAGGTAAACAATTAGGACAAAAAACGAAAGTCAGGAAAAATAGGAGAAAAAAATAATTGTAACAAAAGGGGGGAAAATTGGGGTAAATACAACAAAAGAAGGAAAAAAGTAGGACAAAATGTGAGGAAAGAGGAGGGAGAAAAAGAAGGGGCAGTGGGAACAAAAACAATTGTTCTAAAAAAAAGGATGAAAAATAAGATAAAAAACAATAGTAGGACAAAAAACAATAGTGGAACAAAAAACAATAGTTGCAAAAAAGGAAGAAAAAAAATGTGGCAAAAAATGCAAGGAACTAAAATTAGGGTAAAAAACACAATAGGGGAAAATAGGGCAAAAAACGAGAGCTGAAAAAAAAGAAAATTAAAAAATAGGGACAAAAATAGAAGAGGGAAAATTGGACAAAAAAACAGAGGCTGGTAAAAAATGGGAGAGAAAAATTTGGGCAAAAGAAACAGTGGTGAAAAAACAATAAATATAACAAAATGAGTAAAAAATTGTGGTAAAAAACACAAGAGGAAAAGAGGCAAAAAAGTACAGGAAAAAATAAGTATGGCGGAAAACTAGAGGAAAAAACCCATATGGAAAAAATAAGAAAAAAAAACGAGGAAATTAACATAAAATAAGGAAAAAAGTGAGACAAATAACAATAAATGCAAAAAAGGAGGTTAATGAATTAAAACAAAAAACAAGTGTGGGAAAAATAGGACAAAAAAATAATTGTAACAAAAGGGGGAAAAATTGGGTCAAATATCACAAAAAAGGGAAAAAAAGTGACGCAAAAAAAGTAGAACAAAAACAAGTGTTCAAAAAAAAAGGATGAGAAATGAGACAAAAAGCAATAGTAGGACAAAAAACAAGAGTGGAACAAAAAACCAAAGTTGCAAAAAAGAAAAAACAAATTGTGGCAAAAAACGCAAGGAACTAAAATTGGGGTAAAAATACAATGGGGGAAAATAGTACAAAGAACGAGAGCTGTAAAAAAAGAAAATTAAAAAATGGGGTCAAAAATAGATAAATTGGTCAAAAAAACAGTGGTTGTTAAAAAATGGGAGAGAAAAATTTGGACAAAAAAACAGTGGTGAAAAAACAATAGTTGTAAAAAAAATGAGTAAAAATTGGGGCAAAAACACAATGGGAATAAATGAGGCAAAAAGTACAGAAAAAAAACAAACTAGAGGGAAAAACCAATATGGGAAAAAATAAGTAGAAAAGGGGAGGAAATTGGGTAAAACAAGTGAGACAAATAACAATAAATGCAAAAAAGGGGGTAAACAATTAAGACAAAAAATAAAAGTGAGGAAAAATAAGAGAAAAAAATAATTGTAACAAAAGGGTGGAAAATTGGGGTAAATACTACAAAAGATGAAAAAAACTGTGACGCAAAAAAGTAGGACAAAAAAGAAGTAGGAAAAAAATGGATCATAAACAAGGATGGGAAAAAAGAGGAAACAGTAAGACAAAAACAATAGTTGTAAGAAAAGACAAAAATAGGACAAAAAAATTATTAATGATAAATATTTTTATGATTCGATCATCTGTGTAGCATATTTCTTTGTCCTTAAAATATATTAAATCCAACCCTGTTTAAAGTGTGTTTTAGTTATTAAAGTTAGTAACGAATTTTATTATTTAAGTTATCAGATTTGGGATTATGGCATTTCCTTAGAGATATGCGGTAATCAAATTTGAATAATTGAGTTTCTAACAAGAAAACAGATTTTTGCTTACAAATAACTTAAAAATAAGTTCAGGTTGTAAACTTTTAAGAAAATAAGAAAATTGGACTTTAAATATATACCGGGTGGCGCAGTTTTAATTGAACACTATTAGGATTTCATAAATCGGTATAGATACAAAGTTGGTTAAATTGTACGAATTGATTGGTTTTTTCGAAATTAAATGTACAGGTCCGTACTAAAAAAAAACAATAAATGTTTTTTTACGATCTGATACAGACCCATCATTTATTTAGCAAAGGTATGAACGCACAAACTTTTTGAACGAGCCGAGTACAGAGCAGCCATTTCGCAGAAGCCAATCAGTGTTTCCTAGGGAAGTAGATGCCATGATAATTACAGAAGGGCCAGTGGTGATAGAAGCGTTAAATTTTATTAACATTTCATAAGTTTATGACCTTATTCTAGTTTGGGAACTTTAAAATTTTATTATGAATAAATAGAAAAAAAGGAATATTTGATCCCTATTTGACGGTTTTTTTTAAAATATATCCAGAATTTGAAACGAAAACATTATTTTCTTTTATAAATAACATTTCTGACAAAACCTCAAAACCTAATTCGTTTGACAATCGAAGCGCAATAATAAATTTTTTTTTCAATCTAATATTACCTATTTTGCTCAAAAATGAGTTATTCGTGAATACAATTTGTTTTACAATAATTCATAGAGTTGGATAAAACAGATTTATTGGTAATATGTGCCAGCCGGGAAAAATCTATGAGCGACGTATATTGTTTGGTAAAACGGAAATTAGTTGCAATAGAGTTGTAGTTTCAACGAAAATTCTAATGGGAAAAATGTCACAAGTATTGAAATATTTACAATTGACTTGTAGTTTTACTTAAAGCATGCAATTCGTGTAAAGCTTTGCAGTCAATACACTGACTAAGGTTATATACGAAAATAACTTTATGTCATAAAATTAGGAAATAATAAATTATTAGCAATCAGAAAATGGATTTTTTGGATTCAGAAAACGTAAAAAAAAGTCAAAATCTCGAGATTTACAGGATAACAAAATACTTTCCTTTTATATTATAGTATATGTAGCGAGAAAAAATTACTTGACTAGCAGAATCTAAAAAAAAAAAAACGTTTGTCTCACCTCAAAACTCTATATAATGTTTCAAACTATGACTTTTTTATTTCTGACAGATGACAGTTGGAGGAATAATCTTAAATAGAGTTTTTCAAGATCTTTCAAATGACAAGTCAAATTCCATGACATACTGACTTCTGTCATTTTTTGACCGTCATACTTCCGTTTGACAGATATCGGCGGTCAAACACTAACGGTTTTTTTCCGATCATTAATGGAAAACTGTTTTACCGAAGTTAGTTCAAATTCATAAAATTCATTTTCAGATATATAATGTTAGTTTCAGACCTTTACTGCGTTTGAATATTGAAACGTTCCTACCCTAGGTCACTTAATCTCTTATTAATTTCCATTTTTAATTATTATTTTTTATATATTTTTCTATTTGCGTATAAGTTCTAATTTTATTTTCCCCTGTATAAAATTTACGCTTCAAATATTTCTCTTAAAATTCGTAAAAGACTCAAAATAGCTAAAAATCTTCCTCTGGAATGCGGTTTTATCTACGATAACATAAATAAATTGGCGATAACGAGTCGCAATAGGGTAGATTCACACTACGCAGTTACAATGCCTACGTCACGAAATGAGATAATTTCTGGGTATAAAAAGGGCATAAAATGAGAAGTGAAATCAGTCTGAAAATTTTTTCCATCGCCCAAACTATTAAACAGTACCTATATACGCTTCGCTTCGAGAAAGAAAAAATAAATAACCAGCCATAGAGAAAAAAATCAGTTCCTGTAAAATTACCCATCGATGAAAACATCAATTATTTTGTAGACCTCTGTGTCTACCGCCAACTTAGACCCCGTAATAATTATTTGTAGGCCCTTTGTCTATCATATAGAAAAAAACTACCCATAAAACCAAAGAGAAAATAAGTAGAGAAAAATAATCCAAAATTCGTTACAAATTAAAAATATCTATCTAAATAAAATGTCTCAAAAGCACCCCAAATTCAAAAACCAGGGAAGAAAATTCACATTTAATTTGCGCCCTGACAAGCGACGGGTGTCAACCGGGCACCGAAGGACCATATTTACCTGCATTGCCGAAAAGGTCACTTAATCCTATCCGTCAACCGGGCACTAAGATTATTAGAGTAGATTAAGGTGATTACAGCACCCGTCCTATTTTTCGATCCAAAATATCTCAAAAATTACAGAATAAAAATAAATAAAATTTTGGGACAATAAATAAGAATAGATTATCTAGGGCATCAAGGAAAGAACAGAACAAAATACCTTGGAATTTCTGAGACAGAAAATGAAGAGGCACTAAATATTAAAATTTTTAAGAACTCATCCATGAGTCACTAGATAATAAAATTTTAAATATGGTCCTAAAATTGTAATCCTCTGTGGCTACTCGTTGATTTTTAATGATTTTCCAAAATATTGTAGCTGATTGACAGTATTAGACTAACTGCCCCATGCAACTACCTGGACACCTTAATCCCAAGTACTTACTGCCCCATCGGCAAGAAGGTTGGGGATTAAGTTTTAATGACAGGGAATTTAAAAACAAATATTTTTAATTCATCTAATAGATTCTAAATATTTTTGTAGATGTTCACTATACATGGCTACAAAAATGGATTTTATGTTCCTCTAGTGTTTTGTTTGTTAACAAATAAATCACAGCAATCGTACAAAAGTACTTTTGATACATTAATAACAATATGTACAAATTTTAATTTGAATTTCAAACCGAAGCGAATCATTTCTGATTTTGAAATAGCCATTCAAAATGCAGCCAAGTTAGTGTGGCCCGACATTATTATTTTTTGTTGCAAATTTCATCTAACACAAAATTGGTTTAGGAAAATTCAAAATTTAGGTTTGTACTCGGAATATAAAAATCAAACTGATATTGGAAAATATTTAAAATTGTTTTTCGGCCTTCCTTATTTAGATCCAAATGAAGTTGGTGACTTTTTTTCTGATGAACTTTTTGATATTATGCCAGAAGATGACAGAGTTTTGCAATTTTGTGATTATCTAGTCGATAAATATTTAACGGAAGAATCTACATTTCCACCTTACATGTGGGCTTCATATTCATCATCTCTTGTATATACCACAAACGCATGTGAATCATTTCACTCGAAATTTAATGAATGTTTTTATAAATCACATCCAGACATATTTAAATTTACAGACATTTTGTTAAATTTTCAAGCAGAAATATATGTGAAAATTAACACTGCACATAGATTCGAAAAAAAACTTGATAAAACGGCAAAAAGAAAAGTCGATTTTATTGAAAATAGGCTAATTGAATATTACGTTAATCGAAACATTAGTAAATTAGACTTTATTTAGTCAGTTTGCAATTATTATGAAGTTTTAATGAACAAAAATATAGTGTATACTGTATTCATACTATTTGAATCACTATAGTCAGATATTAGAATTAAGCGTTGTTATTCTTTAGGTAGTTATTGTATTGTAATTATTGTTATTGTATATAAGTTAATGTAGATTTATAAATAAACAATATTGTTGTAATAAATTGTGATAGTTTCATTATTTAATAATTTCAAATTTTCCCTCTCAGGTAGCGTGGGGCAGTTCGTAGTCGCTCTTAATCCTACTTTAAAACTGATCCCAATAAAATTTAGGTAGCGTGGGGCAGTTCGTAGTTGACAAGTATTAGAAGATGTCATTATTTATACTGTGTTCGAGTCGAAAAGTTAAATTTCTTAATTTATTAAATATTCTCATTCAATTGTTTTTAGAAATTGCTTCTTTTACTACTTCTCGACCTTGGTATAATATACTATTATTGATACAATTAAATTATTTCATTATTATTATTGTTATATTTTTTAATTATTTTTATTTTGTTATTTGTAAATGGGTCATGGGCCACCCCCATAACTTTTAAATGGGTTTATGGGTTTATACCAGATTTTGGTCGATTATAATAGACCTATTTTTTTAAATAAAAATTAAAAATGGCCGACATCCAGTTTGGCTGAAAAGGACATGAAAATTTGAAATTCAAATAGAACACCCGGTATATTTCTACATATTTAGATTCTACGACTTCAAACACGTACAGGTCGACTGTCAAATGTCACTTAAGATGCCATTTTTATTTTATTTTTGTATTTTTTTATCCTTATTAGGTGCTAATATTTTGATCTAAATTCATTATAATCAAACATAAATTACCTAACATTCCACCTTTATTTGAGAAAAAATAAATAAATCATTTGTAATTTGATGAACACTTTTAGACTTCTAAACCCTAAAAGAGAAGTCTTATAATACGGCTTTGTCTGTCTATCCGTCTGTCCGCATTTATAACTCAAAAACGAAAGGGATAGAGACAAACGGTAAACGATAATGAACTCAGCATACCTTGAATAGCTCCCAAATAGATTTTCAGATTTTTATGACTTCCGGTTTCAAAACTGGTTTTACAAACCAGAACTGGAAGTGATATTACCGGTTTCAAAAATAGCATTCTGACGTGAAATTTAACACGATATTTGAAAACAGATTTGAGAGATATTTTTAATGGTTCATGAGGGTTTAGAAGTTGTCTAACACTGCACATCACTCTATATATATTTTTATTGGAATATTAATAGAATTTTAACAAATACAAAGTCTACACATACCGCATCAAATCAAAGACAAAGAAGTCAAAAATAAATAAAAAAATTGCAAAATCTAGTGGTTATGCTTCAAAAAAAAAATAACCAGAATAAATTTTATAAAATGTGTCTGTTCAGCT
This sequence comes from Neocrepidodera transversa, assembly GCA_963243735.1. Lineage (NCBI taxonomy): Eukaryota > Metazoa > Arthropoda > Insecta > Coleoptera > Chrysomelidae > Neocrepidodera > Neocrepidodera transversa. The sequence continues at coordinate 17,861,643 of OY725354.1, read as the reverse complement.
ACCAACCAATTATTTTAATAGGTATTAATATGTAACATATTTTTGTATAAATGTTTTGTAATACAGGAAATAATTGTAATTTAAAAAAATATAATAAATAAACAGATTTTAAATTATTTCATAATGTCTTTTAGTTTTTACATATACTTTTGGGCAAATAATATTAACAAAAAAAATAATAAGAATACTAATAATACTAAATTTTAGTTTTTTTAAGCACACCTTAAAATGCAAAAGAAACTTTGAAGAATTATTTTTTCTAAAAATTGAAAATTATTTTTACAAACAGGTAGTCAGTCCATCCGTGTGTGGTGCCCGGTTGATGATGCTCCTTTTACGGATTAAAAATTCTGGTGCCCGGTTCATCTATCGTATTATTTGCTACTACCTGCTTGGTGCCCGGTTGATATCCGCCCATTTGTTTAATTGACCGTTCACAGCGGCCCGCCGTTGTGTGGGCGGAAGGGTTAAGTCTCATTTACCAATTACAACAATACACAATACATTACACAAAGAAAATCTTGTGTTTTTATGAGTTGATCAAGATTGTTACTATGTCTATTAAGGTACGGTCCCTTTTGAACAAAAAAAGAATTAATTATTTTGGGATGGTAGGAGGCAATGTGATGTCTCTTCCCCGTGAAATCCCATCCCATCCTATCTTCCTACCCGAATGATTAGGACATTATTGACCATAGTAAATACACGTGATTTCAAATCACCACAATCAAAAGGTTGTAAAATAAAAGCAGATAGAAATATAATAGTTATTTATGTACCAAGTCAGTAAAGTGATACTTTATCGAACGAGTCTGAGATTATGAGCCGAGCGAGCGAGACGAGTAACAAGCGAGTTCGATAAAGACACTTTACTGACGTGGTGCATAAAACATTTTATGGCCAACCATAAAAATTTATAATTGAAAAAAGATATTACTTATTACATTCTAGTACGACAAAGTGAACAGAAAGAAAAATGCTTTTAAGTGACATCTACAAACTATTTCTGTTTAATGTTAATGTCATAGCTATGTTGATAAATAACTATAAAAATCAAGCAAGTCGGTTCCTCCCCGGATTTCTGTTTAATCTCATATTGATATATAACTATAAAAATCAAACACTTTATATGCCGCAAATGCGGCAGGTAAATTATCACTTTATTGACGCTTGGCGATAAAAATAATTACACAAGCACAAAATACAAATTGGTAAAATGTGACAAATGTCTTCTCTTTCGTGCACCCAGTGGCGGGTCTCTGTGAGGGGTTCTCACATACAAATAGAGTACAAGAGTAAATAATGTTTCAACGCTTTGATTTTTGTAATGGCCATAAAAGGTTAAAATTACGTAATATAGGATTTCAAGGTTTTTCAGTGTTTATTTTTTTTACTTGCAGCAAACTTTACTATAACGAATAAAAGTACATCACAACTGGGTTCTTTAACAATACTAGACGATCAGGAATATTTTATGATAAATTTGAGTATGTAAGTTTCTTACCGAAATGGTCATCGGTTTGTTACTTTGTACTCGCCTTTTTCATGAGATAAATGGCCAGGGGGGTGGGAGGTTACAATATCCACATCGGATGGATCTGAGATATTGTGAATTTTTTATCACGTGATAGATGATTAGATTTAGATGTAGATGTAATAAACAAACACTTTGGATGCATTGGTCATGTGACAAAAATGACAATGATAAGTTTGAAGTTTCTTTGTGTTTTTAATTCATTTCGCTGTGATTTTAATGCTTTAAATTTAGGTGTTTTTCAGTTAAAGTTATTTATAACATATTTTTATGGCTACATATAATTTTTTTATACACAAACACTCTTTTTCGAGACCCTATTTTTTCCTGATTTTTCGAGATTTCCCTATTGTTCACTATTTTTCCTAAATTTCCATATTTTTCCCCATTTTGCTCTAATTTTCACTATTTTTCCCAAATTTTTCTATTTTTCACTTTTACTTTTCAAAAGTTTTCACTATTTTTCTCTGTTTTTCACTATTTTCTCATGTGCTATTATTCTCTAAATTTCCTTATTTAATACCATTATTTGCAATTTTCACCGTTTATTTCCTATTTTTCACTATCATTCAAAAATTTACCTATTTTGCCATATTTTTCCTATTTTTAATATTTTTCCCTATTATTTTCTATTTTTTCATAATTTCGCTTTTTTCGTTATTTTCCCTGTTTTTCACCATTTTTTTATGTTTCCCTATTTTTCTCTTTTCCCTATTTTTTATTATTTTCCATTGTCTCCATTTTTTCTTTTTTCTTATTTTTCCTATTTTCATTTTTTCCTTTTTTCCATTATTTTTCCCTATTTTGATGTTTTCTTTATTTTTCCATATTTTTCCATTTGTCCATGTTTGTACTTATTTTCCCTATTTTGCAGTATCTCTCCATTTTCCTTATTTTCTATACTTCTTCCCTATTTTTCTCTAATTTTCCCCATTTTCCGTATTTTCCATATCTTTTCCTGTTTTTTGATATTTCTTAATATTTTTCTTGTTTTCTATTATTTGTTCCTGTTTTCCCTATTTGTATTTGTCGCTATTGTTCTTTATTTTTTCCTGCTTTCCTTTTTTACCTATTTTTCCTAATGTTTTCATATTTCCACTATTTTCCCATATGTTTCCTCTATTTTTCGATTTCTCCTTTTGCACTTGTTTTTCCTAATTTTCCAGCTTTTTTTTGACTCATTTTTCTTTCTTTTTTTACAATTATTATTTGTTGCCACAATTTTGACCCGTTTTTTTGCGACTATTAATTTTTGTTCCAGTTTTCCTCCTATTTTTCAAACTTATTTTCTTCCCCAGTATTTTCCCCTCTTTTTTTATACAATTTATTTTTCACATTTTTCCCCTCTTTGTATACACAACTATTGTTTTATGTCTCATTTTTTCTATTTTTTCAAACTTGCGTTTTTTGCCTCATTTTTCCACCTTTTTTAACCACAACTATTGTTTTACGCCTACATTTTTCCGCCCATTTTTTTACAACTTATTTTTTGTCCCAATTTAACTCCTTTTTTTATACCATTATTTTATACCTAATTTTTTTTACAACTGTCATTTTTGAGCCCAATTTTTTTTAATTGCCTTTTTGCCCCATTTTCCCTCTTTTTTTACAGCTAATGTTTTATACCCCAATTTTTTTACAACTATTTAATTTTTAGATTCTCGTTTTGTCCCACTCTTGTTTTTTGTCCCATTTCTTCCCACTTTTTCTTTTCTTTTTCATTTATCCTTTTTTTCTACTTTTTTCGCCCTTTTACTTTCCCTTTACTCCATTTATCTCTATTTTTCCTATTTTTATTTAATCTTATTTTTCATTATTTTTTCCTATTTTCTTTATTTTTCGGTATTGGTTCCCATGTTTTCCCGTTTTTCCCTATTTTTTTCCTAAAAAATCAAATGAGAGAAAATCCGATAACACCTAATACCGATATACCTTTATACCGTGTATATAGTTATTCCATGTAAGCCACTGTTTTTCGACCTTTTCTACTCCTGGAAATCAAAATTTCGCAAAGACCTTTCTTAGTGGGTGTTTATATTATGAACAGAATATACTCTCAAAATTTCTAAATCTCTGGATTTTCCTGTGCGTTGATACTATGTCAGTCAGTCAGTCAGTCACTCAGTCAATCAGGACTTTGCCGCTTATATAGATGGTATAAGATATTAAAAATTTTAGCTTTTGATTAATAGATTTCTGTATTTTTTGCGACGAAAATTAATTGGAATTGCAGCTACCGGGTTTTAACTCTCTCAATATTCATTGCATGCTTATTAATACGTCTTAGAAATAGTTAGTATAGTTCTATTCCCGAGGCGAAACCATTTCGTCACATATGTTCATAGCGTCTAATAGGAAAATTTAATAATCAATTTCGGTTATATTAAGCGTCATGTTGTCGGAAGGGTTAGAAATAATATCAATTTCTAAGGAAATATACAAAGTTCACTTAGTAATTAAAATATTATCATTTAAAAATCATAGGAGTTAGCAACCGATATAAATAGATTCAATTAAAATAATAACATATTAAATTAGTTTATCATCTTGCTTACATATTTATCTTCGACAATGACAATCATATTTTTTTTGTCTGAAGAAATAATATAAAGATAATTTAGCAGCGTTTTAGATTTTGATCAGTATAAAATTAAAGTGCTCTTACTATATGGTTAGTATTATTTAATTTAAATTTAGTTTACAAAAATTCAAAAAAACTAAAAAAAAAACAACATAATATAAATGCAAAAAAATTGATATCGAAAACTTTATCTTGGATTAATTGAAACATCATAAATAAAATAATAAGCTACACAATCAACGTAAACCTCAAAACTCGTTTATATAAAAAAAGCAGAAATTGTGTGTCGTAATAGTGTATAATTTTTGTTCGTATGTAGTTGTTATAGTGTGCGCTGTTCCACAATTTTTTATGTTTTTGTGTTGTTATTTTTGTAAATTAAGTGGTAAGTTTGAATTTCTAAATTTTGTTTTATCTGTGTTGTCGATTATTTTTCTGATTGTTTAATTTCCTACTATTTTGATATTTTTTTTTAATTCACTGATAGTGCATCTTTCTTATCGAAATTGTTAGGTAATGTTTTATAGGTTTTGACGAAATTAAAAAAATAATTAAAAAAACTAGGACAGGACCGTTATTAAAAATTATTGTCACTGATGATGTTAGTTATTTCAGATAAAACGTCGTTAAAATGACAAGTGTGATATATCACTGAATTTGAATTTGGTAATACTTCGTTCTGAGGGATCTTAATTTTAAAAAAAGTGGATATACGAAACGTCGCATCAAAGATTTATTTGATACATCTCATATATGTTTATTTCTTGTGCTTGACACATTTAATTTATGGTCAGGTTATAAATTTCAATATAAAAGTTTCTTACAGTTTAAACGCTTTGTAAAAAAAGAAAAAGAAGAAAGTAACAGAAAATTGACACATACATAGAGTGATTTGCAGTTTGTGAAAATAAGGTTATGGTCAGGAATTTTAGAGATTGATTACTTGTTATTTTTGAGTATGGATATTTTTTTAAAGGTCTGATGGATAATTCTGAAATTATTGAAACTTGAATTTTTTGACATTTTTATTTTTTTACATATTTTTGAAAATCTTGAAATGTTTACAAATTATTAAAATCTTTGAAGTTTTTTAAATTTTCGATATAATTTTGAAATTATTGAAATGTTTACAAATTAATGAAATTTTTTAATTTTGTTAAATTTTCGAAATTTTTGATATACCTATTTTTTCTACAAGCGTGCTGAAAGTGACAACTTTCCGCACCCATTTGCGTACGGAGAGTTGTACTTTTCCGCACTGATTTTATAAATGCTAAAATGATTAAAAATTAATTCTTGCTTGGCTACTATGATTACTATCAGCCTAATGTTTTATTTATTAAGAAGCACTAAGAAAATTTTTGTTTAATGACAAAAAAATATTTTTGCTAAAATTTTTTTTAATTCTAGGCGCTTGTAGAAAAAATATTGTTCCTAACACTTGCGTAAAGTATCTTTTCCCCACTTAATTGCATGCCCGAACTCCGCTTCGCGTCGTTCGGGCAACTGAAATTGCGTGCGGAAAAGCATAACTTTTCGCACTTGTTAGGAAAATAACTATTTCAAATTCTTGAAATGTTTATGAATTATTCATTTTTTTTTACTTAATGTAATTTTTAAGAAGTTTTTACAAATTTTTAAAATTTCTATAGTTGTTTTAAAATTTCTTTTTTTGAAATTCCTGAAATATTTTTGAAATTTGTTAAATATTCTAAATTTTTGGAATTTTCTAATTTTTTTTTCTTTAAAATTTAAACTTTTTCCACTTTCTTTCCCACTTTAATTCGCTTTTTTCTCTTCCTTTTAGTTATTTTATAAAAATATATCAAAAATTTCGAAAATAAAAAAAAATGTTGATAATCAAGTTTCCATAAATTCAGAAATATATAAAAAAAACATTAAAAAATAATTCCAAAAATTATTTAAAAAATTCCCAAAGTTTTAAAAATTTCAATTTCAAAGATTTCTAAAAATTTCAATAACATATCAAAAAAATTCAAAAAGCAACTAATTAAATTTTCAAAAAGTCAAAAATTTAAAAAATATGTAAAAATTGTAACAATTCGAAAAAAATTTAAGAATTCTAAAAATTTTGTAAGAAATTCAAAAGTGTAAGGATTTCAAAAGTTTGTAATAATTTTAATAATTTGTAAACATTTCAAAGATTTTAAAATTATAAAAACTTCAAAAATGTGGAAAAATTTAAAAAAATTCACAAAATTGTTAAAAATTGTAAAAAATTGTAATAATTTGTAAATGTTTCTTCAGATTTTAAGAATACATGATTTTGTAGGAATTTCAAAATTTTTAATATTTTGTAAATATCTCAAAGATTTCAAAGAGCGTAAAAAATTTAAAAAAATCGTAAAAATTGTAAAAAATTTGTAAGAATTACAAAAAATTGGTAAAAATTGAAAATTTGTAAAAAATTGTAACAGTTAAAAAATATTTCAAAAATTTCGAGATTCCAAAAATTTCAATATTTTATAAGAATTCAAAAAATTTCAAAAATATATCAAGAATTGAAAAAAAAAATCAAAAAATTTAAAAAAGCAACCAAATAAATTTTAAAATAAGTTCAAAAACAAAAATTGTAAAAACTTGTAAGAATTTGTAAGAGTTTCAAAAGTTTGTAAGAATTTCAAAAGTTTGAAATAATTTCTAAAATTTTAATAATTTGTAAACATTTCAAAAATTTGAAAAAGCGTAAAATCTTCCAAAAGTTTAAATATTGGTAAAAATTATAAACATTTCATGAATCAATTTCAAAAATTTCAAATTGATATCAAAAATTAAAAAAATTAAAAAAGCCACTAAATAAATTTTCAAAAACAAAAATTGGTGAAAATTAAAAAAAATTGTAAAAAATTGTAATTTCAAGAATTCCAAAAAAAGGTTTTGTAAGAATTTCAAAAGTTCGTAAAATTTTTTTAAAAATTTAATAATTTGTAATCATATCAAAGTGTAAAAACTTCAAAAATTTGTAAAAATTTCAACCATTTCAAATTAAAAAAATTGTAAAAATTTTAAGAATAGCAAAAATTTTAAAAGATTTCAAGATTTTGTAAAAAGTTCAAAAGTGTAATTTCAAAAAGTGTAAAAACTTCCAAAATTTGCAAAAATTTCAAACATTTCAAATAGTGATACAAATGGTAAAAATTTGTAAAAATTTCAAGAATTCCAAAAAATTGAGGATTTTGTAAGAATTTCAAAAGTTTGTAATAATTTCTAAAAATTTAATAATTTGTAAATATTTCAAAGATTTACATACATGTAGAATTTTCCAAAATTTCAAAAATTAGTAAAAATTTGTAAAAATTTCAAGAACCAAAAATTTCAAAAATTCAAAAAATGTCATCAATTCTACAAATTTCAATATTTTGTAAGAATTTCAAAAGTTTGTAAAACATTTCAAAAACTATAAAAACTTTAAGTTTGTAAAAAATTAAAAAAATGGTAAACTTTTAAAAAAATTCAAAGAGTTTAAAAATTTTCAAAAAATTTACACGCGGTTTGTCCGAATCGCGAGATATTTTTTTATTTTTTTACGGAAACTACACAAACATTTCATGATTAAATAGAATTCTGCAGTTTTAAATGTAAAAGAGATAAGGACGCTTGTTACTGTATAAGATTTAAAAATAAAACTGTTTTTATATAAGTTTGAACATTACAATATTGTCATGCCCAAAATACTAGGCCCGAGTGTTAAGAGACATTTTTGTTTGCGTTAAATTTATCCAATTTTTGTTTCAGAAAAATGTTTTTTACTGACAGTCTTAAATTAGACTTATTAGGAATCTTCGTAGCAATAACAGTAATTATTATCGCATGGCACAAATGGGCGTTAGGATATTGGAAACGGAAAGGAGTACAAGGTCCAAATCCCGACTTTATTTTCGGAACCATGAAGGATTTTTTCCTTAGAAAAAAAACCATGGGACACATTTTCAAAGAACTTTATGATGAGTACAAAGGAAAAGGTATTAATATAGATAAACTACATTACTTTTAATAAAATATATAACAATAAGAATTAGATTGAATGAAAATCCCACGTTTTTAGTTCGTCTATGCCTAAAGTTGTGTAGAATTAGTTATTATTTAAAAAAAAAATAAATATTCCTAGAAATATCGCTTTCTAGGTTAATCATAAAAGTTTGACGGACAGGTCAATTGCATGAGTTCGATAAACGCCGTTCCAGGTTACTGCAGTTTATGCACAAGTGTCGCGACGTAAAATTTACCTAAACAATAAATATCTGGGTACGGGTATTATATTAAAGGACTCAACACGTCCTTACGGGAATAACATACCTATCAAGGTAACAGCGATGGGAACGGAAGCGAGAGATACTCAACACTGATTGGTAAAAATTGTTAAATATTGTAAAAACTTTAAGTTTGTAAAACGAGACCTTAATTTAAATTAAAGCAACTAAATTAAAAAAAAAATCAAAAATTATAAAAATTTCCAGATTTTATAAAAGCTTTAAAAGTTTGTAAATTTATGAGAGCTAATTTTCATTATACGATATACTGTCAGTAGATAGAACGTTCTTTAACTTTAACGGTTCTGTAACTAATGACAATGACGTTTAGATTGTGACAATTGTATAAGAAATCAACTTGTAAAGTTTTATTCTAAACGTCATTGCCTGTACTTATTGAGTCTTTAAAGTTAAAGGACGTTATATCTACTGACATATTGTCTAGTAGCTAGGATGTTCCCCAAGGAAAGAATTTTTTGTTTTTTTTTACGAAATTGATGCAAAAAAATGTGAGAACAATTTTCATGATGGCAATGATGATTATAATATTTTTTATACCGCGGGGAGTGAAACCAGTACTTTAGTCCCGCATTTGCGGGACTAAACTTCCACTTTTATTACCTCGGGACTAAAAGTTTTTAGTCCCGCAAATAAAAAACAATTGACACCAGTCACCTTGTTTATTCTAATTTATATCGAAGAAGTTATTCATGTTTTAAATGTGGTCCAAAAAATAAAACGCCAAGTCAGTACCACAACGTGTATTAGAAAATATTAAATGGATTGGAAGTAGGCTACTAGTTTCGGCTAAAAAGCCATCATCAGGCCATTACAAGTAGAGAAGCAAAGAAGTTTATTTTAATTTAACAAATAGAACAACCGCGCGGTTGTTTAGTCAGCAAAAATTTAAAAATGGTACATTAGAACAAACTTAACTACTAAAATTAATAACTTAGACGGCAGTAACTAGGGAAACAATCTTTACCCTCGGGATTAGAAGATGCACTTTAGTCCTTTGGTATATAATATACTATCTGTGTCGGTTTGGATCGAGTAGTAAAATTTGTTTATTTTTTTTTCATTTAATTTTTATTTATTTTTAGACGCAAATGCAAAACAAAGTAAATAATAGGCAAGGTCAAAAATTCGTAGATTTGCGGATAAATCCGGACCGAAGAATAGAAATCCAGTACGTTATCTAAAAAAAATAATGCTAATTTGTTAATGGCAATTTATTGGACAAAGAACAGTATAAATATTTTTTTTAAATTCTTTAAAAAGCGTTTAAAAAATCCTTGAAACATTACTGAAGAAAAAACCTTGGAAACTTATTAAAATATTCTTGAAAAATACATGAAAAATCCTTTAAAAATCATTGGTAACTCCTTAAAGTTTTTGAAATACTTAAAAAACTTTTAAAATTCTTAAAACAAAAATTAGAAAAAGTATTCTAAGATATAGTTGAACACTCTTTCCAAAATCCTCAAACAATCTTAAAAAATATTTAAAAATTAATTGAAACATCCTTAAAATGTCCTTAACAAATCCTTAAAAAAACTTGAAGGAACGAAACTTAAAAAATATCAACAAAATCCTCAAAAATCATTGATAAATAAATAAAACTGCCTTGAAAACTTCATAAAAAATCATTATAAATCCTTGAAAGTTCACTAAAATATCGGTAAAAATTACTTCAAAAATTATTTTAAAAAAAGTTCCAAGATTGAGGATTTTGAAAAAAAAATCCTTGAATACTTACAAAATCCTTAAAAAATCTTGAAATCATTCAAAAAATAATTAAAAATTCCATAAAACATCTTTAAAAAAATCTTAAGAAATCCCTCAAAATTCATTGAAAATGTCTTGAAGAATTCATAAAAAATCTTTTTAAACCTCTGAAAATTCCTCGACACATCCATAAAATATACTTGAAAGATCTTTGATAAATCATTCACAACAAAATTATAAAACATACTTTTAAAATTATTAAAAAATGCCTTCGAAAGTACTTGAAACCCTTTTAAAAAAACATGAAATGTCATTCATTAAAAAAATTAAAAAAAATTTTGAAACATCATTGAAAAATCATTTACAAATCCTTGATAAATCCGCAAAACAGTTGTAAAAAAATCATTGAAAAATCTTTGAAAAATTTCTAAAGAATCCTTAAAAAATAGTTGCTTATTTGATTCGTCTGTTTGATATAATAAATTGTAACACCTGTTTTTTGTAAGATGGCGAAGGTGCAGAGAAAACAATACACCCGTTTTGATTTTGAACGTAGGGATTTTTTTTCTATTTCAACATGACAATACTTAACCAAGCGAAGCAGCACCAGCCTTTGATGTTTGGCAACATTGCACAGTCACAGATTTAAAATCCAGCAAAAAATATATAATATAATACGTTTACAAAAAATATTGTCTTGTTATTGATATTTTGAAGTTGTGAGTAATCCGGAAAAGCTTTGAGATCAAATAGACAAAAACTAGTTGGCAACCCTGATTAGTATGACCAGTATACATAAGATTTTGCACGAACATTTAAGTGTTCGGAAACTGTGTGCTCGTTGGATTCCATATTTGTTGACAGAGATGCTCAAAAAAAAAATGCTCATATCGATTGGTGCCATAAAATGATTAAAAAATGCATCGAAAGTCGCATACAGCATCACAGGTGACGAGTCGTGGATTTATGCCTATGAGCCAGAAAGAAAAGGCCAATTGGCAGTTTTTTTATTTCAATGCGAAGAAAAGCTAATAAAAAACCGGGTAGAATATCATTCAACTTTAAAATACCATCAGTCATACTTTTGCTTATTATCTGCATGTATTCTGTTAGTTTTACAATATTTGTGTTTAACTGGGTATTATCATCTCGATCCTCTATATCGCTATCGTACAACACTTTTATTCCCTTCCTTCTTCTTTTACCGTCCGCTATTTTAATTTATAATAATAAAAAGTTCATAAGTTTGTATGCTTATACTTAACCACAAAATCAAAGTACAATTGCCGGAAAGTAAATAAATGAAACGATCTCATCCAATTGTTTCCTATCTTTGTTGTTCCTCTCCCTCCTAATCGCTAACAGCACGTAAATACCATTTATATTTATTTATTTATCGTGGACTTCATTTCCACGTATAGTCTATACGAAGTCAGTTGGAACGACATAAAAACTAAATATCTATATTATAAAGCATGGGTTGCGCGATGTAATTTATTTTCAAAATTAATTTTATTTTTCATATATCTACACGCTAAAAAAAAACAACAGTTTTTCCTGCCATGAGAATTTAATGATTCATTATCTGAATTTTCAGAGCTTGAATCTGAATTTGAGGTTATAATAATGTGGTCAATGGAAGGTAAAATACAATATTTCTTGTCTTTTTCTATGACACTTGTGGACATATTTCATCCATTTACGGAAGCACTGTTGGAGATTGAATATATTTTCTCAGTTTTTTTTTTAACAGCAGTCTGAATCATCTCGATCGGATTGAATTTGCAGTATTATGGGGGAAAACGTAGAATAGTATGGCCATGTGCTTCGCATATCTTGTAGATTGTATATTATTTTTAAAATTTTCTTTTTTTATAGCTTCAAATAACACTTTTTTGGTAGCCTTTTTAGGAATTTCCATGTTTCTACGTTCCTTCTTTGTGCTGCTATTGGGAATTTTGGTTATGTATAACAATAACAAAATGTCTGTAAAGATTTGGCAGCAGTTGTTCATTAAACCACATTAAATAGACTGGCGGTCATATCTTCATGATAGTCTGCTGACAATAGCATGAGGAATAAAACCAGTGTAACTCGTTTACCGCGAGAACAAGGTCCATTTAGAGACCACTTATTACCGTCATCTACCTTTTTGATTGGTGGTATTCCTTATTTTTTCGTAAATACTCCTGCCGCCATGCTACGATGTAAGATGACTACATTATGTCCATTCTTTTATTCAACTGTTTGTACCTGAAGCCACGATCTAGCAAATTATTACGCAATGTGTTCAAAGATTTATATTTCTAATTGGTATAATCCCGTAACTTGTTACTAACCATTTTTAAAGTTGGAACCTTGTTGTTTTTATAAAACTTATAAACAACTCGGATTATAACTTCTTTCTCGGCATTATCAACCTTCTTAAGCTCATGATTATCTATTTTTCGCTTTACGGAATGATTAATGACATCTCCTGTTGTCACAGCAGTATAAATTATAGTACAAGCAAGTTTAGTCAGCTCACAAGTCATTTTTAAAATTTCCTTTTGTAGAGCCCCAAGCATTTCACTTTCCAAGCAAGTGTAAATATTTAATATAAGTCTTTGGGTTTGAGGAAGCAAGTCTTTATTTAAAAATTCCGACAGTAATGCAAGCCACTAACTAAAATTCGCACGAAAGCAGAATAAACTAATTTTATAAATCCTAACCCAAGTTCCTCAAGCCACAGCACTGACAATTCACTCAAAAATGTAAACGCAGAGGTTCACAGTGGATCCGACATTTTTTGTGTCCACACAATTTACTTGTTCGACTAGGTACAACGACTTTGAGTGAAAGATAAGAAATTAATACGAGGTATAATCAATCATCAATTTTATATGGGAGGCTTTATACGGTATTAACTAGTAAATTTATCAAACCCGGTACACGAGTCTTTTTTAGCCGTTCGGATTGACTTTGTATACCTTACTTCGTATAATTTACAATTTTCACCTCCTGCCTCTAGTTGGGTTCCAATGAACAGGGCCCTATTATAGGGAGTGGGTCCTCAGGAGCGTTAATAACATATTATTCAAACAAACTAAACCACTTTTAATGGTGTAACTGGTACAATAATTATTTAATTAAAAATAAAACGCCGAGTCAGAAACACAACGTGTATTATATAAAAAATTAATAAATGGGTTGGAAATGGGCTACTAGTTTCGGCTAAAAAGCCAACATCAGGCCTAAAAGACTTACATTCAATAGTAATCAAATAGTTAACAAAAACTGAACCAACTTGTTTAGTCTGAAAACGTTTAAAAAATGTGGTACATGATTACAAACTTGACTATTAATTAAAATATTATTAAACGACAGTAACAAAGAGTTACAAACATGCCGATATGAAAAGGCTATGAAGCCCACAGGTAAACTTACTTAAAGTTAATACGTTTTCAAAAATTGGTTGCATGGTAGGGCCATGAAAAACAGTAGCAAACATATAAAACATTAGATTAAGAACAATAAGTTCGAAAACCACCATGAGTGGAAATAAAGAGAGCAACCGTTCATGTACCATCTCCTGCATCGTACCTACTACAAGCATAGGAATGACAAGTGACAATTGACATTGACAATATACAATTTTGACATGGAAAATTTTTGATTGTGAAGTCTTAACAATAAATACAATAATTATTATTATAGCCGCCAAGTGGAGAAACGCGCACCCCGCACTTAACCGAACTCCGATAGAGGGTCAATGGGCCGGCCTGGCACACCACCCGGTATATTTTTGATTTGTATAAAGATATTTTTTTAAAAGATTATCAGTTTTAATAAAATAAACAAAAATCAAAAGCAACAGAATATTTTAGTCCAAAATATCAAAATATACTACCAGAGTATATAAATTACCTACGTCCTTGGTATTTATCGTTTTTTTATACAAACAACAAAATGAATGATTCTTATTTATTTTAATTTTTGACATTGAAAACTTCCTATGAACCCGACACAATTAAATATTAATTCTCATTAATTTTAATAATAGATTAAATAGATTATTAATAATTATTATTAATAGATTACGTCCCATTGGGGACATGTAATGCGGTAGATACAGCAAATTCGTTTTTAGTATATGAAAATATACTTAAAATTATTCTTAAAAATAGGCTTGGTTAACTTTGAAACACTACGATTACTTGGAAATAAATTTTCAAAATTTCCAAATGACGTCAGCTACATTAATTTATTTAAAGTAATGTAGCATGACAAGGTATAATTTGTAGTTATCTGTCTAGTATTATTAAACCAAATAGCCTTAGGGACTATAAAAAAAGAAGAAAAAAGCAAAACACATAGGCGACAGACATATAAACATTAACATAATAGGTTACATTATACTGAAAAGTGAAAAATAAAACGCTGCGACTAGCAGAACATCATATGTACGCATTTATTTTGTACATCGGCCGTTCACTGCGTTTTAATGCTCCTTTCACATTACCTATACGATTTGTTTCGTCCGATTAAAAATCGTACGTTAAAATATTTTCAGTCGACTGAAGAAGAGCATGGCCCCATTCACATTACACGATTTCAACCCAGTGCCACTGGAATCGTACGTTTATTTATCGTCCATATTAACCAAGCTCATTTTTTTTAAATTTCAAAAAAATTGACTTTCTGTTTATTATTTTTCTTGTTTCGAAATTTTTTTTACTCTTAGATTAGATTTTTTAATATCGCAACCTTCATTTAGTTTTATTAATACTATCCCCTTTATAAAATTTTTTAGATTTAATTCTCTTACTTCTCTTTTGAATATACTTTTCAGCATTCTTAATTAATTTTTTATTTACTTGATTTATAATTTCTGCATACGTTTTGTTTTGTACTTTATTTATTTCTTGACTTTTTCCACTTTAGCCTCCAATCCATATTCTCCATTCTTTTGTTCTTCTATCATTCTTGTTTCCATTGCCTTCATATTTTGATTAAGATTTTCATCTATACCTGTAATTGTACTAATCCATTTTTCTTTTAAATTTGACGTACTTTCACTTGTATCTTGTACTTCCAGTTTGACTTTTTCAATTTCTACTTTTATTTCTTCTTTAGATTTTCTTTCTTTTTCTTGTGGTATAGCAAATTTTTCATCTTGTACTTTTTCTACTTCTATTATTCGTCCTATCATTTCTATTCTTAGAATTTTTATCCAATTTATTATCCATTTTCTTACTGATTTGTTTTCTCATTTCTTGCATTTCTTATAATCGTTCTTCTTTTTCTTCCTTTCTATTATCTTGCAATTCTCATTTTTTTTACTATTTTCATTCATCTGCAGTATCATTTATATCATAGTTAATCTTGTTTTGTTCTTCCCATCTTGATTGTTCATTTATTTGTTGAATTTCTTCTATATTTTGTTCCTGCATTTCTTCAATATCACCTTGACCTATTTCCAATTCTTCTTCTTGTTCTTCCAACTTCTTCAATTTCTTACCATCTCTTAGATCCATTTTGTTTTAATTTACACTCACACTTCACTTGTAACAATAATAATTAATTTTTATTAAAATAATAATTATCCACTCTGTATATCTTAATAATATCATAAATGTCATTATTTATGAATTATTTACAATCACGTCTTTATATATTGTCAAGTTATGTGAAACTATATTATGAAAATTTATTATTTAATTGACCTTTTAATTTCCTTTTAAATTAACTATTGGCAACAAATTTGTATTAAGTAAAAGAATCTTACCAATAGTTATTCCTGATGTGGTTATTTCTAATAATATCATAGATGGATTTAAATTTGGAAGAATCAATCTCAGAAGAATCTCTGCCCAGATGCATTTATTCCCAGATGACTTTGTGCCAATAGTAAATTTAAAAGGAAATTAATAGTTCAATTAAATAATAAATTTTTATAATATAGTTTGATATAACTTGACAATATACAAAGACGCGACAGTAAATAATTCATAACGACCAAAGAATACATATATCGATAGGTATTCTTTGATAACGACATTATAGATTTGAAGGTGAATTTGCCGGAGGGAGGAGTTTAAAGAAGAGGAAGTGGACAGGATCTAAAATTTATTTTTTATGTTTGTTTTTTTTTGCAATGTTTATTATTTTTCTACAGAACCCAACCAAAAATTGAGATAGTGTAAATATCATAACAATAGTTAGTTTAATCATTTATATAACTTTAGAATCTGTATTTATTTACCTTAAATTAAGTTCTTACGAGAAAATTTTTTTGGAGATAGATGCCTCACTATTAAATCGCTTAAAAGGATAGAAGCCCTTACATATAGATCGTCTATCTGGGGTAAATCCCGCGTCGCCATGATTCAATATGTGCGTTACCAACCTTTTTCCATTTTTAAAACCCACGACAGGATGTTTTCGCAAAGTCAACTTAGTTTTATTTTTAGTAGCGTAACACCTTCTTATTATTCTTAATAGAATCCTAAATCGTCTAGATATTTCATTGATCCCCAAATCTTTTCAGTCTATTTCATCGAAAGCTGATCTATTGTCCATTTTTTTTTTGTTCGGGACCGTTCTTTGCAACCGGATTCACTGCAGCCTCGTGGGCTTATTGCGTTATCTCCCGTCTTTTGTCTACTGCACCCAGTCCATCAACCTTGTTCCCTGTACTAGTTTGTACAGGTTCTTTAATGGCTGTTTGTAGTAGTCTTCTGGATCCATTTTTGGTTTCCCATATATTCTTTGCCTTCTGTGATCCAGCGCCTCACAGTCGCATAGTATGTGAAGTGCATTCTCGGTCCCTTTATTGCATTGTCTGCATTTAAGGTCGCCGTTATATAGACCCATTTTGTTTAGATGCTCTCTGGTGAGAAGGTGTCCCGTGAGGAGCCCTGTGGTTATTCGTAGTTGATTCCTACTCATTGAAAGCAGTTCTTCAGTTACGTTCTTTGTCGGTTCTTTTATAAACTTTTTCACGTGTATAAGTCCGGGTACATTGTCCCAGTATAATTTGTGTTTTCGCTTGATCCAGTCTTTTATATGGTTCCCAAACGTACGTTTTGGTACGCCCATCGCTGGTTCTGGACCAATTAATGGGGTGGACGACCCGCTTCTTGCGAGCTCGTCAGCCTTTTCGTTTCCAGCGATACTCTTGTGACCTGGTACCCACGATAAAGTTACTTTATTGTGGGTCGCCAGTTCCCTAAGTTCTTCGCCACATTCCCATACCATACCATACCTTTGGGCTTCTTATTGCCCTAAGGGCTGCTTGACTGTCTGAGTAGATTATGATTCTTTTACCCTCGTGGGCTCTCATAATACTATGTCTCGCACACTCGAGTATTGCATAGACCTCTGCCTGGAATACAGAGGTATATTTTCCAAGAGAGAAACTCACTTGGTACTTGTTCTATTCGCAGTATATACCAGCTCCAGTTCCCCCTTCGGTTTTTGACCCGTCTGTGTACCAGGTAATTCCGTTAGGGTTTGTCCTAAAATCTGTGCTTGTATTCAACTCATTCCGATTCTTAATTATTATTCTCAGATCTTTGTTGAAGCTGTATTTAGCAGTCATGTAGTCTGACCTCATGCCAAGCATGTTGCCTCCCACATGATCTAGCTTAGTGTGTCCCAGTCTATGATTTCCTTCATAGAATGGTATGTCCTCTAGCCGTCGTAGAGCCATTCTAGCCTCCACCATTATAACGTATTGTAATGGTGGGAGGTCAAGAAGAGTTTCCAAAGCAGCTGTGGGTGTTGTTTTTTTTTATTGTCCATTACTCGACCTCGTAGTTCCTCCTTTCTTTTATATTTCCTTGGCAAAGTAGGTATGAATAAAATACTTAATTGACATGCTAGTAGTTACCCATACACACATTACCATATCCATTAGTGAATACCAAAATAGTCATGACGTAATATAAATACACTTTAAAAAGGCTTTGATAGAGCTCTTACATTATAGAGGGATAGAAGCCCCAAGAGCATCTAAGATGCCCATTTGTATTTTAAGTAAAATAAATGCAAAACATTAGTAATTGACTCCTAAGAGTGTGTTCGCAATGAACCAATGTATTAACAAAATTAAAATAAAATGCAATCCATTACTAATTATAGATATGGAGCAGTAAATACTTACAGTTATGAGCGAGAAACGGCCGCCGCGCACAATAGCTTGTGTGTCATTTAGGTAGAGGGAGCATGTGACGCCTATTTAAACAATGTGTTATAAATTCACTTGTTAAATATAACTTAAAACAACCCTGTTCACGCACGTGCTCATTACGTCGAGCCCGCTTGGCGCTTGACTTGCGCAAACAGAGGTGTTAACACACCACCCTAAAAAACACAATCACTTCGCAATTCGTCTCGAGACAATAGACAAGTATAATCATCTCTCGACACTGATTCTCTAACGTTAATGACTCGCAATCAAACTGTTTTTACACAGACTCACTCAAACTCTCTTTCGAAGAACAAAATCAACTTATATGCATTCGCATTCATCGCTTGTGTTACGTTGGTTTCCCATATTGGAATTTGTAATTTGGAAAATAAAGAAAATAGAAAATAGACGACCAAGAACTCAATTGTGACTACTGCCCCTCTCCTATTCTCATATGCTATCAAAATACACCATGTATTTGCTGTTTTGTTTTTTTGGTAGTTGGGTTTTTAGAAACATCAGGTGTACCACAGTGCGGCATCTAACCCGGTCTTACTTTATGGGTTAAACATTAAAACAGTTCGCTGTAGAAATTTCTATTAAAATTTCCACACAGAAGTCGGCCTTTGTGACCGCCAGTTCAAAAATTGGTAAATTAAATATATTGTCCGATAAATCTCAATCGGGCGTGTCCGACGCGTCCCAAACTACTGCGAAACATTTGAAATATAACACTACATATCGATGTAACAATCGATCTCTTTTTGTGAACAAGTGCGAAGTCGGATCGCTCGCTGTCCCAAGCCTGAATTCTGCCATTCCAATCTTACGTAACTATCATCGAGGGGTGTCGCGATGTTGCCATCTCTAACTTAACAAAATTCTCACTAATGTCTGAATATCGATTAATTTATAATTTATGCAATAATCTATATCTGTTGCTCCATTCATTGTAGGGGTTGAAACGGAAGAGATTTTTTAATAAACATTATTTTTTCTTGAGCATAATAAAATAGTGCTACCTATAGAAGAGTGTAGTTTTATTCAATCGTAACTGTAACTATTTATTACAATAATATTTGTTGCTTTAGCAACTGGTCCTTCGAACAATAGACGATAGGGGTACTGGATTTAGTGTTTTATTATATCAATAGTTGACAACATTTGAGAAATTGGTAACCTCTTAATTAATTGTATTTTTATTTAACAATAACTCAATAATTTTATTTCCAGGAGCACGTTACCTCGGATGTTATTTATCAGGTCAAGCAGCTTTTGTCCCCATTGATCTAAATCTAGCAAAATCTATTCTACAAACTGAATTTTCCCACTTTGACAGCCACGGTAATTATTTCGATGCTGAAGGAGATCCGTTATCGTTGAATCTATTTTTTACGTCCGGCCCCAGATGGAGAAAATTACGTGTAAAACTCACCCCAACTTTTACCACCGCAAAAATTCGAATTGTTTATGAAGTACTAGTTGAATGCACGAAAGGATTAAAAGAACTTTTAAATGAGTGTTCTATGCAAAATCCCGTTGATATTCTGGATGTTATGCAGAGATTTACTATTGATATTATAGGTTAGTATAGATCAATGCCGTAGCGTGTGTTATAAGCACCCAGGGCGAGATTTTACCCCATACAGTACGTTTTTTATAATGTTATTATTGGCCGACGGCCGTGGTGTACTGACTGATTAACCTACATGAAAAAGTCAGTAAATTTATATCGATAAGACTCACGCTCACCATTACTGATACTGAAGGCATCATATAATAGTTTCCCGGTACTTCGGAATCTAACAAGTACAAACATTTTATAAGATTCAAAATTTAAAACTAAATTTGTAAATTTTTTTTCAAGCCGCGACAGCCTTGGTATATATCCTTATGACTACCGAAACCACATTTACATAAAAAAGACTCGACGTACGTTTAGTTTACTATGTTATCATCATCAGGATTTGATCATAAGGTCAGATTATTATCAACTCTTGATAGTGCTAACATATTAAGCAAAACGTATATCGATTTTTTTTCATGTCATTCAAAATTGTTCCATTTTTACAGTTCAATTAATTTCAGGTTCATGTGTGTTTGGTCTGGAGATCAATAGTATGAAGGTCCCCGAATCAGAATTCAGAACTCACGGCAATAGAGTATTTCAAAGCATTATCAGATTTGCAGCTCAACTATTTCTAAATCATAAAGTTTTAAAAGCGTTTAAGTTCACAGGTCAAGATCCAGCTGTGGAAGATTTTTTTGTTAAATCTGTGATGTCTACTCTTAAATATAGAAAAGAAAATAATATTGTACGAAAAGATTTTCTGAACCTTCTCATAGAATTGAAAAATAACACAAATCCCGATGAAAGAATAACAGATGCTGAAATAGTAGGACAGTGTTTCGTATTTTTTGCGGCAGGATTTGAAACATCATCGACTACTATTAATTTTGCTGCCTATGAACTCGCTCAAAATCGTGATATTCAGGATAAAGTGCGAGAAGAAGTTAATAGGGTATTGGCAAAACACGATAATCAAGTGACATATGATGCAATAATGCAAATGGAATATTTAGATCAAGTTATACAAGGTAAATACTTAAATTAACAACATATAGGCCATGTTGAACTTGACCTCAATTATTCCACACAAAGATCATCAACCTATGAGTATATTTAGAAATAATACTATAATTTATAGTATTTTTAAGATAATTACAACTTAATTAGTGGAATTTAAATTTATTTTTATTTATTATTTAAAAAATATTATTCGGTTTACAATTTTTTATAGTTTTATAATCATAATATTTATTTAAGTTACATGTATCATTTTAGATTGTATTAATTTTTTATTACCTAATTTTATGTACAATCAACCTGGAGAAATTTCGTACAATTAACTAAATGAATATGTTTATATAATTTTAAATTTTAAAATTGTTTTTGTATCAGAATTATTAATATGCATTTATTAGCTTAATTAATTTTCACTCAAGTCCAGGCGTCTGATGACAATACAATACAAAAAAAAAATTAAAAAATATATAAAAAATTTGAAAAAATGAGAAAATAAGAAAATCTAAAATTAGAAAAAAATATAAAAAAAGCAAAAAAAATCAGAAAACACAAAAAATCGAAAAAAATAAATCATAAAAATGAGAAAAATCCGGAAAAAAGTTAATATAATGTCATACAGAATAAAAAATGAACTAAATTTTTACAGGTTATACATAATACATAAATTTGTAAGTTTTTAATTTAAAAAAAAAAAAAAATAGAAAAATCTAAATAAAAAAATTGTAAATGAAAATTAAAACAAAAAAAATAGGATACAAAAAATGAGAACAAATGATAAAAAATTAGAAAAATCAGACAAAAAATGTCACCCTAGGAACTAGTCCAGTTTATGTTTATGTCCCTATAAATTATTCAAGTTTATTTTTATGGCCCTAAGAACGAGTCCAGTTTGTTTTTAAGGCCTAAGGACTTAATTAAGTTTACTTTTAAGGCCCATGATTTAATCCACTTTGTTTTTGAAGACATAAAGAACTAACCAGGATTGCTTTTGAGACACTAAGAACGAGTTCAGTTTATTTTTATTGCCCTAGGAACTAGTACATTTTGTTTTGAGGGCCTAACTAGTCAGCTTTGCTTTTAAGGTACTGGGAACTAGGTCAATAAGCTTTTAAGGCACTGGGAGTTAGTCCTGTTTATTTTTTTACGCTCAAAAACAAGCCAGGTTTGCTTTAGGCCACTGGAAACTAGTTCAGTTTATTGTTATAGCCGTAGAAACTAGTACAGCTTGTTTTTGAGAATAAAAATGATAGAGATGGTCACATCTATCGTAGGTTTATGGATAACAACCGGACTAGTCACTTAAAAGTACATAGAACTAATAGGGATATAGAGTATGCCGACAAAATACAACTGAAGATCCCTATAAAGATGAAACATGTATGGTAATGGTCGGAGTGTATATTTTCAAAAACTTACTCTCTCTATTTTTGATTTCATTTTTGAGAACCTTGAAACTAGCTAGGTTTGATTTTGAGGCACCAGCAACTAGTAGATTTTGTTTGTAAGGACCTATGAACTAGTGATGTTTGCTTTTGAGACACTTGGAACTAGTTCAATTTATTTTTATGGCCCTAGGAACTAGAAGTTTATTTTTGAGAACCTAGGAACTGGGCAGGTTTCCTTTTGAGGCACTAAGAACTAGTTCAGTTTATTTTTATGGCACTAGGAACTAGTACATTTTGTTTTTGAGTATCCAAGTTTAATTTTGAGGCATTGGAAATTAGTTCAGTTTATTTTCATGGCCCTAGGAATTAGTACAGTTAGTTTTTCAGGCTCTGGGAACTAGGTCAATAAGTTTTTAAGGCCTTGCGAGCTACTTCAATTTATTTTTGTGGTCCTAGGAACGAGTCCAGTTTCTTTTTAAGGTCCTAGGAACTAGCCGGGTTTGCTTTTGAGGCACAGGGAACTAGTTCATTTCAATTTTATAGCAATAATAACTGGTAGATTTTATTTTTGAAGATCTACGAACTAGACACATTTGCTTTTTAAGCACTGTGAACTAGTTTAGGTTATTTTTATGGCCCTAGAAACTAGTAAAGGCTGTTTTTGAGGTACTAGGAACTTACCCTGGATTGCTTTTGATAAACTGGCAATTAGTTCAGTTTATTTTTATGGTACTAGGAACTGGTAACGTTAGTTTTTGAGGACCTGAGAACTAGGCCAATAAGTTTTAAGGCCTTGCGAGCTACTTCAATTTATTTTTGAGGCCCTAGGAACGAATCCAGATTGTTTTTGAAGACCTAGGAACCAGTCAGGTTTGCTTTTGATTTGCTTTTGAGATAGTGGAAACTCGTTCATTTTAATTTTATGGCCCTAGGAACTAAGTAGATTTTGTTTTTGAAGACCTACGAACAAGTCACGTTTGCTTTTGAGAAATTGGGAATTAGTTCAGTTTATTTTTATGGCCCTAAGAACTAGTACAGTTAGTTTCTGAGGACCTGGGAACTAGGCTAATAAATTTTTAAGGCCTTGCGAGCTACTTCAATTTATTTTTGAGGCCCGAGGCCCTAGGAACGAATCCAGTTTGTATTTGAAGGCGTAGGAACTAGCCATGTTTGCTTTTGAGGCACTGCGAACTAGTTTATTTTAATTTTATGGCCCTAAGAACTAGTAGATTTTGTTTTTGAAGATCTACCAACTACTCACGATTGGTTTTAAAGCACTGGGAACTAGTGTATTTTATTTTTATGGCCCTGGGAACTAGTAAAGTCTGTTTTTGAGATCCTAGAAACTACCCTGGTTTGCTTTTGGGACACTGGGAATTAGTTCAGTTTATTTTTATGGCCCTAAGAACTAGTACAGTTAGTTTCTGAGGACCAGGGAACTAGGCCAATAAGTTTTTAAGGCCTTACAAGCTACTTCAATTTATTTTTGAGGCCCGAGGCCCTAGGAACGAGTCCAGTTTGTATTTGAAGACCTAGGAACTAGCCAGGTTTGCTTTTGTGGCACTGCGAACTAGTTCATTTTAATTTTATTTTATGACCCTAAGAAGTAGTAGATTTTGTTTTTGAAGATCTACCAACTACTCACGTTTGCTTTTGAAGCACTGTGAACTAGTGTATTTATTTTTATGGCCCTAGGAACTAGTAAAGTCTGTTTTTGAGGTCCTAGAAACTACCCTGGTTTGCTTTTGGGACACTGGGAATTAGTTCAGTTTATTTTTATGGCCCTAGGAACTAGTACACTTAGTTTTTGAGGTCCTGGGATACAAGGCTAATAAGTTTTTAAGGCTTTGCGAGCTACTTCAATTTATTTTTGAGGCCCTAAGAACGAGTCCAGTTTGTTTTTGAGGACCGAGGAACTAGCCAAGGTTTGCTTTTGAGGCTCTAAAAACTGGTCCAGTAATCTTTAATGACCCTAAGAGCTAGCAGTTTATTTTTGAGGCCTAGGAATTAGTCCAGTTTGTATTAATGGCCCTAGTAACTAAAACTATATTTAGACTCCTGTTAATTAAAATTGAATAGCTACCCTGCGTACGAGTGGGGGGGGGGGGTTAAAATTAGGAGAAATTCTGTATTGTCATAAACAAAAATCGACCTGTGCGAATATTTTTTCGAATATTTTACTGTACACTACGAATGCTCAGTTAGTTGAAAATTCAATAAAATCCAAAAATGTTTTAATTTATTATATATATGTCACCCCTAGGTATGCACTATTAAATGTCCTTAATGGATATAGTTTTTACCGATTTTTATATAATAAGCCATTTTTTTCTTAGAAACATTACGAAAACATCCACCATTGTCATTTTTATGGAGAAAATGCACAAAAAAATATACAATACCGGACGAATCAATAGAAATCGATGAGGGTACAAACGCCATAATATCAACACTTGGAATCCATTACGATCCTGAATATTATCCTAACCCGGAAAAATTCGATCCTGATAGATTTACCGAGGACAACAAGAAAACCAGACCAGGGTACGCATTTCTTCCATTTGGAGAAGGACCCAGAATTTGCATAGGTAAGAAAATAATTTTGCTTTGATGGTTTCTCACCCATAAAATTTTTAGGTTTGCGTTTTGGAATGCACCAAGCTAAACTTGGATTATTAACTTTATTAAGAGATTATAAATGGTCGTTGAATAAAAAAACCGAGGTTCCTATTGATTATGATCCGTCATCGATTACTTTGTTAGCCAAAAGTAGAGTTTTGTTGGATTTGGAGAAGATATGATCGAAATGAAAATTTATTGAATTACTTTAATAAATAAATAATAGGTTTGGAAAGAGTGTTATTATTTTTTATATTGATATAATTCTTAAAATTTTTATATTTTTTTATTAAAATTCTTGAAATTTTATATCATAATCCTTGAAAGTTTTCATCATAATTCTTAATTTTTTTAACATACCAAAATTCTTGAAATATTGTTTGAAAGTTTTAATAAAAATTTTTAAAATATATTGTTACGTTTTTTTTCTGCGCCACCCTGAATTTTCATTATGCCTCTGCTCAGTATACCTTAATTTTAGACTCGCTTGATATCCCTTCTTAATATCTCCCTCTCCTCTTGGTATTACTATAAAATGTCTTTCCCATGTTAACAAATTTCTTTGTAATTTATTATAATTGGATAAATTTCACTGGAATATTATCCAGAAAATACCAAATAATTCATATTTCTTTTAAAATTAATAATATTAATGTTTCAGTTCATTCTAATGTCTATTATTGTATATTTTAAAATCTAAAAATAGATTTAAACTCATCACAAGAGTTATTCCGTCTTTCTCTCAGACGTTTTTTCTAATTTCAAAATACCGTTAACGAAAACAAAATACATAATCGACCGTTGCTATGCAAGCAATATTATTGTTCTCTCATATTATCCCATCATGATAAGAGACAAAACATATAAATATATTTCTTCCCGCTAAGATTCTGAATTCAAGGCTATTTGGATACCACGTATCATGTCTCCTACCAATAAAAAACCTGCAACCCGACTCTCCGCTAAAAATTCAGAGCATAATCGCCCTCTCGCTTATCGACTGTATAAGGATGCAGTCGCATTTAATAGAGTAAAAAGTTTCTTCAAATAATTAAAATGGTGCGTAATTAACCACACCCAAAAAGTTTCTGAGTTTTCGTAATAATAAAAAATGTAAATAGTTTTTTACAGTGAGTGAAGAGTTATATTTGATTTCGGTTTCATAATTTAAATTAATGTGCCGTTTATTATTTTTCTGTTCATGTTAGTACTTGGAATAAATGGAATAAAATTACATTCCTATTTCAAATACTGTTTTTATTTTGGTTTAACTCCTACCTAAAGAGTTTGGTCCTTCGATGCATATTTAAGAAAATACAAGTCTAGTGTTCTTTCAACATTTATGAATACTAATATTCGTAAATCGTTCAATAATTAATAACTATCATGTATTATTATTATTAACATATTATTATCATGTGTTTACAAATTCTGTTTGAATACTAAGGAAGCATAATAACAAATATATAATGCCTTGTTTGTTGGGATAACAATCCAAAGGTTAATTTGCCAGGGCACCCTTTGTTGACCCTCACGCGTGGAAGGGTGGAAAAAGCTTTTCGTTCCGGTTGATGTAGGTGCCTAACGAGCTAATGCAGTTTTCTAAAGTTTACAGCTTCGAAATTGGGATTACGAACTTTGTTGTCAAACTTTCAGATTCCGGTAAATAGTTCTTTAATTGTGGCGTTCGAAATGAGATTTTTGTTATTTAATGCCATAATAACTTTTAATTAGATTGTAGAATGTTGTTTAAAAGACAAATTTATAATTTAATTGGCAGATAATAATTTTAAAATATTTGGTTATATTGTGGCGTATATTTTGTATACGCTAACTTTTGTTAATTTTTTTGCTGTAATTGTTTAAAATTTTATATTAATAAATAATTATGGACCAAATATATTGTCGCATAAAACGTCATTTAAAATAGTAAACTTCTCAAATTTTATAGTTTGTTGATTTGACACCACTATGACTTAGCCTTATTATTCTTAGGGCCCGTATACATTTTTGGAATACGGTTCTTATTTTATTGATGTCAATTTGGCTTTAAATTCTATAGTTTTATTAAATGTTTCCCTAGGTAAGTAAATTTTTATTTATTTAGAAACACTTCTCAAATGATATTTTGGTTCATAAATATTTTGTTACGTTTTTTTGTGCCACCCTGTTTTGGCGTATTTGTAATATTAAATTAAATATAATACATTCTGCGTGTATTTAGTGTTACCTATTTTTAATTGTCAAAAAAGTCCAAACCGGGTTTTAATATTTTAGTAGTAGAAACGTTAATAGCAGAATTAGGTTGTTCATTTTTTGTTTTTAATTTAATTAATGTGAAAAGGGAAATTGATTTCCTTTTTCCCTTCCCATCTTACCTTTAGCTTTTTCACCGAAGAAATATGATATTACAACCGGCCGGTGTAAAAGTAAGATAAATTATCATACAGTCTGCTAATATTATTTTGTAAGAATATAGAAATTATTCTTTTGTGCTAAAGCATTTTATTATTTTCATTATTCCTCTGCTCAGTATATTTTAATTTCAGACTCGCTTGATATCCCTTCTTAATTTCCCTCTTCCCTTGGCATGACTATAAAATGTCTTTCCCATGTTAACAATTCTCTCTCTTTACCTTTTCAGTCAGAATAATTGACTTTTATTCCGTCTGTGTCGCTTATTGAAGTTTTCTTTTCTTCCTCTAGTTAAATAGGGTAAGTTTTTATTATATTATATATTCACTTATGTCCCCCGTTATCATTTTTAATTATATTATTTCTACGCTTTAAGTTTTATTTACTGTTGTTTTTAATTATTTTCTATCCAGGTATATTATTTTGTTACATTTACTTAAAAGTTCATATTTATCCGATGTTTGTATTGTTCTTTCAGTCTCAATTACAAAAAGAGAATATCTTTTACTTCTGGATCCAGGAAATTTTAACAAGAAACTCGAAGACAAGAACAAAACCAAGGTAAGTTAAATTTTCCAAAGAAATAAAAAGGGAAAGTCTCTGAAGAATTGTTAAATTTTTCTTATAAATTAAAGCAAATATAACGTTTAATTTGAGTTTAAATCCACCAAAAGAAAGAAAGCGACGGATTTTGAAATATATCATATTTATTGTCAATTGTTTCTAAATACATCAAAAAATCGGAACGGTCATTTCAAGAGAAGGGATGAGGATTTTCAATGGATCTGTCATTTGAAATGTATTTTAGAATGATCATTTCCACCAAAATAGATACACGTGTCATATCGCTCGATATAAAACGAGAGAACCTGATCCTATCGTTTGAAATATTTTCCGGGCTCATGCGCAGTTTTGTCATTGTCAGTATGTTCATTAAAATAAATCATCTAACCAACCTATAAATTGTTTATTTAAAGTTAAATTATTTGCTTGAATATGGCATTTTTTGAAAACTGGGATGATGACGAAAATTTTATGTTACAACAGGTTGTAGAGAATGTCCAAGAGATGCTGAGAAACAAAAACCGGGACAACCTAAATAAATGTGGAAAAAAATCTTTTGGGGTTTCTTTTATAAAAATTTTTAGATAGTCCAAAAACATTTGCTAGAAAGTTAATATAGATGCAATTCTGTCTACATCGGCCAGTCAGGTAGTAGACTTTCAACTAGAATTAAAGAACACATTAGACCTATTGATAAACATAAAGACACAGACATTACCAACACTCCTTCCTCATTTGATAACCACATTCTTTCTTCCCAACATTCTTCCTACGCTGCAAACTTTAAACTTCATCACGACTGCCATAAAGGGAATAGACTAAACCTCCTTGAAATGTATGAAATCACCTCCTGCCTTCACAATCCCAATATCATTTGTCTTAACGAACAATTACGCCCTATAGAGAACCACATTTGCTTATCCGATCGTTTCAGAGACTTTCTTTAAGGTATATTTCTTTTCTTTTCATGTACGTATCTTTGAAACCCCGCCTTCCCAAAATGACTATTTTCTGCGTTCCCCCCCATTTTGACTTTTTTCTTTTTTTATTTCCTCTCTCCGTTTCCCTTTTTACAGTTTCATTCCCTTTATTTATATTTTCACATTTGTTTTCTAACCTCTCTTCTTCTTCCCACTTGTCACCTGTCACTTGTCAACTTCCTCTTCTTCGATCTTAGTATTCTTCTTTCTTACTTTGCCTGTACCGAATCTGCATCAAGCGCTTTGTTTTAAATTAGATTTAGGGGCGATCACTGGTTATAATTGTTAAAAAAAATTATTTAATCTCTAAAAACTGTATTTTTTTAATTTTTTGGTTACCCCACACTTCAGCGTGCAGGGTGGTACTTTCCCTATCACCTGCCATTTCACTTTCACTGGTTGCCGGTGAGAATTGTAGGTGACACGTGGCAACTTTTTCGCCTGGTTTCTAAATTTGGGGTCATATAATTAAATTTTAATTACCTTTCTTCGTCCAATGACCACCTTGTGGTCGTTTTCGTATGGCTTTTTTCATATTTTCAAGTTTTTCCAGGGTGATGATCACACATAGGCACACAAAAACTCTTAATACAAAACTTCAGATTGATTGGTCAAACGGTTTGGCAGCTATAGTGGAAGATTACACACAGACACACAGAGATACCCCACTCTGGAAATGGTATCAATTTTCTCGGGGACCTCAAAATGTATATTTCCATCGATATGTCGAATTTTTATTTGATTGTTCACTATACTTTCCCTTAGGTGCTGGTAACTACTGCCAGCCCTAAGGAAGAACCTAGTTTATTCTTAGCCCTTTTAACTAATACTCTTCTTTACGTACCAATTTTTTAAATTATGCTTTCCTTCAAATGTTTTTTACCACCCTTAACGGGTGTCACATATATGAAATTTTCTTTTTTCCCTTGTATGTACTTAATAATGGTAAGTTTTTTTCTCCACGACCATTACTGAATGTATGAATTCTGAAATCATTTTTAATAATAGAATGTAAACATTCACACTCTAGAGTCTGAATATATATTCAATAATACTTGCCTCTTATGCATTTTGCATGTATTTTCATTCTTTATCAAGGTAAAGAATGGATTTTATGTAATCGAATTAAACAATATCGATTGCCATGGACTTCAAAAGTGTCAGTATCAGATATAAAATGGTGACGGTAATAATTATTTTCAAACAA
Source organism: Neocrepidodera transversa (assembly GCA_963243735.1). Taxonomy (NCBI): domain Eukaryota; kingdom Metazoa; phylum Arthropoda; class Insecta; order Coleoptera; family Chrysomelidae; genus Neocrepidodera; species Neocrepidodera transversa. The sequence goes on along the minus strand of OY725354.1, from coordinate 17,831,599 downwards.
GTTTTAATTTAAACAAAATAATGAGTGAAAAATGAAGTGAAGTAGATATAGAATTTAATAATATCTGAAATTGTAAATTATGAAAAAACACCAATGCACCAGATTTTAATTTCGGTAAGTGTACCACAGCACTATAAATATTAATACAATGTAATACAAATATGTCAACAAATAACTTCTGTTCAGATTTAATTTAATTTTGATTTATACTTTTTGATCGTGGAGAAAATATAGTCTGTTACTCGGTCAGAATGAAAAATTCGACACTCGTGGTTCCTCACACTCGCATTCGCTCGCGTTCAGAATTTTCCACTCTTGTCGAATTTTTCATTCTAACCTTGTTACAGAATACTATTATACTTTTGTACTTTTATTGAATAGAATAGAATAGAATAATTTTATTTCACTACTTTACATAGATGTCTGTAGCAGGTCATTAAGTTACAAAAAAAAATGTGTATAATAATGTAAGTAGTCCTACAAAAAAAAAACAGAAAAAAAAATATAATAAATAAATAAATAAAAAAAAATACGAACATAGACATACAAAAGTAAAATTAGGTGAGTATGTTAAATGTGCATTTTATCTTCTGATTGTAAAGAAATTTAAATAATCTGAGACAAAATAAAAGCAGTGTTTTAGTAAAAAGGTTTTTATATCAGATTTAAATTTTGTTAGGCTTAAGTGTTTTAAATTGAACTGGTAAACAATTGTACAGATTATAGTCCAAGGAATTTTTTTGAGATTTTACTAATCGATATCGATTTGTTTTAATTTTACCAGCGTTCCTAGTATTATGCTCGTGAACGTCAGAATGTTTTATTAAAATCGTTGTTTTTCTTATGTATTTCTAGTAGTAAATAAAATATATATAATGTTGGCATTGGCATAATGCGAAATTTTATAAATAAAGGTTGACATGGATCTCGAAAACCTACATTTGCCAATATTCTAACAGCCTTTTTTTGTAATTTAAATATTTTTATTGAACAGGGAGAATTGCCCCAAAGAATCACTCCGTAACTAATAAAAGAATGGAATAACGAACAGTAGGTTATTCTTAAAACATTAGAGTTAACCAGATGTTTAAGTTGGCGAAGAACGAAAATCGTACTAGATAATTTACTTTTTAATTGATCTAGTTGTTTGTGCCAGGATAAAGTATTATCAAGAGTAATACCGAGTAACTTGACACACTCATTTGTAGAACCCATGGCAGAAAATTTAAGATTTTGTGTTTTATCCGAATTTAATTTTAGTTTATTAGTTGAAAAGCATATATGTGCTTTTTGATTTGTTTCCTGAGGTGTCTCAGATGGTTCGGAAATATTTTTGTCGTAGTAAATAAAGGTCGAGTCATCTGCAAAAAGAACGGTTTTATGTGGTGACATAAAGTCACACAAGTCATTTATGTATATAATAAAGAGTAAGAGTCCAAGAATAGATCCTTGGGGTACTCCGTGGACTATCAACTTGAAATCTGATGTAATGTTACTACATGAAACAGCTTGTGAACGATTGGTAAGATAAGTTTCAAAAAGAGATAAAGCTACCCCTCTGACACCATAGTAGTGTAATTTTTCTAATAATATAGTATGTGACACACAGTCAAACGCCTTAGATAAATCATAGAGCTTAATGGATGTGTGCCAGCCTTTCTCATAACCGAACTAACTACATCAAACACAGCATCTGAAGTAGAACAATTTTTACGAAAACCGTATTGGGATCTAGAAAAAAAATGGTTTCTTTCGAAATAGGTATATAAACGTTCTTTCAGTATTTTCTCTATAATTTTACTAAAAATTGAAAAAATCGTGATTCGGCGATAGTTGTCTAAAGATGCAGATTCACCTTTTTTGAAGATTGGAATGACTTTAGAAAACTTAAAAGCATCAGGAAATATTCCAGTTTCAAACATTAAATTAATCAATGTCATTAGTGGATATAGTAGAAGATCAGTTGTGTGTTTGATGATACTACTATTTAGCTCTTGAGTATCTAAACAGTTTGAATTTTTGAGTGATGATATGGCGTCCTTGATGTCCATTTCGGTAACCAGATAAAGATAGAGAGAACTGCTAGGAGCAGGGAAATTTTTTAATTTTAATAGATCTGAAATCGGTAAATCTGGTCATTAAATTGTTCCGAAGATATATTTAAAACTTTTGTGGCAGATACATTTCGGTTACTTTCATAATTTATGATTTTCCAACATGCCTTTGATTTATTGTTTGCAGAAATAATGTACTCGTCGTATGCCCTCTTTTTAGTAGTTTTTAATTGCCAGTAGTAGTTCCTTTTTAAACGGTTATGCAAGGCTATATTCGCAGGATCTCTGGTGACATCAGAAATTATTTTAACATTGGATAATGTGTTTCTCCATGATCTTAACGAATCGTTTAACCAATTTACCTCTGATGCTTTAGCTCTCTCTGTACGTTTTTGGATTTTTAACGAAAAATATTTACAGACATGATTGCTATACGTAGTAGTCAGAAAAGAAGCTAAACTGTTGACATTTTTATTATTTTTAAATAGATTCCAATCTATATTAAGGAGAGAGTTTTTTAAGTTGTCTAATCCATATTTTGTTATTTTTATAGAATATATTGTTTGATTTGTATTCATTGTATCTATAGGCTTGACCGAAACTAGTTGCCTCCTGTTACTGTTACATTAAATTCTGTCGCTCCTGATTTTGTAATTTATATCCTTATAATTATTTTATTATTTGATTTCTTAATGAAGAACTGTTTTCATTATAAACATAATTGTTGCTTTTGTTTTGAAATTTGTGAAACTTTGAAAGTTTATTTGAATATCGAATTGTCTTTGGCCAGGACAATTCGATAAACATTGTTTATTTGATTACTTTAACATATATTTGATTATCTATTGTTCATATTAATTATTATAATTATCATTTAATTGATTTCACTATTTGCTGTTCAAAATTCAATTTACTAATAGAAATTATTGGTAATATTTTGAGACATTGTTTTTATTTTATTATTCACTTGTAAAAACATTCACTTTAGTACATTTAACTCATTATCGGTCTATTAGGGACAATTCGGGTTCAATCAGTGTACAAACGGCTTGGCTTGTTAACATTTCTTTTGTGGCAGTTAAAACAATAGTTTTGAGACAATTAGTGCAGTTTTAGTCTTGCGTTGATCACAGATTAATTTTTTTTGCATCAACGGCAGTTGGCCAAGTGGGTTTTCGGTCACTAATATTAGAACTTTTCAGTTTGCATGTAAACGTTTTTGGGAGCGGTTGGCTCATTCAACCAGACTGAAGAGGAATTTATGACTGTTTTTCGAATGACAATTTTTCGAACGAACAGTTTGTTGATGGACAGTTTTTCGAATTGACAGTTATTCGAACGGATGGATCTTTGAACAGCCAGTTTTTCGAAGAGCTAATTTTTCGAACAGACCGTTTTTCGAAAATACATTATTGAGGAATAATAAAGTGTAGGTAATTTAAACAAAAATTATTTTATTTATGTATTTATTGGAAATGTTTGTACATGCTATATTACTGAATACATGTCCGGAAAGGTTTGCGTTTTATGTTTAATAAGTCTGTATAGGACATAAGTCCCTATCTCTGGGGTTTAAAATCGGAACATAGTCGTACGACGGGTGTGATTTTGGACCTCTTTCTTTCAGGAGCCGCGAAGAAAACACAGCCTCACTTTTTCGTCAAGCTTTTGTCATGTCATATATAAAGAATGTTTTTTTGTTTAGTTATCTTATATAGTTTAAGTAATAAATAATAATTGACCGAGACAAGATTAATTCATTACAAATTAAACATCTATAAAAACAATTTTTTCACTTTCCGTACTAGTTGGAAAATAATATGCAGAAGTGAATACTTTATTTTTCCCAGATCTCATTTTCATGATTCTGATTAAAACTTTAAAGCGATTTTTTATGCATATTAAATCAGGAAATGCCTAAAAATCCTATTAAGCGACTTGTAGAGGGTGTCACTAATCTCAGGAAAATGCTGAGTAATAAAATTTTAATGAATGCCGTTATTCAATTTGTACGATCCTATTAAAAGATTTAAAATAGAACGTTACAAATCTGGTATTGGTTTAATATTTTATCGTGTAAAAAATAAAATAATGACACACGTTTCGTATATTATTTTACATTGAAATGAAATAAAATCAAATTGGACAGAATGCATCAATCCAAATTATTAAATAATAACAACTGAAAATTATGAACGCTTTCAAACTAATTTAATCGGAATTAACGTTTAATTGGATTACAAAATACACAGATTTACTTATAATAAAACGAAATTTCAGATCGCCGACATACAATTCCTGTCAGTATTTTGTTTGCACAATATTAAATATATTTTTTGTTTAACTGTTTGATATAAATCAATTAAAATTGTAACAATCAATATTTTTTATATTAATAAAATGTATAATTAAATAAAAAAATGAATATTACTAAAAAAAATATTTAAAACCAGAATAATTCTGGTTTTACAGTGGATATTGTGACGGGAAATATTTTTCCCATTCAAGCTATCGGCAGAGTGCCGACAGCCAAAAGTAAAGTCCAAAGACTTTTTCTTGACTAACCCTTTTTTGAACAATACGTGTTATATTGTTATTCCGCCATTAAGGTATTAGCCTTGTGCATTTCTAATACGTTTCTACATTAAATAAATAAACACGTACAATAAACCAAAAAAACAATGAACTGCACAAGGCGAGATTTAAATATTTAAAATTAATATTTCTTTATGGGAATATTTTGGAAAAATATTTCCCGTGACAATATCACGTATTGTACCAGGTGTAATAAACATGGGCCACCCCTATAACTTTTAAACGGGTTAATAGATTTATACCAAATTTTAATCGATTATAAAAGAGCTATTTTTGGATTATTTTTACATAAAAATCGAATCTGGTCGATAATTGGATTTTTGGAAAATAAACAGTCACTTGAAGAAAATCTGTTATAGTGACAATAGCGCACACTCTAAACACCAAAATTTGCTGTTTGCTTTAGACAGATATTGAATCCTTCAAGGTCAAATTTCTTTGAGCTTTATATGGAAGCTTCCACCTCATGGTAAGTGAGTTACAATGGGGAGTTGAACAAAAATATAACTTCACGTTTTTTTTTATTAACAGTTAGAATTGATCAAATAAAACCCATTGAGTTTAATTATCTACCGTAGTTTGAGCTAGATTTTTGAATAAATTAATTTAAAAATTCAAATTTCTAATTATTTGAATATGCCGCCATTACGATCGTGACGTCACTTATGTGCAATGAAGTTACCGTCAAGCCATTAACTGCAAATGTGTAAAGAAGAGAATACGAATGATTAACAGCTATTAAATCTCACTTATACAGACAAAGATGGAGAAAATCATGGATAAAAATGAAAACTTCGATCTATCCACTGTGAATTCGCATTCAAAATCGAGAGAGATAAATAGATATTAGATTCCGCTATTAGATAAAGAAAACAACTATTTTAACGAGATCAGGTAATAATTTGCTGTTTGGTACATAAGTGCTGAGCACAAAGCGTTCCTGATTAAATGAAAGGTCGCGTCCACGACTGCTTAGTGCATACTTCACTGTCACTGTTGTAGTTTGTACTCTGTAGAGCTGGTTGAAGTTGATAATTTTCCGTGTTTATTTGTATTTGTAAAGATACTTAAACAAAGGTAAAGTAAACACAATTAAAAACATATTGACCAAACGAAACATTATAAGCAAACGTCATCTATATTTGAAAGCGTCAATTTTATTTAGAGAAACTGGCCCACTACATTCATGTTGCAGCTATTGCACATAAGTGACGTAGGTGCACTACAAGTTGCATAGATGCAGTAATTACCTCTCGCCCTTCAGATAAGAGAGGTATAGGAATCATGCTAAAAATTGGGTAGTGAGTTTTCAATTGATAAACACGTTTTGGGGTCCCTAGAATACGATTTTAATATTTTCGCGATGATGTCTGTGTGTGTGTGTGTTAGTGTGTGTGTGTGTTAGTGTGTGTGTGTGTTAGTGTGTGTGTGTGTGTGTTTGGATGGATGTTGTAGTAACGATAACTCAAAAACTACTGAATAAAAAAATTTGAAATTTTGCATACAGGATTCTGATACCCTAGATTAGATCTGATTAGATTTTGGTGCCAATCGCACAACCGGAAGTGGCAGTTGCTATGGGTAATGACTCCATTATTATACAAAACGGCAATAAAGTTTTACACATATATTTTGTATACCATATAGTTTATTTTCATCTCATTAAAATTTTCGAAACTTTTGCCATTGTTGCCAGATTTACAAAAAAATAATTTTTTTTCATACTTTTTTGTGTCAACCTGTAAATTTTTGATTCAAAAATGGCGAGAGGTCATGTGCTGGCCACATCAGATTTTTTTTTAAATATCAATTTTTACCTCTCGACCTTCAGATAAGAGAGGTATAGGAATCATGCTAAAAATTGGGTAGTGAGTTTTCAATTGATAAACACGTTTTGGGGTCCCTAGAATACGATTTTAATATTTTCGCGATGATGTCTGTGTGTGTGTGTGTTAGTGTGTGTGTGTGTTAGTGTGTGTGTGTGTGTTTGGATGGATGTTGTAGTAACGATAACTCAAAAACTACTGAATAAAAAAATTTGAAATTTTGCATACAGGATTCTGATACCCTAGATTAGATCTGATTAGATTTTGGTGCCAATCGCACAACCGGAAGTGGCAGTTGCTATGGGTGATGACGCCATTATTATACAAAACGGCAATAAAGTTTTACACATATATTTTGTATACCATATAGTTTATTTTCATCTCATTAAAATTTTCGAAACTTTTGCCATTGTTGCCAGATTTACAAAAAAATAATTTTTTTTCATACTTTTTTATGTCAAACTGTAAATTTTTGATTCAAAAATGGCGAGAGGTCATGTGCTGGCCACATCAGATTTTTACCTCTCGCCCTTCAGATAAGAGAGGTATAGGAATCATGCTAAAAATTGGGTAGTGAGTTTTCAATGAATAAACACGTTTTAGGGTCCCTAGAATACGATTTTAATATTTTCGCGATGATGTCTGTGTGTGTGTTAGTGTGTGTATGTGTGTGTGTGTGTGTGTGTGTGAGTGTGTGAGTGTGTGTGTGTGTGTGTGTGTGTGTGTGTGTGTGTGTGTGTTTGGATGGATGTTGTAGTAACGATAACTCAAAAACTACTGAATGAAAAAATTTGAAATTTTGCACACAGGATTCTGATACCCTAGATTAGATCTGATTAGATTTTGGTGCCAATCGCACAACCGGAAGTGGCAGTTGCTATGGGTGATGACGCCATTATTATACAAAACGGCAATAAAGTTTTACACATATATTTTGTATACCATATAGTTTATTTTCATCTCATTAAAATTTTCGAAACTTTTGCCATTGTTGCTAGATTTACAAAAAAATAATTTTTTTTCATACTTTTTTGTGTCAACCTGTAAATTTTTGATTCAAAAATGGCGAGAGGTCATGTGTTGGCCACATCAGATTTTTTCATATTCAATTACAGAGAAGATCAGAAAAAACTATTTTTTCATAAAAAGAAATTAATTTTTTTCTCAAATAATGCAAAAAAAGATGGACTAATATTTCAAGTTGAACGCCCGATTAGTTTATATGAGTGGAATATATTATGGGTATGGAAGATTTATGGGTAGTATAGATTTATTGTACAGGGTAGAATAAATATTTACAGAGCTACAGTGTATTTTTGAAAATTGATTTTAAATTTCATTCGTCACAAATTATTTGTCGATAAAAAAAATTTATATTAGTTTACCATCCTCATTAATGACATTTCCCTTCTAAATCTATAATTATAACAAAAGGCACTGGAAACACACTAAAGAGTCTTAAGGCACCCGTACACCACGTGACTTTTGTGGTTGCCGGTTAGAGAATTATCCAAGGAAAATGTGCTTGTATTCGAATAAAAAGGTTATAAAAATTATTTTTTTCTGCGCAAAACCTGGTAAAGCGCCACAAAACATAATTAATAGTTTTTAGTCGAGATCTCGCCTAACACAGCAACTAGAAAAATGCGGTTTTTCATGTTGTTTAAAATATTTATTAGAAGAGTGCTCCTGTGCTACGTTTTTAATAAAACTGCCACAGACCCGTCTTAAGTATTAAATACAGAATTTATTGGTGAAAACCGCAGCTTCCTATCTGTAATATTAACGGAGCGCCCGTCCGTTCAGGCAAGATAACATGTAGTATTGCCGCCTCTTAATTTAAGAATACGGTAATTTGATTTTTAAAATTGAAAATAATTGTTTCATTAAAAATAAATATTTGTTTTTATAAATTTAATTCATTTTTTTTAATACATTTAATTATGTCAAATTCAAAATCCAAATGCAGAACTGCCCTTATTTTTAATAACTACAATAATTGAATTATTAAAAAACAAAATTTAATGATTTTTAATATCAACAATAATTTTTAGAAATAGTTAACTAAAATGTCAAAAGTCAGTTACTATTTTCGTTAACATTTTTTTACTTTCCCGGACCCATCAAAGGGAAAGTATAGTGAAAAAAAAATTTGAGATATCGATGGAAATATCCATTTTGAGGTCCCCTGGGGAGATTGAAACCATTTCCAGAGTATGGTCTGTCTGTGTGTAATCTTCCACGATAACTGCCGAACCGTTTGACCAATTAAGCTCAAATGTGGTATGAAGGGTCGGTATGTGCCTCGAATGCGACCATTAGTTTTTGGTTTAAATTGGTACAGTAGAGGGTCCTCAAGACCGACATTGATTGAATGCAGATGTAAGATTTTTTGCCTTTTTAAATTTTATGGACAAACAATAAACTTTAGTGCAAAGTTTTAGAGGATAAAATTTCCTACAATTTTTATATCACACTTTTTCCGGCCACTAGAGGGCGCGCAAAAAAATCTTTAGTGCAAAATTTTCTTATGCAATGTTATAGAGAACCAAATTTCCTTTAACTTTTATTTTTAACATTTTTTCGAATTTTCCATAGTTTCGCTTTAGTGCAAAATGTTCCAGTGCAAAGTTGTAGAGCATAAAATTCTCTTTTGTATTAAACTTTTTCCAGAATTTCAACCACGATTTTAGGAGATCCTAATTGTAGCAGTGTGCTATGCAATTTGCGCATGCGCCTGCTTAGGTTATATGAACATTGAAATATCAATTCGGTAGACGTATTCATCATCGGTTTGCTATTTAAAATGTGTTCCATAAATTAATGTAACGCTTAGTATTTTGTAAATAAAATAATCCTATTCTCTACAGCTGACCCGGGAAAGTTCTGGGGTGACACAGCCGATTTTTATAAACATAAAATCATAACCAGACCTAAGCTAGGGACAAGTCACTAACAGCCGTATAAAACAACAAAAAAATATATAAATCATCTCCAGACATGTGCCTCTACGTGCATCAAGAGTATCAAGACCCACTTTATTTTTCCTTGTGACACTGTAAAAAGTTTTCACCTTTTTATTGTGCATTTCCAACAGAATAGTTGTTTTACAACATGAACAACACCCTTGAGAATAAAGTGTGTCAATTTCATCCATCAGTGTTGCAGATTGTGATACATTTAAAAATACAATGGAGTTCTGCTCCAAACTTTGCTATAAAAAAATATTGTTTTATATTTATTTATAAACAAGTTTTGCAAATTACATTCTATTGTATTTAAAAAAAAAGGGTAATTTACTCATGAATTGAATCATATTTTCTGGTACATGGTAATTTTTTAAAAAAAATTTAAGTTAATATTATGTTTTATCAATAATAACTTTTTCTTAAAAATCAATAAAAAAGTTTTGCTTATGATGTAAACTTTTTAGGCAACACTGTATATACAGTGTGTCTACATAAGTTTGGCTAATTATGGAAAAAAATATTAGTTTTATCAAAAAAGTTAGAATTAATCACACTTCACAAGTCAAAAGAAAAATGTATACGGTGTCATTTGAATAATTGAAGTTGGGGGTGGTTTCTCAGGGGTAGTTTGACAAAAGTTAAATTTGACAGAACACCTTCAAAGATATACATATAAGTACAATTTTTTTTATTTCTTTTTAACATAATAACCGAGATATTAGCTGTATGAAAAAAATCTGGGAACCCGGTATACCAATAGGAAGTAGACAAATTTTTTATTTTGCCAAATTAAACTAAGACATTTTTAAATACAAAAGAAGACACATCTAATAGGGGTAATCATAAGAAGATGATTAGATGGTGAAATTTATAGAAGAAGAAAATCATGTTGGGAAATTTAATTTGGATGGTAGTAATTGGAAGAGCATAGAAGAGTGGATTTGTTATTGATTGATTGAGTTTAAATTGTACGGACTATTTTTTTTTATTTTGATAAAATCCAGCCCATTTTGAGATTATTTGTTTAAGAGTATATCATTTAGTAGATAAGCTATGACAGTTCTGGCGCACTTCTTATGGAAATTAAGATGGGAAATCGCTAAGGTCCATTCTGGTAATTTTTTTGGCTAATCCAAGGTCACTTGTGACGTCATCCGACAATTGCATTATTGTGAAAAAAAAATTGATCTGCTTTTAATCAGGTCTCGAACAGCTTTAAACAGGTCTGTTTAAGAGCTGTTTAAAGCTGTTCAGGAGGAGCTGTTCGAGATCTGATCAAAAGCAGATCAATTTTGATTTCACAATAATCCATTTGTCTGATGACGTCACGAGTGTCCTTGGATTAGCCAAAAAATTACCAGAATGGACCTTAGCCATTTATCATGTTAATTTCCATAAGGAGTGCACCAGAACTGTCATAGCTTTTCTACTATCATTACAATATACTGTAATGCTACTTACACAATCTGAACTTAGGTAGAAAATAGCAAATTAATTTTAATAATTTTAAATCACTAAATAAAGTTAATTAACACTATCTTCCAGTAGGTTAAGTTCTCCTAACTTCTTCTTATCTGATTAATTACATAAACTGTTTGATTTGTACTTTCTCTTCCTTTATAAATTCTTTTGACTTTAACTTGTTCTTGATTAGTTTTCTTTTTTCTTAAATTCCACCGGTTATAGATTTTTTTAATTTTCTTCTTAATTGACTTATTTTTTTTTAATTTTTAAAATTTTTTTATCTCATCTGTATAAGTTTTATTTTCCATGCATAAATATCTACCATTCAAATAACTTTTCAAATAAATATTTTACATTATTAAAATTGTGAACATTCCAAAATTACTTGTCTTATTAATTTGTTATTATTCTACATCCAATTAAAAAAAAAAATTCAGAATTTTTTAACCTTTTCCCACTAAATTTTCGCAACCTTAGTTTAGTTTTATTAATCCTATATTCCTTGTTTAACTATCTGACTTTGATTACTTAAATTTCATGTATTATAATTCAAAAATTTCAATTTTATTATATCATCTTTCATTATTTTAACAAATTTTAAGATTCTTTCACTTTTTTAAATTTATTGCCAATTTATCTATAATACCTTCGTTTCCTTTTCTTTACTTATATATCAACTCTTCAATCCCATTTAATAAACATAACATACATAGATTAAATTTCAACTAAAAAAATTTTTTTTATATTTTCAAAATTCCCTATACAGGGTAAAATTTTTTTTTTTAACAATACATTTCTTTAATAAATTGTCCATATTGTAACTGGAGAAGCTTTCATACAAAATAAGATGATTTATAACATAAAACACTTCAATAAATTATTCCCCTTAATCGATATATAGGGTGTTTTATTTAAAAATCATTATTTCCGATAACTTTGAAATTGATTAACTGTGTCGAGTTTTACTTGATAAAAATCCATTATAATATTTAGATAAATTAAACAGCGTTTTATAATTTTTACAACAAAATGATATTTAATGATTAGTGACATGTTTCGTTGTAAAACAACTTCATTAGATTATTGATACATTATCTCAAAAATATATGCTACAATAACTGAGACTAAAAGATATTTTAATAACATTATTATTATTATTCAATAACAGGAAATGAAAAAATGCAGTTTAGAGTGAATCGTCATAAAAACAAAAAAAAATGTTTTTCGTAAGTAAATAAATAAGTAAACAAACTTTCCAAAAAAAAAATGAAAAAAAATCCCGGCGGTCTCATAAAATTTACCTCCCCCCACAAATATTTTTCCATATTTGCACAATAAAACCAATAATTAAAAATTATATGTTTCTTCTACAAAAATATATGAAAATAATAACAAAAAACTACCCAACCTACATAAAAAATTCATCAACTTTAGTACCACCATCACCATTATTATTTTCTTCAATATTAGAAGAAAGCTTTTTTTAAAAATATACAGCTATCTAGATAACCCCAAGAATCTATTCTTTTCTGTGGGAATAAGGTCCTTAAAGCCTGTGCATGTGGGATTAAATAAAAACATAATTTTAGAAAAATCCTCTTCCCGACCAACTTACACAGATCAAAGAATATGCATTCATGCTTCTCAGCTTAATATCGCTTGTTCTAGTTATAATTAAAAAATAACGGAACATGAACCTTCTATGGCATTTGTGCAGACTTCTGTCTCAGGATTCTTAAAATGCGGCCAACAGAAAACATCCACGTCACCTACGTGGGCCAATAAAAAACGCCTACATCATAAATAGTCAAAAGTGTCCAAAATTGCTGAACACAGTTAAGAAATTGTTCAAATTTAACAAAAAAAAACAAAATTGTTAAAAACTGACAGAAGCTTTCAAAAATTAATGAAAATATTTAAGAAAAATGTTTATATTAATAAAAGAAATTGGAAACTTTCATAAATGCTAAAAACTGTCCAAAATTGCCAAAAACAGTTAAGAAATTGTTCAAAATTAATAAAAAAACATTCAAAATTGCTAAAAAATGACAGAAACAATCAAAAATTGACAAAATATTTAAGAAAAATGTTTATTTTGATAAAATAAATTGGAAACTTTCATAAATGCTCAAAAGTGGCCGAAATTGCTAAAACAGTTAGAAAATTGTTTAAAATTAATAAAAAAAATTCAAAATTGCTAAAAAATGACAGAAACTGTCAACTTATACGTTCGTTGTTATCACTGTTCTTGCATAGCATACAAGTGAAAATTTTACAACTGATTATTTCCCTAGACGTCGTTTAATCGCGATTAAACGACGTCTAGCTTTGATTAAACGTCGCCTAGCTTTGACAAATATTCATGTTAATAAACAATAAAGATAAAATGTAAATACTACATTCCCAATTTGGGAAATAATCTTAACATATACCCCTTGATCTGTAAATTTAACCCCATAAACTGCGGCTAGTCAATTTTTTTCAAAATTTTGCTTTGAAGCTAATGTTTTCGACTGAATAATCCACCATTAAAAGCCATCGACCTTCGGTCTCGGGCTTTTAATGGCGGATTATTCAGTCGAAAACATTTTCTAAGCAAAATTTTTCAAAAAAAGCTAGCCGCAGTTTATCCCGTTAAATTTGCACTTCTCGGGATATAACCTGCGATTAATTTCATTAAAATAAGTGGCCGCCAAGTTTTTCTTTTATTTTTAAGCTTCCCGAGATATACACTTCCATACAAACTAAAAATTTTAGTAATGCACGGATTCACTATAAACTGCACTTCAGGAAATTTTCGGAAATTGCTACCGTTGCTGTTAAAATATCAAACTTATCCAAAATAAAAAAAAATTAAAAAAACGATAAAATATCCAAATACTTATGAGACATTTGTGATAAACAAACAATTAATGTACTAAAAACATTTTGCTTCGTTTTCACCCCCTCGATCTTCAAAAAAGTATATAGGGTTTAAAATGAATTTACCCAGATTAGGGTAATTTTTTAAAATTTTTCAACTGCTCTTTAAAATTAATAATAGATTTGTTAAAAATATGTTCGATTTAAAAAAAATTGTAAAAAATACAAACAAACTGTATACGGAAAGTCGATTTAAAAATGTAAAAATTGCTTTGAAAAACAAAATGTTAAAGAGGTTACCAAATATTGAAAATTTCATAAAATAGGGAGATTTTTACAATGTTGCTAAATTTACCTCGCAGAAATTTTGATGAAATTTCCTAAAATTTGAAAAAAATTAATAATATTGCAAATTTTTTGTAAAATCTATCTCAATTTAAAAATTTGCAGAAAAATAATTTTCAAACTTACGGAAAAAGAGGGACAACATTCTTTTGCATTAAAAAATAATATTAGGTAATTAATATTAATGTTAAATAAACAGAATCCATTTAAAATTTTACGTTTTAACATTTCTCAAGTAAATATGCTGTTAACGTTATTTACATTTCCGAAATTAAAGCTGGAAGGAATATTATTAAATGCTTTAATTCAAATGTAAAAATAATAAAAAAAAAGTTTATGTTAGAATCTAAAATATTCTTTTGAATAAGACACATTCAAATAAAAAATATTTTCTTATAAATCAATAAAAATTGAAAATTAATAACTAGTAACAAATTGTAGTAAAACCGATTATTTTATAATTTTTACAAGTTGTTACTAAGAAGCTTTATGATGGAATATATGAGCTATAAAATCTCGTTTACGGCCAACATTTAACGATAATTTTGTGCTTGCAGAAAATTTGCCATTACGATAAAGGTATATACAGAGTAGCAAAAATTTAATTGAACACTTTTGGGATTACTCGATTGACTTTTGTCGAGTAAAGTACTTTGGTTCGACAAATAAACTATCCCAAAAAAGCCGTTTTAAAATAACCGGTAATAAAACGAGTTGTAGTTATTAGTGATAAATGTTATCACGCGGTTCTTGTGCTAATGAGCATATGATAAGAACATTAAAATTGAAGTGTATATGCAGCCCCCAACACCGAAGCACTGTTCAATGAAAATCAGACCCGTAGTCAAAATGAACAGGTATTGTATAGTGCTTCGATATGAAAAACAATTAGGAGAAAAATTAGAAGTTAAAATTACTCAGCTACAAATACAAGTTCGGCAGAGAATCAAACCATCAGAAAAGAACAGTGAAAAAGAATAATTGAAAAAACAGATAGAATATTTTACAGATGAAGAAGAGCTACACAAAAAAACAGAATGGTAGAGATAAAAACTAAAAGAAAAGAAAAGCCAATCCCCTCACAAGTAATAATAAACCGCAACCGGTTAATACTAAACCTCCTCGAATTATAATTAATAACGTGCAAAAATATCACGATTTGTCAGACTAAAATCCAAAATACAATATCAAGCTACCATGTTGGCTGGAGGAAACATGAAAATCAACGTCACTGATTCAGATGCATACAGAAGCCTTACTAAGGCCATACACAATACATAAATGGAATAGTTTTTATTTGAAATCAAGCAGTCAAGGCCGATTAAGAAAGTTACACCAGACTCGCAAAGCCGAACAAATTTTAGATAACGTAAAGAGGCTTTAACATACTTGAGGTACAAAAGATATTAAGCTGGAAAGACAAAAAACCACCACCACTAATCACCTTATCTTTTAATAAGGGTGGAGATTCTAAAAACATTTATGCCTTTTGTAACGAAGTTACTTAATTCCGGCTTATTTTAAAAACTAGAAAAGCATTAATTAACCTATCTCCGTTAATAATTGTCGTACAATCTCCATTCTTTTTGCAAAAATATTCTTTTAATATAACCCTTACATTAGTTTAAATTATTCTGACGCGTTAACCTTCTTTCACCCTTAATAATATACCGCCAATGAAGCCACCGAGTCTTTCTCTCTCTACACCGTTATATCTCGACGGGCGATCGAGATTGAATATGGCTCAGTAATTGAGTCAGTCTACAGAAACCCCTAGATCAAAAGCATTTTTTTTGACGAAACCGGTTCAAAGACCGTTTTAAAACAGTTTCTACCTTGACGTCACTACTTTTAGGAACCGAAAAAAGTGCACGTCAATTGTCATTCTAAAACCGCCAAAAATTCGAATTAAAATGGGTGTTGTGAATTTTGTGAAAAACCAACTGCATTCATATTTTGTGCAATTTCTAATCAGAGAGAATTTTTGGCTGTACATTTATCAGAAAATTTATAATTTAGTTTTTTTGTAGAGCTATAAAATATATTGTGGCCACTTTATCAGTCTCTGTCTGGGTTCTGGAGGTAGAGGCAACAGATTCCCCATTTGGCAATTGTTTATTTTTTTGAACTACTGAACTAAAATGGTTTAAAGAAACGTTCAGATTGTTTTTCATTGACAATGAGCAGAAATTTTCCTAAAATTAGTTCTACCATCTCTTCTTCCATTTTTCTGAACTATTTAAAAATAAAAAAATAAATACATATATCACAACACAAAAAAAGCACATTGAAAGTGAAGTGAGGTTAAGAGATAAGATTTTTTGACAGTTTACCGAAATGAAACGATCTTTGAGACGCTTTCAAAACGTTTGGAACTAGAATCAAGTGTGACGTCATTAATGGTTCAAGAAGTGTTTTAAAACTGTTTCAAATAGTGTCAAAACAGTTTTTCAAAAAAAATGCTTGAGGTTGACCGTTGTGAGAAGCTACCATGACGTACGACCTACCGGGTGAGCTATTCTAAGTATATATAGAAATAAATTTCGTGAAATTTTCAAGTCCGTTGTTTTTAATTGAAATATATCCGTGAAACTACAAAGTCCGCGATTTTGACAACACGCGTGTCCGCCCCCTTCCAGAACCAAAGGTAAAAGCAAGAGTGGGAAATTTGAAAGCTTGGTTCTCACTTATAGGAGAATATAAAATCAGATGTGCCAACACCGCAAGGCGAACCACCGCGCCAGACTACCAGCCAGGCGCCGGTGAGCAGAGTATTGGTAAAGCGAAGATACCTTTTGTAAATTTTTTCAAAGTTCTATTTTTCGTTTTAATTGTGACATTATTTTTATCATTTTTCCTACCGGAGAGAGTACCGTATATATATTTGTTTTATTGTTAGCCGGGATAACCGACAGAAAGCGGCCTGGGCTGAGTATTTACTTCACAGGGCCAGCCATCTGTCGGCGTACTAATTTTGAATTTATTTTCAGCGTTATTCCTGCCGAAGAGAGTACCGTATATATATTTGTTTTATTGTTAGCCGGGATAACCGACAGAAAGCGGCCTGGGCTGAGTATTTACTTCACAGGGCCAGTCATCTGTAGGCGTACTAATTTTAAATTGTTTTTCAGCGTTGTTCCTGCCGGAGAGAGAGAGCCGTTAATTTTTTTTATTTTTAATCGGGATAGTCGACGGAAAGCGGCCTGGGCTGAGTACTTACTTCACAGGGCTAGCCATCCGTCGACGCACCATAGTTTACTGTTATATGAATTTATAAACCGGAAAATAGAACTTTGTTTTATAGCCCCACTTTGTACATTTTCTCGCTTATCATCTGCACGCATTGTTGCACCGTCTTGCATGATTGTAATCCGTATCACTGATTATTGATTCTGAGCTTATTCACGCGTTTTTGGATTTGCTTTGGAACACGTTACACACCTTTTTCTCCGTCCCCGTCGGATTTTTTATTTTCGTTGTATGCTTTGGTAATAAATAAAGCCCATTAACTGCTACTCGGTGAATTTTATGTTACTAACTGTTTGTGAGCATTAACATTCCAGCGGAACTTCAACCCAGCGGGGCAAGTAAAGCCCGCCCCTCTGGCTGCAAATCTTTTGTCGGTACCATAGCGACCCCTGGAATATTATTTCTTCACTGAAGCTATCCGGAGCAAGTGGCCTTCACACTCAAAACGGAAGGTGGCGCCCGAGGCAAACCGTTAACAGGACTAAAGCACCAAACCGTTCGCATAACGACGCAAGGAGCGTTACACTTTAATGAAATATTGCACCTTAGAGTGCAAAAAAAGGCTTTTAGAAAACCTAAACTGTTGCTCCAATGAAAGCGATGTCAGGAATATGGGCACTCAGAAATACTGTAAAAGGGAACCAAGATATATCAAATGCACTGGAAAACACCTAAGCCAAGACTATTAAAAACCTAAAAATGTACCACCAAAATGCGTCTACTGCGGAGAAAACTACCCAGCTAACTAAAAATAACAAGGCTTCTGAGAGTAGATCAAACACAGAGAAAGTGGAAAATAGACACCAAACTTAGAGTATGCTGCAAAAAATAATGAACCAAATTCACAAATAAGAAGAATTTAATAAAAAAATATTTGACAGACTGGAGAGACTTGAAAACAACAAGAGCCGCTTCGTAAAAGACTACAATTCCCTCGAACCTTAGGATACTTCAATAGAACACAAATGGACTATTAAAACACCAGCAAAAGTTATTAGTAACACTAGAAACTCAGAAGGTCTACATTGTAATGTTATGTAGGTACACCCTATATATAATAATAACAGTTTTTAAATTGGAAAAGGAGTGGAAATTCCTTCAAAAATGAGGGTTTCGAAAACCAAATATGCCTTATTGTAGAAACACATTTGACGAGACATTCATTTATTATATTACGAGGTTATCAAATCTATCATCCATAAAATTCAGCAAGAGGTGGAGCTGCTGTCGTTATCAAAAATAGCATTTCTCACTGGGAAACCAAAAAAATACACGATCAACATTACAGCGGCGTATTTCCCTTCTAGATACGACCTCAAAAGAGAAAATGTATCAACCCTAGGTGAAAAATGCATAGTGAGGGAAGATTTTAATACAAAAAATTACGGAATTGGAAAGGTTTCAGTCTGAAGCTAATGAGAAAAATGACCTGAATTGTTTTATTCAAATAATAGAAGAATTTGAACGAGAAACTGAGATTTTTATGAAAAATATCCTATAATGCAAAGAACAACAGTATGATACAATTATCCCAAAGAAATGAGAGAATTGATTCAAGAGAAAAGAAAGGATGGAAAAAGGCACGAACGTCAGAAACAAAAAATAAGTTAAATAGGCTTACACAACAACTGCATAGAAAAATCTTAAATATTAAAAATGAGTCTGTCCACAAATACCTGAGTGGACTAATTGAAGGCTGTTAAAAACATAAATAAGCCAATTGAAAATATATCTCCTATACGAAAATAAAGCGGGATATGGACAAGAAATCTAAAGCAAAAAGTGGACACTTTCGCTGAGTGCGTCAACATGTACTTATTCTATGTAAGCCACCGTTTTTCGCCATTTTCTACCCTTTAAAATCAAAATTTCGCAAAATCCTTAGTGGGTATCTACAATAGGTTTGTTCCAACACGAATTTCTGCATCGTTCCGAAACAGTTTTGAGATCGTTCTCGTTGCATTTTGTAAGCACGCGCGAACTTCGGATAGTTTCGTAACGGTACAAAAGTATTTAAACGTTGGATCGGTTTATGTACGATTTATCATGACCTAATGAATTGAATGTAAACAGTACATATGTACTTGTTTTTAAATAAATAATTTTAATATTTTACTCTTGTAAAGAAATCAAATGAGTAACAGCAGCAGAATCTTTGATAGATAGAAGATGAGATGAAGCATCTCAAAAACCGCTGACAAGATGCTAATGCGCATGTCAATCCATACAGTCACTAATTTTTAGCATGTACCGAAATTACCATCCTGAAACCGTAACAAACACGATCACAAGTTTGGTTAGAACACAAAGGGAATCGGTTAGAACAGCTTTTTTCTAAGGCACATGCGCGTGACCGTACGGTGACGGTCTTTTGACGTGTTGGAACAAACCTATTATAAACAGAACATACTCTCAAAATTTCATGTCTCTGGCTTCAGTAATTTTTCTCTGCGTTGATTTTATGTCAGTCAGTCAGTCAATCAGTCAGGACTACAATTTTTTGAATAAAATTTTGAAAAAAAATCGCAATTAAAAAGTTTTTTGTTGCTTTAAAAGTATTTTTTTGAAATTTTTAAGATTAAATTTTAACTAAAAAAATGAATTTAATAAGAAAAAAATCTGATGTGGCCAGCACATGACCTCTCGCCATTTTTGAATCAAAAATTTACAGGTTGACACAAAAAAGTATGAAAAAAAATTATATTTTTGTAAATCTGGCAACAATGGCAAAAGTTTCGAAAATTTTAATGAGATGAAAATAAACTATAGGGTATACAAAATATATGTGTAAAACTTTATTGCCGTTTTGTATAATAATGGCGTCATCACCCATAGCAACTGCCACTTCCGGTTGTGCGATTGGCACCAAAATCTAATCAGATCTAATCTAGGGTATCAGAATCCTGTATGCAAAATTTCAAATTTTTTTATTCACTAGTTTTTGAGTTATCGTTACTACAACATCCATCCAAACACACACACACACACACAGACATCATCGCGAAAATATTAAAATCGTATTCTAGGGACCCCAAAACGAGTTTATCAATTGAAAACTCACTACCCAATTTTTAGCATGATTCCTATACCTCTCTTATCTGAAGGGCGAGAGGTAAAAATTATTTAAAAATTAAAATAAAAACCAGCGGCCAAACTGTCCGAAAAAAAAATGTAGCGATAAAATTTTTAGGAAATTTTATGTTCTACAATTTTGATTTCCTGTAATTTTTCATAAAAATCTATAATTTTGGCTCAAAATGTATATTTTGGCAATTTATAAAAAAAATTGATAAGAATCAACTATTTGATAAATAAATAATAAATTAAACTTTAATATAAAAACATAAATGGGTAAAGTTTTATTGCCATCTTGTTTAATAATGACGTCATCACTTGTAGTAACTGTCACTTTTGGTTTGTCCTATTGATACCAAAATCTATGCAGGTCGTCGCACTGCTACCATAAATATGTATATAAAATTTCATTTAAATCGGGTCAGTCGTTTAGACGCTATCGTGTTCACACACACAGACACATACACACAGACAGGTGACCTCAAAACGTTAAAATCTGGGTATGGCCAAAAAATCATGATCGAAATACTTTCTACACAACTTTGTTGGTTTCGGAAAATAAAAAGGATAAATAATAGTATTACATTATTTTACTAAATAATAGTAAACAGACGCAAAAATGTCCTTCGTTTCCATCAATACGATTGCATCAATTTTACAAAGAAAATACCAAAATAATTGTTTAGATCAATTCCAATTTTCTTTAGAAAATTTATTTATGTTCGGGGTTTTCCGATATTCCAGAAAGCTTCAAACGTAAACAGGAAATGAAAATTAATCAAAGACGTAAATCATATCGCAATATTAAAAGAGATTTTCGTCGTTTCGTTCGTAATATTTCCACGGAAACGTTGATGAAGAAGATTCTTTGTTCTCTTCATCATTCGGTTTCGGTGTATTTAACCTCACTTCAAACTTTTAATTTAATTTAGTTCCGAAGAGAGTTTATTTAATTTAGATAAAGTACCAATAAATCTAATGCTCATTTTTATAGTATTAAATGAAATATTTATTATACAGGGTGTTATTGATATACATATAAATATTAAAACGGGTTAAGTACAAACTTGATGAAAAAATATTATGTTAAAAAAATGACTGTAAATAAAGAAGTAATTAAATTATAAAATTTAAATCAAGTATACTAAAAAATGACAAAAAATTGTCAAAAAATGTCTTCGTCTATGTATATAGAAAAATTTTCGAAATTTTGACAACGACGCATTAAAAATCAGAATTTTTAAAAACCAAAAAATTGCAAAAAAGTGTAATTTAATTAAAGTTAACAATTATTTATGGTAAAAAAATAAAGCGTGTATTATAGACTTACCAATGGCCGATTTTAGAATAAATCATACCTGAAACAAAAACAAATGTATAAATTATTATTATATATATATATATAAAATAGTTTTTTTTTCAAAATAAAATTAATACATGAAATAAACACGAAAATTTAATATGTACGTAAATCTATTAAATTATTAGATTTATCTCTCCGGATAAAAATAATTCATCTATAGTAAGATGAAAATAGATTTGTAGGTATAATTCAAACAAATAATTGAGAATAATAAATTAGTAGATTCGGACAAAACAATAAAATTTTCTTTCAGCGCTTTCGCCATATTTGTAAAAAAAATATTTAGTAGCATTGGGCGTTTTCGCCATTTCTTAAAAAGTACAATTCTTCTGGTTTTTTAAATTTTTTAGGTAGGAAAAATATTTGATTTAATTTCGCGCTTTCGCCATTTATTAAAAATCTGATGTGGCCAGCACATGACCTCTCGCCATTTTTGAATCAAAAATTTACAGGTTGACACAAAAAAGTATAAAAAAAAATTATTTTTTTGTAAATCTGGCAACAATGGCAAAAGTTTCGAAAATTTTAATGAGATGAAAATAAACTATAGAGTATACAAAATATATGTGTAAAACTTTATTGCCGTTTTGTATAATAATGGCGTCATCACCCATAGCAACTGTCACTTCCGGTTGTATGATTGGCACCAAAATTTCAAATTTTTTTATTCAGTAGTTTTTGAGTTATCCATCCAAACACACACACACACACACTAACACACACAGACATCATCGCGAAAATATTAAAATCGTATTCTAGGGACCCTAAAACGTGTTTATCCATTAAAAACTCACTACATAATTTTTAGCATGATTCCTATACCTCTCTTATCTGAAGGACGAGAGGTTAAAATTGAAAAACGATTTTTAATAACTCGAATATATTAATGAATTAATTTGACGACAATTTAATATGCATTTTTAACTGACAAGTACAAATCTTTTGGGTTTTTAAATTTTTTAGTTAGGAAAAATGTTTGATTTTATTTTACGCTTTCGCCATTTCTTAAAAAATACAAAACGATTTTTATTCAAAAAAGGATTTACATGCTCGTTTAACCGACTAGTGCAATTCTTTTGTGTTTCATAAATATTTTAGTTAGGAAAAAATTTGGTTTTACTTTGCGCTTTCGCCATTTTTTAAAGTACAATTAATACTCTAAACATACTCAAGAACTATTTTTACATAACACACATGCCTTTTTAACAGACCAGTACAATTCTATTGTTTTTTATTTTTTTTTTGTTAGGAAAGAAGTTTTTGCGCATTTTCGCTGTCGCCATTTTTTTTTTAAAGTACAAAACAATTAACTAATATATTCAAGAATTATTTTTGCATAAATTACATCAAGAATTGATATGTTTATTAAAAGTTTTTAAGTTGGGAAAAATATTTAGTTTCATTTTCCTCTTTCGTCATTTATAAAAATAAAAGAACAAAATACTTATTGAACTAAAACATGATGGTGCTTTCACCATTTTTCAAGTACAAAACACGTTTGAAAATTTTACCGGAAGTCGATTTCGCCATTTTTTTTAAAAGTACAAAACACTTATTTGTCGAAAAATTACTTTTTTTTTTAATAATCCACTTTTTTTTTGGAAAATGGTTCCAATTTGGTGCCGATTATTTTGATGATTTCAGTTTGTTAGAATAAAGTTTTAACGTTTTTTTTTTCTGTACCACCCTATATTTTCATTCTTCTTCTGCGCAGTATATTTTAATTTCTGACTCGCTTGATATCCCTTCTTAATTTCCTCGTGTCGTGTCCCTTCTCAACTTCTCTTGATTTGTATTCCATTTTGATACTGACTATAAAATGCCTTTCCCATGTTAAAAATTCTTCTTTTTACCTCATCTGTCAGAATAATCAACTTCTAATAGTCTACATCGTTTAT
This sequence comes from Neocrepidodera transversa, assembly GCA_963243735.1. NCBI lineage: Eukaryota > Metazoa > Arthropoda > Insecta > Coleoptera > Chrysomelidae > Neocrepidodera > Neocrepidodera transversa. The sequence goes on along the minus strand of OY725354.1, from coordinate 17,807,899 downwards.
TAAAAATTTATTTTCTTCCACTCCACAGAGACTACGAAATCCGGTAATTTATAAGATTTTTATGTCTTTTATTTACTTTATGTGAACTTTTAGGGTTTTTGGTTTTTTTCTGTCGGATCCAGAATGTCTTTTATGGTTTTTGCCTGTCGGATCCAGGACGTACGTTTTTTAGATTTTTCCTGTTGGATCCAGAACGTTTTTTTTAGTTTATTGGTTTTTCTTTTCTCCCGGATGCCAGGAATCTTCCGCGTACAAAAACACAACTGGAAGAAACTGTATTATAAAGATAAAAAAGGTAACTTTTATTTTCCCGAAAGAAATCAAGAAAAGTCTCTCAAGAAATCAAATTATTCATAAAAACAAGGGAGTAGATATGGGGCTCGTAATGGAGGTAATGACCCCCACAGAATACCAAAAAATAGCACGAAAAGAAATAAAATATATGAAATGTAGAAACATACAAACATATATTTGTTTAAAAGTTTGATTACCCCACCCCCCCCCCCCCCCCGGAAAAAAAGTTACCTACACCCTTCTATACAACCTGTTTCACAAGAGGGTCTCATCGCGAGGGTTAGGAGAAAATAATCAATCGAATAATCACTCTCGCAAATGAAAGTTTAAGACACAATTATAGTATCACTGTTGGAATAGATCCGGAAAAATGTGAAGGAAAATTCACGGAAAACTCTAGAAAATCAAAGAAATAAACGCCGAAAAGTATTTTTCCGCAGAAAATCTGGGAAAAATGATATAGAAATGACCACAGTTCCCAATAGGAAAGTTTTTTTTCTTAAATTCATCCAATGAAAACGAAAGTATGCAAAAACACATATAAAATGCAAAATTTTCACAAAAATAAATAATTTTTTCACGAAGGTTTGGAGAAAACAATAAAAATGCCTAGAAAAAATCACACATGAATTGAGAAAAAAGCATGAATACATTTTTCCACAGTTCAATTTGAATAAAAAAAAGCAAGAATGCATTTTTCCAAAGTTAAATTTGAAAAAAAGCAAGAATGCATTTTCCGCTGTTAATTTGAAAAAAAAATAGCAAGAACGCATTTTCTACACTCGAATTTGAAAAATAGAAGCAGGAATGCATTTCCCATAGGTAAGTTTGAAAAAAATAAGTAAGAATTCATTTTTTCATACTCAAATTTGAAAAAAGAAGCAAGAATACATTTTTGCAGTTCAATTTTACAAATTAAAATGTGGAATTACTAATTTTTCGGTAAATTATTGTGTTGCTATGGTCCATTTAACAGAAAAACAGCAAAAATGCTGTTTTCAAATATGAATTGCAAAAGAAACAAAGAGCATTTTTCAATAGACAAAATTGGAAAAAACAGGAAAAATGCATTTTTCCCTACAAAAAATTAAAACAATAGCAAAAATGCATTTTTCACACACAAATTTAAAAAAAAACGAAAACAACAATGCATTTTTTTCCCACAGAAATTTATAAAATAAATCAACAATGCATTTTTCTCCACAGGAAACTGAAAAACAAAATAAAAAACATTTTTTACGTAAAAATTTGAAATTCAAAGCGAAAGTGCATTTTTCCACAAAGAAAGTTGAAAAACAAAGCAACAATGCATTTATTTATATAAAAATTTGAAATACAGGAAATCGAAAAACAAAGCGAGAATGCATTTTTCCACACAGGAAATTATAAAAACAAAGCAACAATGCATATTTTTTATACAAGAATTAGAAATACATAGTAAGAATGCATTTTTCCACACAGGAAATTGGAAAACAAGGCAACCATGTATTTTTTCATAAAAAAAAATTGAAAAACAAAGCAACACTGCATTTTTCTACATCTTATTACTTCCGAGATAATCTGCTTCTGGTGGATCAACTGCAACCAATTCCATCTGACTCGAGTACATGCAAGGCCGTATATATGCGGGGTAAAGGGGTAATTACCCACCTCAGGATACCACATAATCTAGGGTATCAGAATCCTGTATGCAAAATTTCAAATTTTTTAATTCAGTGGTTTTTGAGTTATCGTTACTACAACATCCATCCAAACACACACACACTAACACACACACACACACACACACACACACACACACTAACACACACACACTAACACACTAACACACACACACAGACATCATCGCGAAAATATTAAAATCGTATTCTAGGGACCCTAAAACGTGTTTATTCATTGAAAACTCACTACCCAATTTTTAGCATGATTCCTATACCTCTCTTATCTAAAGGGCGAGAGGTAAAAATGGCACAAAAGGAAGAAATAAAATATACGAAATGTAGAAACGGATAAACATATTTGTCTAAAAGTTTGATTACTCCCCGACCCAGGAAAAAAAATACCCCTCTCCCAAGAAAAAAGTAATTCCCCCAGTAAAAAAAATACCCTCCCCCCAGGAAAAAAGTTATCTACGCCATTGCATAAAACATGTTGTCTTTAATAATACGGGTAATGTTAAATTTGAAATTAATTTACTTAAACCCATAAAAAAATAGAAAGGAAGGATTTTGAAATATATCATACTTTTTCTGTCAATTGTTTCTAAATACGTCAAAAAATCAATTAGACTGGCATCCATCTTTTTACCACTTGCCCTTCAGATAAGAGAGGTATAGGAATCATGCTAAAAATTGGGTAGTGAGTTTTCAATGGATAAACACGTTTTAGGGTTCCTGGAATACGATTTTAATATTTTCGCGATGATGTGTGTGTGTGTGTGTGTGTGTGTGTGTGTGTGTGTGTGTGTGTGTGTGTGTGTGTGTGTGTGTGTGTGTGTGTGTGTGTTTGGATGGATGTTGTAGTAACGATAACTCAAAAACTACTGAATAAAAAAATTTTAAATTTTGCATGCAGGATTCGATACCCTAGATTAGATCTGATTAGATTTTGGTGCCAATCGCACAACCGGAAGTGGCAGTTGCTAAGGGTGATGACGCCATTACAATACAAAACGGCAATAAAGTTTTACACGTATATTTTGTATACCCTATAGTTTATTTTCATCTCATTAAAATTTTCGAAACTTTTGCCATTGTTACCAGATTTACAAAAAAATAATTTTTTTTCATACTTCTTGTGTCAACCTGTAAATTTTTGATTCAAAAATGGCGAGAGGTCATGTGCTGGCCACATCAGATTTTTTTTATTAAAATTATACTTTTTCGATATATTTCAAATTCTATTAGTGGACCAAACCCATAATAAAAAGAATTGATCTTGAATCACATTTATCTTTGAATCACTTTTATCAAAAAAATAAATATATCGTTTTAAAGTGAACAAAAATTTTAAAAAAATTATGTTTATCTTAATCAAATCTTAGTTGGGTTAATATATCGAATCGATTTAGAAGTAAATTCAACACAAGCGGCTATAAATTCCCTTACGCCTTATTTGATATGCATAGTCTAGGATTGAATTCCGATAAAATGTATTTACCAGAAGAAAAATGTTTCCTAGAAGCGAAAACGACCATTTTTTTTTTTTTTTTAGCGAAAAAGAAACCCGTTGTCGACGCGGCGCCAATCCGTCCTTAGATAAAAATCATAATACTTTTCGCCCTTAGGACTTACTAACGTAAAGTGTTCGCTTTGTTCGGGGTTACACTCAGAAATATTGGTTTATTCAAAAGTTATATTTATAGTAAAAAGATCTTTTACAAAAATTAAATAATTCAATTAGTTGTAATATATTTTGATTCTAGTGAGTTTAACAAATCAATTTTATCTTTCATAAAGACGCTGAAATTGGAGATAATCTTTCAAGGCCAAATTTCCTGTGGCCTTATCTACATGTATAGACGTTGGTGATGAGTTTAGTTGTTTGTCTTTTACAAACAAATAGACAATCATTTTACTGAGTACTGACTACTACAGATAAAATTGTAATGAGAAATAATATATAGTCTACTAGGAGAATTTTGATAATAAAATAAATCAAAAATTTCAAGAATAGGGAACTTGCATCAATCTTAAAATGAATATTTTTTCATTGAATTAGGTTAAGAATGTTATAAAAGTAATATAGGACGAAAAAAACAGGTTTAAAAAAAGGTATAACTTTTAATTTATTAATTATTTAACAAACGTTCTAAATTGGATAACTTTTAAATCCGCCACAACTCCTGCCATTGGCTATGACGTCATTTTATGCAGTCTCAAGACAGATTCCCACTAGGTGGAAAATGTGTAGGCTAATTTTTTGTATTCAATTCTATTGGTTGATTTCGAATTAATTTTCGAAATCGACGAATAGAATTCGTTACAGAAAATCTGCCTGCAGATTTTCCGCCTAACGAGCTTTATATTTTTCCGCTTCAACATATGATTAAGTGTCATTTTTATCTGTCACTAAAATAATATATAAAAATACAAAATGCCTAAACAAAGTTGCCTCACTGGATATCAAAAAGCATGTTCGCAAAGTTTACCGTAGGTTGGTTTGGACTTGCTGATGGATTGTTTGTTAAAGATTGGAGGCCACATTGTTGAGATGAGGGATGTGAAGACAACGAGGTTAGGTTAAAATATCATTTTATTAAAAAAATGTAAAAATATAAGCTAGCAAAAGTTTCTGTTAAATTAAATGAATTTTGTTATAATGTTGTAATTTTACGTAATAAAGTGGTCTTCGCAACAATTGCTGTTAGCCACCATTTTGAATCTGGGCATCTTTTCGCTACACGCCACAAATTTCGTATATTTTCAACATTTGGCACGTGTATATATATTTTAACCGGAACTGGTCATTTTCGTTTAAATATATACTTTTTCCCGCCATGCAGACTTGTGTCTTATACATTTTTTATAAATAAAATACTGAACTAAATGAGTTTTAACACGATTTTTCGCTACTTGCAGATAATAAACTGTATCAATAAAAAATAAAAAAAAATCATGCAAGTTCCCTATTGTGAACAATAATTTAAAAAATTTCGATAAAACTTTCAAGAAGTGTAATCAAATATTTCACGAATTGTGGAAAAAATTTAAAAAATTGTTGCCAACTAAGAATGTGAGGTACTGTATCTGGGAACCTAGCCATCGTAGAGGGTTGCGGCAAAAAAAGTTATGACTAAAACGGCCAAGAGAAAAACCTGGAAATAATTTTCAAGTTTCTGAAATGGCCGTTAGGGGGCGTAACTGCAATCTTGAATCTAAAAAAGTTATGTTTCTGTGAAATCCGCTATATTAACCTAACAAAAAATACTTGATCTTTAAAGTCGAGGATAATCTGAATCTTTTTTGTTTGACAATTTTTGCTGTATCTCTAAAAATAAACTGGAGGGGGTATTCAAAGGTTTCCGTAAAAAACACCATGTATCTTCAAAACGGCTGAGCCGATTTTAACCAACTTGGGCTGGTTGAAAAGAGCTATTCTTGGACTACAAATGTTATAATAATAATTAGAGTTTTGCTAGTTTTACATGTCGCCGCTAGAGGGTTTTTTTCGACATTCCGACAGAAATGGTTAATTTTCTCAAAAATAATAAATGCATTGGTTTAATTTTTTTTTCATGAAAAGTAGCTAAATGATGCTTAAACAAGCTCGCGAAAACCGCATCTCGATATCTTGTTCCTAACCTAAAATTTAGGTCAAAGAAAATTTTATACGGAAATCCCTTACATTTTTATTTTTTTAAAAACTTTTTTCTGGAATTCAGAATAAAATCACCTTCTTTGAAAATACTGCAAAATAGCGCTAAAAGGTAAGTAAGAAATGCTAATAATAAAAGGCATATTTTTTGTTTAAATGCATATTCACAATGGGTATATACGAAAAAGACAATTAATAGGAGCAGGCCATGGAATACAACAAAATAAATACCTATTCAAAAATAAATAATCCTCAAACTGTCAATAGTTTTGCGTTACTTTGAGCAATTTTTGTGCTTACAAAATGCATTTTACGAACGATGAAGCTGTTGATATGCTTGCAGTTTATTTTGAATGTCTTCAGAATGCCGCAGTAGCAAAAAGAGTTTACGCGGCTCGATATCCAAATCGGCGTCTTTGCGATGTGAGATTTTTTCCCCGAATAGTGGCGAGCTTACGAGCCAATGGTAGTTTTCGGCCTTCGTTTCAACGGCAAAGAATTGGAAGAACACAAGAAAATATTAACCACGTACTGGGATATATTGAAGGAAATCCCCATGTTAGCACAAGACCATTATCCCTTGAGTTGGACATATCACGAACAACGGTTCAAAATATTTTGAAGGACCATAGGTAAGTTCTAATGGCCTTCAAAATATAGAGATTTATTTGAATTTACCTTTTTTTTATTACTTTTAGAATGCACCCATATCATGTCGTTTTGCATCAGGCCTTGATAGAGAAAGACTTTGATTGGAGATTGGACTATTGCCGTTGGATGTTAGGCATGATACGTGAAAATAGAGATTTTTTATTTCAAATTCTTTGGACCGATGAAGCTACCTTTAATAGTAACGGGCGAGTCAATCTGTATAATATGCATTATTGGTCTGCAGAAAATCCGCATTGGTTGCGTGAAGTTCAGCACCAAGGGCGTTGGAGTTTAAATGTGTGGTGTGGCATACTGGAAGGCAGAATTATTGGCAGAATTATTGGGCCTCATTTTTTCGAGCAATCTCTAAATGGCATGGTCTTTATTGAGTTTTTGGACAATCAATTACCGTTCTTGTTGGAAGATGTGTCACTGGAAACACGGCAAAACTTGTTTTTGCAGTTGGTTGGTTGCCCAGCACATTTTTCAATTATTGTGCGAGACAAGAGAAGATATGAAAAACCGGATTCGAAATGCAATACGTAACATACCGAGAGCCGAAATTGAAGCTGCAGTTTTGTCTACCCATATGAGGCTTCAAGAATGGATAGAGCATGATGGTCAGCATTTCGAGCATTTACGGGGGCATTAAAAACATTTCTTTTTAAATCGGTCCTTTTTAGGGCCACGACTGAATAATAAAAAGAAATTCCAGAAAAATTAGTTAAAAAAAAATAAAAATGTAAGGGATTTCCGTATAAAATTTTCTTTGACCTAAATTTTGGGTTAGGAATAAGATATCGAGATGCTGTTTTCGCGAGCTTGTTTAAGCATCAGTTAGCTACTTTTTCATGAAAAAAAATTATACCAATGCATTTATTTTTTTTTTTTGAGAAAATTAACCATTTCTGTCGGAATGTCGAAAAAAAACCTCTAGCGGCGACATGTAAAACTAGCAAAACTCAAATTATTATAACATTTGTAGTCCAAGAATAGCTCTTTTCAACCAACCCAAGTTGGTTAAAATCGGCTCAGCCACCAGTTTATTTTTAGATATACAGCAAAAATTGTCTAACAAAAAAGATTCAGATTATCCTCGACTTTAAAGATCAAGTATTATTTTGTTAGGTTAATATAGCGGATTTCACAGAAACATAACTTTTTTAGATTCAAGGTTGCAGTTACGCCCCCTAGCGGCCATTTCAGAAACTTGAAAATATTTTCCAGATTTTTCTCTTGGCCGTTTTAGTCATAACTTTTTTTTTATTATTCAAAATTGATTCTAATAAAGATTAGTATCTAACAAAGGGAAGCGTCACACAGTTTTTAGAAAACTGTTTTTTGTTTTGGTAAAATTTTAATGGTTTCAATTGAATTTTGGAGGAATGCTTTAAAGAACTATTTTTTCTATTATTTATGGTATATTATCTTTACGTATCACCTTGAGACACTCTGTGTAGCACCAGTGGGGATAAAACTGGGATATAGAATGTGGAAAAAATGGAATCGAAACGTTGGTAATAATAATGTTCAAAAATAGCTTATAATTAAAATAAAATTGGAAAAATCTGAAAAATATTAATACCTGCATCTTCAATTTTTGTAAATCTATCTGAGAATAATAAAACAGGTAAATTTAAAATGCATTCATTGTGAAAATACGTGAAAAATTTAAACCATAACTTAACCACAATTTTTATTATAATTATTTTTCTTCAAATTATTCGTTACTAAAATTATAAAAAAAAAAAGGAAATCTAAGCTACAACCGTTTGATACCATAAATTTAACTGGAAATATATATCTGTAGCTCAAAATTCAACACAGTAAAAAAATAAAATTCTAAAAGAAAATCTTTAACGTAGTATTTCCCATCTCCATTATTTGCCAGTTCCAATTCCTTGATACTTCGTGTACATATAAAACGGTAAATGTGATCAAGTTCGTTCTCTTTTGCTTAAGTTTGATTAAAATATTGTTGTATCGTATCGTCTTATTTTCCACTGGTTTGTGAGTTGAGGCACAGTATGGGAGCCACCGGTAGTTGGACAAGGTTAAAATTACGCTTCGAAGTAGTCGTTAAGCAGCTTTGAAGAAAATGATCCAATGATTCCTTCTCACGTGAAAAAGAAATGCAATGTAACGAAGTTACTTTAATTTTAACGCCTTGTCGATGCCATAACGACCCCTGGAGTATCTTTTTCTCCACTGAAGCTGCCCGTGCAAGTCACCAAAATACCGACGCAAAGAGCCTTATAGCAAGGTAAGATATATTGGTAATTTATAAGTTCACAAATAGGAAAAAATAAAGTGAAATGGAAAATAAAGCAAAATAGGGATAAACGGGGAAAATAGGAAAAAAGAAATAGGGAAAAATAGAAAAATATAATAAAAAATGGTGCAAAATAGGAAAAAAAAAATGAAAAATAGGGAAAAAATAGAAAACAATAATATAAATTGAGAAATTCGGAAAAAATAGGGAAAAACGGCTAAATATAGGAGAGAATATGAAAAAAAATGAAAAAATTGGAACAAAAAGAAAAAATTGGGAGAAACACGACAGAATTGGAAAAAATTGGAAAAATGGAGATTGGAAAAAATTTGAAAAAATTGGAAAGAATTGAGAAAATAGTGGAAAATAGGGAAAACTAAAGCGATATACGAAAAAATAGAGAAAAACAAAAAAAATTAACGGAAATTGGGAAAAATGGTGAAACATAGGAAAAAATAGGAAAAAGTAGTGAAAAATTGTGAAAATAGAGAAAAATAGGGACAAATAGGAAAAGGGAAAAATAGAGAAAAATAAGCAAAATAATGAAAAGTAGAGAAAAATAAAGAAAAATAACAAAATCAAAGGAATTAGAAAATAATAAAGAAAAATAGGATAAAATAGGAAAAAAATAGGAAGAGGTAGTAACAATTGAGAAAAATTCTGATAAATAGTGAAAAATAGAGGAATATAGAGAAAATAAAAAAAACCAAAGAAAAATAAAGAACATTAAAGAAAAATAAAAAAATGATGAAAGATAAATGAAAAATAAATAAAATACGGAAATATAAAGGAAATATGGAAAAATACGATAAAATAGTAAAGAAAAATAGGGAAATAGTAAATATAATATACAAACAGGACAAATACGAAAGAATATTAAAATATAGAAGAAAATAGGAAAATCAGAAAAAATAAGCAAAAATATAGAAAAATTGGGAAATGTAGGGAGAAAGTGAGAAAAACAGGGACAAATACAGGAAATAAAGGAATATTGGTAAAAATAGGAAAAAACAGGGAAATACAGGCACAAAAAGAAAAATAGGGAATAATCGAAATTACAGAAAAAAATAGGAAAAAGTGGGAAAAAATAGGGACAAATATAGAAAAATTATGAAGATTAGAAAGAAATAGGGAAAAATTATGAAAAATAAAAAGAAATACGAAAAAATCATGAGAAATAAAAAAATAGGGAAAAATTATGGAAAATAAAAAGAAATAGGAAAAAATTACAAAGCAAAAACAGAAAGAAATAGGAAAACAGAAAAAAAAAGAAAAAATTGATAGAAAAGGAAAAAATAAATGGTAAGAAAAGGAAGGAAATGGAAAGAGAAGGAAAGAAAAAGAAATAAAAGAATAGAAAAGGAAAGAAAAGGAGAGAAAAGGAAAGAAAAGGAAAGAAAAGGAAAGAAAAGGAAAGAAGAAAAAGAAGAAAGAAAGAGAAAGAAAAGGGAAGAAAGACATAAAAGGAAAAGAAAGAAATAAAGAAAGAGAAGGAAAAGGCAAGAATGAAATAAAAGGGAAGAAAGAAAGAGAAAGAAAGAAAGAAAGAAAGAGAAAAAGAGCGATAGAGAAAAATAAAGAAAGAAAGAGAGACATATATGACGATGTGTTACTTTTTGATAATTAAAAACAAACATATTTTATTTTAATGTAAACAATTTTTTTTCTAAATGATTATCTTTTATTTTAAATTTTGTAAAAATGTGCTAGATTAGCTTTATCCGTTAGGAAAATATACTTCTCGACCTAATGCTATAAATAAAGGTTTTTGGTTGTTAACAAAAACTTTTCCTCTCGTTTCTACATATTCTTTTTTCGAGTGTAGCAGAACACAAAAAACCGGATATAAAGTATTCTTTCCGAGGACAAGCCGTAAATTGTTTTCATGCTCTGTAGACAGATATATTTTAGATAGTATATCAAAACGAACGTGATGCATTTTATTCATGTAAGGGTTTACAAAACAAAGGGTTGCAGATTTTATGTTTAAAAATATGTATATGAAATAGAATAAATGTGTGAATTGTAAAAACATAAACTTATTGAAAAAAAATTACGATATTTTACTTGTGTTACAGTAAGTAAAAACTAATACAAATTTCAAAATCGATACAGCATAAATTTATTATAAATTAATTTAAATAACTAGTTTATTTGCTTAAAATAAACAAATCTTGACCAGTAAGAAAAATTCTAGAGACGCTCAAACGGTGGTGCACCGTTTCTGGACTTCGGCCCATCGAGCGAACACTTTTTTCGAATACTATTATACATGATCTGACATATTTTTTTTTTAATTTGCAGTGTAAAAAAGTTTATACCTTGAGAACTTGATTTTTATGGTACCAGAATGGTACCTGATGTAAAGTGGAAAAAGTTCTAAAAATTTGAAATGGAAAAAAGCATTTTCGGACTCTGGAGAAAAGTGATAACAAGTGGGGGGAAAAATTTTTGTTTCGCCATCACGAAACTAATATTGAGGCTTGGGCCTCAGTTATTCGTTACAAACAGGAAAAAATTATAATTATTTGTTTATATAAAAAAATAATTATAAACCATCTAAAGAATAACTTATTAAAAATACCGTAAATCTAATAAAAATTGTGTTATTCCCGTTGGGAAATAAGTTATTTTTTCACTTTTTAAAATTTTAAAATAAGAAAACAAAAATCTGAAAACTTTTAAAAGAAATCGAAAAATATATAAAAGAAATGAAAAAAAAAATCGAAATAAATAAAAAAAACACACAAAAATCGAAAAAACTCAAAAGAAATGGAAAGGAATCAAAAGAGATCTAAAAAATATAAAAAAAATCAAAAGAAATCGAAAAAGACAAAGAAAATCGACAAAAATCGAAAAAAATGACAAAAGTCGAAAGAGATCGAAAAAATCTATAAAAATAAAAAATAATAAAAAAATCCAACGAAATCGACAAAAATATCAAAAGAAATCGACCAAATCGAAAGAGATAAAAGAAAATCGACTGAGATCGAAAGAAATCGAAAAAAATGGAAAGAAATCTAGAAAAATCGAAAAAATCAGTAAAATAAGAAAAAGTTACAAAAAAACTGAATAAATTTGAAAAAAATCAAAAAACAATAGAAGAAATTCAAAAACAACAGAAAAACATCAGAAAAATGAGAAAAAAATTCTAAAAAACCGAAAAATAAAAAAAAATTCTTAGGATATAAAAAAATTAGAAAAAAAAATAAAGAAATAGAAAAAAAATAGAACAATGAGCAAAAAAATCAAAAAAATTAGAAGGTATTGAAAAAATCAGAATAAAACATGAAAAAAAAGTCAAAAATTTTTGTGAAAAACGAGAAAAAGAATAACCAAAAACCGGAACAATTGTGAACAAAAGAAAGAAATAAAAAAAAATAAATGAAAACCATCGAAAGAATTGAAATAAATCGTAACAAAATCACAAAAAATTGCAAAAAAATCGTAAAAAAATCGGAAGAAATGAAAGGAATAAGAAAAAATTAAAAAAATAACATTAAAAAAAAAGAAATACAAAAAAAGTAATTATAAAAAAAAGACAAAATATGGATCAAAATAATGAAAAATATGGATAAAAATAATGAAAAATATGGATAAAAATAATGAAAAATATGGATAAAAATAATGAAAAATATGGATAAAAATAATGAAAAATATGGATAAAAATAATGAAAAATATGGATAAAAATAATGAAAAATATGGAAAAAATAGCGAAAAATATGAAAAAAAAATAATAAAAAATAGGGAAAAAATGAAAAAAAAACATGGACCAAATAATGAAAAATATGAAAAAACAAATAATTAAAAATATGGTAAAAATAATGAAAAATATGAAAAAAAAATGAAAAATATGGAAAAAAGTAATGAAAAATGTGAAAAAAAATGGAAAATATGAAAAAAAAATAATGAAAAATATGGATAAACATTATGAATTACATGGATAAATATATTGAAAAATATGGAAAAAATAAAGAAAAATAGGGAAAAAAATAATCAAAAATACGGTTAATAATAATGAAAAACATAAAAAAAATAATGAAAAATAAGGGAAAAAATAATAAAAAATAGGGAAGTAAATGAAAAAAAATATGGAAAAAATACTGAAAAATATGGAAAAAAATAATGAAAAATATGAAAGAAAAGCTGAAAAATATGGAAAAAAAATGAAAAATATGGAAAAAAGTAATGAAAAATGTGAAAAAAAAATGGAAAATATGAAAAAAAAATAATGAAAAATATGGATAAACATTATGAATTACATGGATAAATATATTGAAAAATATGGAAAAAATAAAGAAAAATAGGGAAAAAAATAATCAAAAATACGGTTAATAATAATGAAAAACATAAAAAAAATAATGAAAAATATGAAAGAAAAGCTGAAAAATATGGAAAAAAATAATGAAAAATATGGAAAAAGATAATGAAAATAGGGTAAACATAATAAAAAATAGGGAAAGAGAGAGAGACAAAGGGAAAGAGATATTAAATTAAAGGAATTTAGTTGCAGAATATGTCTATGCGGAAGAAACAGGGCAGGGGTGGGGGTTCGTAATTGTCGCATTTACGACAATATTTCACTACACAATTACATATTTTATTAAATCTAAAATTCTGTCAAAAAAATTAAAATTTTACACTGCATAAAATTGTGAATTATTTTTGAAACTGACTAAATCAAATGTTTGTAAAATAACAACATTTTTTAACAAATAAAAAACTATGAATTGAAATAAAAAACTCGTCTTGTATATACTACTAAGAAGAATAAGAAGAGATACATTTTCGGCAAAAAGAACAAATTCCTTAAGAATATTTTCCGAGCGAGGAAACAAGATTATATACGTTTTCCCTAAGACGAATAAGATGAGATAATTTTTTCGTAAAAGGATTAAATTATTTAAGAAGAACAATTTTCGTAAGAGGAACAAATTCCAAAAAACAATTTTCATAAGAGGAACAAATTCCTTAAGAAAAACAATTTTCATAATTGGAACAAATTCCTTAAGAACAATTTCAGTAAGAGGAGCAAGATAAGATAGATTTTCTATGTGAGGAACAATATTATATACATTTTCTCTAAGAGGAATAAGGTGAGATAAATTTTCCGTAACAGGATCATATTTTTTAAGAAGAACAATTTTCGGAATAGCAACAACTTCCTTAAGAAAAACAATTTTCACAAGAGGAACAAATTCCTTAAGAAAAACAATTTTCATAATTGGAACAAATTCCTTAAGAACAATTTCAGTAAGAGGTGCAAGATAAGATAGATTTTCCATGTGAGGAACAATATTATACATATACACTACTAAAGAGGAATAAGAAGAATAAGAAGAGATAAATTTTCGGCAAAAAGAACAAATTCCTTAAGAATATTTTCCGTGTGAAGAACAAGATTACATACGTTTTCCCTAAGAGGAATAAGATAAGATAAATTTTTCGTAATAGGATCAAAATTTTTAAGAAGAACAATTTTCGTAAGAGGAACATATTCCTTAAGAAAAACAATTTTCACAAGTGGAACAAATTCCTTAATAGTCGAGGCAATATACGCGGAAAACGTCATAAAAAGGAAAATTTTTCGGGCAGCATGGATCGGAATACGGTTTTTTGCATTCGCTTCCAAAAATTATTTGTAAAAAAGTTACCTAATTTTCATTTAGCTAAAATCGGAAATTGCATTGCTGCAGCCAAAAATGCATTCGAAAAATGCATTTTTTGAGACGCCCTTCGGACAACTTAATAACTTTGTACAAAATAGTCAGAACTGGCCCAGAATGGGTGCCCTGGGGTTTTTGAGGTCGCTGATCACGACTATGATGTTCAAATTGACACCCTGACCACCTGGGGCTCAGGAACACCGACGAACGTCATCTCCGTGGAACTCTCCCAGAATTCATGCGGGGAAGGAAAAAAACTTGGCGCCCGGGGGTTTTTTGGGTCGCTGAATTCAAATATGGCATCGGCGAACACCCCCCAGACACCTGGTGCGCCCCAACCTGGACGTAGACGTCCTCTCCGAGAAGTTTCCTGACAAGAGTGTCAAAAACAACCCAAAAATCATTGTGGGGGCGTTTTATGGGTCGCTAAAGCAGAATTTGACGTCGAAAACGATCCTCCGAGCACCTGGTGCACCGCAACCTGGACGTCTTCTCCAAGGCTTTTCCAGACGCATTCGAAAAAGACGAACCGAAAATCGGTAAGGGAGTTTTTTGGGTCGCTAAAGCAGAATTTGACGTCGAGAACGATCCCCCGAGCACCTGGTACACCGGAACCTGGACCGGAACGTCTTCTCCGAGGCTTTTCAAAAAACGGCATTCCGATCCATGCTGCCCGAAAAATTTTCCTTTTTCTTGCGTATAATGACGCGACTATAAGAACAATTTCAGTAAGAGGAGCAAGATAAGATAGATTTTCCATGTGAGGAACAATATTATATACATTTTCTCTAAGAGGAATAAGGTGAGATAAATTTTCCATCAAAGGAACAAATTCCTTAAAAAGATTTTTTGTATGAGGAACAAGATTACATACATTTTCCCTAAGAGGAATAATATATGAGATTCTTTTTCCATAACAGGATCAAATTTCTTAAGAACAATTTCGGTAATAGGAACAAATTCCTTAAGACCTGGCATCACTGGATGTAACGATGGTGTAGAAAGTGGTCGGTGTCTTATCGGCCCAAGAAGAACATAACGGTACCTGATTTGATCCACCTACCCGGTTTTACCTTACTCTCCCCTATTTGAACTTTCAATAACTATTTTGAAACAAAACACTCTTTAGGTATCGAAACAAAAATTCATCTACAAATTTATAAAAAAATACATTAAATATAAATAAAAAGAAATAATAATTTTGATTCATTCTGATTTTAAATTAATTCACCTCAGACAATCAAATTTCTTTATTAATTTATATTTGTATATAATAAAGTTTGTTATTAGAGTAATTTCAATTGCGATAGGATCATAAATAAAATTTAAAAAACCGACACATTCATCAAATATAGCGAAGGAATAGAGACCGACATGGCAACGCTTTCAAATAACCTCTAGGTGAGAGCAAACTAAGATATATTACCAAAGTTCATTATATTAATGATCCGCAGTGGATGGGGCTCAGAAATGATAAATGTATAGTTAATTATAATGGAAGCAATAAATGTTACGCGTCATTATTATGTTTGTTTATCCAGAAAAGATTTGTCATAAATTATATCAAAGTTTGAGGTCAATTTTAATATATACAAAATGTTATCTAATAAGAGTCTTATTAGGTTATTTTTTTATAATAAAGCATTTTCCCTTTCCAGACTTTATTATAACATTTTTTTTTGTTTCTTGCGAGTTATTCAAAATTTCAAAATATCAAATTTTTTTTAGGGGAAACGAGTGGAGTACAAGATAGTCAAGTGAAACGAGGTTAACTATAACTTTTTCCCATTTTCCTACTCCTTTTTGACTAATTCATTTTTTCCCACTCTTCCCTTTTTTCCCATACTTTTTCTTTCATTTATATTTCCAACTTTTTTCCTACATCCTCGTCTTTTTTCCACTACTTTAATATTAATATCTATTTTTGTTTAACTTCTCCCTTTTTTGCCCTAGTATTTAAACAGGTCCGTACTAACAAAAATTCCTAAAGTCGAAATGTAATAAAAAATATTAACTATTGTAGAGAAAAAAAATTGGACTTTCAAAAATTAAATAAAATCATCAGGTCCGCATTTAAAAAAAAATAGTTGAAGATGGTCTTTCAACGACGAAACGTTATTTTAAAAAAATGGATACGATTTGTTAACCGATATTTGACAGTCAATAAAAAAGTTTTTTCTATTTTTAAAAATTATGGTGTTATAATTAAATAAATAAAACGAAAATCGTCAATTTCCATTTTTCCCAAATATCTCAGAAACCGGTTCTGAGATTTTAATTTTATTAACACAGTTCAATTCCTCTTCAAAATACTCAACTTTTTTTTCTTTAACCAACTTCTAAAACGGTTTACGAAATCCCAATTAAATTTGCGCCAACCTGTATAAAATGGTCTTGAATTATACCAGATTTAATGAAATAATTCTGAAATTATAAAGAAATGATTTTTTATAAATAGTATTAGTAATTTGTCATAAATTTTCCCTATGTTGTCTTAAAAATTTCTTCTCTTCTCTCTCAATTTTTGTCTTTTTTCCACACAAATTTCCCCTCTTTTCCCTCATTTTTCGTGATTCTTTTAAGTAACTCTCTTTTTTTTTTTAATTTTGTCACTTTTTCTACTCAAAGTCCCCATTTTCTCTCAAAAATTTTGTCCTTTTTCACCCAAATATTGTCACTTTTTTAGTATTTTTTTTTCAAATTTTTCAAAGTTTCGACTCAAATTTCCACTATTTTTACCTCTCGCCCTTCAGATAAGAGAGGTATAGGAATCATGCTAAAAATTGGGTAGTGAGTTTTCAATTGATAAACACGTTTTGGGGTCCCTAGAATAAGATTTTAATATTTTCGCGATGATGTCTGTGTGTGTGTGTGTGTTAGTGTGTGTGTGTGTTAGTGTGTTAGTGTGTGTGTGTGTGTGTTTGGATGGATGTTGTAGTAACGATAACTCAAAAACTACTGAATAAAAAAATTTGAAATTTTGCATACAGGATTCTGATACCCTAGATTAGATCTGATTAGATTTTGGTGCCAATCGCACAACCGGAAGTGGCAGTTGCTATGGGTAATGACTCCATTATTATACAAAACGGCAATAAAGTTTTACACATATATTTTGTATACCATATAGTTTATTTTCATCTCATTAAAATTTTCGAAACTTTTGCCATTGTTGCCAGATTTACAAAAAAATAATTTTTTTTCATACTTTTTTGTGTCAACCTGTAAATTTTTGATTCAAAAATGGCGAGAGGTCATGTGCTGGCCACATCAGATTTTTTCTCAAAAATGTCACGTTTTTAAATAATTTTCTTCTATTTTTTTTTAATTTTGTCGCTTTTTCTAATAAAATTTCCTCTATTTTCTATCAAGATTTTCCCCTCATTTCTCGGCTTTTTTCTTACTTTTTTTATTAATTTGATTTTTCGTTTCCAAAATTTGTCTCTTTTTGTCTCAAATTTCCTCTTCTCTCATTTTTTTTCATTTTTTTACGTAATTTTCTTTAAAATTTTGTCACCTTTTCAACACAACTTTCCCCATTGTTCCCTCAAAAAATTTTCCTCCTTTCCCTTATTTTTTGTCATTTTTTTAAGTAATTTTCTTTTATTTTATCATTTTCACTTTTTTTCTCAATTCTTGTCTTTTTTCGTCTCAAACTTCCCTTTTTCTCTCTCACTTTTTGTCACTTCTTTAAGAAATTTTCCTTTTTTTTTCAAATTTTGTCACTTTTTCGACTTAACTTTACCCTTTTTCTTCTAAAAATTTTCCTCTTTTCTCCTAAATTTTTTCACTTTTTTAGCATTTTTTTTTTTAAATTTTGCATTGTTTCGACTCAAATTTCTTCTCTTTTCCCTCGAAAATTTACGCTTCTCAAAAATGTTACTTCTTTTTTCGTAATTTTTTTCACTCTTTTTAGTAATTTTCTTTTGTTTTTCTTAAATTCTCCACTTTTCTTTTAAATTTCCCCTCTTTTCTCTCATTTTTCGTTATTTTTTTTTTTTAATTTTTTCACTTTTTCGACTCAAATGTACCGTCTTTTCCCTCAAAAAATTTTGATCTTTTCTCTCAAATTTTGTCACTTTTTTAGCAATTTTGCATTGTTTAGACTCAAATTTTCCTTCTATCCCTCGAAAATTTCCGTTTTTCAAAAATTTCCCTCTTTTTTCGCAATTTTTGTCTCTCTGTTTGGTAATTTTTTTCTTAAATTTGCCAATTTTTAGTTTTAAATTTTCCCTCTTTTCTCTCGTATTTTGTAATTTCTTTTATGCAAATCTTTGATTTTAATTTGTCACTTTTTCGACTCAAATTTCTTGTCTTTCTCTCAAAAATTTCCCTTTTTGTCTCAATTTTTATCACTTTTTTTTAGGAATTTCCTTGTTTTCATTTTTACATATCAAATTTTCCCTGTTTTCTATCATTTTTTGTCACTTTTTAAGTAATTTTCTTTCTTCTAAAAATTATTCTGGAATTTAAATAAAATTATTCAAATTTCTTTGAAATTAAAATGGATTTATGGAAATTCTTTTGGAATTTTAGTAGATTTATTGAAAAATATAATAAAATTTGTGATTTTTCTGAAAATCTAATTATTGAAAAATTCTTCTAAAATTACAATAGAATTATCATTATTTTTAAATTACACTGGAATTATTTCGTTTTTTTTTAAGAATTATTCAAATTCTTCTGCAATTATTTATATTCCAGAATTAAAATGTCATTTTTTCTTAAAAAAAAATCTAGTGTAATTTAATTTTTTTTAAATTATTTAAATTCTTCTGGAATTACTCTGAAATGAATTAAATTCTTCTGAGATTTATTGAAAGTATTCCAGAAATACAATCTAATTTTTTCTTAAAAAAAACTTGAATAATTCCAGTGTAATTTAAATTTTTTTAGAATTATTTACACTCTTCTGGAAAAATTTAAATTCTTCTGGAATTATACCAGATTTATTAAAATTATTATAAAGATAAAATGAATGAATTAAAATTCTCATAGAATTAAATAAGAATGATTTAAATTTTTCTAAAATTATACCAGTATTATTGAAATAATTCTGGAATGCCAGTAATTTTTCTTTCTTTAAAAGAAAATTAAACAATTCCAGTGGAGTTTAATTTTTTTTTAGAATTATTTAAATTGGTCTGGAATTATTTATAATAATCTGGAGAAATTTAAATTCTTCTAGAATTATTACCGATTTATTAAAATTGTTATAAAATTAAAATGAATATATTAAAATTCTTCTGGAATTAATTAAATTCTTTTGAAACTAAACTAGATTTATTGAAATTATTTTCGAATAACAATGTAATTTTTCCTTCTTCTAAAAATTTTTAAACGTGGAAATTACAATAGAATTATTAAATAGCGAAGCAAAGCGAGAATACTTCTTGACTTTACAATGTCCGTCCGTCTGTCTGTTCGTCTGTCACAGCGATAACTCGAGAACGGTTTCTAATTTTGAAACTCTGTTTTCAGCAATCGATAGCTGGTCACAAGAGCTCTCCCACCTACTATTTCCAATGACCTAAGTCAACTGCAACCGTCTGTCTGTCCGTTTGTGCGTTCGTCTATCCGTCTATCTCAACGATCACTCGAGAACGGTTTAGAATTTTTAATTTCTGTTTTCAGCAATCGATAGCTCCCCCACTTATTGTTTTCACTGATCTAAGTCAACTGCAACCGTCTGTCTGTCCGTTTGTCCGTCTTTTCGACTCTCTCAGCAATTAATCGAGAACTGTTTTGAATTTTGGGTTTCTGTTTTCAGGAATCGATAGAACGGTTTTGAATTTCGTTATTTTCAGTGATCTAAGTCAACTAAAACCGGTATTATTTTTTGAATTTCATTGGAATTATTTTTTTTTGAATTTAAACTCCACGGGAATTATTTACACTTTTCTAGAAATACTTAATTAAATTCTTCTAGAAATTTGTAGATACAGCACATGCATAATAGAAAATTAAGACGCTTCAAGGGCGGGGCGTTTACGAAAATGACGATTCACGTTGAATTTAAATAGCTGAAGATTATAATACCTGGGAATTATGGTTTCAGGAAGGCCATTTAGAATTAGAATTTTAAATTATGCCAAATTTATTGAAATTATTATGAAATAACGTCATTTTTTCTTTTTCTAAAATCACAAACGAATTATCATTATTTTTTGTTAATTTTTTTTATTTAATAATGCTATTTTAATAGTTTTATTGAAGTTTACTTTTCTTTTCTTTAGACTGGTTTAAAAAAATCGAAGAAATGAAAGTTCTATCTTTTTCTTTTCTTACAAAAAAAACCAATGAAATGTATTTAGTATTATCTATACGACTTAGAATTTGGTCATTTTTACTGTTTTGGAAATGGGTATTAATTAAAAAAAAAATGGTAAAAAAAACAAAACAATAATTTTTATTTATGATTACATTGTTTTGTTTCACTAACTCATCTTTTAAGTAAAAAAAAATCGTTTTTTTAACATTTGTAAGTCAATTTTACCCATGAAACCAAGCGACAATACAACCTTTACCTTTTTTTCTCAAATACCTACTACCTACATAAAGAGAATCTAAATAAACAAACAATAAATAAGATTTCGGCAAGAAGAATTCACATCTTTGTCATGTATCTCCGGTAAAAGGAAATCCGAGCTAACATATAAATCATTTTCCTTTGAAGCGAATGTAAATTCGTTTAGAGAATTCAACAAGTGATCCCGAAAAAAGGAACTTCCACATTTTTACGGTTGAAAGCAATCAGAATTCTTTGGAGATTTCGATGACAAATACGTGGAAGGTACAAATAAATAGGGAGATTTTAAAGCTATGAAAATAAAAATTTTGATTTATATTATTAAAACTGACAAGAATGTAAGTATAATACTAATATTCTATGTTGTTTGGTATGTCAATATTAAAGTCGGTTCTGGTTTGTAAAACCAGTTTTGAAACCGGAAATCATAAAAATTCAAAGTATGCTGAATTTATTACCGGTGACCGTTTGTTTCTATCTCTTTTCGTTTTGAGAGACAGACAGAGCCGTATTATAAGACTTCTCTCTAAACTTTAGGGTTTAAATATTTTTTTAAATACGGACATGTACTTTTGAGTCAATATTTTAAATTCCATTTTTTTCTCTGTCCAATCATTACGTATTAAATATTGACAATTAACTGTGATTTAAAAAGGACAAGGCACACTTTGAATGTAATCTCGGGATCAATAGATTTTTTTTGAAATTTTAGTATATTATTGAGCATATAAAAGTAAGTATTTTTTACCGTTGTGCCAAAACTGTAGGTATACTATACTGGGTGTATCAGATAATTTAGACTAACGGTTTTATATGTTACAGCGTATTTCATAGTGATTAGAAATACTTTTTTCCACATAAGTGTTAAATAAATTGTATTAAGTATTCATAAACAGTATGATTTGGTGACATTTTAAAGTATACAGGGTGCCACAATACTGTATAATCAAAATTTGATTTTGTTTTACTTTATAATTTTTAGTATTACTTTATCTTACACATTGATATGTCAAAAATACTAATAGAGAATGTTAGATAACATTGCCATATGAACGTTTTTACTTTCCCGACCCACCTCCGAGAAGGGAAAGTATTGTGAACGAGCTAAAAAAATTTTTGAGATAAAGATTGAAATATCCATTTTGGGGTCACCTGAGATGATTAAAGACCATTTCCAAATGAAAGTCTGTCTGTCTCTCTGTCTGTGTGTATTCTTCCACGATAGAGGCCACACGTTTAATCCGATTAAACTGAAATTTGGTATATGGGTTTGCGTTCCCCGCAGGAGGACCCATTATTTTTTGTACGACATCTGTCAAACGGAAGTGTCACTATCAAGAAATGACAGATTCAATATGTTACGCAATTTGACTTCCAATATGTCATTTGAAAGCCCTTGAAAAACTCTATTCAGAACAGTCAAAATTATTTCTCCGACTGTCACTAGTCAAAAATAAAAAAATGTAAAATTTTTAAACTTTAACATTAAATATCTGAAAAAGTATTCCGATTTTTTTTCGACTTTTTCCGATTTTTTCTATTGTATTTAACTTTTTTCGATTTTTTCAGTTTTTTTTTCAATTTTTTTTTTATTCTTTCGATTTATGTCGTTTCGATTTTATAACCATTTTTTTTCAATTTTTGTCGATTTTTCCGATTATTTCCTCTTTTTTTCGATTTCGTCCGATTTTTTTGGGAACGTAATTGATTTTCGACTATTTTATCGATGTTTTTAATTTCATCCCATTTTTTTCAATTCGTTCCAGTTTTTTCGATTTTATTCGATATTTTCGATTAATTTTTTCATTTTTTTTTCATTCTTTTCATTTTTTCAAGTTTTTTTTTTTGATATTTTTTAATTTTAACCAATATTTTTTTAATTTTCTCCGATTTTTTTCAACTTTTTTCAATTGTTTCAAACTCCATCCATTTGTGTCAATTTAATTTGGTTTTTTTTCATCGTATTTGATTTTTATCGATTTTTTCAGAATTTATTTGGGATTTTACGCTTGTTTGATCTCACTGAATGGACGATTTTAGTGAGTAAGATTTTTAGGATTTTTAATACACCGGCACTTAATCTTAACCATATTTATTCGGTTACAAATCAAAACCCATCCAAAATAAACTTCCTTTTTTTAAAAATGATGATTTTTTAAAATACGTGACGTATTTACTGATCTGGGAAGTTTATTTAGTGATTTAACTTATGTTGGTACATATGACATTTCGTTAAGTCGAAAAATCGATTAAAATCGAATAGAATGTCCGTATCTGTTATGATTTCACATTTTTTTTTTCAAATGAATATCGCTCCACATCTGATTTTGGACCTTTAACTATGATCAGTTTTCTGATTTCTGAACTTTATTAGGTATGTATTATTAATAATTATTGCAAATAACCTATTCATAATTTAACAATTCGATTATCAATGTCACATAGAATGATTTCAACGAATGATCGAGTAGACACTTCTTATAATATCGATACAGTATGTGAAGTAGGTAAAGCTTCTGGTAATACGTCATCAAGCCCGCGTAATTTAAATAAGAGGATGTTTTTAGCTTAAGGGTTGTTTTAAAAAAATAACAAAGTAGTATAAATAGTACATTTGGACCTTCTATATTAAAATATCAATTTAAAAAAAATGCTAAAATTGTCCATTATATTTGTTTTTTATATTTTATTTTTTTTTCGATTTTGTCGATTTTAGTTGTTTTTTACGATTTTGATCGATTGTATTTGATTTTTTCGATTTTACCGATTTTGTTTAAATTTTTTTTTGATTTTATATGTTTTTATTCGTTTTTTTTTTTCGATTTTATATGGTTTTATTCGATTTATTTCTATTTTATATGATTTTATTCGATTTTTATCAATTTTGTCAATTTTATTCGATTTTTACTTTCCCGACCCCACCTCCGAGAAGGGAAAGTATTGTGAACGAGCTAAAAAAATTTTCGAGATAAAGAAGGAAATATCCATTTTGAGGTCAGCTGAGATGATTAAGATCATTTCCAGATGGAAGTCTGTCTGTCTGTGTGTATTCTTCCACGATAGAGGCCACACGTTTAATTTGATTGAGCTAAAATTTGGTATATGCATTTGGGTTACCCGTCGGAAGAACCCATTAGTTTTTGTACGACATCTGTCTAACGGAAGTGTCACTATCAAAAAATGACAGATGCAATATGTAACGGAATTTGACTTGCAATATGTCATTTGAAAGCCCTTGAAGAATTCTATTCAGAACTGTCAAAATTACTTCTCCAACTGTCACCTGTCAAAAATAAAAAAAATGTCAAATTCTCAAACTTCAACATTAAATATCTAAAAAAGTATTCGTCGACACTCGTCGGGAAAGTTTTGGGGCAACACAACCGATTTTTTTAAATTCGGAAAAAATACGATTTTTGCATAAAATGTAATTATTATTAAAATAATTTTTCAATATAAAGTAGAACAAAATCAATTTTGATTATACACTATTAGCGCACACTGCATACTTTAAAAAAATCATACGGTTTATGAATACTTAATAAAATTAATTTAATACATTTTTGGAAAAAAGTATTTCTAATCATTATGAAATACGTTATAAAGACAGTTCTATATTAACACATAAAACAGTTAGTCAAAATTTTCTGCTACATCCAGTATATTTACAGGTTTGGCACAACGGTAAAAAATACTTACTTTTATATGCCCCATAACATACTAAAATTTCCAAAAAATATCGATCCCGAGATTACATTAAAAGTGTGCCTTGTCCATTTTATAAATCAATAAAACAGAAAGAGAAACTGAATTACGTCAACTTCAAAAACCTCGTTCAAGGTTGAAATCCGATTTTATTTATATTTCAAATGTTTGGATTCTCGATATCAGACTGATATGACGTATAGTCGCTGGTATAGTTGTTGTAAGCAATATTTGAGACTCATTATAAAGGTCGATTGTCATAAACTACCTACCCTTAACCACATTTAATAATGGTTTATGGGTACTGCCATAAATTCAACCTCGGGTCAAAGCTTAGACAGTTCTCTGGTCCGTATTACAAATTTTGTATTTAAAATAATATGTATTGACCTATACTTATATCATATTGTATTACCTGTTACGGTATCTATTATTTTCTGATAAAAAACTGTAATTTTAATTTTCTAGAAAATTATATTGGGATAAAGCAATTAAAACGAATTACGTTTTAGCAAATACTGTTTTTTAGCTAAAACTCATTTTTTTACCATTAAAATGATGTACAAAACAATTGTTTTGTGTTTCTCAAATAAATGAGGCATATTATTTATTCACAATATATTTTAAATATAAACAATTATTAAGAAACAACAATAAATAATTTTAGGTACTTTTAGTTTGATTATAAGGAATTAAGACTAAATCATTAGAATTTAATCAGAAATCCATTTATTAAACCTCTATGTTTTTACTTCATTATTAGCTACTTTTTTTTGTAAATATGTATCTATATTAATACTGAGTTATTTACTACATTTATTTAAATTAATGTCTAAAATTGCAAATTATTCAGTTATATTATGTAGTTTACAAATTGTTGTGTTTTTTATACTAAATTATAAGACATCTATTTGTATCCATCTTTGTTTTATTTTAATAAAAATTAACACTAATTAATAAAATAACTTCAAATTAGACCGAAGTACGGTCCATATTTAAAATTTAAAAGAGATACAATTTCTTTAAAAGATTTATAACAGTTGCCTATAAAGCGGTAAAACCCTCATAAACCCTCGTAAAAGATGAATAAGTCAATCTCAAATAACGCTTCCATCGACTATACTAATAAAAATTTTGATGGTATATCATACTCGACGCGATAAAGGGTGACTAAAGTTACACACTTAAAAATGTGTGCATCTATAATCAACAATTGTAAACATTATCTATATAATTTGTTTCTGGAATGGGCACAGAATCAATTTGTGTAAGAATTGTCTAGCAAATTGTATACTACACTTTATTGGTTTAAATTTAAAAGTTTTGTATTATTTTGCATTAAATTTTTGATTTTTTATACATGCTAAATAGAAATAATTTTATTAGATTTGTGAAATTAGTATCAACAATTGTTTGACAAGTAAACACATTGTGGTTATTATTATAATAAACTTTTTGAATATAAAGTACACAAGTATATGATTTTTGTACACAGGATTGTGTATAGTATATTCCAACAGTATATTTTTTTATTTAATTTAGACTGTAGAAATTTTACACAAATTACATAATTTGTGCAATAAATGTGAATAGGGTGTGCATATTTTAACACATTTATGTATACTTATGTAGGGTTAGTAAAACCAATACCTTTATCTTTTAACACAATGCTGTGTAGTTTCCCTAAAAATTGAAATATGCTTTTTGTACATATATTGTTTAGAGAAAATCTATAGAATATTTGTTTAATAGTGTTATAATTTGTCTAAAAATCATAACTATATTAGAAATATTTTTACATACCAAGAAGAGGTTACACATTTTTTCTGAAATTGGAAAAAGATTAAAAAAATGCCAAATTAATATCATAAATATTTTTATTTTATAAAACGAAAAATATCCATGTGATCACAAAAATAATACAACTTTTATATCCAAATATTTAGATTGTGCATTTGAATAATAAAGTGGTTAAAATAATTTATAGATTGTGTATTTGAATAAAAAAGTGGGTAAAATAATTTATTTCAGATAATTGAGAATATAACATTAAAAACAAAAATACAAAACAACAATAACAAAAATTATAAACAATATTAGGAATTAAAATACTAATAAATGTTTATTAAAATATTACTACAATAATTATAGCAAAAATAACTTCCTTATGTGTAAAACATAGTAAGTTGCATAAATCACAATGACTGCTTAACGTTCAAAATAATATACTGGGTAGTTCGTTAATTACTATACTTTCGAAAGAAATGAGAAAAATCGACAAAACACTGTGTGTGTCTCTATATTAATTACGTGAAACCCATTAACCATAGGTTTATAGAAATATCTTTGTCTCTCCTATTCTCAGTCACCGTTTGTCTATTTATCAATAAAACACCCAGTATATTGGAACAAACTTACAATAAAAACTTAGAATTATAGCATTAAGTTTGACTTCATTTAGTAAATAGGTACTTACATTGATTATATCAGGTATTGGTAAAATTTATAACATAATCCCACTGTTGCCTTTATATACAAATAGGCTTTCTGGCTTGGACCGAGCTCTACTTCGATTTCATCATCGGTTACGTAGACTAGTGCTACCTAGTACTTGAACAGTTGCTGCCTCCGAAAAAATACATTGATGAGAAACTGCCTAAAAAAACATTTCTTTAATAAAAATCGATAAAAGTTCTCATTTATAAATACCTCATTCAGTTGAACTTCCTGATCATTTATTTTAATCCTTAATATCAGATTAGTTTCTTAATGTGGATTTATGTCATATTTTCGAGGAACTTGTCGTTAATTAGATTCTCTTAAAAAAGGTTATTAAATAAATCAATAATGAAAATTTGGTATTTACTTACATATTTGCCTATCTGGAAAATGTTTTTCCACTTGCTCATAATTTATTCTAGGGTATCAAATCGCAAAACAAACTAACACAGCAAACGCAAACGACTGAGACATTGAGATGGTCGAAGCGCTGTTATGTTGCCACATGGCGCTAAAAAATCGTGATGTGTATTTTAATTTATTTTGTAGATGATTTTTGAAGCGTGTTTTAATGATATTTCGACAACAAATGTGCAAATATACAAGTTAAATAAAAATTGTCTACCTATTGGGCAATATTAATTGTTTTTACCAATTCTATTAATTCCATTTCTTTACAGATATTATTTCTATAAAATATCTTATAAGTAATATGGCAACATGGCTAGACTAACGACAAGTGGTCAGAAAAAGGCGCCATTTTTAGCGCGTCTGTATTTCTACACAATTGTGTATCAAACATACTCAATATATATTATAATTTGTGTGGAAAAAATGTTTATTTGCTGTTGAATTTTATTACCAGATTTCTAAAGATTTTTTTAGGGTAAATGTTTATAAATATATACAGTTTCTGGTTAAAAAGAATCCAGACTTCCTGTGTATTAAATATGAACAACTTTCTTATGAAAATTACACATTATCAGGTACACAAAACATATGAAAATTTTTACACACAGCTGTAATAGAATTTCGAACAATTCTGTAGTGTAAATAAACAATTTTTTTTACACAGCAAAATGAGAAAAAATACATGGGTATTTTTCTGGGTGTAATTAATCTATTTTTTAATTTTTTAATAAGGCAAGCTCAGAGCACTAAATTATAATTAAAATTTTATAAACATCATATTTTAATTTACTTATACATGTGATTTTTTTCCTTATAGCATATTGTGTAATAAAATCGTAATTTTCAAATTATTTATTACCGTTTTTTAATAATTAAGTTTAAAAAAAAATTATAAATTTTGTTTTTATATATTGTCATGATAAAAATATCAATCAATCTTTCGTTATTAATCAAAACTTTTATAAAGCAATAAATTCCAAAAATAATAAAATTTAACAATGAAACATGCAACAATAGTATATTGTTTAACGAGCAAGGAATGATAGTTATTTCCCACGAGTATGAAGTTTGCAGCATGAGCCGCAGGCGAATGCTGCAAATCATACGAGTGGGAAATTAGCATTCCATGCGAGTTAAACAAGATACTTTTTCTACGGCTGTAATAGATAATAGCGAAATGATTTAACAAATAACATGAATTTCAAATTTAACGTCATTCAAAATTTCTATTTAGGTACAATTAAAATATCAATTACACTTAGTATAAATGAGAAGTTTTGAAAAATGATTTGTAGGACTTTTCATATTTTTCCTTAGATAATTCTGGAATTAAACTTAGACATGCCTGATTTGCGGCAGCAGCTATTTCTGGAGGAGTAAGTTCTAATTCACTTTCGCTGCTCATCGTAGGATTTTAAACGTTTCACAGCTATATAAATATAAGAAAATAGAACTGTCATTACTTGAAATTGACATTCCATGAAAGACCTGATTTATTGATATAATTACACAATGAATTATTGTGTTATCAGATACGGAAATGAAATTGGAGACATACAATGTACCTCATTGATCTATCAAGAACAGTTAAGAAAGAGCAGTTTTGTATTATAGCTGTGGAAAAAATTCATTATAAATAATTTTTCTTAAATTAAATTAAAATTTCAAGAGAAAATTCAAAACAAAAATATAGTTAAAAAAATCCTGTATATTAGTTTAGATTTTAATAACCACAATTTCCAAATGACAGATAAAAAGTAGAGTGATGCAATTAAAATTAATAATAATAAAAAATGAAATTATACAGGGTGATTCACGACCGACGCCACGGAGTTTTATGGCGAAACGGCATATATTTGTTAACTTTTATTGAGGTGGTATTATGTAAGTCAATAAGGACTACATTCAAAATTTTGTAAATACAGATGTTGGTTTTTTCACAATAAGCTAATAAAAAATCAAATATCATCCAATCACAGCATTTCTATCAGATTCAATAAAGTTTGATTGGTTTAAATTCTTAAAACCTATTTGATTCCTAAAATCAGAAAGAATGGAAAATAATAAAAAAAAGAGAATCGGGAAAAATAAACAAGAGAACGAAAAATAATTTTGAGTATGAAGCATAATAAATTTTTGGTATAAATTTAAAAAATATTAATTTAGCGGATTAAATCCTTATGAAAAAATTAATTTCACCACAAACATAATAAGCAGCAATTTAGAATCTGATAAAGATATAAATCTAAGTATAAATTTATTTATAAAAGTAATATTTGTAAAATCTAACCTTAAATAAGGGTATAAAATTATTCACAATAAAGTGCTACTTAAAAATATTACATATCTCGCATTTGAAGGTTATACGTTAGACTAGGGATGTTCGATCTAAATCGATTATTTACAAGATCGATCTTTTTACCTGCGATTCTCCAAATTTTAAAACGATCTTTTCATAAACGATTAATCGATGTATATTTCTTTAATAATTTAGTAAATACCATTTATAAAAAAATGCATTAACTAAAATGAAATTATTTGTATAAATATTAAATTATAAGATCAATTTTTAAGAAAATCGATTAAGAAGATCGATCTTTGATGTTAAAAATAGAGATACGCAACTTTAAATGCTAACAAACTAATTAGGCAGCGCAAAGCGTAGAAAACGGTATAATCCTTAAATTTCTAATTTTATGGGATTTTTGTTATTTTTTTGAGGTTAAATTGTGTTAATAAATATTGGTATTTACAAAAATTAATCAGTCCTATAATTATTAGAATTCATTTGTTAATTAAAAAAAATGGAATGAAAAAAAAAGAATAAGGAAAATAATAAATAAACCCTACTGATTTAAACAGGTAAATTTTCATTTGCAAAATTAAGAAATTAAGATACAAAAGTCAAGTTTCCACAGTTAAATATTATTAAATTAGTAAGGCAATTTAATTGGCGCCCACCGACAAAATAAAAAAAAATTGTTGATGTTTTTATTGAAATTTTCAAAAAAAAAATCAAAATACAATAAAACAAAATAAATTGGGAAAATAAATATAAAAAATTTAAATAGGTTTTAGAATTTAATTAAATATCACAATATATTTATTTTAGTTGGAAAAATCCTGTTAACCACAATCCATATTTAATCTTGCGTTGGAGTTCAATTGAAACACGTCAAGTGCTCATTTCGCATTCACTTTGACTTTAATTTAATTAAATTGATTTCCCTTTGTTACATAAACTAAAATAGTTTCAGAACTCTTTAGACAAACGTCGACGCAGTTAATTAATTATTCTAATTGTTTACTAATCAATTCGGTTTACACTTGGAATTTCATTTCATCGATTGGATCCTACACACAGAATAATATTTTTGTCTATCCTGTACGACATAATTGATACAAAAAAGAGCTTGATTACAACTGCTTGTCATCTCCTTCGGTTCCATCCTGATGCTTATATCATGTCAAATTTTCATCAATAAAATTGTTAGAATACATTATCTACCACTCTGAACGACTATACTCATACCCTTCGTTAAAACTGAGATGTCTAAAAACCTTGGTGTATCTACTGATTCGATTTTGTTTCGAACTTTTTGGGAGTACCACCTGTTGCTCTGGTTAGGTTAGAATACATCATCTACCACTCTTGAACGACTGTATTCATATCCTTCGTTAAAACATACAGAAATATTCTAGTGAGTCGAAAATCTCATACTTCTGGGTTGATTTGCGGCCACGTGTCAACTCCATTGATTACATCTTGAAGCTTGTATCTTGTCAAATTTTCATCAAAAATATTGTTAGAATACATCATCTACCACTCTGAACGACTGTACTCATATCTTTCGTTAAAACATACAGCCATACCATAGAGGGTCGAAAATCTCAAAAAGTGACCAAAAATTTGGAACTTCTGGGTTGATTTGCGACTATGTGTCAACTCCATTGGTTACATTTTGAAGCTTATATCTTGTCAAATTTTCATCAATAATATTGTTAGAATGCATCATTTACCACTCTGAACGAGTGTACTCATATCTTTCGTTAAAACATACGGCCATATCATAGTGGGTCGAAAATCTCAAAAAGTGGCCAAAAAACTAAAACTTCTGGGTTGATTTTTGGCCACGTGTCAACCCCATTGATTCCATATTGAAGCTTATATCTTGTCAAATTTTCATCAATAATATTCTTACAATACATTATCTTCCACTCTGAACGACTGTACCTCTGACTTTACTCATATCCTTCATTAAAACATACAGACATACCATAGTGGGTCGAAAATCTCAAAAAGTGACCAAAAATCTGGAACTGTTTTGTTGATTTGCGGACACGTACCATCTCCTTCGGTTCCATCTTGTAGCTTATATCTTGTCAAATTTTCATTAATAATATTCTTATACTACATTATCTACCAAAGCAGATATAAGATTATAATAGATTTGTTACCCTTGTTTTTATATATCCTATTACCTGCTGTTATATTCCCCTACCCACTCCGTGGGCTATTTCTTGTGTGACTAAAAAAAATGTCCTGACGGGCCCCTGGATGAGAAACATGTGTCCCTGTTATTTCCTTTGATGGCATTGGATTTTTATATTTTTTAGTATGCTCTATTAGATTATTTTTATTGTCCTTGTTGTTGAATAACTCAATTTGCAAAGTGCATAACCGATTTGTTCATGTATTCATTAAGTGACTGGCTGAATGACAAAGGTCAAAGCCAAAAAAAAAATATCTACCACTCTGACGACTGTACTCATATCTTTCGTTAAAACATACAGCCATATCATAGTAGGTCATAATGGATCGAATATCTAAAACTTCAGGGTAAATTTGCGGGAACGTGTCAACTCCATTGGTTACATCTTGAAGCTTATATCTTGTCAAATTTTAATCAATAATATTGTTAGAATAAATCATCTACTAATCTGAACGACTGTACTCATATCCTTCGTTAAAACATACAGCCACATCATAGTGGGTCGAAAATCTCAAAAAGTGATCAAAAATCTGGAACTTCTGGGTTGATTTGCGATTACATGTCAACCCCATTGAAGCTTATATCTTGTCAAATTTTCATCGATAATATTGTTAGAATACATCATCTACCACTCTGACGACTGTAAAACATACAGCCATATCATAGTAGGTCGAAAACCTCAAAAGGCGAGTAAAAATCTAGAACTTCTGGTCGATTTGCGGCCACGTGTCAACTCCATTGGTTCCGTCTTGACGCTTATATCTTGTCAAATTTCCATCAATAATATTGTTAGAATACATCATCTACCATTCTGAACGACTGTACTCATACGCTTCCTTAGAACATACAGCCGTATCATAATGGATCGAATATCTAAAACTTCAGGGTAAATTTGCGGGAACGTGTCAACTCCATTGGTTACATCTTGAAGCTTATATCTTGTCAAATTTTAATCAATAATATTGTTAGAATAAATCATCTACCACTATGAACGACTGTATTCATATCCTTCGTTAAAACATACAGCCACATCATAGTGGGTCGAAAATCTCAAAAAGTGATCAAAAATCTGGAACTTCTGGGTTGATTTGCGATTACATGTCAACCCCATTGAAGCTTATATCTTGTCAAATTTTCATCCAGTATATTGTTAGAATACATCTACCGCTCTGAACGACTATACTCATATCCTTTGTTTAGACATACAGCCACATCATAATGGGTCGAAAACCTCAAAAAGTGATCGAAAATCTGGAACTTCTGAAACTCTATTTCCCTCTCTCTGTGTATTTAATGATAAATAAACAACAGAAATAGGTCCTATTTAATTTTTTATTATCACCGCATTTATTCTTCCATGAAAATGCACACTCACGAAGCCTAATACATCGAAAATAATAGTCGCAAATTGTTCACTTCACGCGGAACTTACGCCTCTTAAGAGAGCACTATAAAAGTCAATAACGGAACGTTTCACCACCCCTAAATTGTGAGCCTTTCGACGTGGTTAACTTCCGTCTTAAATGCACGTGTAAAAAGTGAAATGTAACTTTGAGGATATTCTCGGGCGGAGTAATTAACGGGGAAGCAAAGTCAATTTACGCAAAACACTAGACAGATAAAACTTTCAGATCTCGCCTCTTTTCTGGCTCCGTTGGGAAATCTGCGCTAAACTCTAAAGACATAATTTAGAATAAAGAGTGAACTGGGTTCGGATATTTTAAGAGTTCCGACTCGATTGATAAAATAGAAAATGGGATGAAGTAGAGATAGAGGAAAGATTGCATTTCGATTGAATCCGTTCTTGTTAAAGGAGGTAAAAATAATTTGAAAATAATGAAAATACGAATAAAAATAAACTAATAATGGTTTACGGTAACGGGAGATCTTTGTATTTTATTTCATTTTAAAATACTTTATCTAATAATTGTTATTTTGTAATTAAAAATTATGTCACGGAGAAATACGAGAATTTAGAGAGTGGTTAAATTCTTATAATAAACTATATATCTCGTAAGTAAAAATTCCATAAAAATCCAGCAAAACAGTCCAATATTAGTATGCAGTGCTGAGTTAGCTAAAAAATAGTAATAGATAGGCAAACCAAAGTACAAGCCGAAAGGAAAGGAATTTTTTTCTACTCATGTATATGATAATGATCGTTATTGCACCCTACAAGAAAGTGACCTTTTTCTTACGCTAGAGATGAAAGTATTTTCACTTCTAGAGATGAAAATTAAACAAATGCAGAATGGCAGTTAATCAGACCATGGATCGTAGTTGAACCCAGCGACATGTTTTAATGGATATGTTACGTTTTTTTTCTGTGCCACCCTGTATTTTTATTATTACTCTGCTCAGTATATCTTAATTTCAGACTCGCTTGATATCCCTTCTTAATTTCCTTGCGTTGTGTCCCTTCTCAATATCTCCCTCTCCTCTTGACAAAACTAAAAAATGTCTTTCTCATGTTAACAATTCTTCTATTTGCCTCTTCAGTCAGAACAATTGACTTTTATATCGTCTGTGTCGCTTATTGAAGATTTTTTTTCTTCCCCTCGATATATAGGGGTTTACGGACTGAAAGTTTTTTTTTGGAACAAGTCTTTTTGGGAACAATTTTTTTCTTGGAACGAGTTTTTTTCTGAGTGAGTTTCTTACTAGATCAGAACCTGCTTTTTAGCTGACATCTTTTCTCTGTCTCCGGATCCAGGACGTTTTTTGGAAGAAACTTGATGATAAGGACAAAACCAAGTTAAGTTCCATTTTCCCGAAAAATAAAAGAAAAAGTCTCTGAAGTATAATTAGCTAAATTTCTTTCTTGAATAAAACAAATATAACGTTTAATTTGAGTTTAATTTCCTTAAACCCACAAAAATAAAGAAAGGACGGATTTTGTCAGTTGTTTCTAAATACATCAAAAAATCAATAAGACTGGCGTCCAAAATGTTTTTTTATTTAATATTTTACTTTTTGATATATTTCAAATTCTATTAGTGGAACGTACCCATAATGAAAAGAATTGAGCTTAAATTACATTTATTACTAAATCACTTTTATCAACACATAGAAAATAACGTTTCACAGAGAGACATTTCGGATCATATTTCTCTTTCTCAAAATAGTAATTGCCAAAAAGATAGAGCCAGTCCGAAACTATACGCCATCTTTCTCACTCTTTTCAGGCCAAAAAATTATTACGATATACGAGTAAGGCACGTCTATTAGTATATGTCGATAGTTGAACCTGTAAACGAACGTCACGTCGTTTGACAGTTAACATGGGTGGCTGTTATGCTTGTCAAAGAATACCTATAGACAAAGCGAACCAAAATTTGTATGCGCATCCGCGACTTGTATTAGTTATACGTCAATGTCGATTCTGTCTAAAGGTGCAATATTTTTAAATAAAGTGCGGATTATTTGTTCATTTTCTTTATTTTATATTATTTTATTTTAAATATTATTTTGTGTAAACATATATGTAAAATGAATTTAAATGAATTTTTCTCAGTACTCGAACAGATAGATCAAGAGCGGGGTAAATCTAGTGAAAAGTGTAACGAAGCCGAACTGTCACTTTTCACAAAATTTTTTGCCCTTCCAACATCAAAGTTTCGACGGTCTTCGCTTCTTAGTAATATGTATTCATTTGTATTGTGACACTTTATTTAAAATTATATTGAAGTGCTAAATAAAGGTATGAAAATTATAATCCTGTATTTTATAAACAATATATATCGTAGAAAAAAAATTTCCTACTATGGATGAAACACCATTTTTTCGTTTGTGAAATTGCCCCACTGGGTTTGCTCTTGGACACATTTTCTCATACAAAAAAAAAACAATATTTTCATCTCTCTTTGTAAAATATGCTATTTTATATTGTTAAAAATAATTCTTGCACAAAATTAGTATACGAATAAAGAAAATTGATATCTAATGATTTTCCCTAAAAATTAATAATAAAAAAGTTTCCCAAATGAAGACAATTTTTTTTTATTTTTTATGGAAATTTTTGACCCATCTAACATGCTGTCAAAGCTATTCAAATTATTTGATAAACAGGTTTTGAAAAAGGTGAAGAAAATAATTAAAAGGAAATAATGATCTCAGCTTTGAAAGTGTGACCTGGTAAATTCGAATTTATATTTTACATCGTTGCTGTGTTGCCGCTTTTGTGAAATATGTTTCCACACATCAAGAATAATCCAACAATACCTCTGCCAGCGGTTTTTGTCATCACGTTCGGCGCCTAAGCCCTACTTCGAGGATTTCAGGAAATTGAGTACAATTAAATTTTACTAATTAAAAGTTTGAATTAAAAGGAAATAATTTTTTTTTAAATAATACAAAATAAGTAAAATAAGTGAGATCTGAACGACTAACTTTTTATTATTCATTATTTCTCTTGATTTATAACAACCAATGAAATGTCACAATCAAATATCAGCGACTATTTCACTAGACCAAATATCAGCGACCATCTGCCTAGGGAAATAGTCACTTTGATGCGTCACATAAAAATGTCAAATACTTTTGTCAGTTTTTTGTGTTTTCAATTTAATTAGTAATAGATTTAATTTCCTATTATTATTTTAGTTGTATTCCCGATGTTTGTGTTCTGTTAATAAAGTTTTTTTCTAATTTACTTATCGGCAATTAATTTAATTTTCCTGGAAAATAATCTTCCTAAATATAACACGACGTCGATTTATACTCCGCTATTTTTGTTCATGCTAAAATACTCGAATATTTTACAATTTGATGAGACACAATTTTGGCAGTAATAATGTGATTAAAGCCCGAATATTCTCGAAATTCAGAACCAACAAAAATAGTCGACTATTTATCAACGTCTTGGTATATTACCATTGATAATATACTTAAAGGAGCACTTTGTTACCTAGCAAAAACAGTACAAATAGGAGTCCAGTCGACAGGTTGGAAAATGTGGGGTTAGGTGGAAAAAGGTCGGAAGCTAATGAAACTTGGGATGTTTTTCAAGTTTTGGACCTCGAGGAAGCTGTGCAAAAAGAGGAATGGGGGAGGAAGAAACTACAAAATTTTCGACCTTCCTCCGTCCTCAATAACTTTTTTCCTTTGCGTCCTCCAGCAAAAACTTTTTTGTAGAGCGTTCCTACAATTCCAACTATTCTAATTTTCTTCTCTA
The DNA here is from genome assembly GCA_963243735.1 of Neocrepidodera transversa. NCBI lineage: Eukaryota > Metazoa > Arthropoda > Insecta > Coleoptera > Chrysomelidae > Neocrepidodera > Neocrepidodera transversa. The sequence goes on along the minus strand of OY725354.1, from coordinate 17,770,889 downwards.
ATAAAAGCCAACCATATTTACATCATATTGGTATTGATTTCTTCATAGTAATATTTATTACCTGATTTTCTGATTCAATGTTTAAAAAGTAATTGCTGATTATTAATCCTGAATCGTTAGGAGATGGCGTCTATACATTTAGTGGATCAGATTTGTGTCTTATTTATAAAGAGTTGAAACAGGTGAACTAATTGTAGTGACAGTCATAGGAATTGCTAGACTGTTGGGAGTCAAATGTGAAAAGAAAACTTTCGGCAAATGAACAGTTTTGAGTGAAGTGAGAGTGCACAATGCTTGCTAAACAAGGTACAGCAATGAGAAATTGATTGTTGCCTTTGTAAGTCGTAAATATGATCCAAAACTCCTTCTCGTGTACCTGTCCGGTCACAAGTTGCGAAATTCGACTTCATCAACGCATGTTTTTTGTGAACTATCTATCACAATTTGAACACTGATTTAGCCACTGCTGAGTATTACCAAAAGTGCCTTGCAAGTTTTTACCATCCACCTAAGTCAACGATGAGTGTTGATGAAGCCGTGCAGGTGATATTTTCATACATCGACAAGAACAATTATGAATGCCAGTTTTCCATTCAGCAGCTGATTGACTTGATTGAGGAAAACTGTCGACCACACAGCAAAACTGTGAAAAGTCATCTTCAGACAAAATATGGTGACCAATTCATCATTTCAGAAGGGACGCTGCCAAGTACCAGCAAGTACAGGCGTGGTTAGTCAATGAACTTCTCTCATCAGTTGTGATCTGGATTCTAGGTGGTACTACCAATCCCCATAACCAGAAATGTTGCTCTGGATGACATCCTCCAGATTGTTTCCTGCAAGTGCAGCAAATCCTGTAGCACCGGAGCTTGTAGCCGCAAGAAAGCAGGTCTCCGGTGCTCAGCAACGATTAATCAACGTACAGGCCACTCCTGCGAAAACGCTTGCGCATGTGATTTGAACGAGGAGGACTGGACAGACCATAGTAGCGGCATCGACTACTATGGTCATTAGCCGTTCACTATGTATTCAATAAAAGTTTATTAAAGATTCCGGTAATTTTAGTTAGTCTCGAAGTGGGTATTTGAAAATCCACAAGGACATGTTCAATTATGAGATGAACTGCAGAACGATTTGTTCCTGTTAATATATAAGAAGAGTTAAGTCGAGTATGTCCAATACGAATTCGGGTAAGTACATCTGCTTCTCTTCGATGTAGGAAATTTTTTTCAGGCCAAGGTTTTACTGAGGAATTGATTCTTCCTAATTTGGATGGATGTTGATTCCACTCCTCTTACCATATCTCTATTATTCAATATAATGTATGCTTTGTGAATAACTTTTAATTACATTATTTTTTCCACGAAAGGACTAACCCATTTTTTTACCTGCCCTAGGATAATTATGTAGTGTGGGTGGGAGAGGAGAAGGGATATCGACCTGAAAAGTAACTAATATCATTACAAACATGATGTGAATATGGTTGGCTTTCATCAGAGAACAAAATTAATTTTGGTAAGTTGGGGTTGGGTCTGGAAAGTGGAGAAGCGAGGGTGGGGAGGGTGTCCAGGGTGTTCAAAGTTGTTGGTTGTAACCAGGAACCATAATTACAATAACGTTTTATTACAATTCAGGTATAACAGAAGAAATAAGGCGGAATTCTGCATTTTTTGACATTTTTTCGAAGCGCCATATCTCGGTAACAAATTGACATAAAACCATGAGTAGTCAAAATTGTAGGAAATTTATGTTCTACAAAAAAGTAAAGGAATACTTTTGCCGTAGGACGTAAAGGAAAAAAGTTATAGAGGAAAAACCTGAAGGTCGAAAATTTTGCAGTTCACTCACCACCTACTCTTTTTGCACAGGGTCCTCGAGGTCCAAAACTTGACAAAATGTTAATTAACCATCCCTGAACCACATCTCAAAATTCCACTAACATCCGACCTTTTTCTATCTGAAACTACCTGTCGACTGGACTATTAGTTTTCTCCAGTATAACATAGCCAGAGAAACGAGTTAGTTAATCTTAAAGCGGACATAATAATACTTGAAGGACCACGCAATTTTTATAGAACTGCGAAAATAAAGACACAACTAATTTTAATTCTAAAGAGCTTTTACATGCTCATTTTTTGATAATAAAATATTTATTATTAATATACAAAATTTTGATCATAATTACATAACTAAACAAAGATAACGGGTAATGAGTCGAATTTACTTTCATTCTGACTTGGTTTACAGGCATTAGACGTGTTTAATTTAGAGCTCAGTGTACCTTTTTAATCATAATGTCAAAAAATTATTCAAAGAAATAATTTTTGTACAATTTATATTTTGATAAACATTAGAAAATTTACATGTATTATTATTACCAGCGGTTTTTTATCATTATATTCAGACTATTTTTAAAAGCTTATACTGTAATCGCCAACTGGAAAGATATTATTTCGCTCAGTATTGGGCGGAGTACGACGAATTTCGGGATCTGCGCAATCTCTTTCTAGTTGGCGCTTGTTGTATCTTCTAATCGGTTCTAGATAATGACATGAGACCTAGATAATGACATGAGGCTTCCACAGTTAGATTTAAAATTACTTTAAGTTTTGTTGTGACATATTTATATAAATGACCTATTTTCAGTTTACCCGTTGTAAAAGACAATAGATGTTATTGTTTTAGTGGAACACCCTGTATATTAAGCAATATTCTAAAAGACACATATTTTTTATTTGTAACCGTACTTTAAAGTTTAAAATCGGTCCACAGAAAGCGAAACTTGAGATCTTTAACTGTGATACACACCACTTTTATAGCGACTAAACTGGAAGTAGGCCATATATAATATGTTACAAACAAAACTTAAGGTAATTTTAAACCGAACTGTGAAAACCGCATCTCATTATCTATAACCGTTTGGAAGATATAAGCTTTTTAAAACAGTCAGAATATAATGAGACACCCTGCATTTTCTCATTAGAACACATTTGTCTTTGAGAGTTAATAATGAACTGATCTTTTTAGCGGAGTTTTGTTTTAACCGCAACTTTTAGAAAAACCGTTTAATGTCTGGCGATATGTTAATTTAATTTGATTGGTTAACAAAAAGTGGTGTGATATATTTGAGAAGAGGTATGTAGATTAAGATATGTAATATGCACAATTTTCGATATAATATTTGTTGCAGCATATAAGAAGGAAAAATATTGGGTAATCGTTTTCTCCATCTTTCTAGAAATGTTACAATGACGTAGTAATATACGAATTAAGACGTGTTAGAATGATTTTATTTACATTTTTTTTATTACTGTCATTGAAAACATGATTTGAACTTAAAATTCAAAATGATTTTAATAAGAACTTTGAGTAAATTTTACTAGAAATTTATTCAGGAATTAACTAAAATTGAGCTCCCATTTTGGAAAGCATTAGGCTAATTCTAAAATCTAGGAATCTATAAACTAATCAGTCAGAAATGTGAATGTATGTAATGAAAATACAAGAATATGTGCGGTAACATTTATGCCTAAAATAATTAAAGATAAGCCTGATCTAAAGTAGATTATGCTGTTTAAACGTGTAATCAGAATTATGTTTTAAAATAATTCCACTTTAACTAAATACTTCTTTTGATTCATTTCTACTACAAAAAATTAAGCGAATAAAAATTTCCTGAAAAATGTTTTTATTCCGTTTTCTTTTTACATTTTTACTTTTAAACGAATGAAAGTTATATTTTCTTTTGCTGAATTCTAATTAAAGTACAACAAGATAAATAAATGATTAATTTGAGGTTTTTCAACAACAGTCACTCGCAAGGGACCCAAAAGTAGAAAACGAATTTCTTGTTTTACTAAAAAGTGGATTTATTTTCAAACAATAAAAATTCAAAGGTAAAAGTCGTGTTTTAATTTTTACTAAAATCGAAAAAATAAAGTGTTTATATTTTACTAAAACTAAGTGGAAAAGTGGTTGTTTTAATTTTTTTTTGTTTTAATTATTTAATTATTATTTACTTAAAATAATTGAACTAATAGACGAGGATAAGTAATAAAAGTAATAAAAAATATCACACACGGCACACTGTTGATTTGTATTGAAAAAGGAATAATAATAATAATAATATTTATTCATCATAAAGTATATAAGCATATAAAATAGTAATAATATAAATGAATAAACATGAATACTCACAGAAGTAGTATTTAACTATTTGTTAGTGATATAATAAATTTGATGGACAAAGCCAATAAGTAAACAAATAAAACAAATAAGCAGTACAAAAGTTGTAGAGAATGGTTAAAAATATAAGTTAAAACAAAAATTATAGAAAACAATACTAAGTAGTAGTTAGTATACAGTTTAAAATGCATACACAAAAAGAATAAACATAATATAGATCAGAAATTAAACATATTTGGTGGAGCCGAACATAAAGTTTGTCTACGATCATAAAGCGGGGGCGTGCGGTTAAACATATCAAAATTAGGTACGAAAAAATTTATAAAGTACAAGGATTCTAATTGCGAAAAACGATTTTTAATATATTCAAGAAACGCGAAAAAAAAATGTTAGACAGTTTTCTATGGGCTAACGTGCCACCAGAGAGCGCCAAAAGGGCGTAACTATAGATAATAAAAAAAATCACGAGGTATGTGAATTAAAATTATTTTTTCCACTCCTATTTTATAATACGCTAATTAAAAGACTAATACCAGTTTCATAATGAGTTTCATTATGACATTATGATACAGCTCTTTCAGCCAATAGAATCAAATTATTTTTAGCAAAGTAGGCGGTTATTTTGATAGAACAAATTTTCAGCGAATAGAATCGAGTTATTTTTTAGCGAAGTTAACAATTATTTTGACAGCTGTCAAAATATTTTAAATTGTCTAAAATCGATAATAAAAAAGGTTAACTTATTAATATATTCTAAAAAGGTTACTAATTAATATATGTTGTGAAAAAAAGTATTTAGCCTTACACCCGTAATGGTAGATGGGCAATATGGATTAAGTAAGTAATAAGTATTTCTTTTAATTATTATAAAAATGTTCCTTTTCATTTAAGATAATTAACATGAAAGTCTTAAAATAAATATGTATTTTGTTTAAAAATGGGAGTAGAAAAAATAGCGTATGCAACTCTCATGTAAATACCATGAATACAATCTCATGTTATATACGAAATTCGCTTGCAGCTCGTTTCGTATCCTACAACCTGCTCATGTATGAATGGCTACCATTACATTATCGTTGCATAATATACTATTATCGAATTGTCCTGGCCAAAGACAATTCGATATTCAAATAAACTTTCAAAGTTTCATAAATTTCAAAAGAAAAGCAACAATTAATTTTATAATGAAAACATTTCATCAAGAAAATCAAATATAAAATAATTATAAGGATATAAAGCACAAAATCAGGTACGACAGAATGTAATGTAAAAGTAACAGGAGGCAACTAGTTTCGGTCACTAACCATCATCAAGCCTATAGATACAATGAATACAATAAAAGTACAAAAGTATAAAAAACTTACCATCATTAACTACATACAAGGGAAAAAGAAAATTTTATATATCTGACATCCGTTAAAGGTAGTAAAAAATATTTTAAGAAAAACATAATTTAAAGAAATGGCACTTGAAAAAGAAGAAAAACTTTAAGTATTAGTTAAAAGACTAAGAATAAATTAGGTTCTTCCCAAGGGCTGGCAGTAGTTACCAGCACCTAAGGGAAAGTATAGTGAACAACCAAAAAAAAATTCGAGATATCCATTTTGTGGTCCCCGAGAAGATTAATACCATTTCCAGAGTGAGGTCTCTCTGTTTGTCTGTGTGACTGTGAGTCTGTGTGTCTGTATTGTAATCTTCCACTATAGCATCATTATATTATCGTTGCATAATACACTATTTCATCCTGTCTAGTAAATGTACTCATTTGCGGCCGGTAAATGGAATATTACAACATGAGGTACCGTAATGTTGTTGCCTTGATTAGATTTCAAGCGCAAATATTTTTTAATTGACAGTGACAGACAAATACCAATCATACCTAACTCTGAAACCTAACGGCCCGCCCAATTGCAATATCAAATTACGAACTATTTTTTTTTAATTTTAATCAACATATAAAGACAGGATAAAATAAAATATCATCCGATACACGTCCGTTAGGTGTTATTACAGTACTTGGTTATATTAAAATGACTCGGACTGTAATAAGTCACCTACCGGACTTGTTTTATATAATCATAAACAAACAATTTACCAAATGACAGACAACAGAATAGGAGTTAAAGTCGTGGCAGACGGTTTTAAAAGGCGCGTTGTAATTTAGGATTTTAAATCACGCTTGACGCGTTTGATATTTAAATACAAAGGGTGAGTCCTTAGTAGCCTAAGAACGCCGATTTTGGCCGGGAGGGGAAATGACCCTGATCATTATGACATTGTTAAATCATTTGAGAGAGAAGGGGAGGGGTACGAGCTATACATTAAGCATAATAGCGTTGTGAGTTATGAAAGGCCCATCAGAAAAATCATCCAGCCCAACCTTAGGATCCTTAGTGAAGCAAGAGAAGAAAGACATAGATCTCCCGGAGGAACTCTTCGATCTATTGGACGAGGACCCACTCAGCATTAGATGAGCTCGATCGGCCACTGACGTCTACGGGATACTGCTTTACCTGGACACTTGTAAGTATCAATTCTTGCCCACTTACATTGCAATATCTTAAGCTAATAATTTCTACTTTCAGATCAACAAATACCCACTAGATCCCTGAAAAGCAGAAACTCTCTCCTACTACATGGAACAAAGAAACACTACAAATATAGGACAAATTACCGAGGAGGGTTTAGCAGGTATACCCCTGACTCTGCTTGCAGAGCGATCAGGGGAGAGTGCGGCACTACCTCACACATAGAACCAAGCGTGAGGTTATTTTAAAAGATTCCCATGATTTTAGGATATCCTAATGGTATCAATGTGGTATATAAAGTGCTCATGCTTACACTTATGACATTATCGACATTGAAATATCAATTCTGTAGACGTCATTATCGGCTTTATATTTAAAATTTGTTCCATAAATTAACATAATGCTTAGTATTTTGTAAATAAAATAATCCTATTCTATACAGCCGAGCCGGGAAAGTGCTGGGGTGACACAGCCGCTTCTTTTTATTAGTCAATAGGAAACTTTATCGTATATTAAGTACTTTTGAAAAATTTGGCCATTCAGATTTCACCAGGGGCCGATGAAATAATTATTAAAATTTAAAAATATATGCCCAGTAAGTCCCGTGAAGTATACCAATAAATTAAGATGATTTAAATTTTGTTGCCAAACCTTTACTTTTATTTTCCCATTAGTCCTATCTGTATTTGAATTGTAGGAAGAGTGAAATATAATCTTAATTATAGGTCTGTTCTCAATTTTAATCTGCATGATGTTGCGTAGTAACTGTATAAAAATGGTAGCGCTAAGTGATATTTATGTATTTTTAATTGTTGTAGTTGTCGATATGAATTTTAAATAAATAATTACCTGCATATAATAGAAATTCCTTATCTATAATTTGTTACCTAAATAGGTAGTTAATTTTTATAAATTAATACAAATCGAAATATAATAAATAATATATTAATTTACATTTAAACGTTATATGTCCTATTGAATATAATTAAAAATAACATTAGAATTTGAGGTTTTAATCTTTTAATTCCATTTAGGCGGTATCCCGCTTGTATAAAAGCATAGATAAATAAAAATATATAAAAGCTTTAGAAAATTATTACGTTTCTTCTAAAATAACCGTAGGCGGAGACTTGTCATCTGTCAGTTTCAGTTTATAACCTAACATTAAAGTTTATTTATATTTTTACTTTCGTTTTTGTGTCATATTAAAATTTAAATTTGAAATTAAATCCCAGGTAAGTTTAAAAATTTGACAAATCTCAAATAATAATCAATCACAACCAGAACAAAAATACGAACATACGATTCAGCATGGAAACGTTTCATAATTGGAAACCTAAATAATAATCAAATCAGAGGGCATTATTTAGCTTTTATTAATAACTTTCTAGATAATCGAAAATGTCGAATTAAGACAAATAATGTAATCTCGTTCAAAAAAGACCTAGAGAACGGAATCTTGCAAGGTTCTGTGCTAGGCCCTACTCTTTTTATAATGGCCATTAATGATATTCTTCCAAACTTAAAGTCGCCACTGAAAGGTAGATTATACGCAGACGACTTAGTAATATTTGGGAAAAGTAATAACATAGAACAATATTAGCTATTATACAGAACTTTTTATATGACCTAGAAAACTGATCTCGAAAAACAGGTTTTCTCCACGACCATTACTGAATGCATGAATTCTGAAATCATTTTTAATAATAGAATGTAAACATTCACACTCTAGAGTATGAATATTTATTCTATAATACTTGCCTCTTATGCATTTTGCATGTATTTTCATTCTTTATCAAGGTAAAGAATGGATTTTCTGTAATCGAAATAAACAATATGGATTGCCCTGGATTTCAAAAGTGTCACTGTCAGATATAAAATGGCGACGGTAATAATTATTTTCAAACAAGTTTTAATTTAAACAAAATAATGAGTGACAGATCAAGTAAAGTAGATATAGAATTTAATAATATCTTAAATTGCAAATTATGAAAAAACACCAATGCACCAGATTTTAATATCGGTAAGTGTACCACAGCACTATAAATATTAATACAATGTAATACAAATATGTCAACAAATAACTTGTGTTCAGATTTAATTTAATTTTGATTTATACTTTTTGATCGTGGAGAAAATATAGTCTGTTACTCGGTCAGAATGAAAAAATTCGACACTCGTGGTTCCTCACACTCGCTTTCGCTCGCGTTCGGAATTTTCCACTCGTGTCGAATTTTTCATTCCAACCTTGTTACAGAATCTACTATTCAATTCTCCACTGAAAAAACCCAATATATACTTTTCTCAAAAAGAGGAAACCCTAACACGCCATCATTACTTTTAACAAAATAATTGCCTTCCGAAAAAAGAATACATACGGTTTTTAGGAGTGACCTTTGATCAGAGATTAAACTGGAAAGAACACATCAAACAACTAGTTATATATTGTTATTCAAGGCTTAATATTCTAAAATCATTAACTAACCGAGACGAGGTTCAAATAGACAAAGTATGCTCTTACTTTATACAACAATAATTAGATCTACGCTAGACTATGGAGCTGCAGCCTATTCATCTGCTAATAAATCTCCTTTGAAAACTCTGGATACAATTCATAATAGCGCACTTCGCCTTATATTGGGGGCCTTTAGATCAACTCCAGTAGAAAGCCTATATTGTGAAGCTGGTGAACCATCTCTCAACGATAGAGGAATTTATTTAAGACTGACATATGCAGCAAAATGCAATATAGATGAAAGAAACAAAACACACAGTGACATTAACAACACTAGGTTATTAGGGCTATTTAACAATAAACCACATATGACAAAACCGTTTTATAATAGAATAACCATGGACCTCGCTTTGCTTAATATATCCTTCCCACCTTATCTTTCTCTAACTTTCAAATCCTCACCACACTGGACTCTCGAAAATCCAAAAATTATAATATCTTTGACCTCATTTGATAAACATACAACGAACAGACACATGATCATCCAAAACCTGCAAACACTTAAGGAGAAATACATAGGCTACAAAGAAATGTACACAGACGCATCTAAATCAACCGACGGAGTAGGAGCTGCAGTTGTGGGACAAAATATACAAAAATACACACTTCCATACCAAAGCAGTATCCATACAGCTGAATTATATGCTATATATCGTGAAGTAGTATTTGTTAATTCTTCAAATCTAAAACATGTTATGATATTAACAGATTCCCTAAGCTCCCAACACTCATTAAAACAAATATACCCAAACAACCCCTTGGCAATGAGAGTTAAAGAAGAATTGTACAAAGCTCAAGAGAAAAACAAATATGTAATTTTCATCTGGATACCATCACATATCGGAATAGATGGAAATGAAGACGCTGACAGGAAGTGCTGTGAAACGATATAAAAAGTTTTATAAAAAGAAAAATGTACAGTGCGTGGCAAACCCGATGGCAAACCTCACCAGATAAACTTCGTGCAGTGAAACCGTGGCCAACGTTGCCAACCGACCGGAAAACTGAAGTAACTATAACGCGCTTAAGACTTGGCCATACGCGAGTTTCTCATTGTCATTTGATCAGTAAGGGTCCTGAACCAATGTGTGAATACTGTAATGTACACCAAACAACAGTAAAACATTTTATTACAGAATGTCCAAAATTTAATCTAGAAACTTACATAATATCTCTAAGACTCTTGACGTAGATCTTGGTTCAAATTGTTCTCCAAAAAATATTACTTCATACCTAAAAGCAACAGACATTCTAAATATTTAATATATTGTAAAAGCTTTGTCTCTCGCTAATAACCCTCGTGGATGCGATTACAAAAAAAAAAGGATTACCATTTCTACTAATAGTATTGGTTACTTTTGACCGCGAATACTAAACGATAATATTATTTTAATATTAACGTAGTTTTCAATGCCTAACTAAACGCATGAATGGAGTATTTCCTAGAAAATTACAGAACTTAATTTTTTTGTTTCTATGTAAATTAGAATAAAAGTTCCATTACATTATCATACCTCATTAACCCATTTCAAAATTGGTGTTTATATTTGGAGATCCTGACGATATTCCCAATTTTAAATATCACTGGCGTAGATTTTGACCTTAGACCATTTATTATTAGACATGCCTTGTTTACATGTTTGTACACAATATTTAGAAGTCGATACATCTTGTCTCTTTCTCATGACATTTCTCATGGTTCGGGGTATCCGGTGTGTTACAAACATCAATAGATTTTTCGTACGCCCATGGAACTTACCACAAGTATCGTTTACCATTTAAATAACTCAATAATACTTTAGAAAATGGCTCGGCCATTTATTAAACCCTCGAAGAGTTACTTGCCATACTGTTTGTTTACGTGTTTGTATACAAACAAACTTACATATTACAACATGCTGTGCTTAGATATCGACTTCAAGAGAAGGATGGAAAATTGATGTCTAATAGTAAATGGTCTAATAATTTGATGACTGAAAGCCGACGTATGAAATATTTGAAATAAGTACTCGAAGAACGTGGTTCCAATGAAACAACTAACTTAATAGTTAATATAATATAATTCATTAATACGAAATCAAAGATTACATGACGATGTCATAGTACGAGATCATTGCCATCTGACTGGTAAAAAAAGAACAGGCGCGATGGCAAATAAACACATTTGTGTTCGGCTATAACAAAAGTTTCTTTTTCGATACAAATGAACCGTGTACCTGATGAATACATTTTTTATGTAGGCTCTTAGACTATAATTAAAGTAACATGGAGACTGGTTAACAAAATGTATAAGTTACAGTTTATATGATGATAATTACTAACTACTTGCACTTCATTGTGAAAATACAATTATAACAACTACATGAGGTCAAAATGATTATTATTTGTTAAGATTTATTAAGATTTACAACTCACAAGTTTAACTGCAATAAACACAGGGAGATTCACTACACATTTTTTACTATTCACATTCAACATTAATTACAAAAAAAACATTTGTTTTCTTTCATGGTTTTTTTCTCTTCTCAGGCTGGCGAAAGGGAAGAAACTACTCTTCTTTTTAATGCGATTGTCTAAAATTTTGCGGGAATATAGTAGTCGATATATGACTTTGGGGAAGAAAATAAAGTTAAGTTGGTACTATTGATTGTGAAAGAACAGTGGAGTAGCAAAATATCACTAGAGAATGAATACAACCTCAGCAAGAAAAAACCATACGAAATGTGACTAATGATACGAAGGGCAATATTTTATTTTATAATATAAAAAAGAATATTATATACTTTTTTTTTGGTTTATTTTCATAATATATAAGACATACATGCTGTATTCAATTTCAAGAAGTTTGCGCATAATTTCCCACTCTTGCTCTCCAAAATAAGTACTTCAAGAAATAATCCTTGAACATAACCCGATTAAAACGAACGATGCACGTCGAATGCAACCAAAAATAAATTATAATCTTGTAACTTCATTATTTATAATTACATCAAAACTAAAAGCGTCCCTATGGTTTGTCGTTAGGAGTTAGATTTATTAATTGTAATTTACTGAATAGAAATTATTTCCATTCAAAATTCAATATAAGTCATAATGAGCGATATCGTATAATTGTAAACCAATTTTAATAAAAAAAATTTTACCGGGCTATTTTCTTAAAAAAAACATTATTCGAGCAACTAAGTTTGAGTTAAAATTGTTATTTATCACGTTTCTAAGAATTCACAGTTCTTAAAATAACTTACTCTGAAGGTGCATTATACTGGGAAAACCTGCTCTAAAAGAAAACCGGCCATAAATTATATCTCTGTGGTGAATATTCCAAGCTGAAGAATGTAACATAAAAGATAATCATGAGCCGTTTAAAGACCTAAATTAAGACAAATTGCTCCTACACTAAAGCAATTTTATACGGAAATGTAAAATGTCTACGTGTGAAAATAAAGATATTTTCAACTGATGTTAAAATTTAAAAAGAAACTCAATTAGGCAAGTCCAGTTTTTTCTTGAATTCTTGAAATATTTGAAAATTTTTAATTGAAATTTATAAAAATTTTCTTTAAAATTCTTTACCCTTACAACAGACCAAATATTTAATATTTCAAAAAATAAAACTCGAATTTTTCTGTACTACCGAAATTTGTTGAGCGCTAAAAAGTATAATTTTTTTTTTATTTCTGTTAGAGTTCGCTTTGCTACAATAGGTTTGTTCTGGTTTTGAAAAAATATCTGTCCGAGATTTTCGTGCACATGCGCAGCAGATCACGCACATGTGCAATATATAAATCTGAGTACGAATCTTATATTGCACATGCGCCTCAGACAGATATTTTTCCAAACCAGAACAGACCTAAGAAGTACTATATATATACCAGGAATTAATTTCTAAGACTTTATATTTGATTCTGAATTAAAGGCCATTTTATTTTAAGGCAACAGCGGAAAACTAAACGACAACTATATTAACCCATTGTTATATTCAGATTCAGATTTTGATAGTAAAATGTTATTAAAGATATAAACAAATTGAATATTTTTTATAGTGAACTGTATTATTTATAGGGTTTTGACTGATAATAATAATTATTTAATAAAGAATATTAATTAGTTATTATTTGAATGCTGTTTTGATTAATTTGGAAAAATTCTTCACTCTTGCATAGTTGAAGAATAAAATATTGAGTTTCTTGTATTATATATTATTTATTTATAAGGAACAGCTAAATGAAAAGTGTCCACCAAACTAAGCTTTTCCATATATTAAGCAATTAGTTGCAGGAAATGATAAAGTAATTACTTTCTGGCACCGGAATGAATGAAATATGAAATGGTTTACATTTATACTGGTATGCTAATGAAACTGCTTTTATATTTATGGATTTTTTTACAGAAATAAAGTACTGAATAAAATATGTGAAAGAAGTAAAGGTAACGATGAAAAAGTAATTAAAAGAGAAGACAATTACATTTAAGTTAAATTCATAACGAAAATAAAGAAGGGATATATTAATCTCACTTTATTACAATTTTTTTTTGCAGACTATACTCAAGCAAAAGTTAGGAATTATTAAAAATTTCTCCAAATTCGTATTATTGTAGATTTTGTCTTCTTTTGTTATTGAATTTTTATTTATCTATGGTTATTGATAATAATTTTACAATTTTCCAATCGCAATAAAAAGTTTTCTTTTAGATTGGTCAAAGTACGTTGCCAACTAGGACTACAAAATAAAATAAAATGAAAAAAAACTACTACTCAATGTACACCACACAAGAATTATATTAAACTAAAAAAAGTAGAGATCTGTCAATGTTTCAAATTACCACAAAATACGTTTGCCGATAAAAAAATGATTAGTAATCGGAATCTGAAAAAAAAGAAAAATACATGAGTAGAATTCAGAAAAAAGGAAAAATCATGAAACAAGAAAAATCGGAAAACAGCATGAAAAATCAGAAAAAACAACAACAAAAAAAAGAACATTCAAAAAATCTGAAAATTTAAAAAAAAATTAAAAAACAAACATCAGTAAGAAAATCAAAATAATCAAAATAAAATAGTAATTAGTAGAAATAGTAAAATCCAAAAAAAAGAAAATATAAGAAAAAAAGCCAGAAAAAAAAACCTGAAAAAAAATAAAATAAAAAAAAACATCAGTTAGAAAAACAAAATTATCAAAAAAAATATAGTAATTAGTAGAACTAGTAGAATTTAAAAAAAGGAAAAACCAAAAAAAAATTTTTTTGTCCGGGACCGTTCTTTGCAACCGGATTCACTGCAGCCTCGTGGGCTTATTGCGTTATCTCCCGTCTCTTTGTCTACTACACCCAGTCCATCAACCTTGTTCCCTGTACTAGTTTGTAGAGGTTCTTTAATGGCTGTTTGTAGTAGTCTTCTGGATCCATTTTTGGTTTCCCATATATTCTTTGCCTTCTGTGATCCAGCGCCTCACAATCGCATAGTATGTGGAGTGTATTCTCGGTCCCTTTATTGCATTGTCTGCATTTAAGGTCGCCGTTATATAGCCCCATTTTGTTTAGATGCTCTCTGGTGGGAAGGTGTCCCGTGAGGAGCCCTGTGGTAATTCGTAGTTGATTCCTATTCATTATAATAATAATAATAATACTCGCCCTACATTGAAAGCAGTTCTTCAGTTACGGTTCTTTTATAAACTTTTTCCCGTGTAGAAGTCCGGGTACATTGTCCCAGTACAATTTGTGCTTTCGCTTGATCCAGTCTTTTATATGGTTCCTAAACGTACGTTTTGGTACTCCCATCGCTGGTTCTGGACCAATTAATGGGGTGGACGACCCGCTTTTTGCGAGCTCGTCAGCCTTTTCGTTTCCAGCGATACCTTTGTGACCTGGTACCCACGATAAACTTACTTTATTGTGGGTCGCCAGTTCCCCAAGTTCTTAGCCACATTGCCATACCAGTCTAGATGTCACCTTTGGGCTCCTTATAGCCTTAAAGCTTGACTGTCTGAGTAGATTATGATTCTTTTCCCACCGTGGGTTCTCATATTACTATTTCTCGCACATTCGAGTATTGCATAGACCTCTGCCTGAAATACAGAGGTATATTTTCCTAGAGAGAAACTCTCTTGGTACTTATTCTGTTCGCAGTATATACCAGCTCCAGTTCCCCCTTCGGTTTTTGACCCGTCTGTGTACCAGGTAATTCCGTTAGGGTTTGTCCTGAAATCTGTGCTTGTATTCAACTCATTCCGATTCTTAATTATTATTCTCAGATCTTTGTTGAAGCTCTATTAATAATTCATGTGGTCTGACCTCATGCTAAGCATGTTGCCTCCCACATGATCTAGCTTAGTGTGTCCCAATATATGATTTCCTTCATAGAATGGTAAGTCCTCTAGCCGTCATAAGAGCCATTCTAGCCTCCCCCATTATAACGTATTGTAATGGTGGGAGGTCAAGAAGAGTTTCCAAAGCAGCTGTGGGTGTTGTTTTTATATTCCCCGCTATTCCCAAGCAGGCAAGTCTTTGTATCTTGCCCAGTTTGGAGACAGCGGTCCGTTGTTTTATCTTTGGCCACCAGACCAGAGATGCATATGTTACCATGGGCAGCACTACCATATTGTACAACCAATGTACCATTTTTGGATTGAGCCCCATGTCTTCCCATACGTGCGTCTAGCTATCATTAAAGTAGCAACCGCTTTCGTATGTATTTTCTGAATCTGAAGGTTCCAGATAAGTTTCGGGTCTAGCATTACCCCAAGATAGAAAAAAATTGGAAAAATCAGAAATAAAAAGAAGTCAAAAGAAGAAAAATCAGAAAAAAAATAAAAATAGCATCAGTTAGAAAATCAAAATAATCAAAAACAAACATAGTGATTCACTAGAAAAAAAAAAACAGAAAAAGGGAAAAATCTTAAAAAACTGAAAAAATCCGAAACACTCAAAATAAAAAAAAGAAACAACAAAACCAAAAAAGCATCAAACAAAAACATATCATAAAAAATTAGAAAAAAAATCAGGAAAAAAAAAATAAACAAACAAAGTAGAAAGAGTAGAATTAAAAAAAGGAAAAATCAGAAAAATCAGAAAAAAAAAGAAAAGAAAAGAAAAAATTCAGAAAAAAAATATAAAAATAACATCAGTTAGAAAATCAAAATAATAAAAAAAAACATAGTGATTCACTGGAAAGTTAAAAAAAATAGAAAAAAGGAAAAATATAGGAGGAGATGGACTTGATATAGGAAAGGTCGAGTTTCCATACTGTTTAATTTAACCTTGAATTTGAAATAAGCATGCATTTCTACGAAAACAAGTGACCTTGATTTGACCATGAAATAAACAGATTTTAACACCGCTGAAGGTGCTCAAATTGGAAGTTTTTACGTATACGAGCGCATTTAACCTTGAAATTAGACATAAACTTTTCCGAATATATATAAAGTCGTTTTAAATTTATAAGAAGATGACTTGTTATACTAGAAGTCGCGTTTGTTTACGGGTTAATTTAACCTTGACTTTAAAATAAGTTTGTGAGAACAAATGACCTTGAAAGACAAATGAGATAAATTAAATGTTAAAAAAAATATATAAAACTTATACATTAGTATGAACTGAGAGTAACATACTAAATGGTATCTTGTAAGAATTTAGTGAAATATCCTTAAAAATTCCACACGAATTCAGTGACATTTTTAAAACTAATTACCCATTTATATCCCACGGGGCAGTTTGCTGTGATAAAAATAATGAAGTGCGGAAATGAGGTTCAGTGAATTTTTGTTTTTAATTCGGCGTTGAAATATGATTATGATTACATAGGCAACACGCAAACACGCACTCATATAGCGTGTTGACCACACAAACCTAATAAATTTATTTTCATTACAAATGCATCCATGTTGTCAAAAATGTTTTACATTTGTTGGTTATTCAAGCGATATTATACGAAAACGCTATCGATGGATGATCTGAACTAAATATTTATACAAGAAGGAATTTTGATGTTAGTAAATATTTGGGGTTTTAGTGCTTGTTTTAGAATCCGGTGAAATAATATAGGAATAATTAATTTGAAAATTTCACACCGCCATTTTTAAGCCAATCAGAGTCTATTTTTTTGTTTGGTTACCATGGTAACCCAAAAAATATCCGGAAATTTTCATCCTCCAGGGTACCCTGGACGAAATTAATAAGTGGAAATTTTTATGTCAAAATAATGACACTTGTAATGGGCTTGATTCATATAAGACTTTTTTTTTACTTTTTGTGCAAATCAAAATTAAACAATTACTCTGAAATGTTCTTACCGAATCCCCCACGATCTTGAATTAATAACCGGAAACTTTTCCTCGTACACGATTTTTTAAGAAAATCGTGTACTCGAAAAAAATTTCCGGTAATAAATCAAGCTCTAGGGAGATTACTAGTGATAAAATATCATATTTTGCACAATTTATCTTGACATTGATTAACGTAATAATAAAAATTAATATAGAATTTTATAGACCATCATTTTTATTTAAATGTTTGTACCTTGTTAAATTCGTTTTTCTCTAAAACTTATAGATAGAGGAGAACTGATTTCTTTTCTGAAATCTACGAATCCCTTTCTGCAAATTTTTGTAAAAATTTGAGTAATTTTCAGGAAAATCCTGAAAAACTCGCAATACAATTAGCGTAGTTTCTCTGAGCTGAAACCAAAGTGTCAGACGAGTTTTGGAAACAAACTCTCGCACAGGTATGTACGTCGAGTTTTTCCGAGCTAATTTCTTGCGAAAGTCGTTTTTCTAAAAAAAACCAAAATTTTCAGAAAAATCCCTAAAAACTCACAATACGAGCTGAATTTCTCTGAGCTTATAACAAAGTGTCAGGCGCGCGTGGGAAAAAATTCTCGCACAGGTAATTTGAGCTTATTTCAACATTTTTCGAGCTAATTTCCTGCCAAAACTGTTATGAAAAATCCAAAAATTTTCAGGTAAAACCCGAAAAACTAAAAATACGGTTGGCGGAATTTCTCTGAGCTTAAATCAAAGTGACAGACGTGTTTGAGAAAAAATCTCGCACAAAAATTTCGAGCTTATTTCAATATTTTTCGAGCTAATTTCCTGTTAAAACTGTTCTAAAAAATCCAAAATTTTCAGAAAAATCCCGAACAACCCAAAATACGGTTAGCGGAATTTCTCTCGGCTTAAAACAAAGTGTTAGACGCATTTTGGAAAAAAATTCTCGCACAAGAATTTCGAACTTATTTCAACATTTTTTGGAGCTAATTTCCTGAAAAAACTGTTCTATAAAACCAAAAATTTTCAGGCAAATCCCGAAAAACTCTAAATACGGTTTGCAGAAATTCTCTGATCCTAAACCAAAGTGTCAGATGCCTTTCAAAAAAAATCTCCACAGGTAATTTGAGCTTATTTCAACATTTTTTCTTGCTAATTTCCTGCCAACACTGTGTTCTAACAAATCAAAAATTTTCAGGAAAATCCCAAAAAATTTAAAATATGATTAGCAGAATGTCTCTGAGCCTAAAACAAAATGTCAGGCGCGCTTGGAAAAAATATCTCGCACAGATTTCGAGCTTATTTTAACATTTTGTCGAGCTCATTTCCTGCCAAAACTGTAGTTCTAAAAATACAAAATTTTCACGAAAATCTCGAAAAACTTAAAATAGGGCTAACGGAATTTCTCTGAACTTAAAACATTGTATCAGACGCGTTTGGAAAAAAAATTCACGCACGTTTCGAGCTTGTTTTAAGATTTTTTTCGATCTAATTTCCTGCCAAAACTGTTCTAATAAATCCAAAATTTTCAGTAAAATCCTGAAAAACTCAAAATACGGTTAGCGGAATTTCTCTCAGTATAAAACAAAGTATCTGTCGCGGGAATTTCGAGCTTATTTCAACATTTTTTCAAGCTAATTTGCTGCCAAGACTGTTCTAAAAAATCCAACATTTTCAGGAAAATTCCGAAAAACTCAAAACACGGTTAGTGGAATATCTCTGAGCTTAAAACAATGTGTCAGATGCGTTTGGGAAAAAAATTCTCGCATAGGAATTTCGAGCTTATTTCAACATTTTTATCGTGCTAATTTCTTACCAAAACTATTCTTAAATATCCAAAATTTTCAGGAAAATTCAGAAAAACTTAAAATACGGTCAGCGGATTTTCTCTGAGCTTAAAACAAAGTGTCAAATGTGTTTGGGAAACAAAATCTCGCACAGGAATTTCGAGCTTATTTCAACATTTTTTCGAGCTAATTTCATTTTTTGAGCTAATTTCCTGCCAAAACTGTTGTTCCGAAAAATTCAAAATTTTTATCAAAATCCCGAAAAAACTCAAAATACTGTTAGCGGAATTAGACGCGAACAGGAATTTTGAGCTTATTTCAAGTTTTTTTAGCTAATTTCCTGCAATAACCATTTTTCCATAAAATTCAAAATTTTCTGAAAAATCCTGACAATTCTGTTTTTGGAACCGGTGGAATAATATAGGAATAATTAATTTACAATAAATGATCAAATATCTTGAGATAGATTAATGTATTAATGTAGTTCTAAAAATGAATAAAAAATTTTTAAGACTTTCTTGTAAACAAATGAATTTCTCTAATTTCCGTCGTTTTTCTCTCAAACTTATAAATAAAGAAAAACTGATATTTTTTGCAATCTACGTCTCTATCTTTATAGCAATTTTTGTTAAAATCTGAGTAATGACACATTATTGAAAAAATTTGTCAAATTTTTTTTCTCCTTGATTTTAATGGAAATTTGGGTAAAGATACAGAAAGGTAATTAGAATCTAATTATTTCATCTGTTTCTTTCTATTTTTCTACTATTTTTTGTTGATGAATTTATAATATGCGCTCTCACCATTTTTTAAAAAAGTTTTAAATCGCTGATTACCCTGTTAACTACAAAGAGCAAATAAATAAAAAATGAACCTATTTAAGATTCTGATATGCTGTTATTTTATCTCGCTACGCTATCTTCTCAATCTCGGATTTGGTATAGTTACGGAGATAAAACAGCAGTAATCTTCGACTCGTTTAACATCAAAGTTTATTTCTAATTATACGTGTAGAAGTAAAGTGTGACTTCAAAGTAATTCCCTGCCGGAGCAATTAAAAACAAAGTAAAGCCAATTAGAGCAAAACAATAGACTGATGAAACTTTGTAATTCCTTATCTACTGCATGATTTCCTGCTTTTCAAAACTTTCTTTAAATTAAATTAAAAAGATTATCTATATCACAAATGTGGTCCAAGTTTACAAGAAATAAAGCACAAGGTCAGGTACCACAATAGTTTAATTTGAATTAAAAGTAAACTAGTTTCAGTCACAGACCATCATCAGGCCTATTTATACAAAACGTTCAAATTAATGATTATAAAAATACAAGTAAAGCTCAACTTACCATTATTAGTTAGTATCGAGGGAAAAAATTATTAATCACCTACGGTGGGACCCATTAAGGGTAGTGAAAATAGATAAAAATATTGGCAGATACTTGAAAAAAATTAGAAAAGGTTAAACTAAAACTATAGTCAAAAAGAATTGTAAAAAAATTTATAAGGGGCTCACAGTGTGTGCTATTTATTCGGAAGGACCCGCATGGGGCAGAGAGCTGACAATAAATTCTTGCAAATAGGCTCCAGGAGATAAGCCACCCTAAAAAGGGGAAATTGAAAGTGAATAGGGGGACCGAGCATGGTCCAAACTACGCAGCAAAAAATTTTAGATTCACAAAAATCTAACAGCAGTATGCCCAATCTGTCATCTACCATGAATGAGATTGTAATAAAGACGAAAGAAACAAAAAAAAACAGGAACAGGTAATTATTTGAACATTAAACCAAATTTAAAATTTTCATATAGGAATAAATAAAAAAATGGGACGCAATATAATATTTCAAATTAACTAACAAATTAATCGAAGTCAAGTCATAAACTCCACGTACGATACTTCACAGTATCCACAATATGTCGCAATTTAAAAAATATATCATGTTGAATTTTGTTTTTTGGACACGTTCCACAACAACGCGAAAATTTTGCCATCGTGCAGAAATCGCCATGGAAAAGTATTTCATCGGTCCCGGGTACTAAGGCCATATTTGCTGGCAGAATTTACCAAATGAAATAAAAAGAGAGCCATCGGCTATGTTTATAACACTTTGCGAAAATCAATCTAAAATTAATGGGCAATAATAGTACCTCCAACCAGCGAGTCGGTACGACACCACTTAGTGTCACCGTAGCGTCGCAACATAGGTAACATGGAACACAGATACGGCAGAAATACTCAGTCTTAAACTGAAGAAAAAAAAGGTCTTTGGTCGGGAATTTTGTCCACCGGCGAAAAAAGCAGATTCATATTATATATTTCTGGCGGTTCATTTCTGTCGACACAAGAGAAACCATTGATGACGATTTAATCTCCCGGTACTAGGAAAGGAATAAGCGAGCTCTTTACGTCGTCGAGGAATTTCAGGACTTGATCCGAAATCTGACGAACGGCTGTTTGGACCAGCAGATCTTCCCAGCCGAGTGCAAACGAGGAAAGCTAGTTTTGATCCCAAAAGACCCAGCAGAAAGCAAGTACAGACCGATATGTCTCTTGGATGTTATGGGAAAGTTGCTAGAACGGCTGGTAAAGATACGGCTATAAGAGGAGGTAGAAGCTCTAGGAGGACCTTCGGATCGCTACTTCGGTTCGGGCCAACCGTTCAGGCCATCGAAAGGGTACTGGATCTAGCTACAAGCATAGTGGTTCTGGTGGAGCATCATCTTTTTGGATATAGAAAATGCGTTTAATACGGCGAAGTGGCACCACTGGAAGACCAAGGAGTCAACAGGTACCTAACAAATCTGGTAAATAAATGATTACTTCGAGAAACCACTTGGTAGGTAAGACGACGATAAACCTTACGCAGGGAGTACCGCAAGGCTCCGTACTGGGATCCCTCCTCTGGAACACCGTGTACGATGGAGCCCTGAGACTGCAACTTCCAGAAGGATGCGTAACAGCCGCATACGCAGATGATCTAGCCCCGAAAGTCAGGGCGAATAACAAAGAGGATATGAGAGCTGATAACGCCATGAGTGATATAATCACCTGGGTAGCGGATAAAGACTTAGAAGTTGCTCCGGAAAAAACCCGAATCGATTGTAGTGAGAGGACCTAGGAAGAGAGAGGACATTATATTTAGACATAACCCCGAGTAAGCACGTGAAATACCTTGGTATCTGGCTGGATGATAAGGGCATATATAACGAGCACGTAAGAACATGTGAAAAGGCCAGGAGACAGGTGGCAGCTCTCCAGAGATTGTTACCGAACATGAGACGTTCGGGGCTAGGTAAACGAAGGGCATTGGCGGGAGTTGTGGCGTCCACAATTTTATTTACCCTCCCAATGTGGGCCAGAATAATAAAAATTGATAAATATAGAAAGATGCTGCTGTCCACCCAAAGAAGCATCTTGCTCAGGGTTGCAAGAGCGTATAAAACTGTATCCACGGAAGCTCTCTTCGTAATTTGTGGTGTCCGCCCATTGACATTCAGGTAAAGAAACGAGTGAGGCTACATCGACTGCCCACAATAACTAGAAAGGAAAGAAGAAGAGAAGAGAAGGAGACCAGGCTCAATGGACCAAAGATCTTATTTCGGACCTTGACAGGTGGTTAGATTGTAAACAGAGGTCTACCGATTACTGGTTTATCCAAGCTAGTCCCTGAGGATAGGGAAGGGTTCAGTAGATACATGTAAGTACTGTCGAGTACCTGACATGGTGGGTCACACATTCTTCGAGTGTCCCAGAAGGGAGAAAGAGAGGGGAAATTAGAATGGCACCTGGATAGGGACCAGCCAGCAGAGCTAGTGAACACAATGATGAGCGGTACCCAGAACTGGACCAGGGGCTATGGATATATTTGTAGGATCATGTGGCAGAAGGGAGAAGAGGAGTTTTCAAACGCTTGCAAGGTGAATGGATTGATCGATACACAAGGATGAAGACAGCTGCCAAACCTTGACGACATGTCTGAACGGACCGTTCCGAGATTTTCAGTGAGCCAGGGGTGTTTTAGTGGGGTTAGCGACCCACACTACCCGCTGTGTCCAGCAGCGGGTGAAAAGCGGTCAATAGTCAATGTTTTTGGGGATGTACAGTAGAAAAGTTGGAAACGTTATTTTATTAGCATTTTTTTCTGACAGTAGGGCACGAGAGTCCGACGTTCTTATTACGTTCGATTAATCGATTATCTCTGTTCAGCATTGTTTATATACTTGTATAATTTAGAAATTGTTAAAATTTCAGTGTTAATCATTTTTATTTATTTGTCAATTATTTTATTGGTAAAGCCTGTAATATTTTCGTTGTTTTGTCACATTATATTATTATTTTAAATAAATCACGTTAATAGTTTTATAAGAGTATTTTAATATTTCTCATCCAAGGGGGTACAGAAAAGGGAAACTTAAAGAATCTATAACAGGTACCGTTTGAACTATAGATTTACATATTTAACCTCTGTGAAAGGAAAAACCTCTCTTGTCCCCTAATCCTGTCTGAAAAGGCGAAGACCCTGCAATACCAGTTCAGTGAGTTCGGCAAGGGAACGCGTCTTTTCAGAGCCTTGGTCAACGTTCAAGGTCGTATTTTCTCTGTTAGGAGAGGTAATGCTACCGTTAGTTATTTGGGATACATATACTGCGGCCTTTGTAATGCTGACGTAGATTAAAAACTATCACGTGTACGATACGATAATTACAAGCGCATTACACCAGGAGGAAGCAGTTTTTTTCTCGGAAACTGAAAGGAATTAAAATTTTCACATGCAAGAATCTCTAGATAATATTATCTAATTTATTTCGCCAAAAATTTAAATAAATATGAAAGTTTTAAAGATTTAAAAAAAAATCTTTTAACTACCTTTTTAGCGGTTATTATAAGACTGACAAGTGACAAAATGAAGTTGTTAATAAATGACAACCGTAAAGCATATCAAAAGTGTCTGGGGGACTTGAGATTAAATTAATCAGTAAAAATACTGATAATGATGGTAAATTGTGAAACCTTAGAATTAGAGTAAATTAACAATACAAAGAAGTTAAAATTTGCAATAAAAGTTATTAACAATTTTAAATTATTTCTATTGAACAACAAAAGAAACACAAAAAATAATTTTTTATATAAAACGCTTGATGGAGAGAGGGTACAGGTCGAGTTGAAGTAATCGCTATAGTGAAAATGATCTAAGGGTTTATCCTCTTTAGTTTTAGTATAGGAGCTAACTAACATAAAAAGTCGCTAAAGAATGAGTACTTATTTTGCACTATTATTCACTAATGCACTGAATAAACATCCCAGCTAAACAACTGTTCATTTCATGACTTACTTTAAACTGATAAAAACAAGACTAACAAGTGCTTATCGAACAGCCCAAGGTAGACGCATTACTAGAGTGAGTTTAAACATTTTTTGTATTAAATAATGTCTCCATACTTTAATCTATCTCTTTAACTAGAATAACGATTCTAGCCAATATAAAGAAATAAACATTCTAAGAAAAGGCCAAAAGAAAAGTGAAAAAGAAGAACGTAAAAGAGAAAGAAGTTGACGTTGACAGATGTCAAGAGAAAATTGGAAGGTTTAGCGATGGAGATGAACTATAAAAGGGGGAGATGAGGTGTTAAAAGGTTGGGGAACGAAGGTAAGGGGAGAAACAAGACCTAAAATCAAATAATGTCTGTAAAAGAGTCAGATAAAAAGATGTGGTTAGGACGTAATTCGAATATATCAAGTTAAGCCTTTCTGGTAGGTAATCGTGGAGAAGTTTGAAGTCGGAAACTAAAAACGATTGTTTACAGGAAAGAATGTGGTTGGCAAATGAGGAAGGTGTGTAAGTAAGTCTTCTAATTGACTGACCAATATAGACATAATTACAATCAGCACAGCAAAGGCTATAATTCCTGAAATGTCAAAAAACGAAATTTTGTTCTTTGAGTTTACTAGAAATTTTGAAGATTATTATTAGTTTAAAAAGCTATGTTAATATTATATTTTTGAAAGACTTTGGAATTTTATATGAATTTTTGTCTAGAAAATTTAAGAAATCTGAAAAAGTCTTGTCTGTCTGTTTGGGATGAACCAAGAAGGAGTGGGGAGTTTAGTTTAAATTTAGAGAAGTACCTGATGTATAACTACTCTATGCGGTAATAATTCTTAACAGCCAGTTGTTTAATGATATTTAGTTTATAAGTGAATGCAGATTGAGGTAGTGGAATAGAAATGGCTCTGAGAAGATAACTGTTAAGCAAGGCGAGCTTGTGTGCCATTGGATGGTTGGAGTGGAAGTTGATGAGCGTTTCTATGGTAGTCCGTTTCCTACAGATTTTGAATTCATATAGGTAGATGAAGGGTTACGTTTGATTTAGTCAAGAAACGGCAAGTCCTAATTAGATTCGAATTCGATAGTGAGCTTCCGCTAAAGACGCCCGAAAGAAAACTAAACAGTCATCCACATAACGCACATAAAAGAGAATTTTTTGAATGAAAGAAGGGTGGCGAAGAAGGGTGGCTTCGATATTGTTCATGAATATTTCTGCTAAAAGGTTTAAACCCACAGCCAGCCAAGAAATTTGTCTAAAGAATTGATTATTGTATTGAACGAGTACTAAAGAGAGAAGATAGATAAGATCTTTAGAAATAGTAGGGTTGATATTATTGTTGCGGAGAATTGCGTTGACTGGTTGTATACATTCGTTAGGAGGAATGCTCGCGAAGAGATTGAAGACATCAAGGGAGAGAATAAAGAAGTTGTGGGGAATAGGAATGATAGATCGACTTTTAGCTAGATCAGAGGAATTTCTTGTCATATTGATTATTAAATTTTGTTACTTCTTTGAGGGTGAGGTTTAAGAAAATGATAAGTTTGGAAATTGAAGAATTAAGGAACCTAACAAATGGACGTGTGGGTATATGAGTCTTATGGATTTTCTGTAAACAGTAAAGGATAAGGGAAGTGGTAGCATAAGCCAAAGGAAAAATAGCTTAAAGTTGAAAAAGAAAAGGGTGTTTAGTATACGATTTACATTTAAAGAAGTTATAAAAGGGGACAGTATAGGATCAGAGGTTAGAAGAGTGAAAGTGCGGTCGTCGGAAATAAAGTTGTTGACATTTTGAAGTTAGTCAGCTCGATCCAGAATAACTATGCAATTGCCTTTATCGGCTTTGGTTAAGACTAGATTGTCAGTTGTTAACAACTTCATTTCGTCACTTGTCAGTATCATTCGTGGTAGATAACAGATTTGGCTGTTAGTTTTTTGTAATTTTTTTTTTGCTGCATAGTTTGGACCATGCTCGGTTCCCCTATTCACTTTCAATTGCCCATACTTAGGGTGGTTGTTAGCAACTTATAACATTTTTTACAATGTGTTTTAATTATTTATGTAAGCAGTTTTAATTTAACCTTTTCTAATTTTTTTCAAGTACTTACCAATATTTTTATCTTTTTTCACTACCCTTAATGGGTCCCAACGTTGGTGTTTAGTAATTTTTTCCCTCGATAGTAAATAATAAAGGTAAGTTGAGCTTTACTTGTATTTTTATAGTCCTTAATTCGAACGTTATATATAGGCCTGATGATGCTCTGTGACCGAAACTAGTTGCCTTTTAAATTAAATTATTATGGTACCAGACTTTGTGCTTTATTTCTAAAGAATTAACGGTTTTTAATACTGAGGATATGCATCAAATAAATCATTCGTGTGACCCAGAAAAAATATTGTAAAATACAAAAAAAACTCTAATTGCCACTTACGGTAATTATCTGTCCAAACTCGAGCTTAGTGGCTCAGAATAAAATTTAGTAGTGCATTTATTAGTATAAACATTAGGATAAATGTCGCTGACGTATTCAATTCGAACAGTTCTGTAATGAACCAAATGACGTCGTTTAAGTGAACAAGCTACAAGCGATTTCGTTCATTATCGCATCCTGAAGTCACCCCCAGAGAAATTAAAGGAGAACCTTTCAAGCAAAAGGCAGGTCACCGCGATTGTAGTCATAACTTGCTGTGATTACTTTATGAGTGAATTACGTTTTGATCGAATAGAAAATTGATTTCGCATTGGTAAAGGTTGCCTTTAATTAAATCATATTTATAAATCATTCTTTATTAAATAATATAAAAAAGAATATATATTATTTTTTGGCTTTATCTAACAATTTTTCACATGAAATAATTTATATACCCATCCTGAATTTATAGTCCTTGTAAAATAAAATTATTTGGTTTAATAAACAAATTTGTAAAGTTATACTAACTTGATGTACATTCTAACGCTATAACTTTAATATTACAGCCATAAAATCTGTTAAACTCGCATGTTGCTGGAGTGACAACTTTTTATTTGAAACAACTTTATTGCATTTTTATGGTTTCGGCTGTGCCCGTATGACCCAATGAATAAATTCGTTTGATATCACTGAATCGCGATTCCTAATATTCATTGCAAAATCTGATGTAACAATCAACATCAAAGAAATTCTAAAATTTAAATATAGGTCAATTTCAGTATTCCGAATATTATTCCACTCTTGATAATAGTGAAATATTATTTATAGCATCATTCCTAAAATTAACTTTGCTCTGTCCCATTTCATTCTATTCTTCTATCATTTACGCTTACAATTTTAATAGTATTAAAAGTAGCGCTTCAGTCACGTGGTACATATGCTATTTTTTGCACCTCAGGGATTAAAATTTTGAAATTCATCCGATAATTATGTGAAAAGAAACAATTAATATTATTTCATAACATAACTTAATCGTTATGAAGAGTTATTGAAAAAAAAAACTATTAAAAAAGCTAACTTTTCGGGGAATTGAACCTGGGTCCTCTTGTTTATAAGACAAGCGTTTTATTGGTTTTGTTATTCGAGGGACTAAAATTTTTTTTATTCCAACTGAGTAGAAGTGGCACTTTAGTCCCTCAAATGAGGGAGTTAAATATATGTTTCCTAACACTGAAACTACAATTTCAACAAATGTATCCTCAAGAATAATAATCAAATGACATACTCTCAACCACACAATAGATCATAAACTGTAAGAATGATCTCAATCAGTGATGAAGATATAGAAGATGATAACAAAAACCCATGGCAAGTTGTGAAGAGCGTTAAAGAAAAATGACGACCAGCGACAAAGGCAGAAGAGAAGAAACAAATGATGATGCAGAAATGACAGAAAGTACTGCCAAACCAACTGAAAAAATTCCGAAGCCTCCCCAAATATTCATTTATGGAGTAACTAACTAAGCAAAGATGATAGAAAATATAAGGGGTGTTTTAGAAGATAAGCAGTACGTTACCAAAACAACGGAGAATAATACCTTTAAAATTAATGTCAATATACCAGAAGGATACAGAAAACTTGCAAAATTCATGAAAGAAAAAAATATCGTCTACCAGACAAAGGAAGAACAAATGATGATTTATATTTTATACGATAGTTATGGGATCATTTAAATCTGATTAGTAGTTCATGAGAATTAGTAGCTTTAATAAATTATGAAATTTACTAAAAAAATGATATGAAAGGATGGAATAAATAAAAATAATTTAATGTGTCCCAGAACCCATACAGCTAAAACTAAACTAATATATTTTTCCAAATTTTTGATGTTTTAATCTTGATTAATATTTATAGGATTTAGAAACATATTTAAGAAATAAAATTTCATTAAAAATTGATAAGAAATGCAGAAAATTAAATAAAAAAAAATATTTTAAAAATAGTTATTAGATTTTTTAATACCGTTTATAAGATTTACTGTCAGTAGATAGAACGTCCTTTAAATTTAAAGGTTCAATAACTAAAGGCGATGACGTTTAGAATAAAATTTAACAAGTTGATTTCTTATACAATTGTCACAATCTAAACGTCATTGTCGTTAGTTACAGAACCGTTAAAGTTAAAGGACGTTCTATCTACTGACAGTTAGAATTATAAAATTTTCTG
The DNA here is from genome assembly GCA_963243735.1 of Neocrepidodera transversa. Classification (NCBI taxonomy): domain Eukaryota; kingdom Metazoa; phylum Arthropoda; class Insecta; order Coleoptera; family Chrysomelidae; genus Neocrepidodera; species Neocrepidodera transversa. Next base: position 17,741,651 of record OY725354.1, on the reverse strand, counting down.
TGTCCTAGGCCCACGCAGCTTATCTACTTATTATTTTTTTAAATATTTTTGGATATTCTTAAGTTGATAAGTGTAGTTTATAGGATTTAGAAACATTTTTGGACAATAAAATTTCTTCTAAAATTCATAATTAAGGGTAGATAATAAAATTAAAAAAAATATGTTGATGTAAAAGTTATCGGTTTTCTTTAATTTTAATTAATAAAGTTTAGAAGATTTCAAAGCTTTAATAAATTATGAAATAAAAACATATATGTGTCCCAGAACCCACATAGTTTACCTACTGATTTATTTTTACAAATTTTTGGACGTTTTGATGTTGATTAATATTGTTAGAATTTAAAAACATTTTTGAGAAATAAAATTTCCTATATAGTGTCTCAGAACCCACACAGCTTATCTACTACAAAATTTTTCAAATTATTGTATGTTTTAATTAGTATCGTTTGAAGAATTTATAAACATTTAAAAAAAATAATGTGTGTAAAAATACTAGATAATAAGAACTGTAGAGAATAAAAATTTAAAAATTCTTTAGAATCTTAAGATAATCTTAAAAATTTCAAACAAGATTTTAAAATCCTTAAAAAATCATAAAAAAATCCCTAAAATCAATAAAAACCCTTAAAAATAATTAAAAGACCTTGAAAATCGTTAAAAATACCTTACAATTCTTAAAAAAAATTAAAAATCGTTAAAAAATTTAAGACAATCTTTAAAATTCTTAACAATACTTTAAAATCCTTAAAAAACATAACAAATCACTAAAAATCATTAAAAATCCTTAGCAAGTCTTAAAAATCCTAAAAAATCCTTGAAAATCCTTAATAATCCTAAAAAATCTTTAATAATCCGTTAAAATGCATAAAAATACCTAAAAATGCTTAAAAATCCTTAAAAATCTTTAAAAATGCTTAAATATCCTTAAATATCTTTAAAAATCCCTTAAAGTTCTTAAAAAAAACTTTAAAATCGTTAAGAATCTTAAAACAATCTTAAAAATTCTTAACAATATTTTAAAATCCTTAAGAAATCCCTAAAAATCCTTAAAAATAATTAAAAGTTATTGAAAATCCTTTAAATCCCTTAATATTCTTAAAAAACTTTTAAAAATCCTTAAAAAAATCCTTAAAAAATCACTAAAAATCCCTAAAAATTCTTAAAAATAATTATTCTTGAAAATTCTTAAAAATCCTTTAAAATTTTTAAAATCTCAAGATAATCTTAAAAATTCTTAACAATACATTCTTAAAATATCCTTAAAATTGTTTTAAAAAAATCTGATGTGGCCAGCACATGACCTCTCGCCATTTTTGAATCAAAAATTTACAGGTTGACACGAAAAAGTATGAAAAAAAATTATATTTTTGTAAATTTGGCAACAATGGCAAAAGTTTAAAAAAATATAATGATATGAAAATAAACTGTAGGGTATACAAAATATATGTGTAAAACTTTATTGCCATTTTGCATAATAATGGCGTCATCACCCATAGCAACTGCCACTTCCGGTTGTGCGATTGGCACCAAAATCTAATCAGATCTAATCTAGGGTATCAGAATCCAGTCTGCAAAATTTCAAATTTTTTTATTCAGTAAATGAGGTAAAAATCATAAAAATCTCTAAAAATCCTTAAAAACCCTTAAAAATAATTAATCTTCAGCACTTCTTAAAGATCCTAATATAATCGTTAAAAAAACATAATTCTTAAAAATCCCTAATAACCCTTAAAAATTCTAAAAAGTCTTTGAAATTTCTTAAAAATCCTTAAAAATACCAAAAATTCTTAAATATCCTTAAAAAAAATTTAAAAATCCTAAATCTTAAGACAATCTTAAAAATTCTTAACAATACTTTAAAATCCTAAAAAATCCTTAAAAAATTCCTAAAAAATCCTTAAAAAAATGCTTAAAAAATCCTTAAAAATGTTTACAAAATAAAAATTCCCTAAAAACCATTAAAAATAATTAAAAAGACTAAAAATCTTAAGCACTTCTTAAAGATCCTAATATAATCCTTAAAAAATATCGTTCTTAAAAATCTCTAAAAACCCTTAAAAATCCTAAAAATCCTTAACAATCCATAAAAAATTCTTAAAAATCCTTCGCCTGCGACGGAATTACTGACAGTAGTTGGGTGGATAACTGAAGACTGTCCTAACAGATGCTCTTTATCATGTTTTTTGCGTTTTCTGCGACCAAAAATTAAAATTTCAGCTAGTCCTAGTGAAATTCACTAAAACATTAACTTTTTTACTAATGTTTTTTCTTATATTACTGCTTTCTTTTTAATTCTAATTTGAGGTTGGTTTTTATTCGACGTTTCATATTCGAAGAATCACATTTAATTTACTAAATTTTATAAATTATGCAGCATTTTTCAATTATTACATTATAGGTTTGTTTTGGTGTCGTATTTACAACTGTTCGCAAATTATTTGAGAACTGCGCAGAACAAGTTGCGTGGTGGTATATATTTATTAAACCGATTCCGAACTGATTCTAGGAACCGAAAACTAAAACACTAATTAAAATCTTCTTTTTTATTATCTGGCCTCTGTTAAGCTAGTTAATTTTATATTACAAAAATAGAAGAATATTTTATATTTATAGGTTATCCAGCATTTATAGCATAAAATTCTCTATTATTTTAGCATATAAAAAAATACTAATTTAATATGGAAGTTATTCAGAATATTAATATTTTGGAAAAATACAATTGGTTTAAAAAGCAATGGTTTAATTCCAAAGTATTTGCTTTTTATTTTTGTTTGATAATTTATAAATATATATTTTAATAATTTATAATTATATATTTAAATAGTTTTTAAATATCAGTTTTTGCCCAGTAGTATATTTCACAATCACAATACGCATGTATGCATTGAAAATCATAAAAATATTCTTATCGTCGACCAAGTACTGTTTGTATGGTTCGATAACCGTTCTGGAATAAATTTACACACGAACCAAAACACAAAATTATTTGTAATGACTGGTTCCGAATCGATTTTCATTAAACCAAAACACTCCGAACTTAATGCGCATGGTCGAACTGTTCTTAAATTAGAACCAAAACAAACCTCATGATTACATTATGAATGAAGGAATATATTATATGATTTACAGAACAATTTTATTGGAGCACGCTGCAAGTGCTATTTCAGATTATTCAAATCTGTTTTTGAAATTTGTCAGTGATTGATCAGTATATTGCAAAAACCTTTGGTATTTGTGAAAATATGAAATTATAGTACTATATTTACTTTGAAATTTTATAGTACATGAAATTGTAATTATCGTACAAATACTATGATTATAGTACGGTTGGCAACGCTGGCAGGAAGTTAGACTTGCTGTGGCCGTCTCAATTGGAGCAGCAGTTAGTTGCGGGCGGAATCGAATACTTTTAAGAATCGGATACTCGGTACTCGAATACTTTTAAGAATCGAATACTCTGGTATTCGAATACCTGAGTTCGACTACCACTACCACACCAGTACAAGAACTCGTTATTTCGAATCGATCCTAATGGTTGAAGTTTGTTTGATTCATCACATTATTATTATTGCCCTGATTTTTGCTAAATGTTTAGACCTATTGTTTTCAATTTAATAAGATTTTTATGTATATTTTTTTGATTCATTACTTTGGTTATATTGAAAATTACATGTAAAATTTTTATTACACGCTAACAATTTATATTGGATCAATAATTAATCAATAGAAGACATCGTGCTAGATATTTAAATTCTGATCAACAATCACAACATATATTATTTAGAATTAAAATTGTTTTTTAATATTTTGTTAGGTTTTGATTTAATCTAAACTTACTTTTCGTTTAATTTTTCAGTATTCTAAAATTTGAAAATAATTTTAATAAGATTTTACGTTCAAATCGCAATTAAAAAGAATTTACATTTAATAATTTTTTCTACGGTTATCTATCGACTCTAATATTAAGGAATCAAATCTTTTTTATATTAATTTTTATGATAAACATTCACTAGTTGGTAGAACTGACTTTGTTTCTGGTCAAAAACAAATACACAGATGTTGTATTTTATTTATTCTTGGAAAATTATTCAGCTTACGGCTCATTTGTATTGGAATATTCCATAAAGAAAAAAATAGTTTTGAGGCGAATCGAGATATACAGATTTTTTACTAATGTTGTTTAGATGGCTTTTTTTTTAAAATACTTTTTAAAAGAGTATTGCTACCATAAACTAAATCAATTGTCATATTTCAATTTTCAACATGCCTTCGAAACATGTTTTCGTTCTTTGGACACGTACAATTTCTAGGAATATATTTTTTATTGGTTAATGTAATAAATGAACCCCTTATTTACTATTTTACTTAAATTACAACTGCTTTATGAATTATCGGCAATCGGTATTTTTTTAGTGTTTTGAAAACATTTTTGTTACCTATTTTTTATTTGTACATAATTTTTTTTATCGTAAATCGCTTACTTCGATAATAAAATTTTTACACTTAATATTATTTTTTACACTTATAATAACTTTTTTTATACCATTTCTTATTGTGTCACGTCAGTTTAAAACTATATTAGACGTCAAATTATATTTGAAAAAAATTTGTCTCGTTTTATTAATATTTCTGAAGACATATTATTATTATATAAATTATATTATAATTTAAATATTTCTTTATTATTAACTAAATCACTCGACCTATGGGCTCGTGATTTTTTCAAAAAATCTCGTTAAATTTTCAATAAAAGTATACTCAAAATCTAAACTTATAAAAAATATCGGCACATATATTTTATAGGTAACTAATTACATTTTTAATACGAATATCAAGTATTTTTATATATAATTAGCCTTTTTTATAAAGGTCTAAAACATTTTTGCACCTAGGTATATCCTATCTATTAATTCTTTTTAGACGATTAATGTTTTTGTATCAATATTTTTTTACTAATAAATATCAATAATGTTCTTTCATGTAAGTCTTATTTTTTAAACCAAACATTTTTGTATGTTTATTTTTCTCTTTCGATACTAATCAAGTAAATAATATTTAATTCCAGATACGAACAAAGTATAAAATTAGATTCAAATAGGTAAAAATTCTATCCTTAGTCATGTTCAAGAACCATAAATTAAACGAAAGTCGAAACTTGAGTTTTGTATGGCGTCGACTAAAACATAAATCCACCGACTCTGAGGATCCGAGTACCGAGTTCCGAGTACCGGTATTCTGAGAGGATGCGAGTACAGGATACGAGTACAGTATTCGAATACTCAGAATATACAACGACCCTCCGAGAATCCGAGTACGGTATTCGAATTCTCAGTCGGAGACGAGTCCACTCTGAGGATTCGGATCCACATCCGAGTACGAGTACAGTATTCGAATACTTCTGTATCTGTATTCGAATTCTCCGAGTACTTGTAAGAATCGAATACTTACCTATTCTTGGTATTCGAATACCCCATCACTAGCAGCAGTGCAGTCCCTCGACCTTTAGAGATAGGTCAATCTGAAGGGAGCGTGCCAATTCCTATTGTACCCGAGTCAGAACCGTCATCCAACCACACCACGCCAGCCCGGAATACGTGCCTGTACTGCCCGAGAAAGAATCATATTACACACCTTTGTCTCTTCCGGATTTTGGTAATTTAATAAAAGGTAATTTTGTTCTTTATGATTTTTATTTGTGATACCAGCAGAAGCTAACCCAGGTACTCAACCCAGTAGGGCAAGTAAAGATCGCCCTTCTGGCCTCTAAGGGTCTTGTCGATACCATACAACCCCTGGAGTATTTTTTTCTTCACTGAAGCTGCCCGTGCAGTGGCCTTCACACTATAAACGGAAGGTAGCGCCCGAGGCAATCCGAAACCTGGACCAAGGCGCCAAAGTGACCTGTAACGATCACAGTGCGTTACAACAGTTTATGAGATTTAGTACCTTTAATAAATTATAAAAATTTTTTAGAGAACATAAAATAATTACTGTCCCTAAACACACGCACCTTATCTACTAATAAATTTTTACAAATTATTGTTACTAATTTGAAAACTAATAAATAGCATCTATACAACGCAGTAAATTTTGAAACACTCTGCACGTAAAACTGCGTTATGGCAATCGATTTTTGATTCATGTTTTTCATGTACGAAGTTAACTCCAACATTTTAAATTGCATAACTTATCTGGTTTTATCGAAAATATTTGAATATTTATGCCTAACCTCAAGTGAAGTTTAATGTTAAGTCACGATAATCAGCTATCCAAGTTGATAGTAATTTAGGGTTAAAAGCTCTAAACCAGTGACGTAGGTATTATAATACGTTTTAAAAATATTAAAAAATGTTAAAACGTAGTTTTTTATTTTTGTATTATTTGTTCCAAAGTTTGTAAACTTTTATGAATTATTCATGACTTTCGAATACGGTTTTTCTGTTAAAAATTGACTGATATCTTTATATCTTTACTTACTCCATAACTCATAATAAAATCTTCAAACAATTTACCAACTTTTAATAACTTTCATATCGTATTTTTAAACAGTGCGAAAGATTTTCAAGGAGATTTGTGGAAAGTTTGCTTTAAGTTTTTATCTGGGCTGGAATCGCGGATGAAAATTTATAAAAGCTGATTTTCCGATTTTAAGCAATCAGGTAAAAGGTATCATTATTAGTTTTTTAGTTTTTTTTTTAAAGTTATGATAAAGATTTATACATTATACTTTGATTTAATGTTTAAATCTCAATAAATCAAAAAAAAATCATATTGGTATTTTATTAGAAAATAAGAACATGAAAGCTCCATTCGAATTCCTTCAAAGGTTTCAGAAATATATGTAGATTGGTTTCAAGCTGCCAAGCTACTACATATTCTCGTTAGATATTTCGAAAAATAAATCGAATCATCGTTTCGGTGTAAGCGAAAAACGAAAAGATTTTACGGTTTAAAACTGATAATGTGTATTTAATGCAATATTAGATTTTGTTAAATTTAATTTAACAAAATTTAATTGTACTTCGATATATCTCACTAGTTCATAATTAAATGTATTAGATTGCATTAAATAATATAAATTTTCCACTACATAAAAGTTTTATAGCAATTTTTATATAAAGGGCAGTAAGAAATAAGTCAGCGAACAATTTTGAAGTTACAGACAAATCCTGAGATTATTCGTCTGGATTTTATTCACTAGTGAGTCAATGTCAATCTTCTATTAATGTGTTACGTTTTTTTTCTGTGCCACCCTGTATTTTCATTATTTCTCTGCTCAGTATATTTTAATTTCAGACTAGCTTGATATCAATACTTAATTTCTCCCTCTTCTATTGGTATGACTATAAAATGTCTTTTCCATATTAACAATTCTCTCTGTTTGCCTCTTCAGTCAAAACAATTGACTTCTATACCGTCTGTGTCGCTTTTTGAAAATTTCTTTTCTTTCTCTCGAGCTATAGCTTACGTTTTTATTATATTATTACATTTTCACTTTTGTCTCCTGTTATCATTATTAATTATTTCGACGCTTTAACTTTTATTTACTGTTATTTTTAATTCTTTTTTTATTGCCGGTATATTTTTTTATATATTTACTTAAAAGTTCATATCTTATCTTTTATAACAATATAAATTATCTGATGTTTGTGGTGCTCTTTCAGTCTCGATTACAAAAAGAGAATCTATTTTTAATTTGTTTCTACATATTGTCTTAAAATTTAATTCACTTTGATTATTTCTATATTTCATATTTTGATCTAAAAATTCATGTATTTCATATTAATATTATTCTTGTTTTATATTCTTTTTTTAAACAGAGACCACGAAATCTGGTAATTTATAAGATTTTTGTCTTATATTTATTTTATGTGAACTTTTAGGGTTTTTGGAACAAGTTTTTTTGGACCGAACTTTTTTTTTGGACCAAACGATTTTTTGGAATAAGTTTTTTTGGACAGAACATTTTCTTTTTGGGACTAAAGGTTTTTGGACTGAACAATGTTTCTTTTGGAATGAGCAAGTTTTTTTCCTCCTTTGGGACCTAACGTCATAGGGAAAAATTGGAAAAAATTGGGAAAACAGAGAAAAATGGGAAAAAGTAGGAAAAAATAGGTAAAAATTATAATAAACAGGAAAAAACATAGAAAAATAGAAAAATTAGAGAATAAATATGAAAACATGGGGAAATAGTGAATGGATAAATTTCACTGGAATATTATGCAGAATTCATAAAATAAACTTATATTTCCTTTAAATTTAATAAGATTCATTTTAATTTATACTTTTGGTCAGTGCTGTATATTTTACCATTCCATAATCTAAAAATAGATTGTTATTCGGTATTTACGTCACTACAGCTATCGTGTCGAGTGCAAAAATATTGTTTGTAATTCACCCTATCGCCATCTCCCTCTAAGCCATATAATATTTCTAAGAGCGACAAGCGCAGAAATACCTGTGATCGCCGGACAGGTCGGTTTTCTTATTGGAAAGAAGAAAACCGTTACAAATCCCCTCTTACAAATCTTCTAAAACTATAAATAGGGAAACAGTCTAATGGGACCAGAGAGAGTCTCATCATATTTATCAGTGTTCAGTCGACATATCATGTCTCGACGTTATAAAAAGCGGTTGACCGCACCCTAAAAATTAATAATATAATAAATTTTCTGAGTCTAAAAATGTACATAAATTGTACAGTAGTTTGTGCAACAGGTTTAAAGTTGCATTCAATGCAATTTCCAAATTTCTGTAGGTGTGTTTTCCATATATTCGACTTCTGAATCAGAATTATTGTCAATTTCCTCCATTTCGAAGTATTATTGTATTAATGTTTACTGAAGTTTAAATTTATATGACATAGCAAACGTCAAATAACATGTCAACAAAAATGCAGAGATTTAGAATAATAATTCTTTACTATCATCTGCGCATATGCAGTGTAAAAAAAAGACAAATATTAGACATCTGCGCATGTGCAGTGTGAGGTACAGGAAATTCCCACACTGCTTTTTAGAATCGTGAGAAATTAGTCACTTTGAACGCAAGTATGCCGTGTCTAAATGTATACTTTTCATAGTGATCGTAGAAAAAATATGTTTTGTAGTAGTGAGAGCAGTTGCTCTAAATAATAATAATAATGTAATAAAAAAAGTAATAATTAATAATATTGGTTTTCTAATAAATGGGTGAGTAAATAGCCCTTACAGTTCACTTAAATAATTTGATTTATTTGTAGTAACATACTAATTCCTTATACTCTGTATTAAGGTGGTCCTTCGAAAATTAGGCGGCGTTAACACTCTGTCTGCCGTATTAAATTTTTCCAAACTTATATCGATTCTTAATCATGTTTGTTTAGTGAAAAATTAAGGCAATATTGGGGAAAATAAGAAAAAATGGAATATATGAAATAACACAAAAGAATAGAAATAAATATAGAAAAAGAGAAAATAATAATAAAAAACAGGAGAATATAAAGAAATGGAAAAAATACGGTAAAATAGCGAAACTAGAGAAAATAGGGGAAAAATAGTAAAATTTGGTAAAGATTTGGAAAAAGTAGAAAAAGATAAATAACATAGGGAAATTAGAGATAAATACAGAAAAATCGAGAAAAATAAGAAAATATATGAGAAAATCTTGAAAAATAGGGGAAAATAAGGAAAAATAGAAAATATAGGAAAAAATAGATAATAATAGGGACAAAATAGTAAAAAATAATGAAAAACAGCAGGAATTGGGAGAAACTTTAACATAAATATCTGAAAACGTATTTTTCTCTGGATATTCGTCGGGAAAGTTTTGGGGCTACACAACCGATTTATCTCTATTTTCCTATTTTTTCCGATTTTTTCTATTTCTTTCTATTTTTTCCTGTTTTTCATTGTTTTTCCTATTTTCTTTATTTTTCCTGTTTGTCCCTATTTGTACTTATTTTTCCCTATTTTGACCTATTTTCTTCATTTTACATATTTTTTCTTCATTTTTCTCTATTTTTTTATTTCTTCATATTTTCCTGTTTTTTCCTATTTGTGCTGTTTTTTCATTATTTTTTAATGTTTTCTTTATTTTTTCCTATTTGTTTCTATTTTTCCCTGTTTTTACTATTTTTCCCCATTTTTTCCCGTTTTTTCATAAAAAATCAAAAAAGAAAATATCCGATAATGCCAAAAACAGTTTCTCTACCTTTATACCGTCGTGTATATATAGATGTACTTATTCTATGCAAGCCACCGTTTTCGCCCTTTTCCATCCCCTAAAATCAAATAATTGATTGATTATAATCAAATAAGAATTATTTGATTATAACGTTTGTATTATAGTCCTGATGATGGCATATACTTGCAGAAATTAGTTGTCATGCAGTTTCCCTTCCAACTATTTATAATAAATTATTTTGTGGTACTAGACTTTGGTTTTTTATCTCTTTAATATTAAGTTTATTGCAATTCCTGAAAAGGTAATGGTATTAGATATCTGTTATTTCACATTCACACGATTCATTTATTTCTTCCTTAGTCACAACTGAAAGGAAGTTTAGTATATAATGGTTACCGATAAAATTTAAAAATTACTGTTAATAAGATTTCTATGTAATAAAGACATCAAAAATAAAATGGTTGAAATATTTCTACTCATAATATTTCTGAAATTAACACTTTGTGATAAACAACCTAACAACCTTGGGTCAAATCTAATTTGTACCAGACCATGAAAAAGAAGAAATTCAGACCTAAAGCAAAAGTCAAACGTCAAAAAACGACCAATTTTAAGTCGTTTATTGACGTTTAAAAAAGTTTTGCGTAAAAATGTTAAGAATTTTTTACTAACATGCACACTTTAAACATGACATTTTCAATTAACACATGTTAAATCAAATTTGACAGATCGTTATCATTCACGATTAGTTATCAAGCAACGCACATTAAAAAATAAAAAATAGGAAGTAATACATATCAAATAATTTTTTCCGTAAAAATGAAAATTTTATTTCTGACCAATGACAAACAGTATTTGTCGATGTTGACAACTTTGACTATTTGACAGTTAGCTGCTAAGAAATTGATTGAGGACATTGAGGTATTGTATTTAACTATTTTTGTGGAGTTGTAGTTTGTTTTTAATTGTAGAAAAAAAAATGAGTGAAGATCACAGTTATATTAGTTATAGTTGTTATTTAAAGGACGAAGATATAGTGCTAGTGTTCAATGAGTCAAATAAAGAAAATTATGAAAAAATATCCTCTGAATCATTTACTGAAACTAAAATAAATTTACGTAGCACTAACCATCTACGATTTCTCCAACTTTTATTTTTTCTCCTTAATAGAAAAAACATTTCACTTAATAACAAAAATTATCGCACGGTGCAAATACTATTAACATCGATTTTATGACTTGCTTTTAATATGTACAAATCAAAATGCAATAATGTTGAGATTATTATTATATTTATATAATTATATTAATAAATTTGGCATCTGACAGTTGATTTATGTTTGCACGCATGCGTATTTCAAATGAATGTAGGTTGACAAAAAATTATTTTTTTAACTGCTAATTTCTATTTCTTATTTTTACTGCTTATTTCTTATGTAACTGTACGTGCAAAAGCCGTTATTTTTGGACGTTTTTATCGCATCACTTTTATGATGCGTGAAAAGAGTACCCCACTACCGCTACACCAGTATCAGTGATTTCTTTTTAACACGTCATTCTAGTCTCTTTCTTTCTTTCTTTCTTTCTTTCTATAACATTAATTTATTTTAACATATACAGGAAACCGAGTAGTATATCTACTCTTCGAAGTAAGAGAATTAATATAACCGAAGTACATGCTCTATCAAATTAAAGTTTAATGCTAATAATAGTCGTAATATTGCAGCTATATTTTGATTCATTTAATATCTAGCTTCCATTTTTGCTAAAAATTATTATAATTTATCATAATTCAAAATTTTCAGCGTTGAGTTAAATAACAGACCTCGCGACCCTTTTCCCGAATTTAACTACTTCACCTATATAATTTTTTTTTGTTTATAACACGGGCATTATCCTCATTTAATTATTCACTTAAACTAAAAAGGGGTGAAAAGTAAAAACGGCCATAAAGTCGACTTCATTAATTTATACAAAATTAAATTTTGGCTAAGTAGGGACTTAAAACATTGTTTAGTATTAATTTCGAAACTTAATCACTTCTTGCAGAGTAAATTAATTCAATTAGTTCATTTAACTTTTCAGATGTACTTTCGTCCGAATTTCGAAATGCCATAATTGAAGGCGAAAAGTTTTCGGTCTGTGAGAACTTCGACATGTGTCCGTTTTCATTAACGTTTCAGTTTTTTTTGTCGGTTAATTAAAAATGTGTGTAAAAGATATTTACTTGCTTTATGTTAATATACAGAACGTTTAAGAATATCAAAAAATTACACATTAATACAGTATGATCTACAGTCATTATTCAAACCAAATTTTAGCAGGAGAGATGGAATCTAGCCATGCGTCTGTTTTATAAAATAACTTGTGTAAATTGGTAACATGGTATTCTAACTTTTAAACAAACGTATTTAATTTACATCGCTCAGTATCGCTATAATGCTTAGGTATATTATCTTTAATGTAGGTAGGTACCAGTAAATAACTTGGATTGTTAGAACGAGTTTTACAATAAAAAAATCTTTGTTAGGTGATAAACCTATTACATCAGTTTTATTTTTGGGAATTACTATTTTTCTCGTGAGTGCAAATCTGAAAATTACATTTACTAGGAATGACGGCTAAATAAAAATGGCATCACCTACAACTTCAATACAGTCCATACCACATGCAAATTCAATTGAATCATTTGGTGATCAACCCGATTATTTACATCTCTCGCTATTGGCCGACTCTTTACTTTCTGTAAGTGGTTCATCTCTTCCTGTGAGCGATTCAGTAGACAGAGACAGTGACCCTTCAGAGCTCCATTATAGCAGTGTCATGTACGTGTCTCAGAAGTAAAGCCATTAGCCTATTGCCACACATTATGACCCGACACGGTGACCAGATTAGTTAGGACATCGGCCTTTATACTTTATCATTGTTTGGGTCATGGGTTCAATTCCCATGAATCTTAAGTGGAATTAAAGTCAAATAAGACTTTGGGCAAGTGCAAAAAGGTATTTGTGCCATGCGCACTTTCATTCACGCCGGTAACCAGGCCGGATGAGATCGGGTATTTCGTAGAACTGATACGGGTTGGTGGCACAATTACAGACTTGTTAGTCGGTAGATCACCTGAATGACAAAGGCATAGTACTGGGTTTAAGATGATTGACTGTGGTTCGGAACCCACGATAAGCTGTAGGTCCCGTCCAGATTAACAGTGGTAGCAAAAAATACGTTATAATTAATAGCAAGCAAGCACACATTATGCAACTCCTGTCTTGAGAAAAACAAACTATAGTTTGTCCAAGGTGCAATTCCGAGTCCATAGAAGGCATCCTCAACAGCTTGATTTTCAATGACGAGAATAGTAATTTCCATCAATCAGGTGTTCGTTGCACTGGTTGCAAAACATAAAAAAATAGACGCAGTAGCCCTCTGACGGGACTGTGCCAACTACGTGTGTTTAAATTGCGTGATGGCACACCAATTCATGCACTGTTTCGAAGGTCATCGAGTGGTTATCCTTGAGGAACCTAAAAACGCTCTGATACCGAATGGCAACATCACCAACATCGAAAAGTGTATGATCTGCCCTAGATACAAATCCGAATTGTTAAATTATTATTGCCGCACATGAGCCGTTCGAATCTGAAAGGAATGTTTGAATTTGAACCATCCAGTAGGTCTCCACGACTAGCATATCAGCGAAGCCGCTCCCGAACAGATTGAAATACGCAGTAACCTAGGCAGAAGGCAAAGCTACAAATATAAGAAATATTTTAAAGAACGTAGAACATGTATTGAAACGTCTTTTCAATATGGATTAATAGAAGTCGAAATATATCAAAAAGTAAAATATTAAACAAAACAATTTTGGACGCCAGTCTAATTAATTTTACTTCCCGACCCACTTCCTGGAAGCGAAAGTATTGTGAACGAGCTAAAAAAAATATAAGATATAAACGGAAATATCCATTTTCGGATCCCCTCAGACGATTAAGACCATTTTCAGATGGAAGTCTATCTGTCGGTCTGTGTGTGTGTATTCTTCCACGATAGAGGCCATACGTTTAATCCGATTGAGCTGAAATTTGGTAAACAGGTTTGGGTTATCCGTCGGAAGAACCTATTAGTTTTTGTACGACATCTGTCAAACGGAAGTACCACTATCAAAAAATGACAGATGCAATATGTCACGAAATTGGACATGCAATATGTCGTTTGAAAGCCCTTGAAAAACTCTATTCAGAACAGTCAAAATTATTTCTCCACCTGTCACCTGTCAAAAATAAAAAATGTCAAAATTTGAAACTTCAGAATTAAATTTCTGAAAAGGTATTAATCCGATTGAGCTGAAATTTAGTAGATGCGTTTGAGTTACCCGTCCAAAGAACTCATTACTTTTTGCATGACATCTGTCAAACGTAAGTGTCACTATCAAAAAATGACAGATGCAATATGTCACGGAATTGGACGTGCAATATGTCATTGGAAAGCCCTTGAAAACCTCTATACAGAACAGTCAAAATTATTTCTCCAACTGTCACCGGTCAAAAATAAAAAATGACAAAATTTGAAACTATAACATTAAATATCTGAAAAAGTATTCGTGGATACTCGTCGGGAAAGTTTTGGGGCGACACAACCGATTTTTTGACTTGACTTCGAGTTTCTTTTAAAATTTCCTGGATCCGGCAGTAGAAGACGTTAGGTCCCAAATGTGGAAAAAAATTTGATCGTTCCCAAAAAAAAAAATAAAAAAACTTGTTCAGTCCAAAAACTTGTAATCCCAAAAAGAAAATGTTATGTCCAAAAAAAAATTTGTTCCAAAAAAACTTAACAACAAACTTAACGTAACAAAAACATTAAAATCTTATAAATTACCAGATTTTGTGGTCTGTTTAAAAAAAATGAATATAAAACAAGAATATTATTGAATTTTAAGATCAAAATATGAAATATAAAAATAATCAAAATGAATTAAATTTTAAGACAATCTGTAAAAACAAATTAAAAATGAGATAATTTATATTATTATAAAAGATAAGATGTCAACTTTTAAGTAAATATAACAAAAACATATACCGGCATAAAAAAGAATCAAAAAGAAGAGTAAATAAAAGTTAGAACGTCGAAATAATTAATAATGATAACAGGGGGCAAAAGTGAAAATATAATATAATACACTAAAAACTTACCCTATAGTTCGACGGTAAAAAAAAGAAATTTTCAATAAGCGACACAGACAGAATAAAAGTCAATTGTATTCACTGAAGAGGCAAAGAGAGAGAATTGTTAACATGGTAAAGACATTTTATAGTAATACCAAGAAGAGAGGGAGAACTTGAGAAAGGATATGAAGCGAGTCTGAAATTAAAATATACTGAGCAGAGGAATAATGAAAATACAGGGTGGCACAGAGAAGAAAAAACGTAACAGTATCCAGCAGACTTTGAAGTTCAATACCATAAAGCCCAAAATGAAATAAACGACACCTTCTTCTTTTACAGATCAATGTCAAGAACGAAAAATGTATGTAAAAGATATTTACTTGCTCTATGTTAATATACAGAATTTTCCAAGAATATCAAAAATTTACACGTTTAGATAAACAAGTACGATCTACAGAATTTATTGAAACCAAATTTTATTTATATTTTATAAGTGAGATGGAATTTAGTCACATGTCTGTTTTTAAAAATAACCTTTTCGTACCCCACTAACGAAATTAACATTGACCCTCTTATAGGTAATTTCTTCTTCTTTTTCAATTTGATCTCGTATTTTATTAAGTTCTCTTAGCGGTCTGTTACCTTCTTAACTGTCATTGTCTGTCACATCAAATTCATTTTTCCTCGAGCTGTCACTTGTCAAAATTGTCACTTGTCAGAATTGTCACTTAAATATAGTTGCCGTATGGTGGTTAAGACGCAATTTATAATTTCAAATCTTTAATTTAACTGTAATTGCATCGTAGGATGCACTTTGATGTTGATTGGCGTTTTATTTGTATCCTCCAATATGGAGGCATTAAAAATTTCATATAATTTTTCTTTAATGTTAAGTTTAAAATGTTTTTACGAATGTACAACGTTTGTTCAGTTTTTTAAAAAACGTTTTGATTTTATCGCTTATTAATCATACCAAATTGTAACTGCTTTGTACGAGCCTAATCTTCTGTATGTTAACAATTTATAATTTGTATTGTAAGCCTGATGATGGCCATTGTTTGTCCGAAACATCTCGCCCTTCCCCGCTTAATCAACTAATTTGCAATATATTTTATGTGGTATGACTTTGAGTTTATTATTATTACTATTCTTTAAAACAAATTACTAAACCGCAATATTATTTCTGATTTTCTCCACACAATTTAGATATCCCGCGATACATCAACCATTTTCTGACAAAACACCTTGACCCTAAAGGTTATTCGTCATGTCTCTTTCTTTATTTAGAGCCATAAACTCTCATTCGGGATTACAAACAGTTAATTTGTATCTTTCGTAGAGTACATGTCAAATGCCACAGGACCTTCGTCCTGGCACCGAGCGGACTTCCTTAGACCGCCGCTTCGGGATTGATGGAGCGGGCCATTCATTTACGCCACGTTTACTCCTAAAACGGGATCAGGTCTATTACTTACTTCGGACTTGAGTTAGTTTGAATATAAAAAATAATTGTTTAACAGCTGTAAACTTTGTTGGAATGGAACTTCAAATTGTCAATAAATTAACAATCCTAAATTTTTTTATGTATTTACGAGAGAAAATCAATTTGAACCTATTCACAGGTGCATGAATTGGTAAAGGACCAATAATTGAGCAACGACAAACAAGCTCAATATGTACTTTCGGGAATAACGAGTAATGGTCGATTTAATTGAATGGTGCTTTACAATTTGCGAACAGGAGGAAATAAATTATTTAATAATTGTTCGAACATATAACGTTTACATTAACGATGCTGTTTATAATATGTAGATGAAAGTACCCAAAGCTGGACTTCCCTTTTGTTTTTGATGTTTGTTCAATATAATATTGATAAGGAAAATACAGCAAGACCTGTAATGTAGTAAATTTGGTTTATTTGGAATTAAAAACTTTTGACAAAGTGTTCCCTAAAGTGGACCTTTAGATAATAATACAAAATATTTTTATTTCAAAATGCATAATTTTAATTTACACTATTTTATATTTATTTAAAACTAAAAAAAATAAAGAGGTAGTAATCTCATCCAACTTTCCAAATACTCCTAGTAACGTAATTGCATAATCATTTATTCTTCTGATAAAAGATTTTTTTTATTCATCGCATTTCTTTTTTTCAATATTTGTATTCAAAAATTGTTTTAGTTTTTTTTAATAGTAAAAATTAACATTAAAAATTGAAAAAAAATTACCATTTTTGTAATAAAAACTCTATAATTGTAAGTTTTTTAAATTTCATAGCAAAAATTGTAATTTTTTAAAAAAAAAATGGCACAACAAATTTGAAATTTAATTTAAAAAAACTGAATAACTTTAATGGGATTTGAACCATTAGAAAGGTAATACTCTAAATTTAAAATGTATTTTAGCTTAAAATTGTAATTATGACCAAAATAAAGAATGTTTTTTAATTTCGATTTATCGAAAATTATAAAACAACTGAAGAAAGTAAATAGACTATCCAAAAGCAAGAAGTATTTTTTTAAACCAAAGATTTTATCCAGAAAACCTAAAAAAGGTCTACCTCTCATTTTAAATAAAATTGAATGTAATTATTTATTGATTTTAAAATTATACAAAAAAAAGTTTTATTTTTTTTTGGTAATTACCACTAAAAACTTAAAAACTTAAATTTGTAATAAAAACCTCTGTGACTGTGGAAATTTTAAAAAAATGGTTAAAAAAAAATTTGAAATTTTATTACGATTTAAAAAAATTGAATAACTAGGTAACTAAGAAAGTGAAGAGGGAAGACCCATGCTCCAACTCGAGACTCACTTTCCTGGAAGCAAACCCATCCCCACAGTAAATACACTAGAAAGATACAGCAGACTTACTAGGGAAGCCGCAAAAATGTCTAGACACAAATGTAGTAGTAGGCGGATAAGATGAGCCATGAACAATTTTCAACCATTTAAATCCTAAGGGATCGATGGAATCGTCCAAGCCCTGCTTCAGTTAAGGCAAGAAGATATTCTGCCTCATATCATCCGCATTAGTCGTAGCAGTCTAGAACTAGGCTATGTACCAGAAGTATGGAGAAGGGCCGGTCACCTTCATTCTAAAAGCACTGAAAGGGGATACCATAGTGCCTAAATCCGTACGTCTAATCAGTTTTACATCGTTTGTCCTTAAAACGATGGAAAAAGCTGTAGACAATTATATTAGAACAGAGATCCTGGAGCAACTGACTGATGATGTCCGGGAAGCAGTAACTTATAAAGAAACTGTGGTAGAAGTCTTTCTAGACATAGAAGGGGTCTTTGACAACACAGAGGGCTAGACAGCCGACTTCCAAATGGATGTCGCAACTGCTTTCCAGTAGATTAGCAGAGACACAGATAGAGCAAAACACCATCTCCATCTGCACTACCAAAGGATGTCCACAAGGCGGAGTGACATCCCCGCTTATGTAGAGCCTAATAGTAGACAAACTCCTCCACATTTTGACTGACCTCGGTATATCCTGTAAAGGATATGCTGATGACATAGTCATAATGGCCAGAGGCAAGTAAATAAACACTCTTTGCGACATAATACAAAGGGTACTTAACCTTATAAGAGAATATATTATAAGTCCACTCTTGTAGACTTCATGAGAAAAAGAAACCTCAATCTCAAAACCATCAAATTAGATGGGCACGTTATTGAGTGAAAACCAGAAGCGAAATATCTGGGACTCATCGTAGACAACAAACTGCTCTGGAATAAGCACGAAAAATAAGTAACGTCTAAGGCCACGAAAATCCTGCAATAGATGTATACAACTACTGTAAGACCAATCATCACTTACGGAGCTTTTGATTGGAGTTGAAGAACTAATCTTGCAACCTCGAGGAGCAATCTCTTAAAGAACCAGAGGTTAGCCTGCATATGCATAACAGGAGCAATGAGAACATATCCAATGGCTGTAATGGAGGTAATCCTAAACCTAACACCTCTAAAGATACAAGTGGAGAATGTGACAAAAAGGACAACATTCAGGATGGTCTGAGATGGACTCACCAGAGGTAAACCCGGTTTCCGTATCGGAGACTGGAACATCTGATACATGCCTCAGGACGAGATACCAAAAAAGTATAACTTTGCGAATGAATTCAGCACAAAGCTTGGTCGCTAAAGTGAATGGGACAAGGACACCATTGCTGATCTGACCAGAGATGCCATTAAATATTACACTGATGGGCACTGGAATAGGAGTATATGGGCCTGGTACCAGATGCTTCGAAAGCTACGCTATTGAAAAGTGTGCCTAGTTCAATAAAATTCCCACAGGCAAGACATTGCCATTATGACGGATAGTCAAGCAGCCATTAAAACGCTGAGCCAACACGTAATCATTTCTAAGATGGCCAAGGAATGCTTAGGAAAACTAAATGAGCTGAACAGGAATAATACAGTTACCCTCCTGTGAGTTCCGGGACATACCAGAGTGGAGGGAAACGAAATAAAAAATGAACTCGCCAAAAAATGGACTGAAACACCATTTCTAGGACCTGAAAGCTTTTGTGGGATCAGTAAGAGCATACTTGTGGAATAATTAAAAAAATAAAAGTGGAAATAAAAAGCTCTAACCACTGAAGTCATTTACAAGGATTGAGACAAGCAAAAGTTCTTTTGGGTAACTATAACCAGAATAGGTCCAGAGAATGTATCGACCAGAGTAAATACAAGCTTCGCATAATAACAATAATGCTAATAGAGCATTGCCGGTTCAGAGGACATTTTAACAAGCTTGGACTAGCAGAATAAGAAAAATGCAGATTTTATGACTTAGAGGATGAAAACTCAGTCTACATACTCTTAGAATACACCGCTATGCAAAACCTAAGGGTCCATTATCTAGAAGCATATCAGATAGAAGAGAGAGACCTACCGAATTTGAAACCGTCAGATATCCTAAATCTCTTGAGAAAAATAGAACTGGACGCGGTGCTCTAATCACTAAGACATTCCAAACGACTTAGCACCAGAAGCGGATACAATAGATCTTATAGGTCATAGTGTAATTGCCTCCCATAACAACATATAACTAATAAACTAGCTTTATTAATGCATTTTGATAAATAAATATTTTTAATTCAGTATATTTTTTTAAACGATATTTTTAATGTTCTCTAAAAAATATGCGCAAAAGTCTATATGTACATATATATTTTTTCACGTCCTCTAGCGGCGAAACTACGCGGAATTCTAAAAAACAGTAAAGACAAAATTGGTCGAAAACTTTATTTTCTACAATCTTTATTTACTCTAATTTTTCATACAAATTTTGGCTCAAAATCTAAAAAAATGCTCCAAAGTCTATATATATACAGGGTGGTCCACCAGTAACGCCTCAGTCTGTAGACCAAAAACTGAACACTTTTTTTTAAAATCTGTTTTCACAGTGAGATTTACATCAGAAAAAGAATGATCTAAAAATATTTTAAGAAAAGTGAAACATCTGAAGGTCATTTTTTTTAATAGAATACCCTATATTTTTTATATTTTTAGACTCGTCCCGAGAAGTTGATTTATATATTGTGATAAAATACTGTTAATTGTCATTTAATTGTTTGGTATCATAAATAATTTTTATGTTTTTTACCTCTCGCCCTTCAGATAAGAGAGGTATAGGAATCATGCTAAAAATTGGGTAGTGAGTTTTCAATGGATAAACACGTTTTGGGGTCCCTAGAATACGATTTTAATATTTTCGCGATGATGTCTGTGTGTGTGTGTTAGTGTGTTAGTGTGTGTGTGTGTTTGGATGGATGTTGTAGTAACGATAACTCAAAAACTACTGAATAAAAAAATTTGAAATTTTGCATACAGGATTCTGATACCCTAGATTAGATATGATTAGATTTTGGTGTCAATCGGACAACCGGAAGAGGCAGTTGCTATGGGTGATGACGCCATTATTATACAAAACGGCAATAAAGTTTTACACATATATTTTGTATACCCTATAGTTTATTTTCATCGCATTAAAATTTTCTAAACTTTTGCCATTGTTGCCAGATTTACAAAAAAGTAAATTTTTTTCATACTTTTTTGTGCCACCGTGTAAATTTTTGATTCAAACATGGCGAGAGGTCATGTGGTGGCCACATCAGATTTTTTAATTTTATAAACATAGTTTATTGTTAAAAGTTTCATATTTTAAAGAGTTTATTAAAATTTGATATTGATATACAATATGAAAGGACGTCAAATTTGAAAAAAAAATAGTTTAGAATAATAAAATGATAAGAATTAGACACAAATGATTATTAAAAAAAAATTTATATTTAGAATTAATCAAGTAAGAAGTTTGTTAGGGGATAAAAAAAGATAGACAAAAGATTAAAATCAGTTAACAATTTTTGATTGTCAGAATAAATTATTTAAAAAAATATAGAGTTATTAAATGTTTTATAATATAATAAAAATGGAATTTAACTAAAAAATAAAAATGTAAAACCAATAAAAAAAAATTTATTAATAATTTTTTTTATATAAAATTTTAAGAAAAATAACTAAGAAAAAATTAAGATATATAGGGTGAACATACAAAATAAGCAAATTATAGAAGGTAACAAAAATAATGAAACTAAAATCGAAAAATAAGGAAGAAATCAAATAAATTTATATTTTTTTTCATTTTATTTTGATTTAAAATTGCAATGTCTATTTTTTTTTAGTCTCATCCACCCCTAAATAGGAGATTACTTTTGGAAAAACATTACAATATTTTGTAAAACATTACAATATTTTGATATGGACCACCCGGTATCTAAAATTTTCAATCGAGTGGAATCGAACCTCTAATATATTGAAATTTTTGATGTTCTGAATACTTCTTCTAGTTTCTTCCCTCTCAATAATGTTTCTTCTATTAATCTGTTTCTCTCTTCTTTTTGATGCTCTTCCTATATATCACCTCCTAGTTTAGTTCCTTCTCCACCTTATCTTTGATATTTTTTTTATGTTTTATTTTCCTTCATCTTGTAACGTAAATAATTTTTCTATATGTTTTATACCCTGTATTTTTATTTAATTATTATAATCTAATAACGGTAAAGCACCTTTTTAAATAATTTTTATTTCACTTTAAAATATTTATATAAATAAATAATTACAAATTTCTTCTTATGGCAATTTCAAAATTAAAAAGTCTCCAAATTCAAAAATTGACAACTTGATTAATTTTTTTTTTAAATTGCCAGATAATTAGTCAACCAGGACTGATCATCCTAGATATGACATTTGACATGACCTGGCATCATTATATTTTAAATTTTCATGTCAATATATTTATTTCACGCCCTCTAGCGGGTAAACTATGGGGAATTTGAAAAACCAGTGACGATAAAATGTGTAGAAAATTTTGTGTTCTACAGCTTTGTTATCCGGCAATTTTTCATAAAAATGCTTAATTTTGGCAATTTAAAAAAATCTGATGTAGCTAGTATAACTCTCGCTATTTTTGAATCAGAAATTAACACGTTGACACAAAATGATGAAAAAATTTACTTTTTAGTAAATCCGGCAACAATGGCAAAAGTTATCTAAGCATATATTATAATTTAATTATTTTATACAAATAAGAAAAAAAATACCAATTTTAAAACTTAACTATTTTGTTAATAATATTTCATAA
This sequence comes from Neocrepidodera transversa, assembly GCA_963243735.1. Classification (NCBI taxonomy): domain Eukaryota; kingdom Metazoa; phylum Arthropoda; class Insecta; order Coleoptera; family Chrysomelidae; genus Neocrepidodera; species Neocrepidodera transversa. The sequence goes on along the minus strand of OY725354.1, from coordinate 17,718,660 downwards.
AATAATTTGTAACCTCCCACCCCCATGGCATCTCATGAAAAAGGTGAGTACAAAGCAACAAACCGATGGCCATTTCCGTATGAAACTTTCATACTCAAATTTATCATAAAATATACCTGATCGTCTAGTATTGTTAAAGGACCCAGTTGTGCTGTATTTTTATTCGGTATAGTAAAGTTTGCTGCAAGTAAAAAAATAAAACACTGAAAACCTTCAAATCGTATATTCCGTAGTTTCAACCTTTTATGATAATTACAAAAATCAAAACCTTGAAATATTATTTACTCTTTACTCTATTTGTATGTGAGGACCCCTCACAGAGACCCGCCACTGGGTGCACGAAAGAGAAGACATTTGTCACATTTTACCAATTTGTATTTTGTGTTTGTGTAATTATTTTTATATTTCTGTTTGTTTCTATTTTTAGTGATTTGAAATCACGTGTATTTACTATGGTCAATAATGTCCTAATCATTCAGGTAGGAAGATGGAATGCCCGCGGGTCTATTGCCGTCTGCGACATCCCTCATTGGGAAAATTTCACGGGGAGGGGAGATGACATTGCCTCCTACCGTCCCAAAATAATTAATTCTTTTTTTGTTTAAAAGGGACCGTACCTTAATAGACATAGTAACAATCTTGACCAACTCATAAAAACACAAGATTTTCTGTGTAATGTATTGTGTATGGTTGTAATTGGTAAATGAGACTCCTGACTTAACCCTTCCGCACACACAACGGGGCAATTAAACAAATGGTTTACTTGTCCGGGCGCAAATTAAATATGAATTTTCTTCCCCGGATTTTGAATTGGGGGTGTTTTTGAGACATTTTATTTAGATAGATATTTTTATTTTGTAACGAATTTTGGATAATTTTTCTCTACTTATTTTCTCTTTGGTTTTATGGGCAGTTGTTTTCTATGGGATAGGCAAAGGCCTACAAATAATTATTACGGGGTCGAAGTTGGCGGTAGACACAGGTCTACATAATAATTGATGCAAGTGCGCGGTGGGAATCTACCCTCTCTTGCGACTCGTAATCGCCAATTTGTTTATGTTATCGTAGATAACTGCATTCCAGAGGACAACTTTTTAGATATTTCGAGTCTTTTACGAATTTTAAGAGAAATATTTGAAGCGTAAATTTTATACAGGGAAAAATAAAATTAGAATTTATAAGTAAAATAATTCTACGGAAATAGAAAAATATAGGAAAAATAGTAATTAAAAATGGAAATTAATAAGAGATTAAGTGACCTAGGGTAGGAACGTTTCAAATTTTTTGTTAATTTTTTTTTATCTTGAATCCAAATCTGAAATCACAATTTTAAATTTTACACAAATGAAATTTTGTTTTTAAATGTTTATATTTTACAAAAATTAATAATGTAGGCCTCTTCATCAGTCTATTAAAGTATTATTTGTGGTCTATAAAAATTTGTTGGTTTCGAAAACTAATAATAAAAATCATCTAAAATCCAATCTTACATTTGTGAAACCACCTTAACCGTGTTCCGTTTTCTTTTTATTACACGAATATTTCCTCCTTTTTTTCGTCGTCGTTTCTCGAGGATAAAATTCATAAAAAGCACTTGACCAAGCGGCCGTAATGTATGTAAAAAAGGAAATTGTCGAGATAAGCACCGCAGCACACTAGGACCTTACATCACCCCGTTTCAAGTTCATAGAGTCCTTACGACATAACATAAAGCTTTTTTTGAAGGACGCTCAAATGGAAAAAGAGACTGAACACAACAGATGTTTGCTCTGAGAGATAAGGTTAAGAATAAAATTTATCGAATATAGGAATTGTAGGGAAGATTCAGTATTTTATTATATATAGTATACGAAGTTATGCTTGAGCGACAGTGTATTATATAAATAATAAATATGTATAACAAATGATTGTGTAATTAATAAAGTGAAAATTTGTTACAAAGTTAAAATATATGCCGGGAGTTTAGATAAAATACGTTACAGTAGTGCTTTAATACAGCTACAGTAAAATGGTTTCTTGAGTTAACAAATTTTACAGCTCTTAAACACTTCAATACGTGTTATCATTTCTAAATAGGTTCGGAACTACTTTGGGCTACTTAATACTTTGTTTTAAAGCGTATTTTTGATTCCAGATGATAAAATATTCTTGATATCAATCTAAAAAGTTAGATGATCATCATAAAATTTTTCAATACTTTGAGCGTTAAGAAAAAATATTTTATTTATTAACATAATTTTAACCAGACTTTATACTTGAACGATTTATGAATATTAGCATTCATAACTGTTGAAAGAACACTAGACTGCGAGCGTTATTAAATAAATTCTTGGATTTTCTCGAAGGACCAAACTTTTTAGGTAGAAGTTAAACCAATATGAATGTTAAATAAAAACAGTATTTGAAATAGGAATGTAATTTTCATTCCATTTTTTCCAAGTACGAACATGAACAGAAAAATCATGAAGCGGCGCATTAATTTAAATTATGAAACCGAAATATAAATATTTAAATAGTACTCATCACTTCACTCACTGTAAAAACTTTTTACATTTTTTCTTGTTATGAAAACTTTTTGGGTGCGGTTAATTACGCACCATTTTACTTATTTGAAGAAACTTTTTTGCTCTATTCAATGCGACTGCATCTGTTCACAGTTGGAATGCGAGAGAGAGATTGTGCTCTGAATTTTTAGCGGAGAGGAGGGTTGCTGGTTTTTTATTGGTAGGAGACATGTGACGTGGTATGTAAATAGCCTTGAATTCAGAATCTTAGCGGGAAGAAATATATCTATATTTTTTGTCTCTTATAAATATGAGAGAAAGATAAGCTTGCATATCAACGGTCGCTTATGTATTTTGTTAACCATTGCAAGTAGACAGAAAAAAGTCTGAGAGAAAGACTGAATAATATTGTGTTGATTTTAAATATATTTTTAGATTTTAAAATATTAAAATATAATAATAGACATTAGTATGAACTGAAAGATTAATATTATTAATTTTAAAAGAAATATGAATTATTTTGTATTTTCTGGATAATATTCAAGTGAAATTTATTAAATACTGATTCAAATATTCGATTGAGTACGGCAAATACTGACATGTAAATGTTCAAAATATTCCCCGTTGAATACCTGGCAAAAATAAAGTCTGCAAAGTTTCTCGAGTAATTTTTGCACACACTTCCGTAATCTACGCTCACAACTCTTGACACTGATTATCGTATATTTTCGATTTTAGGTAACCCCTGAGAAAAAATCTACAGGGGTTACATCTCGTGATCTTGAAAACCATTCCACAGATCCTCGGCGCCCGATCCATCGTCCTTTATAAACGGTACTCAAAAATTTCCTTACAACAACTGCAAAATGAGGAGTAGCTCCATCTTGTTGAAAAATAATTTCCATGTTTTTTATGTCTGCTTGCAAAGTAAGTTAACAAAAATAAAATACACAAGCGACTGTTGCTATCATTATAAGAGACAAAAATATAGATATGTTTCTTCTCGCTACGATGCTCAATTCAAGGCTATTTACGTACCACGTCACATTTTTTCTACCAATCAAAAACTATCAACCCTCCTCTCCGTTAAAAATCAGAGCACACACGCTATCTCGCATCCAGATAGTCAATCAAGTCAGTCATGCTTTTACTAGAGCAAAAAATCTGATGTGGCCAGCACATGACCTCTCGCCATTTTTGAATCAAAAATTTACAGGTTGACACAAAAAAGTATGAAAAAAAATTATTTTTTTGTAAATCTGGCAACAATGGCAAAAGTTTCAAAAATTTTAATGAGATGAAAATAAACTATATGGTATACAAAATATATGTGTAAAACTTTATTGCGGTTTTGTATAATAATGGCGTCATCACCCATAGCAACTGCCACTTCCAGTTGTGCGATTGGCACCAAAATCTAATCAGATCTAATCTAGGGTATCAGAATCCTGTATGCAAAATTTCAAATTTTTTTATTCAGTAGTTTTTGAGTTATCGTTACTACAACATCCATCCAAACACACACACACACACACACACACACACACACACACACACACACACACACACACACACACACACACACACACACACACACACACACACACACACACACACACACACACACACACACACACACACACACACACACACACACACACACTAACACACACACACTAACACACTAACACACACACACACACAGACATCATTGCGAAAATATTAAAATCGTATTCTAGGGACCCTAAAACGTGTTTATTCATTGAAAACTCACTACCCAATTTTTAGCATGATTCCTTACCTGAAGGGCGAGAAGTAAAAAGTATCTTCATATTAATAAAATGGCGGGTTAACCGCACCCAAAAACTTTTTCATACTAAAAAATGCAAATAGTTTTTTTCAGTGAATGAAGTGATTGAGTACAATTTAAATATTCATCTTTCGGTTTTATAATTTAACATAATGTGTCGCTTTATGATTTTGCAGTTCATGTTTCGTACTTAAAAAAATCTGATGTGGCCAGCACATGACCTCTCGCCATTTTTGAATCAAAAATTTACAGGTTGCCACAAAAAAGTATGAAAAAAAATTATATTTTTGTAAATCTGGCAACAACGGCAAAAGTTTCGAAAATTTTAATAAGATGAAAATAAACTATAGGGTATACAAAATATATGTGTAAAACTTTATTGCCGTTTTGTATAATAATGGCGTCATCACCCATAGCAACTGCCACTTCCGGTTGTGCGATTGGCACCAAAATCTAATCAGATCTAATCTAGGGTATCAGAATCCTGTATGCAAAATTTCAAATTTTTCTATTCAGTAGTTTTTGAGTTATCGTTACTACAACATCCATCCAAACACACACACTAACACACACACACACACACACTAACACACACACACACACACACACACACACACACACACACACACACACACACACACACACAGACATCATCGCGAAAATATTAAAATCATATTCTAGGGACCCCAAAACGTGTTTATCAATTGAAAACTCAATACCCAATTTTTAGCATGATTCCTATACCTCTCTTATCTGAAGGGCGAGAGGTAAAAAATGGAGTAAAATGTTAAGTTACAATTTCAAATACTATTTTTATTTCAACATTCATATTGGTTTAACTTCTACCCTAGAAGTTTGGTCCTTCGAAATTCTGGATTTACCAACAGTTCTGAATGCTAATATTCATAATTCGTTCAATAATCACTCTGTTAAAAAAATTAATAAAATGCTCAATAAGAAAATGTAAAGAAAAGACAGCTTCCGTCATACACTGAAAAGGATGATTATTTTTGTCTAGTATGCGTGCGCCGAGACCAAGGAGAAGAGTGGTTAAAGTATAAAGTATACAGTATTATACACTAATGGACTTATCCAGTAGGAACGAATTTATTTGTTTTATATTAATGAATGAATAGCTTAAAAAACCTAGTTGCTTTTGTTGATTTTCATTGTTCTTATAATATTCATTAATTAATAAAAATCAATAAAAATTAATTAATATATTTTAAAAGTGGCGCTACTTTTTAACCAATAATTGACGTTTTACGTCCTACAGCATTGCCAAGATTCTAGATTTGTTCGTTTGTAGTTTGGCAGTTTTATCGATATGACAACATAGCCAAATATAATCTGTCTCAATTGGGCCACGTCACAAGTCACTATAGTTTGCATGAACTGTGACAGTGACTAAACTAATTAAGTTGCTTTTTTACCTCTCGCCCTTCAGATAAGAGAGGTATAGGAATCATGCTAAAAATTGGGTAGTGAGTTTTCAATGGATAAACACGTTTTAGGGTCCCTAGAATACGATTTTAATATTTTCGCGATGATGTCTGTGTGTGTGTGTGTGTGTTAGTGTGTGTTTGGATGGATGTTGTAGTAACGATAACTCAAAAACTACTGAATAAAAAAATTTGAAATTTTGCATACAGGATTCTGGTACCCCAACTTAGATCTGATTAGATTTTGGTGCCAATCGCACAACCGGAAGTGGCAGTTGCTATGGGTGATCACGCCATTATTATACAAAACGGCAATAAAGTGTTACACATATATTTTGTATACCCTATAGTTTATTTTCATCCCATTAAAATTTTCGAAACTTTAGCCATTGTTGCTAGATTTACAAAAAAATAATTTTTTTTCATACTTTTTTGTGTCAACCTGTAAATTTTTGATTCAAAAATGGCGAGAGGTCATGTGCTGGCCACATCAGATTTTTTTAATTTTTATTTAAGTTTGTTTTGGTTTCTATGAGGAATCTCACAAATGTTGTTTTGTTTTTACCTCTCGCCCTTCAGATAAGAGAGGTATAGGAATCATGCTAAAAATTGGGTAGTGAGTTTTCAATGGATAAACACGTTTTGGGGTCCCTAGAATACGATTTTAATATTTTCGCGATGATGTCTGTATGTGTGTGTGTGTTAGTGTGTGTGTGTGTGTTAGTGTGTATGTGTGTGTGTGTGTTAGTGTGTGTGTGTGTGTTTGGATGGATGTTGTAGTAACGATAACTCAAAAACTACTGAATAAAAAAATTTGAAATTTTGCATACAGGATTCTGATACACTAGATTAGATCTGATTAGATTTTGGTGCCAATCGCACAACCGGAAGTGGCAGTTGCTATGGGTGATGACGCCATTATTATAGAAAACGGCAATAAAGTTTTACACATATATTTTGTATACCTTACAGTTTATTTTCATTCCATTAAAATTTTCTAAACTTTTGCCATTGTTGCCAGATTTACAAAAATATAATTTTTTTTCATACTTATTTGTGTCAACCTGTAAATTTTTGATTCAAAAATGGCGAGAGGTCATGTGCTGGCCACATCAGATTTTTTTTTTTCGATATTTCATATGTTTTAATGCCGATTTATGATTTATCAGTTAATGTTTCGTACTTAAAAAAATGGAATAAAATGTTAAGTTACAATTTCAAATACTATTTTTATTTCAACATTTCTACCCAAGAAGTTCGGTCCTTCAAAATTATATTAACACGTTCGCCGCCTAGTATTCTTCCAACATTTATGAACACTGAGTTTCATAATTCGTTCAGTGTTAACTACTATGTTTAGTTATTTAAGCAACACACTGTATACAAAAATCTTCTGATAAAAATATCTATTTTACATAGAAACTTTTAATGTTATTGAAGTTTCTTAGAAGTGCAAAACAACGATTTTCCACGTACGCGCGCTGCCAGCAATTAATCAAAGTTGCAATGGAAAGGAGGAGTAATATCCTTTCCCAACAAGCTCGCAACAGCGTTTCATATCATCATCAATAATACCCTTCGATCAGTAATTACGATAATAACGTTCAGCATGACTGCACTTCTGATCAAACTGTCATAAACAACATGCCGTATTTGTGATTAGCCTAACTTCGCTTCTAACATACATGTGAAGCATTGTTACCGATAATATATTCGTTTTGAGTATGTATTTAGCATTTGAGTTGCGGAATGAAAGATTTATATAGATCTGACTTAATTCTGTATGATTCCACAAAGCAGATGCTAATGGAATGGGATTTAACTTATCATGAAAAGCCATGTTTATTCAAGCTTAAAACTTGATGTCAGATATATAGTTGTGGCATTAAATGTATTAATTATATATACAGTGTATCCCAATACGGAAATCTTTTTTATTATTTTATACCATGTATAAGGAGAGTCAGTAATAAGAGACGGTCAAACTAAAGTCATATTAAAATTACATAAAAAAATACATTAAGGCGGCGTTAGCAAATGGATAAGCATAGGGAAATTTTTGAACATATAAGACGGACAATCCAGACAATAAATATATGCGGATTTGCTTTTATAATATTCTAATGGTATTAAATTAGTTCCTGAATATATTGAAAAGTGAAAAAAAATTAAGAAAACAGAAAAAACAATGGAATTGTGAAAATTTAACCTCAAAAAAAAGGCATCAAAAATCGCTATAAAAACTAATTCAGGAACTAGATTGTTTCCATTAGAGACGGTACATAAGAGATATTTCATTTTCTGCTTTCATTTAAAAGTCTTATATGTTCAAAAATTTATAATTTGAAAAATTATACTAGAAAAAATGTAAAAAAAAAGAAAAAATCGGAAAAATATTAAAAAAAAAAACAAAAACTTTCAAAAAAACTGAGAGAAATTAGAAAATATTGGGAAAAAATGAAAAATAAATTGTAAAATATGAAAAAAATTGTGAAAACAGAAATCCGAAAAGAAAAATGCCAAAAATCGCAAAAAAAGCCTAAAAAACCTCAAGAAATCGAAACATTTTGCAAAAAATCGTAAAAAAACAATCGCAAAAAAACCCAACAAAATCACAAAATAATGACAAAAATATCGCAAAAAATCAATGAAATAAAAAGAATGAGAAAAAAAAAACAGAAACAGAATAGAAAAACAGAACAATGAGAAAAATGAGGAGAGATTAGAAAGAATTGAAAAAAAATAAAAAAAAAACAAGAAAAAACAAAAAATCATAAAAATAAAAAAAAACAAGATGTAATTAAAACAATCGAAAAAATTTGAAAAAAAAATCTGAAAAAATCGAAAAAAATAAAAAAAACAAGAGTTTGAAAAAAAATTGAGGGAGAAATTAGAAAATATTGGGAAAAATGAAAAATAACATTGTAAAATACGGAATAAACGCAAGAAATCAAAAAATATCACAGAATATCGCAAAACAGTCGAAAAAACCACAACAAAATGACAAAGAAATCGCAAATTATCATAAAAAATCAAAGAAATAAGAAAAATCCGAAAAAATTAGAAAACGAAAAAAATAGAAAAAAACGAGAAAAAATCGAAAATAATTTTAAAAAAAATCAGAAAAATGACAAAAAAAACGAGAAAAACCGAAAAATATCGCAAAAACCAAAGAACAACCAAGAAACCGGAAACATCTGTAACCATAAAAAATAAAAAAAAATCAAAAAAATTGATATAAGTTGCAAAAAACAGAAAAAATCGGAAAAGAAATAAAAAAACAAAAACATGGAAAAATTGAAGGAGAAATTAGAAAATTTTGGGAAAAAAATAAAAAATAAAATTGTAAAATACAGGAAAAATGAAGAAATCACAAAACCGAAAAAAAAACCTAAAAATACGATAAAAATCGCAAAAAAATGACAAAAACATCGCAAAAAAATCAATGAAATAAAAAAAATGAGAAAAAAACAAAAAAAAAGAATACAAAAACAGAACAATGATAAAAAATGAGAGATTAGAAAAACTTGAAAAATAAAATAAAAAAAAAGTAAAAAACTAAAAGATCATAAAAATGAAAAAAATGAGAATTAATTAAAACAATCGAACAAACTGAAAAAAAAACAGAAAAAATCAGAAAAAAAAACTGAAAAAAAAATCAGAAAAATGGGTGAAAAGCGAGAAAAATCGAAAAACATCGCAAAAACCAACTACTGTAACCATAAAAATGAAAAAATTCAAAAAACTGATACAAATTGCAAAAACTCGCAAAGAAATTCCAAAAAAGTCGAAAATAATTGCAATAATCAGAAGAAATGAGAAAAGATTAAAAAACGAAAGAAAAAACCACAAAAATAGAAAAAACAAAAAATCAGAAAAATGACAAAAAACTAGAACAAATAAAATTTTTGTAACTAACAAATAATTTTCACAAGAGTAAAGACTTTGTATGTATTGAAAAAAATCATAATATAAATCAAACCGAGGTTACTTATTTGGAGAAAAAAATGTAAAAAATAGTTATTTGTTTGACTAGGCAGAGAAGTAACAGATTTACTGCCGCGGCTAGCATTTCATTGCCGAGGCAATGAAACTAGCCAAGGCAGTAAATCTGTTACTTCTCTGCCTAGTCAAACATATAATTTTTTCTCCGATTGTTTATAGTGTGATTAAAAAAATCAAATTAAAATGAAAACTTTTTTATAACGGATACAACTCACAATTTTTAATATTTTTTCTAATCGTTTGTTATAGGTAATAATTAAATCGTATTTTCTAATGATTATTGTCGATTAGACCTTAAATTGTATACATAATAATATCTACCGAAAAATAAGACACCACTGTTACATTCAATTTGCTTCAATTTTCTTTATCAATTGATTGTCCATGAGATAGAGGTTAGTGGATTAATTGTTTAGTTGACAATCGCCATTTTTTATTCGTTTATCTTAAGATTAAGTTGTTTGGAGAAGAGATTGATCTGTGTTTAGAGATATAAAATAATTTTTTTAATGCCTAGGCATTAAAAATCATTTTTATTGCCTAGGCAGTAAAAGTGTTACTTCTATGATCGGTAAATGTCACTAAAACTGACGTTTAATGTCAATCGGAGAAAAAATTGTTTACTATACCAATCAAGTACAGATTTAGATAAAAAAATTTAAAAGATATTACACAGGCAAGTTTATATATCAGATTATAGAGTCAGTAGTTTTGGACCAGGCAAGTTTAATGGTGTCATAAAAATCTTCTATTTAGGTACCTGATGGTCACTAATATCCCAAATTCACTCAAAATTTGGGCGCATCCTAGTTCGCTCCGGTTTACCTACTGTATCCAGGTAGATTATAGATTATATAGAATATTAAAAAATAAAAAAGATGGAAAGTACATCTAATCGCCATCTATCGAACATTTAGTTAATTAATAGTTTGTGTTATGAAAATCATGGGGTGCTAATTCCGTCTTAAGAGCAATTGCTTCGTGCACCGTATCTCAGATAAAGGGGAAATTTCTCCTGTGAGACCCCCACCACAAATTTTTAAGCGACCGAGGCGATTCACGTAAACATTTTATTTAACAGCCCTTCAACCACGGTGTTTTGTGTCGACTTTTAAAATACGGACTCAAGAAATTTTCAAGCCCAGTATTGTTGAGATTATTTTTAGTGGAATTAGTTTCGCGGTGTTATTTGTGGATTTTTAAAAAATTTTCTTTTTATCGGAAAGTATGGGGCTAAGGAATAAACGATATTTTCTTAAGAAAAGAGGGAAGAATATAAATGACGAATAAAATTCGAACAATTTTTAATTTTTTGCGGCATACTGTATACAACTTGCAAGAATTTTCTTTTTTGAGACAAACTGTATATATTTGACAATAATTTTTTTTGGGACATACTGTAGGTAAAAATATCAAAAGATTTTTGAAAAGGAAAAATCTTTTAACGACAAATAATATATACCTACTATTTAGAATATGTATTCCTAAAAAACTCAACTGCAGACACACTGTATAGATTTTACAAGACTTTTTATTTTTAGGACATTCTGTATATAAGAATTTTTATTTTTGGGACATACTGTATATATCTTACAAGAATTTTTATTTTTGGGACATGCTGTTATAAGAATTTTCATTTTTGTGGCATACTGTATACAACTTACAAGAATTTTCATTTTTGGGACATACTGTACGCATCTTACAAAAATTGTTATTTTTGGGACATGCTGTTATAAGAATTTTTATTTTTGTGGCATCCTGTATACAACTTTCAATAATTTTCATTTTTGGGACATGCTGTATACATCATTCAAGAATTTTTATTTTTGGGACATGCTGTTATAAGAATTTTAATTTTTGGGACATACTGTATATATCTTACAAGAATTTTTATTTTTGGGATATATTGTATACATCTTACAAAAATTTCTGTTTTTGGGACATGCTCTTATAAGAATTTTCGTTTTTGGGACATACTATATACATTTTACAAGAACTTGTATTTTTTTGACATGCTGTTATAAGAATTTTCATTTTTGGGACATACTGTACGCATCTTACAAAAATTGTTATTTTTGGGACATGCTGTTATAAGAATTTTTATTTTTGTGGCATCCTGTATACAACTTTCAATAATTTTTATTTTTGGGACATGCTGTATACATCATACAAGAATTTTTATTTTTGGGACATGCTGTTATAAGAATTTTCATTTTTGTGGCATACTGTATACAACTTACAAGAATTTTCATTTTTGGGACATACTGTACGCATCTTACAAAAATTGTTATTTTTGGGACATGCTGTTATAAGAATTTTTATTTTTGTGGCATCCTGTATACAACTTTCAATAATTTTCATTTTTGGGACATGCTGTATACATCATTCAAGAATTTTTATTTTTGGGATATGCTGTTATAAGAATTTTAATTTTTGGGACATACTGTATATATCTTACAAGAATTTTTATTTTTGGGATATATTGTATACATCTTACAAAAATTTCTGTTTTTGGGACATGCTCTTATAAGAATTTTCGTTTTTGGGACATACTATATACATTTTACAAGAACTTGTATTTTTTTGACATGCTGTTATAAGAATTTTCATTTTTGGGACATACTGTACGCATCTTACAAAAATTGTTATTTTTGGGACATGCTGTTATAAGAATTTTTATTTTTGTGGCATCCTGTATACAACTTTCAATAATTTTCATTTTTGGGACATGCTGTATACATCATACAAGAATTTTTATTTTTGGGCCATGCTGTTATAAGAATTTTAATTTTTGGGACATACTGTATATATCTTACAAGAATTTTTATTTTTGGGACATATTGTATACATCTTACAAAAATTTCTGTTTTTGTTACATGCTGTTATAAGAATTTTCGTTTTTGGGACATACTATATACATTTTACAAGAACTTGTATTTTTTTGACATGCTGTTATAAGAATTTTCATTTTTGTGACATACTGTATACAACTTTGAAGAATTTTCATTTTTGGGACATACTGTATATATCTTACAAGAAGTTTTTTTTTGACATTTACTGGTATAAACTAAGAGATTTTCTGAAAACAAAAAATGTTTTAAAGACAAATATTATATACCAACTATTTAGAAAATGTATTCCTAAAAAAACCGGTTTGAGACATACCGTATACATCTTAGAATAATTTTATTCTTAGGACACACTGTATACATTTCAAAATTTAGAACTAATTCTAAAAATTACTTCGTTTGGTTTGAATTAAAATATTTAATTTAACTCTTGGAGTCCGACTCTGTTCTTTAAATAACGTCCCCGACAAACCGATCGACACCGAGACTCTACGAACGTCGGCTAACGAAAGAATTGCAAATTAAGTAGTAGGGATAATATTTGCCATATTTATAATTATTTTAGACAGAACGATATCTAGTATTTTAGTGATCAGAAGCTCATGTCGAATTGAATATTTAATTTGTTTTTTTGCATTATATTACGGAAAGATGAATCTGCAGATTGCTCGAATTCTTTTTTTTTAATAATACATTTTTAATATAGTAATTGTAAGGTAAAGTTTTATTATTTTTAATAATTTCACCAAACCTTACATTTTTTCCAGGCGGAATGGTTGGTTTTTTCAAAAAAAAAAAATCGACGAAATTGTAGATTAATCCTTTTTCTTTTTTACAAAACAAAAAGTAGTGAAATTTATTCAGTATTGTATTCTCTATCATTAAAACGAAATGCATGAAATTTAAAGGTTTTGACGGTGTTGGAGCGCAAAGCAATTGCTCTTAATATAAACGTTTTGCACAAAAACAAACATTTTTCCGGGGCACATACTGCATATTCGACAAAAAAAATGTATAATCAACAGGACCCAAGGACAAAGAGCGTAGCGACCATCATGGGCAGTCGCACGAAAGGAGATGGCCTCCATATTGACAGCCAATGACGCAGCTACAAATACATAGAAAGTTTTAATCATTTTTTTAATTTTTTACAAATTTATACAAATCCGTATACATAATAAACAAACAAAATGAATGTTGCAAGCATAAAATCTCATTTAACAGTACATCCAAGCGGAAATTCTCTAACATTACCTTCTAATATTGATAGTAATGGCTCGGTTTCCGAAGTGACATCTCAACGGAATGACATAAGAAATGAAATAACTTCCTGGAAATACGTAACAGCCAGACACGAAACTTAAACTTCCATTCCATTCCGGGAGTGAACATTTCTAAATTACAGAACACGTATTTAGAAAGTTAAATATTTTCTCTTAGTTTCTAATGTTAGTTAAGGTGTTTTTACGAGCCGAACTGTTTTGCATTTAGTTGTTACCCGACATAATAAACGTTACATTTGCACAAAGGGAAAATTAAACTCAAATATTCAAGTGTGTCATTATGTTAGAATTACAGATGTGAACCTGAAGTCCTAAGACTAAACTTACTACTCAATGCAAACCGTAGAAAGAGGTAGAAATAATAAATAAGTAGGGGAAAAAATTGTTAAAAATTAGCTGTAAAAAAATAGTGAGGAATAAAAGTTTAAAACGAAGAAATTAGTAAAAAATGAGGGAGGGATTAAGGAAAGGGGATAAGTGAAAAAAAGTTTGATTGATTTGGCGGATGGTGGGGAACTAATAAAAAAGTAGGGGGAAAATAGAGTGGGGGAAATTGGAAAAAAATCGGTTGTGTCGCCCCAAAACTTTCCCGACGAGTATCCAGAGACGAATACTTTTTCAGATATTTAAAGTTAAATTTTTAAACTTTGACATTTTTGACACGTGACAGTTGGATAAATTATTTTGACGGTTCTGAATAGAGATTTTCACGGGCTTTCAAATGACATATTACAAGTCGAATTCCGTGTCATTTTTTGACAGTGACACTTCTGATTGACATATGTCGGTCAAAAACGGATTAAGAATGTGGGTTCTACCGTGGAAGAATACAGACAGACAGACAGACTTCCATCTGGAAATGATCTTAATCGTGTCAGGGCACCTCAAAATGGCTATTTCCATCTTTATCTCAAAAAAATTTTTAGCTCGTCGGGAAAGTAAAAAATTGAAACAAAGAAATTAGTAAAAAAGTAGGAGAAAAAGGGAAGAGAGAAAATAAGCTAAACAAACGAATAATTTAGAAAGTTTCAAACAAAGAAATTAGTAACAAAGTAGCGGGGAAATAAAGAAAGGGGAGTAACGTACGATTTGGTTGCTCTGAACCTCGCTTCGCTCGGCTCGGAGTGAATGGTAGGGTAAATAATAATTAAAAAGTAGGGGAGTTTAAGATATAAACTTTTTTAGCTTGTCGGAAAAGTAAAAAATTGAAACAAAGAAATTAGTAAAAAAGTAGGAGAAAAAGGGAGCAGAAGAAATAAGTTGAACAAACGAATAATCTGGAAAAGGTTAAAACAAAGAAATTACTAAATGTGTAGCGGGGAAATGAATGGTGGGGTAAATAACAATAATAAAGTAGGGGAATATTAGGTACTGGAAATTAAAGCAGGAAAACAAAGAAATGAATAAAAAGTAGGGAAATAAGAGTTTGTAAAAAAGTAGGGAAAAGTGGGAAGAGTTTGGAACATAAAGAAAGAGTTTGGAATATAAAGAAAGCGGTAAAAAAAGTAGGGGAAAAAGAAAGCAGAGAAAATAAGTTGGACAAACGACCAATTTGGAATGTTTCTAACACAGAAATTAGTAAAAAAGTAGGGGGGAGGGAATGAGGAGACGGGGGAAATAAAATTAAGAAAAGTATGATTTAGTTGCTCGGCTCGGAGTGGATAGTGGGGAAAATAGTAATAAAAAAGTGGGGGCAAATTAAGAGTGAGGAAAAATGAAAAAAAAACTAGTTAAAAAGTAGAAGGGAATAAAGAGGCGAGAGAAGTGAAAAATAGTTTGATTAATTTGGTTCGAAATAATGAGGATATAATAAAAAAGTAAAAGAAAAATACAGTGGTGAAAAAAATGGGAAAAAAATGTTGAAACAAAAAAATGAATAAAAAAAAATAGGGGAAAAATGGAAAGAGTTTGAAAAAAAATAGGGAAAAAGTTTAGGTTAGAAAAGCGCTTAAAAACATAAAGAAAGCAGTAAAAAAGTAGGGAAAAATAGAGAGCAGGGAAAAGAAGTGGCACAAACGAACAATTTGGAAAAAGTTTCCAACGAAGAAATTAGTCAGAGAGTGGGGGGGAAAATGCAGAAAGAGGAGGGGAGTATGATTTGGTTGCTCTGAACCCCCGTTTCGCTCGGCTCGCAGTGGATGGTGGGGTAAATAATAATAATAAAAAAGTAGGGGAATATTAGATGGGGAAATAAGGTCACAGAAACAAAGAAATGAATAAAAAAGTAGGGGAAAAAATCGAAACAAAAGTAGGGAAAAAGTTAGAAAAGAACTTGAAACATAAAGAAAGCGGTAAATAGTAGGGAAAAAAGAGAGCAGGGAAAATAAGTGGGACAAACAAACAATTTGGAAAAAGTTTCCAACAAAGAAATTAGTCAAAAAATGGGAGGGGGTGAAGGGATGGCAAGGGAGTAAGATTTGGTTGTGGATAGTGAGGTAAATAACAATAAAAAGTGGGGAAAATTAGGTAGGGGAAACTAAAAGCAGAAAAAAATGTAAATAAATAATAGTAGAAAAGTAGAGGGGGGAAACTTTGATTGATTTGGCTGCGGAATAAATATTGGAGCAAATAATGACAATTTAAGGAAAACACAGATTGGAGAAAAAATGGAGAAAAAAATTCATAACTAAGAAATGAATAAAAAGGCAGAAAAAAAAGTGGGAAAAATTTTTTAAACAAAAGTGGGGGAAAAGTGGGAACATAAATAAAACAGTAAAAAGGTAGGAGAAACAAAAGAGTAGGCAAAAATAAGTGGGATAAAAAAATTTTGGAAAAAGTTTCTAACAAAGAAATTAGTAAAAAAGTAGGAGAAAATGAATGAGGGGAGGGGAATGAAACAAAAATTTTTTAAAAACAGTGTGATTCGAGGGAAAAAAAGAGTAGGAGAAAAGTAGGAAAATGGTTTGAAAGATAACGAAAACAGTAAAAAAGTAGGCGAAAGGGACTAAGCGAAAATGCGACCAAAAAGGTTAAAAACAAAAAATAAAAGTAGGGAGAATAAATGGGGGAGAGAGAAACGTCAAAAAAAGTTTGATTGATTTGGTTGCTCCGATGGATAGAGGGGGACATAATAAAAGATTAAGGGAAAAATAGAGTGAATAAAAAATAAGAAAAAACATTGAAACGAGGAAATTAGTAAAAAAGTAGGGCAAAAAGAGTGGGAGAAAACTAACACAAAATAGTAAAAAAGTAGGGAATAAAGTTTGAAAAAACAGTAGGAGAAAAAGTAGGGAAAGGGTTTGAAACATGAAGAAAACAGTAAACAAAAGTAGTGGAAACAAGAGGGTAGGGGAAACAAGAGAGTAGGGAAAAAAGTGGGACAAAAGAAAATTTTAAAAAAGTTTCAAACAAACAATTTAGTAAAAAATTTGAAGAAAATGAATGGGGAGAGGGGAATGAAACAAAAAAATATTTAAAAAAAGTGTGATTCGGGGGAAAATGGGAAAATAATAAATAATAAAAGAGTAATGGAAAAAATGGGAACAAAGGGTGAAAAAAAAATTGAAACAAGGAAGTTAGTAAAAACAAAAAAGAGTGGGAGAAAGGTGGGGAAAAAAGTTTGGAACATAACAAAAACAGTTAAAAAGTAAGGGAAAAAGAATGGGAGAAAAAATAGGAGAAAACAGGTTTACAAAGAGTAGGGAAAAAATGGGAGTAAATTGGGGAATAAAAGTTTCAAACAAAGAAATTTGTAAAAAGTAAGAGAAATTGAATGGGGGGAGGGGAATGAAACAACAAATTTTTTTAAAAAAAGTGTGTTTCGGGGGAAAATGGGAAAATAATAATAAAAGAGTAGGGGAAAATTAGTGTAGGGACAAAATGGGAACAAGGTGAAAAAAAATTGAAAAAAGGAAGTTAGTAAAAACAAAAAAGAGTGGGAGAAAGGTGGGGAAAACAGTTTGGAACATAACAAAAACAGTATAAAAGTAAGGGACAAAGAGTGGGAGAAAAAATAGGACAAAACAGGTTCAAAAAGAGTGGGGAAAAAATGGGAGTAAATTGGGGAATAAAGGTTTGGCACAAAAAAGTAAATATTACGGGAGAAAAGTTTGAAAAAAAGTAGGGGAAAAAGTTTGACAAAAGAAAATTTGGAAAATTTTCAAACAAAGAAATTAGTAAAAAGTGTGATTTTGGGAAAAATGGGAAAATAATAAATAAAAAAAGAGTAATGGAAAAAATGGGAACAAAGGGTGAAAAAAAAATTGAAACAAGGAAGTTAGTAAAAACAAAAAAGAGTGGAAGAAAGGTGGGGAAAAAAGTTTGGAACATAACAAAAACAGTAAAAAAGTAAGGGAAAAAGAATGGGAGAAAAAATAGGACAAAACAGGTTTACAAAGAGTAGGGAAAAAATGGGAGTAAATTGGGGAATAAAAGTTTCAAACAAAGAAATTTGTAAAAAAGTAAGAGAAATTGAATGGGGGGAGGGGAATGAAACAAAAAAATTTTTTTTTAAAAAGTGTGTTTCGGGGGAAAATAATAATAAAAGAGTAGGGGAAAAATAGAGTAGGGACAAAATGGGAACAAGGTGAAAAAAATTGAAAAAAGGAAGTTAGTAAAAACAAAAAAGAGTGGAAGAAAGGTGGGGAAAAAAGTTTGGAACATAACAAAAACAGTAAAAAAGTAAGGGAAAAAGAGTGGGAGAAAAATAGGACAAAACAGGTTTACAAAGAGTATTGAAAAAAATGGGAGTAAATTGGGGAATAAAAGTTTCAAACAAAGAAATTTGTAAAAAAGTAAGAGAAATTGAATGGGGGGAAGGGAATGAAAGAAAAAATTTTTTTTTAAAAAAGTGTGATTCGGGGGAAAATGGGAAAATAATAATAAAAGAGTAGGGGAAAAATAGAGTAGGGACAAAATGGGAACAAAGTGAAAAAAAAATTGAAAAAAGGAAGTTAGTAAAAACAAAAGAAGAGTGGGAGAAAAGTAGGGAAAACAATTTGGAGCATAACGAAAACAGTAAAAGAGTAAGGCATAAAGAGTGGGGGAAAATAGGACAAAACAGGTTTAAAAAAAGTAGTGAAAAAAATTGGAGTAAATTTGGAATAAAAGTTTGTCACAAAAGAGTAAAAAGTAGGGGAAAAAACTTTGAAAAAAGTAGGAAAAGAGTTTAAAACTTAAAATAAACAGTAAAAAAATTAGTGGAAACAAGAGAGTAGGGAAAAATGTGGGACAAACAACAATTTGGAAAGAGTTTAGAAAAAAGATATTACTAAAAAAGTAAGAAAAGATTGATCGGAGGGAAGGGTAAGTGGAACAAAAAGTTAATTTGATTAATTATTAACTTGTTGCATACTATTAACTAATAATATGAATTTGTTAGATAAATTGAATAATTTTATAATGCAAAAGTTTCATTAAAGATTCAATACAAAATAAATAATTTAAATTAAATTTTAAAAAAGTAAAAATTGTTTTTCCAAATCTTTAATGTAGCGTAATTCACAAAGACCAAAATTCAAAGTAGTCACACAAAATATGGGAAGTCCCATAGTATTGTTATATGCCTCTGGTGAAAATGAGTTAAAAATTTTAAAATAATTCAACTATCTGCCAAGTTTAGAGAAAAAAAATATGGATAATATTAATTTTAAAATAAAACAAACATCCTGTATGTCGGTTAGGAATAATATTTTTAATGTGTCAAAAATTCCCCAATTTTGTTCATACCGCTTAGACTATCGGTTCTAATTTTAAGTGAAAAAAAAATTGTGATAATTTTCTTCTTTTTCCCTAAATGTTTCATTTCGTAAAAAAGCAGTTCTAAATTAAAGGATTTCGAGATCAAAACGAAATAAATAACTCATCTCAAAGGGATTTCGAATTCTTTTTTATAGGAAGTTGAAAGTGTTTATTAATTTGAAATTATAAAGATTTTTAGGAAAAAAATTACTGATTTTATTCGTGACGTGTAAGGCATTGACAACAAAAAGGAGACAGGGATGGACTATTAGGAAATAGAGATAGATACAGAAAATAATCATTTTTACATCGGCAGGCATGAAGTGAACTGAGACAAAATAAAATTCGGTCAGACGTTTAGGGGAAATAATATACAGGATTTTTATTGAGTTTTATAATTATTTTAAAATTTATTTTTATATTTAATTATCGTCTCTATTAATACTCATTTATTGATTTTTCCTTATACCAAAAATGAAAATTTATTAGTTGGAAATAAATCACTTTTTAATTATAATAATTGATGTAGGTAAAAAAATTGAGTACCATTTTATGTCCAACTTTTTTGGTAATATTTACCTTATAATAACATTTTTAAGTGAATCGGTTAACAAATATAGAAGGACAAAAAATTAATTGTGATTAAAAACATTAATTTAAAAATAAATTCTAATTTTTTAAACACTCACGATTTTTATATAACAAAAAATCAATTAAAACAATAAATTTATATAGTATTATAATGATTCAAACAAGGTGCTAACATAGATAATCCCTCTTACAAGTATTAAAAGGATAAACCGAAAGTTGGCGGTAACATTAATGCTTTATGGGGCGGTTTAGAACGTTGCTGAAACTTTTGAGTTTGCAACAGGTGACTAAAGATCTTAACGTTCTCCACAAAGTTTTAAAAGATACTTAAAGTTTAAAACCCCAATTTTGCGGCTGGAAACCATTAAGTAGATATTAGGAACGTATTAAAGAAACTAAAGTTAGCTTTTAAAATGATTGGATAAAAAGTTAGTTTTGAAATTTATATAAAATTATTATTTAAAAAACGTTTACTACGTCTTGTGTAATTATTGATAAAATGTTACAAACCTTAGTACAAATTTCTATAAATTAATAAAACACTGTAACTTTTGAACGAAAGCTCCGATCGAGTTCCGGTTTCACTTTACCTAGTTAGTTTGTCCAATGAAGAACCCTATTGAATTTGAGCAGGATCGGACTAGCCCTTCCGGTACCCAAAATACAAATTAAAGTTAAATTTTGATCGAAAGATCCGATCGAGTTCCGGTTTGCACTTTACCTAGTTAGTTTGTCCAATGAAGAATCCTATTGAATTTGAGGAGGATCGGACAGGCCTTTCCGGTACCCACCATATAAATTAAAGTGGCTTGCATGGAAAACCTATTTTCCAATTCAAATTTTTTAGAACATTTTCCACTTGACATCCTGTATAATATTCCCCTACATGTATGTGAAAAGTTTGGCCAGTATCGCACAAGTCATTCCGGTACCCGTCCCACAAAGATCCATAAAAATCAAGTTCTCACAAGGTATAAACTTTTTTACACTGCAAACTAAAAAAAAAATACGTCACATCATGTATAATCGTATTGTACATGTATTTGTGAAGTTTGGCCAGGATTGCACAAGTAGCCTAAGTAGCGCCAATGCTCGATGGACCGAAGTCCCGAAACGGTGCACCACCACCGTATGACCGTCTCTAGAATTTTGGTTTACTCTATTTTTTTTTATTAAATATCTATGTAGGCCACTGGATTTGTAAGCATGCAAAAGATTTTTCGCTAAAATTTTATAAAAACACGTTTGTGATTAAAAAAGATACAGAAAATTTAAAATTTTAATCTGTATTATGTTTTACGAAAATTTTAGATAAATTCTGAAAGCTGGCAACAATGCACATAATTAGTTTGTCATTTTGATAATAAAGATTTTTTTAAGATTTTTTTTTGCACGCTATAAATCAAATGGAGTATTCAGATTTTTAATAATAAAAAAACAATTACAATTTTGCATTCTCCACATCACTCAAAAATCGCTGAATAAATAAAGAATTTACAGGAGTGGTTCCAATTAAAATGGGTCACACTCTATATAAGTTACCAAAAGTATTAATTCAATAATATTTGTTTCGTAATTATTCCACCACAAAAAATGCGAAGAAAAAATTTTTTGACTTATTTTTTAAGGAAAATATATAAATGTTATTATTATATATTTTTTTTTAATTAATGAGTTCACAGAAAAAAGAAAATGGTTATTTTTTTAGTTTAGTCGCGAAATACATATTGTTGGAATATTTCGGCCAATATTTGTTTCCTAATGATTCCACCACAAAAAAACTGGATAAAAAACTGTTGAGCTATTTTATACGAAAAATATTAATAAAAAACATTTAAAAAATCCACTATTATTTGAAAAATTGAATCTACAGTATTATTTTTTTCTAAAATTAATGATTCTGTATCAAAAAGAAAATGGTTATTTTTGGATTTTAGTAGATACATTAAAGGAATATTTCTGCCAATATTTGTTTACTAATTATTCCTCCACAAAAATCTGGATAAAAATTCCGTTCTATTTTTTTACAGAAAATATTATTAAAAAACTAAAAAAATCGACATTTATTTAAACAAATAAATCTACTGTATTTTATTTTTTTTCTAAAATTAATGATTCCGCATCAAAAAGAAAATGGTTATTTTTGGATTTTAGTAGATACATTGAAGGAATATTTCTGCCAATATTTGTTTCCTAATTATTCCACCACAAATTATCTGGTAAGAAATCATATGACCTATTATTGTAATTAATAATAAAAAAAACAAGAAAAAATTGGCAATTGTACAAACAATTTATTCTGCTTTATCATAATTTTTTCTAAAATTAATGATTCCACAGTAAAAAAATGGTTATTTTTTATTTTGGTCGTTAAATATATACTGTTGGAATATTTCGGCCAATATTTATTTCCTAATTATTCCTCCACAAAAATCCGGATACAAATTCCGTTCTATTTTTTACGGAAAATCTTATTAAAAAACTAAAAAAATCGACATTTAGTGAAACAAATAAATCTACTGTATTATATTTTTCTTCTAAAATTAATGATTCTGCATCAAAAATAAAATGGTTATTTTTGGATTTTAGTAGATAAATATACATTGAAGGAATATTTCGGCCATTATTTGTTTCTTAATTATTCTACCACATATTATCCGGTAATTATTCTGCTTTATTATATTTTTTTCTATAATTAATGATTCCACAGCAAAAAAATGGTTATTATTTATTTTAGTCGTTAAATATATACTGTTGGAATATTTCGGCCAATATTTGTTTGCACCAAAAATAAAATGGTTATTTTTGGATTTCATATTGCTGGAATATTTCGGCCAATATTTGTTTCCTAATTATTCCTCCACAAAAATCTGGATAAAAACTCCGTTCTGTTTTTTACGGAAAATATTATTAAAAAACTAAAAAAAATCGACATTTATTTAAACAAATTATTCTACTGTGTTATATTTTTTTTCTAAAATTAATGATTCTTCATCAAAAAGAAAATATTTATTTTTTGGATTTTAGTAGCTAAATATAAATTGAAGGAATATTTCGGCCAATATTTTTTTCTTTATTATTTCACCACTGGTAAAAAATCATTTGACTTATTTTTATTATTAATAAAAAAAACAACAAAAGTAATGACTCTACATCAGAAATAAAATGGTTATTTTTATATTTTAGTCGCTAAATAGTTGGAATATTCAGGTCAATATTTGTTTCCTAATTATTTCACCACAAAAATCTAGCTAAAAAAATCGGCAATTGTTTAAAAAATGTATTCTACTTTATTATATTTTTTTCTAAAATGAATGATTCCACCGAAAAAAATGGTTATTTTTTGTTTTATTCGTTAAATATATACTGTTGGAATATTTCGGCCAATATTTGTATCCTAATTATTCCTCCACAAAAATCTGAATAAAAAATCCGTTGATCTATTTTTTACGGATAATATTAAAAAAAAAACTACACAAACAATTTAATCTACTTTATTATTTTTTTTATTTGTTTACTCCTCCACTAAAATCTGGATAAAAAATCGGTTGATCTAATTTTTATGTAAAATATTTAAAAAAAAAAACTAAAAAATCTAAAAAAAAATTTTAAAACTACTTTATTATATTTTTTTCCCAAAAATTCATGATTGCATGGCAAAAATAATAATATAATATACATTGTTGGAATATTTCGGCCAATATTTGTTTCCTAATTATTCCACCACAATAAATCTGGAAAAAAATGTTTTGACCTATTTTATACGGAGAAAAATCAAAGGCTTTCTTATGATATATATATTTTCTTCGAGTTTGCTTTTTTGCTTGTTTAATTTGTTTGTTTTTTTGTTTGTTTGTTTGTAACAGTTGTAGCGCTTTGTGTGGTTGATAAAAAAATTTAAAAAGTATGTTCGATATAGTGTCTACATGTGCAGGAAACCAATTTTGAGTGTTAAATACAAGGTGGCCACTCCAAGATGTCGGACGAGATTTATAATTATACACAGAATTTATTCAAAATTGGTATGTGAGGGTTTTTGGAGTGGAAGTTTTTGATTTTTTGGTCAAAATTAAAAAAATCAAGATGGCGACTCCAAGATGGCGGACGAGATTTATGATTATAGACCGATTTTATTCAAAATGGGTATGAGGGGATTTTTGGGCTCCGAGATTTTGAATTTTTTGTCAAAATTAATAAAATCAAGATGGCGACTCCAAGATTGCGGACAATATTTTTGATTATTTACCAATTCTATTCAAAATTGGTATGTGGGGGTTTACGGGGTTGGACATTATGATTTTATTATTAAAATTAATAAAATCAAGATGGCGACTCCAACATGGCGGACAATATTTATGATTATCGACCGATTATATTCATGATTGGTATGTGGGGGTTTTTGGGGTCGGAGAAAATGATTTTTTTGTCAAAATTAATAAAATCAAGCTGGCGAACGATATTTATGATTATTTACCGAGTTTATTCGTAATTGGTACGTGGGGGTGTTTGGGGTTGGACATTGTGAATTTTCTTTCAAAATTAATAAATTATATTACAAAATTGTTGAAAAAATTTGAAACTATTAAAAGTTTCTTCGTTATGTATCTAGATGTGTAGGAAACCAATTTTCAATTTTTTTGGAGCTAGTTATTAAATAAAGTACAGTACACCACGCAAAAATATAATTAGATATTTATTATCTTATTATTTATATCTAAGAAAACAATTTTTTTACTTTAGCTGCGATTTACAGATTTAATAATTAAGCCTTTTAAGCGAAACTATGTCGAATGCCTTAGCCACATCCGGGATATAAATTGCTACATTGCTACGCGTAGTGGTTAAAAACTATTTTAAATGTATATACTGTAATAAATTCTTGCACCCTTTATTTTTTTTTGTAAATTACAATGTACAGGGTGTCCCAAATTGGTGTGTTTTGCAGGGTATCTCGTAAACTAGAAGAGATAGAAAAAAAGCAGTTAAGATGTTATGACTTCCTTTTTTATGAAAGTAACGATAGTCTAATTAAATCTTTAGTAGCTCTCTGCATTTGGAAGATACAGGGCGATTATTGAAAACTGTCGAAAACTACTAGGTTCTATAACTTCTTAATTATGAAAAATATAAAACAACTTTATAAAAACTTTTGATAGATATAATATTAAAGAGTTCAGTGGCGTACAGAATTTTTTTTTAGGGGGTCTCACTAAGGAAATATAATGCAAACTTATATTTTTTTTTAATGGGACACCATGTATATTTTGACGTTTTTTATTTCCTTTTTTAATTCTCATTCACCTAATATAACATATTATATATTTATTTTCAGTGGTTGGAGCTACAATGCAAATAAACCATTTATCGATGTTGATAGACCCTTAAAAAATTGAACGAAATCTAACATTTTATTATAAGGATATTAATATGTGACAATTTTATTTATCAAAATTATAATTAACAAAAAAAAATCAGATTAAAAAAATAAAAACAGTAAACTTATGAAACAACAATAAACATTGTAACAACTAATCTGCCTATACCTATTTTAATGTGAAAATGTCCGATAAGGCCTAAATTTATATTTATTTAAAATTCTTGCTTCAGTAGTTTTTGGAATACCTATTTCATTTTCAATTCTTTTGTATGGTTGCCTTCTTTCTGGATATCGTTGAAAATATAATTCATACGCATCACTAACATTCTTTTGACATTCAATATATGCCACATGCATATCGTGTTTTTCATAATTTAAAAAATTCATGTTTAAAGTTGTTGACAAGACTACACGTCGCAAAATTAATTCTCATAGGTAACAAAGGTTTTGTTTTATTTTCCATGGAAACCAAAACCTACTTGATGATCTGGACATTCTTATAAGATATTAATAATCACGTCAATTCAGGTAAACAAAGTAAAGTAAATATATAATATGTCATATCAGGCGACTGAGAATTAAAAAACGAAACAAAAAACCCCAAAATATACAGGTCTCATTTAAAAAAATATAAGTTTGCATTATATTTCCTTAGTGGGACCCTCTAAAAAAATTATTGTGCACCACTGAACTCTTAAATATTATATCTAACAAAAGTTTTTATAACATTTTTTTATATTTTTCATAATTAAGAAGTTATAGAACCTAGTAATTTTCGACAGTTTTCAATAAACGCCCTGTATCATCCAAATGCAGGGAGCTACTAAAGATTTAATTAAGCTATCGTTACTTTAACAAAAAAAGAAGTAATGACCCAAAAATTTGGGACACCCTGTACAGTGGAGTGCATAATTGAATTATCTCGTAATTTGAAATACATGATTAAAAACTTACAAATTTTTTGCCTTTATTGCTCTATCTTTTTTGAGATAAAAATTACAATTGATTCTTTTTATATTTTGTATCTTTTACATTGTCAAATTGTACTTATATTTTATAAAAAATAATTTACCTTTTCAATTACGTTTCATGGAAATCAAATAGTGTGAATGAAAATATTTCTTTTCAAGTACCTTTTCTGAAAAGTCATTCCTGAAAAAAGAGAAAATTGAACGACATTCGTATAAAATTCGACAGAGACGTTTAATATTCCGTACAAGTACAATTTCATTTTCTCGCGATGACTGTTGCTGTCATTCAACGAAGATGAACTAGGGAATGTTCTCGCATCCAAAAGACGCCTTCTATCCAATTAATTTCAGAGAAATTTCGCCCTTCCATAGCAGTTCCTTACTAAACGCATTCGCTCCCCTAAGGAGCCAAGAAAACTGTTATTTTGCCGAATTAACCATCGGCTGTAAGAAGTGCCCTTTAGACTTTGGGATGCGTGCTGTTTAAGTTATTATATTGTCCTTGTTGGATTAAGAAGGAAAGATGTTCTGAGAAACGGGGGAATTTTATTTCACTTAACTCGCTAATTGTTTTGTTTCCCCACTGCTAATGTGGTGTTATAAATAGTCGAAAAGGGGAAGCCGATCCGGGTTAATTGCGCCTAAATAAGTTAATTGTGAAACTTGTTAGATGCTTTAGCAGAGCTTTAGACATTGAGTTATGAATGGATTCTTGAAAATTTCCAAATTTATTTCAATACAAAAATATAGTTAAATAATAATAATTTGATGTTTCAAAATTATTTTTAATGTAATTTCAGATTTTAAAAAATATAACTTTGAGAAAATTTCCTACTTATAATAAAAAATTATTTCTATATCTTAAACAGTTTTGTGACATTTTTTATCTACATTTTCAAAATATTATAAAATATGCTTTACGCGGAATAACTTGATAATTGAATTCGTACAAACAAAATTGCCATATTGCATTAAAAATTCAACCCAGAGATCCAACTAGAAATAAAAAAAAATACGTAATAATAAAACTGCTGAAACGGCGATGAAATTTCACATTCCAAAGTGGATAACGCATAGCAGCAAAAGTAAAATTACAAAGTAAAAAAGCGAGTGCGACTGTGACCCTACCGCTGATATTCCTAATGAAATTGTTTGCTTTGGCGCCCTAAAACGGTCTCTTTATTTGATTCATGTTCATATTCAAATTGTTTTACCGTGTTAGGCTGTATTAACTGTATTAAAACGTTTTATTTTTACGGCTTTCTCTTTTTTTTGCCGGAAAATTGTCGTAATTATTTTTTTTTTTAGTCTTAGCGATATTACACTGCTGGCCGGACCCAGCGGCCGAAGCGTCACGGTCAGTTTCAATAAACTTTAAAAAGGAATAATTAGAATTTGAAAATGTATGTACGCCACTGAAGTTAACATAGGTCGCGTTTATCTCGACCTGAATAAGACATAAAAGGGTCCTCAGCCTACAGTTTTCGTTTAAGATTTCGAAACTTTGCTTATGATACTATAATTTATAGAATTTGTAATTAGAGGAATCAAAAAAACCTCAGTATTAATTTCATGAATACGAAAAATATTTCATATACCCACTTGTTATCATTTTCCTTGACTTTTCTGAGGTGTCAGAATCGTAAAATGCACAAAAATCCTGCCGGGAGGTAAACACTATAAAACTCGAACGAAAGCTACGATCGAGTTCCGCTTTTCACTTTTACTGGTTAGTTATCTCCAAGTTCAAATTTTTAGATCTTTTTCCACGTTGCATCATGTATAATATTTATCCTAATTATACGTAGGAAGTTTAGCCAGGATCGTAGTAGCCAATCCGGTAATCCGATGGATCGAAGTCCCGTAATGATGCAGAATCGTTTAAGCGCCCCTAGAATTTTTTATGATTTTTTCAGTTTTTTTAAATTTTTTAAAATATTTTTCAAATTTTTTAAAATATTTTTATATATTTTTAATTTTTTAAATTTTCATAATCTTTAAAAACTTTCTGCTTTTTTAAATATTTTCCTTTTTTAAATTTCCGATTTTTTTATTTTTATGATTCTTTAATTTATTCTGATCATTACTGATTTTTCCACATTTTTTCTGTGTTTTGCAGCATCTTTAGGCGTCCCTAGAATCTTTTATGAATTTTTCAGTTTTTTTTTTTTTAATTTTTTTTCTATATTTTCTCCGAATTTTCAATTTTTTTGTTTTAATTTTTTTAAATTTTTTTAAATATTTTTAATTTTTGTCTTATTTAAATTTCTGATTTTTTAATTTTTTTATGATTCTTTAATTTATTCTGATCTTTACTGATCATTCCACATTTTTTCTGATTTTTTACAGAATCGTTAAGCGTCCCTAGAATTTTTTATGATTTTTTCAGTTTTTTTTAAATTTATTTTTTATATTTTGTCTGATTTTTCAATTTTTTTTTAAATTTTAATTTTTTTAAATTTTTAAATTTTCATAATCTTTAACGACTTTGTTTTTTTTAAATTTTGTCCTTTTTAAATTTCTGATTTTTTTATTTTTTTGTTTTATGATTTTTTAATTAATTTTTTCAGTTTTTTTTATTTTTAATCTAATTTTTCTCCGATTTTTCATTTTTTTTTTTTTTTTTTTTTTTTTTTTTTTTTTTTTTTTTTTTTTTTTTTTTTTTTTTTTTTTTTTTTTTTTTTTTTTTTTTTTTGTCTTATTTAAATTTCATATTTTTAATTTTTTTTGTTTTATGATTCTTTAATTTATTCTGATCTTTACCGATTTTTCCACATTGTTTCTGATTTTTGTAATCCTTCTCCAATTTTTTTTTCCTATTTTTTCAATTTTTCTTCTCTATTTTTTTGTAATTGTCAAATATTTTTATAATTTTGAAAAGATTTCAGTTTGTTTACATTTTTAATTTTTTAAATTAATGATTTTTTAATTTATTCTCACGTTACTGATTTTTCTACATGTTTCTGCTTTTTCAAATTATTTTTTATTTTTCTCTGATTTTTCCCATTTTTTATTTTTTTTAAATTTATAATTTTTTAAATGTTTTATTTATTTATTTTTTAATTTATTCTGATCTTTACGGATTTTTCCACATTTTTCTGCTTTTTGAAATTCTTATTATTACTTTTGTTTCTTTTTCTTTTCAAATTTTTTCCCATATTTAATTATTTTCTTATATTTTTTTGGTTTTCTTTATTTTATTTATCTAATGCTTAAAATTTTAATTACGATATTTTCTGAAATTTTATTTTTTAATTCGATTTCTGAAGTTTCAGGAAGATTTCTCCGGTTTTTTGTTTTTTTTTTTAGTTTTTTTATTAATTTTAATTTTTTTTGGGGCATTTAAATCTATACATATTTTTTATTTTTTTTATTTTTAATGTTTTTATATTCATTTTTCTTATTTTTTTTCTTCCAATTTTTATTCAGATTATTTTTAATTTTTTTCTATTTTTCTGATTTATTACTGATTTTTTTTAATCTTTAAATATATATTTTTTCTTTTTACATTTTTCAGATTTTTAATGTTTTTTATATTATTTATTTTTATTTTTCTTATTTTTTTGTCATTTTCACATTTATTTTTTCCTTCGCTTTTTTTCATTTTTCCAAATTTTTCTGATTTTTCTAATTTTAATTGAGTTTTACAAATTCTCTCAATGTTTATTTAGATTATTTTTAATTTTTATTTTATTTTTCTGATTTATTACTGATTTTTTTATTCTATCAATTTTTTTTTCCTTTTACATTTTTCAGATTTTTTATGTTTTTTATATTTTTTATTTTTATTTTTCTTATTTTTTTGTCATTATCACATGTATTTCTTCCTTCGCCTTTTTTTATTTTTCAAAAATTTTCTGATTTTTCTAATTTTTATTGAGTTTTACAAATTCTAATTTTTATTTAGATTATTTTTAATTTTTATTTTATTTTTCTGATTTATTACTGATTTATATATTTTCTTTTACATTTTTCAGATTTTTGATTTTTTTTATATTATTTATTTTTATTTTTCTTATTTTTTTGTCATTTTCACATTTATTTTTCCTTCCTTTTTATTTTTCAAAATTTTTCTGTTTTTTCTAATTTCTTTTTATCTATTATTGAATTTTACACATTTTTCTGATTTTTATTAGGATTATTTTTAAACTTTTATTCATGTTTCTGATTTATTACTGATTTTTTAAGTCATTTAAAAATAATTTTTTTCTTTTTACATTTTTCAGATTTTTGATGTTTATTATTTTGATTTTCCTATTTTTTTTGTCATTTTGATATTTATTTATTATTTCATTTTTTTTTCCAAAATTTTTCTGATTTTTCTAATGTCTTTAATTTTTGTTGAGTTTTATACATATTTTTTAAATTTTTATTTGGTTTATTGTTCATTTTTATTTATTCTTTTACTGCTTTTATTAATCTTTCAATATATTTTTTATCTTTTTACATTTTTCAGATTTTTGATGTTTTTATATTTTTTATTTTCATTTTCCTTATATTTTTGTCAATTTCACATTTATTTTTTTTTTTCGTTTTTTTTTTTATTTTTCCAAATTTTTCTGATTTTTATAATTCTTTTACATTTTTTATTGACTTCTACACATTTTTCTAATTATATTCGTATTATTTTCAAATTTTATATTATATTTCCGATTTATTACCGACTTTTTCAATCTTTCAATGTATTTTTTTATCTTTTTATATTTTTTAGATTTTTGACCTTTTCACATTTTTTACTTTCATTTTTTTATATTTTTTCATTTTTACATTTATTTTTGTATTTTTCCGAATTTTTCTTATTTTTTTAAATTTTCATAGTATTTTTTTTTGAACTTTCCACATATTTCTAATTTTTATTTAGTTTATTTTTAATTTTTATTTAATTTTATTATTGATTCTTTTAATCTTTTCATATTGTTTTTGATTTTTTTACATTTTTCAGAGTTTTGATTATTTTCATATTTTATGATTTTAATTTTTGTTTTAAAAAAGGAGTATAACTTTCGTGTAGGCGAAAAAAAGTTTACTTTATCACTTTTCTCAATGTTTCCGAGTAGCTCAGAGTCCGAAAATGCAAAAAAATCCTGTCCGGACTTCTGGATATAAACGCTATAACTTTCAAAACGAAAGTTTCGATTTCCACTTTACTATTTAGTTTGGACTGTTACTCTAGACTGTAAAATAAGTTAACAAATTAAACTTAAAAAAATGAATAAACTTGAATTCTTTGAACGACGCCTTTCTCGATGAAAACAATGAATCCTTGTTTCAAGATAACAGAACGAGTACTGAACGACCGAAAGTTTTTCAAATAACACTCCCATGAAGTTTTCTATCTGATCCTTCAAGAAAAAGTTCCGAAGTAATATCAATGAACTTTATAAAAGGAAATGTAATGAAAAGAAGTGGAACTTTCCATGGTTCGTTTTAATAAACCAAAGACATTTTTTTGCGAAAGTTAGTCAGATTTCGAATAATTTAGAAGTTTAACGAAAAGAAACTCGACACTATAGCAGCTAGTTAATGGTTTTTTATTTTTCTCTCTTTACTTTTGATTCAATCTCGTTAGGAGAGTTTGCCGTTGTAATTATTTAAAATTGATATAAAGGAAGAACAAGAAATGATATAAATAATCAGCTAATATTTTAAAGTAGATATTGCACATTATCCCGTAGGCACCAGATGTGGCACGTGACCGGAATTGCACATTTGTATTCCTATTATCCCATTAACGTGACAAATATATTGAAAAAATAATTAAAAAAATTGTATTCGGTAAAGATTAAATTATTTATTCTTTTAACACGAACCAATGCGTACCTCTATGAATACTAATCAGACTATATTGTAATGATTTACTATTATCAAATCTCAAATTTGGGTTGGGTTCTATGAAAAAAAATCGGCTGTGTCACCCCAGAACTTTCCCGGCTCGACCGTAGAGAATAGGATTATTTTAATTACAAAATACTGAGCATTACATTAATTTGTGGAACACATTACAAATAGCGAGCCAATGGTGATTGATATTTCAATGTTGATAATGACATAAGCTGCGCATGCGCACATTGTATATTACACTGCTACAATTATTATCTCCTAAAATCATGCGTGAAAACTATTGGGAATTCGGGAAAAAAATTTCATAAAATAGTTGTAGGGAATTTTATGCTTTACAACTTTGCACTGAAATATTTTGCACTAAAGAGCATAATTTACCTCCGATTTTAAAAAAATGGAAAATCCTAAATGTATATTTTTCTCGCCATCTAGCGGCGAAACTATGAGGAACTCGATAAAAAGTGAAAGACAAAAGAAAATCAAGAAAAACTAGAGAAAACATACATGCACATTTGTTACGCGCCCTCTAGTGGCGCAAATATTGGAAATTCTGGAAAAAGCTTAAGACAAAAGTTGTTGGGAATTTTATGCTCTAGAACTTTGTATTACATCATTTTGCACTAAAATGTATTGTTTATCCTTAAAATTTAAAAAAAGTAAAAAATTGTTACATGTGTATTTAATCAATGTCGGTCTTGAGGACCTTCTACTATACCAATTTAAACCAAAATCTAATGGTCGCATTCTAGGCACACACCGACCCTCCATACCCAATTTCAGCTTGATTGGTCAAACGGTTCGGTAGTTATCGTGGAAGATTACACACAGACACACAGACAGACTATACGCTGGAAGTGGTTTCAATCTTCTTGGGGGACCTCAAAATGGATATTTCCATCGATATCTCAATTTTTTTTTTGCTCGTTCACCTTACTTTCCCTTTGATGGGTCCGGAAAAGTAAAATTAAAAAAATAATAAACATTACATAAATATCCTGTCGATTTTCTATTCCTGTGTGACTCCAATACAAATTTATCTCTCACTCTCTCTCTCTCTATCTAGTCTAGATACTTTCTTTCTTCTACAAATGGTCCTAATCATCTCAGGTGGATATTTCCATCTTTATCTCGAAAATTTTTTTTAGCTCGTTCACTATCCTTTCCCTTTTCAGAGGTGGGTCGGGAAAGTAATAGAGAAAAACAGGAAAAAATTGAGAAAAATAGAAAAAATATTACGTAATAGGAAAATTAGTAAAAAAAAGTTAAAAGTAGGAAAACAGGAAAAATTTATTAATTAAAATAAGAAAAAACATTACTAAAAATTAGAAAAAATAGGAAAAATTAGGTTATAATTTGGAAAAATAAGAAAAACCGGGAAAAATATATGGAAAATAAGGAAATTAGAGAATGGGGAAAAATGTGGGAAATAGTTAAAAATAAGGAAATCGTAGGGAAAATATGGAAAAATGAGAAAAATTAGCAAAATAAGACAAAATATGGCAAAATAAGTACAACTAGGTGCAAATAGTGAAAAATAAGGAAAAACAAAGAAAACAGCCAAAACTAATAAAAAACAGGAAAAAACAGAACGATTTAGAAAAAATATGAAAATATGGCAAAACAGTGAGAAATAGCGAAATTAGAGAATAAATATGGGAAAATAGTGAAAAATAGAAAAACATAGGGAAGAATAAGGAAAAAATGGCAAAAATAGAAAAACATAGGGGAGAATAAGGAAAAAATGGCAAATAAAAAATAATACGCATAAATGGGGAAAACAGGAAATTAAAACATGAAAAATATGGAGAATTACAAAAAATAGGGAAAAATATGGAAAAGGGAAAAATGAAGAAATAGGGAAAAATAATTACAAATAGAATAAAATAATGGAAACAGGAAAAAATAGAAAGACACTGGAAAAATGGGATACAATAGCAAAAAATTGATAGGGGAAAATAGGACAATATCTGAAAAATATGGAAAAATAGTGGAAAAATAAGGAAATAGGTAAAAATAGTGAATAATAGGGATCAAAACGGCAAATAGGGGAACACAGGAAAAAATAAGGAAAAATAAAAAAATATGAAGAAATAGAAGAAAATTTGGAAAATTTTTAAAAATAGGGAAACAGAAGGAAAAATAGGAAAAAATGAAAAAAATAGGGAAAAACAAGTACAAATAGGGAAAAATAAAAAACAGGAAAAACTAATGGCAAACAAGAAAAAATAGAAAGATATAAGAAAAAACAGAGAAAGTAGTGAAGAATATGAAAAAACAAATGGAGAAAAATGGGAAAAAATAGGAACAAATGGGACAAAATTGTGAAACAGAGAAATTTGGGAAATACAGTCAAAAAAAGGAAAAAATAGAGAAAACAAAGAAAAAGTGTGAAAAATTAAGAAACAAGAAAGAATATTAATAGGACAATTGGTGAAAAACAGAGAAAAATAGGAAAAATTGGGGTACAAATTGGACAAATAAGACAACAAAGGAAAAAATATGGAAAAATGGGGAAGTTACAGAATAGGTAAAAACGGGGAAAATAGTTCAAAATAGGGAAACTGCAGGGAAAATATGGAAAAATAGTGGAAAAATAAGGAAATAGGTAAAAATAGTGAATAATAGGGATCAAAACGGCAAATAGGGGAACACAGGAAAAAATAAGGAAAAATAAAAAAATATGAAGAAATAGAAGAAAATTTGGAAAATATTTAAAAATAGGGAAACAGAAGGAAAAATAGGAAAAAATGAGACGAATAGGGAAAAACAAGTACAAATAAGGACAAATAGGGAAAAATAAAGAAAACTGGAAAAACTAATGGAAAACAAGAAAAAATAGAAAGATATAGGAAAAAATAGAGAAAGTAGTGAAGAATTTGAAAAAACAAATGGAGAAAAATGGGAAAAAATAGCAACAAATGGGACAAAATTGTGAAACAGAGAAATTTGGGAAATACAGTGAAAAAAGGGAAAAGAGGGAAAAATAGAGAAAAACAAAGAAAAAGTGTGAAAAATTGAGAAACAAGAAAAAATATTAATAGGACAATTGGTGAAAAACAGAGAAAAATAGGAAAAATTGGGGTACAATTTGGACAAATAAGACAACAAAGGAAAAAATATGGAAAAATAGGGAAATTACAGAATAGGTAAAAACGGGGAAAATAGTTCAAAATAGGGAAACAGTAGGGAAAATATGGAAAAATAGGCAAAATTAACTAAATAGGACAAAATATGGCAAATAGTGAAAAATATGGAAAAATAAAGAAAATAGCAAAAACAAAAAAAAAATTGAACGATTTGGAAAAAATAGGAAAATATAGCAAAATGGTAAGTAAAGAAATTAGACAAAAAAAGAGAAAATAGGGGAAAATTGGGAAATTACAGAATAAATATGCGAAAATAGTGAAAAATAGAAAAATATAAGGGACTAATTTTAAATGGTAAATAAAAAATAATAGGCATAAATGGGAAAAAAACAGGAAATGAAAACATGAAAAATTTGAAGAATTAGAAATAATATGGACAATTAGGGAAAAATGGCGAAAATAGGAAAAAATAAGTACAAATAGAATAAAATAATGGAAAACAGGAAAAAAAGTAAGAAATAGTAAAAATGGGGAACAATAGCAAAAAATAGAGATAATAGAGGAAAAATAGGACAATTTCTAAAAAGTAGGGCAAAATATAAAAAAATATGGAAAAATTAGAAAAAGATAGATAAAATTAGAAAAAGATAGATAAAATAAGAAAATTAGAGATAAATATAGAAAAATATGGAAATATATGGGAAAATAGCGAAAAATAGAGGACAAGAGTAAAAATAGGACACAGATAGATAATAGGGACAAATAGGGAAAAACAGGAAAGAATAATAAAAAACAGGAAAAATAGAAAGAAATAAGAAAAAGCAAACAAAGCTCGGTCGACCAGGTACTCTTAAAGGGACTCCGTAGCAAAGTAGAATATAAAGGCACCAAACATCAAAGCCAAATAAACTGGTACTAAATTGTTATAAATTGTATTTTCTTTTAAAAATAATTTTTGATATAAAATTTTCGTACCGAATCACCCGCGGTCTTGAAATATTTTCAATAATTTTTTTCTCGGTTTCGAATTTTTTTAAGAAAATTCGCATCTCGAAAAATTTTCGGAAATTATCCAAGCCTACGGAGATTCTTTTTTTTATTTTCCAACCAGTTTAACAAGATATTTAATTGGTGATTTAATAAAATTTTCTTGAAAATAATCACTGTAATTTCAGAGCTTTAAAAATAATATAAAAAAAATAAAATGATTCTTTTATTTTAAAGTGTGTGGTTATATCCGATAATAGAAATGAAATAGTGCAATTAATTCATCAAGCCCTTTTCTCTTAAGCGATGAATAAATTTCTGAATTCAATTTTCCACTTGGGCAAGTTCAATTAGCTCCACAATAAAAATCCAAATTAGTAAATTGCGGTGGTTAGTGGAAGCTGAAGATTTATTAGTCGCGTATACATACGCTGAATGATCAATATTTATTAAGTGGATAAATTGCAGGTACTCGGGAATTAAATAAATAAAATAAATAGTAGTGCAAGAAAAAAATATATAATTAAATTTGTACAGAGAAAAAAATATTTTATCCGATAAAATTTAAATTAGAAGTAAATATTCCATTTATGATATAAAATGAAAAGTGTGAAGAACAGGAATATACGAAAATGTATTTTTAGATACACACAAATGTATTTTTCACTATGAAAGGATTTCAGGATTTTTCAGGATTTTTCAGGGTTTTTCAAGGACTTGATTAGGAATTTTCTAGACTTTTCTGGAATTTTTGAGAATTTTTTAAGAATTTTTCAAGGACCTTTAATAAATTAGCACAGAATTTTCAATGATTTTTACATATTTTCCATCGATTTTCAAGGAAGTTCAAGGATTTCAGGATTTTTAAGGATTTTTCAACGAATTTTTAAAACAAATATTTTCAAATACTTTCAAGGATTTTTCAAAGATTTTTCAACGATTCTCAATGATTTTCGTAAATTTTTTAACCAAGTTTAAGAGTTTTATATAAATTGCCAGGACTCTTCTAGGACTTTTCTGGAATATTTGAGGATTTTTTTAAGATTATTCAAGGAACTTTAAAAAAATAAGATTTTTAGCAAATAATTTTAAATGATTGTTACATATTTTCCATGGATTTTCAAGGAAGTTCAAGGATTTCTGAATTTTTAAGGAATTTAAAAACAATATTTTCAAATACTTTCAAGGATTTTTCAACGATTCTCAATGATTTTCATAATTTTTTTAACCATGTTTAAAAGTTTTGTATAAATTGCCAAGACTTTTCTAGGACTTTTCTGGAATCTTTGAAATTTTTTTAAGAATTGTTCATAGACCTATAACAAATTAGCATTTTTTAAGGATTTTTAGCACAGAATTTTCAATTATTTTTACAAATTTTCCATCGATTTTCAATTAAGTTCAAGGATTTCAGGATTTTTAAGGATTTTTCAATGATTTTCATAATTTTTTTAACTATGTTTAAAGGTTTTATATAAATAGCCATTAATTTACTAGAATTTTCTGGAATTTTTGAGAATTTTTTAAGAATTGTTCAAGGACCTTTAAAAAATTAGCATTTTTTAAGGATTTTTAGCACAGAATTTTCAATGATTTTTACAAATTTTCCATCGATTTTCAAGGAAGTTCAAGGATTTCAGGATTTTTAAGGATTTTTCAAGGAATTTAAAAAAAAATATTTTCAAATACTTTCAAGGATTTTTCAAAGATTTTCAATGATTTTCATAATTTTTTTAACAATGTTTAAAAGTTTTATATAAATTGCCAAGACTTTTCTAGGACTTTTCTGGAATTATTGAGGATTTTTTAAGGATTGTTCAAGTACCTTTAAAAAAATAGGATTTTTTAGCAAAGAATTTTAAATGATTTTTACATATTTTGCATGGATTTAAGGAAGTTCAAGGAATTCAGGATTTAAGGGTTTTTATAGGAATTAAAAAAAAAATATTTTCAAATACTTTCAAGGACTTTTCAAAGATTTTTCAACGATTCTCAATGATTTTCATAATTGTTTTAACCATGCTTAAAAGTTTTATATAAATTGCAAAGACTTTTCTAGGACTTTTCTGGAATTTTTGAAATTTTTTTAAGAATTGTTCATAGACCTTTAAAAAATTAGCATTTTTTATGGATTTTTAGCACAAAATTTTTAACGATTTTACATATTTTTCATCGATTTTCAAGAAGGTTCAAGGATTTCAAAATTTTTAAGGATTTTTTTAGGAATGTAAACAAAAATATTTTCAAATACTTTCAAGGATTTTTGAAAGATTTATCAACGATTCTCAATGAATATCATACTTTTTTTAACTCTGTTTTATATAAATATCCATTAATTTTCTAGACTTTTCTGGAATTTTTAAGAATTTTTTAAGAATTATTCAAGGACCTTTAAAAAATCAGCATTTTTTAAGGATTTTTAGCAAACGGTTTTTAAATATTTTCCATGGATTTTCAAGGAAGTTCCAGGATTTCAGGATTCTTAAAGGTTCTTCAATGAATTGTTAAAAAAGTTATTTTCAAATACTTTCAAGGATTTTTCAAAGATTTTTCAACGATTTTCAATAATTCTTTTAACCATGTTTAAACTTTCAAGGACTTTTCTGAAATTTTTGAGGTTTTTTTAGAGATTTTTCAAGGACCTTTAAAAAAATATAAATTTTTAAGGATTTTTAGCTAAGAATTTTTAATGATTTTTACATATTTTCCATGGATTTTTAAGGAATTTTTATTAAAAATATTTTCAAATACTTTCAAGGATTTTTCAAAGATTTTTCAACGATTTTCAATGATTTTCATAATTTTTTTAACTATGTTTAAAGGTTTTTTATAAATTGCCAGTACTTTTCTAGGACTTATCTGGAATTTTTGAGGATTTTTTAAGGATTTTTCAAGGATTTTTCAAGGACCTTTTGGCAAAAAAAGTTTTCAATGATTTTTACATATTTTCCATGGATTTTCAAAGAAGTTCAAGGATTTCTGGATTTTTAAGGGATTTTCAAGAAATTTAAAAAAAAACCGTTTTCAAATACTTTCAAGGATTTTTCAAAGATTTTTCAACGGTTTTCAATGATTTTAATATTTTTTTTAACTATGTTTAAAGTTTTATATAAATGGCCAAGTATTTTCTAGGACTTTTCTGGAATATTTGAGGATTTTTTTAAGATTGTTCAAGGACCTTTGAAAAAATAGGATTTTAAGCAAAGAATTTTAAATAATTTTTACATATTTTCCATGGATTTTCAAGGAAGTTCAAGGATTTCAGGATTCTTAAAGGTTCTTCAAGAAATTGTAAAAAAAATATTTTCAAATAATTTCAAGGATTTTTCAAAAATTTTTCATCGATTCTCAATGATTTCAAAGAATTGTCAAGCTTTTTATGCGAAAATTTGTTAAGAAGGATTTTTGGATTTTTTAAGGATTATTATATAGACTTAAAACAAATAGGATTTCTCATCGATTTTTGGTAACGAATTTTCAGTAATTTTTACGGATTTTCCATGAATTTTCAAGGAATTAAGGGTTTTCTTTTGCTTTTCTTTGTGATTTTTTAAGAAATTTTCAATATTTTTTTAAGGACCTTTTTGATTATTTTTTAGTATTTTTATTGATCATTTAAGAATTTTTTAGATCTTACAAGATTTTTTTTGTAAAATTCAAGATTATATTAAGGGTTTCTTCAATGAGTTCTTTAAAAATTATTTTCAAATACTTTCAATAATTTCAAAGATTTTTTTATGTATTTTCAAATATATAACACAACATTTCGACAATTTTTGATCATATTATTTAAAAGGGAATAAAAGGATTTTTCGAAGATTTTCATAAATATTTTAATGAATTGATAAGAGTTTTCTAGGACTTTTTAAGAAGTTTTAAAGGATTTGGATTTTCCAAGGATTTTTAACAAAGAATTTTCAATAATTTTTATATATTTTCCATGGATTTTCAAGGAAGTTTCAAGGATTTTCCTATCCTTTTTTTTAGGATGTTTCAAGAAGTTTTCAATATTTTTTTTAGAATATTTTTGATTATTTTTTGGTATCAGTTGGTATTTTTATGGATACCTACGGAAAAATAGAGAAAATAAGAAAAAACATTGAAAATAGGGTAAGATAAGGAAAAACATGGAAAAACAGAAAAAAATAGAAAAAAAACAGGAAGAATTAGAGAAGAATAGGGATAAATAGGGAAAAATAAGAATAGATGAGCGAAAAATATAGAAAAAGGATTTTAGCAAAAATTAGGAAAAATAAAGCGATTTAGGAAAAAATAAGGAAAAATAGAGAAAAATAAAGAAAAACCGGGAAAAAAATAAAGAATTAGGGAAAATAAGGAAAAATAGGGAACATGGAAAAAATTAATGAAAAACGGAGAAAAATAGGAAAAAAAACCAGAAAAATGCAAATGGTGAAAAATAGGGAGTAATAGGGGAAAATATAAAAAAAGGAAAAACTAAAAGCTCGGCCGTCCAGGTACTAATCTTGAAGAGGCTCCGTATTCAGCTAATATACATTTGTAATAATTAATTTTATCAATTCTGTTTATGCAATTTTAATTATCTTTATAAGATTTTTATATAACAACGTTAATTTCCTTTTGTAAAAGTAACTAAACATGATTTTGCTTTACGCAATTAATATAAGTCACATTTCGAATATATAGTTATTTGTCCTGTCAAAATCGACCTAATAATAACTGAGATAGACGTTAGTGTTCTTTTGACAAAGCTACTGCGCAATATTTATTCTACGTCACCTGTCAATTTTTTTTTTCATTAAAACCTGGCGTCTGGTCAATACTAACGGAGATAGATGCCAGTGACTTTTTAGGTAAGTAACTTTTTTTTTATTTTATAGTTTGACTAATTTTCCAAAAGAATTCAAAGTAATTTTCCATTATTGTGCATTTAAAATAGGAATTATTTATATAATCTTGGTATAAATAAATTGTTTTATATAAACTTTACTAATTATATAGGAAATCAATACTACAACGTATGAGTCACCCTTGTAAAAACCAGTTTCTTCAATTTATATGAGCCTAGAATTAAATACTCATTTGTATAGTAAATGATTCGAACTAATTATATACCTTGGTAATCGATAGATACCAATACAAACTATTTTTAAATAATTAACCCTAAATGAATGTCAGTGGAAACTTCTGAAGTGAAATTAAATGAAAACTTTAATTCAGAAATAAAATAAATCATAGTTAATAAGAGGACAAAAAATTAAATGGTTTTAAATAATTCTAGATTAATTTGGATTAGTTTATAAATTGTTGATAGAATTTAAATTTATTTTATTTTTAACTTTCATATCGCTCTGTATTGGATATGGGCTTAAATTTATTTAATATAATAATATAGTCCGTAATAAAAAAAATTAGGAATTAATTTTAAACACCGAAGAAATCAATAAAAATAGAAAATCAGGAAAATACAAGAAACTGGAGAAAACAAAAAACATTAAAAAAATAGGCAAAAACAGGAAATATCGACAAAAAGGAAAAAATGTGGAAGATATCGAAAAAAATGAAGAAGATATCGAGAAAAATGAAGAAAACTAAAAAAATCGAAAAAAAAATGAAAAAAACGGAAAATATCGGAGATTATCGAAAATGATTAGAAAATTTCAAAAAAATGGAAAAAACTCAAAAAACTATCCAACAAAATTGGAATACTAAAACATATCGAATAATATCGAAAAAAATTAAAAAACCAGAAAATATCGACAAAAACTGAAAAAACAAAAAAATATCGTAAAATATCGAAAAAAAAAGGAAAATATCGCGGAATATAAAAAAAATTGAAAAAATCACAAAAAATTGGACAATTTCGAAAAAAAAAAATTAAAAAAGAAGATAGAAAAAAATGGAATAAAACATTTTTGAAAAACATCGAAAAACTGAAAACGCTAGAAAATATCGTAAAATACCGAAAGAAATGAAAAAACAGAAAATATCGAAAAAAACGTAAAACTGTAGAAGATATCGAAAAAAACGGAATAAAACTCAAAAGATATTGAAAAAAAATTGAAAGCACCAGAAAATATTGAAAAAATGAAAAATAAATAAATATTGAAAAAAAGATATAAATTAGAAAATACCGAAAAATTGAAATAAAACTCAAAAGATATTGAAAAAATCTGAAAATTTCGGAGAATATAAAAAAATGAAAACATCAGAAAAAACGGAAACAAAATTATCGAAAAACAAAATAAAAAAATCAGAAATATAGAAAAAACGAAAAATCTTGAAAACATCGAAAAAAATGGTGTATAAAGATATTTAAAAAAAGCTCAACAATTTTTGAAAAACACTGAAATAACCTAACAAAAAATTAGAAAATATCGAAGAATATCAAAAAATTATAACGAAAAAATCAGAATATATCGAAAAAAAGGAAAAAATTTAGAATAGAACGAAAAAATGGGTAAAAAACTCAAAATGTATTGAAAAAAAAATTGAAAGAACCAGAAAATTTCGGAGTGAATCGAAAAAAAATGAAAAAATTAAGAGGACAATATTTAGAAGATATCGAGAAAAATGGAAAAAATTAAAAATATCGAACAATATCGTAGTATACCCGAAAAAAATGAAAAAAATAAAAAATTTAGAAGATAACCAAAAAAAAATAATGGAATAAAACTCAAAAAAAAAATGGAAACACCACAAAATATCGGAGAATATCAAAAAAATGAAAAAATAAATAAATATCGAAAAAACGATATTAATTCAGAAGATATCGAACAAATGGAATAAAACTTGAAAGATATTGAAAAAATCTGAAAATATCGGAGAATTACCAAAAAAAAAATGAAAAAATCAGAAAGTATCGAAAAAGAGGACAAAACATAGAAGATATCGACCAAAATGGAAAAAATAGAAACAAACAAAAATTATCGACAAAAGAAAATTAAGAAATCAGACAATATAGGAATAACGGAAAATCTAGAAGACATCGAAAAAAATGGAATAAACCTAAAAGATATTTAAAAAAAACTCAAAAATTTTTGAAAAAACATCGAAATAACCTTAAAAAACTAGAAAATATAGGATAATATCGAAAAAATCAGAAAATATCGATAAAAAGCAAAAAATTTAGAATATAGCGAAAAAATGGAAAAAAACCTCAAAAGATATTAAAAAAAAAATGGAAAAAACCAGAAAATATGGAAAAAGGAAAAATTTAGAAGATATCGTAAAAATCTAATAAAACTAAAAAGTTTTTGAAAAACATCGACAAAACTGAAAAAATCAGTAAATACCGAAAAAAAAAGGAAAAAATCTAGAATATATCGAAAAAATGGAAAAACAAACAATATCAAAAAAAAAATTGAAAAAAACCAGAAAATATCTGAAAAACTGTGAAAAAATGAGAATATATTGAAAAAGATGACAAAAAGTAG
This sequence comes from Neocrepidodera transversa, assembly GCA_963243735.1. Classification (NCBI taxonomy): domain Eukaryota; kingdom Metazoa; phylum Arthropoda; class Insecta; order Coleoptera; family Chrysomelidae; genus Neocrepidodera; species Neocrepidodera transversa. The sequence goes on along the minus strand of OY725354.1, from coordinate 17,674,820 downwards.
GAGATATCGAAACAAATAAAAAAAACAAAAAATACCGAAAAAAAATAATCAGAAACTATCCAAAAAAAAAGGAAAAAAATCAGAAGGTATCGAAAAAAAAGGGAAAAAATTTAGAAGGTAACGAAAAAAAAGGAAAAAATTTAGAAGGTATCGAAAAAAAAGGAGAAAATTTAGAAGGTATCGAAAAAAAAGGAAAAAAACAAAGAATATCGAAAAAAATTGAAAAAATCAGAAAATATCCGAGAATATCGAAAAAAACGAGAAAGTAGAAATTGGTAAAAATGAAGAAAAATGAAGAAAAATGAAGAAATATACCTATTTTTAACCTATAATTTTACATGTTTTAAATGGTTGTGTACTCAACCAATTTCCTCTGCCTTAAAAGTTTCGATCCTAGCGTGATCCCCTTCAGGTGACAGTCGTATGTTTAATTTATTTAAATAAGAAAATACATCACATGACACCTGATTTAAAAGCTGATTCCAATAATATTTCATACAAAAATTTATGTATACTGAATTTTAATAGTCAAATTGTATTATTGTATTAAATTATAACAAGTGCTTTTGCTAATTCGACAGGTACGTATTAAGACTTTTCTCAAATAATTTAGAATCAGTAAATTTTTAAAATCGGTATTTTGAAAATTTTCAAATCACATATCACGTTTAAAAAAATTGAAAGTACGATTGTCACCTGAAGAGGTATCACGCAAGGGTCGAAACTTTTATGCCATAGCCATATTAGAGTGGTTTTAAAAATCGATCTGTCTAAGCATTTCGTTCATTTTTTGTTAATTAATATTTCATTGGATTATTAATTTGATAACATAATTCCACTAGTATGTTAATATTTTTTAAATAATTTATCTACAATTCAATTAAAAACCATCATTTAGAATAAGCTTGGTCGGAAACGGAAAAAGAGACGCGGACGATGAAAGATAACGAAAGCTTGATTAAAAGCGAATAAAGAAGAGATTAAAGTATAAAAAATGGATTTTCTCAAAACCAGTAATAAAACGTCGGCGCTCAAGGAATTATTTCTTACCGTCCATATTTCATATAAATAATCTTCCGTCATTGCTTGATTACGGTGTCTAGGGAATAATAAGCAGGAATGTTTTAATTACGTGTAATAGAAAAGAAAATTAATGTTGGAAAAAGTTTCTTTAAAATAAACTACTAGAAATAATGTTTTATTAAAAAAATTACTTTAAGATAAATATATATACAAAAAAACGAATCAGGTTAAATTAATTTCGATAAAAACTATATGTTTGTTTTGAATTAAAATTTTATATTTCTGTCGCACTTAATTTTGGATCACCATGGGTGGGTGAAAAATAAATTGTTTTAGCCTAAACCGTCAAAAATTGAAAAAAAATATAAAGAAAAATGAACATAAAAAATATGTCATAATTTATTAAAAAACCAATAAAAGTTTTGAAAATTTGCTAAAATGTATTAGAAATTATTAAAAATTGAAAAAAAATAAAGGAATAATTCAAAAATGTTACGATTCTCATAAATTATGAAGAAATGAATAAAAATCATCAAAATCTGCTAAAATTGATTAGAAACTGTCAAAAATTTAAAAAAAGTGGAGAAAAATTTTCAAAAATATTAAAATCTGTCATAAATTAAGAAAAAATAAGAAAACAATTAAAAGTATGCTAAAAACAATAAAATTTCAAATAAAATTTATCAAAAAATTACAAAAATTGAATAAAAACCTTCAAAATATGTTAATAATTGTTAGAAACTGTCAAAAAATAAAAAAAAAGTGAAGAAAAATTTTAAAATTTGTCATAAATTATTTAAGAAACAAAACAGAATATAAAGTAAAAATTTTAATTAAAATTTATTAGAAACTGTCAAAAATTAAAAAAAAATAATAACAAACTTAAAAAATCTGTCATAAATTGTTCAAAACTGAAGAAAATTTCCAAAAATTTAATAAAAATGTCAAAAAGTAAAAAAATTGAATAAAAATTTTCAAAATTTGCTAAAACTTGTTAGAAACTGTCAAAATTTAAAAAAAAAAAAGTAAAAAAATTAAAAAATCAATCATAAATTATTAAAAAACAAGAAGAGAATTAAAAGTTGCTAAAAACTTAAAATTTATTTAAAAATATCAAAAATTTAATAAAAATCTTCAAAATGTGCTAAAAATTGTTAGAATATTTTCGAAAATTTGTTATAAACTGTCAAGATTAAAAAAAAAGTGAAAAAAACTTCAAAAATATTAAAACGTGTCATGAATTATTAAAAAACAAGAAAATAAATAAAAGTTACTAAAAACTTCAAAATTTTAGATAAAATTTACTAAAAAATGTCAAAAATTAAGAAAAATTAAATAAAAAGATTCAAAATGTGTTAAAAAATATTAGAAACTGTCAAAAAGACGTGAAGAAAAATTTAAAAAAATATTAAAATCTGTCATAAATTATTTAAAAAACAAAACAGAATAAAAAGTAAAAATTTTACTTAAAATTTATTAGAAACTGTCAAAAATTAAAAAAAAAAATTATAAAAAACTTTAAAAATGTTAGAATCTATCATAAATTGTTCAAAACTGAAGAACATTTCCAAAAATTTGTTAAAAATGTCAAAAAGTGAATAAATTGAATAAAAACTTTCAAAATTTGCTAAAGCTTGTTAGAAACTGTTAATAATTAAAAAAAAAATTAAAAAAATTCAAAAATCGATCATAAATTATTAAAAAAACAAGAAAAGAATTAAAAGTTGATAACTTTAAAATTTTAGCTAAAATTTATTTAAAAATATCAAAAATTAGATAAAAATCTTCAAAATGTGCTAAAAATTGTTAGAAACTGTAAAAATATTTTCGAAAATTTGTTAAACTGTCAAAATTAAAAAACAATGAAAAAAACTGTCAAAAAAAAGTGAAGACAAATTTTAAAAAATATTAAACTCTGTCAAAAATTATTTAAAAACAAAACAGAATAAAAAGTAAATATTTTACTTAAAATTTATTAGAGAATGTCAAAAATTTAAAAAAAAAATTAATAAAAAACTTAAAAAATGTTAGAATCTGTCATAAATTGTTGAAAACTGAAGAAAATTTCCAAAAATTTGTTAAAAATGTCAAAAAGTGAAAAAATTGAATAAAACCTTTCAAAATTTGCTAAAGCTTGTTAGAAACTGTCAAAAATTAAAAAAAAAAAGCAAAAAAAAGTAAAAAATCAATCATAAATTATTAAAAAAACAAGAAAAGAATTAAAAGTTGCTAAAAACTTTAAAATTTTAGCTAAAACTTATTTTAAAATATTAAAAATTAGATAAAAATCTTCAAAATGTGCTAAAAATTGTTAAAAACTGTAAAAATATTTTCGAAAATTTGTTAGAAACTGTCAAAATTAAAAAAAAAAGTGAAAAAAACTTCAAAAATTTTAAAATCTGTCATGAATTATTAAAAAACAAGAAAATAAATAAAAGTTACTCAAAACTTCAAAATTTTATATAAAATTTACTAAAAAATGTCAAAAATTAAATTAAAAGATTCAAAATGTGTTAAAAAATGTTAGAAACTGTCAGAAAAAAGTGAAAAAAATTTTAAAAAATATTAAAATCCATCATAAATTGTTGAAAACTGAAGAAAATTTCCAAAAATTTGTTAAAAACGTCAAAAATGAAATAAAATTGAATAAAAACTTTCAAAATTTGCTAAAGCTTGTTAAAATTAAAAAAAAAATTAAAAAAAATTCAAAAATCGATCATAAATTATAAAAAAAACAAGAAAAGAATTAAAAGTTGCTAAAAACTTTAAAATTTTAGCTCAAATTTATTTGAAAATATCAAAAACTAAATAAAAATCTTCAAAATGTGCTAAAAATTGTTAGAAATTGTAAAAATATTTGTTAGAAACTGTCAAAAAAAAATGAAAAAAATTTCAAAAATATTAAAATCAGTCATAAATTATTAAAAAACAAGAAAATTTACTAAACAATGTAAAAAATTAAAAAAAATTAAATAAAAAACAAAAAAAGAAGTAAAAGTCAAAATTTTATCTAAAATTTATTACAAACTGTCAAAAATTAAAAAAGTAAAGCACAATTTTGAAAAATATTAAAATCTGTCATAAATTATTAAAAACCAAAAAAATAATTAAAGTTGCTAAAAAGTATAAAATTTTAAATAAAGATTATTTAAAAATTGAATATAAACCTTTAAAATGTGCTAATAATTGTTAGAAACTCAAAAATTAAAAAAAAAGTGGAAAATATTTCAACAATCTTAAAATCGGTCATAAATTATTAAGAAACAAGAAAAAAATTAAAAAGTTGCTAAAAATTTTTAAATTTTATCTAAAACTTATAAAAAAATGGCAAAAATTACAGAAAATTGAACAAAAACTTTTAAAATCTATTAAAAATTATAAGAAACTGTCAAAAAATAAAAAAAAATAAAAAAAAAATTCAAAAATATTAAAATCTGTTTTAGATTATTTAAAAAACAAAACAGAATTCAAAGTCAAAATTTTATGTAACTTATTAGACTGTCAAAAATTAAAACAAAAAATTAATAAAAAACTTGAAAATGTGTGAATCTGTCATAAATTGTTGAAACCTGAAGAAAATTTCCAAAAATTTGTTAAAAAATGTCAAAAAGTGAAAAAATTGAATAAAAATCTTCAAAATATGCTTAAACTTAGAAACGCCAAAAATTAAAAAAAAAGTAAAAAAAATTCAAAAATATTAAAATCGATCATAAATTATTAAAAAACCAGAACAGAATTAAAAGTTGCTAAAATTTTAAAATTTTATATAAAATTTAGTAAAAAATGTCAAAAATTAAAGAGAACTGAATAAAAACCTTCAAAATTCGCTAAAAATTGTTAGTAACTGCCAAAAAATAAAAAAAGTGAAGAAAAATTTTCAAAAATATTAAAATCTCGTCATAAATTATTAAAAAACCAAAAAAGAATTAAAGTTGCTAAAAACTCTAAAATTTCAAAATGACAAAAATTGAATACAAACCTTCAAAATGCGATGAAAATTATTAGAAACTCAAAAATTAAAAAAAAAAGTGAAAAATATTTCAAAAATATTAAAATCTGTCATAAATAATTAAAAAATAAAAAAGAATTAAAAGTTACTTTTAGATAAAATTTATTCAAAAATGTGAAAACTTTTAAAAAAATTTATAAAAACCTTCAATATTTAAATAAGAATTGAAAATCAAAATTTTATCCAAAATTTATTAGAAACTGTCAAATATAACAAAAAAACGAAAATTAAAAAAAATTAATAAAGAACAAGAAAAGTCGCTAAAAACTTTATTAAAAAAATCAAAAATTTGAAAAAATTTAATAAAAACCTTCAAACTTTGCTAAAAAAGAATTAAAAGTCAAAATTTTTTCTAAAATTTATTAGAAACTGCAAAAAATTTAAAAAAAAATTAATAAAAAACTTGTGAAAAAATTGAATAAAAACCTTTAAAATTTGCTAAAAATGGGTCGTGCGTTGCATAATAGTATAGTATGTAAATACGCGTCCGGGCCGTGGGTTCGAATCCCATTGAAACTCAACTGGAAAAATGTCGAATACGACTTTAGGCCACTGCAAAATAGTAATTTACGTTACAAGACCGAAAGATAGTGTTTTGCAGCACGAGGCAAACAGATTCCAGGACGAGCCGTAGGTGTGTCCTGGAAGTTTAGAGAGACCGGATGAGAATCGAAAATAATTGTATTTTTGCGAAAACGAGAGTGCAGCTTGAGTGGTGTTTTAAAAAAATACCTCAAGTGCGGAGGACAGTATAAATATTATTTACGTTTGCTTATTACAAACATCAAACATTATTTTAATATGTCGGACCACGCACTTTTCTTATGATCAAAAGTCTCCATTGGCCCAATTCCATCCTATGGCTAGTTTTCGATATACAGGGCGTTGAAGTTCAAGATCACAAATTTTTTAAAATGCGTAGCAAAAAAATCATTTTGAATATTTTTGAAAGTTTTTGGCTGATATATGGAGTAAAAATACATACTTAATGATCAAAATAAAAATATTGATAACTACACGGCGATTCAAGCTGTCACAGACCTTTTTTGAATAATATATATATATATTTTTACATTACAAATATAGCGTAAAATAACATTAAAAAAAATCTCCGTCAAAGTTTCCGAATATTTGATATAGAACACATCTCGATGTTCTCTTTCAAAATTTCTAATGGTAGAATTATATCCTATGGCTACTTTTCGAAATAGAAACCGTTTAGCCTAAAATATCAATTTGTATAGTACCAAAAAATAATTACGAAGTAAGGAGAATCTTGTTCCAAGAAGAACCAATTTGTAGATTCTGTAACGAAGGGGAGACTAAATAAAGTCATACTTACAGGGTGATCCCAAAAATCTACAACAGATGCCAAATAATATAAACTACATAATTATATACTTACTTATTTTATAATATTACGAACAATATTAGATTTCCATCAACACGTCTACTAAATTGTATTTATTACCAGATAATATTGTTCTCGGTCCCATAATAGAGGATTTTTAAAGTACATGATTCTTTTGTTGATTTTTGATGTTAACGTCTTTTTTTCAATAAAGAATAAAACAACTCGAAGTCATACCACAAAATTATTTAATAGTGACGAAACGTCTAAAAGGCAAAAAGCGACATGTTTCGGTCTACACGACCATCATCAGGCCTATAAAAAAATTGACAATGTGAACAGACATTAACAATATTAAAATGTAATATTATAACTTACAAATTGGATCCAAAGCGTTGATAAAAGTTACAAATGATTATGAAAAGTTACATTATGGAAAAAAAAATTTTATATACTTAAAAACATAAACTAATATTAAATTAAAGGGAAAATTTAAATAACTCCATGTAAGTTATTTAAAACCCCATTTAAGGTAAAAAACAATCGAAGTGCATCCCAGATGCACTTGAAATAGGATTAAATTATAATACTGCTGCATAATAATTACCATGCACTAACGGCTGACTACAAAGTGAAAACCAAGAATGACAATTGACATTAAGATGTGGACTACAAAGTAAAGGACCTGAGAAACAACGAGACTAGATATAAGAAACAGGCAGGTCTTTTTTTCAATTGAATCAGTCATTTCTTCATCAACCCTTTATTTGGATTCAAATATCTCACAGTTCAACTTGTAAACCGATTAACTTAACAGTCATTTCTGCATCTACAATATAGGTAAATACGAGTGAATAGTCTAACATTTGAATTTATCTTCATACCCTTTTTGTAATGGAGTATTGAATGGCCTTGTATTATGAAAACAAAATTAATAAACCATATAGAAACGTAAGTTTTTTTTTATTATAAAATAAGTAAGTAGGTAATATGTACGTACCTAGTTTCTATTATTTGGCATCTGTTGTAGATTTAATCATCTTATTAGAAGGATCACCCTGTAAGTATGACTTTTTTTAGTCTACATTTAAATACAAAAATAGTACTACAACATTGCGCTGTATGTGGAAATAATTAATTTATAGTCCTTCACATTTGAAGATCACGTAAGAGGCTGATTCGGCCGCCTTGTTACAGAATCTACAAATGGGTTCTTCATGGAAGATTTCCCTTACTTTGTAATTTTTTTTTTGTTACTATAAAAATTGATATTTTATAGACTAAACGTTTAATATTTCGAAAAGTAGCCATAGAATATAATTTTACCATTAGGAATTTTGAACAAGAACATCGATATGTATTCTATATCAAATATTCGGAAACTTTGACGGAGATTTTTTTAAATGTTATTTTAAGCTATATTTTTTAATGTAAAAATACATATTTTATTCAAAAAAGGTCTGTGACACTTGAATCTGTAATTATCAATATTTTTATTTTGATCATTAATTATGTATTTTGGCTCCATATATCATCCAAAAACTTTCAAAAATATTCAAAAGGGACTTTTTGGTACGCATTTTAAAAAAATTGTGAATTTGAACTTCAACGCCCTGTATTCGAAAACTAGCCATAGGATGGAATTGGGCCCACGGAGACTTTTGATCAGGACATCAAATACTACAACATATTAAAAATTCAGACAACTTGACGGTGCTTCTGTTTCCATAAGAAAAGTGCGTGGTCCTTTGTCAAGGGTATATTCACTTATCAATACATGGTAGCTAAGTAGAAATTGCAACTGCTATTGGTTAAAGTTATATAATCGGAGATATTTTTAATATAGGCTATTATTTTGTTTTCCTAAGACTTGGACTAGGTTGTGAAGAAGTGAGTATTCATTCTTTTTTTATTTTTCTTTCTTATCCGTTGTCTCTTTCACTAGTTGTTCGTCTGTAGATTTAAAAATAAATTTTGATCTCAACAAATCCTTTCTTTGACCATGTTTCACAAAACACTAATGGCCCAACCTGTATATGTTAAATTTACCAACCATTTCTAAATACCCGAAATAAATCCTATTAGCTTAACGTTGACCGGTCGACATCGACTGTTAGAGAGTATAATACGAATACGACCCTGGTCCTTGGCTCGGCACCTCTATTTCAACAGCCACCATTCAGCATGTTTGTTATTTATGTCTGAACGTCCCAGAATTTGCATCGTTTATCATCAACCCTCTAAGTCCTATCGTAGAAGATGTAATGTTTTGAATAATAATCGTTAGGTTAGGTATTATTATTCAGAACTACAAAAGGGGGGTCAGGCTATTGCGTGAACATCATAGATCACATGTTTTAAATATTAACTTGATATTTGAATTTATATAAATAATATTATTTTGAATAATATTCGTTATTAAAGTCAACTTTTATAAATGAGCAAACAATTTCAATATCATAATATACATAGAATTTCACACAGCCCGACCTCATTCGGTTGAAAGCGTTCGAGATTTAATATGTCCTGTCTGGATTATATTAGTAGACCACTTTCCAAGGCAATAATTCGACTGGACCGAGTAATATAGTGACCACAGCAAAATTTCTCGCAGAGATACCAATTAAATTAATTTATGCGTTATGTGTATAGTTCGTTACGGTATACAGAGAATATTGTTTTTGCTTTAATTTTAACGGATGAACAATAATGTGTATTTTTACCTCTCGCCCTTCAGATAAGAGAGGTATAGGAATCATGCTAAAAATTGGATAGTGAGTTTTCAATTGATAAACACGTTTTGGGGTCGCTAGAATACGATTTTAATATTTTCGCGATGATGTCTGTGTGTGTGTGTGTGTTAGTGTGTGTGTGTGTTAGTGTGTGTGTGTATGTGTGTTAGTGTGTGTGTGTGTGTGTGTGTGTGTGTTAGTGTGTGTGTGTGTTAGTGTGTGTGTTTGGATGGATGTTGTAGTAACGATAACTCAAAAACTACTGAATAAAAAAATTTGAAATTTTGCATACATGATTCTGATACCCTAGATTAGATCTGATTAGATTTTGGTGCCAATCGCACAACCGGAAGTGGCAGTTGCTATGGGTGATGACGCCATTATTATACAAAACGGCAATAAAGTTTTACACATATATTTTGTATGCCCTATAGTTTATTTTCATCTCATTAAAATTTTCGAAACTTTTGCCATTGTTGCCAGATTTACAAAAATATAATTGTTTTTCATACTTTTTTGTGTCAACCTGTAAATTTTTGATTCAAAAATGGCGAGAGGTCATGTGCTGGCCACATCAGATTTTTTTTAAATATATTTCAATAGCACACAAAAAGTCGGTTCTTAATTAATTTAGAAGATAAAATTGATAAGGATTTTCAAGTGTTCAAGGTAAAAAGTTAAATAGTATTTCAAAAAAAAAAAAATTTATAATAGTACTATTTTTCCTTTTCCCACAAAGAAAAAATTAAATTTTTCAAAGATAAATTTAATAAAAGAATAATAGAATTGTGTTAATAAAATCATAACTTTTGGATTAACAATTTTTAGTTATAAAAATATGGTTGGTCCAACCTTTTTATCTGTTTGCAGTAAAGCAAAATATTTTCATTATGCACAAGCAAAAAAGTTGACCCGTGTGAAGTTGCAATTTTTTAAAAATAAACCAAGTATAAAATATTAAAATGTTTCAGAAAAATTTACTTGGCAACACATTATTTAAATTAGATAAAATTTACGAACGATAATTGTTTTTGGCTATGAAAAACATTTGAAAACTAACTTTCACAAATAATTGATTAAAAAAAATAAATACCATTTTTTGTCCACCTTTTTGGGATTTAACCTCATCGCATGCATCGGTTAACAAAAATAGGACAAAATTTTTTTTGATATAATAAAAATAAAAAAACTATCAACTTTTTTTAAAAAAAAATGTATTTCAATGTTAAAAACAATTAATATTTTTATATTAAAAAAGAACAATTTTTCTTTATTTAAAAAATGAGTACCAATTTTTGTAAATTTTACCGCATAAGACAATTTTTAAGTTCATCGGTTAACGAAATAGAAGGACAAAAAATTTTTTGATGTGATGAAAATAATAAATAAATTTCAACATTTTTAATATTAAAAACAGTTACGATTTTTATATAATAAAAAAATCCGAAATTTAAAAAATTCAGTACCAATTTTTGACCCAACTTTTTTGAAAAATTTAACCCATAAGACAATTTTTAAGTGAATCGGTTAATAAAATAGGAGGTTTCGAGAAACCGATTGAACCTGAACGTGTTAAGTTCGATCTGTGTAAAGTGCGAGGTACCGAGACATTTTAACGAAAGTGATAAACATTTAATTTCGTTTTCGTGGACCTTTTGAAATTACTTGATGTATTACACCGAATACTTGTGCCATTTTTAGTGTTATGAGACACATATAACTGTAAATCGGCAAAATTGTTTTGACTATTTATCAACGGTAAACAATAAACTGTTCTTTTGTTACTGATAAGATAAGAAGTCGACCAGCCCAGAGTCCTACGCCATTTCAAACCTGGCATAGGCAACCAATATTACACTATGCTGTATGATTGGTCGCTAATTTCAAGCAACTACCATTAGCAATACACAGGGTGTTGCCTTTGACTACAAGGGCAATGATAAAATAAATAGTTCTCCTACAGTAATAGATCCCATAATGTCTGAAAACAATAGTAATACGTCTAAAGGAAATAAAATCTCATACGTTGCAACTCTGTTGAAAATCTCAAATTATTCGATTACGTCAAATCCGTTGGAGATATAATTGGCCCCAAAAACATCAGTTTCGCTTCAAGAATTTCTAACAATAGAATATGTATTTATCTGAACAAAATTGAACTTGTCGACCAACTCATTACAAATAATCCAATCGTTCATGTAGGAGATCAAGACCTTCACATTAGACGATTAGTAACACCAGCTAAAAGAGTCCTTATTTCTAATATATGTCCATCCATTCCTCATGACATACTTCAAACAGCCTTGTTAGACTTAGGTCTTCAGCTAGCGTCCCCAATTTCTTTTCTAAGAGCTGGTATACAGGGAGATGATTACAGCCATATTTTGTCTTTCCGTAGACAGGTCTACATTATTCCACCCTCTGACAATTATGAACTTCAAACTTCCTTAGTCATCCATTTCGAAAATAATGGACACAGAATATTTTTATCCACCGATAAAATGGAATGCTATGTGTGCAAACAACCTGGGCACATTGCTACCAACTGCCCAAATACGCATACAAGCACACCCTCTCAAACATCAAATCCGCACAAGTCCTGTCCACTCAGCCTCCCCCTCGACAAACCCCCAACCAACACAACCGCAATCACTCCTTCCACAAAACCTTGGCCAAAAAAGAGCCTTCCCTAGTTCACAAGAGTCCAGTAGCCTTCCTTCTCCCTCTGAGGAAGAGTCGTCTATCTCTGCAACTTTCAATATGCCTACAATGCCTCCTCTGCAGTCTTCAAATAAACAGAAAAATATCCGGCCAATTAAGAAAAAAGTCAAAAGAGATATATCAGAAGATACGAAAATTTCCGAAAGCTCGAAAGAAATAATAGTAGATCTCTTCAACAAGTCTCCAGATGACTTTACTCTACCAGTGGAAAATTTCTTAGCCTTCCTTGAAAATTCATTCGGCAGCAAGTGATCCATTAGAAGAGGCCCAAAAATTCGCAGATGATGTCAAATCACTACTTTCCGATATGTATACCATCTACCCATCCTTAAAAGACCGATCACTAAAAAATAGATTTACGAGGTTAAGTAAAAAACTTAAAACACAACTAAGTATTACAAATGCAGAAATGGAAAGCTTATTATCAGAATCATCACAAGATCCAGTTGAAGACGAATATCTCTCTGATTGCTCTCAGATCTCACATAAATCTTCCTATTAATTTAACTTTCACTCTCATTCAATGGAACTGTGATGGGTTTTACCCACGACTAGAGCGTATCCAACAATTAATTTCTGATACTAATGCTGACATCTTGTGCCTACAAGAGACCAACTTTAAAGACAATCAAACCCACTTACTTAAGAGCTTCGAAAGATATCATCACCTTAGAACCGCATGCCTAAGAGCCAGTGGAGGCACTTCTATATATGCTTCCAGTGATCTGTATTCCAAAAATCTGCCTTTAACTACAAACTTAGAAGCAGTTGCTATATCTGTCTGGTGCCCAAATAAAATTACTATCTGCTCTGTCTACATTTCACCAAATTATAACTTACCCGAGGTCGAACTAGTCCAACTTGTTAATCAACTCCCTACCCCTTTCGTAATTGTAGGAGATTTTAACGCCCATAATACAATGTGGGGTTCAGAACGAACCTTTGGTAGAGGTAAAACCGTGGAAAAGGTACTAAATAATTCTGACATAAGCCTCCTAAATACTGGCTCTAACACTTACTTTAACTTTTCATCCGGAACCTTCTCTTCAATAGATCTTAGCCTCTGTGATCCTAGATCAATGCCACTGCTTACATGGAAAACACTGAACAGCTTATACGATAGTAATCATTTCCCAATCCTCATCACCGATAAAGTATGCAAACCAACGAAAAACATACTCAAATGGAAAATCGCAAAAGCTGACTGGAACGGTTTTAAATCTCAAATCGAAAATGAAATGTACCAACTCGAACTATCAAAAAATGTCGACAAGGCTTTAACAGAATTTAATGAGTGCATAATAAATGCTGCGGAGAGATATATAGGCAAAAGCTGTATATTTAGCACACACAAAGCCGTCCCTTGGTGGAATGAAAATTGCAACACTGCTGTCCGTGAATGTAAAACCGCACTACACAAATACCGTAGAGTCAGAAATGAAATCAACTTGATAAACTTTAAAAAATTGAAAGCTAAAGCAAGGCGCACAATAAAACAAAGTAAAAAAGACTCTTGGCAAAATTATGTCTCCTCCATTACGTGTGATTCTCCGCCCACTCAAATTTGGACGAAGATCAGACAAATGAAAGGTAATAAAACTCAAATGAATATTCCTGCATTAACACACCAAGGTAATCTCATCAATGATAGTCAACAAATTGCAAATACTATAGCTGAACATTTCCAAGAAAAGTCCAAAAAGAAGGTTATGGATAATCTTAACTTACCTTCCCAAAACGATATTCCTCCTAGTACTTCACTTCCTCAAACACATGACCTTAACTCTCTAAACCTTCCCTTTTCCATGCAAGAACTGACATATGCTCTATCTACCTGTAAAAACACAGCTGCAGGACCAGATGACATACCCTTCATTTTTCTTAAAAACCTATCCCACCACACCTATATCCAATTATTAAAATTGTACAATAACGTTTGGACTCAGAGGAAATTTCCAAAATTGTGGTGCAAGTCGATAATCCTTCCAGTAAAGAAACAAGACAAACCTACAGACGATCCTAATTCGTATAGGCCAATTTCGTTGACATGTACAATGTGTAAACTGATGGAAAAAATGATCAACAAAAAAATTCTTTGGTACCTTGAAAAATACAATATTATCTCCATTGCCCAATCAGGATTTAGACCAAATCGCAGTACGGTGGACAATTTAGTAGTACTCCAAACAGATATTACAAATGCTTTTTCTAAGAAACAAGACGTAATAGCAGCTATGTTTGATATCGAAAGTGCGTTTGATACATTATATAGATCTGTCATTCTTAGAAAACTCAGAGAGTGTTACTTCAAAGGCCACATATATTCCTTTATCCAAAATTTCATGACTAATCGAACCTTTAAAGTATCAGCTAATGGGAAAATATCTAACGAGATGATACAAGATAATGGCGTTCCTCAAGGTTCAGTTTTGAGTCCAACTCTTTTCATACTTGCTATAAACGACATCTGCAAATTCATACACTCTCCGGTAAAATTTGGATTATACGTTGATGATCTAATCATATATTGCCACGGAAAAAATACCATAAGTACTTCTAATCTAATCCAATCCAAGAGGCGGTAAACCAATTGAACCAGTGGTCCACTGATACTGGCTTTCAATTTTCCTGCACAAAATCAAAAGTTATCAAATTTACTAGAAGAAGAACTAGCAATTCTGACCCTAAAATAACTCTAAACGGAACATGCTTACCTGTAGTGGAACAACATAAAATTCTCGGGCTTACGTTTGACACCAAGCTAAGCTGGAAACAACATATCAGAGACACCAAAACGAACTGCATGCATAGGCTTAATATCATTAAAACGTTATCCCATCACCATTGGGGAGCCGAAGAAGAGATCTTGTTAAGAATGTATAGATTGCTTATCCGATCCAGGCTGGATTACGGAAGTTTCATGTATATGACAGCCACAAAGTCTATCTTAAAAACACTCAATACAGTACAGAACACTGCACTACGAATCTGCCTTGGAGCTTTTAGATCGAGCCCAGCTGAAAGTATGTACATCGAAGCCAATGAACTCCCTTTATGGTTGAGACGCCACCAACTTCTTATGACATATTCTGCTAGAATATCAGCTAATCCCCAAAATCCCGTATACTCATTAATAACCTCTATTCGCCCAAATCCAGACTTATCCAGATATCTACAACCTTTACCCCAAATTCTCCTTCCGCTACTTCATAATATTGACCTTTCAAAAACAATAGCTAATCCAACCCCGTCCGATGCCCCATGGACTAAATCTCTTCCAAAAGTCGATCTCTCTCTCTCCAACTACAAGAAGCATGAAACACCAAACTGTTTTCTTAGACAAGCTTTCCTAAACAAGATCAACTCCTTTCCCTACGACACTATCCTCTATACCGATGCATCTAAAAGCAAATCTGGTGTTAGCTATTCAGTCACTACCAATAGTACCATAGTCAAAACAAGTAAATTGCCACATTTTGTAAGTATACATACAGGTGAATTATTTGCGATTCTTTAAGCCATAAACTATTTAACAGCAGATACAAAAATGGCCGCTATATGCTCTGATTCACTCTCATCTATATACTCCATTAATAACATCTTCACTCAACACCCCCTAGTAGAAGCAATACATGACTCTTTAAAGAAAATCACGCAGCAAGGAACAACTTTAACATTGATCTAGATCCCTTCACATGTAGGCATTACTGGTAACGAGTTAGCCGATCGGGCCGCTAAAGAAGCTTTATCTTTAAATCTAGACGAAGAAACTATATATTACCACAAAGACCTGCAAAATCATTTTAAAGAGTTTATTAACTATTCCTGGCAAAATCAATGGAATGAAAACTCATCAAAACTCCATGAAATCCACCCTAGTATTCTTCCGTTAAAGCTGCCCTTCTTTTCTAGAAGAACAAATGTCGTAATCCGAAGGTTGCGTATAGGACACACCCGCCTCACACATAAATATTTAATGACCTCTGAAGCTCCACCTTTATGTCAAAACTGCTCCAGTGTACTATCAGTTAGGCACATACTCAATGAATGCATACGTTATCATAATGAAAGGAAACATCATCATCTGACTGGAAATCTACAAGGGATCCTCAATACAACAGGACATTTTACTGATCTCATCAATTTCCTGAAGGATACCGCCCTATATAATACCATATAATATATTATAGTGATACAAAATACTTTATAAATTATCATATGTTTACCAATCTCTGTATCTGTTACTAATTTTAGGAGGACGAAAACTTTTATGATGTGATAAATAAAAAAATAACTTGTTTTAAAACAAACCAATATAAAAATGAATTTTAGTATTTAAAACAGTCACGATTTTTATATAGCAAAAAATACAAAACTTTTTTTCCTTTAAAAAAATGCAGTACCAAAATATTGTCCAAGTTTTTGAGAATTTTACCCCAAAAAACAATTTTTTGTAAATCGGTTAACAAAATAGGACGAAAATTTTTTTGATATAATAAAAATAAAAAAATTTCAACTTTTTTTAAAACAAACCAATATAATTAATTAATATTAAAAACAGTCACGATTTTTATATAGCAAAAAATACAAAAAAATTTTTTCTCTAAAAAATGCAGTACCAAATATTGAGAATTTTACCCCAAAAAACAATTTTTAAGTGAATCGGTTAATAAAATATGAGAACGAAAAATTTTTTGATATGATTTAAATAAAAAAATATCAATTTTATTTTAAAATAATCCAATTTAAAAATGAATTTTAATATGAAAAACTGTGAGTATTTTATTTTACAAAAATTTTTTTTTTATTTAAAATATTGACTACCAATCTTGATCCAATTTTTTTGGAAAAACCCCATAACACAATTTTTAAATGGATCGAATAACAGAATTAGGACGACGAAAAAATGTTTTTTGTCCACCCTTTTTTAAATTTTTAACTTTGCAAGACAATTTTCACAGTAAATCAAATGTGAAAGATACAAGGAAGAAAATTTAACTCGACGAGAATTTTAAATAAAAAGATGAACTTTTTAAATATAGACCAATTAAATAAAAAACCCTTGAAAATAACAAATAAATTACATCCTATATAAAATGTGTCATTTAATTCTGACAGTTTTGTCAGTTTGACAGCGAAAAAAAAGGTGCAAGATCAGTAAAAAATTGTTAAAAATAATAAATAATAATAATAATAATGAAATAATTTAA
Source organism: Neocrepidodera transversa (assembly GCA_963243735.1). NCBI lineage: Eukaryota > Metazoa > Arthropoda > Insecta > Coleoptera > Chrysomelidae > Neocrepidodera > Neocrepidodera transversa. Next base: position 17,657,774 of record OY725354.1, on the reverse strand, counting down.
TTGTATCAAGAAATTAATAAATATATTAATTTATCTGACCAAAAATGATTTGAGCTTTTCCTTTAAGAATAAAATTCTCTTTGTAACGAAAAATTTTGAAAATCAGTAATTTTACGAAAAAAACTGACATGGAAAAATCGCGAGACCGAAGGCCGAGCGAATTTGCCAAATGTCAGTTTTTCGAGCAAAATTACTGATGGAAAAATTTTGAGTTTAAAAGAAAAAAAAGCCTTGAAAATGATAAAATATGTCATAAATTAAAAAAATAAGAAAATATTAATAATTTGCCATAAATTGTTAGAAATTGTAAAAAAAATTCCATAAATTTATTAGAAACTGTCAAAAATAATCAAAAAGGTCCTCAACAAATCATTGAAAATTTCTTGAAAAATCCTAAAAATGCATAGGAAAATTCTTGAAACTTTCTTGAAAATCCATGGAAAATACGTAAAAACTATTGAAAATTCTTAACTAAAAATCCTTAAAATTTAATTTTTTTTTGAAGTCTTCGTACAATGCTTAAAAAATTCCAGAAAAAAACCTTAACAAGTACCTTATAAAAATCATTGAAAATCGTTGAAAACTCTTTAAAAAAATCATTGAAATTATTTGAAAATTCTTTAACAATTCCTTGAAACACTCTTAATAGTAAATCCTTAAATCCTTGAACAGTTTCTTAAAGAACATTTAAAATCATAGAAAAATTCATAAAAAATCCTTAAAAAAATCATAAAAAATCCCTATAAAATATCTGAAAAATTCCAATAAATATTAATAATAATTAACTTTGTTAAACCATTTTTTTTATAGTGAAAGATATGAATCATATTAATTTAAGAAAAATCGTAAACCAATCTGTAAAAATCGATAATAAATCTCTAAAAGTCCTTAAAATATCATTAAAATTACCTTGAAAAGTACTTAAAATTCATTGTAACATCCTTCAAATATCTTTAAAGAAAAATACTTAAATGATCTTCAAAATATACTTAAAAAATTTCTTCTAAAATATTTTAAATCCTAAAAAAATTCTTCAAAAATCGTTAACAAACCCTAAAAAATATATAAAAAATTCCAATAACCAAATAAATTAATTAATAATAATAATTAACTTTATTAAACTGTGGATTTTTAGTGAGAGACATGAAATCCTTAATGAATCTATAGAAAGTCCTTAAACTATCCCTAAAATAACTTTGAAAAATACTTAAAAAATCATTCGATTTGTAAAAATTTTTTGAGAAGTTGCTGAAAAATTTTCTAATTTTATGAAACTTTCCAATTGATACTAATAAAAACTTTCTTAACAAGTCCCTCCAAAATTCATGAAAATTCATTGAAGCATCCTTAAAAAAATCCTTGAATGATCTTCGAAAAATACTCAAAAATTTCTTAAAAAAAGTTGTAAAATTATTTAAATATTAAAACATCTATTGAAGATCCTTAAAAAAAATCCCTAAAAACTACCTAAAAAAACCACATAAATATTAATGATACTTTATTTAATGGTGGTTTTATACATTAAGACATGAAATCATATTAAATCATGAAAAATCCTTAACAAATCTGTAAAAAATCCTTAATAAATCTATAATGAAGTCCTTAAAATATCCCTAAAATAACCTTGAAAAGTCTTTGATTTATAAAAAATCTTTAAGAAGTTGCTGAAAAATCCTAGAAAAATTGATGAAACTTTCTATAAAAAACTGTAAAATGTCTTAACTACTCCATGAAAATTCAGTAAAGTGTCCTTCAAATATCTTTTAAAAAATCCTTCATTGATCTTCAAAAAAGTATTTAAAAAGTCCTTAAAAAACATTTAAAATCCTTGAAAAATTCTTTAAAAAATCCTTAAAAATGTCTAAAAAATCCTTAAAAAATCTTTTACATATTCTTAAAAAAATCCCTAAAAAACATCCAAAATATTTCAATAACCACTTAAAAATTAATGATAATAATGCAATCATATTAAATCAAGAAAAATCCTTAACAAATCTGTAAAAATCCATCATAAATCTATAAATGGTACTTTAAATATCAATGAAATAATCGTGAAAAATGCTTAAAAAATCTTTGAGAATTTGCTGAAAATTCCTAGAAAAATATATGAAACTTTACCTAAAAATTCTTAGAAATATCCGTCAAATATCTTTAAAAAAATCCTTGAATGATCTTCAATAAATACGTAAAGAAATTCTTAAAAAACATTTAAAATCTTTGAAAATGTCATAAAAATCCTTAAAAAAATACCTAATAAATATCTAAAAAATTCTAATAACCACATTAATATTAATGGAGACATGAAATCATATTAAATCATGAAAAATCCTAAACAAATCTGTAAAAAATCCTTAACAAATCTGTAAAAAATCCTTAATAAATCCATTAAAGTCCTTAAAATAGCTCTAAAAACTTTGAAAAGTAAATAAAAAACCTTGATTTGTAAAAAATCTTTGAGAAACTGCCAAAAAACTCTAAGAAAATTTATGATACGATAAAAAAACCTTAAAAATTTTTTAATGAATCCCTGAAAATTTATGGAAGCATCCTTCAAAAATTTCTTGAAAAATCCATGAATGCTATTCAAAATATTTTTAAATTTAAAATCTTTAAAAATTCTTATGGTTGCACAGTGAGAGACATGAAATCATATTGAATCATGAAAAATCCTTAATAAATCTGTAAAAAATTCTGATTAAAATTATAAAAAGTCCTTAAAATATCCCTAAAATGGCCTTAAAAAGTATTTAAAAATCCTAGAAAAATTGACGAAACTTTCCTATAGATACCATGAAAAACCCGAGGAAAAACCTTGTTAACAAGACCCTAAAAAATTCATGAAAATTCATTAAAACATCCTTCAAATATCTTAAAAAAATACTTATATGATCTTCAAAAAATGCTTAAATATTTTAAAAACGTTTAGAATCCTTGAACTATTCTTAAAACATCTATAAAAAATTCATTAAAAAATCCCTAAAAAATAATTAAAAAATCCTTAAAATAATCCTTAAAAAAGACCTGAAAAATTTCAATAAAGACATAAATATTAATGGTGATAATTAACCTTGTTTAACAGTGGTTTTAATGTCATGAAATCATATTAAATCATAAAAAATCCTGAACAAATCTGTAAAAAATCCTTAATAGATCTATAAATGTCCTTAAAATATCCCTAAAATAACCTTGAAAAGTACTTGAAAAAATCTTTGTTGCTGAAAAAACCTAGAAAAATTGATGATACCATGAAAAACCTTGTAAAGTCCCTCTAAAATTCAGGAAAATTCATTGAAGCATCCTTCAAATATCTTTAAAAAATCCTTGAATGATATTCAAAAAAGTTCTTAAAAAACATTTAAAATCCTTGAATTATTCTACTATAAAAAATTATTAAAAAATGCCTAAAAAATATCTAAAAAATTATTAACAAATTCTTAATAATATCCTTAAAAAAGACCTGAAAAATTCCAATAACGACATAAATATTAACAGTGGTTTTATAGAGAAAAGACATGAAATCATATTATATCATACAAAATTCTAAACAAATCTGTAAAAAATCCTTAATAGATCTATAAATGTCCTTAAAATATCCCTAAAGAAACCTTGAAAAGTACTTAAAAAATCTTTGAGACGTTGCTGAAAAATCCTAGAAAAAGTGATTCATGAAAATTAATTGAAGCATCCTCCAAATATCTGCAAAATCCTTGAAAATTCTTTGAAATTCTTTTGGTAATCTTTGTAGAATCTTTGAAAAACCTTTGAGAAATGTTTAAAACATCTTTCTTTGAGAAATCTTTGAAAAATATTTTGTTGAAAAATCTTTGAGAAATCTTTGAAAAATCTTCGGAAGCATCCTACAAATATCTGAAAAATTTTTGAAGATTGCTCAAATATTCTTAAATAATCCTTGCAAAATCCTTGAAATTTCTTTTTAAAAAAATCCTGAAAAAATGTTAGTAAAATGTTTGAAATATTTTTCTTCGAAATTCTTTTCGAAATCTTTTATAAAGCTTGGTAGAATCTTTGAAAAATCTTTGAGAAATCTTTGAAAAATCTTTGGAAGCATCCTTCGAATATCTGAAAATTTTAAATAATCCTTGCAAAATCCTTGAATTTTTTTTTAAAAAACCCTGAAAAAAATGTTATTAAATCCTTGAAATATCTTTCTTTGAAATTCTTTTGGAAATCTTTACAAAATCTTTGAAAAACCTTTGTAAAATCTTTGAAAGATCTTTCTTTGGATAATGTTTGAAAAATCTTTGAGAAATATTTGAGAAATCTATGAAAAATCTTTGAAAAATTTTTCTTCAAAAAACCTTTGAAAAATGTTTCTAACATCTTTGAAAATATCTTTCTTTGAAAAAATCTTTGAGAAATCTTTGAAAAATTTTAAAAAACGTTTGTAAAATCTTTGAAAAATCATTGAAAAATCTTTGTTTAAAAACTCTTTGAGAGATCTTTCAAAAATCTTTGGAAGCATCCTGCAAATATCTGAAATATTTTGGAAGATTTCTTAAATATCCTTAATTAATCCTTGCAGAATCCTTGAAAATTCTTTTTAAAAAAACCCCGAAAAAAATGTTAGCAAAATCTTTGAAATTCTTTTGGAAATTTTTAAAAAATGTTTGAAAAATCTTTGTAAAATCTTTGAAAATTTTTTCTTTGAAAAATCTTGGAAAAATGTTTGTAAAATCTTTGAAATACCTTTCTTTGAAAAACCTTTGAGAAATTTTTGAAAAATCTTTAAAAAATGTTAAAAAAATCTTTGTAAAATCTTTAACGGTACATTTGATCAGCGTGTAGAATAACGGAATGTAAAAAACAGAGTTTTAACAGTTTTAGCAAAGCAATTGTGTTTTTCTGCATTTTAGGTTATCTGGTGTGGCAATTATGACAAGTTACCGTATATAGTTATTTTCCTAACAAGTGCGGAAAGTTATACTTTTCCGCACGCAATTGCAGTTGCCCCAACGACGCTATTTTTATTTTTACGTGAGTATGCGCAGTCTAATCGAAATGAGGATTAGTAGCGTTAACGTTAGCGGGTGACGTGCTAAAACTGTCTATTATAAACGTATATTGATAGTTCTCTTCTGTCATCTGCGCATGTGCAGTGTGAGAAATAGAAAAATAATAGTTCTCTACTGTCATCTGCATATGTGCCTTATCTTGATTTCTCCTCAGTACCAGAAGCTAACGCTTATAGTGGCACACTTCTTTATGAAACTTTTCTATAGATACAATGAAAAACTTTGTCAACAAGTCTCTGAAAATTTCATGAAAATTCATTGAATGATCCTTCAAATATCTTAAAAAAAAATTCTTAAATGATCGTTAAAAAATTCTTAGGAAACATTTAAAACCTTTGAAAATTTCTTAAACAATTTTTTGAAATGTTTTGAAATATTGAATTTACAAAATTTAAATTTTTCACAACTTGTTTTCATTTTTTAATATCATCATTAGGACTAAATATTATTAAAGACTTAAATTTGAGATAAAAATAACAAAATATTTAAATACAATATTTATAAATTTTCTATTAAACCGTTTTTGCCTTGACGGACAATATACGTAATAAACGGAAAATATTTCTACAAACTTATAATTACGTTACGATTTTTATGAAGCTACGTTGTTAGCATTCATTTTTTGCTGGAAAAACTTTCTAAATCGCAGACAGGAAATGCAAGCATAGCTAATTTATATTAAGCAACTCTTGACTTGTTAAGGAATTTCATTTTTAAATTATGTAAAGGAAAGCGGCATGAATTTTTTTAATAATAATAATAATCATCTTTGAAAACGTTCGTCTAATTTTTTTATTATAATTAACGTTTTATTTAAAAAATATTATAAATTAGATAAATTGTGTTAGTTAATCTAAAATTTTCTTCTTTTGGATTAATACTTAAAAAAAAAATACAGAAATATAATAAAAGTAATATTTTTATTTAAGTTTATTATTATTCTATGTTATTTATTGCCGTTATTGACAAATTTATTTATTTATTTTAATACTTATCAGAACATTTTAATTAATTTTAATCCATTTGTCGATAAAATAAACACAAATGAAAATATCTGTTGTATTTACAGTTTAAATAAAATAGGATAACAACGTACAAATTTTCATTTTAATTTGCTTTCACACGATTTTCTACGTTAGTAAATATTATCTTTAAAGTAACATTGTACACAACTAGGAATTAAACTTTTGTTATTTTATTTTGACATTCAACTCAAAATAAATTATCTACCTTACAGGATACAATCAAAGTTAGTATTGTAATAATTTAGGTCCCTTAAATTTTAAAAAGCCCCACGTTGGCCAGTGACATTTGTAATGATTTACTGAATCTCATATTTTTAGTAAACATCATAAAAAAATTAAACAAAATTAATAAATTTTCTAGATCCTTTTTTTTAAATTATTCCGATACAAATTGATTTTCTCCCTTTTTAAATCTTTATATTATTATCTTCTTATTCTAAATCTCCTCTGATACTATTTCATCAATATTCTCTCCATAATCCTAAACATCTCTGCATATATAAAAATAAACTAGCAAGCAGTATATAAACATATAAATATTTATTTATTTTATAATAAAAAAAGGTCTGCATAGGTTACAAATAATACATTTACGAAATCTAAACTCTAGTAACCATCTGTGAAATATTTAGGGCGTCCAAATAGTTCTAGGGTAATAAAATTTTATGACCCAGTTAAGTCTTAGGTGCCCAAAGGCTACCTATCGGGAAGAAACTACATTTTTTGTTGAAGGTTTACTTATTATTTTCCTACCATTCTTAACGTTATAAAAGTTTGCAATTTTAAACAAAGATTTTTTTTAAAACGTCTGGTTAGACAGTTACCTGCCATATAAAAACTAATTTAGAATAAAATAATATAATTACCATTTTTCATTAATGAAATGTAAAATGTATATTTACGAAAATATTGTAACGTGTACGAATGAAAATAAATCGGTTGTGTCGCCCCAAAACTTTCCCGAAGAGTATTCAGAGACGAATACTTAAAAGTTTCAAACCTTGACATTTTTTTATTTTTTTGACAGGTGACAGTTTGAGAAATAATTTTGACTATTCTGAATAGACCACCGCTAAATGAAGAGTTTAAAAATGGAAAAAAAGATATAAACGAAACGATAAGAAGGTCAAACCCATTAAAATTTATATTTTAAAATTGCATTTTTAAATCTTAAAATTGCATTGTTTAGGTGGTGGTATTTTCAATTTTGAAAAAACTAAAGATATTTTCACAAAAAAAAATATGTAAAAAATATTTTAAAAATCCGTCGTGCAACGAGCCCGGAGCAAGAATTCATTTTTTTCACTCAGATTTGAAAAAAAAAAACAAAAATGCATTTTTTTCACACATGAATTTGAAAGACAAAAGCAAAAATCCATATTTTTACACATGTATTGGAAAAAAGCAAGAATGCATTTTTTTACACAAAGAATTAGAAAAAACGTAAAAATGCATTTTTCACACATGAATTTGAAAAAAAAAACCGAAGCAAGAATGCACTTTTCCGTCTTTGAAATTGAAAAACATGCACTTTTTCACACATAAATTTAAAAGACAAAAGCAAAAATGCATATAGAAAAAAAGTAAAGATGCATTTTTCACACACGAATTTGAAAAAAAAACCGAAGCAAGAATGCATTTTTCGTCTTTGAAATTGAAAAAAAAAAGCTCTTTTTCAAAAAAGAATTTAAAAGACAAAAGCAAAAATCCATATTTTCACACATGGAGATTGGGAAAAAAGCAAGAATGCATTTTTTCACACAAAAAATTAGAAAAAAAAAGAAAAAATGCATTTTTTACACACGAATTTGAAAAAAAAAGCAAGAATGCATTTTTCCACATTCGAATTTAGCAAAAAAAAACACGAATGCATTTTTTTGCACAAAAAATTAGAAAAAAAAATGCATTTTTCACACACGAATTCGAATAAAAAAACCGAAGCAAGAATGCATTTTTCCGTCTTCGAAATTGAAAAAAAAATTGCACTTTTTCACACATGAATTTAAAATACAAAAGCAAAAATGCATATTTTCACACATGGAGATTGGGAAAAAAGCAAGAATGCATTTTTCACACACGAATTTGAAAAAAAAACCGAAGCAAGAATGCATTTTTCCGTCTTTGAAATTGAAAAAAAAATGCACTTTTTCACACATGAATTTGAAAGACAAAAGCAAAAATCCATATTTTCACACATTGATTGGGAAAATACAAGAATGGATTTTTTCACACAAAAAATTTAAAAAAAAAGAAAACATGCATATTTTTACACACGAAAAAAAAGTAAAAATGCATTTTTCACACACGAATTTGAAAAAAAAACTGAAGCAAGAATGAATTTTTCTACACTCGAAATTGAAAAAAAAAGAAAACGTGCGTTTGTTCGTACACGAATTTGAAATAAAATAGAAGCAAGAATACATTTTTCTACACTAGAATTTTGAACACTTGAATTTGCAAAAAAGCAAAAATGCATTTTTTTGCATATGAATAAAAAATACACAAGCAAAAATGCATTTTACCACAGTTGATTTTGTGTCGGCCCAAAACTTTCTCGACTAGTATTCAGAGACGAATACTTTTTCAGATATTTAATGTTAAAATATCAAAATTTGACATTTTTTTATTTTTGACAGGTAACAGTTGGAAAAATAGTTTTGACTGTTCTGAATAGTTTTTCAAGGGCTTTCAAATGTCATACTACAAGTCAAATTCCGTGACATATTGCATCTGTCATTTTTTAATAGTGACACTTCCTTTTGACTGATGTCGTACAAAATCGAATGAGTTCTTTCGACTGGTAACAAAAACCCATATATCAAATTTCAGCTCAATCGGATTAAACGTGTGGCCTCTATCGTGGAAGAATACACACTGACAGACAGACAGATAGACAGAAAGACAGACTTCCATCTGGAAATGGTCTTAATCATTTCAGGTGACCTCAAAATGGATATTTCCATCTTTATCTAAATTTTTTTTAGCTCGTTCACAATACTTTCCCTTCTCGGAGGTTGGTCGGTAAAGTAAAAGTTGTATTTTATTATATAAGAATGTTTATAATTATAATTTGTGTACTAATGATTTAGTAAGGTCCAAATAAAAAACAAAAATAAATAAATAATCACGCATGTATTAACTACAATAAAATTAATAATCACCTTGTTTTGTACTATCTTAGAAATAAGTTCTAGAATAACGAGATTTGACGAGACGAGACCGAGACTGAAACGTGACGAGACCCAGACTGATGAGGCCGAGACCAGATTTTTGAAATTCTCGCCTTATCCCGTCTCCTGTGAAGCCCTAGGGAGGGCTGATTTTTTTTGGAATTAGTTGGTTAACATGACGGAAGCTTGTGGTTCTAGGAAGCTTATTGGCATCAGGATGATATCCATGTTCATCAAATTGAAAAGTCCACCAAATCTTGGAAAGTAAATCCAAATCAGGAGAACACAAATTTAAAAATAATGTCCACTCTGGGACTGGGGTGGTATAGGTATCATAAAAGGTGCCAGAGGACCAAAATGAATTTAATAAAAAATAATAACCTTGGGCGAAAATTAACAAGTTAAAATGGCTAAGCATAAAGTAACAGTTGATAAATGGGGAAACGAGAAGATCGACAAGAGTGGGAGAACTATTAACAATAATGTATCTTAAAACTATTAAAAGTATACATTAAATATGACCTGAAATAAAATAATTTAAAAAATATTTAACAAATAGTTGATATTAATACCCTTACAATAATAGGGTGTAAAAGTAAGAAACAAGTTTAAATTTAGAATATGTTCCAGATTGGGTGCAAGTCCAGGCTTACCGAATAAGAAGAAGAGAAAGAAAAAGAAGAAGGTAGAAGAATGGGGCTAGTTCTGGGGACAAATGACAGTGACATATGACGTAGAATGAAAGAAATTGTACTTAGGTTAAGTGGAATTAAACCAAAACAAACGAATATTACACTGGATATTTATGTGGTGGAGTTTCATTCCATTTATTGAAAACCTCTTGGATATTTTCTTAATGTTTTATTCTATCTTTTTAATTTTTCTTTTGCAACATATTTATATTTTTATTATGAAATTTTCAAATTTTAAGGTCCACCTAGTATACAATAAAACAAAAATATCTCTATTTAGTAGCATCAATCGTCACAAATGTCACTTTTTCTACGGTCCGTGTTACTTCGCTTGCGGAACAAAGAGTTCACGGTTAGTTAAGCATCTAGTAGGCGAGAAGTTTTCGGGCTTTCATTCGAACAATAAAAGAAAAATTGGAATAGACATAAAAGTTGTGGCCATGGATTTTCTCATCTCGCTATACCTCAAAGATAGATATGATGAAAAAAAATCATTGGTTATTGATGTATTAAGGGTGTGAACTAGACGTTTAGGTATAGGCCGTAAGCTGAGGTCATTAATTATTATACAAGGTGAATATATAAAGAAAGTCGGAAACTTTTATTTAAATTGGAAGTTAAGGTTCCGAACTATTTTTTTAACTTTAACTTTTCAACTTAATTTCAAGAGTTTTTCATAAATATTTAAGATTTTTTTTGGATTGCTCAGGATTTTTTTTTAATTTTTTCAAGGGCTTTTAGAGTATTTTTAACGTTTTTATATGGATTTTGTAATAATTTTTTTAAGGATTTGTCAAAGATCTTTTAAAATGTATCAATAATGATGATTGTTCAAAAATTTTTCAAGAATTTTTTAGCTTTTTTCAAGGAATTGTGGAGTAATTTAGAAACTATTTTTAAGACCTTCTGAGGATTTCATTTAAAAGATTTTTCAATAATTTTCTAATATTTTAAATGTTTTCTAAGAAATTTTTAAATATTATTTGAAAATCATTCAAGTATTATTCAAGGATTTTTTTTGAAAGATGCTTCAATGAATTTTCACGGAATTTTCAGGGACTTGTTAAGAAGTTTTTCATGGTATCTATGTAAAGTTTTCTTTTCAAGGTTTATTTTAGGAATATTTTAAGGATTTTTATAGATTTATTATGGATTTTTTAGAGATTTGTTAAGGATTTTTCATGATTTAATATGATTTCATGCCTTTTACTACAAAAGCACTGATTTTATAAATTTAGCAAAATTTTTGGAAACTTTGTCAACGTCGCCTGATAAAAATGCTAAATAACTTTTACCCATTTTTTTGACAGTTTTTAATTTTATAAAAAATCTCCAAATTTAGGGTGATCTTTTTAGAAAATTTATTTTGTTTAATTTGTTTTGTTTTTTTAATTCCCCAAATTAAGGGAAAATTTCGGAAATTTGGCATCGGCGCTGGATAAAAAATCTTTTTTTATAAATTTTAGTTAAATTTTAACACAGTTTTTATCATTTTTTGGGCAATTTTAATATCTTAAAAATACCCAAATTTAGGGAATTTTTTAGAAAGTTTGGCAACTCCACTTTATAAAATTTTCGACACAATTTTTACATTTTTTTTTGACAATTTTTAATTTTACAAAAAAAACCCCAGATTTAAGGAATTGTTTAGAAAGTTTGATAACGTCGCTCTGTTAAAATTTGGACACAATTTTTCCATTTTTTCTGGACAATAATTTTTAAATTTATAAAAAACCCCAGATTTAGAAAATTTTTTAGAAAATTTGGCAACGTCACTATATAAAAAATTCTAACACAATTTTACATTATTTTTTGATAATCTTTTATCTGATAAAAAATCCCCAAATTTAGTAAATTTTTTAGAAATTTTGGCAACGTCGCTCGTTAAAAGTTTCGACACAATTTTTCCATATTTTTGACAATTTTTAATTTTATAAAAAACCCCCAGATTTAGTGTTTTTTTACCTCTCGCTCTTCAGATAAGAGAGGTATAGGAATCATGCTAAAAATTGGGTAGTGAGTTTTCAATGAATAAACACGTTTTAGGGTCCCTAGAATACGATTTTAATATTTTCGCGATGATGTCTGTGTGTGTGTGTGTGTGTGTGTGTGTGTGTGTGTTAGTGTGTGTTAGTGTGTGTGTGTGTGTGTGTTTGGATGGATGTTGTAGTAACGATAACTCAAAAAGTACTGAATAAAAAAATTTGAAATTTTGCATACAGAATTCTGATACCCTAGATTAGATCTGATTAGATTTTGGTGCCAATCGCACAACCGGAAGTGGCAGTTGCTATGGGTGATGACGCCATTATTTTACAAAACGGCAATAAAGTTTTACACATATATTTTATATACCCTATAGTTTATTTTCGTCTCATTAAAATTTTCGAAACTTTTGCCATTGTTGCCAGATTTACAAAAAAATAATTTTTTTTTATACTTTTTTGTGTCAACCTGTAAATTTTTGAATCAAAAATGGCGAGAGGTCATGTGCTGGCCACATCAGATTTTTAGAAAGGTTGGGAACGTCGCTCTATAAAAATTCTCTAATACATATAAATTAAAGTTAAATTTTAACACAATTTGATCTTTTTTTTGGCAATTTTTAATCTTATAAAAATCTCCAGATTTAGGAACATTTTTAAAAACTTTGGCAACGTCGCCTTTTAAAAACGCCAACAGAATTTTTCCATTTTTTTGACAGTTTATAATTTTATAAAAAATCTCCAAATTTAGGGTAGTTTTTTTAGAAATTTGGCAACGTTGCGTTGAAAAATAAAGTTTCCGATAAATTAGAAATTTTTTTTAGAAATTTTTAATATTAAAGCGAATTTGCCATAATACGAAAATTTCATTTTTTTTTTATTAATTTGTTTTGTTTTTATTAATTCCCCAGATGTAAGGAAAATTTGTCCTCGATAAATAATCTTTTTTTCAAATTTTAGTAAAATTTTAACACAGTTTGTATCATTTTTTGTACAATTTTAATGTCATAAGAATCCCCAGATTAAAAAGTTTGCCAACGTCGCTCTATAAAAATTCTAACACAATTTTTCCTTTTTTTTTTGGGAATTTTTTATCTTATAAAAAATCTCCAAATTCAAGTTTTTTAATTATTTTTTCGGAGATTTTTTATGAAGTTTTTTTATCAATTTATTTAACGATTTTTTAAAGGATTTCTTAAGTATTTTTTAAGGTTTTTTTAGATCTTTTCAGTAATTGTTCAATGATTTCAGGATTTTTAAGGGTTTTTCAAAAAACTATTAAAAGATGTCAAATACTTTCAATGAGTTTTTAAAGGAGTTTTCAACGATTTCCATAAATTTGTTAATTTAATGAATTATAAAAAAATCAGGAATGATTGTACAAAGAAAACTATTTAAGAATTTTCATTGATTTTTATTCATATTTTTAGTATTTTTAAGAACTTATCAAAAATTTTTTAAGGATCTTTCTGATTATTTTTGACAGTTTCTAATAAATTTTTGGCAAATTACAAAGATTTTCCTATTTTTTTTTATTTATCACATATTTTATCATTTTTGAAGGCTGTTCTAATAATTTTTAGTAAATTTAAAGATTTACTTTATTTTTTTATAGTTTCTAATATGGTTTTCTTCATTGTTTTATCAATTTTTGAAAAATTAGTTAAATCCAAAATTTTAAGCATCTAAAACAAATGTGGTTAATCTTCAAAAAAATTGTTTCTAAATTTTATCACACGAACAAAATGTTTGTCCCCTAAAAATTTTGTTCTTTTCTACAGGATTTTATTAAATTACTCATATTTAAAAAAATACTCTATTTAAATTCGAGTTAAATTTTCGTCCTCCCATCTTTCAGATTTGATTCGAATAAATCGTTTTGTACAGGTACAAATCTAAAAAAGGGTGGACAAAAAACATTTTTTTTCGTCGTTCTATTTCTGTTTTCGATCCACCTAAAAATTGTCTTATGTGGTTACATTCCAAAGAAGTTGGACAAAAACTGGTACTGAATTTTCTCCATGGATTTTCAAGGAAGTTTTAAAAATTTCAATATGCATTTTTATAATTTTTTCAAAAATTTTTTAAGAATTTTTGAGGGAATTTGTTTACACATTTTCCAACAATTTTTGGCAATATATTAAGATTTTCCTTTCTTTTTTTAATATATGACATACTTTAACATTTTTGAAGCCTGTTCTAACAATTTTTAAAGATTTACTTTATTTTTTAATAGTTTCTGACAATTTTAATATTTTTGAATATTTTTCATCATTTTTTTTTAACAATTTTTGAAAATTTCTAATACAGTTTAGCAAATGTTTTGACAGTTTCTTACAATGTTGAAAATTTAAATTTTTTTTTGAATAATTCATGATATATTCTAATATTTTTACTTTTCTTAACTTTTTATTAAATTTAATATTGTTCTTTTTTATGTGAAAAAAAAATTAAGAAAAGTAATTCTTACGCAAAAAAAATTTAGCATCTAGTTACTTTTTTACCTATGAAAATGTTTAGAAAAATTTTTTTTAATAAAATAAATATCTGCCGTCCAACTTTTGTATCTAAATTTAACTTTTTTTTCGTCAAATTGTAAATAAAATTTTTTATCTAACACGTGCTAGTGCATCAATTCAGTCCCTGAACTAAAGTCAATATTTTTCTTTTTCGCATTATTAAAAAAAAATCGATTGTGACGACCCAAAACTTTTCCGGCGAATATTCAGAGACGAATACTTTTTCAGATATTCAATGTTAAACCTAACATTTTTTTTATTTTTAACAGGTGAATTTTGACTATTCCAAATTGAGTTTTTCAAGGACTTTCAAATTACATATTGCAAGTCAAATGCTATGACATATTGCTTCTGTCACTTTTTGATAGTTAAACTTCCGTTTGTCAGATGTCATAAAAAAACTAATGAGTTCTTCCGACTTATAACCTAAATTGCATATACCAAATTTCAGCTCAATCGGATTAAACGTGTGGCCTCTATCGTGGAAGAATACACACAGACATACAAATAGACAGACAGACTTCCGCCTGGAATTTCTTTTTTAGCTCGTTAACAATACTTTCCCTTTTCGGATGGTGGGTCGGAAAAGTAATATACCAAAAATCTTTCTTTAAATTAATTTTTAATAGTAAAATAATATCTAGCAAATTTTATAAAAAAATAGGAGAAAAGTCGATACCATACCTCTAATTAAAAGGATATACGTAATTCTCAAAGTTCACGAACATGTTTTCAATTTTCATATCGTTTCAACTGAAAATGAGAAAACTTTTCGCAAAAGAAATCATCACAAAATCAATTCCGTAATTTCCAATCGAATGGATAGAAGTTCAGTCAAAGAAACACTTTGATGCTGTTAATGAAAGTCCATTCAAAAGAGTTAAACAAACAGTGGTTTTATTTCGATTCAAGCACCAGCATCCTTTATACATTGGAATCGGTTTAATAAAAAAGATGAGGAGGATTTGAAAGGAATTTAATTGTTAGTTACGTGAAACAAAAAAAAATCATAAGAAGTAGACATTTTAAATTAAATAGGCCATATCGGCTGCCGACCGGAACGTATAGGCAGATTTCGCGTGTTCGTTGCCAGGAAAAGTAAAAAATCCGTTAAGTGCGTGTCGCACATTTAGGGTTCCGTACCAAATGTAGAATATAAGTCAACTGTGCAGAGGCAGGATTCTTAAACGACTTTTTAAAATTTTAATCGAACTAATAAGTCAAAAATACTTGGTAAAAAGATTTAAAGAAGTGAAAAGAAAAATAATTTGGCACATGTGTGTTCGACGAAGAAAAAAAAATTATGAATATCACAATCCTCATATATACTTAGATATTTTATCAAATTTTGAAATGCAACGAATAAATTTGTTAATATCAGCGTAACCGACAAAGATAGAAAAAAAATTATAAAATGAAAAATGCGTCTTTTAATAAAACTAATACGATTGCACAGATAAAATAAAATAAAATATCGAATATCATCACAATTCGCATAAATACAAAGGTACGGAACTCTAAAAATGACGGAATGTTAATGAAAAAAATATATTTATTAATATATTGGTATTTGTTGGTAAAATATACGTAACAATAAACATTATCACCAAATTTGAAGTTGATAGGTCAATGGAAAGTTCAAAAATACTTCGGAACAAAATTTTGTAAAAAATACTGACTTTGTCGGCTTCTCATGCCTACATTTTGCAATATTTTTTTAAAACAAAAAATATGTCTTTTATCTACTCAATGAGCTCTATTCAATGTCTCACTCTCTTTAACTTGATAGCATGGCTATCTAGCGAAATCACGGTGCAGGTCCGTTCATTGTGTCTACAATATTGTACACCGGAGTAGATCGAGTAACACTGATACCGTTCGGTGATATTTGAGGTATTTTTTAGCGAAGGGTTGGTTTAAAATATATCCTTCTTTCTTAAACCGTTTACATTTTAGTGATGAAACGGTGACGTCAATTAGGAAATATTTTAAACCAAAGCTTAATTATTTAAACCAGTCGGAGGCATATGGTTCAATAACGGTTGGCAGTTGACACTATAAGAGATTCGTATGTTCTGTTTTGTTCTGTGAATTTTTGTTTTCCATATCTATGGTTGGATACATTCATAGAAAAAGATACAATTAACCCTTTGTTGATTTGATGGGTGATTCACAACATACCATTATTTTTCTAATTAATAAAAATAAATTACCATATTTACGAAGTAATAAAGTACAGTTGGGCAATCTACAGGTAACTGTAGATTACGTAACGATGTTGCAATTGAAATGTAAGTTCAAACTTTTATCAGCAGTACGTTTTTACAAAAATTATTAGTTGATATATTATAGTTAATCAGTATTTTATATTTTTACTTCAGATCCAGAATTTGCTCGGCAAATAAAATTGTAGATGTTTCAGATTGCGATGTATGAAAAACACTCCAATTTTTAATTAAAGCCGCTATCAAGCAATCGTCTTTCTGCATCTAATTAACAATCATTAAAAAATCTAAATCCATTTTTTAAAAATCAACTTCTTTTTTTTATCAATTTAGAGAATGTATTTCGTCACATCACATGATATATGGCAGGTGACAGATTGCATTTTTATAACAGCATTTTAGAAATCTATTAATTAATGACGTCAGTTTGAACACGGTTAAAAAAATGTTTTAAACCAATGTGGTAGCTAAAAAACGGCTGATATTACCTTTTTAAAATATTTATATAGTGTTCACAACATAAAAAAAATCTGAGGGATGAAATAAAGTTTGAATTTGGTATAAACTTTTCAGATAAAATTTGTAGATAAAAATTAGCTATATAAAACGTCCTAAAGAAATTTTTCTTTGAAATAAATTAGAACATGTTAAAAGTCATTTTTCAGTAAACTTTTTTTTTTTTGCTACTAGAGTATTAGAGTATTTGCGTCCGGGAAAATTAGTGTAAATTTTAATTTATTACTTCTATCACTCCGATGTGTGCACAATGCATTACGCATTTTGAACTTTATTTTTATGCAGTGTTACCAATTGGCGCATAATTATATGAATTCTGCAATTCTGCATAATTTAAGAAGCCTACGCATAATTTTTGCATCTAAATTAAATCGTATTATTTCCGATTTTTATCCTTGTCGCCAATTTTGTTTTGGATGTAAATTCGGAACACTACATTACTACTAAACTATCACTATCGTCAATCTACTAGTAAACAAAATAATTGCCGCTTATAGTTTCAAAAAAAAAACTTTACTACAGGAAACAAGCTAAATAAAATAAGTTATATGACAAAGTACTCAATACAAAAACCTGTCCAAAAATTTCGCATTATTCAAATCAAAATCGCATTATTTTTATTCAACGATTTTATCTAAAGCTGTTGGCAACAATGGATTTATGTCTATTTTCAAAATGCATATGTAAAACAGTACCACATATGGAGCGTATACAGGGTGTTATTGAAATACACGTACATATTAAAACTGGGTATTGCGCAGATCCCCACTGAATGTAGAAAAATATTATTTTTTAAAAATACCCCTTATATTAAGGGAGTTATTAATTTTTGAAAATTAATTCTAAAACAAACGTACTTCACTGATATGTTGAGGATGACCTATATAAATTAGGTTTATTTACCTATTTTAAACATCAACAGTAATTAATATGCAAGTTTTTGTCAGATGATAAGAAAACTAGTCTTGTAAGAAATAACCATGTTGCCAAGATTTTCGAATTAATTTCTATTTCCGAAGACTGGTTTTTACTACCCTCGTTATCAAAAAACTAGAATATTTGATAAATATTAAATAAATTTTAAACTATACATTTTTGAAACTATAGATTATTAAAATTTTAGTTGATTTACGAATCTGGCTAACACGAGCGCGTCATTTCCAAGTTGGTAAAAAGTGTTGTTACGATTACTTTTAAATATTTTTTTACGATGCCACTATTTACGAATATTGAACTAACCGATATAGTATAGTGCTGGTTTATGGGGCAGCTGGAGAAAATTCTCGGCAAGCACAAATCCTGTATCGCGAACGGTTTCCAAATCGGAGAATTCCGGACTGTCGTACGTTTATTTCAACTGTTCAGCATCTAAGAGACACTGGAAAATTTGAGAGTGTCAATGCAGATCGAGGGAGAACAAGAACACAAAGAACAAAGAACAAAGAAGAAGAAATATTGGAAGCTGTTGAAAACCGGCCTCAATTAAGTTGTAGAAGACTAGGTCTTGAAATTGGAGTGTCCTCATTTGTTGTGTGGCGGACACTTAAAGAACAAGGTTTACATCCTTATCACATCCAAAAAGTCCAGGCCTTATATCCAGGTGATGAAGAAAAGAGAGTGGAGTTTTGTGAATGGATGATTCAAAAATGTGTTGATATTCCTGATTTTCTAAAAATATTATTGTATACTGACGAGGCTTCATTTACTCGTGATGGCGTGTTCAATATGCACAATACGCATATTTGGAGTGATGAAAATCCTCACGCCATTAGGGAAACTGGGCATCAAAGAAAATTTTCAATAAATGTTTGGGCTGGCATAATAGATCAGTATTTAATCGGGCCTTATGTTCTCCCGAACAGATTAAATGGGCCAGGATATCTCCACTTTTTAGAAGATATTTTGCCAGTACTCCTAGAAGAGATACCGTTACAATTAAGGCAACGGATGTGGTGCCTACTAGATGGCGCTCCTCCTCACTTTGATTTAAACGTACGGCAGTTTTTGAACATTAGATTTCCTCAAAAGTGGATAGGCAGAAATGGACCTACTAAGTGGCCTCCGAGATCTCCGCGCGGACTTAAATCCATGCGATTTCTTTTTGTGGGGTCACATGAAACAACTGATTTATAATGAACCTATTAATAGTGTTGAACAATTAACCAATAAAGTTAATGCGGTAGCCGAGGAACTACGACAAAATCCAAGACTAATTTCTAATGTTCAAAGTTCTTTGGAAAGACGATTGCAAGTGTGTGTAAATAATAATGGACGGCATTTTGAACAATTACTGTAATAAACTTTATTTTGAATTAATTGGTTTTGCTACGGCAACAGTGCAATTTCTATGAGTAAGTTCAATTTCGATTAATTTTACTTCTTTAAATATGGAAACTAGTAGGTCGGAAAAGGGGACTCTTCCCCAATATTTAAATTTTAGAATTTGAAGTTAAAATTGGTGCCAATCGTTTTTCATCATTACATACTATTCCCCATTTTAATATGTACGTGTATTTCAATAATACCCTGTAGAAGGAGGGCAATCTCTAATGGACAACAGGTTTAAAATGTGGCCAACATTTTATACGCAACTAATGGTACATAAATTACCGACGTGGCGCTGACGATCGTATGTTGAAAAACTGTTTGTAGATTGATTAGATCCATAGTCTCAAATAACGCTTTTTATTTAATGAGCCACCCAATTTTTATAAAATACATATATTTTAAAAGTTTACGTAATGAATTAAAATTATTATTTGAAAAAAAGTCAAAGGAAATGTCAAAACTGTCATCAACAGTCGATCAACAGCGCCACCAACTGGATCTCAAAATCGGGCCACTTTTTATAACGTTGAGATGTGCCTCCTTCTATACCCTCCATAGTACCACACATCCTCATGCTTTTAAGTTTTTCTACTACTAATTTTGTTCATCTAAATTGTTGTATACTGTCTTGATAATGCTAATAAAGATTAGCGAAATCTACATAACATTTTATTTATCTACTCCTATTAAGTTATATATTAACAGTTTTATTCATAAAAATATTTTAATTCATGTTTTAAACGTGTATTAGTTAAAACGCTCTGTATAAGCTTACAATAAGCTTTAAAGTTTGTGCTATTCATAAATGTGTAGTAACAGGTTAGTAATAATATACAGATAAAATGCACTTTTTAGCGATTTTAGTGAAGTTCAGTTAATTTGTGAGTGTCAAAATTTTTATAACCTCACCAAACGTCACAATTCAAACGTTTTTGTGTGCACATAAATATTTATTGTAACGCAAGTGGACAATTTGAAAAGTATTTCGAAGAAAAGGGGGCAAAATTGGTTTGATGAAGATAAGGTATGTATAAATGTTATTTTATATCAAGTTCATATTATATCCTTCAAAATCTTCAAAATTAAGATTTGAAAAATAAATAGTGTGGGGGTGTTTTAAGGGGCGTAGATTCCAAAAAAGTATCCATTCTGCTCTAGCTCTTTTAGTTTCTAAGATAATTCAGTTTTTTTTTTAAATGGTGAAAGCGCCATTTCTCAATAATTCGTTGAAAAATGTAAAAAAAAACAAATTTGAACGAAACCAACAGCTGTTCTCAATTCGAATCATCTTTCTCCATCTAGAAATAAAATTTCATTTAAATCGGAGTAAAAAAATATCTGACCCGAAAAAAATGGCAAGGTAAACCTTCAAAAATCTTCAAATTTTTTCAAAATTTAGATTGGAAAAATAAATGGTGTGGGGGTGTTTCCATGGGCGTGGATTCCAAAAAAGTATCATTCTGCTCTAGCTCTTTTAGTTTCTGAGATAATTCAGTTTTTTAAAAAAATGGTGAAAGTGCCACTTCTCAATAATTCGTTGAAAAATGTAAAAAAAAACAAAATTTGAACGAAACCAACAGCTGTTCTCAATTCGAATCATCTTTCTCTATCTATAAATAAAATGTCATTTAAATCGGAGTAAAAAAATATCTGACCCGAAAAAAATTGCAAAAATCTTCAAATTTTTTCAAAATTTAGATTTGAAAAATAAATGGTGTGGGGGTGTTTCAAGGGACTTTGATTCCAAAAAAAGTATCCATTCTGCTCTAGCTCTTTTAGTTTCTGAGATAATTCAGTTTCACGTATTTTTACTTTCCCGCTACTTATACGATATAGAACTTTATATCGTGGCTTTAAATTTTCGAAAATATCGAAAGTATGGCAAAAATATTGTCGTTTTTCACTTGTTTATTTATTCATTTATATGTTGAATCTTCTAGCATCTTTTATAGATTTAGTGAGGGAAAGAGTAACAATAATTGAAAATAAAAATACAAACACCAATAAAAAGAAAAAGAGTGCATGGGAAGAAATAATTTATTAAATTTTGTTTGTAGTTAATGTTTTAGGTTTTTGAATTACACAATTTGTGCTTTATTTTCAGTTTTAATTCGTGTACGGGAACAAAGCGCACAATTGCCCAACTAAAAACATAATAGTGTATGCAAAAAATGCAGGTGAAGAAGGAGAAAGCGATGCAACAGCGTGAAATTTTTCGGACTGGACGAGGCGCTCCACCAGCTCTACCGAACTGCAAAGCAGAAGATATCGCATTGTGGTTGATGAACGAATTTGTGCTCTAGTCAATTTTGTACATATTCTGCTGAGCGAGGGTTAGCTAAGACCATGTAGATACCCAGCATTATCTTGTACCTTAAATTTTGTAAAATATTACATACTGAAAGCTATTTAAATTTTTTATTACCTCTTTTCTGCTCCAACAGCGTAATGCAGTGAGCCCTTGCAATTCTGGTGAAATTCCACGACCACTACTTTGAACAACTAGATCTTCACTCACCATTTCCACGATATATGCGTTATCGGGGCTTTATTGAATCTATACTTCTTTTTAAATTCAATGTCTCACATAGGTCAATTTGTTTTATAGTTTTTACTCCGACGAACAGGAATTAAATTAATTGAATTTATCCAATGAGTTGCATGTATATTGATAAATAAATTAAACGATTTCAAAATAAAACTGAAAAAGTTAGGTTAAAATACGGTAAAAGTAGGAAACAGCCTATTGTAAATTTAACAAAGTTACAAAGCCTTTAATAGTACATTGTTTATCAAGTAGTAAAAGCGATACATTCCCGGACGACAATGTAAATTGTAGGCCGAGGCGTCAAGCCGAGGCCAACAAGCATTGGAGTCTGGGAATGTGCTTTTATCATTATCATAAATTAAGGATTTTTTATAAATGCATAATAAATTTTGATTACCATCTTACTGTCTATAAAATCATTTCCTTGACAACCAACAACCACTGTTCGATTATTGTTATGACAAAAGTCAGAGATTCACTGGTTATACGCCGGCAAAAACTTTTCCGGACTCTTGTCGGTCCGGGAAAGTTCATTGCTTAGCAACGGGCTAAAATACTAGAATAGCCTATTTTGGGGTCTGAATTTGCTCCGAGAAAGTAGGTATTCTTGAGTGATTTCAGAAAAAAGTGGTTTGTAACGCTAATATACGTTTATGAATAATAATTTTTGGTGACGGCGCTATAAGTCTGTTGTAAGAGGTTTGTAAGTTTTTATGAATAAGGCTGTAATTATTCAACTCCTTTTGAGCAAATAATAGTATCCATAAACACATAGCGTGAGTTATGACTTTCCATAACACACTATAGTGAGTTAAATATTTACTATACAAAGGTATCTAGTTTTGTACAAGTCGATTCGCCGAAGTGGAACAGTCCATTACCCCAGTATAGGTAACAATCAGTAGTGGCACTCTAGAGCGGCTCCTTTGATCTTCGAAAGAACAAATTTAGAGTGACATTTGACATTTTGTGGATGTGAAGCAATTTTTTTTTAACCGACTTGGTCAGATCTGGTTATATAAATTAAGCGTATAATATATCTATATATAATTAACAAAATGTCACCAAATATATTATTAGAGGAAATTGCATTATATATCAGGACAGTCATGGAAAAATTGAAACAGGCAGATCCTTTTAAGACAAATTACTTTTGTTTGTAATCTGAAATATTTAAAGAATACAAGTATAACGAAATATTCCAAATTAGAGTAAATATTAAATTAACAATAAAAGAAATACTCGGATAAATTACAATTTTTGCAGTAATTATATTTATAAGCAAATTACAAATTGTACAAACAGTTTATTGTTTCTCTTTTTTTGTATATTTAATACACTTTTCCATGTTATCAAAATAAACTTAAATCTTATTATTGTAAAGTATATCAAGCAAAGACAAAAAACCTAGTAAGGTAATATTAAGGATGATATTATTACTATGACGGAATTATTTATATGAATACATTGTTTTTTAATATATTTTAATATATGCATAAAGAAAAACTCGGAAATGAACGGTCTGCGCACGGTAGCGAGTTCAACAATTTTACATCCACAAACTGTCTGCGCAGTAAAAATGCGCGACTTTTTCCCTCATAGAGAGTGACATACCCCCATTAATGTCAATGAGGGGAGTAATGTCACTTGATATTTTTTATTTAATTTATTTAATTTTGAAATTTATAAATGAAAAGGTAATAAGATGAATTCTGAAAGTGAAGATGGATTATTAGGTATATCTCCAGAAATAAGACAAATAGGTAATGCTACAATACAGAATTTACTACCCGAAAAATAACAAAACGAATATAAAGATGTATACAAAAATTTTCAAGAATGGTGTAGGAGTAAGAACGTTAACTCGTTTACAGAAAATGTACATTTGGCATTTTTTAAAGAGCTTAGCAATAAATATAAAGCATCGTCTCCTTGGACTTTCTACTCTATGCTAAAAAAAACACATTCAACACAAATTGTGAATAAAGTTCTTTCTCTGTACTTGCAGCTTCGTATTTATTGTTATAGTCGTAGATAAAGTTTAGTATTCAACTTGCGGTAATGGTCATAACTCACTTGATGAATTACAGCACTCGCCTACGGCTCGTGCTGCAAACTTCATCTGCGTGAGTTATGACCTACATTACAGCTCGTTGAATAATATTCTATTACTCCATAATCAAGTAATAAAAAGCCTCATTGAATTTTCAATTAAAAATAAGTAGTAGTCAATCAACAATCGTTTAGCTCACGGCACTCTTTTCTAAACGATGAAGTCTCTGACCTAACACATAAACTCGATTAGACTGTTTTCAAGTGTCAAATAATTAAATTCCAACTGAATTTAATTACGGTTGATTTGAATTTGATGCCTCGTTCTATTTCGTTGAACTCTCAATACAAATCTCAATGCACGCTTGAAATCCATTTCAAGGAAAATCGACCCAACTAATAGGATTCTAATAAAAACAATCATCGTGAAGTGTGAAACAGACTAAAACTGTCTGATTGGTTAATAAATAATAATCACTTACGATATTGCTGTAAATAATACCTCAAGTTGTATTGATATTGTAAAATACGCTCAGAATTATAATATACAAAGTGTTATTGAACTATATGTACATATTAAAATAGGGTTAGACTCTTCTGAAATGTGCAAAAATACCTGTAATTAAAAAAATTATATTAAATCAGGCGTACGCCATTGCAGTTGACATAGATCATGCTGAACTTGATCTGATTATAGAGACTTTTGCTGTTCACAAGGATTTTTTATGAATTATTTAATGGTTTTTCAAGGATTTTAATGATTTTTTAGGTATTTCTCAAGTTTTTTTTCCATTATTTATGAAAAATATTTCATTGAATTTCATGCCGAGTATTCTTAGTGATTTTTTAAAGAGTTCTTAATAATTTTAAATGGACGGTTTCAAGATTTATTTAACAATTATACAAGGATTTTCCAAGTATTTTTTAAATATTTTCTTTAAAGGTTTTTTTTAAAGAAGTTATCAATGATTAAAAAAATAAGGATTTTTTTGTATTTTTCGGAGAGTTTTCAAGAGCCTTCTAATGTTTTTTTAATAATTTTTTTCGGATTTTTCAATTATTTTACAAGGATTTTTTAGGAATTGTTCAAGGATTTCTTAGTACTTTTTTAAAGGATTTTAAAATTTTTAAATAAATCATTAAAGGTTGTAAACGGTTTTTTAATGATTTTTCTAATGTTCTTTTAAGGATTCTTTAGGTATTTTCCTCAGATTATTCAAAGATTTTTTAACATCTGTTTAAAACTGTTTACAGATTTATCAAGGAGTACCCCAGATTTTCTAAAAGAATTTTCAAGAATTTTAAAATGATAGTATTTTTTTGTTAATGATTCTGTGAAATATTTTACAATGATTTCTAAGGATTTGTTTAAGGACTTTTTTTTCAAAGAAACTGTCCAGAGTTTTGTAATATATCTAAAAGGATTTTTAAGGATGTTTTAAAATTTTTTTAAGGATTTACAAAAAAAATTTCTATTATGTTTAGAAGAAATTTCAAAGAATTTTCAATGAATTTTCATGGATTTTTCAATATTTTTTTATACAACCACTATGCAAAACACGCTTTTCTACACAAAGTTTTATACGCAAAGCAGGCCTTTTTTATCATTTATTTAATATCCGTTGGAAAATTAATAATCTAGAGTGCGAGAAGTACACGCTATGACACTTTTCCCCATGGAAATGTTAAACATAGCTATGACCTGTCAACTTTTTTTGCGGCTCGTGCCACAAACTTCTGAGCTCGTGGGAAAAGTGACGCTTTACTCACTTGTTGTACAAACTATTATTTTAACGATTTTTTAAGATTCTTTGAGGATTTTGTAAGGAGTATTCAAGAATTTCTTAGTGACTTTTTAAAGGTTTATTAAGAATTAAAAAAAAATGCATTAAAACTTTTCAATCAATTTTAAAGAATTTTTCAAGGATATTTAAAAGATATTTTAAAGTTTTCAAGTACTTTTTAAGAATTTTGCTAATGCTTTCAAAAATTTTTAATGGAGTATTTAAAAATAATATTTAAGATTTTTTTAAAGTATTTTTCAAGGATTTTTCATTTATTTTTGAGGTTGTTTTATTGTTTTCAAGAACTTATTAAGGATTTTTCATGGATTTCTTAAGGATTTTGCAAAGGCTTTCAAGAAATTTTAAAAGGATTATTTAAGAATATTTTATAAGAATTTTTTTAACGATTTTCTAAGAATTTTTCATGTATTTTTTGAGGATGTTTTAAAGTTTTCAAGTACTTTTTAAGGATTTTTCAAGAATTTCTTAACGATTTTGCAAAGGCTTTTAAAAAATTTTAAAGGATTATTTAGGAATATTATTTAGGAATTTTTTTAATGATTTTTCATGTATTTTTTGAGGATGTTTTAAAAGTTTTCATGTACTTTTTTAAGAATTTTTCAGGGATTTAAGGACTTTGCAAAGACTTTTACGACATTTTAAAAGATTATTTAAGAATATTGTATAAGAATTTTTTTAACGATTTTTGTAGGATTTTTCATGTATTTTTTGATTATGTTTTAAGTTATAAGTACATTTTAAGGATTTTTGAGGTATTTCTTAAGGATTTTGCAACGGCTTTAAAGAAATTTTAAAGAAATTTTTAAGAATATTGTATAAGAATTTTTTTAACGTTTTTTCAAGGATTTTTCATGTATGTTTTGACGATGTTTAAAATTTTCAAGTACATTTTAAGGATTTTTCAGGATTTTGCAAATGCTTTTAAGGATTTTTAAGGATTTTGCAAATGCTTTCAAGAAATTTTAAAGGATTATTTAAGAATATTGTATAAGAGTTTTTCTAACGTTTTTTAAAGGATTTTTTATGTAGTTTTTGAGAATGTTTAATGTTTTCAAGTACATTTTAAGGATTTTTCAGTAATTTTTTAAGGATTTTGCAAAGGCTTTTAAGAAATGTTAATGGATTATTTAAGAATATTGTATAAGAATTTTTTTAACGATTTTTCTAATGTTTTTCTTGTATTTTTTTATTTTTCCTCATTTTTTCTCATTTTTCAGTTTTTTGTTTTTTACTTCTGTCGATTTTTTCAATTCTTTGAATTTTTTATTTTTTTAAATCTTTTTTTTTATGGTTACAGTTGTTTCTAGTTTTTTTTGCGATTTTTGGCATTTTTCTCTCTTTTTTTTGCAATTTTTTTGATTTTTGCATTTTTTCCGATTTTTACCATTTTATTTTTCATTTTTTCTAATGTTTCTTGTTACTTTCTCATTTTTTATAATTTTTTGAATTTTTTCTAATCTTACCTCATTTTTTTCTAATTGTTTTATTTTTCTCCAATTCTTTCATCTGTTTTCTAATTTTTTTTTATTCCTCTGTTTTTTTTCTATTTTTAGTTTTCCCCCATTTTTCTGATTTTTTCTGTTATTTTTTAGATTTTTCAAATTCGTCCAGATTTTTCTCATTTTTTATTTTTATTTTTCTGGATTTTCGATTTTTGTTGATTTTTTTAAATTTTTTGGATTTCATTTTTTGGTTGATCTTTGTTTTTTTTTTTTAAGATTCTTTGCGAATGTTTGCATTTTTTTGGTATATTTTTCGAATTTTGGCGTTTTTTGCGACTACTTTTTTGAGGATGTTTTAAAGTTTTCAATTAATTTTTAAGGATTTTTCAGAGATTTTTTAAGCACTTTGCAAATAGTTTTACGACATTTTAAAGGATTTTTTAAGAATATTGTATTAGAATTTTTTTAACGTTTTTACAAGGATTTCTCAGGAATTTAAGGATTTTGCAAAGGCTTTTATGAAACTTTAAGGTGTTATTTAAGAATATTTTTCAATAATTTTT
This sequence comes from Neocrepidodera transversa, assembly GCA_963243735.1. NCBI lineage: Eukaryota > Metazoa > Arthropoda > Insecta > Coleoptera > Chrysomelidae > Neocrepidodera > Neocrepidodera transversa. The sequence goes on along the minus strand of OY725354.1, from coordinate 17,629,871 downwards.
TTAACGATTTTTCAAGGATTTTTCGTATTGTTTGAAAATGTTTTAAAGTTTTCAATTACTTTGAAAGGATATTCAGGGATTTCTTAAAAATTTTGCAAAGGCTTTAAAGAAATTTTAAAGGATTATTTAAGAATATTGTATACGAATTTTCTTAACGATTTTTCCAGGGATTTTTCATGTATTTTTAGAGGATGTTTTAAAATTTTTAAGCACTTTTTGAGCACTTTTCAATAATTTCTTAAGGATTTAGCAAAGAGTCTTAACGAAATTTTAAGGGGTTAAGAATATTTTTCAATATTTTTTTAACGGTTTTTTAAGGATTTTTCATGTATTTTTTGAGAATGTCTAAATGTTTTAAAGCACTTTTTAAGGATTTTTCAGGGATTTCTTAAGAATTTTGCAAAGGCTTTCAAGATATTTTAAAAGATTATTTAAGAGTATTATTTACAATTTTTTTAACGATTTTTATGTTTTTTTGAGTAAGTTTTCAAGTATTTTTTAAGTATTTTTCAGGAATTTGTTAAGAATTTTGCAAAGGCTATCAATACATTTTAATGAATTATTGAAGAATATTGATTAAGAATTTTTTCAACGATTTTTCAAACATTTTTAAGGTTGTTTTAATGTTTTTAAATACTTTTTACGGATTTTTCAGGAATTTGGATTTTGGAAAAGCCTTCTAAGAAATTTTAAAGCATCAGTCAAGAATATTTTTTAATAATTTTTCAATAATTTTTTTAACGATTTTCCAAGGATTTTTTATGTTTTTTGAGGATGGTTTAAAGTTTTCAATTACTTTTTAACGATTTTCAGGGATTTCTTAAGGATTTTACAAAGGCTTTTAATACTTTTTAAAGAATTATTTAAGAATATTGTATAAGGTTTTTTTAACGATTTGTCATGTATTTTTGAGCTTGTTTTAATATTTTTAAGTTCCTTTTAAGGATTTTTTAGAGATTTCTTAAGGATTTTGCAAGAAATATTAAAGGCCTATTTAAGAATAAGGATTTTTGAATTAAGTTTAAAAGATTGTTTCAATTTTTTAAAGACTTCTTATTGATTGTGGTTCTTTTTTGAATGAAAAAAATGATGAAAAAAGAATCCTTTATATAAGATTACTCTTTATTTATTTTAAAATAACATATGAAATGTAACCATTTATTAAAAAACAAAAACTTAACCGAATTAAATTTTGGAATAGTATATTTACATTACGTGTGCGGAAAGTGCCATTTTTCACATAAGTGGGAAATGTTGTTGCACGAGGCGTAAGCCGAGTGCGACAATCCCACTATTGTTCCTACGACCACGCGATAATTTTACCAAGTAATGTTTATTTTGAGGTATTTCGACAGGTTCTGTTTGTTTTGTTTTAGTTTATATAAACAATCACTTTCGTATTAAAATAAACATAAATATTGGTAATTAACAATTATTTAAAAAATTAACAACTATAGGAACTAAAACTGAGAAAAAAATTGAATTATTTTGAAATGATATAAAAATTAAAAGTAAACTAATTATTGGTGCAATTTGTAAAATTTACTGTTAAAAAGATAATTTGTGTGTTAATAAAATAATAGAAAAAATACCGATGTGGTAAATATAAATAATAATTATGCATTTAACAGATAAGTAAATTTAGTTATAGATAAATATGTTGAAATATAAATAATGCATCTGACAGTTTTGACAACATTTTTTAATTTTCAGCACGTATTCCACTTTCCATCGTACTCTACAGTGCGTTAAACACATTTTCAATTTTCTCGGCTTAAAAAAAAGGGCATAATTTAATTTTCATTCAAATTTAAAAATGGCGGAGCTAAGTTAACGGACATACAGAAATGACAATTTTATATGTAACTGACAGTTTAGCACCTTGTTAAAAATAATTTATCATAAAAAAGTATTAATACATATCAACAGCGGAAAACTAGCACGTTGGTTTAAACACATTTTTTATATATAAACGCATTTTTACTATCAAATAAATTTTCTTAGTTTGTATTGCTTAAACTACACCATTAACAAACTACAATCCCTGTTTGTGACGTTAAAAAATTAAATGGCATTTTTATGAAAAAAAAAAACAGATACGGAATAATCGCCATTTTCAGCGAACGATATTACACTAAGCACCTTTGGCAAACCTCCAACAAAATCTTTTAAAAAGTACAAAAATGCATGCTATGTCTGAATAGTAGGCAGGAAACATTTTCTATTTCTTTAAAATTTATTTATGAAGTTAAATTCAATAAAGTTCAACGCAAGTGTTATCCTTTTGGGAAAGAACATTCTGTTTTATAAGAGATATAAAACAAAGTCACAAAAGAGCAAAATAAATATAATACTGAAAACGCTTTTTTTAGTGGGTTTGAAAAGGTCAGCTATTTGTGTAGAATGCGCCTTTTTGCCTCTATATAGGGACAAATGTTGCCAAAACGTTTGATTTATTTAGCTGCAAATGGAATACAAAATAGGGAAATATCAAACAGGCAGAAGCAATTTGTTTACTTGGGATTTTGTGCCTTGTCCGTCTACTTCGAATTTTTGATGAAAAACTGTTTGTACAACTAATTTTGGTTTGTTATCAATTTTATTAGATTAGATATTATTGGATATAAGATTTTATTTATTAGAATCAACTTTTCCCATTGGAGAAATATTAAACCAGTTATTGATATCGAAAGATAAACTGATACTGACAAAGAACTAAAAATCTAATAAGTTATCCATATCCCAAATGTGGTCCAAATTTTCAGAAAATAAAACACAAAATAAAATTAGAAAGTAGAAAGCGCTTAAACAAAAAAACACAAAAATAAATATTAAATTTAACTTATCATTAGAAAAAATTTGTTGTAGATTTTTGTTTTTTTGGACGATGCATTTCCAAACCTGATGATGAGGTCAGTGAAGTTGGCACCCACTTTTGCGAATTTCCCAAAGATTTTGTGTTTATTCGTTCGTCCATCGATTGTCCATTATTTTAAAATAATTATTTTCGTTTGTCCACCCTTCGTTTCAAAATGGTGGCCCAAAAACTTTTTTTTGCAAATTTTGCTCTCGACACCCATAAATTGCAAAAAAAAATCAAACGCATAGGTCGTTTGTTCTTTGTTTGTCCACTAATTAGTTTTGTTTGTCCACCCACCGGTTAATTATAATTAATTACATAACTTTTAAAAAATTGTGATATTGTGAAGTTGGCACACCCTTTTTTAAATTTTGAAATTTTTTTTGTGCATTCGTTTGTTCATCGTTAGTCCAAGATTGTCCACCTAAGATTTTTGTTTCATTTCATTTCAAAACGAAGGGCAAAAGGCGAATTCTCATTTGGTTAAATTCTCTGAACGAGAACAGACAAATGATTTTATAAAATCTACAATTAAAATTCGAGTAGACAATCTTCAGCTTCTTTTGTTCAAAATTATAACACTATGCAACAAAATAAATATTTTTTTACAGGGTTTAGAGTAAGTATACAGGGTGGATCGAATTTAATTTGCGTATACAGAGATCTCATAAACCGAAATAGATCCAATATCGGTTAAAAAGGGGAAAAGATGTGTATTTTCAAGACGAATTAATAGTTTTTTTCAAAATTACAATATCAGGTCCGGTTTCCGAGATATTTAAGAAAAACCGAAATTGGCGATTTTATTGCTGACTAAATATGGAATCACATAGCGTATCCATTTTTGTAAAACACCGTTTCGTCTTTGAAGGGCCATCCTCAACTATTTTTTTAAATACCTGTACTTGTACTTTTTATTTCATCTTTGAAATCCTCATCTTTTTCTCTATTCAACCATGTAGAACACTAAGGTTTTGACAATAAATTAAACTTAAAGAATTTTGCTATGTACGGTCCTGTTCATTATATGGCCCGCAAAATGCACTTTGTGGCCCGCGCGCATAAAGAAAAAACAAGTTTTTTTTTAATATTTATATTTTGAATGCAATAACTAGTATGACATAAAAGTTTGTATTCACCGCGGGTATAAACAGATGTTTATACTTATAGTACATAAATAACTATTATTTTTTAATTGTAGTTATTTAAGAAAATTTACATTCAAATATTCAATAGAAATTAAGCCCAAAGTAGATTCAATTTTTAATTAATATTATTTAAAATGATTTATAAATATTTTCAGTGAAAATGGAGGTCACAATTTGTGCTTAAAGATTTTAAAAAAAATCCCATTCATAGAATTTTTATTCTCTTTTTAATGGTATTAAATAGATTTTAATATATTTTTTAATTAAACAAAATAACTTGAATAATTGTAGATTTTAATAAATATTTTTTTGTAACAAAAAAACTACCGATACTATTAAAACGTGTTAAATGTTGATAGAAAGAGAAAAGAATATTCTATATAAGAGAATTTTATCAAAATTTTAGATAAAATATTGTGGTTGTTAAAATAGGGAGAGACCGTAACTATATTTTTTCTCATTTTGGTCTCTCCCTTTTCTCAAGGTCACAATTTTTGTTTAAAAAATTTGAAAAAATTTTCATTTATAGAATTTTTTACTCTCTTTTTAATGGTATTAAAATATTTTTTATCAAATAATAAATAACAGGTAGTTATAGATTATAATAAATAATTTTTTGTTTAACCCCTGTAACAACAAAACTATAGATTCTATAGAGAGAGAGAGAAAAAAATATTCTTCATGTGTGAATTTTTTCAAAAATTTAGATAAAAAATTGTGGTTGTGAGAAAAGAGAAAGACCACACTATAAGGATTTTTTTAATTTTCTTCATTTTTGGTCACTCCCCTTACTCAAGGTCACAATTCTAGCTCAAAAATTTTCGAAAAACTCCCACTTATAGAATTTTGTATTCTCTTTTCAGTGGTTTAAAAATGATTTTAATATATTTTTTAATTAAAGAAAATAACATAGGTAATTGTAGATTTTAATAAATAATTTTTTGTTTAACTCCTGTAACAGAAAAACTATTAATGCTATTAAAACGTTCTAAGTGTAGATAGAAAGAGAAAAAAGAAAAATTCCTTAAAGTACGTACAAAAATTAAATATTCTACATGGTTGGATAATGAAAAAATGGGGACTTCAAAAATGAAAAAAAATGTACAGGTCCGTATTAAAAAAATAGTTGATGTTGGTCCTTCAAAGACGAAATGTTGTTTTAAAAAATTGGATAGGCTATATTAAGCGCTATTTGACCTTCAATAAAAAAACCTTATAAAGCACGAAAAAAAATTTCAAAATTCAAAAAAGGGTCTAAATTGACAATATCACAATTTTTTTAAATTTATATAATTAATTATAATTAACCGGTGGGTGGATAAACAAAACTAATTGATGGACAAACGTGGACAAAGAACAAACGACCTGTGCCCTAAATTTTTTTTTTGCAATTTGTGAGACAAACGACGACAAACGAAAATAATTGGTGGACAATAATGGACAATCGATGGACAAACGAATGCACACAAAATCTTTGGAAAATTCGCAAAAGTGGGTGCCAAAATCACTGAACTATTTTATTAGACAATTTGTGGATTTTGGTAAGTCAGATGAGATTGAAATCCAAAATATTGGTAATGATAACTTATCTGTTACAAAAATGGATATGGATAGTAATAATAAAGATATAATTGAAACTATCTTCACATACTAGAGCGACATAAATGATATTGATTTAGAGGAACAAATTAAAAATGATTTTGTTTAATTACAAAACATAAATTTTAATCAAGTCCTGAAATTCTTTTAAACCAAATTCATAGTCACTTAAATATTATACACGGTTTGACCCAGTTAAGTACCACTAAATATGAATCGGATATTGTTCAGGGCTCACTTCTGAACCGTCCAATAAGAATATTCAACCACAACTAAGACTTTTTTCAACGAAAAGGAAAAGGAAACAAGGTTCAAATAACAAAAAACCTAATAAAAACGAAACTAATAATATTAATAGTGTTTTACTTGGTAAGACTAAACTATTTATTTCCACGCATCCTGTCAATGAACATTTATATTATATATAAAAGATTAATATGTATTCTACTTAAAAAGATAACATAAAATATAAGAGTTCAAAAATAAATAAAAATATTTTTTAAGTGTCACCATTTTCTTTATTCCTCGTAAATTTAATTGCATCCTCTTTTAAAATACATACATTTCTCGCAATTTTTCATATTAATATTTCTTATTCACTCATATTGACTTTCTTTATTGACATTTCGCGGTTTCCTCACTTGCAGGCATTAGTGAAATGCGCAGTGAACGAAGCCACGTTTGGTATTTAGGCGGTCGTAATAATTGGACCTTGATTGAAAATTGTGTGTTTTGTTCATCTGCAAGTTATATGAAACCAACACACCTTGAAGAACAAAGAATATATTTAATTTACTACTTCAGGAAAATCTTATCTTTATCGATTCAGCATTATACAGTTTAATCTCGCTTTATAATTTTATTCTAGAAATCACTTGTAAACTAGCTTTCATAAATTCAAGTCATATTTTTAATTATTTTTCTGTTTGTCGATCCAAATTTGTAATTTTCAAAATAAAGTTTTTTAAAAAAGTACTTCGCATCCTACATTCATTAACTTGCAAAGAATTTCTTATAAGGTAAGCAGATTTTAACAGCACCCAATTGAGAAAATTAGAAAAAACTCTGTTGCAGTTGAAAGTAACAGGGTTTTCTGTTACTTAATTACAGAATTAAAATTTTTTAATGGTGTCTGAATTAGGTACAAGCAAATTCGTGTGTTTCGTAAATCAGGGAATTGTTTACGTGAGATATGGGGTTATTTCTTTCTTTTACTACTATATTATACTATACTATACTAGTGCCTTTATTTTGCATTGTTATATATACAATACATAATATATGAAGAGGCGAAGTCTAGCTTGCGCTACTCTACTTAACCTCTCCTCACATATTTTATGGTTTGATAATTTTTTGTATATGATGTAATATATAATATTATGTAACTCATTTTATAAGATTTGACATTATAAAATATCATAAAGTGTAAAAAAGATAAAAATAAAAATATACTGTAAAATTAAAAAAATATTAAATGATATTAAATATTAAATATTAAATATTAAATATGCAAAGTAAATTACTGGGTGGACAGCAACAGAAGTTTAAAATATTTTTTAAAAGATCTTTCAGATTTAGTTTTGAAGTCATTTGGAATATTATTAAAAATATTAACCGCATTGTAAGTGAATGAACGCCGAAACAAGGTTAGATTGTATCTGGGCAGCATTAGAGTATTCGGGTATCTTAAGGGCAAATTGTGAGCATTGCCTCTAAATTGCAATTTCTCTATAAGATACGGATGTTTGGAAGTTGCTATAGTTCGAAATACTAAGGATGACATATGGTACTTAAACATGTTTCCGACTTTAAGCCATTGGAGTTCATTAATTTTGAAGGACACCCTGTCATATCGTTTTAGACCGTAAACGAATCTACAACAAAAATTTTCAATCTCTTGTAATCTGTATTTAGTAATTTGATCTAAACAAGGATAATATAATACTAACCCATATTTTAAAATTGATAATACTAAGGATTCGCACAGAGTTTTCCTCAACGATAGATTAAGGATGTGACGATATCTATATAACTGTCGCACAATAAGGTAAGACTTCTTGACCAACAACGACACATGTTCTTGAAAACGAAGTTTGCAATCAAATATTATTCCAAGATTTTTAGAACTCTTAGTTATTCTTAATGGCTCATTATTTATAATTAAAGGAAAACCATTGAAGTTATATATATTATTCGAATTTGGACTAAAGAACATGGCGCTACATTTACCAGTATTTAATTTAAGATTATGGGCTTCTGAATATTTTGCTAATTCTTGTAGATCACTATTTATAAGAGTACTAGCAAGGTCCTCGAAATTTGGATAAAATGACAAATATACCTGTGTATCGTCGGCAAATGATTGCAATTTAACATGTCTTACATATTTGTGAATATCAGATATATAGATTAGAAACAACAAGGGTCCTAGAACTGATCCCTGTGGCACTCCAGAAGAAACACGAAAAACTAGATGAACTGTTTCCTGAAACGACTTTTTGATAACGGTTACTAAGGTGGTACTTAAAAAATCTTAAGGATATATCATCGAAATTGTAGTAGTTAAGTTTGGCACATAAAAGTTTATGATCGAGAGTGTCAAACGCTTTAGAAAAATCTAACTGAACAACAGATGTAGCCAATCCCGCGTCAAGTGATCTGATGATGTAATCGGTTATGTTCAATAGAAGTGTAGTAGTGCTAAAATTTTTCCGAAACCCAGATTGGCTTGTATCAATAATTTCATTCACAAAGACATAATCATAAATTTGCTTACTATTTTTTCCTGAACTTTTGATAAACAAGGGAGTATGCTTATCGGGCGGAGATCACCAAACACCTGTGGATTTTTGATTTTTGGTAGCGGTTTTACTAGTGAAAATTTCCAAATATCTGGGAAATATCCGTTCTCCAAACAACAATTTATAATGTGCGTAATAAAAGGCGCAACTACGTTTAAACACAGTTTTAGCATTTTTGCAGAGATATTATCATTTCCAAGTGCATTCGATTTCAAATTCATCACAGTATGTACAATTTCTTCCGTCGTTGCAAGTTTAAAAGAAAAGGAAATGTTGTCATTAAATTTATTTAAGTTATAAAAACCTGAGGTTTCTGGACACGAATTTCTGGTGGTATAAACAGATAAAAAATACTTATTTATTTCAATAGGATCGTTCAAATGAGTTGGTACGTGAAAATCGGAATTATTTTTAATATTTAGTGACTTGACAGTTTTCCATAACTGTTTGGAATTTCGGGTAGCAAGACGGTTTAGATTAACATAAGTCTATACAGTTTTAAATAGTATAGTTCCTTTTTAGAGCTTATTTCCAAATTCAGACACAAGTGTCAGAGTTAGGGACTTCAACTGTCAGAATTATGCTCAATTTATGTAAACGGTTAGTCTCTATTATTTTTACATTTAGATATCAACAGCATTAATTATTATTTTCTATGGCAATCTTTGCTTTATTTACAGAATGTTGACGAAAAAAAAAATAGTAAAAATGCATTTTTCCCTACAAAAAATTGGAAAAAAACAGCAAAAATGCATTTTTCACACACAAATTTGAAAAAAAAACGGTAGCAATAATGCATTTTTCCTACCCTCACTTCTCTTATGGAAGATGGCTTTCAGCCAATTTTTTTAAAATTTTTAGTATGTTGTAGATCTTGACGTTCTGATTAAATGTCTCCATGGGCCCAACTCAATCCTATGACCAGTTTTCGAGATATTGATGGTCAAAGTTCAATAATTGGGTATTTAGGTAATTTTGATTTAATTTCAATTTCTTCAATTTTTAAGAAAACTGACTAGCTTATCTTGAATTTGTTTATGGTAAAATGTAGTTAAAAGATTGGTCATTTAAAAAATATAACAATTATATATACAGGGTTTATAAAAAAATCAGTGGAGCTACTTTATTTTTAAAATAACTATAATATTGAAAACCATGAAATATCAGTTTTGATAAATTCCTAATAACTTTAAAACAAACGGCCAGATTTTCTTGAAAAAATTATATACTTTACCGGTCAGTAGTAGTCAAAGAAAAACTGCAATATGTAAAGTTTGAAAAATTACATACGGACCCGAATGTAGGGCTTTCAAATCTGATTTTTTTCCAAATCGCCTCAATTATGCTGCTTTAGCAATACAGTTGTAACAGATTTTCTGCTAAAATAGTAACGCATTTACTATTACAACTTGATGCAAAATAAATTGTGTCCCAGAATCATTGTTTTTTTATATGTGTACAGGGTGTTTCAAATATTAGGTAACTGCGAGCTATACCGGGTGACACAGGATCACCCCTTTAAACTTTTTTATTGATTAGCCCATTTTTATGAAAGTTTAACTGAGTATAGTAATAGTAATTTCTGATATTCAATATGGCTGACTTCCGGTTTCGCCGGAAATGAACAACAATTTTTCTTTAAATGGAACACCCTGTATATTTTGATATACTGGGATTCTACGGATCAAAAAATCAAAAAATGTTATTTCCATTAAAACCAGTGCTTATCTGATTTATTATAATTTTATTAAAAAAAGCTACCGGTTTTTTACCTAAACCCATTTTTTTTAATGTAACCCCTTATTTACTGTTATGCATTTTAGCAAAGTACACTTAAAAAAAATGTTTTCGTCGAAAAAACCATAGTTCTGTCAAATTGACATTTGGCTAGTAAATCGTATGTATTTTGATCCGCAGAATCCAAATTTATCAAAATATACAGGGTGTTCCCCTTAAAAAACAAAATTGTTGTCAATTTCCGGCGAAACCGGAATTCGGCTGTCTTGAACATATGCGTCAGAAAATTAGAAATTACTATTACTATACTCAGTTAAACTTTCATAAAAGTTGGCTAATAAATAAAAAGTTTAAACTGGTGATCCATATCTCATTGTATCAATAGCTCGCAGTTACCTAATATTTGAAAACACCCTGTAGACATATAAAAAACAATGTTTCTCGGACATCATATTTTTTACATAAAGTTCTAATAGTAAATGCGTTACTATTTTAGCTGCAAATCTATATTGCTAAACCGGAGCAGCATATTTGAGGCGATTTTGGAAAAACACTGATTTGAAAGCCTTACATTCGGGTCCGTATGTAATTTTTTAAACTCTACATAGTGCAGTTTTTCTTTGACGACTGATCTTTAAAGTATATAATTTTTTCACTGAAATCTGGCCGTTTATTTTAAAGTTATTAGGAATTTATCAAAACTGAGGTTTCAAGGTTTTCAATATTATAGTCATTTTAAAAATAAAGTAGCTCCACTGACTTTTTGATAAACCCTGTATATATAATTATTATATTTTTTTTAAATCCAATCTTTTGACTGAATTGTCCCATAAACAAATTCAAGATAAGCTGATTATTTTTCTTAAAAATTGAAGAAATTGAAATTAAATCAAAATTACCTAAATACTCAATTATTGAACTTTGGCCATCAATATCTACAAAACTGGTCATAGGATTGAGTTTCGCCCATGAAGAAATTTAATCAGAACGTCAAGATCTACAACATACTAAAGATTTTAAAAAAATTGGCCGAAAGCCATTTTCCATAAGAGAAGTGAGGGGTCCTTTATAAAACCTCACAGAAAATTGAAAAATAAAATAAAAAACACATTTTTACATAAAAATTTGAAATTCAAAGCCAAAGTGCATTTTTCAACAAAGAAAATTGAAAAATAAAGAAACAATGCATTTATTTATATACAAAGGAGGGTATCGTTTTAAATGGGTGTTTTGGGTTTCTCATAAAAACAATTTTTATGTTTCAAAAACTTGAAAATCAAAGAGAGGAAAATGAAAATTTGTTTTTATATTAAAACTATGAGCTTAAAATGAATTTCCATTGTGTGAAATTCTAAATTACCTGATAGTTAGGGTGTATACGCGACGGCTAAAATTATTAATAAATTAAACATTTTTAATGCAAGAAATCTCTTTGTAATGGAAAAAAATAATTCACTAATATTTTTAAAAATATTACATCTGCCTGAAATGGCTCTAATATTTAACAATTGTAAACTGAAAAATCCAAGAACTGGAGAAGTTTGACATTTATTATTGTAATCTCAGTTGTTAAGCCAATTTATAAATATGGCAACAACGCATGTCTTAACACAGAACCACAGTATATGGAACAAGAAGAATAAGCATTCGTAATAAGAAATAAATATTTCTCCAAATAGATGTAAATATTTTTTTTAGGTTATACCTTAAACCTAAACAACGTTTAAATAAGGCAATCCAGAACACGTGACCAAACATCATTTTGTATGTGTTTTATGTTTATTTGATGTATTTTGTGCTTTTAGAAAGTGTTTGAAATACAAATAATTGCTGTTTCAAATAATAAGCAAAAAAAAAAAAAGATAACAGCTTATAACATACATAATGAGAGTATAAAAAAATACATATACAATACTCCTGGAATTGATGTAAAACTCGAGAAGATGACTTTCCATCATCAGTGACTGCTTTACTCCTTTACACATAATCTAATATTTGGTCCTCACACATAGTTTTTACAGCAAAGAACAAGTCAAGGTCTACAAGAGTTTGTCAGCATATAAATATTTTTCATGGTTTTTGAGAGATCATTCCGTTCTGGTTTATGTGGAAAATGTAGTTCACTAGGTATTCTATAAAATCAAACAGTTTCACGACCACTTCGACTCCCACAATTGACTACAGAACAAGTAGTGTGCATGTTTAGTTCTTTCTAACAAACAATATTTTTTCTGTACATTTTCACTTCATTAAATATCAATAATGCATCCTGAGTAGTTAGTCACACAACTATTCTAAATTAAAATGTCCGTTTTAAGCTCCAATCGTTTCATATGTTAAAATAAACTGCTCTTTTCATGTTAACTACGTGAAAGACATGGGTTTGTGTGCCTACCAGCGGCCATCTTGAATTTCATCTGACAGCATCTTGGATTGGTCTATAGATGATAATATATGTCAATTTAATTACACCTTGTACTTAACGGTTTGTATGCCTACCAGCAGCCATCTTGCATTTCATCTGACAGCATCTTGGATTTGTCTATAGATGATAATATATGTCAATTTAATTACTCCTTGTACTTAACATTTCTATAGTTCACTTTTGAACAATTTTTGCGGGTGGAGCAGCATCGGTAAATGGGAAGTGATCCAGATCGGATAAATTCCGATTATTTTACAAAGAAGTATCTAAAGTAATCTAGATCAGAAGTGAACTGATCCGACTGCAAATAAAATTCAGCTACTATAGTAGTCTTATACTGTGGCAGAAATAACCTTTTTATTATTGTTCTGACAGGAGTACCTTGTAACGTCAAATAAAATATTACCAACACATTTTTTAAAAGCTTTATTCAAATATTTAACAATCTTAATTTTTTAATTTAACGTGAAAAGTATAGTTAGTATTGTTTGAAATATTAAAACTTCGGTATTTTAAATTAGAGGAAATGCTATTCAAATTAATACCTTTTGCTCTTCCATCCATGTGATGAATTTGTCGTATTCTTTTTTATAAGCTTCTTCCGATTTTTGTTGTATTAACCGCGATCCAATGTTAGAACTTATTTTTAAGCAATATACAAGCAATAACAACTGTGGTGACAACGATACATCTTATGTGACAGATTGCAAATTAATTTTTGTATTTATCATTCGATGACAACTGATGACATCACGAATTCAACCATTTTACATTATTAGTTCTTTATTTCCATTTTTTGTAGTAATAATACCAGTATTTATGGATTTAAAGTGTAACAATAAAAAAAAATAGAATTCGTGGATAACTGGTCTATTTCGAGCACTCCGGTATACTATTATGCTAAGTGACAGCCGGTCGCCATGTTGCCAAATCCTCCTTGTCAGTACTTGTGATTTTGTCAAAAAATAGATTTCAAAATTAAAAAAAAGTATGTTCCGGGACGTTTTAAAGAAAAAAAATTTGGGAAATACATTTTTTTTTAAATATCTTTTAGTGAGAAAAATTTCGTACGGTGTCGCAAAAAACCCAAAAAACGATACCCTCCTTTGAAATTCAAAGCAAGAATGCATTTTTCCACATATGAAATTAAAAAAACAAAGCAACTATCCATATATATTTTTTACACAAGAATTTGAGATATATAGCAAGAATGCAGTTTTCCATACAGGATATTGAAAAACAAAGCAACACTGCATTTTTTCATAAAAAATGAAAATCAAAGCAACAATGCATTTTGGTCAAAAAGAGAAAGCAAATCACAGCTTTTGGAGAATCATCCACAACCAATTCCATCTGGCTCGTTTAAACGCAAGTGCGTATATATGGGGGGTTAAGAGAGTAATTACTCCCCTCCGGATACCAAAAATAGCACGAAAAGAAGAAATAAAATATATGAAATGTAGAAACGGACAAACATATTTGTCTGAAAGTTTGATTACTCCCCGCAGGAAAAAAGTACCCCCCCAGAAAAAAGTTATCTACGCTCTTGATTCCATAATAAATAATAAAGTAAGAAGGATTTTCGAAGCATAACGATAAAATTATTCATACATAAATGTACTTACCGTATAAAATAAATAGGTATTGGATATAATATAACATTAACCTATTTATAAAACCAATTAAAGATACAATTTTTATAGTAACCCAAAAAAATTGATTGAATTAAAATATTGGCCCTAAGGGCATCTTAAGTTTCATATTGCTATAATAAACGTATTTGCATATCCAGCGCTCTTAGAGAATACGAAATGAGATTTAAGTAAAGCTATGCACCAACTTCAGTATCACAAAATAAATGGACAAAAGAGCTAATCAGATACTGGCTCAATTTACTATCATAAAAAAATATATGAAATTTTTCGATAAATAATTGAATAAAATTTTGTATTTTGTTAAGAAATTAGACAAATCTTAGAAAAATAAGTTTTCCTTAATATTTTCCAGATTTTCCAATTACTCAATGAGAATAGAATAATATAATATCATAGATTTGGTCTTCGAGAAGATAAAGTGTCTTAAATAACTTTCTTCTACCTAACAAAAAAAATATTTTTTCGTTTTATATTTTTCTCTCCCAGAAATTAATTAAATTCGGTGAAAATTTACGTTAAGCTTATATATTTTTTTGAAGAAAAATATTCACTTTTGGATTTTTTGCGACTTTAAATAGAAAAAAAATTCAATTTTCCATTAAAAAGTGGTTTAAAAAATGTGATTTTTGAAAATTCCCAGTATGCATTTTCTTTGTTTAAACTTTTGCTTTAACGTTGTGTAAATAAAAATTATCATTATTATCAAATATGAAAAAAATCAAAAAAAAAATGTCAAATTAATACTTAAAATGCTGAACTCGAAAACTTTGAATTAAAAAAAATTCACTCGTGTGAAGTTAACGCCCGGTGCTAGTGCCCAAATGCAGCTTCCACTCCCCCTCCCCCTCCCACTATCAAACCAAACTCATAGGATACAAAAATATGGGAAAAAAGAGAAAATAATGAAAAATAGTGAAAATTGTGGAAAAAATAGAGAAAACCAGGAAAAAATCAATCGGGCAAAATTGAGCAAAATTGCGAAAAAATCGAGAAAAGTAATAAAAAATAGGAAAAAAATACAATAGAAATCGGTTGTGTCTCTCCAAAACTTTCCCGACGAGTATCCACGAATACTTTTTCAGATATTTAATGTTAAAGTTTCAACTTTTGACATTTGTTTATTTTTGACAGGTGTCAGTTGGGGAAATAATTTTAACTGTTCTGAATAGAGTTTTTCAAGGTCTCTCAAATGACATATTGCATCTGTCATTTTTTGATAGTGATATTTCCGTTTGACAGACGTCGTACAAAAACTAATGGGTTCGTTTCTCCGACGGGTAACCCAAACCCATATACCAAATTTCAGCTCAATCGAATTAAACGTGTGGCATTTATCGTGGAAGAATACACACAGACAGACAAACAGACAGACTTCCATCTGAAAATGGTCTTAATCATCTCAGGTGACCTCAAAATAGATATTTCCATCTTTATTTTTAAAATTCTTTTTAGCTCGTTCACAATACTTTCCCTTCTCGGAGGTGGTTCGGGAAAGTAATAGGGAAATTAGAGAATACATGGAAACATGTGAAAATAGTAAAAAAATTGCCCTATTTATAGTACAATATTGGGGAAAATAAGAAAAAAATGAAATAATGAAATAATGAAATAATATAAAATAATAGGAATAAATAAGGAAAAAGAGCAAATAATGCATATACACAAAATAAGGAATAATAACGAAAATTACTGAAAAATAGGGAAAAATGTGGCAAAATAGTGGAAACTAGAGAAAACTTGTAAAATATGCGAAAAATAAAAAAAAGAAGAAAAATAGGGAAAGATAGTAAAAAATTAGAAAAAGACTGATGAAATAGTAATAAATACAGAAAAATCGAAAAAAATAATGAAATAGTGAAAAATAGGAGAGTAAGGAAAAACAGAAAAAAATAATGAAAAACAGAAAACATTGGGGAAGTGGGAAAAATAGGAAAATTAAAGAAAAATAGGGAAAAATATATAAAAAATAGGGAAAAACAGGATAAAATATGGAAAAATAGAGAAAAATAAGGTAAAAAAAAATTGGGAAAAATAGGAAAAAATAAGATGAAATGGTGAAAACTATGGAAAAATAAAGAAAATAGGGAAAAATAATAAACAATAAAAACAAAAATATTAAATAATAGAAAATTTTAATAGGAATAAATGGGGAAAAAAAGTACACATAGGGACATATAGAAAAAAATATGGAAAAATAAAGAAAATCAGATAAAATAATAGAAAAAGCGAACAAATAGAAAGAAATAGAAAATGGGAAATGGAAAAAAAGCGAAAGATATGGGAAAAATTGAGTAAAATAGGGAAAATAGGAAAAAATGGGGAACAATTTTAAAAAAAACAAAATAGATAAAAATAGGAACAAATAGGGAAAAATAGGAAAAATACGCCAAAATAGAAAAAAACAGGTAAAGCTCGGTCGTCCAGACACGGGTATTCAGCTAGTCTCTAATAAATATAAAAAAATAATCTAAATTCTATGATTCCGATATTTCAGGAAGTTAAAAATTTTTCAGTATATACAATATTGCTTCCTGAGAATTTTTCACCCAATCGCATACTGTCTCAAAAACTGATTTCTCAGAAAAAATAATCTAAATTATAGAGTGGGGGTACTTTTGTCCTATGATGCCGATATTTCAGGGAGTTGAAAATTTTTAGGTATATACAACATTCCTTCCTCAACATTTTCCACCAAATCGCATACTGTGTGAAAAGCTCGTTTCTGAGAAAAAAATAATCTAATTTATGGAGTGGGGATACTTTTTTCTATGATACCGATATTTTAGGGAGTTGAAAATTTTTAGGTATATATAATATTCCTTCCTCAACATTTTCCACCAAATCGCATACTGTCTCAAAAGCTGATTTCTGAGAAAAAAATAATCTAAATTAGGGAGGGGGGGTACTCTTTTCCTAAGATACCGATATTTCAGGGAGTTGAAAATTTTTAGGTATATACAACATTCCTTCCTCAACATTTTCCACCAAATCGCATACTGTGTCAAAAGCTCGTTTCTGAGAAAAAAATAATCTAATTTATGGAGTGGGGGTACTTTTTTCTATGATACCGATATTTCAGGGAGTTGAAAATTTTTAGGTATATACAATATTTCTTCCTCAACATTTTCCACCTAATCGCATACTGTCTCAAAAGATGATTTCTGAGAAAAAAATAGTCTAAATTATGGAGTGGGGGTACTCTTTTCCTATGATACCGATATTTCAGGGAGTTAAAAATTTTTAGGTATATACAACATTCCTTCCTCAACATTTTCCACCAAATCGCATACTGTGTCAAAAACTCGTTTCTGAGAAAAAAATAATCTAATTTATGGAGTGGGGGCACTCTTTTCCTATGATACCGATATTTCAGGGAGTTGAAAATTTTTAGGTATATACAACATTCCTTCCTCAACATTTTCCACCAAATCGCATACTGTGTCAAAAGCTCGTTTCCGAGAAAAAAATAATCTAATTTATGGAGTGGGGGTACTTTTTTCTATGATACCGATATTTTAGGGAGTTGAAAATTTTTAGGTATATATAATATTCCTTCCTCAACATTTTCCACCAAATCGCATACTGTCTCAAAAGCTGATTTCTGAGAAAAAAATAATCTAAATTATGGAGGGGGGGTACTCTTTTCCTAAGATACCGATATTTCAGGGAGTTGAAAATTTTTAGGTATATACAACATTCCTCCCTCAACATTTTCCACCAAATCGCATACTGTGTCAAAAGCTCGTTTCTGAGAAAAAAATAATCTAATTTATGGAGTGGGGGTACTTTTTTCTATGATACCGATATTTTAGGGAGTTGAAAATTTTTAGGTATATATAATATTCCTTCCTCAACATTTTCCACCAAATCGCATACTGTCTCAAAAGCTGATTTCTGAGAAAAAAATAATCTAAATTATGGAGGGGGGTACTCTTTTCCTAAGAGACCAATATTTCAGGGAGTTGAAAATTTTTAGGTATATACAACATTCCTTCCTCAACATTTTCCACCAAATCGCATACTGTCTCAAAAGCTGATTTCTGAGAAAAAAATAATCTAAATTATGGAAGGGGGGTACTCCTTTCCTATGATACCGATATTTCAGGGAGTTGAAAATTTTTAGGTATATACAACATTCCTTCCACAACATTTTCCACCAAATCGCATACTGTGTCAAAAGCTCGTTTCTGAGAAAAAAATAATCTAATTTATGGAGTGGGGGTACTTTTTTCTATGATGCCGATATTTCAGGCAGTTGAAAATTTTTGGGTGTATACAACGTTCCTACCTCAGCATTTTAAACTAAATCACAAACTGTCTCAAATGCTGATTTCTGAGATAAAAATAATCTAAATTATGGAGTGGGAGTACTTTTTTCCTATGATGCCGATATTTCAGGAAGTTGAAAATTTTCAGGTATATACAACATTCCTTCCTCAGCATTTTCCACTAAATCGCATATTGTCTCAAAAGCTCGTTTCTGAGAAAAAAAAAATTCTAATTTATGGAGTGGGGGTACTTTTTTCTATGATGCCGATATTCCAGCGAGATAAAAATTTTTAAGTGTATACAAAATTCCTTCCCCTGCATTACCACGAAACCGCATCCTGTCTTAAAAGCTGGTTACTGTAGATTTCCACCAAATTTCATCATTTTGTTGGAGAAAAATGAAAAACAAAAATTAGATTTTTGCGTTTTTTACAATAATTTTAAGATTTTGTGAAAAAAATGTTTAAAAAAAAATTGTAGATCTCCCAATTGGCTATAGTTTTTAAATTTCACATTTTCCGATAAAAAGTCAAATTTCACTGGAAATAATGTTTCACCCCTTAAAACGGCCCTTACTTTACCCCATTCTGCATCAGATCCCCTTTTCGACCGCCCAAATACTGCTAAAATTTCTTTCCAATCATCAAATTATTAACAAAATTAATGCATTTATCATTTGTGCATAGATACCTCAGTGTCATGATTTAAATACTTCGTCTAGCTAGATTTATTTTGGGGACCTATGTGCAGACTTAATTACTTGATTTATGAGACAATTTAAGAACAGAATAGTTATAGTAGTGCAGTTTCCTAAGGAAACTTTAATATACTGTAGTTTCAAATTTGATAACAATATAAGATAATTAATGTTTACAAAATAGTACCTCTTATTGTAATATTTTTCTCAGTTTTTTTTGTCTCCATTTTATTAAAGTGCACCATTTATATACTCGGTTTTAAAAGGCATGCTATTTGGTAACCCTTTAAATAGGTGATGAATAATGTATGAATAAACTGAATTTTTCTTAGCTTTTGTTCACAGTTCATGTGCCGGTGTACACTGGCAGCCATATCGTATAAAGTAAATAATCTGGATAAAAAAACTTTCGCTAGGTATTTAGTGAACGAGAGTAAATAAAAAAATGTCCAATGATTTATTTGAAGAATGCATATCTTCTTGATAATGGTTTAAATAATTTGTAAATTACATCAAATATATCCAGGATACAATAATACTTATAGAAATAAATATTTTAAAAACTTACAGGTCTGATGTAGTTCATTTTGGGTTCTTGTATGGCACATACGCGAACAGAAGTTTTACCACAAACCTAGCAACACCATAAGGGTTTTTTACAGTATTCCAATTCTTATGGCAACACCATTGTCACTAGAAACTTACTATATTACGTTAAGCACTAACACATCACACACATAAAAAAATTATTAACAAAGCCTGAGAACAGACGCAGCCATTTCTTTCGTACCGAACGGAAGAGCTGTTGCCTGCTGCGTTCGCTTGGAAGTAAAATCGAGAGAGAGAGAGAATCATTGCTGTACCTGTTGCGTTCTCTTGAAAGCAAAATCGAGAGAGAGAGTGAGAGAGAATTAATCTTTCGCGCTGCTTGCGCTTGGGAAACTGGTAATAGAATCAGTTCGTTTAGCGCGAATAAATCAGGATGAAACGGTGGTGCGTAGACGGGAATGTCTACTTGTCCAAGCACACTGTTTTTTAGGAAACTAATTAAATTTTTTTTATAATGAAATAAGCGTTTATTTTTATTAAAATATTTTGCTTTGGCAGCTCGTGTAGTTTTATAGCGAACGTAGATAGTATAAACAAGTTCAAGCAGTACACATCGAAGGATAAAATATTTACCTTACAGGAAACTAGAAGGAGTAAAAAGGAAATTCCATTTCAAATCACAATGTCAAAAAGCTTAACATGTTAAAGGAGTAGAATATTTAGCAGCCACTTTAGCTAATATAAACAGTTCGGATTGAACCGAATATACTTATATGCCGGTATATCATACCAAACAATTAATTCTAGTGTTGTGTTTTAATATTAAGATATTATCTTTAACATAATCAATATTTTTATTATTACACGAAAAAATTGCACTTTATGGATTTTTTTTTATACCTAAATGTATTAGAAGAAATCATATTCACCATGTTACGTTTGAAATTATATCTAATCTTTTATTGTTTTATTGCACTTTTCCTAAAAATACTTCGCATGGTTACATAGTCACAAATTATAATTTAAAATTTACTGTAAAATTTATACATTTCTATTGATAAAAGTGGTAGGCTTTGTAATACTGACATTTTCAAATTGATTTATATACAGTAGTTTCACTATTCGACTTTCCCCGGTTTTAATTTATAATGAACTTGTCAACGCTGGGATGATATGCGCAGAAACTGAAAATCTATAAAGCTCGGTTGTCCCATTTGCGCTTGTTTGACGTGATAACTACAGTGTTGCCAATGTTAAATATATTTTAAAACAGGTTGTTTGGTTTCAGTACTAATAAGTATAATGAAAGCATAAATATATATTATTAAAAGATATAGTAAGTAGGAACGAGCATATCACTCTTGCTCAGTGGAACGCGATGGGTCTTGCAAATGGCGAATGCTCCTATAGCGTACCGACTTATCCTTAATCTAGACGCTTTTGCTATATAGTATAAATTGATCATTTACGAGCTTGAGTTTTGTCGATAACGCATGCGCATTGTGTTTGTCATATTTACTTATAGACTAGCTTCTGACATTGGCGTACCTCAAGAAAATTGATTGGGCTTAGAACAATAAAGCGAACGCCTATGAGCAAAAAAACAATTTGTCTCTTCGATTTGACAGATGACAAATTCACTGACGTTTATTACGCATTGCGCAGATGCGTTTTCAGAATGTTCAATTGGATGATTTTTTTGTATTGTTCTAACTATTAGTCATATATGGGTCTTAGTAATGGCCGACTGTTAACACATTACCAAGTATACTCGATGGTAAATGCTCCTTCCTACTTATATATTCTAAGATTATTCCACGTTTGGCACAATACTTTTCTGGTGGATACTAAAAAAACTATATAACACTACTGAGATCAAAGTGCAGATACCGGAGTGAAACTACTGTATATCATTATACTGTGGCTAAATTAAAAAAAAGTGGTAGGGATTGGAATACTGACAGTTTACAAGTTTCAACAAAGCTCAAAGCTTGAATTAATTCTAGACTGAGTGAGACTTTATAGTGTTTATAAAAATGTTTGTTACGTAGTGTTTAATAAAGTTGTTTGTGATGTAAATTGGAATTTAGTGATACAAATACGAATTACAGGTAATTAAAAGATTGTATGTACATATGCATATGTTTTAAATTATTAAAATTATTGTACCTACGTCAAATGTTATTATAACCGGTTTTAATTTACGTTTATTTTTTATAACTAACTAATGGTAAAGAAACTTTATTTTTATTATTGTTAATATTTTTATTATATATCTAGTTGGTAACTCATTGGTAACTTAGAATTTATTAGATCTATTCGGCCATCTTTTTCTTGGCAAGAATACAACTTGAGCGTTGTTGCCAGATTTAGAAAAAAAAATTAATTCCAGTGATAAAAAAGTTCATAAAAAAATCCAAAGTAAATAATTTATAAAAATAATTTTGTTATACAGGATGTCCTAAATTTTTGATTACTTAAAAAATATGTCTAATTTTCTAGACTACTAAAATGAAAGAACTTGTTGCGTTAAGAGGTAAATAAGTAAATATAGGATGTCCCATAAAAAATTGTTACTACAAGTTCTGCGACTGTGTTACACAATTATTTGCCGGGATAAAATATAATGAATTTAAGTTTAAAAAAACCAAGTAAAAACTTATTAATTTATATTCCAATCGTTTTTTGCAATAAACACTTTTCTTAATTTTCTTAATCAAACAAAAAAAAATACGGGGTGGGGTATAATGTGTCCCAAGTTGAGTTTTTTCGAAAATAATTCTTATAGGCGTATACAGTATGTCCCAAAAGTGAAATTTCTTATAAGTTGTATATACTGTGTCCCAGCTGAGCTTTTCGAAAAAAAAACTGTAAGTTTTATACAGTATGTCCCAAAAATAAAAATACTTGTAAATTATTTCCGGTATGTCCCAAAAATGAAAATTCTTGTACGGTATATAAACTGTATGTCCAAAAAATAAAAATTCTTGTATATTGTATTCAGTTTGTCCCAAAAATGAAATTGCTGAAAATAATTTTATTTAAACAAAAAGTATAACAAGATTTGATAAGCTTCAATATTAAGTTTTCGTATGGACACCTGGTATAGTGTGTCCCAAGTTTAGTTTTTCCGAAAATAGTTCTTGTAAGGTGTATACAGTATATCCCAAAAATGAAATTTCGTGTAAATTGTATATACTGTGTCTCAGCTGAGTTTTTCGGAAAAAATTGCAAGTTTTATACAGTATGTCCCAAAAATAAAAATTCTTCCAAATTATTTTCGGTATGTCCCAAAAATGAAAATTCTTGTAAATTATTTCCGGTATGTCCCAAAAATGAAAATTCTTGTATCTTGTATTCAGTTTGTCCCAAAAATGAAATAGCTGGAAATAGTTTTTATAAAACTAAAAATATACAAAGATTTGATAAGATTCAATATTAAGTTTTCATATGGACACCTGGTATAGTGTGTTCCAAGTTGAGTATTTTCGAAAATAATTCTTGTAGGTGTATACACAATGTCCCAAAATTGAAATTTCTTATAAGTTGTATATACTGTGTCCCAGCTGAGTTTTTCGAAAAAAAAATTTGAAAGTTTTGTACAGTATGTCCCAAAAATAACAATTCTTGTAAATTATTTCCGGTATTTCTCAAACATGAAAATTCTTGTACGGTATAAAATGTATGTCTAAAAAATGAAAATTCTTGTATCTTGTATTCAGTTTGTCCCAAAAATGAAATAGCTGGAAATAGTTTTTATAAAACTAAAAATATACAAAGATTTGATAAGATTCAATATTAAGTTTTCATATGGACACCTGGTATAGTGTGTTCCAAGTTGAGTATTTTCGAAAATAATTCTTGTAGGTGTATACAGTATGTCCCAAAATTGAAATTTTTTATAAGTTGTATATACTGTGTCCCAGCTGACCTTTTCGAAAAAAAAAATTGTAAGTTTTATACAGTATGTCCTAAAAATAAAAATTATTGTAAAGTATTTCCGGTATGTCGCAAAAATGAAAATTCTTGTACGGTATAAACTGTATGTATAAAAAATGAAAATTCTTGTATATTGTATTCAGTTTGTCCCAAAAATGAAATAGCTGGAAATAGTTTTTATGAAACTAAAAATATACAAAGATTTGATAAGATTCAATATTAAGTTTTCATATGGACACCTGGTATAGTGTGTCCCAAGTTGAGTATTTTCGAAAATAATTCTTGTAGGTGTATACAGTATGTCCCAAAATTGAAATTTCTTATAAGTTGTATATACTGTGTCCAAGCTGAGTTTTTCGAATAAAAAATTTGGGAGTTCTATACAATATGTCCCAAAAATAAAAATCCTTTGTAAATTATTTTCGGTATGTCTTGTATTGTATACAGTATGTCCTAAAAATAAAAATTCTTGTATATAGGATGTTTCTTTTATCTATTCTAAACCATAAGAGATACAAAGACGATTAAATGGGTAAAAAGTTAACTATTTTGAAGAACATTATAGTAGTCGAAAAAAATATACAGGAACTCTCGCCCCTCTCGAGTTATACAGGGAAAACTAAAAATCCTATTTGGTTTTTTACGCCAGAATTTTTATTAAAAGAAATATCAAAAAATGGAAAAGAAAAGTTTTATTGTATCTTAAATTTGCTACAAAAGTGTACTAATAAATCTTTAATAAGACGTTTCGTATCTTATCGGCCACCTTCAAGTTATTTTTTTTTAATACGGACCTGTCATTTTTATTACAAAAAGTAAAAAATCATTAAAACTCAAATTTAGTGATATGTTACACTTGCCATATTAACGACGTTTTATCTGAAATAACTAACATCATCAGTGACAACAATTTATAATTACGGTCCTGTCGTAGTTCTTTTGTAAATTCATTTTAATTTCGTCAAAACGAATATAACAATAGGCATACTTGGACGGTACCTAACAATTTTGATAAGAAAGATTCATTATCAGTAAAATAAAAAAAGCCCATGAGCTACCGGAATGGCCAGTCCCATCCTGTCCAAACTTCTCACATACATGTAGGGTAATGTTTAACGTGGAAAATTTAAACTGACAAAAAATTTTCTCATAAAAATCAATAAATTTGTATAGAGAGTACCGAAAGAGCATGCTTGATCTTACTCAAATTCAATTGGATTCTTCCCTGGAGAAAATTAACTAGTAAAGTGAACTGGAAGTCGATCAGAGATTTCGTTCGATTGTTATCGTGTTTACATCCATACAGACAGATGTCCGTCCATTCGGACAGAATTTTTTTGCATTTTCGACTATGAGAGCTGAGAAACTTATATTTTCTTCATTTAGGAATATGAGAATTATGAAAACAGTTTTTAATAAAATTTGATCAGATTTGAAATCTTCAATTTTCGTTATGTTGTATTATCTACAATAAAAATTTCTTTTCTCATTTTTTTATATTTCTTTTAATAAACATTCTAAGCGTAAAAAAACCAAAAATAGCATTTTAAGTTCTCCCTATACAGGGTGTTGAAAATTTCAATGAACACTATTGGGATTTCTGTAACCGTTATAGATACAAAGTTGGTTAAATGGGAAAAAAGTTGCATATTATCATGACAAATTTACTCGATTTTGAAAAATTTTAATATCAGGTCCGCTTTCGGAGATATTTGCTTAAAACCAAAATTGACGATTTTTGTTTTATTTAATTATCACCTTTATTTTTAAAGACAGAAAAAACTTTTTATTCTTTTTTGTTGAGACCAAATGCCATTTAAGACAGCGTAGTCAGTTGTTCTATAGGACGTTTCGTCTTTAAAAAGCATTCCTCAATTTTTGTTTATAAATACGGACCTGTACTTTTTATTCTATTTTTGAAATCTCCATTTTGTTTTATATCCCACCATGTATCACACTTAATGTTTTTTTTATTAAATTTCGACAATGAACTGTACTTTAGGAAATTTTGTAAGTACGGTCCTGATCATTTTCATCTTGAATATTCATAAATCTTTTTGAATAAAATTAATTAAACATTAAGTTATTGGGCACTATTAAATATTTGAATTACATTTTTTTATATAACAGTAATCTGAGAATAAAAAAATATAATTTAATCTTCAACTTTTGAAATTATAACAGGAACATAATAAAATAAAAAATAAATGTAAAATAAAATCTTTTGTCTCATTTAAACGACCTCGTATTTATTTGTTGTAATAGTAGATTTATGTATGCATTTTTGTGTTTAAATTGTGCTTTTTCCTAGGTGCTAACTTTTTAAAAAAAAATTCGAAAACATGTTCAAAAGCTAAGTTATTCAAGATGGTTTAAAAATATTCTGGAATAAAACAAACGGGACAGTACTTACAAAAGTTTCCTGTCGAAAATTAATTAAAAAAAATTAAGTTTGATACATGATTGGATACAGAACAAAATGGAAATTTCAAAAATAAAATAAAAAGTACAGCTCCGCCTTAAAAAAAATAAAGAATGCTTTATGTTAAACGGTATTTGGTCTTCAACGAAAGGGATTAAAAAAATTGTCTTCTATCTTTAAAAATAAAGGTTATAATTAAAAAAAAAAACGAAAATCGTCAATTTTCAATTTAAGCAAATATGTCGGAAACCGGACCTGATATTAAAATTTTTCAAAATCCAGTTTTGTCTTGATAATATGCAAGTTTTTTCCCATTTAATCAACTTTGTATCTATTACGGTTAACGAAATCCCAAAAGTGTACATTGAAATTTTCAACACCCAATATAACTCGAGAAAAGCGAGAGGCCCTGTAGATTTTTTTTGCCCATTTAGTCGTCTTCGTATATCTCTTATGGTTTAGAATATAGCAATATAGCAAAGGAAACGGCTTGTATTGTATACAGTATGTCCCAAAAATGAAAAAGCTGGAAATAGTTGTATTTAATGTTAACTTGATTTTGACTAACAATATATAAAGATTTGATCAAAAGTGCCTTGGCCTATGTAGTATAAAAATTGACTTATTTTTTTTACAGGTACGTGACAGAAAGTTGCTGCATGTAAAAAAAGGTAGGAAGATACGATTTGGGGTGTTACCAAATTATTAATTATTTTAAGGAATTTATATATTTTATTCCGTGAAACATATTTCTAATTTTCTTTTTCAACCATCCAAAATTCTCAGAGGACAATAAACCATATACAATAATAAATTTTAAATAATATATTTTAAGCTTCGTATATTTACAAATCATCACAAACCGGATATTCCTGATAGCTGAAAATTGACAATTAATTAATTCCAGTGTAATTATAATTAATAATTTGGTTCTACCGGAAAGTTTGGCATAGGATACACTAAGGACAATTAGAGGAGAACCTACTGTATATTTAGCGATATCCTGTATACAGTACCTAGGCCTTCTTTAGTTGGACAAGGCTGGTCCAAGTACTTACTTGTGGCGTCCTCTAAAGCAGTGCGCCACAAGGCAGTATGGCGTGCGTATGTTATTTGTATGTATGTATTTACTAGGTAGGAAGTGGTAAAAAATGGAGAAAAGTAGAGAATTAGTTCGAACCCTCAGTGTGTTTAAAGGTTAGTAAATATTCTATTTAATTTTAACACCTCGTATGATACGAAATTATTATTTATCATACTAAAAATAAATAAAAATTCATTTCTAGTATGCAATAATTTCGGAGAATATTGAACTCATAAATGCAGTTTTGTGGCGGCATATTTCGTGAGATATTTTATCGAAATTTCGTAAAATAGTGATACCAAATTGGAATTTAAAATGAAAATTCGAGTGAAAAAATTTACCAATGAAAAATCGACTGTTATAATTTCGCACACCAATGAACAATTGAAAATTTGATTATATCAAAATATGCGCTATAGTGCAATCCAGGCATAAAATTAATCCAACTTTTAATAATTAATATATTAGGGTTTATCGATCAAACGTGAATATACAGGTTTAGTCACAAAATAGCAACATTAAAGCGACATTCTAAATTACCAGAGTCCGGACCTGAAGTATTAAAATCATAAAAAAATTTGAAATTTTTTTTGCTTAAAATTACTTTTCTACATAAATTTTTATACGCAAAACAGGCCTTTACCTAATTTCTTTGGTATCCATTGGAAAAGTAATAATTTAGAATGCGAAAAGTACACGCTATGGAGCTTTTCCCCACGGAAATGTCAAACACAGCTATGACCTGTCAAATTTTTTTGACAAGTTACTGTTTTTCTTTCATTAATAAATGCGGTTGTAGAAAAAATATTGTGTACAACTTGTACGCAAAGCACTTTTTCCACTCACTAGATTTGCGGCACTCGCCTTTTGGGCTCGTGCCATAAACTTCTGAGCTCGTGGGAAAAGAGACGCTTTGCGCACTTGTTGTACAATAGTAGTTTTTCTACGATCACTATGAAAAGTATACATTTAGACACGGCATACTTGCGTTCAAAGTGACTAATTTCTCACGATTCTAAAAAGCAGTGTGGGAATTTCCTGTACCTCACACTGCACATGCGCAGATGTCTAATATTTGTCTTTTTTTTTACACTGCACATGCGCAGATGACAGTAAAGAATTATTGCTCTAAATCTCCCATGCATCTATCGTAGTAGGATGCTGCATTTTTGTTGACATGTTATTTGACGTTTGCTATGTCATATAAATTTAAACTTCAGTAAACATTAATACTATAATACTTCGAAATGGAAGAAATTGACAATAATTCTGATTCAGAAGTCGAATATATGAAAAACACACCTCCAGAAATTTTGGAAATTGCATTGAATGCAACTTTAAACCCTTTGCCTTAAAAATCGAGAGAAAAAATTGAATGTGTTTATAGAAAATTTATGGAATGGAAGGAAAATAAGAAAATCACAACAATTTCTGAAAATGTAAATCTGGCGTATTTTCAATAACAATCAAAATCTTATAAGGCTTCAATACTTTGGTCCCAATACTTCGGCGCTCGTGGGAAAATTATCACTTTGCGCACTTGCTACACAAACTACTATTTCTTGACGTTTTGAGCCACCCAAAATACGATTAGGTGAAAACCATATTTTTTTTGGCATTCTAACTGTGGAAACTGGAGGGGTTAAAATTTCAAAAAAAATCATATCTCCGCCATTTTTAAAATATCGAAACTGGTCATAAGACTTTTTTCATGTCTAATTATTAGAAAATTAATTCCCTTAAAACTTTTTTCGATTTGACCTTCATGGGTGGAACTGGAGGCGGTTGAAATATCAAAAAATTCATATCTGCGATTTTTGAAAATATTGTAACCGGTCTTTACACATTTTTCATATTCTAATTATTATTATAAAATTAAATTGTATAAAACTTTTTTTTATCCGACCTACTGTGAAACTGAAGGGGTTAAAATATCAAATAAATCATACCTCCGCCATTTTTAAAAATATCGAAACAGGTCATAAGACTTTCATGTCCAAATTATTAGAAAATTAATTCGTTTAAAATATTTGTTAGATTTGACCTTCATGGGTGAAATTGGAGGGGGTTTAAATTTCAAAAAATATTGTAACCGGTCTTTACACTTTTTTCATATTCTAATTATTATTATAAAATTAATTTGTATAAACTTTTTTTTACGACCTACTGTGACACTGGAGGGGATTGAAATTTCAAAAAAAATATATCTCCGCCATTTTTAAAAATATCGAAACAGCTCATTAGATTTTTTTTTCATGTTTTAATTTTTATAAAATGAATTCGCTACTTTTTACATTTTTTTACGATTTTTTACGAATTTTAAAAACTGAAAAAGATAGTAAAAAATGGAAGAAATAGTGAAAAATCGTGAAAAATCGTAAAAAACCGTAAAAAAATCGTAAAAAAATCGTGAAAACTGGCAAAAAGTTGTAAAATTTCGTAAATAATTTAAAAAATTAAGATAGAGACAAACAAATGGAAAAAATCGTAAAAAATCGTGAAAAATCGAGAAAAATCGTAAAAAATTGTAAAAATACGCAAAACAATCGTAAAAAACAGACAAAAGTCATAATATTTCGTAAATAATTTAAAAAATTGAGAACATACAAAAAAACGTAAATAATCTTAAAAAGAAAAGTAAAAAATCGGAAAAAATGGCGAAAATTGTAAAAATTTTTAAAAAAAACATAAAGTTTCGTAAGTAATGCTAAATAATCATAAAACAACATTAATCATTAATCGTGAAAACTTAAAAAACCGTATTAAACCGTAAAAAATCAAAAAGAAACTAGAAGAATCTGGAAAAAAAGAGATAATATCGGAATGATCGAAAAACGCGAATAAAAAAAAATAAAAAAACAGGCAAAAAGTTGTGAAATTTAGTAAATAATTTCAAAAATTGGCAAAAATGGAAAAAAAATGAAAAAATTCGTAAAAAATGGAAAAAAATGATAAAAAATGGTAAAAAACCTTAAAAAATCGAAAGAAATCAAAAAGAAAAAATAAAATCAAATAAAATCTTAAAAAACAGGCCAAAGGTTGTAAAATTTCGTAAATAATTCAAAAATTTGGGAAAGAAAAAATGGAAAATTGGTAAAATTGTAAAAAAATTAAAAAAATGTAAAAAAACTGTAAAAACAGGCAAAAAGTCGTAAAATTTCCTAAATAATTTTAAAAAATGAGAAAAATATAAAAAAATCGTAAAAAATGGTAAAATACCTTAAAAAATGTAAAAATTTGTAAAAAAATCTGATGTGGCCAGCACATGACCTCTCGCCATTTTTGAATCAAAAACTTACAGGTTGACACAAAATAGTATGAGAAAAAATTATTTTTTTGTAAATCTGGCAACAATGGCAAAAGTTTTGGAAATTTTAATAAGATGAAAATAAACTATAGGGTATACAAAATATTTGTGTAAAACTTTTTTGCCATTTTGTATAATAATGGCGTCATCACCCATAGCAACTGCCACTTTCGGTTTTCCGATTGGCACCAAAAACTAATCAGATCTAATCTATGGTATCAGAATCCTGTATGCAAAATTTAAAAATTTTTTATTCAGTAGTTTTTGAGTTATCGTTACTACAACATCCATCCAAACACACTCACACACACACATACACTAACACACACACACACTAACACACACACACACTAACACACACACACTAACACACACACACTAACACACACACACTAACACACACACTAACACACACACACACAGACATCATCGCGAAAATATTAAAATCGTATTGTAGAGACCCTAAAACGTGTTTATTCATTGAAAACTCACTACCCAATTTTTAGCATGATTCCTATACCTCTCTTATCTGAAGGGCGAGAGGTAAAAATGGCAAAAAATTGTAAAAAACCATAAAAAAAATCGTAACAAACTGGTTAAGTCGAAAAATTTCGTAGGTAATGCTAAATAATCGTAAAACAACACAAAAAATCTGATGTGGCCAGCACATGACCTCTCGCCATTTTTGAATCAAAAATTTACAGGTTGACACAAAAAAGTATGAAAAAAAATTATTTTTTTGTAAATCTGGCAACAATGGCAAAAGTTTAGAAAATTTTAATGAGATGAAAATAAACTATAGGGTATACAAAATATATGTGTAAAACTTTATTGCCGTTTTGTATAATAATGGCGTCATCACCCATAGCAACTGCCACTTCCGGTTGTGCGATTGGCACCAAAATCTAATCAGATCTAATCTAGGGTATTAGAATCCTGTATGCAAAATTTCAAATTTTTTTATTCAGTAGTTTTTGAGTTATCGTTACTACAACATCCATCCAAACACACACACACACACACACACACACTAACACACTAACACACACACACACACACACACTAACACACACACACACAGACATCATCGCGAAAATATTAAAATCGTATTCTAGGGACCCCAAAACGTGTTTATCAATTGAAAACTCACTACCCAATTTTTAGCATGATTCCTATACCTCTCTTATCTGAAGGGCGAGAGGTAAAAATAGTAAAAAATCGTGGGAAATCGGTAAAATCCGTAAAAAAATTTAAACAAATGTAAAAAAAAACTGTAAAAACAGGAAAAAAGTCGTAAAATTTCGTAAATAATTTAAAAAAATCTGATGTGGCCAGCACATGACCTCTCGCCATTTTTGAATCAAAAATTTACAGGTTGACACAAAAAAGTATGAAAAAAAATTATTTTTTTGTAAATCTGGCAACAGTGGCAAAAGTTTCGAAAATTTTAATGAGATGAAAATCAACTATAGGGTATACAAAATATATGTGTAAATCTTTACTGCCGTTTTGAATAATAATGGCGTCATCACCCGTAGCAACTGCCACTTCCTGTTGTGCGATTGGCACCAAAATCTAATCAGATCTAAGTTAGGGTATCAGAATCCTGTATGCAAAATTTCAATTTCTTTTATTCAGTAGTTTTTGAGTTATCGTTACTACAACATCCATCCAAACACACACACACACACACACTAACACACACACACACACACACTAACACACACACACACAGACATCATCGCGAAAATATTAAAATCGTATTCTAGGGACCCTAAAACGTGTTTATCCATTGAAAACTCACTACCCAATTTTTAGCATGATTCCTATACCTCTCTTATCTGAAGGGCGAGAGGTAAAAATGAGAAAGAAGAAAATAGTAGAAAACGTAAAAAATGGTAAAAAACGTTAAAAATGGCAAAAAATTGTAAACAATCATAAAAAAATCGTAACAAACTGGTAAAGTCGAAAAATTTCGTAAGTAATGCTAAATAATCGTAAAAGAACATAAAAATCGTAAAAAATCATAAAAAAAAACCGTCATAAACCGTAAAAAACCGAAAAGAAACAGGAAAATTTCGAAAAAAATGTAAAAAAGGGATAAAATCGGGAAAGATCGAAAAACGAGAGTAAATTAGAAGAAAATGAAAAAAAAAAATAAAATAAAATCGAAAAAATAAAAAAAATTAAAATTAAATCATAAAAAATCATAAAAATCGGAAGAGATTGAAAAAAACAAAAAAAAGATGGAAAAAATGGGGAAAGATGCGGGAAAAGTTAAAAAAAGTATGACGGCTTGAAGGATTCATGCACCAAAATTGCAGGTCACTTTTGTTATACTTCACAATACTTTTTCAGTAGCTACTGAAAAATGTCATTCTGATTACGTCGGTTTAAAAGCCTAAAGTGTTAGCGTTATATCCATAAATTTTCTATTGCGTACAGTTCTTGTGTTTATTGTTAAAGTACTAAAAACATCATATGTTTTTTAAACTGTAATAAAAAACTAATTTATTTCCCAAACTCGACAACATTTGAACGACAGAGTCTATATACAAACTATATCTGTCTTTATTTATTTCGTATCGTGAGCAACAAAGAAGCGAGTGCTTTTATGTTCATAGTTTTAAGCAGGTGGGTAAAATCAAGAGAGAAAGGCCAGTGGCGGTAATTCGAACGAGCTCGAAATAATTAGACATGTTATCTCTTTGCAACATAGTAAACCTTTGAAATCTATCCTGCCATTGTGGTTCGACACCTCTAGTTAACTAGATACATAAAGGACGGTAGATGCCGTAAAGTTTTCGAAAAAGGTCTGTATCAGAAAATGAGGTTAGAAATTAAGTACAAAATGTATTTGTAATCAAAATAAAATTTAAACATTTCAAAATTATCCTGGTTTTTTTTCTTTAGAGGTATGATATGTTCTTGACAAATTTCAATCGTATGTGGTTGTTGTTGATTTTTTCTATATGTTGATAAATTTATTTTTTTTCAAAAATAAAGTGGGACATTGATGTCCTATTGGCTATCTTGGTTCTCTTGGGCGGCTGCTGTTGAAGAAACATACTTGGACCTATATGTCCCACTAGCTGAATTTTTTTTTTCGAATTTGTTGAAAAAAATGCGTTTTTGCTGTTCTTTTCAAATTTTTGTGTGGAAAAATGCATTCTTGCTTTTTCCCAATTCATGTGTGATAAATGCATTTCTGCTGTTTTTTATAGTTTGTCGTGTAGAAAAATGCATTGTCGCTTGTTTCTTTTTAAAGTGTAAATTAAAATGCAATTTGCTTTTTTTCAAATTTGAATAGAGAAAAATTTATTCTTGCTTTTGTTTTTTTTTAAATATTTGTGTAAAAAAGTATGCTGTTTTTTTTCAATTTTTATGTAGAAAATCCATTCTTGCTTTTTTTCCAATGTATATGTGAAAAAACTCATTTTTGCTGTTTTTTTTTTCTAGTTGTTTTATGCTTCTTGCTTTTATACCAATTTGTATGTGAACAATAAAAATTTTTTCCAGTTTTTTTTTGTGGAAAAATGTGTTTTTATTTCTATTTCTTCAAATTCGTTTGCAAGAAAACGCATTCTTGCTTCTGTTGTTTTTTTAAATTTTTATGAAAAAAATGATGTTTTTTTCAAATATGAGTGTGGAAAAAATGTATTGTGAACGAGTTAAAAAAGTTTTTCGAGACAGATGTAAATTTACATTTTACGATCCCTGAGACGATTAGTCTGTCTGTCTGTGTGTCTGTCTATCTGTGTATTTGTCTGTGTGTATGCTTCCACAATAGAGCCCACACGTTTAATCCGATTGAGCTGAAATTTGGTATATGAGTTTGGGTTACCAATCGGAAGAACCCATTAGTTTTTGTACGATATCTGTCAAACGAAACTGCCACTGTCAAAAAATGACAGAACAATATGTCACGGAATTTGACTTGCAATATGCCTGTAAAAATATTCGTCTCTGGATATTCGTCGGGAAAGTTTTGGGGTGACACAGACGATTTTTTTTTTATTTTTCTTATTTTCCCCTTATTTCACTATTTCACCGTATTATTCCTTGGTTCCCTGTTTTTCCCTATTTTCTTATTATTTTTTCGTATTTTTCCCAATTTTTCATTTATTTCTGTTTTTTTCTATTTATCTTTATTTTTCCCTCATTTTCACAATTTCTCTTTATTTTTAATTATTTTTCAGTTATTTCTCTATTTTTTCCTATTTTTCCATTTTTTTTTCCAGTTTTTTACCCTTTTTTTTTATTTTTCCTACTTCTTTCTGTTTTTTACTCTTTTTCATTATTTTTAATATTTTTCTTGTTTTTTTTTTTGTTTTTTCGAATTTGTTACTATTTTTCCATATTTTGCCCCATTTTCCCCATTTTTCTCTATTTTTTTTCGATTTTCCCCTACTTTTTCTCTATTTTTAACAATTTTTCCTATTTTTTTCTATGCATTATCCCCTATTTTTCACTATTTCACCTTATGATTCTTTGATTCCCTGATTTTTACTATTTTCTTACTATTTTTTCCTATTATCCAAAATTTTTTCTTTTTTCCCTATTTTTCACAATTTCCCTACTTTTCCTTATTTCACCATATTTTTTCCTGTTTTTCCCTATTTGTCCCTATTATTATCTATTTTTTCCTATTTCTCTATATTTTCCAATTAAATCCATTTTTGTAGAAAAATACATTCCTGCTTCTTTTTTTTATTGATTGTGGCAAAATGCATTCTTTCTTCTTTTTTTTTATTAATTGTGTGAAAATGCATTCTTGCATCTTTTTAATCAAATATGCATTATTACTTTGTTTTACTTTCCCCGCCCACCTCCGAGAACGGAAAGTATTATGAACGAGCTAAAAAAAAATTGAAGTTTGTCTGTCTGTCTCTCTGTCTGTTTGTCTCTCTGTGTGTATTCTTCCACTATAGAGGCCACACGTTTAATCCGATTGAGCTGAAATATGGTATATGGGTTTGGGTTACCCGTCGGAAGAAACCATTAGTTTTTGTACGACATCTGTCAACCGGAATTTGACTGGCAATATGTCATTTGAAAGCCCTTGAAAAACTCTATTCAGAACAATCAAAATTATTTCTCCAACTGTCACGTGTCAAAAATAAAAAATGTCAAAATTTGAAACTTTACCATTTAATATCTGAAAAAGTATTCGTGGATACTCGTCGGGTAAATTTTGGGACAACATAACCGATTTTTTCCCCTCTTTTCAGTAGAAAATTTCCCTTTTTTTCTTAATTTTTTGTCGCTTTTTTGGTACTTTTTTCTACTCGTTTCAATCGATAACTTCCCCTCTTTTCTTTCTTAATTATGTCACTTTTTTGTCTCATTTTTTTTCAAAATTGCCCTTTATTGCTCTATTCAATTTTTTTTCTGTCCTAATTTTGTCACTTTTTATATAATTTTTTTCCCAATTTTTTTATTTTTCGGTAATTTTTTCCCATTTTTCACTTGAAAATTTCCCCTTCTTAATTTTGTTACGTTTTTGGCTAAAATTTAGAAAAAAATCCCTTTTTCCCTTAATTTTTTATCTGCAAAATTTTCCGTTTGTAATTTTATCACTTTTTTTAGTATGTCCCCTCCCCTATTTTTTCTAAATTTTGTCAATTTTTAAATACTTTTTTACGTCTTTTCATTAGAAAATTTCGCTTGTTTTCTTTCATATTTAATGTCTTAATATTATGTCTCAATTTTTTTCTCCATTTTCCCTCATTTCCCTAGTCAATTCGTGACATTTTTGTCTCAAATTTTTTCATTTCAAAGTTTTTCCTCTTTCCTCTCTTAATTTTGTTACTTTTTTTCTACTTTTTCCCCACTTTTCTTTCTTAATTTGTCATTTTTTGGTACTTTTTCCTCTTTTCACTCGAAAATTTCCCCTTCTAAGATTGTTACTTTTTGGCGCAATTTTTGTAGCCAAAAATTCCCTCTTTTTTCTTAATGTTCTCACTTTTTTATATCACATTATTTATCTCCATAATTTGATCTTGTAATTTTGTCACTTTTTTAGTACTTTTCCCGCCACAATTTTTTCAAAATTTTGTCAATTTTTTAACGATTTTTTCACCTGTTTCGTCTCTAAATTTCCTTTTTTTTCCTTTCCTAATTTTGTCACTTTTTTTGGTACTTTTGTACCTTCGTTTCTTAATTATATTACTTTTCTCACTTAAATTTTTTTTTTCAGTTTCTAAGTACTATTTCCCTTCTTTTCGCTAGAAAACTTTTAGTGTTTTTTTCTTATTTGAGTCTCAATTTTTTTTTTGTCCAAAATTTCCCCGCATTTTTGTCACTTTTTTAGTACTTTTCCCTCTCTTTGCATTAGAAAATTTCCCTTTTTTCTTCTTAATTTTGGCGCTTTTTTGGTATTTTTTTCCACTCGTTTCAATCGAAAACTTCCTCTCTTTTGTTTGTTAATTATGTCACTTTTTCACTTAAATTTACTCCCCTTTTTTTCTGAATTTTGTCACTTTTACCTCTCGCCCTTCAGATAAGAGAGGTATAGGAATCATGCTAAAAATTGGGTAGTGAGTTTTCAATTGATAAACACGTTTTGGGGTCCCTAGAATACGATTTTAATATTTTCGCGATGATGTCTGTGTGTGTGTGTGTTAGTGTGTGTGTGTGTGTTAGTGTGTTAGTGTGTGTCTGTGTGTGTGTGTTTGGATGGATGTTGTAGTAACGATAACTCAAAAACTACTGAATAAAAAAATTTGAAATTTTGCATACATGATTCTGATACCCTAGATTAGATCTGATTAGATTTTGGTGCCAATCGCACAACCGGAAGTGGCAGTTGCTATGGGTGATGACGCCATTATTATACAAAACGGCAATTAAGTTTTACACATATATTTTGTATACCCTATAGTTTATTTTCATCTCATTAAAATTTTCTAAACTTTTGCCATTGTTGCCAGATTTACAAAAATATAATTTTTTTTCATACTTTTTTGTGTCAACCTGTAAATTTTTGATTCAAAAATGGCGAGAGGTCATGTGCTGGCCACATCAGATTTTTTTAGTACTTTTTTACGCTCTTTTCACTAGAAAATTTCTCTTTTTACCTCTCGCCCTTCAGATAAGAGAGGTATAGGAATCATGCTAAAAATTGGGTAGTGAGTTTTCAATGAATAAACACGTTTTAGGATCCCTAGAATACGATTTTAATATTTTCGCGATGATGTCTGTGTGTGTGTGTGTTAGTGTGTGTGTGTGTGTGTTAGTGTGTTAGTGTGTGTGTGTGTGTGTGTTTGGATGGATGTTGTAGTAACGATAACTCAAAAACTACTGAATAAAAAAAAATGAAATTTTGCATACAGGATTCTGATACCCTAACTTAGATCTGATTAGATTTTGGTGCCAATCGCACAACAGGAAGTGGCAGTTGCTATGGGTGATGACGCCATTATTATACAAAACGGCAGTAAAGTTTTACACATATATTTTGTATACCCTATAGTTGATTTTCATCTCATTAAAATTTTCGAAACTTTTGCCATTGTTGCCAGATTTACAAAAAAATAATTTTTTTTCATACTTTTTTGTGTCAACCTGTAAATTTTTGATTCAAAAATGGCGAGAGGTCATGTGCTGGCCACATCAGATTTTTTTATTTTGTCGTTTTTTACCTATCGCCCTTCAGGTAAGAGAGGTATAGGAATCATGCTAAAAATTGGGTAGTGAGTTTTCAATGAATAAACACGTTTTAGGGTCCCTAGAATACGATTTTAATATTTTCGCGATGATGTCTGTGTGTGTGTGTTAGTGTGTGTGTGTGTGTTAGTATGTGTGTGTGTTAGTGTGTGTGTGTGTTAGTGTGTTTGTGTGTGTGTGTGTATTAGTGTGTGTGTGTTAGTGTGTGTGTTAGTGTGTTAGTGTGTGTGTGTGTTTGGATGGATGTTGTAGTAACGATAACTCAAAAACTGCTGAATAAAAAAATTTGAAATTTTGCATACAGAATTCTGATACCCTAGATTAGATCTGATTAGATTTTGGTGCCAATCGCACAACCGGAAGTGGCAGTGACGCCATTATTATACAAAACGGCAATAAAGTTTTACACATATTACTTACATATTATTATACAAAACGGCAATAAAGTTTTACACATATATTTTGTATACCCTATAGTTTATTTTTAGCTAATTAAAATTTTCGAAACTTTTGCCATTGTTGCCAGATTTACAAAAAAAAATTTTTTTTCACACTTTTTTGTGTCAACCTGTAAATTTTTGATTCAAAAATGGCGAGAGGTCATGTGCTGGCCACATCAGATTTTTTGGTACTGTTTTCCCCTCGTTTCAATGAAAACTTCCCCTCCTTTGTTTGTTAATTATGTCGCTTTGTTCACTTAAATTTACCCCCCTTTTTTTTCTTCATTTTGTCACTTTTTTAGTACTTTTCTCTCCTCTTTTCACTATAAAATTTCCCTTTTTACTTTCCCGACCCACCACCAAGAAGTATTGTGAAAGAAGCTAAAAAAATATTCGAGATAAAGCTGGAAATATCCATTTTGAGCACACCTGAGATGATGAAGACCATTTACAGATGGAAGTCTGTCTGTCTGTGGGTCTGTGTGTCTGTGTGTCTGTCTGTCTGTCAAGTGAAAAAAATACACTGTTTCGTTGGTTCTCTAAAACGAGTGGAAAGTGAATGCATTATTGCTTAAATTTTCATTTTTTTTTTCGAAGTCGAGTATAAAACATTTTCCCCTATTTTTCGACATTTTTCTTCATTTTTAACTATTTTTTATATTTTTCCCTATTTTTCCTAGTTTTTCCAACTTTCTATAATTTACCTATTATTCCTATTTCTTTTTGTTTTTCTTGTTTATCATTATTTTTTTCCGATTTACCCTATTATTATCTATTTTTTCCTATTTCCCTATTTTTCCCCATTTTGCCCCATGTTTTCTTGTTTTTCCTACTATTTTCTAGATTTTTCGCTATTTTTTCCATTTTTTCTATTTTTCGTACTTCTTCCTGTTTTTAATTATTTTTTTCTCTTTTGCTTATTCTATGTAAGCCACTGTTTTTCTACCATTTCTACCCCTTAAAATCAAAATTTCAAAAAATTATTTCTTAGTAGGTGTCTACCACCTATTCATATAGTGTCTAACTTAAATATCATAGCATAGATCTCTTCTGCGATAAATAAATCATTTTTTTTTATTGGGATAATAGAAATGCTAAAAAATACTGATAATAAGGACAAAAACGTCTCAGAGGGAGATAAAAGCTGTTTATTTTCTTATATGCTATCAAGGTCACAATTTTTGTTACTAATATGCACTTTTAGTTTTATTGCTTTCTATATTAATACAGAAGCCGGTTCTGTCTGAAAGTTGTGAAAAAATTCGTAGCGCAATATTAAATATTAATGAAATTATTTGACTGCAGAACGAAATTCGAAGAATTAAGCGTGAATTTGCGAATTTCTGGTTCTGACAGTGATGTACTAAATTAAATGTGCAACACAACGTGTAGAGAGATGACAGAAAATTGAGAGAAAAAAAAAATATACACAATTATGTAACTTTAAGCTTTTAGTTTTAATTAAAATCATAAATTTTTTTATATATGACGAAAAAATAATATTAAATTGTATAAAAAATATAAAAAATAATTGATTTTGTAGTATATGGATTCACTATGAAAATTAAATAATTAATAAAAAATTTTTTTTGTACTTTTATGACAATGTTCTTAAAAAAATAATCTATAATATTAGAAAGGTCAATCCTAAAATTAAAAAGGTCAAAGAAAATATTATAAAGGTCAAAAATAATATTAAAATAGGAGTATATAAATACTATAAAAATGATTAAAAATAATATTTAAAAGGTCAAAAATAATATCTAAAAGCTCGAAAACAATATTGAAAAGATGGAAAATAATATTGAAAATAATGTTCAAGAGGCCAAAAATAATATTAAAAAGGTCAAAAAGGATAAAGGATGGTCAAAAAAATAAAAAGGTCAAAAATGATGTTAAGAAAGTCGAATATAATATTGAAATGGTCAAAATTAATATCATAGGTTCGAAAATTAAATTAAAAAGGCGACAATAATATTAAAATTGTCAAATATAATATTTTAGAGTTGAAAATAATATTTAAAAAGTAAAAAATAATATTCAAAAGATCAAAAATAATATTGATATAAAACGACAGAAAATATTTTAAAATAAAAGTTAAAAAAATATGTTTAAAAAGTCAAAATTAATATTAAAAAGTTCTAATAAAATATTAAAACTGTCAAAAATATTATTTTAGGGTTGAAAATAATATGTAAAAGGATAAAAATAATATTCAAATGGCGAAAATATAATTAAAAGGGCCAAAAATAATATTTTAGGGTCGAAAATAATATATAAACGTTAAAAAAATAATATTAAAAAGGCGAAAATAATATTAAAGTGGTCAAAGATAATATTTTGATGTCGAAAATAATATTTAAAAGGTAAACAATAATATTAAAAGGGTCAAAACGACATTAAAAAGGTCAAAATATTATTGAAATAAACCGGTCGAAAAGAATATAAAAATGGTTAAAATAATGTTTAAAACGTCAAGAATAATGTTAGAAAATAATGTTTAAAAGGCCAAAAATAATATTTAAAAGGTCAAAAATAATATTAAAGGGTTCAAAAGCATAATTAAAAATGTCAAAAACAATATTGGTGGAAAAAATAATATTAAAGGGATCAAAGCATAAATAAAAATGTCAAAAACAATATTGGTGGAAAATAATATTGAAAAGTCGAAAATAATATTAAAAAGGTTAAAATGATATTAATAGGGTCAAAAATAATATTTTAGGGTCAAAAATAATATTTAATTGTTAAAAAACAATATTAAAAAGGGGAAAATAATATTAAAATATTAAAATGGTCAAAAATAATAATTTGGGGTGGAAATTAATATTTAAAAAGGGTTAAAATAACGTTTTAAAGATTAAGAATAATATTTAAAGGGTGAAAAATAATATTAAAAACATAATTAAAAAGGTCAAAATAATATTTAAAAAGTCAAAAATAATACTTAAAAGGTCGAATACAATATTAAATAGGTGGAAAATAGTATTAAAAGGATCAAAAACAAGATAAAAAGGTCAAAATATTATTAAAATAAAAGGGTAGGAAATAATATTAAAAAGGGTTAAAACAATGTTAGAAGGTCAAGAATAATATTAAAAAGGTCAAAAATAATATTAAAATAGTCAAAAACAAAATGAAAAGTTCAAAAATAAAATTAAAAGGGTCAAAAATGGTATTAGAATAAAAGGGTTGAAAATAATATAAACAAGGTTAAAAATAATATTTAAAGGATCAAAAATAATATTAAAAAGGCTGAAAATAATATTCAAAATTCGAAAATAATATTCAAATGGCCAAAAATAATATTAAAAAGATCGAAATTATTAAATAATATTAAAAGAGTGGAATTTTATTTTTTAGTATCAGAAATACTATTTAAAAGCTAAAAACCGATATTAAAAAGTTGAGAACAATATTAAAAGGATCAAAAATGATGTCGAAAATAATATTTAAAAAGTAAAAATTAATATTAAATAGACGAAAATAATATTGAAAAGGTCAAAACTAATATTTAAAGGTCAAAAATAAAATTTTAAGGTCAAAAATAGTATTTAAAGGTCAAACAATTAATCAAACATTTCAAAAACAACAAAAAAAGCTCAAAAATATAAAAAGTCAAAAATAATAATGAAGTGAAAAATATTAAAATTGTCAAAAAAATCAAAAAAATCCAAAAATAATATTAAAAATTCACGAAAATTATTTTAAAAAGGTTAATAAAATAAATAAATTAAACAAAAAATGTCAAAAGGAAGAAAGTCCAATATATATATATATATATATTTATATTGTTCAAAAAAGGTAAATATTTGTATTAAAAATGGTTTTAATTTAGTTTTCTAATTACGACGGGAAAGGAAAAATTAAATATAGTCAAAAAATAAAATAAAAAATTGATCTAAAATAATAAAAAGCTTGTAAATATATAAAAAGTACAAA
The DNA here is from genome assembly GCA_963243735.1 of Neocrepidodera transversa. Classification (NCBI taxonomy): domain Eukaryota; kingdom Metazoa; phylum Arthropoda; class Insecta; order Coleoptera; family Chrysomelidae; genus Neocrepidodera; species Neocrepidodera transversa. The sequence goes on along the minus strand of OY725354.1, from coordinate 17,587,329 downwards.
GTAATAACAAGGACGAAATAATAAAACGGTCAAAAATAACAAAAAGGTCAAATATAATAAAGCGCAAAACAATAAAAAAGTCAAAAATTATAAAAAATTCAAAAATAATAAAAAAGTCAAAAATAATTAACAAAACATTTTTTTCTCTTTTTTCACCCACTTTTTTACTTTTTCCATTGTTTCAATTTTTGTTCCTATGTTTTTTTCGTTCATTTTTTCCATCACTCTTTTTTGTTGTTTTATTTGTTTCAATTTTTTTCCAACTTTGTTCGACATTATTTTCCTCTTAAAGTATAAGATAAAACAAAAACACGTTAAGTATAGACAAAATAATTATCTGCATTGTTGCCAGCTTTCAGAATTTGTCTAAAATTTTCGTAATTTGAAATTTTAAACTTGCTATAACTTTTTAATAAAAGATTTTTTAGAAAATCCAGTGTCGTTTTACTAAAAAAAAAACGCCAATACGATTTTGCCTTTTTTAGTTGTGAAACTTTTTGAAACAGTTGAAATCGGTGTATAAATAGAGAATTTACAGGAGTGGTTCCAATTAATGTATATGTAAAAAATGTTTATTTGATATAAAATTTCATTTGTACAATAATATTTTACTCTTTGTTTATTCTTCTTCAGCTAGATACTTAGTATTTTTGTATTTTTAAAAAAATAAATAATTTTTGTTTACAAAAATTATAACTAAATTTTGAACCATTTATTTCTTATAACTTTGAGAGAGCCATAAACCTAATTTAAAAAAAAATCTTATAACAATCAACAAATATGAAAATATTATTCATTAAATTTTATTACACATTCTTGGTATTTTTTTAAATGGAATTTATATCTTGAAAATAAATTTTTTGCTTGATTAGATTTATTATTAGAAATATACCGAAAAAGAAATAATTGGTTGTAATAATGAGGACCCAATTAAACTTTATGTAACATTTTTTACAATTGACTTTTTTTGTATTCAACTTCAGGTATTGTTGAATATTATGGAAAAAAATTCAGAAATAAACATATACAGGGTGATTAATTAGTGCAATAAAGACCAGTATGTCCTGTGAAATATAAAAAAGAAAATTAGGGAGATTGTAGCCTGCTTTAAGCTTTACATTCTAAAATTAGTTGCAAATATACAGGGTGTTTCATCGTCAGTTTTCCATACAAATCGTAATGAGTTCAAATTGAATAAAAGAAAAATTATAAGTTTTTGATCATCGCTAAAATTTATAAAAATGATCGATTTTCTTAATATTTATGAAATTGTTTACAGGGTGGGTCTGAAGACAAATACATTACAAGAAATAAAGCACAAAGTTAGGTACTACAACAGTTTTATCTGAATTGGAAAGGCAAATAGTTTTGGTCACAAACCACGATCACAAATACATTATTTAGCCTATTTGTCATATTATTTATTATATTGACAAATTCTGTCATAGTAAAATCTCTTTTTTCGATATATAGAGGGTGACCGAACTTATGGGAAAAAAGTCCGGAGGGTATAGCTTGAGCTAAAATGTTCGAATTATGGGCCTTCAAAATTTGGATTTTTAAATTCATTTTTTATTTTTTATTTTGTTTGTTTGTATCGATGACACACCCTATATAAAATTTTTAAAAATGGATTCCTCATACCTTAAGCTAACGAAAAGATACTCTTGTTGGAATTCGATAAAATTAGCCGTTTGGCTGATATTTGCATTTTATTAATGCACTACATACCAATTTGTGTATTTGTCATTTTTTGTAAGGATAATCCCAGATAACGAAATAAAAATAATTTAATAATACAATACCTAAGATTCATTTAATCTAATACAATACCTAAGATTCATTTAATCCAGTAGAACTAAACAATTTAGCGATAGTAGAAGTTAACAACATTAACAAGTCATTAAGTTGAATGTTGATAAAAACGTTTTAAATTTTTTTATAAATTTCATCAAGTGGCCGTAGCAATAGCTGTCAGTCGTCTCAGTACTTGTCAATAATAATTAATATCTAAATTATGTCACAATGGCAGATTTCACTTTTATTGAGTATGCAGATATACATTCAATGTACGGATCGGCTTCTCGAAACTGTTTAGAGGCCAGAAGGCTTTATGCTGAAAATTTTCCAAACAGAGCATTGCCAGAAAGACGAATGTTTGAGTGTGTCGATCTCAGGTTACGAGACACAGGTAAGAGTAGGTAATAGTATATTATTCAACGAGCAGTTGAATCCTATACTTTTTCTACGACTATAACAATAAATACTAAGCTGCAAGTACAGAGAAAGAACTTTATTCACAATTTATGTTGAGTGTGTTTTTTAGGTTAGAGTAGAAAGTCCAGAGAGACGATGCTTTATATTTATTGCTAAGCTCCTTATAATATGCCAAAAGTACATTTTCTGTAAACGAGTTAACATTCTTACTTCTACACCAATCTTGATAATTTTTGTTTTGTGATTTTTCGGGTAAAAAATTCTGTATTATATCATCTATTTGTCTTATTTCTGGAGGTGTATCTTATTCATCTTCACTTTCTAAATTTAAAAATAAGAAAAACGCAGATAATATCAAGAAACAACAAAAAAAATCAAAAAAGTGAGAAAGAAAAAAGAAAAATAGTGAAACATTGAGAAAATAGGGAAAATAGGGAGAAATGGGGAAAAATGGAAAAAAAATAAAAAAAAACAGGAGAAATAGCGAAAAATGGTAGAAAATAGGAAAAAATTGGGAGGAATGGGAAAAATAAGAAAAATAGAAAAAACCGGAAAAACAGAAAAAATAGGGAGAAATGGGGAAAGTATGGAAAATTGAAAAAATAGGTTACAACGCGAAAAAGTAGGAAAAAACAAAAAAAAAACATGGAAAAATAGGGGGTAAATAGGTATAAATAAGAAAATAAGGAAATATAGAAAAAATGAAGAAAAGAGAAAAGAGGAAAAATAACGAAAACATGGAGAAAAATAAGTAAAAACAGAGAAAATGGGGGAAAAGTGAAAGAATTCGAAAAAAGCAAAAAATAACGAAAAAAAAAAAGAAAACAAAAAATGGAAAAAATCGAAAAAACGAAAAATTGAAAAAGAAAAAAAATCAGAAAACTAAAGAAAGAAACAAAAAATCTGAAAAAAAATCAGAAAAATGAGAAAAAAATCGAAAAAATCGGATAAGAAAATATAAAATTGAAAGAAAAATCAGAATATTGGAAAAAATGAAAAATCAAATTGTAAAATACGAAAAAAATCACAAAAACCAGAGGAATAAGAAAAAATCAAAAACAAAAGACAGAAATAGAAAAAATATACCTACTCCCCTCAATGACAGTAATGGACTGTTCCGCTTCGACGAATTGACTTGTACAAAACTAGATACCTTTGTATAGTAGATATACATTAATATCCATAACCCACTAAAGTGAGTTATGGAGAGTCATAACTCACGCTATTTGATTATGGATACGATTAATTGCTCAAAAGCAGTTGAATAATTAATATATAACTTAATAAGGAGTAGATAAATTAATTTTATCCACGACTAATGTATTATTTGTTCATTATACATGAGTTTACAAAATAACAACAATATCCATTATTCACAAGTGAATAATGATTCATCATTATACACTGGTTCACTGATTTCTAGATCAAACATGAAAATCTTAAACTCGCATATATTTTGTATATACAATATAAAAAAACAGAGCTGGCTATGAAACGTCAAGTCAGCACGTTGCCTGTCAAACCGTTTATAAGTTTGAAACATTTTATTAAAATTAAAATTACTTAAAAATGGAGTCAAATAGTGAACATGAGATGTCTTGCACACCTCCAGATATAAGAGAAGCTTCAAAAATTGTAAGTTTAAATTTATTGCCAGAAAAATCTAGAAAAGTTTATATATCTGCGTATGAAGCGTTTATGGGATGGAGAATTGACAAAATAACTGAGTCTTTCTCAGAATCTGTTTCATTGGTTTACTTTAGCGAGTTATCCACAAAATATAAACCTTCAACATTATGGACAACCTACTCTATGCTGAGAAGTACAATAAATTTTGTTTCAATGTTACTTATTTAATAACAGATTTATAGTAATTTAGTCAAAAATTTTTGGCAGTCGTGGATAAAGTATAGTATTCTACTCGCATATAATGGCTATTATTCACACGGGTGGTTTGCGTCACTCGTTTCGCTCGTGACGTAAACGCCACTCTTGTGAATAATAGCCATCATTATATGCTCGTTGAAAAATATACTATTATTCACAATCGTATATGTAATAGCTCAATTACACACTTTTTAGACGTCGGAAAATCAGCTATTACAAAGTTTACTTCCTGCCCACGGGTGGAAAGTGATATCTGTCACTTTCCGCTCGTGATCCAAATAGATTTCTCTATACCTATCATATCAGCAGAAAGCGATACATATTTGTTAATATTAATCGTAATGTTTTGTGACCATAATACTAAAAGTTGAAATTTTATCATTGCAGCCAACCTAAATTAAATTACTCATACTAACAGAGACATCTAGGGCTCTGGTCCCAAAACACAAAAACAAGTTGACCTTGAGCCATTTACGTGAAACATCTATAGTAGATGGTCTTTGATCTAAATGCCAAAGTATTGTGATTTCAAAGAAAACTTGACTAGAATATTTTAATACACATGTCATATGGACTTTTAAAAATAATAACTATATATTTTTTCCAAATTGTGGATTGAAATAAAATAATTGTGAATAAAATAGTACACAAACCATCGCCTCGGTGACCTATAATTGCCTTCGACAGTAATGATGTATTTCTCGCCTCGGTATGTAATCTACTAATTATTCATAGTCGTATATGTAATAGCTCAATTTTACACTTTTTAAAGGTCGGGAAATAAGCTATTACAAAGTTTAACTTCCTGCCCACGAGTGGGAAGTGATATCTATCACTTCCCATCCTTGATCCAGATAGATTTCTCTATACCTATCATATCAGCAGGAAGCGATACATAGTATTATTAGTTACAACGATAAAGTAACAGACTTTAATAAACTATAATTATTTCCAAAACTTATTTTATTTGTTTTTAAATTGATAGTACAAAAATTAAATGTCATGTAATATCTAAATCAAAGACGATCTACTATAGACGTTCCACGTAAACGGTTTGAGATAAACTTACTTTTGTATTTTGGGACCAAAGCCCTAAATGGCACTGTTAGTACGAATAATTAAATTTGGGTTGGCTGCAATGATGACTTAATAAATTTGGCGCCATCTGGTGATCTGTTTAAAAATTATTCGTCTGCCAAGAATACCAGGAAATTTAATATATTGAAAATCAGCGAGACAAACTACAATGAATGTTTTATCTATTTTACAGCATTTGTTACAATTTAATACTATAATGTGTTATAATAAAATAATTATAAAATAAATTAAAGCGATGGTATTTTACAATACACAGAGTTGAGCATAAGCTCTGTAATATTTAAATTTGGTTGCTTAAAACTTGTTTGGTCTCAAAATTATCCCCAACTCTGTAAATGATAAAACACAAACTAAAGGTAAAGACACTCCTGTCTTTCGTATAACATTAAAAGCCCCTAAAATAAAATGTAATCAAATTCTTATATGTATTTAATGAAACAGAGTATTTTTTGACTCACCAGATAAATGTAAAGTTGGAACGGTATTTAAAAGTAATCTAGTACCTAAATCGTGTTGAGCAAACTTTTATATACTAAAAGTTGAAATGTTATCATCGCAGCCAACCTAAATTAAATTATTCATACTAACAGAGACATCTAGGGCTCTGGTCCCAAAACACAAAAACAAGTTGACCTTAAGCCATTTACGTAAAACGTCTATCTTAGATGGTCTTTGATCTAAATGCCAAAGTATTTTGAGTTCAAAGAAAACTTGACTGGATTATTTTAATACACATGTTACATAGACAGCACTTTTAAAATCAGTAACTATATATTTTTTTCAAATTGTGGATTGAAATAAAATAATTGTGAATAAAATAGTACACAAACAATGGCCGAAATAATTATTCCTGTCTCGGGCAATAGATCACCTCGGCGTGAGCGCCTCGGTGATCTATATTTTTCCTCGACAGTAATGATACATTTCCCGCCTTGGTATGTAATCTACTATATTTTGCATGTTGTACAAAATCAAATTTATAACTTTAGGAAGATTTTGGCAAAAAGAGGTGGCGAAGGTCCAGTACGAAATATACGTACTGTAACAGCTGAAGAAGCCGTATTAAATGCAGTTGATAATGATCCATCAACGAGTCAACGAAAACTGTTAAAAGAACATAACGTCTTAAAATCAGTTGTTCATCGCATTTTAAAAGATCGACTATTGTATCCTTTTCACGTACAAAAAGTACATAGTATGACAGCAGCTGATTATCCCACACGACTTGAGAATGCTCAGTGGTTCCGGCAACAACAACAAGTAGATAATACATTTATTAGTAATGTTATTTTCACGGACGAATCCGGTTTCACTAGAGATGGAGTAATTAATTCTCATAATTTGCCCTTATGGGATGATGAGAATCCACATGGCATTATCCAAACAAAGAACAAACATGGATTTATATTAAATGTTTGGGCAGGAATAGTGGGAAACCATTTAATAGGGCCATACTTTATTGACGGTACTCTGACTAGCCAAAAATATTTGGATTTTTTGCAAAACCAGTTTTGGAAATTGTTTGATGATGTGCCACTCAACATTTCAACATTATAATATTGTTTATGAACACTATCGAATACCCTATTGTCTATAAGGTGCGTTCAGTAATGCCACGAGAAGGGACATATAAACCTTTACTACATTTTCCCTTTAAGATATTTTTGTAATATTTTTTATTTTATTGATCTGACAAATTTTGTTACGATCAAATATTGTCTCCTTTTACGACATACATAAAGTGAATTTTTCCATCTTTATTCGTTTCCAGTAAAAAACAAAATTTCTCTAAGTGATTCTTTTAATTGTTAAACCTTTACCAAATTTTTTCTTTAGGCTAATTGGAATTATATTAATCTAAAGAATTTTGTTATGATCAAAAATTTTCTTCTTTTGTATTAGGTTATAAAGTATAATTTCAGGTATATTCGTTTTTAGGTTAAAGAACATTTTCTCTTTAGGCTGAAATTGTCTCGTTTTTAATATATATTATAATAATCTGCCTTTTAACAATTATGCAAATTTTTTTAAACTCTTATCTCAAATTTTGGGATTGGTTCCGATCTAAATAAAAAAAATCATAAAATTTTACAAAATTCTAAATACTAATTAAATTTTTATTTATTGTTTATTTATGTAAATTTACTCTTCTTCTTCGTCTCTGAGTTAGTTAACTTATTTAGAATTAATCCTACCTCTCCTAATTTTCTTAATTCTTAATGTTGTTCCTCTTCTTCATGTAATTTTCTATAACCAAACTTTATTTTTTCTTACCAAATTTTTCCTAGATCCCCCTATGGATTATAATTTTATTTATTTGAAATAATTTTTTTTTATTGTAAATGTTTATTTTTTCATTATCTATATAATTTTATAGATATTCAAGCTTTTTACATTCAAATAATTCTTTTCTATCTAACAAATTTTCAAATCTATTTTTTTATATTTGACAAACTCCATAAATAATTAATCTTATGACTATTTTTCGTATCTAATTAAATTCGCCCCTGTTTTTGTTTAAAAAGACAAATCATTCCTTGTTTTTTATATATTGTCCAAATTTCTTTTTATATACTGAATGATTTTTTTTAGTTAAATTCTAAATTACTACTTTTCCAAATATAAAACAAATTTTATTTCTATTAAAATTTCATAAGACCTTCTTTCGATATCAAAATTTGTTGATTATACCAGAATTTCTACTTATAGACAATTATTTTAAATTTAATCATTATATTCAACTATAAAAAACTTTCGAATATAATTTTATAATACAAACTTCTTTGTAATAATAACACTAATAATAATAAATTAACTTCTATAACTCATTCAAAATAATTTCATTATAATATATTCTAGTTCGCTTATTTTTTATTATATTGATCTAATAAAATTTGTAACTATCAAAAATTCTTCTTTTTTAATAGATATAAAGTGCATTTTCCATCCTTATTCGTTTTGAGGTAAACAAATAATATTTCTCTTAATAACTCTCTTAATTTTTAAGCCTTTACTACATTTTCTCTTTTGGCTATTTTTGTCATATTTTTTATTACATTGATCTGAACAATTTTGTTGTAATCAAACATTTTCTCTTTTTTCCATCTTTTTTCGTTTTCTAGTAAAAAATAAAATTTGTCAAAAGGTATAAGGTGCATTTTACCATTTTTATTCATTTTCAGGTAAATAAATAAAAAATTACTGGGTTGAAAAATATTATTAGAAAAATGAACATTGAAACACATAAAATTATACCATTTGTATATAATAATGATTATAACAGTATATTTTTAATGATTTTAAAAATTGGATAAAATATCGAAAAAAAAAACATAGCCATGTATAAAAAAGACATTTACTGTAACATAATAACTTTGTCATTTTATTTGAATTTAAATTGGAAAATATCCTTCCTTATACGTGCATATATCTCGGTAAGCTATCAACTTTTCCTCAAAATTCTCATTTCAATCTTATACAAAATGCTAAAAGGCTATCCATCCATATAGACTCGCTTTTTCTTTAAAAAACATTTTGTATCAAATAGATTCCTGTAACAAGTCATCTTTATTAAATTTGAACGTGAATGAAGAGCAAATTGAAACAGCTCTTGTCAATTTCGTTGCCATTTCGGAAACACTAATTCTTTTCCTTCAAATCTAACGGTGAATCAGCGATTTTTCTAAAGGAAAATTCGACTTTCTTATTACAGTATTTTCAGCAATCTAATAGATTTTACTGATACGTATTTGTGTAACGAATAGTATATGAGATTTTGCATAAAAGACCCAAAAAGAAAATTTAAAACAATTTATATTTTTATATGTACAATAAATATTAAGTTATTTTACTCAATACCGTAGAAATAATATAGTATGGTTTCGTTCGGTTTAAAAGACTGACTTACGGCGGTGAAACTCGCCACTCGTGCATAAACTTACATAGTACTATTAGAGTCGTTATATACTTTGTTATGGTGTGATTTTTTATTTTTATATATTTGTTTTTGTTGAGCCATTTTTTTTTATTTTAACCTTTTATGTATGAAAAAAAAATGCAGAAGAATATGGAAAAGGAAATAAAATAAAATAATTTAAGTGGCAAAATTAAGAAAAATACAAAGTTACAAATCAAGGATGAACAGAGGGGACATTTTGGAGTGAAAAGAGGGGTGAAAAGTACTTAAAAAGTGACAAAATTAAGAAAGAAAAAAGGGAGAAAAAGTATAAGAAGTGACAAATTAGATTAAAAAAGAAGGCATATTTTTAAGAAAAAAATTGAGACAAAAAGTGATAATTTAAGAAAGAAAAGAGGGAAGATTTTGGAGTGAAAAGAGGGGGAAAAAGTACTTACAAAGTGACAAAATTAAGAAAGAAAAGTGCAAAAAAGTAACAAAATTAAGATCGAAAATTATGAGAAAAAGGACAAAAAGTGACAAATTAGGAGAGCAAAAAGAGGGGAAATTTTGGAGAAAAAAAAAATGAGACAAAAAAGTGATAAATTAAGAGAGAAAAGATAGGAAAAGTGACTAAATTCATAAACAAAAGTGGGATTAAAAAAGTACAAAAAAAGGGCCCAAATTACCAGAGAAAACAGTAGACGTTTTTAGTTGAAAAGCGGGGAAAAAGTACTTAAAAATTGAAAAAAATTAAGAAAGAGAAGTGGGAGAAAAAAGAATAAAATCAGTGACAAAATTAAAAAAGAAAAGTGGGAGAAAAGTACAAAAAGTGACAAATTGAGTGAGAAAAGAGGAGAAATTTTTGCGAGAAAAAAATTAGAACAAAAAACTATTAAATTAAGAGAAAAAAGGGGGGATATTTTGGAGCCAAGAAATTTGAGAAAATATTTTAAACAAAAAAGTGACAAATTAAGAGAGAAAATAGTGGAAATTTTTGAGAAAAAAATACAAAAAAATTACGAAATTAAGAAAGAAAAGAGGGGAAATTTTGGAAGGTGACGAGGGGAAAAAAGTACTTAAAGTGACAAAATTAGGACAGAAAAGTGGGGGAAAAGTGCAAAAAGTGATAAATTAGGTGAGAAAGAAGAGAATAATTTGAAGCGAAAAAATTTAAGAGAAAATTTGAGACAAAAAGTGACAAATTGAGAGCAAATAGGGGAAATTTTGGGAGAGACAATTGATCCGAAAGACAAAAAAGGAAGGAAAAAGTACTTAAAAAGTGACTAAATTTAGAAAGAAAAATGGGAGTAAAAAAGTACAAAAAGAGTGACAAAATTAACACAGAAAATAGGGGACATTTTGAAATAAAAACAGGGAAAAAAGAACTTAAAAAGTGAAAAATTAAGAAAAATTTGAGAATAAAGTTCAAAAAGTGACAAATTAGGTGAAAAAAGTGGGGAAATTTTGAAGAGAAAAAATTTAATATAAAAAGTGACAAATGAAGACAAAAACATGTGAAAAGTAGTTAAAAGTGACTTAATTTGGGAAGAAAAGTGGGAGTAAGAAAGTACGAAAAAAGTGACAAAATTAATAGAGAAAACAGAGGACAAAAAGTGAAAAAATTAAGAAAAAAGTACAAACAAGTGACAAAATAAAGAAAGCAAAGTGGGAGAAAAATGTGACAAACTAGGTGAGAAAAGAGGGAAATTTTGGAGAAAAATTTGAGATAAGAAAGTAACAAATTAAGATAGAAAAGAGGGGAAATTTTGGAATGAAAAGAGGAGAAAAAAATGCAAAAAAGTAAGAAAATCAAGAAAGAGAAAAAAAAATGAGACAAAAAAAACTGATAAATTAAGAGAGAAAAAAGTTGTCACTAAATTTAAGAGCAAAAGAAGAAGAAAAATGGGACAATTTGAGAGCAAATAGGGGAAATTTTGGAGAGAAAAGGTACAAACAAAATGACTAAATTAATAAAGAAAAGGGGAAATTTTGGAGTAAAAATTTGATACAAAAAATTGTTAAATTAAGACAGAAAAAAGGGGAAATTTTCTAGTGAAAAGAGGTGAAAAAAGTACTTAAAATGATAAAATTAAGAAAGAAAAGTGGTATAAAAAAAGTACAAAAGTTACAAATTACCTGAGGAAAGAGGACATTGTGGAGAAAAATTTGAGACAAGAAAGTAACAAATTAAGAGAGAAAAGAGGACAAATTTTGGAGAAAAGTAATGTGATAAAAATAAGTGACAAATTAAGACAAACAAGCGGGGAAAAAGTACTTAAATGTTTATAAATTTAGAAAGAATAGTGGAAGAAAAGTACGAAAAGTGACAAATTAGGTGAGAAAGGAGGGGAAATTTTACAAAAAATTTGAAATAAAAAAGTGACAATTTGAGAGCAAATTGGGGATATTTTGGAGAGAAATAAGTACAAAAAAATGACAAGATTAAGATAGAAAAGGGGAAATTTTGGAGAAAAAAATTGATAAGAAATTGATAAATTAAGAGTGAAAAAAAGGGAAATTTTGGAGTGAAAAGAGGTGAAAAAAGTAATTAAAGTGACAAAATTAAGGAACAAAAGTGGTATAAAAAAGTACAAAAAATGACACATTTTGGAGACAAATTTGAGACAAGAAAGTGACAAATTAAGAGAGAAAAGAACAGAAATTTTGGAGAAAAATAATGTGATAAAAAAGTGACAAATTAAGACAAAAAGGAGGGGAAAAAGGACTTAAAAAGTGACTAAATTTAGATGGAAAAGTGGGAAAAAAAAGTACAAAAGTGACAAATCAGGTAAGAAAAGAGGGGAAATTTAGCAAAAAATTTGAGACAAAAAGTAACAATTTGAGGGCAAATAGGGGAAATTTTGGAGCGAAAAAGTACAAAAGAATGACAAACTTAAGAAAGAAAAGGGAAATTTTTGAGTTAAAATTTGATACAAAAAATTGATAAAATAAGAGAGCAAAAAGGGAAATTTTGGAGTGAAAAGAGGTGACAAAATTAAGGAAGAAAAATGGTAAGAAAAATTTGAGACAAAAATTTGTGACAAGAAATTGACAAATTAAGAAAGAAAAGAGGAGAAATTTTGGAGAAAAGTAATGTGATCAAAAAAGTAGCAAATTAAGACAAAAAGGAGGGGAAAAAGTACTTAAAAGTGAATAAATTTAGATGGAAAAGTGGGAGAAAAAATTCAAAAGTGACAAATTAGGTGAGAAAAGAGGGGAAATTTTGCAAAAAATATGAGACAAAAAAGTAACAATTTGAGGGCAAATAGGAGAAATTTTGGAGAGAAAAAGTACAAAAGAATGACAAGCTTAAGAAAGAAAAGAGGAAATTTTGGAGTAAAAATTTGATGCAAAAAATTGATAAAATAAGAGAGAAAAAAGGGAAACGTTGAAGTGAAAAGAGGTGACAAAATTAAGGAAGAAAAGTGGTAAGAATTCTTTGAGACAAAAATTTGAGACAAGAAATTGACAAATTAAGGAAGAAAGGAGAAATTTTGGAGAAAAGTAATGTGATAAAAAAAGTATCAAATTAAGACAAAAAGGAGGGGAAAAAGTACTTAAAAGTGACTAAATTTAGATGGAAAAGTGGGAGAAAAAATCCAAAAGTGACAAATTAGGTGAGAAAAGAGGGAAAATTTTGCAAAAAATTTGAGACAAAAGTAACAATTTGAGGCCACATAGGGGAAATTTTTGGAACGAATAAGTACAAAAGAATGACAAACTTAAGAAAGAAAAGCGGAAATTTTTGAGTAAAAATTTGATAAAAAAAATTGATAAAATAAGAAAGGAAAAAGGGAAATTGGAGTGAAAAGAGGTGACAAAATTAAGGAAGAAAAGTGGTAAGAAAAATTTGATACAAGAAATTGACAAATTAAGAAAGAAAAGTGGAGAAATTTTGGAGAAAAGTAATGTGATAAAAAAAGTATCAAATTAAGACAAAAAGGAGGGGAAAAATTACTTAAAAGTGACTAAATTTAGATGGAAAAGTGGGAGAAAAAATCCAAAAGTGACAATTTAGGTGAGAAAAGAGGGGAAATTTTGCAAAAAATTAGGGACAAAAAAGTAAGAATTTGAGGGCAAATAGGGGAAATTTTGGAGAGAAAAGTATAAAAGAATGACAAACTTAAGAAAGAAAAGCGGACATTTTTGAGTAAAAATTTGATAAAAAAAATTGATAAAATAAGAAAGGAAAAAGGGAAATTGGAGTGAAAAGAGGTGACAAAATTAAGGAAGAAAAGTGGTAAGAAAAATTTGATACAAGAAATTGACAAATTAAGAAAGAAAAGTGGAGAAATTTTGGAGAAAAGTAATGTGATAAAAAAAGTATCAAATCAAGACAAAAAGGAATGGAAAAATTACTTAAAAGTGACTAAATTTAGATGGAAAAGTGGGAGAAAAAATCCAAAAGTGACAATTTAGGTGAGAAAAGAGGGGAAATTTTGCAAAAAATTAGGGACAAAAAAGTAAGAATTTGAGGGCAAATAGGGGAAATTTTGGAGAGAAAAGTATAAAAGAATGACAAACTTAAGAAAGAAAAGAGGAAATTTTGAAGTAAAAATTTGATACAAAAATTTGGTAAATTAAGAGAGAACAAGGGGAAATTTTGGAGTGAAAGGGAGGTCAAAAAAGTAATTTAACTGACAAAATTAAGGAGGAAAAGTGGGATCAAAAAGTACAAAAAATGACAAATTTTGGAGAAAAATATGAGAAAAGAAATTGATAAATTAAGAGAGAAAAGAGGAGAAATTTTGGAGAAAAGTATTGTGATAAGAAAAGTGGAAAATTAAGACTAAAGGAGGGGAAAAGTACTTAAAAGTGACCAAATTTATATGGAACAGTTTGAAAAAAAAAGTACAAAAGTGACAAATCAGGTAAGAAGAGAGGAAATTTAGCAAAAAATTTGAGATAAAAAGTAACAATTTGAGGGCAAATTGGGGGAAATTTTGGAGCGAAAAAGTACAAAAGAATGACAAACTTAAGAAAAAAAGGGGAAATTTTGGAGTAAAAATTTGATACAAAAAATTGATAAAATAAGAGAGAAAAACGGGAAATTTTGGAGTGAAAAGAGGTGACATAATTAAGGAAGAAAAGTGGTAAGAAAAATTTGAGACAAAAATTTGAGACAAGAAATTGACAAATTAAGAGAGAAAAGACGAGAAATTTTAGAGAAATAATGTAATAAAAAAAGTGACAAATTAAGACAAAAAAGAAGGGAAAAAGTATTTAAAAGTGACTAAATTTAGATAGAAAAGTGTGAGAAAAAAGTACTAAAAGTGACAAATTAAATAAGAAAAGAGTGGAAATTTTTTAGAGAAAAAATTTAAGACAAAAAAAGTGAAAAATTAAGATAGAAAAGAGGGTAAATTTTAAAGAGAAAAAAATACAAAAAAAGCGATGATGACTCAATTAATTTTTTTATGATTTATATAATCATAAAATTGGTTTTACATATAAACTTCAGTTTTCATAAATTTAAACTCGGTTAGCATCATCCGTTCTACCTAATAGCTATTTAATGTGAAAAATGTCTGAAAATGACTTTGTTATTCAAATGTATGCAGAATTTTAGAGCGGTTTCCACATATTCGAATAAAATATAAAGTAATAAAACATGTTCTCACTTGCAGTTAACAAATTTTAGTCAGAGATGTATTAAAAATTTCTATACAAAAATACTTTCACTTCAAGCGATTTACAAAAATAACGATCTTCTCTGCGTAACAAAAGAATATTTATTCGTTCTTATAGAACACAAAAGAAAGAACAATTTTTCACACTTTATGATATTATTTGTATTTCCATTTCCTGGATTTCCCAAAGAAACAAGGAAAAATGAACGTGCGTGAGGTTCCTTCGGGAAACAGTTGACAACCAGATAGAGTGACAAATAATATAACAAACTCATATTTTGAGTCCGGACTTCATTTATCATTTTTTTTTCTGTTTTTGAATAGAATTTTTTCTGTATTTATAATTTTTAATTAATGATTTTCACAGTAACAAAACATTGAATATGCTAATGAAGTTCTTCAGAAGTTTTCAATCAATAAACTTAATGATTTAATTTAAATAATTTAAAAAATATAAATACATAAAACTTTTTAATAAAATTGGTAGGAAGATATAAAACCTGAGATTCATAGTATAAAATATTTTTTTGTTACGTTTCAATAACTTATCCTAGCGGCATGTTTTTTTGACAGCGGAAATCAGTTGGCTGCCCGTTATATAGGGATTCAGTTTCGAGTCCATTTATTAAAGCTCACGTTGTTCCATTATCAGATTTTTTTTTGCTCAAACGCCTCCTTTGGTTCACTGGATATTGGTGGTATTTTTTAAGGTTATGGTTAGTCACCTGGCATCAATTTACGAATAATATAAATGGGGAGATAAACGAACAGGTTTTTAAATTTTTATAAATTTCTCTATTTTTAATGGATACGTATCTCTGTATTTTTCTAAATGGTTATTATAACTTTGTTATACCGCTCCGGGTCGTTTACTTTTGTTTTTGCCTCACACTGGATCGATTTTCTGCTGCTCTATTGTTCATTTCCCATAGAATATTTGTCGTTAAAATATCATTTTTATCCTGTATTTATTTTTACCTTTTTTATCGGAAACGTCTAAAAGACGAAACATCAATATCAAATATACAGGATGTCTTAAATTTGAAGGGGTAACATTGCTATATTAGAAAACGTAGGAGATACAGAGGCGGTTAAAAATATCGCCCTTTTCGTGTTATAGAATGAAAATTAAAAATGCTCTTTTTGGTGTACTAATAAAACTTCGATTAAGTAATTTTTTTTAAATACGGGCCTGTCTTTTATCCCTAACATTAAAATTCGAATTGAGTGATATATCACACTTGTCATTTCAACGACGTTTTTTCTGAAATAATTACCATCATCAGTGTTAATAATTTTTAATTACGGTAATGTTGTAGTCATTTTGTAAATTTGTTTTAATTTCGTCAAAACGAACATTTACTAAAAATTATGATGTATTATCAGATGCATAAAAAAAATTATCACAATAGAAAAAATTAAACAAACAGAAAAATAATCGTCTTTTGGAAAAAAACTGATCAAAACGAATTTACAAAAGAACTACGACAGGACCGTAATTAAAAATTATTGTCACTGATGATGTTAGTTATTTCAAATAAAACGTCGTTAAAATGACAAGTATGATATATTACTCAATTTTAATTTTAACGGCTTATCAATTTTTGGAATAAAAAAGACTGGCCCGTATTTAAAACAAATAACATGATGGTGGCCGTTAAGACACCCCCAATTTAAGACATCCTGTATAGTTGCGAGATACAACATGAAATAGTCCATGGACTTTACTGAAATTTCGTCAATTTAAAATAAAGTTGCGAAAAACAACATGAAATGGATCAAGGGCTTCAATAAAATTTTGTCAATTTAAAAATTCTTGAAAAATTTTTTGTAGATAAATTAATCTGAATAATTTATTTTATCCTTGTTTTATTATGAAAATATTTTTTTTCCAATAATTTAAATTAAAATTTGCCTCTTTGTAATTTTTGTCCCTACTACCCTCCCCTTCTAGAAAAAAAAATACTTAAAATTTGGTTCCAAAATTAGAATTTCTTCGAAAAAGAAAATATGTATTTGAATTCCTTACTGACAAGTTAGTAAAAAAGTAGGGAAAAAAGAGTGAAAAAAATGTGGAAAAAGTGGCAAAAATATTTAAAAACATAAATAAAAAAGTAGGGGAAAATGGAAGGGATTTAAAAGAGAAAGATGTTGAAAAAAAAAAAGAATATTAGACAAAAAAAAAATTAAACAAAAAAATAGTAAAAAAAAGGAGAATGGAGGAAAAATGTGGAAAAAATGGAACATAAAAATAAACAGTAAAAACTAGAGGGGAAAATTGGGAAAAAAAGTTGGAAAAAAATTTTACATAAAGAAAGCAGTAAAATAGAGGAGAAAAAATTATGAAAAAAATGTGGGTGGAAAATGTTTAAAACAAATTGAAACGAACAAAACAGTAATAAAGTAAGAGAAAAAAATGTGGAAAAAGAGTTGGAAAAAAATTAAAACAAAGAAAACAGCAAAAAGTAAGTAAGAAACGGGAGAGGAGAAAAAAGGGAAAAAGGTGGAATAAAATTTAAACATAAAGAAAACAGTAAAATGGTAGGGAAAAACTGAGGGAAAAAATGGGGGAGAAAAATGTTTAAAAAATATTGAGACAAACAAAAAAGTAAAAAAGTAAGAGAATAAAAATGTGGAAAAAGAGTTTGAGAAAAAATTTAAAATAACGAAAACAGTAAAATGTACTGGACAAGGGTGAGGAGAAAAATATCCAAAAAAAAGTTGGAAACAAATTCAAACATAAAGAAAACAGTAATATAGTTGGGAAATAAATGAGAGAAAAATTGGGGAGGAAAATATTTAATAAAAATTCAAACAAAGAAAACAGTAAAAAGTAAGGGGGAAAAGGGAGAGGAGAAAAATGGGCAAAAGGTGGAATAAAATTTAAACGTAAAGAAAACAGTAAAATAGTAGGGAAATAAATGAGAGAAAAATGGGGGAGGAAAATATTTAATAAAAGTTGAAACAAACAAAACAGTAAAAAAGTAAGAGAAAAAAAATGTGGAAAAAGTGTTGGGAAAAAAATTAAAACAAAGAAAACAGTAAAAAGCAGGCGGAAAAGGGCGAGGAGAAAAATGGGAAAAAAAGGTGGAAAAAAATTTAATCATAAAGAAAATAGTAAAATAGTAGGGAAAAATGGGGGAGGAAAATGTTAAAAAAGAAAATTGAAAGCAGAACAGTAAAAAAGTTCCTACACTAAATTAAAGGAGACAACACTCCTTATGGAGAATGAACTTTTTTGAAACTTTTGGAAATTATTATACAAGACCTTCTAACAACATGTGTGTACGGGCACAGTTCAATCCTTTGGGTAGTTATCGACATACAGGGGGTTAAAGTAGCCAAATTAAAAATTTTTCTTATGGAATATCTCGAACTTGAAATATTTCATTAATTTTTGAACTATTTTGAAATATGCAGACCTTCACAGATAAAACCAAAAGTCGTTAATTACAGGGTGATTACAAAATTAAAAATCATCATTTTAGGAAAATCAAATTCTTGTTGCTATAGCCTTTGTATATCTATAATGCCGAATGTAATACTGATATCTGCACAAAGTTTAATTGGCATTAACTATACAGGGCGATTCATTATTATGGTTACACAATCCCGAATTTTTTCAAAAATTTATCGGATGTCCCTTAAACAAAACGATTTCCGTTATTGATATTTATTTGAGTACCATTTTTACTACTTTCTGTAGCTAAACTAGGTGAGTAGTCCATCTTAAAAGATTCAAAATCTTGAAAGTTAAGGATTTTTCACACTCACCCTGTATATCTAAATTGGGTACAAATTGTACAAATTACAAAGTTTTTACTATCACGTATCTAAATTCTCAATCAAAATCTATGTCTAGTTACATAATAACTGAACAATCGACTGCTAATAGACCTACAATTTTAACATCTTTGTATCTCGATAATATGATAAACATGATTCTTATTAGGCCGTGAAAATATGAAATCATGCCAGACACAAATTTGATATACAGAACGAGTATGAATAATTCTTACCTTTCAAAACTATTAGATATTTTGTATCTTTTATACTGGACAAAGCACCTTGTATGAGCTAGAGAAAATATTAAAATCGGTACTCAAATAGATATCAAGAACGTAAATCGTTTCCGAACAGAGCCTTCTAAAAAATCTTTAAACTGAACGAATCATCTTTTATGAGCTACAGCTATTAAAATTCTTTTTGGAACTCAGTTGGCGGTGTTACGGTGCTAAATTTCGCCCCATATATAACTGTCGTCTGTCACCACATGTAAAAATTTGAGGTTAAGTATTTTGACATGTTCAAGCAGGCTGCGTTGCCACTATTACTGAAAGATAAGTCAATTTATGAAATTCTTATAAATGAACTAAACTTTTTAGCTAAAATTATTCATTTGCTTTTATATTAAACTAAACTAACGAATCAAATGCAAGAACTTATTCCAAAGGCGATTTAATTTTAGCTACTTTCAAATTAAAACATCCTATTTAACACATATTATTATTTATTTTATTTAGAAAAATACAGCGTCTTTTGTAAATTTAGTAAGGCATGGAACTGGAAATGTTTAATAAGGCACGTAACTGAAAACGTGCGAAAACTGGAAACTTGGAAAAACGATGGGTTAGATTGGAATTTGGAGTGGTCTTCCTAGGGTCTTAAGGTAATTAGCAGAGAAAGGTCCGACTTAACTTAATGAGCAGTTTAAATTGCATATTTGAAGACATATGTAATACTTATACTTGCCCACCCTCACCCTCACTATTCCACCTCCATTATTTCACTTTCAGAATCAGAATCGTTTGAGTTGTTATCCATATTATAGGAGTCATCTGAATCTGATTCATCTGACAACATCTAAGAGAATGGCATTTTAATCTGACACAAATCATCGTACCAACTTTGTTAAATGCTCAGCATGTTAAACTTGATAAAACCAAATCACAGCCAACTGAGTTGCAAAAAGAATTGGAATAGAGTATAAATAGATATCAATAACGTAAATCGTTTCAAAACATTTTTGAAAAAAATTGGAATTGAGCAACCACAATAATGAATCGCCCTGTATGAATGATACTAAATATACCGTGTTCACATATCAGAATTACATCTGTTATTATAGGTAAGTATATTATTTTATGGTAGGAGCAACAACAATTTTATTTTCCTAAATGATGATTTTTAATTTTGTAATCACCCTGTAATTACCAACTTTTGGTTTCGTCTATGTATAGATCTGGATATTTTAAGATAGTACAAAAATTACGCTGACTAGAAAAAAATTTCATGACATATCATAAGGAAATTTTGAATATTTTCAACTTCAACACCCTGTATGTCGATAACTAACCATAGGATTGGTTTGTGCCCATGGATACTTTTTGTCAGATGGTCATGTATAATAATTTCCCAAAGTTTCAAAAAAATTGACCGGGGTTCTTTTCTAAATAACACTGTATAATAGAAATATTCGTTGTGATAACTAGTATTAGAAATATTCCAATATACACCATTACTCCACTTTTTCCATTTTCTTATAAAAATGTATAAGAGAAAGATTTTCCATAGCACTCATATTTTACATAAACTGAACGCAAACACCACCTTGTTTACTCCGGAAGCGAAAAATAGGAAAAACAGCTAGGAATAACCAAAAAACCACGTACTAACATCACGATCTCATCGCTCGTCAGGTACGATAAACTGTTGGCTTAACTTTTTCGGCACTTTGCGTTCGATATTTGATGGAAGGAAGGAACTTTTTCGCCGATCCGCGATCCCTCCGATTTTCAGCTAATCTCATACATCGATATGTTGGGCATCCGGAGCATTATAATGTTAAACTACTTTCAATCTTATATGTACACAAAAAAATAAACAAATATATTTTTGGATAATCAAATAAATTATAAATAAATTAATAACAAAAACTATTAATTAACTAAATGTTCGATATATGGCGATAAGATGTACTTTCTGGATACAAATTTAAATGTTTATTATCCTCTAATAATACTTGCTTAGTTACCAGATGTTACGACCGCTGGGTTTTAATTTTGAGTAAATTGTGGATTTTAGTTACCTATATAGAAGAATTTTATGACACTATTAAACTCAACTGGCCAAAAACTACTGACCTATAATCTGATAAACTCGCCTGTAAATGTTAGGTATCTTTTAATATTTTTTTTCAATACTTTTATCTAAATCGATACCTGTTTTGTAAAATAAACAATTGTTTTTTTATTTTTTTCTCTAAATAAATAACCTCGGTTTAATTTATATTAAAATGATTTTTTTCATTACCAGAAGTCTTTACTTTTGTGGAAATTATTTGTTAGTTACAAAAATTTTATCAGGAAATGAACTAATCTACAAAAAGGGATAAAATATAACGATCCAAAAATTAAAATTTTGTTTTAAAATTATTAATTACTTACTTTCCCAATTATTCAATTTTTTCTGATTTTAGCTGACCAGATTTTAAGTTTGAAATTCGAAACGCTATTTATAATATTTTTTTTGCAAAAAAATTATTTTATTATTATTGTTATTATGGTTGTATACTGAGTGTAAATGGTTCATTGGTAAATAGATTTATACCGAACTTTGGTCGATGAAAAAAACAAAGAACCGTTAAGGGTTCTTTGTTTTTTTAAGAAACGTTAAGAAATTGGCCCTCGGTGGAAGTTAATGAAAATTTTATATGTTGTTTGTGTTACTAAAAGTAAAAAAAAAAATTTCAAGTATAAATTTCTGCTATGACTGGTTTAGTATCTACAGAGTGTTATAATTAATACTGTTTAGGTAACTCGAATGATACTAAGTTTAATTTATTTGTATTTCTGAGCTGAAACAGGAGAAAAGAACTAAAAAAAATGAATAAACCCAATATAGAAAATAAGTGCAACTAATAAAAATAGTTTAGTACTATTATACAGGATGTCTCATTTATATGGAAGGAACAAATTAATTTTGAGCTTCAATATCGATATAAATACACCAACCAAAATTAGAAAAATGTTTAAAAAATAATTATATTTTGTTAATCTCTATTTAAAACCCTATAATGAAATATACAGGGCGGAGCACCATAAACGCGTCGCGTTGGTCTTTATATGGAAAACGGTAAGATTGTGTAAAAAATGTTTACTGACGATACAATTTTAAATTATTTTGGTTTATATAGGTTGCCTCAATAAAAAGATTTACACTATAGTTATATTATTTTAAATGGAACACTCTGTATTTTTCCATCTCTCTCTCTTTTTCTTACTCTCTGTCTTTTTCTACAGTATGATTTTTTTCTTATTTAGAATTTTTTTATTTGTCATTTTATAGAGAGGTTTTTTTTATTATTCAAGTTTTTTCTCATTTTTCCGATTATTTGTTTTTTCTGTTTTTTTATCGTTGTTTCGATTTTTCTACTTTTTTGTTTTTTTGTCTTTCCTGTTTTTTTGTGGTTTTTTCTTTTTTTTTGCAATTTTTCCTCATTTTTCCTCATTTTTTTCTCATTATTCTGTTTTTTTCCTTTTCTAGTTTTTCTCATTTTTTCGTATTCCTTTGATTTTTTATGATAATTTGCGATTTTTTTGTGAATTTGTTGCGGTTTTTTTGCGATTGTTTTGTGATATTTTTCGATTTTTTGCAGTTTTTTTTGCGATTATTTTGCGATTTTTTGTGATATTTTTCGATTTATTGCGTTTTTTCCGTATTTTACAATTTTATTTTTCATTTTTTCTCAATATTTTCTAATTTCTCTTTCAATTTTTTTCTTTTTTTCAAAGATCCTTATTTTTTATTATTTTTTTTGGATTTTTTCTGATTATTTTCAGATTTTTTCGATTCGTTTAATTTTTTCTCGTTTTTTTTTGATTTTTATGATTTTTTATTTTTTTGTTTTTTTTTATTTTTTCAATTTTTTCTAATCTTTCCTCATTCTTCTGTTTTTCAATTTTTTTTTTGTTTTCTAAGTTTTTGTCATTTTTTGTAATTCATTGATTTTTTGTGAAAATTTGCAAATTTTTTTTTGATTTTATTGCGGTGTTTTTGCGATTTTTTGTGATATTTTTCAATTTCTTGCGTTTTCTTTTTAATTTTTTTTCTATTTTTGGCGTTTTTTAACCGTTTTTTTTTCGGTTTTTTGATTTCTTCATTTTTCCGTATTTTACATTTTTATTTTTCAGTTTGTCTTAATATTCTCTCTCAATTTTTTCCAAAGTTTTTTCTTTTTTTTATTTTTTCTGATTTTTTTTGTTTTTTTTCACATTTTTTCAATCCTTCTAATTTTTGTAAAAAAAATATATTAAAAATAGCGTCCGGAATTTCGAACTTTGAAATCTAGTCACCATAATTTTAATTCTAAAGAAACTTAGTTTTCATTAGGTATTATACCAAAACGGTAATTTTAGCATCATTTTAAAAATATTGGAAGAGAAACATATATTTTTTATTAAAATATCGAGTTTCCTTTTTTCTGCTACTTAAAAATATGAGGCCAACGTTGCGTTAAGTAGACATGAATTAATTATATACCCCAAAATCTAGTTCCTGAAATAGTTTTTATAGTGATTTCTGATGAATTTTTTTGGAGGTTAAATTTTCATAACTCCATTGTTTTTTCCATTTTCTTAATTTTTTTTCACTTTTCCATATATTCAGGAACTAATTTAATACTCTTGGATCATTAAATCACAAATCCGTCGTCTTAAAATCGATTTAGTTGTAAATTATGGTGATCCACAAGAATCAGTAATGGGCCCACTATTGTTAAATATTTTAAATAAAGATATCTGTCCTAATTTGAATTGTAGTATTTTCATTAAATAATTAATTTTTTACTAAATTAACTTTTGTTTGAACTAATTTTAATCCTCCAAAACTTTATTTTGAAACGTGTTCGTTTTTGTAAAAATGAACACGAACATTCGGTAACTAAAAGTTATAGCAAATGATTTATCCATCGATATTATTTATGTATTGCTGAAGCTCATGCGATATTTGTTTTTTTTTTTTTACTTTTTCAACGTAATAAATTTATTTGATTACGTTATTTTATTCCGGGGATGTTTTTTGATGATTGTATGCTTTGTAAATTTCATCGGGAAATAATAATATATTTTTATACAAAGCACGCTAGAACTAAGTATAATGGAGCAATAAAATGATTTTTATAATGTATGTATACAGGGTGTTTAATAATGATAGGTCAATATTTTACTCATAGGTTCAGGACCTCCAAATATTAATATTTCACTAAATAAATCTGGGTCAAATGTTATCTACTAAGGTAAGGATACCAGTAGTCGACAGTGCTCCGAAAGTCGACACCCCAATTTTATACTACCACAAAGAAGAAAAGTCAGCAAATCTATAAATAAATATATCAATTGACATGACTATTAGTATCTACCAGTGGCCCATTGAGTGTTTCATATCTCATTCTTATTTTTTTAATGACATAGAGAGGTTAAATTGAAAGTTAGTGCATCAGGTGCCATTTTGTGCAAAGTTGTTGTGTGAATCAGTAAGAAGTAAGTATTCCTAAAGTATGTTAAAAAGTTTTGTTTTAAAAATATTCAGTGCTTTTAAATTATGGCTGTACTGGTAATTGCAATGGTTAACAGTATATGTTCGTTACGATAGTTAGAACATGTTTGTAATATGAAAAAACCGGCATGTCGACTTTTGGAACAGAAAAACTATCTAGTTCTAATAGTCGACAGACATGTCGACCTTAGGAAATTTAAATATTATTAAATGGGTTGGTGGGTATGTGTAATATTTTATGACAGTCTGTTAACTATTTCTTTGAAACGAATATGTCAAGTGGATCCAAAGCCCGACATGGCATGTCGACTTTTGGAGAATGACATGTCGAGCATTGGAGTTATATGATTAGTGATTTATTTTTATTTACAGATGGAACGTAAAAAAATTTTAAATTACCCTGAAGCAAATATGTTAGCTGCTATAGAAGATGTAAATAGAGGAATGTCATACAATGCTACAGCAAAAAAAAACGGGGTTCCAAGAATAACGCTAATGGGCAAGCATAAAGACCAAGTTCCAATTTGTAGAAAAATGGGACCATCATCCAAATTTTCTTCTGAACATGAATTAATTATTGTTAATTGGGTTAAATCTCTTGCTCTTGCAGGTTTTCCTTTGACAAAGGAAACTTTCATGGAGAGTGTTTCTAAACTAACGTTAGAATTAAAGATCACCTTTAATGGAAATACCAAACCAGGAAAAAAATGGTTAATCCTTTTTTTAAAACGACACCAAGATATTACATTTCAAACGGATCAAAATTTAACTTCTCAAAGAAGAGCTGTTACACAAGAGAATATAAATAAATGGTTTGAGGAAATTGCGAGATATTTAAAGGAGAAAAAGATAGAAAAAGTTATCAAAAATGCAAATTGTGTGTTTAACTGCGATGAAACAGCATTTTTTTAAAATCCAAAACCGGGCAAAGTTCTGGCTCCCAAAGGATGTAAAACTGTTTATAATGCTGCAGGTAATGATGAAAAATTCAATATCACAACTTTAATTACAGCCAACGCAAATGGAAAGCTTGCATCCCCACTAGTAGTGTACAGATACGCCAGGATACCACAAGCTATGGCTGAAAACATTGCTTCTGACTGGGCAATAGGAAAGTCTAAAAAAGGGTGGATGAGCCAAAAGCTATTCTTTGAATACATTGCAAACATTTTCGTACCCTGGCTTGAAAAGGAAGGTATTCCCAGACCAGTTGTGATGTTCTTAGATGGATATGTTTCACACCTATCCTTACAACTTGATCAATTTTGTATTGACAAAAATATTGAATTAATAGCCTTATATATATATATATATATATATATATATATATATATATATATATATATATATATATATATATATATATATATATATATATATATATATATATATATATATATATATATATATATATATATATATATATATATATATATATATATATATATATATATATATATATATATATATATATATATATATATATATATATATATATATATATATATATATATATATATATATATATATATATATATATATATATATATATATATATATATATATATATATATATATATATATATATATATATATATATATATATATATATATATATATATATATATATATATATATATATATATATATATATATATATATATATATATATATATATATATATATATATATATATATATATATATATATATATATATATATATATATATATATATATATATATATATATATATATATATATATATGTGTCTGCATTTCATGTCTTAAAAACCATTTGGAGACAGAAAGTTGCGGATTGGAAAATTCAACATAATGGAGAACCTCCTAATAAGTACAATTTTGCAACAGTATTAAAAGAAGTTCTCCCCGATATTAAAGATTTAACAATAAAAAATGGATTTAAAAAATGTGGTTTGGTTCCTTGGAAACCAAATGCAGTTAAGGTTAATGGACAGCCAAGTTCAGAAACTAAAACGTTAAATACGAGAAAAACTGCAGAGGACAAACTATTTTTTACAATTTTGGAACGTGAAATCGGCAGGGATAAAATAACACCTTTTATGAGCAATCAAAATGAATGGGAAGAGCCTACTGAAGACACATCTTTATTTAATTTATGGAAATTGTGGCATGATCACCAACAGCAAATCGAAGAAAAAGTAACATTATTTTTATGTACATATGAAGTACTAGAACTATATATTATTTTTTTCAGCAATCTTATGAAGAACTAGAACCGGAACTGTCTCAGGACACAGAACTTTCTCCTCGTGGACCAAGAATTGAAGAAGAATCAACACCAGAGCTACGAATAGCGCCAGATACTCCATTGAACAAAATATCAAACATTAATGCCCCCTCTTGTTCTACTAACACTGATTTGCACCATCACAAAACTACCCCTTTAGTAAAGGGATTTACTAGCGCTCAAGAAAATATTCTTTCTCCTTTTAAAAGAGTTTTGTTTTGGAAGGAAGAAGGACCAATTGAAGTGAAAAGGAACAGAAAGGAAAAATTACGAGCCACTGCTACTTCGCCACAAATGTTAGAATGAAAGATGGAAAGACAAAAGGAAGAACGAAAATTAAATAGCGAAGAGAAAAAAAGGAATATGGAATAAAAAAAGGCAGAATCGAAACAAAAGACCAAAAAGGCTGCGACTACAAAAAAAAGATGTCTTACATCTTCAAGTTCTTCAAATGATTCTTCTACTCGGTTTTCTCTTCAAGAATCTGACATGTCAGAAACATTAGAAAGTGAAGATGAAGAGGACATATTAACTGCCAATAACATGAATTATAATGAATTAAAGGAAGGCGATTATGTTCTTACCCAATTTAATGGTGGCAAAAGAAATTCGTCAGAGTTTAAGTTTGTCTGTGTTGTTCGAACATTAATTTCATCTGAAAATATTGTTGTTATGGGTTGTAAATATATTGATAACACTCACAAAGAATTTATACCAGTTGAAAAAGACATCAGCGAAATAAATGTTCGTCAGTGTTAAAAAAATTGGAGCAACCTGAATTAGTATTTAAGGATGAAAGGGTTAGCTATAGGTTTAAGGAACCCATTGCTGTAACATCTTAATTAACTAATAAATTAATTAAACATAAATGGATTGTTTTATTAACCTCACTAAGTATTGTGTCAACCACCGGAGCAAGTCATGTCAACTACTAGAACTAGACAATCTGCACATGTCAACCTTTGGACCAAATGCATGAAGACAAAAAATAATTTTCCAAAAACAAAATGTAAACAATATATTTTAATATGAATGCTTACATAGAACACACTTAAGCTGTTCTATCTGAAGTCGATCACAAAACAGAGACAAATTTATAAAATTAACCGTAAATTTACCATTATATATTTCTTAAGGTGTCGACTAGTACCTTTACCTTACTAAGATACAGGGTGTTGAAGGTACCTACTTTAGATGGAATTTCGTGAACAAAATTAACACTGCAGTCATTAACTTAAATCTAACAATTAATTATATGACAACTACATTTTTATTTTAGTTTTCATGCCTACTATCAGTGTTGCCAGAATTAAAAAACTATACGTAATACATTTTTGTCAGAAACGTATTAAATTTTACAGAAAAGTAATACGCAAAGCAGAAAACTATAGTTTTATAATAAAATGTATTTAGTGACATCTTACATACTTATGTAACATTAAAAAAAAATTTGCGGTAGCTAAAAGGTTACTATTGGGGAAACCATATTTGCGCGACAGAAATCATGTAACTATGACGTCACATCAGAATATGGTAAGCACAGGTGGAGTTAATGGGAGACAAAAACTCACGTTTGTGCGCATGCGTTGTTAAAGTTAGATTACGTTTATCTGATTATTTAGAATAAAAAAAACAAAACTACTATCGGAATCCAGCTGGGGTTAATCATTAATAAAAATTTGTCGCCCAATAGCTACTAATCCTGTAAGCACCTCCCTATCTTTGTCAACGTCAACATTGTCAACAAACAGTTGAGTAGTTGAGTACGCTGAGTTTTCGCTGAATCTTGGTATCTGTATATTTCTTGAAGCGGAATTAATTTGCGCTGTCCAAACTCAACGTATGCTGACACATGCACAGAATTGACTGTCCAATATGTCAACAGGCTGAATTAAATAGCTCCAATCAGGATAAAAACCAACAAATAATCTTGCGTACAAAGTTATGTCACTGATAGAGGAAATATATACTCAATAGAGGAAATATCTAAGGTTATGTTTTGTTCTAGTGGCAGATATAACGTCAGCTGTCACAAAAATGAATTCGAACTCAGCGTTGCGTTCGGCAGTTTACGATCTGCTTAACCACGTTAGCACTCAACTGTTTAGCGCTTTGGTTCAGCCGCTGACGTCAGGTGAACGCACCCTTCTACTATTGGTGCATTCGAGATGATGCTCCTTTCGTGTTCGATTTGAAGATCGGTGTAAGCCCCGGTAGCATTCGAGTTGGACTAGGATGAACAATAAGAGCAATCTTTTTTCACTCTGGACCTTCGGATAGGGTACTTGGAGGTTTCTATGATTATCAACATCTTAACCTTAAAATTAATTGAGTAATAAAATCCAAAATCAAATACCACAAATTTAATAAACGGACATAAATAGGGAAATGGCAACTACTTTCGGCAGAACTGCCTTCATCAGGCCTGTAATACACAGTGTCAGCGAAAATTGTTATTTAACACAATTAAGCAAAACTTACCAGATAGAAAGGAAATTAAGAACGAGTGTTTAGTATTGGTTGTGGCCAAAAATTACAAATTAACTAAAAATGCGTGTGTGCGCATAGGTACGAAAAGAAATAAAGGGTGAATAAAAGAGGCGCCACTAAAAGGCACCGAATCCGAATACAAAAATCTAACCTCAATTCTACAGTAAAGAAAACACATTTTTAATAGAAGTATTTACAAGAACACAAATTTTGAATATTTTTGTGGATGATTTTGTTCTACTTATGAAAAGTATTGGCTTATTTTTAGGACCGCTTTTACAAATGTCGGATAAAGCTTATTCTATGGTTAAGGTACATAAACGGCTATACATTTATTCTTAGTGTTTAAAAACCATAATTTATTGTGCGTTAATTATAGAATATTTCGTAATAGGAGAATCAAAGCAAGCTATATAGTTTGTGAATATGTGAATGTTTTTTATTCTTTGTTAAGAATTGTTACATATCTACATAATCGAAGAAACATTTTTTACTCATAGATGTATATAGTTATAGCTACCTGCATCCATTTTTAATATAAATATGAAACAAATGTATACATTTTTATGTGGCAGCACGAATTAAAAAATTAATAGGTAGGTATAAGAGAGATTGAAAATATTCAATTGGAATTTTAATTTTACACCAGATTTGTGACTTTCAAAACCCAGTTGAGCACACTGATCTATAATTAAAATGGATAAACATTACCCATTGCTGTCACTACTACAAATTGTGCCAAATGGAACTTTCTGATATCACAAATGCGCATGTGCATATAACCCATTTTTGACGTTGTCATAAGTCATCGCGTCGCGTTTTATTTCAATTGAATAGGCGTAGGTGAAGAAAATAAGCTTATTATTTATTAATCTTATGTAATAGAAACATTTGTTACTTTTATTCGTCCCTTTTTTAGTTTTTGTAACAATTAGGAAAAGTGATATATTGTTTCAACATCAATTAAGCATCCAATACAAATATTAAACAGTACGAATTTAATATTTTATTTAAATGTTCAAATATTATACGTAGAGTAAATTATAATTTTTCTACATTTTATCTTTGATGTTAACTTGTATTATGTTTTTTTTTATTATATACTTGTTATTTTTAACATTTCATTTATCCTTTCCTAAAACTTCTTGATACGCCCATGTTTTGTTCAAACTTCATATCTTATATAATGCGCATGCGTAGATTACCCATGCTGTCAAAATTCAATTTTCAATTTAGCACAATTTCACTATATGGGATTGCTTATCCATTTTAATTATAGATCAGTGGTTGAGCATACCAATCGGTAAAAATTCTTACAAAACTTATAAACTTTACAAGCTTTTTTTAATATGCTGCGAATGACGTTATTGTTATATATCCATTTTTTATTAAATAAAGGACATTTACTTATCCTCTACCAGTTTATTGAAATGAAAGGATATGTGCAGTTTCAATTACAACTCGTAAGAGTAAAGTGCAAGAAACTTACGAGTAAAAGTATTTTTTTTTTCAAAAAACACTACACTAATTACAATATATTTAATGGCTAAAAAAAGTATGAATTATTTACACACACTAAATTATATATTTTTATGTTAGAAACTAATATTACCACAAATTCAAGTACAAAATACTGAAGCCCTAACGCCCCTAACATACACCTATAACAAATGCTACAACTACAAAAAAAAGTTTTAAAAAAATGTAAAGAATATTTTTTTTTTTTTTTTGGTTTTTTTAAGTAAAGAATCCTGTCTTAGTTTGTCCCATACACCTTATTAAAAATAAATACGAATTTTGAATCACATACATATACCTATGTTGAACATTCATTCCGTACTTATTATTTAACGATCTTTGAAGTGTTGATACAGTTTAAACTAAAATGTCTTTTTTCATTCTTTCATGTTTTTCTATGTGTTTCACATCTTTTTTCTCAATAAATCTTTCAATTTCTTTGCGATGCCCAGCTTTAATGTCTAATGGTTTTTCTTTTAAAAATATTTCCACAACTTCACCTAAAATCGCTTCACTTACCCTGCTCATATAAACATAGAAATGTATGTGTTCACACATAGTAGTTTTTATTGAATAATGTGAGTAATCACACATATGACGAATACATACCTTAAATATTTTGCAGTAAGAAGTTTTGCATTCTGACTCGAAGTGCGCTTAAAAAAATCTCGTGTACTACTTGGTCTAATCAACTACTTTAAAAAAAGTCACTTAAAACCCCCTATTTCTGTTTTGGTTTATTTTGCAATGTGTTCCATCCATACATATTATTCTGTCGAAATCCTTCAATTCACATTCATAAATCCTAAACAAAAATCTTCATCACGAAGTATTGGAAGATTTTCACCCAAGACAGTAACAGTATTTTGTATAGTACCAATTTAAGACCAATGGCGCAGTCAGACATACAGTGATTTTTTCTAAAATTAAAACAGAAACTCATACCAATTCTGATTACCATTTTTAAGAAAATGTAAGATTTTTAAACGAGATGGGCATACTCCATACATTTTTATAGATCCACAAGCTTTTAATTCGTCCACGATATTTACTATTATATCCTAAAAATAATTTGAGTAGATAGTAAATTAGAGAACTTTTTATTCCGTTACCTGTTGTTTCATACTTTTTTGGTTCATATTTATATTAAAAAAGGTTGCAGGTAGGTATAACTCTACATCTATGGGAAAAAAATTTTTCTTCGATTATGTAGTTATGTAACAAATCTTAACATAGAATAAAAAAAATATTCACATTTTCACAAACTACCTATAACTTGCTTTGATTCTCCTATTAGGAAATATTCTATAATTAATGAACAACAAATTATAATTTCTAAACACTAAATAAGACAATACTTTTCATAAGTAGAACAAAATCAACCACAAAAATATTCAAAATTTCTTGCAAATATTTCTACTAAAATGTGTTTTATTTACTGTAGAATTGAGGTTAGATTTTTATATTCTTTTCTTTCTTGTGACAGGACGGCATGCGAGTTTAAATTTCGCGCGAGACCAATCTTGCCGACAGTAGCCGAGCCGATCCGAGGATTCGGTGCCTTTTAGTGGCGCCTGAATAAAAGTAACATAACTGAACGTGGTTTTTGAAAATAAAAACTATAGTACGTGAAGGTTGGGTATATTTAAATAAGTTAGGTATTTTTAAAAAATCATAACTCTTACAAGCAAACTGTGATCCAAACGAAGTAAGGATAACACCAGATGAAAGGTTGTGATCTGATAATCAGAACCTAATAAAGAAAACTAAATAAATACCATATATTAAGGTTATGTTATAATGTCATTTTTCTCAGTGACATGTGTAAATCGATTAGCTCTATAGTAACTCGAACCCTGCACTACTCTTACCCTGCTCGCTCCGTGGAGTTTCAACTCGAATGTAACATATATTGTTTTAAATGTCATATGACATGACGTACTCACAGGTTAGGTTAATAACTGCCAGGCGTCGGGGATTTACCAGTAGAAATGTCATATGTAAAAATGTAAATATGACATCGCCATCTATAATTTAATATAATTTTAATAAATTAATTTACTGTAAACTTTTCTTGATGTCATACTGGATTTATAGTAACCTTCTTACGTTTTGGTATTCGTTTTTATGTTAGTCGCTAGGTGTCACTATTTTCTGTATCTAGTACCATAGAGACAAAAAGGAATAAAACAAAACAAAAAGGTAATATTTTTGTAAAAGGAGTAATACCGTACTACAGTGCATCAAAAAGTAATACATTTGTTACAATTATAATACTCTGGCAACGCTGCCTACTATGTTGAAATATTATAAAGTAAACTAAATAATGTAGCTAGAAAGCCAACTAATTTAACGTCAGTTTTAGGCGTTGTTATGGTTATTTTTATTAATGCTAACGATTACTAGATACAGAAGAGATTTTAAGCCATCTAAAAATAAAAGATTCTTTACGTTTTGACAGTTCGGCGT
This sequence comes from Neocrepidodera transversa, assembly GCA_963243735.1. Classification (NCBI taxonomy): domain Eukaryota; kingdom Metazoa; phylum Arthropoda; class Insecta; order Coleoptera; family Chrysomelidae; genus Neocrepidodera; species Neocrepidodera transversa. The sequence continues at coordinate 17,554,298 of OY725354.1, read as the reverse complement.
TATAACCTCAAATACTATTAATCTGTTTTAATTCATTCATTTAAATATATTAAAATATTATATATTTAATAATGGAAGAAAATTTAGAAAATGTTGGTCTTAGAAGGTATCAGTTTTACGCAACAATTTCATTTACGTTGCCAGATTTTGCCACAGAAAAATTAACAATAAAAAAAACTATGTTGCTGCCTTTATATTAAGAAATTAAATTCTATTCTCTTGAAATTTAACTACAACCTGTTTCATAAGAAGTTATGCGTACTACAATCTACTAATTCTGACAACGTTGCAATTGAAAAAATAAACATAAGCATATAACAATTACCTTACGCTATTTCTACGTACATAACGGAATCTGTTATCGTTAAGGACTATTTTTTTTAATACTGCGCATGCTCAGAATAACAATAACTCATGATAATGCAATTTTTTCTTTATTTTTTGCGATTATTTACAATTGCAATGTTTTGCCATTTTTTTAATTTCTTTTTCGTTTTTTTAAGAGTGCAATTTTTGGCGTTTTTTTGAGATTTTTTCGATTATTTGCGATTTTTTGTCAGTTTTTTGGGATTCTGTTTCGATTTTTTCCTCTTTTTTGTAATTTTTTGCGGTTTTCTTACGTTTTTTTTTGCCATTTATTTCAATTCTTTCTTACTTTTTCATTAAAACAAATTTTTTGGTTCCAGTTTTTTGGTTGTTTGCTATTTTTTACTATTTAACGCAATTTTTTGTAATATATGACAGTTTTTTGTGATATTTTTCGATTTCTTAAATTTTCTCCCGGATCTTTGCGATTTTTGGAGTATTTCGCGTTTTTAACATTTTTTTTTATTTTCTCATTTTTTCGGTAATTTACAATTTTGTTTTTAATTTTTTTTTCAATATTTCCTGATTTTTCTTTCAACTTTTTAGAATGTTTTCTATTTTTTTCAAATTTTTTTCGTTTTTTTATTTTTTTGTTCTTTGGTTTTTTTATTTTTTTTTTCTGTTATTTTCTAATGTTTCCTTATTTTTTCACATAATTTTCTTTTCCAATTCTTTCTTTTGTTTTCACACTTTTTTCAATTTTTTTTTATTCGTCGCATTTCGATTTTTTCTCATTTTTCTGTCCTTTAATAAAGTTAAGGACTAAAATTTTTCATACTGCACATGCTCAGAATAACGATAACCGTAACTCATGACAATGCAATTTTTTCTGTATTTTTTTGGCGATTGTTTGCAATTGCAATTTTTTGATTTCTTTTCCGATTTTTTAATTGTTTGTAGTTTTTTTTGAGATTTTTTCGATTTTTTGCCATTTTTTTTTGATTTTGTTTCAATTTTTTTGCGCTTTTTTGAAATTTTTTGCGATTTTTTACGATTGTTTACGATTTTTTGCCATTTATTTCCATTCTTTCGAACTTTTTCATCAAAAATAAAATCTTTATGGTTACGATTGTTTCCAGTTTTTTGGTTTTTTGCAATTTATTGCAATTTTTTGTAATTTATTGCAGTTTTTGTGACATTTTTTGATATCTTAAATTTGTTTTCAACTTTTTTCCCGTTTTTTGCTATTATTAGCGTTTGTCGCATTTTTTAAACATTTTGTTGATTTTCTCTATTTTTCGTTATTTTACAATTTTAATATTAATTTTTTTTTTCCAATATTTCTAGATTTTTATTTCAACTTCTTACAATGTTTTTTTATTTTTTCCTATTTTTTTATTTTTTTGGTTGTTGGTTTTTTAATTTTTTTTCCTGCTTTTTCTAATGCTTCCTCATTTTTTCTCATAATTTTTTTCGAATTCTTTCTTTTGTTTTCACATTTTTTTCAAATTTTTTTCGTCGCATTTCGATTTTTTTGATATTTCTCGATTTTTCGGTTTTTGGATTTTTTTTTCTCATTTTTCTGTCCTTTAATAAAGTTAAGGACCAAAATTTTTCATACTGCGCATGCTCAGAATAACAATAACCATAACCCATGACAATGCAATTTTTTTTGTATTTTTTTGCGAATATTTGCGATTGCAATTTGTTGCCATTGTTTGATTTCTTTTCCGATTTTTTAAGTGTTTGGAGTTTTTTTAAGATTTTTTCGATTATTTCCGTTTTTTTGGTATTTTGTTTCGATTTTTTTTCCGTTTTTTGCAATTTTCTTGCGGTTTTCTTACGTTTTTTTTGCCATTTATTTTAATTCTTTCCAACTTTTTCATTAAAAAGAAAATTTTATGGTTAACGATTGTTTCCAGATTTTTGGTTTTTTGCTATTTTTTTCTATTTATTTCATTTTTTTGTAATTTATTGCAGTTTTTTGCAATATTTTTCGATTTCTTAATTTTTTTTCAACTTTTTTCCCGCTTTTTTGAATTTTTAGCGTTTTCGCGTTTTTTTTAACAATTTTTTTTTGAGATTTTTTCGATTATTTGCGATTTATTGCCTTTTTTTTGGGATTTTGTTTCGATTTGTTTGCGCTTTTTGCGATTTTTTACGATTTTTTGCAATTTATTTCCATTCATTCGAACTTTTTCACTAAAAAAAATTTTTGATGCTTAACGATTGTTTCCAGTTTTTTGATTTTTTGCTATTTATTGCATTTTTTGCAATTTATTGCAGTTTTTTACGATATTTTTCGATTACTTGATTTTTTTGTGATTATTAACGTTTTTCGCGTTTTTTTTCAATTTTGTTGATTTTCTCATTTTTTCGGGATTTTACAATTTTATGTTTAATTTTATTTCCAATATTTCCAGATTTTTCTTTCAAATTTTTACAATGTTTTCTATTTTTTCCGTTTTTCGTAATTTTTTATTTTTTGGATTTTTTTTATTTTTTCTGTTTTTTCTAATGTTTTTGGATTTTTTTCTCATTTTTCTGTCCAATTCTGTGCAATTTTTTCTGTATTTTTTTGCGATTATTTGCAATTGCAATTTTTTGCCATTTTTTTGATTTATTTTCCGATTTTTTAAGATTGTAATTTTTTTTCGTTTTTTTGAGATTTATTCGATTATTTGCGATTTTTTGTCATTTTTTTGGGATTTTGTTTCGATTTTTTTGGATTTTTTGCGGTTTTTTTACGTTTTTGTTTTGCCATTTATTCTTCCCAACTTTTTCATTAAAAAGAAAATTTTATGGTTACGATTGTTTCCAGTTTTTTGGTTTTTTGCTAGTTTTGCTGTTTATTTCAATTTTTTGTACTTTATTGCAGTTTTTTGCGATATTTTTCGATTTCAACTTTTTCCGTTTTTTTTGCGATCTTTTGATTTTTTCGGTATTTTACAATTTTATTTTTAATTTTTTTTCAATATTTCCTGATTTTCTTTCAACTTTTTACAATGTTTTCTGTTTTTTATATAACTTAAATTATTTTTTGGTTTTTTTGTAATTTTTTTTTCTAAAGTTATCTCATTAATTTTTTTCTAATTCTTTCTTTTGTTTTTACATTTTTTTCTTATTCGTTGCATTTCGATTTTTTGATTTTTCTCGATTTTTCGGTTTTTGGATTTGTTTTTGATTTTTTCGATTTAATTCGATTTCTTACAATTTCTTTCCATTTCTTTGATTTTTTCATTTTTTTCGATTTTTTCGGCTTCTCTGATTTTTTCGCTTTTCCGACTTCTTTTCTCGTTCCAGACCTCCGACCGCAATTTTTTTGTTAAAGAATGTAATATTATTAAAATCTGTGAAAGGAAGCAAACCGGTAACTAAAAAAAAACTAAAACTTAAAATATTACAGTATCCCAATTTTCTTAATATTTAAAGTGATACTTTCTATTAGCTATTCCCAAATCGCCTAGCAGCTTTCCATTCCTATCTGCAACATTTTATATTAGAAAAGTTGCACCTATTACACTTGGGTAAGATTTCCACGAATTTTCCTAAAACAAACTTTCGTTTTATATTGCTTTTCTTGCACGGCTTCGCAAAAAACTTGAAAAACGGTTTATCTCTTTGTCTGTTTTTAATTATTTCAACCGGATCCCTTTTCTGGCGTCTGTAATTCCAGATGGACTATAAAAGATTCGAACTCGTTATTAGTTCTTTTTGTTTTCCGTCACTGGTGCTAGAACTTATCGAGGGAAACCGTGAAAAGATAAATTTTGTTTTACTCGATTTGAATATTACACTCAGAAAATAAATTTAGTAAGAAAGTAGGTAATTTTCTTCAATGAGAGAAAATTACATTTTTTTAGCTCTTCTATATCAATATCAAAAATATCAACAGGAAAAAATCTACAGAAAATAAACTTTTGATAATAGAAAATAAAATTGCTGTTGTTGATTTTTTTCAATTTTAAAACACTTATCATATTTTAAATAAAAAAAAATATAGTAGAAAATCTTCTCTATTTTAGAATTTTAATTATTTTCGCATTCTGTATCTTTTCTTAATTTTCCCTTTCCTTCTGGTAGAATTATTTATTTTCTCCTTTAAATGTAATATTTTTGTTCTAATTTTTTATATTTTTTAATGCCTATATTGTATTTTCGATCTTGTTTATTAATTTGTCATTTTTCGTCCTTATTATATTTTCTTTCACAAAGATGTCTTTTAAATTCTTCCTGCTCATTAATTATTAACAATTGTTCTGTAATTATTACTTAAAAAATTTTGTTCTATCGTTTCCTGTATTTTATTATCTGAATTAATACACTTTATTTATTTTTTAGTCTATTTATTATCTTTTAATGTTACGTCCAATTTTTAAATATTTTGTCCTACTTTTTCATAATTTATCATGTTGAAAAATATCGTCACCACTAACCAAAACTACATTTTTTAAAACACTCTACGTGCGTTTCGCTACCCATGTTAGAATTATCAGGAGTTGATGATAAACTGGGTTTTTCATCATTGATGAAAACCAAAAGTTCCAAATTCTCAGTTCATATTTTTTTATAACCATTAAACATGGTTGTACTCCAATTTTTCCTTTTATATATTTCTGAATACAAATTTTCTTTCTTTGTAATATTTCAATTTTTTTTTGTCTTATACTATTTTATTTCTATTTATTATCCGTTCCATAATTTCTATTATTTTTATTTTCGTGTTTTTTCTATTTTATTAACTATTTTTTTGAGATTATTGAGGACTTTTTGCCATTTTTTGGGATTTTGTTTCGATTTTTTTAGGTTTTCTGAGATTTCTTGCGATTTTTTGTGATTTATTTCAATTCTTTCGAATTTTTTAATTTTTTTTTTCATAGGGAAAATTGTTTCCAGGTTTTTGGTTTTTTGAGATATCTTCAATTTGTTGTTTTTTCGTGTTTTTTATAATTTTTTTTATTTTATCATTTTTTCCCTATTTTACAATTTTGTTTCTCCTTTTTTTCAACATTTTCTGATGTTTTGCAATTTTTTGCTATTTCTTTAATTTTTTGCCATTTTCAGCGATTTTGTGCGTTGTTTTAAGATTTTTTTCGGATTTTTTTGGGATTTTGTTTCGATATTTTTGCTTTTTTGCGATTTTTTGTGATTTTTTTGCGATTTATTAATTTTTTATGGTTAAAATAGTTTTATGGTTAAATTGTTTCCAGATTTTTGTTTTTTTTTACGATTTTTGAATTTTTTGCTATTTTTTTAATATCTTTACGATTTTTTTGATATTATTTCGACATTTGATTAATTGGGATGTTTTGCCTTTTTTTGGGATTTTGTTTCAATTTTTTTTTTTTTTTTTTTTTTTTTCTGAGATTGTTTGCGATTTTTGTGATTTATTTCAATTCTTTCGAATTTTTTAATTTTTTTTTCATTAAAATTGTTTCCAGTTTTTTGGTTTTTCGCAATTTTTGGGATTTTTGGATTTCTTGAATTTGTTGTTTTTTTGTGATTTTTGTTTTTTTTTACATTTTTTTTTCTTTCTCATTTTTTTGTTATTTTACAACATTTTCTGATTTTTTGCAATTCTTTGCCATTTTTTATTTTTTTGCCATTTTCAGCGATTTTTTGCGTTGTTTTAAGATTTTTTTGGGATTTTTTGCCATGTTTTTGGGATTTTGTCTCGATATTTTTGCTTTTTTGCGATTTTTTTTGATTTTTTTGCGATTCATTTTTTTTTTAATTTTTTTATGGTTAAACTAGTTTTATGGTTAAATTGTTTCCAATTTTTTGTTTTTTTCCGATTTTTTCTTTCGTTTTTTTTTGCGATTTTTGCGGTTTTTTTTCTGGGTTTTTGCTCCCGTATGATGAGTCTAGCGGTTTTTATAACCGAGATACAGGTTATTTTATAATTGTCATTAAAACAAAACAAAATATAAACAATCCGATGGATGTGACGTAGTAAACTTTTCTGCGCAAACTCCGAAAGCACATCTTTAAATTCAGTTTTTTGCGCTCGTTTTCAATATGGAAACATTTTAAATTCAGGAATACAGGGTGTTGTTTTGGGGATGACCAAATTAGTACATTATTCGTGAAGTCGGACCTGTTTTTTGTTTTCTATGAATCTCTCAATATATTTGGCAACTTATGAAGATTGTGTATCCCAAATATAAAAATATATTCAGATTAAATCGTAAGTTATAAGCCATTAAAGAAATTTACAAAATAGATAAAACTAATGACCGCTAGACCCATCATATGGTAGTTATTTAGAATCATCTGTAGGTGCCCCCTATCTTTAGTTAACGTATGCCCGTTTCCCAATAAAACACCCTGTATTAAGTGACATTTCATGTAATACAAGAAAAATTTGGACGAATAGAAGAATTCAATAAAAGACCATATTTGTAAACATAATTTATTTTAATTTTTCAGCAATAACTTCTAATGCTGTAGCAATACGATTTTTAGCGAGAACATCATCGCGAAGTATCGCCAATTTTTGTTTGTAATAATCTTCTTTGGTTCTAATTTCACGGTAGCTTGAATCGTTAGATAAATCTTTCGGTTCACTTTGTTTGGATTCTTGAACCAAGCGTATTTCTATAAATTCCTGTTGGTTGTCGACGACAGGGTGTTCTTCGATATTTAGTTCTTCTTTTATTATATGTACGTCCTAAAATAAAATTATATCTAATATTTATTATCAAATGATAGATAGTCACGAGATCTATCCGGGTACCCATCAACCATACGATAGATGTCGTGACTATCTATCATTTTGATAGTACATAGAAATATTTGGGGTATACAGAGTAGGTTTTTGAAAATATGCATTCCGACAAAGTGTCACTGATGATTCCTATAAAGATGAAACATGTATGGAAATGGTCGGAATGTATAGTTTCAAAAACTTACTCTATTTGTTTTTGAGTAATATTTATACCGTATGAAAATTTTACCTTTGATTTATTATCAATATCTTTGTCGAAAATTTCTTCAGTTTCATTTACAGCAGAATTTTGCAAATTATGAGCATCGTTTGCTAAAATCGTTAAAATTCGTTCTTCGATTGTTGATAAATTGTCTGCTTCGGGCATAGTTAATGGTTCTAATGGTTCTAACTGTTCAGTCCTTTGTTTAAACAAATTTGCTTGTTTGGATTTTAATTTGCTTCTCAGATCATGCCATGTCTAAAAATATATATTTTCTAATAAAACAAATTATTAATATTCTGCTGATTAGAGAAACAGAAACCCATTTAAATATCAACAGTTATAAAAGAAATGAGCCTCCGATGATATGTTGCTTGGTTGCTTTTTATTTTTATTTATTCTACTACTAAGGCTTAGCTAGACGGGACCGATAGCTTATCGTAGGCTCCGAACCATGGTCCTCGATCACCCTAAACCCAGAACCATGCCGTAGTCATTCAGGTGATCTATCGACTAACAAGTGTGTTCCTGTGCCACCAACCCCTATCCTCCGATCTCATCCGGTCTGGTTATCGGCATGAATGTAACTGCCCATGGCACAAATAATTTTTTGCTCTTGTCCAGTGTCTTTTTCCACTTGAATTTCAATGGAATTTAAACCCACAGCCTGGACATTGATCGAGTGTGATGCCTTAACCAACTCGGTCACCGTATGCGGTTAATGATATGTAATATTTAATGTAATGTAAGCAACACACACGATACGGTTTTTTCTAAAGTTGATATAATTGGGTCCTTCATCCCCTAAACCTATCCATGTGCCACATGCTAAGTAATAAAAGTTCTTTACTTGAATACGTAGCGAGAAAGTAATAAAAAAATTTGGTAAGTTGACAACTGATAAGATATGTTAGGTTTGAAGTGAGTTGGGCGTTAGCTCGCCCCTCCACTGCGGCCGGCAGACTCCTATTGTGGCTCACACCTACGGGTTACAATTCACCATACATCCACACATTCTCACGAAGTCTATGGTTGATTTAGGTGAAGATTATTGAAGTCAGTAGGCTCCAACTGTACGAAACCAAACGTACGAAGCCTACTACTTTTCAGGTCACGACAGAAGTATAAAATATGCTCCGCCGTTTCGTCTTCCACACTGAAGAAGCGACAGACCGATGTTTGACTCCAAATAGTGTCTGCCAATGAACTCGGATTCTGCACCTTTTCTCGCAAGAGAGTCGGCTTTCGCGTTGTCTTCAACTCCTTCGTGCCCAAGTACCATGAGTAGTGTGTGAATCAGAGTGAATGGATTTGGTAGATTTGTGGACTTGTTGGTTCAAAAAAATCACACATAAGCTATCGCGTGGTCGAATAAATATTTCGAAGGACCACCCTATAATTATTACACGTTTAGGGGACGTGGGACAATAAAACACATCGTCCAACTTTCTGGTAAAATTTAAACAACAAGTTTTAGATTCAAGATTAAACACATAAATTTAATGGTTTATTTAACTAACAATAAGAACATCAATTAAACAGGTTACATCTGTTACAGCTTATTTAAATAAAATGATTGCACGACATAAAGTTACAAGAATATACCACAATACAATAAACAACAATTCAACAGCACATATGAAAAAGATAAGTATAAGTAGCCTGGACCATGTCCTAAGGAATTCTACATTTTGTAATAGTTTTGGCAACACCGCTCTCATGAACGATGATCCATGATGGGTTAAACAGTAGACAACGCGGTCGTAAAAAATTCATTATAAAAAATGGAAAAGATCTGTTACCTTAAATTTCAATAAATCACGTTACACATTATTTTATTTAAGTAATTTACTTGAGGTTGAAAAGATTATGTTGGTATCATGAAGCACTATAAAAATGACATGTTATGATGTTATATGTACAACGGTTGAAAGTGGAAGAGAGGGTTGTCACGGTGCTCACCTTGGCGGGAGCCGTTGTTGAGAAAAAAAATGGAACTAAACAGTGGCGTAGCATAGTTTCAAATGTTAGTGATTTTAACAAGTAGGGTTGATCTGTTACTGATAGCAATGCGATCCAAGGATTCTAAGCAGTTCCATACCAACTTCGAGTACAACCGGTTGGAGATCAGTGCTTTTAAAGCTGGCTTAGCTGCCTGACAAAATGTAAATACTTTTGTTGATCAGGGGATGGTTTTCCAACTTTCTTGCCGAGGCTTACTGTGATGTTAACTATCGGTTTTCTGCTGTACACTCCGGCTCCCGCACCACTCTGGGTCTTTGAACCATCTATGTACAGTACATAAGTCGTCCCTGGAAAGAGGATCTTCCTCTTTTCCTATTCGTTTCTTCTTGGAAGAAGGACGTTAAAGGACTTCTGGAGGAGAGCACATCTAAAACCATTCCGAGAGTGTGCAGCAGTCGAGAGTGGTTCCATAGGCTCCCCCCTCGATTTGACTAGTCACCGACACGGCTCTACAGGAGGTCATTCTGGTCTCCTGCTCCAATAGTATATGGAGTGGAGTAAGACCCAGACAAGCTATTCTCTGAGGTCCAGACAATTTAGCCGCCCCAATAGACTAGAGCCTCTTCGTCCACTAGGCTACTAGCTACCATTGGTTTTATCACTGTTTGATAACTGACAAGATATCTATATTTTTAATAACAAGAACTTTCCCACTTTTCGAAGTCAGCGCGTGTCACCTAGAATTCTATAAATCGACTCATTTCTATATGACTGGTACTGCGTTTTCCAAACATTGTCGCTTCAACGCGACTCTACCTCTCGCAAGAAATCGAGACGTTGGGACATATCGTTATCGCTAGAATATATAACCTAACCTTATTTATTGGTCAAAACTGACAGAAAAAAATTTCGTGGAGCAAGTTCACATTTTCTTATGTATGCAATCTACAGTTTGAATATTCTACAGGCCGTATTATTTCAATATGAGTGTAATCCACGGGGCCAATCACACCAAGAAAATCTGTTTCTTGCATAAATGTAGCTTTTATATTATTTTTGTCTTCATCGTTTCTTGGAAATTGTACATATTACTCAGAAAACGTTTTTGGTCTATTACAAGCTGGTAAGCACCTGTAGCATAAAAAATAAGTACTCCAAAGAACTTTATTATGCCTGGTAATGCCACAGGATTGTTACCCTGGTCCAACTATAGAAGAATCCCATGAAGCACATATTGAGCCATGTATATGTTCAACCTAAATGGCTCTTTAAATCTAATATCGTCTATAGAGCAAGGATCACTTTCCTAGCTCATTATCCTTAGTCTGATATTTGCTTTTCGAATATCCTCCAGTCTTTCCTCCTTATCGACCACCAGATTATGAACCAAAATTATCAGGCAATATTTTGCTACATTTAAACCTACATCAATTTAAACAAATAAATACTATTATTTTATTATTTTTTATATGGATATTTCACAGGATACATTTTTCGGACTATAATGATATAAAAGTTACTAGAAGTCACCAGAATATAACTAATGTTTTTCTATCAAGTAATATATTACCGAAAACGTCCGAAGTGTAGTCGACTAGGACACACAGTGCCAAAAAATGCAACAGTCGATTTCCAGAGTAGATATCGACAGTAGAAAACTAAGTGTCGAATTCTATGTGGCACAAGGTCCCACTGCAGATTAATAAAGTAAAGACTATAAATACCTTTCGCCATTGTCTCCAACTCTTTTTAGCTCCTGGTCGACGATTTAAATGTTCAGCGAGTTGATTCCACAATATTTGCGCTTTGCGATATGTAAACTTGTCTGTAAATCTACCGCTTCTTAAATCTTCGTTACGTTCCATAAAATCAACCAATAATTCTTTTTGGACTGTTGAAATGTTTTTCGATCGACGTGAGTCCATGATTAATATTAATAAATAAGTCTAGAATAAGTTAATAAATAATTATTATGAATAACGCAGGCTAACAAAAAAAATGTTTCTAAAAACTTATTAAACCTATGTATTTTTGGATGCTGGAACCGTATTCGTTAGCAGTTTTATTCTATTACCCACTATTTTCTCATAATACGACATTGATTACATATTTCAAAAAATAGGGTAATACCTCGCATACGTATGCTCGAGCTGTAGTTTGTTTCTGTCTGCCATATTGTTATAATTTAAGCTAGTAGTACTGTTAAGAATGACATACAGTCGGGCCAGTGAATGATTACCCGTGCGTCATCAATAATATTCAAACGAAATTAGTCGAAAAGTTTTAATCAAAACAAAAACTGTCTTGTGTTCACAATCAACGTGCCTACTGCCACCACGTACGTGCAAATATTGGCTTTTACATTAAATTACTAAATACCTATATTAATTTTGTTATATTTGGAAGATATTTAAGTATGGAATTTAAAAATATGTGGATTTTAAGGAGATATAAGAACTAAACTCAGATTTAACAATCAATTACAATGATATATCAAAAAAAAAAGATTTAAATATGAATTTTGTTTTGGTAAGATGTAAGATACAATACATAATTAGACTTTTGCAGTTTTATTATTAATAAACAAAGCGTGCTAATAGCAGCAACAGAAGGCAATTATAAAAATATTTAGGGTTCAAGAACTTTATCGATACCCTGTCATGTAGCAATTCAATAAAGAATGTGTTATTATTACTATTTTTATTATTTAAAATATATAAAGCTTTTCATATAATTTGTCATAATATTTGAATACAAAGAAAAATATATTTTTTACATGTACAACTTAAAAAATACAAATTATTCTTCATCGTCACTTTCAGAATCCGATTGGTCACCTATGTTTATAATTATTTTTCAATAAGTTTGTCAGTATGTCTCACACATTTAGCCCACACTTCAGCGTTACACTTTTCTCATGCTTCATGCCACATATTTAGAACGTTTTCATCACTATATACTCCTCTGCCAATATATTTGTTATAGTATGTCTTTGCATCAGCCCAAATTAACTCGATAGCATTAAACTCACAATGATAAGAGGGTAACCTTAATACTTCATGGTCATGACCATGTTCTCGTAGCAATTCATCAATTATATATATATATTTTCTTTTAGAGTCATTTTTGCACATTGCAGTAATTCAGTTCTTTTAAATTTTTCATAAAAATTAATATTATTATCTTTCAGCCAAGATATTATTTCAGCTTTTTTTGTAGAACTAGAAGGTTGTTAATTTTGTATTTCGCTGTGGTACGGTGCGTGTCCATTACTATTAAAGATGGCTCCTCTAAATTGGGAATTAAATGTGTAGTAATCCATTTGCTAAAAATCGCACTGTTCATTTCTCCGTGATAATCTAAAGTTGTTAAAGATTTTGAACAAAACAGTAAACTTGCTCCTTGAACAAATCCTTTCGATGAACCAGCATGAACAATAATAAATCGTTGACCATCATAACATTCTGGTTTACGAACGCTTTGACATTATTATCTTGCCAAGACATTGTTTTGTTTCCTTTAGAATAAATCCACGTTTCATCTAACAAAATTAATTCCTTTGCATAAATACTTTCACGGTTTTCCATATATTTACGAAAAAAACATGCTCTTTGTGATGCAATATGAGTTCTTTCGACTAATAGGCTCTTCGATTATCATCCTTTTTAAATTTAAAACCCAGTTCCTTTAATAGGATACTTAAAGATAATTTTGAAGTATAAACTATTTCTTTATTCCTTAGTTCATTATTTAAACTTTTGAGAGTAACATGTTTTTCTAAAAAAAATTGATTTAGTTTTATGTGTTTAATATTAAGTGAGTTTACTAACTTTCCTCATACATAGTTATATAATGTATTTCGTACTGCCATTTTATTTCCTTCAGGTAAATCTGTAGTCTTCAGTTTCAAACGAAGCCTATTTTTTTTAGAAGGAAGATAAAGTGGGATTATTCTCTTTCCTTCTCCCAATAGCATACACTGTTTTTCTTGGTAATTCAAGTGCAGCTGCTACTTGCTAAAATACATTTAAAGAGTTAGATTTTTCTTATTTTATGAGTTCAATATTTTTTATTTACCTCTTGAACAGATGACAGTGGTTCTAAAGGTCCTCCATTCCTTTTTCCATTTCAAAGTACTCGCATAAGTTTAAGACAAACTGCTGCGCTTGTGTCTTCAGAGTTTTTCCAGGCATATTCTAAAAATAAGCAACGATAAAAATATTTTGCAATACTAGTTTTACCGTATTATTATTCAACGTGCTTAGGTTTTGATATTATCTTTCATCTAATTCATTTTAAAACGATTCGTAACCGTAAGGTTAGTCATAATGTCCAAATGTAAGGTTAATGTGTTAATTGATAAAAAATATACTTACTTTAAACTGAAATATAAGAATAAACTAAATTAGCCCTTAAAAGAACTGTTTTTTATTAGAAAATATGACTTAAAAACGAAAAAAACACACAAAAACTCAGAAATAAAAGTACAATAACAACTAAGAATGACAGCATTGACAGCTACTAAATTAGTCAAAGAAAAGCTATAAATATTACAGTATGAATTAATAAATAACGTCATCTTATCTTTCTGTCTCTCTTTATAGTGTGAAGTTGATCTAAAGCAAATTCCAACGACGTACTTCTTGGATGGCATAGACAATACTTTATAGTTTATCCTTTTCTGTCTACTGTAAAGGAACTTTGATAGAATATAAGACGGATATCTTTGATATCGTCGTGTATCCGTGACGCACGGGTAATCATTCGCTGGCCCAACTGTATTTAAATTTCAGATTTATTAAAATATTTTTAAAATTTAAATCTTTTTCAATTTTGAAAAGCGTTTACCGTGACGTCACAGCCGCCATAACCGTCTGCCATTGTGATTTTCCAGTAACAATAATGATATAATTTAAAATATATAAACAGTAGCTTCAGCGAAATACTCTCGAAGGTCATCTAATTTTTGTACCTGTTCCCTGTTAAATAATTATCTTGCCCCACGTTGCAAATGCCATGGGATACGAAAACATACTTTAGTCAATAAATCTGAATTCCGTCTGGGTTCAATCCTGGTCTGTTTTTCTAATAAATTTTAAAATTAATTAATAAATGTTTTTTGTTCCTTTTTCTTAACTTTCTACTAGTTTGCATTGAACTTATATAGGGTTTATCATGAACTTCTGATGATGTTCAGCTAGTTAGCGAAACGTACGTAGAGTGTTAAAAAAAGTGTAGTTTTGGTTGGTGGTGATGATATTCTTCAATATTGTTAAAAACCAAATGTTCCAAATTCCCAATTCAAGTTATACAGGGTGACACAAATTTAATTGAACTATTTACATATTGGTGAAATATGTAAACAGATGTGTATTTTCTAGACGAATTAAGTGTTCTATTCAAAATTAAAATATCAGGTCCGGATTCAGAGATATTTGGGAAAACCCGAAATTGACAATTTTCGTTTATTTATTTTTTAACGATAGAAAAAAACATTTTTATTGTAGACCAACTATCGCTTTACTATTTTTTTAAATACGGACCTGTAAATTTCATTTCATCTTTAAAATCCCCATTTTTTACGCTATCCAACCATGCAGAATAGTTAATTTTTTATTAGGTAATAACCGTACTTTAGGAATTTTTTGCAAGATACTTTATACTTCTTGTAGTCATATTTTTAAGGTAAAAATGAACAGGACGGTACTTAAAAAAGTTCCTAAAGGTTCATGGTCAAAACAATTTAATAGTCTACATGGTTAAATAGAGAAAAATGAGAATTTCAAAAATTAAATAAAAAGTACAGGTTCGTATTAAAAAATTATATATACAACAGGTTAAACTTACCTAGAATGTACAAACTATTATTTTGAAAAAATAAAAGAGTAATTACATTTTGAAAATGTATATGAAATCAGACGTACGCCACTGAAGTTGATATAGGTCATATTAAACTTAACCGTAATTAATTGATTTAAAATTTATTTTGATCAAAGATAATTATTAATGCGTTTTATCTTTTTACTATTTTTAGTACAAGATATACTAAGTATAAAATTTTTTTGTTTACAACTTATTTTATTGTATTTTTTAAGTATACAATAAAATCTAAAGTCTATTTAAAATGACTGTAGTGCACTAAAATTTATTGTTTTTGGTCTCTTAATACTATTTTATTTTCGAGAAAAATGTAGTCACATACTTTTGCTCCGGTTTTTGTTCTACAAAATAAATTTTGTGAAAGGGAAATTGACCCAAATTTAACTTTATCATTCGTTTTTGCACATCATATTCTCTTGTCAGTTTTAATATGTAAATTTATTTTAAGTTCATCCTTCTTATTCCTTGATTTTTCCATATATCTTAAGCTATAACTATTCTACCAATTCCCATTTCCATTCTCAATCACATACATCCTTTTCTTTCGTCCTTTTCTTCTTTATATTACTTTGCATTAATACTATCTTTGTCATTTTATTCATTTATGTTTACTATTATAATTTTTTAGTACTTATTATTAAAATTACTTATCACGTCTTTTATTTTATTATTTATACTACTCTTCTTAATTCTTTATTTTCTTCTTTCTTCCTTTAATTATTATATTTTTCTTATTTAATTCTTCTTAATCTCCGTTCTTCTTTTATATTTGACTTAATAATAATTCTTGTATTTCATTTCCCGCCTACGGTAAATTTTCTAAATTTTCTGTTTCTCTAGTGGAATTATTTTTTCTGTTTTTCTCTAGTGGAATTATTTGTTTTCTCCTTTAATATTGTCATTGTATTTTTATTCTTGATTATTATATTTTTTATCCTCCATAAAAAATCTTTATTCTATTTTTTGATCTTATTAGTCAGTTGGTCCTTTATCATCCTTATTCTGATTTCTTTTATAATGATTTTCTTTAATCTCTTCTCCATATAAATTAATACACCTCGTATCCATTTTATTATTTTTAATTTCTTTCTTGATATTTTCCATTTTTCCGTCAATTCTTTGTTTTTTTTTCATTTGTTACTCTTAAACTTTCTTTAATATTTCATTTTACATTTGCATCTATTTCTATTTATCCGTTTAACTTCTAATATTTTCTTCATCGCTTTTAACTTGTACTACAACTTCAATTTCTGTCTTTAAAAAAATTTTGCATTTATTTTAATATTTAAAATTTTTCATTTTGTACTTTTCTACTTCTAGTAGGTACATCTTTCTGTTTTCATCTTGTTTTTTTGTGTTTTTTATTTTAAATTTTTAGTACACATCGAGTGTGTGTTACTTCTCTAATGATTGATAATATAAGTTTTATTTTTCCAATTTTTTTCCCACTTTTTCCTTACTCCTTTTTTAAGCTTTTTTCCAAACTTCAATTTTTTCCACTCTTTCCCCCACCATTTCCTCCTACTTTTTTGTTTTAAACTTTTATTTCTTCCAATTCTTTTTCCCACTTTTTTTCCATTACTTTTTTCCCCTACTTTCTTACTGTTTTCCTTTTGTGTACTTTTTCCCCCACACCTTTTTTTTCCTTCTTTTTTATTGTGTTTTTTTATGATTTAAACTTTCATTTTGCCAACTTTTATTTATTTCCTATTTTTTTGGCCCTATACTTTTTTCCCTTACCTTTTAACTAGCTTTTTTTGTTTAAAATTTTTGTTGTTCTAACTTTTTTCCCACTTTTTTCCCCAATTCTTTTTTAACTATTTTTTAAATTTTTTTTTAACTTTTATTGATGCTAAATTTTTTCCCCACCCTTTTCCCTTACTTTTTTAATGTTTTACTTTTGTTTCAAAATGTTTTTCCAATTTTTTCCTCCACACCTTTTTCCCCTTCTTTTTTACTGTTTTTTTTATATGATTTAAACTTTCATTTTTCCAAATTTTATGTAATTCCCACTTTTTTGTCCCCATTTTTTTCCCGTACCTTTTAACTATTTTTTTTGTTTCGAACTTTTGTTTTTCCAACGTTTTTCCCACTTATTTTTAACTGTTTTTTTTTCAAACTTATTTTTCCTACTTTTTCCCAGACCCTTTTTCCCCTACTTTTTTTGTTTTAAATTTTTTTTTCCAACTTTTTCCCCTTTTTTCCCCTACTTTTTTTACTGTTTTCTTTTTATTCCAAACTTTTCCCCCCTATTTTTTACTGTTTTTTTATGTTTGAAACTTTCATTTTTTTAACTTTTCTATTTCAGACTTTTTTGTCCCATTTCTTTCCCTACCTTTTAACTGTATCTTTGTTTCAAACTTTTGTTGTTTCAACTTCTTTTTCCCACTTTTTCCCCACTTCTTTTTTAGCTGTTTTTTTTATTTTTCCAATTTGATTTTTCCCACTTTCCCCCATCCTTTTTCACTTACTTTTTTTGTTTTAAACATTTATTTCTTCCAACTTTTCTTCCCACCATTTTTTGTCTTTCTTTTTTACCGGTTTCTTTTTATTCCAAGTTTTCTTTTTTCTTTTTCCCATACACCTGTTTTTCCACTTAATTTACACTTAATACTGTTTTTTTATACTTTAAACTTTTATTTTTTCAATTTTTATTTCTTTCCCATTTTTTGTCCCCTACTTTTTTTATGTTTTAAACTTTTATTTCTTGAAACTTTTTCTCCACTTCTTTTCCCACCCTTTTCCCCCCACTACTTTTTTACTGTTTTCCTTTTGTTACAAACTTTTTTTTTTAATTTTTTTCTCTCACACCTTTTTTCGCCCTTCTTAAAACCGTTTTTTTATGAACCTTTCATTTTTCCAACTTTTATTTATTTCCCACTTTTTGTCCCCAATATTTTTTCCGCTACCTTTTAACTGTTTTTTTTTTATTCACTCTTTTGTTTTTCCATCTTTTTTCCCCCACGTTTTACACTTTTATATTCCCACCTTTTTTCGCCCACTCTTTTTCTTATAATTCAATTTTTTCCTCACCCCTTTTTCCCCTACTTTTTCTTGTTTTCCTTATGTTCCAATTTAAATTTTTTTCCTTACCTTTTTTTTATGTTCTAAAATTTTTCCAATTTGTTTTTTCCACCTGTTTTTTTTTGAATAATTTTTTTTATTTTGTTTATTTCTTGTTTTATTTTATTTCCCATTTTCTCATTATTTTCATCCATTTTATCTTGTTTTATTAATATCTTTTACATTTATTTTCCCATACGTTGCACTATTTATTTTCCATTTTGCATGGCTTTTTTCTGTTCTTCTTTATCTTCTTTTTTATCTTTATTCATTTTTTTTATTATGCAGTTTTACATATTTGTTTCTAATTGCTCTCCTTTCTCGTGTTCCGTTTCATCTTCTTTTTCTCCTGTTCTTTTTCTTCTTCTTTTCTTCATCACTAGAGAGTTATTGCAAGACACCAAATTTTTATACCGTATACCTTATACCTTAGCACTATTTGGCTTAGTGCATGCATATAAATATGAGTTATTGCAAGGATCTTTACCTTAAACGCTATGTAAGGTTAGACGCTAGACTTGTCCTTTATCAAATATTTTCGTTTGTGTTACGCTGGCCACGTTTTTTGTTAAAAGTTAAAAGTAACTCGAGTTTTTAGATTATTTTATTTTTTTTCGCGAGACATGGAAGAAATTTTAGATGTTAATACCTTTTTAAATATATCTGAATTTTTAATGGTTAGGTTAAATGTCAGTTATTAACCATAAAACATTTTATTTATCAGCAAAACACATCGACAGAACAAAAAATTCCTATAACGTATAAGGTTTAACGTTTAACCTTATCCTTAAGAAATAGTGCATGACCTTATACCTTATAAAAAATTGTTTAGGTCTGCGCATGCTTAGATGTCACTGTAAGGTATACGGTATATTTCAGATGTCGTGCAATAACTCTCTACTGTCTTTAAATATTTCATTATTTACATTTTGCTCTGATATTTTTAGCATATTTCTTTGTCCCACTTCTAATGCTTCCTTTTATTGTTCCTATATTCTTTCTCACTTGTAAATGTATCACTACTATTAATTCTCTTACTGATATAATAAATTCTGTTAAAACTGTCACTTCAGTATTTAAATTTGATTTTTTTAATTATATTTATTATAATTCACTATTTTCTATTTTATACTCGCAGACAATATTTTACTTTCCAAATTCTGTTTCTTATGTTCTCACTATCATATAAAAGAACCAATCAGCTGTTTTAATGCATTATAAAAGGTTGGATAATGTCACATAAAAAAGCCATCTCTATTTTAGATCAGACTTTTACCGCATAACTAGGTAATCACGCAATTTTAAATTAAAAATTATGTTATACTTACTTTTATAAATAACACAAACACTTTACTACTTGTCCGTATTAAATATTATATTTTTTGTACGAAACGTGATCGTATACGTATCGATTCGTTTGCACTCGCAGTTGTGCTATTGCGTGTTGCTATTCTTATTTTGTCGTTACTGACTTGCGCTGTCATACCAGACCAGCCAACGTCCTCCATATAGTCGCGTCATTATACGCAAGAAAAAGGAAAATTTTTCGGGCACCATGGATCGGAATGCGGTTATTTGCATTAGCTTCCAAAAATTATTTGTAGAAAAGTTACCTGATTTTCATTTAGCTAAAATCGGAAATTGCATTGCTGCTGAACTGAATAATTTTGTAAAAAAGAGTTAGAACTGGCCCAAAATGGGTGCCCTGGGGTTTTTGAGGTCGCTGATTACGATTATGATGTTCAAATTGACACCCTGACCACCTGGGGCTCAGGAACGCCGACGAACGTCATCTCCTTGGAACTCTCCCAGAATTCATGCGGGGAAGGAAAAAGACTTGGCGTCCGGGGGTTTTTTGGGTTGCTGAATTCAAATATGGCATTGGCGAACACCCCCCAGACACCTGGTGCGCCCCAACCTGGACGTAGACGTCCTCTCCGAGAATTTTCCTGACAAGAGTGTCAAAAACAACCCAAAAATCATTGTGGGGGCGTTTTATGGGTCGCTAAAGCAGAATTTGACTTCGAAAACGATCACCCGAGCACCTGGTGCACCGGAACCTGGACCTGAACGTCTTCTCCGAGGCTTTTCCAGACATATTCGAAAAAGACGAACCGAAAATCGTTAAGGGGGGTTTTTTGGGTCGCTAAAGCAGAATTTGACGTCGAAAACGATCCGCCGAGCCCTGGTACACCCAAATTTTTATTTCGACACCGATGTCATTCCCATGAATGTCAACCAGCTCGACGTCAATAATGCAATAAGTGGGTGAAATTGTTGATTCAAGTTAAATTATGTATCCTGGAAAAAAATAGAATGAATAGAAAGTCGATGTTTATGTAATTGGCTTTCAAAAACTTTTTATTGATCTCAAATTAAATACAATTCAACCGTAACTTGGCCTAAGCTCCTTCATTCTAATTTCAATTTTGAAATACGTAACTACCCAGTAAACAGTTATGTGACTTAACTTTAAAATTATGTTAAATTTACGTAACTATTAAGGAACATTTTTACGTAAGAAATGAACCTTCGCCTTACGTCAAATTGACGTAAATATTAGATTAAAGTCATGATTTAAAAATTACACAGGTTAGACACTCAGACGTCCCAAATTCGTCCAAATTTGCGCATGACGTCAGCTGGAGTCCAAACGAAATAATTTAACATTGGATTGCATAGGATTATTGTGTCTTTCAGGTGGTTTTTATTTTTTTACGGCTATATATTTAATAAAAATGTATTGTAAAGTAGTGTAGACTAAAAAGTAACCACTTTAATAACGGTATAAACTTTTTTTACGATTCCGATGTGCTTTATATTATAAAAACTATTTAATTGCTAGATGTAAAAACCAGAAAATGTTCAATTATGTTATGGCTAATTTTATCGTTAAACTAATTGTCAAATATGTAACAAATAAAATACTTTAGGTTAACTTTAGAGTCATTTTATAAATGTTTAATCAAAAAAATAATTTTTATAAAAAAGTGATTTGAAATAGCTAATATTATCAGTGGAACTTTTTGATGCATATTGTTATTGTAGGTTTTTGTTACTTAGGCTTTTATATACCTAATGCTTAATTTATACTCAAAGAATGAATATGGCAAATGTAAATACGAGTATAACTTAGATTTACAGTAATACAAGTTGGTATGTAAAATAAAATTGTGCAGTGCTTTATTGTTATTATTGAATAAGATGCTAACTAATAAATGAATACGTAACTACTTAAAGCTATTACATAATATATCTTACAGAACTTTTTTTGTATTACTTAAAATAAAATCTAAAAATGTTAAACAAGTTTATTCATATAATAACCTGCTGTTTTTGTAATAACGGGCACTTTGGAAATCGAAAAAACTTTGTACTGTTTTTAGAGCGAGTATTACTTTACACCAAACACAGCGCAATATATTTTTAATCAGTTTATAGGTGAAATTAAATAAAAATATGTCAAAAAAGACAATAACCTCATATAATGACACATTAAAAATATTTGATGGGCACCAGGTGACGTCACAAATCCTGCGCAATGTCTAACCTGATATACTTCAACCATGGATTAAAGTATATAATTAACTCGTGACTTTTTAATCTACGTAAATGTTACATCATTCTTGAACTTATAATTTAGAAAGAAGAAGAAATATGGCGATTGGATTAGAAGCGTTGTGTTCTTCTCGTGTTACGTATTATAGCAATTGTAACCAAGAAAGTATTTTGGTAGCAAAGTTGAATATTTTAATCAGAGACAACCATTTATAATATTTGTAGCATCTGGTATCGTGGTACGTATTCCAATATTATTCATACAACTTAAAACATTTTTTGTTTCACAGGGCGGAGCACCGCATATGGCAGGAATTTGATATTAAAATTTATAATAATTTTGATATATAGTTATTTTACATAGGTACAAAATAATAATTAAGAGGTACAGTTTAAAAATATTGATATGGTTTTTTATTTATTTGCGTAGTTTTAGTTCTGTTTTTGTATGTATTGTGGTTGACTGTGATTGAAAGGTAGAAGGTTATTGTCAAATGTAAGTTTGACAATGAAAATAAGGTTATGATAAGAAGTTTAAGGTGCGTGTGGATGTATTTAAATGTGTTGAAGAAATACTTAAGAATGTTTTGTATTTAGATGATTATATTTATTTGATTTAATAATGAGTTCACAACAATTGTGGTACAAGTAAAAGGAAAAAATCTTAGTGTTGTTAGTCATTAAATTTACAGATAAAAAAAATATCTAGTTGGGGAAGAAAACAAATGAAAAGAGATAATAAACAGTTTTAGTTTTGGTTGTGGATTGATTAAGAAGAAAATTATAGAAATGTCATTAATAGAACGATATGTTTTTAAAAAAAGATTATTGTAAAGATTAAAGAAGTTATTTTATAGAAGAATAAAAAAATTACATATTAAAAAAAAGGTTTATTAATAGAAAGGAAAATATTAAAAGAATATAAAAAAAAACATAACAAAGAAGACAAAGAACAAATTGGTTTGTAGGAGGACGAGGTGGTGGTGCAGATTAGTTTAGACGGAAAGACAGAAATAGGTGGAGATTAAAAAATACAGAAGACAGAAGAGGGAATTAACTAGGAGGTGATACAGAAAAAGAAAAGAAAGAAACTGATTAAAAGAAGACACAAGAGAGAGAAGAACCAGAAGAATAATACTAGAGGCGCCCAAAATTTATCATATTTTTTTTAGTTATTTTTTTTGTTTTGTAATGTTTATTATTTTTTTTAAGGAACCCAACCCAAGGGCATAAGAGTTTTCATGATAAAAAACACAGCTATTCTAATATAATATTTACAAATATACTAATTAATATTCGAAGTAGTGCCACATATATGTTTAAAATATATTTGATATTATGATTTTAACAAACTAGATAATAGTTGAGGTAATATTTACAGTATAATAATAATTTGTTCAAATCAGTTACCCAACGATATTTAAACTTGTAGCACTAATTTGTAATATTCTGCATATTTGAAAATATTTTCAAATTGTCTCTTTTTAACTTGTACTTATCTGAAAACATAAGGTTATAACCTAAATTTTATTACAGGTTAAGGTCAATTTAAGATCAAAACATAACATTTAAGTATTTTTTTAACGTAAAAGTGAGGTAAGGTTGTGACCTATCACTACAGATCAAAAACACAACGTACCATTTACGTAAATTTTAACGTAAACGTGAGATAAAATAGTGACGTAACATTTACATCTACTTTTACATGCGCCTGAGGCGGACATTTTGATGGCATATTTACTTCGCATTTACGTAACTATGTTAAGTAACATGTCTTCAGGTCCAGGTTGCGGTGCACCAGGTGCTCGGGGGATCGTTTTCGACGTCAAATTCTGCTTTAGCGACTCAAAAAACCCCCTTAACGATTTTCGGTTCGTCTTTTTCGAATATGTCTGGAAAAGCCTCGGAGAAGACGTTCAGGTCCAGGTTCCGGTGCACCAGGTGCTCAGGGGATCGTTTTCGAAGTCAAATTCTGCTTTAGCGACCCATAAAACGCCCCCACAATGATTTTTGGGTTGTTTTTGACACTCTTGTCAGGAAAATTCTCGGAGAGGACGTCTACGTCCAGGTTGGTGCGCACCAGGTGTCTGGGAGGTGTTCGCCGATGCCATATTTGAATTCAGCGACCCAAAAAACCCCCGGGCGCCAAGTGTTTTTCCTTCCCCGCATGAATTCTGGGAGAGTTCCAAGGAGATGACGTTCGTCGGCGTTCCTGAGCCCCAGGTGGTCAGGGTGTCAATTTGAACATCATAATCGTGATCAGCGACCTCAAAAACCCCAGGGCACCCATTTTGGGCCAGTTCTGACTCTTTTTTACAAAGTTATTAAGTTGTCCGAAGGGCGTCTCAAAAAATGCATTTTTCGAATGCATTTTTGACTGCAGCAATGCAATTTCCGATTTTAGCTATAAATGAAAATTAGGTATTTTTTTTACAAATAATTTTTGGAAGCGAATGCAAAAAACCGCATTCCCGATCCATGCTGCCCGAAAAATTTTCCTTTTTATGACGTTCTTTCGCGAATATTGCCTCGACTAATATAAACGAGAACCAGTCAGTATAAAGGTGGCAACTGACATGCGGATTCGGAGAAATTTAGATCGTTATTTTGGAACCATTATAGCTTTTGGTTAGTTTAGAGGTGGGAAGTAACTTTTTAAATAATTAAATGTATTAAGGCGGCTCTACCGCTTTTCATTCCACCAAAGTTGAGAGGTCCCTCATCCATTTCATAAAATATCCTTACACGTAACACTCACTTTGTTCGTATACAGACAGTTGTACGTATAATAGTTTTCTCTCCTTTTACCGCGTAGTTAAATAGGACGTCTACCTTTCTCGGTGTTTATCTATACCGAACACACGGACCGGCCAAAATTGTCTGCATATTACATTCATTCTGAAAGTTTAGTTTATTACTTTTAGTACAATTACGCCGCTTCGAAAAAATGGTTGTTTTCTTTCTGTGTTTTATTAATTAATGTTTTCTGTGGGGTTCATCTTATGGATGTATTTTTTTATAAATGGATAACAAGATTTAATTTAAATATTTATTTACATTCTAAAGTAAAAGATTTTCTGAAATTAAATAAAATGAAAAATACCTATATAAACTGAATATCCTTGGATATATTATAAAATTTTAGGTACTTATATTATTGATGCTACCTATTTCTTGTATTTAAACATTACTAGCGTCATTGTTATTATTAATATTTTTAGTATTATTAAATAATAAATAAGTTTTTGAAAACTGTTTTATCGTACATTAACTCAACAGCAAAAATGATAATGTAGAAATAGGTCGAAATAAATAATTTTAAATCAAAATAGGTAGTATATAATGCAACGTAGTCTAGTCGATAATTGAGCTTTCTGCAAAAAATAGTTAGAAGTGTAAGAAAAATATGAGCGATGGCTCATTCGACGCGGATTGCAATTCAGAGAAATATGTCATGTTGATTTTTTTCTGCAAATATAAATTGTAATTGTTATTAACAAAAAACGAAAAAAAAGCCACTTTATTTTTTGATGATAACTCAAAAACTATACAAGATAGCGGAAATTTCAAAAAAGAACCTAAAAGAGGGAGGAAATTTCCAAAAAAAAAACTAACTCCTGGATCTCTAGCTCTAATATTTATAATTTCAATTTGTTGCTGAAAACGGGTCTCCGCGCGACCGTTTCGGGATGAGTACGTACGCCTTCTATAGCGAGTACCGCATCTAAAATAAGCACCAAATATAATTTAAAATTTAAAAATTATGTAATCATTTCAACACTTGATCAAAGAAAGTCCCGTTGGAAAAAAAAATTTAAATTCATTTTTCAAAAAGCTAGCCTATTGTTAATTAACTATTTTCTTTCATACCTCTGTCTTCATTGAAATCAGCCGACAACAGAGAGAGCGCTACTACCGGTACATTTTATTAATTGAAACAATTATTAATTTTTCCTATTTATTCATAAAGATAAAAATAATTAAAAAATATTAAAAAGTCAAAAATAAATAGTCCATCGTGCGAAATATTTATTTATTTCGATTTTTTTTTTAATTTTTTCAATTTTAATTTTTTACTCAAAAAACAGATGGAAATTTAAAAATCTAGCACGATCAGCCTTTAGTCATTTTCATTCAGAATTTGTTTCTGAAAATATTTTTCTAATAAAATCAAATTTAAAGGCTAACTTTTAATAACAACAATTTACGTTGCCTTAGAGCCGCCTTAAGTAAATAAATATTTCTTAGATGTCTAAAGGCTATCGCTACTACAATCCTATATAACATGTTCACTGACCTTTGCGTTAAATTAAGATCTAGATAAGTACCACATCATACTAGTTTATAGCAGCGCTAACAAAACCACAGAAAACCCTACATAGGAACAAATCAGTTTGCAAAAAAACATAAGTGAGCTGGATTCATTGTTCTTATTTTTATTTTCATATTTATTGATAAGAAAATTTCAAATAAATGGGTCAGATGTCACGGGAATTTCAAAAAAGATCGTTAAAGAGGGAGAAAATTTCCAAAAAAAAAACTAGCTCTAATATTTATAATTTCAATTTGTTGCTGAAAACGGGTCTCCGCGCCACCGTTTCGGGATGAGTACGCCTTATATAGCGAGTACCGCATCTAAAATAAGCACCAAATATTGATTTAAAATTTAAAAATTATATAATCATTTCAACACTTGAACAAAGAAAGTCCCATTGGAAAAATATTTTTAAATTCATTTTTCAAAAAGCTAGCCTATTGTTAATTATCTATTTTCTTTCATACCTCTGTCTTCATTGAAAGCTTAATAATTGTTTAAATAATCACAATAAAAATTTTTCACCCTTTAGAGTATTTTCTATGAGTATACTCAATAAGATGACGCTATAAAGTTATTTAAAATTAGGTGATATTGTTTATAACGAGTTTTCTAAGTTAACAAAAAATGAAAAATCGGAAAATTGTTGTTACATTTTTTTTCTCATATACTATGGTATAGCTGTTTTTATATTAGAAATAAAGAGTAAATTATTGTAAGATTTTTTAACGCCATTTGTTTATAAATTGTATATAAACAAATAGTTTACTTTAATATTTTTGAAAAAAATATTTTTACCATTCCATTGTTTAGGGTAATGATGATTTAAAAGAAAATTTTTTTTTCTTCAAAAATTTTTCTTATTGTTTATAATCGTTTTTTTCATATTTGCATTATTTAAATAATTAGTTAAGAAATAATTCTCCCTTTAACAATCATTATTGATGGCTCATAATACAATTAAAATTTTTTTTTTCATTAATAATTTCACTGTTTATTTAGTTCAAAATTTGTTATAAACAATATTTGAGCGTCACAATATTTTTTTTCTAATTCTACTAAAAATTATAAAAACAACCATACGCAACAAAGTTGAGAAAAAAAAATTTTATGTATTTTTTATTCAATTTTCAAAAAAAATTCAGAAATTTTTTTTTCGCCACATTGTTGGATATGGTTGTTTTGTAATTTTTAGTAGTACTAGAAAAAAATTATTGTGACACCCAAATATTGTTTATAACAAATTTTGAACTAAATAAACAATGAAATTATTATTGAAAAAAATAATTTTTTTAATTGTATTATGCGCCATCAATAATGATTGTTAAAGATAAAATTATTTCTTAACTAATTATTTAAATAATGCAAATATGAAAAAAAAGATTATAAACAATATGAAAATTTTTTTAAGAAATAAAATTTTTTTTGAAAAATCATCATTGACCCTAAACAATTGAATTGTAAATTTTTTTTTTTAAATATTAAAGTAACTATTTGTTTATAATCAATGTATAAATAAATAGCGTTAAAAAATCTTACCCACAATAATATAATCCTTATTTCTAATATAAAAACAGCTACACCATAGTATATGAGAAAAAATTTTTTTAACAATTTTACGATTTTTCATTTTTTGTTAACTTAGAAAACTCGTTATGAACAATATAAACAAATTTTAAATAAATTTATAGCGTCATCTTATTGAGTACACTCATATAAAATACTCCAAATGGTGAAAAATTTTTATTGTGATTATTTAAACAATTATCCAGCTTTCAATGAAAATAGCGGTATGACAGAAAATAGTTAATTAACAATAGGCTAGCTTTTTGAAAAATGAATTTAAAATTTTTTTTCTAACGGGACTTTCTTCAAGTGTTGAAATGACACCATAATTTTTTCGAATTTTTAAATCAATATTTAGTACGTTAAAAAAATTATTTTAGATGAGGTACTCACTATAGAGGCGGCGTACTCATTCCGAAACTGTCGCGCGGAGACCTTTTTTCAGCAACAAATTAAAATTATAAATATTAGAGCTAGAGGTCCAGGAGTTAAAAGTTTTTTTTGTTAATATCCTCCTCTATAAGGATTTTTTTTGCAATTTCCGCTATCTTGTATAGTTTTTGAGTTATCATCAAAAAATAAAATTACATTTTTTTGTTAATAACAATTACAATTTATATTTGAAGAAAAAAATCGACATGACACATTGAAATTGATAATATAAATTATCATTCTTTTTTAATTTAAGTTAATTGCCCAATTTAACTAAAAATTTAATTTTATATTCTGTAACACCAGCCTCAGGAGTAAGCTCTTTACAAGAAAAAGGACACTGTATCTCACATAATATCACCAAAAAACAATTCTTAACTAAAATGGCACGTCCGATACTGTACGGCGACTAACGCGTATTTCGCCAAGGCATGGATGAACACACCGGATGACATCAGCCAACAACAGAGATAGCGCTACTACCGGTACATTTTATTAATTGAAACAATTATTAATTTTTCCTATTTATTCATAAAGATAAAAAAAATTAAAAAATAATAAAAATTAAAAAATAAATAGTCCAACAAGTTGACCGTGCGAAATATTTATTTATTTCGTTTTTTTTTTTAATTTTTTCAATTTTAATTTTTTACTCAAAAAACAGATGGAAATTTAAAAATCTAGCACGATCAGTCTTTAGTCATTTTCATTCAGAATTTGTTTCTGAAAATATTTTTCTAATAAAATCAAATTTAAAGGCTAACTTTTAATAACAAAAATTTACGTTGCGGTAGAGCCGCCTTAATGTTTTCTTTATTGGATATTGGATTCATGTTATATTTATATTTATTCTTATTTTTTTTTGAATCTTTTATTTTTCATAATTGTAAAAATGTTTACTTTTTTAACTGATTTTTTTTATAATTTTATCTGCTTGTATACAAATTGTCCTAAAAGTAAAATTTTAATTTAGTTTTTAATACAGTTTGTAAAAAAAGAACATCCAATTTTAGTTTTTTATTCTAAAAATAATCTTGTTTTAGATTTTATACAGATTGTCCCGAAAAACTTATTTTATATTTTAATTTATGCTTTAAATTTAAAAAAGGCCCAATTTTTTTCCATAAACGAATCCAAAATTTTATTTTAGTTTTTTATATAGTTTTTCCCAAAAAAATTTTATTCTACTTTCTTGTACAGTTTGTCCAAAAAAAAAAATCCTATTTTAGTCTTTATATAGTTTGTCCATGAAAAAATCTTTTTTTAGTTCTTTTATAATTTTATCTGCATATATACAGATTGTCCTAAAAGTAAAATCTTATTTTGGTTTTTTATTTTAAAAAAATCTAGTTTTAAATTTTTATACAGATTGTTCCAAAAAAATCTTATTTTAGTTTTTATACAGATTGTCACAAAAAAACTTGTTTTAATTTTTATAATTTTATCTGCATGTATACAGATTGTCCTAAAAGTAAAACCTTATTTCAGTTTTTTATTATAAAAAAATCTTATTTTAAATTTTATACAGATTGATCCAAAAAATCTTATTTTAGTTTTTTATACAGATTGTCCCAAAAAATCTTGTTTTATTTTTTATAATTTTATGTGCATTTATACAGATTGTCAAAAAATAAAACTTTAATTTAGTTTTTTATACAGTTTTTAAAAAAAGAACATCTAATTTTAGTTTTTTATTCTAAAAATAATCTTGTTTTAGATTTTATACAGATTGCCCCGAAAAACTTATTTTATATTTTAATTTATTTAATTTATGCTTTAAATTAAAAAAAGGGCCAATTTTTTTTTATAAACAAATCCAAAATTTTATTTTGGTTTTTTATATAGTTTGTCCC
Source organism: Neocrepidodera transversa (assembly GCA_963243735.1). Taxonomy (NCBI): domain Eukaryota; kingdom Metazoa; phylum Arthropoda; class Insecta; order Coleoptera; family Chrysomelidae; genus Neocrepidodera; species Neocrepidodera transversa. Next base: position 17,524,431 of record OY725354.1, on the reverse strand, counting down.
AAAAACATCTTATTTTAGTTTATTGTACAGTTTGTCCAAGAAAAAATCTTATTTAAGTTCTTTATTGCCCAAAACATTCTTGTTTTAAATTTTATACAAATTGTCCCAAAAAATCTTGAGTTTTTTATACAGTGTGTCCCAAAAAATTTTTATTTTAGTTGTTTCATAATTTTATCCACATGTATGCAGATTGTCTTAAAAGCAAAATCTTATTTTAGTTATTCATACAGTTTGTCAAAGAAAACATCTAATTTTAGTTATTTATCATAAAAAAATCTTGTTTTAAAATTTATGCAGATTGTCGCAAAAAATCTTATTTTAGTTCTTTATACAGTTTGTCCAAGAAAACATCTAATTTTAATTATTTATTGTAAAATAATCTTGTTTTAGATTTTATACAAATTGTCCCAAAAATCATTTTTAGTTTTTTATACAGTTTATCCCAAAAAGATTTTATTTTAGTTTGTTATATAGCTTGTCCCTAATTAAATTTTTCATATAAATAAGGATAATTTTATCATCATGTATACAGATTGTAGTAAAAGTAAATTCTTATTTTAGTTTTTTATACAGATTGTCTTAAAAATCTTGTTTTGGTTTTTTATACAGTTGATTTTCCTAAATGTAAAATCGTATTTTAGTTTTTGTACAATTTGTCCAAGAAAAAATCCTATTTTAGTTATTTATACAGTTTCCAAAAAAAAAATATTTTGGTTCTTTATACAGTTTGTCCCAAATTCAATTTTTCACATTAATAAGGATAATTTTATCTGCATGTATACAGATTGTCCTAAAAGTAAAACCTTATTTTAGTTTTTTATACACTTTGTCCAAGACAACATCTTATTTTAGTTTTTTATTGTAAAAAAATCTTGTTTTAAATTTTATACAAATTGTTCCAAAAAATCTTATTTTAGTTTTTTACACAGATTGTCCCAAAAAAGTCTTGTTTTATTTTTTTATACAGTTGATTGTCCTAAATGTCAAATCTTATTTTAGTTTTTTATGTAAAAATAATCTTGTTTTAGATTTTGTACAGATTGTCCCAAAAATCTTATTTTAGTTTTTTATACATTTTGTTCAAAAGAAAATCATATTTCAATTTTTATACAATTTGTCCAAGAAAGAATCTTATTTTAGTTTTTTATACAGTTTGTCCCAAATTGAATTTGTTATTTAAATAATGATAATTTTATCAGCCTGCATACAGATTGTCCAAAAAGTAAAGTCTTATTTTAGTTTTTATACAGTTTGTCAAAAAAAATCCCATTTTAGTTTTTATACAGTTTGCCCAAGAAAAATCTTATTTTAGTTTGTTATAGTTTGTTCCAAAAAAATATTATTTGAGTTCTATATACAGTTTGTCCCGATTTTTCATATAAATATGGATAATTTTATCTGCATGTATAGAGATTGTCCTAAAAATAAATTCTTATTTTTGTTTTTTATACAGTTTGTCCAAAAAAATCCTATTTTATTTTTTTTACAATTTGTCCAAGAAAAAATCTTATTTTAGTTTTTTATACAGTTTGTCCCAAAACGATCTTATTTTGGTTCTTAGTACAATTTGTCTCAAATTCAATTTTTCATAATAATAAAAATATTTTTATCTGCATGTATACAGATTGTCCTAAAAGTAAATTCTTATTTTAGTTTTTTATGCACTTTGTCCAGAAAAATCCTATTTAGTTTTTATATAGTTTGTACAAGAAAATAATATTTTTTAGTTGTCCCAAAAAAATCTTATTTTAGTTCATTATACAGTTTGTCCCAAATTGAATTTTTCCGGTAAAAAAGTATTTATTGTCTGGTTTATATACAGTTTGTCCCAAAATGTATATTTTGGTTTTTATACAGTTTATCATAAATTAAGTTTTTTATCATTATACCTGTTATTTTTTTAATTAGAATTTCTTTGATGATGGTCTAGTTAGGCTAAAAGCATTTAGGTCAATTTTAAATTTCTTTTTTGTTAAGTACATAGTAAAGTTCATAAACTTATTTTATTTTCCAGAATATTAGAAAAACACATGCAAGTGTATTAAAAAATCAATTTTTTTACACTTAATATTCCACACGCTAAAAATTATCATATACCTAAAAAAATAATACAAAAGTTTGAATTTATAACAACTTTAATTAAATAAAACTACCTTTCTTTGTAAATGTTAATTTCTCTCTGTTTCCTAGTTTCATTCAACGGTATTTAATTTTTAAATATAATTACTGCCAAGAACTCTCGAGTTCTGTTAACGAAAAGTCTGATGATTTGCTTTAGAACATTTTCCCTTTGTAAACTCTAGATAGTCATCTCGCTCTATGATTTTAATTTGCTCAAAAATTTTGGTATTTGGTTTAGTTTCAAGCTGAAAAAAGTCGAAAATAATTACAGGAGTTTAAACCGTAATTTTTTAGTGTTAATTTAACTGTATAATTGGATGGTTATATTAAAGTTTATACTTGGTAATTAAAATCCAGTAACCAATTTAATTTTTTATGATTTAATTCCCATACCTACAAGGAAAAATTGGCTAACCATCATTTTAATGGATCAAAAGTTAAAGTGGGCTACGAATTGTAGATATATACTAAAATAATCTAACTATTATACTTAAGAAAATTATCAAGTGGGCGGAAAATTCCATTTTGTTTAACAACTAACCATTATTCAATTATTATTACTTTCTTTAGATGTCCATTCAATATTTATTATTGAAACGTTTACTTATTATGAAAGTAGACTCTAAATTTTTAAATAACACGTACGGAATATTAGACCTTTCCCTGACTTCGATTTCCAATTTCTACATCAAATATTCATTCCATTTTTTACTTGCTAATTCAGCAATTTTTAAAGTCAATATTCATTATTAAATACCATTGATCCTGTAGAAATAAAAACTGGTTAGTAAAAAGAACCTTATATTCATACTTTACAGGCCTTAAATATAACATTACTAATTTAGGTCACTATTTACTGGAAACCGGTCTAGGACATCTGGGCGCGGCCGTTTGGGCGGACCACTTGGGCGCAGAGCCATTTGTGCGCGAGGAGAAATTAAACACGAAATTTTAATATTATCCCTATCCTGTCCTTGCGCCGAATAGTCCCTGAGCACAAGTGGCCCGCGCCCAGATGTCCGTCTCCGACTGGAAACGGTTCAGCGAGGAATTCGATAACGAGATAAAGATCTACCCGTAGACTGGGATCCAGCGGATCTCAAGAAGAACAATATCCATAGGGAGCAGAATGTACTTCATACCTAAGGATGCCAAACCTCTGTTGGACCAACCAGCCCTTATTCGAAGATGATCCCTTTTCCGAGGAAACTATCTAGACAGGGATGGCTTAATGCTTGTAATAGCAGAAAAACACAATGATAAATGGGGCGAACTGATGGAGAGCTTAGACATAAATGTAAATAGCTAGAGAGCCTAGAAGCTACTTAAGAAACTTAACAGAGATGTTACCAAACCACCATATAATTTAAGCCGATCAGGTGGAAAGCCAACTGCTCAAAAACAACAAAATTCTTGTTCGTAAAACGCGAAACCCAATAGTGCGCTAACTAGAAAACGAGAGCCATTTTCTTTAGAGCCATTCTCAATGACTTAACTGAAAGTAGCAATCTCTGTCATGAAATCTGGATAAATTTCACTGGAATATTTTCCAGAAAAAACAGACTAATTCATATTTCTTTTAAAATTAATAATTTTAATCTTTCAGTTCATACTAATGCCTATTATTTTAAATTTGAATATTTTATAATCTGAAAATATATTTAAAATTAACACAATATTATTCCGTCTTTCTCTCAGACTTTTTTTCAGTCTACTTGCAGCAAAATACTGTTAATAAAAATAAAATACATAAGCGACTGTTGCTATGCAAGCTTATCTTTCTCTCATATGATCCCATCATTATAAGAGACAAAAAATATAGATATGTTTCTTCCCGCTACGATGCTTAAAAAAATACCAATAAAAAATTACCAACCCTCCTCTCCGTTAAAAGCACACACAATCTCTCGCATCCAGAAAGTTTTCTGATTTTTCATAACAAAAAATGTAAATAGTTTTTACAGTGAGTGAAGTGATTGAGTACAATTGAAATATTCATTTTTCGGTTTTATAATTTAACTTAATGTACCGCTTTATAATTTGTGGTTTAACTTCTACCTAAGAAGTTTGGTCCTTCGAAATCTTGAAATTTATTTTATCACGTTCGCAGTCTAGTATTCTTTTAACAGTTATGAATACTAATATTCATAATTCGTTCAAAATCAATTATCGATGAATTGGGAGTTGAGCAAATAAAGTACTTCAGTCAGAGAATAAACGATTTCCTGTTAAAACTGAAGAACGAGTATGTGGTGAACATGCAGGTCACGAAAGTTTTGAGGAATGATAGAAAGATCGCACTATTGAAACCCGGAAACTTACCTAATTGCTCCAAAAACTTCCAGCCAGTCTCCCTGCTATTCCATACCTTCAAGATCCTGAAACGCTTAACGCTAAACAGCATCGGAAATATGCTCCGGAGGAGACATTCATCTTTCAGCAAACGGAGTTTAGACACCGGGTGGAAAATCATGCTCATCGCTCAGCATATTGAGGACTTCTTCCAGCGCAAGAAAACCACAGGCGTCGTTTTCATGGATCTTAAAGCCGCATACGATATGGTGAATGTGGAAGCTGCTGACATAAGTAGACGAGCTTACGAGACACTTTCCTCCGCAATAGAAGGTTCTACGTTTGCCTGCATGGAAAGAACAGCAGATGGAAGAATTATAAAAACGGACAACCACAAAGAAGCATCTTGTCTCCAGTTATCTACAACATCTCCACGAACGATCAGTCAATGACAGACCCACCAAAAATGTTATTTATGCTGATGACATGGTGATGGTCGATACGGGTTTGAGTTTCGAAGAGGTAGAACAGAAACTGACGCAGGCTCTGGATGAACTCTCTATTATGAAGCCAACCATCTGAAGCCAAACCTTAGTGGAACACAAGTCCGCGCTTTCGACCTCAAAAATAATGAAACGAGAATAGAGCTGGATTATACATGGAGAAACGACCTCCTCCAATAATGCCACGTACCAAAATATATAGGGGTAACGTTGGATCGCACCCTAAACCTTAAACAACCCTGTCTAAATATTAAGGTGAAAGGCAGTGCTCGAAATAATATAATCAGGAAATTGAGAAGTAAATTATGGGGTGCAGATCTTCAAACTCTCAGAACCTCAGCCCCGGCTCTATGTTTTTCTGCAGCTGAGTAAGCCGCGCCAGAACGAAATGCATCCGTACATTCGTGGACGTTACAATTAACGACACAGCGAGGATCGTTATTTGAAAGTGACTCCAACAGAGAAATTATATCCGCTACTCGGCATAGCTCCACCAATACCTAGGGAAGTAGCGACAGACCTAGAGACAGACTAACGACATCTTATTTATGGACAAAAATCTGTGACGCGACGGCTCAAATCTAGAAGAAGCTTCATGAAAGGAATACGACTTTTAGAAGGAATACCAACATCAAACCGAATCACTAAGTGGAGAAGGCAATTAAATAACCAAGATACACTCCATGGAACGACCCCAGAGACCAACCTTATGCGGTATGGAGAACCCTGAATTGTATGAGCGTAGGAGTACAGCGATGAAAAATCAACATGCAGAAATGGGGCCCATTGCCGAAGAGGGCAAGCACCCTGTATGATTGTGCCATACCATACCAGTCGCAAATTAGTAAGTACTAGCCATCGTTCCTTCTGCATTTACGCGAACTCAAGATTCCGAATCGTGACAAACGTTAAATAAATTTCTATAATTTATTGCCCATCACTTCTCTAGATAATTGTATAGAGTTTATCGCTTGATAGATATATTGAATCTGTAACAGTACCTTATTCAGGGGGGTCTTAGTAAATTATATTCGACATAAAGGAAGTAATAAATTGTCAAGCACTTCGGAAAAATAGACTATTTCGTTAGAATTCAATACACTGTAAATATTCACTTAGAACTATTACCAGGTTATATAAATCAATAGAACAAAGAACTTGGAAGACAAGACATGGCTTTGTATGATGTTTTTTTTGGCGGGTTTTTTCCTTCTCTGTAAAGTCCAAAGTTCATGATTGGTAACCCGACTTTTCTAGTACATTTAAAATAACGGTAAAAGGTCTGGAAACGCCCCACTTGACGAGACCACTTGTCCCCTACGTATTTTGGGGCTCTGATTACGAAAATGAGGGTTAAAACTAGCAGCAATGGTTCGGACACCCGTAAAATTGCAAAAAATACCCCTACATCTCATATGTTTTTTGGGTCGCTGAAAAATGGAATATATTTTTATTAAAAGATATGAAATATGACAAGTATCAAACTTCTTACAAGATATCACTATTCAGTTGTATTCAAATCTAGTCTTGGTATTTTGCATAGAGAAATTTCTTCATCCTCGTCAACTATTGCTGCAAGTTTTAACCCCCATTTTCGTAATCAGCGCCACAAAAAAAATATAAGATATGGTTAGTTTGCAAAACAACAAGTACAGTGGAAAAACACCCCTATATAGGTGTGTTTTTTGCAATTTTAGGGGTGTTCCAACCATTGCTGCTAGTTTTAACCCTCATTTTCGTAATCAGCGCCCCAAAATACGTAGGTGATAAGTGGTATCGTCAAGTGCGGCGTTTCCCGACCTTTTACCGTTATTTTAAATGTACTATTCCTGTCTTGAGAGATCAGACTTAATGTTATATGGCGCGGATTCTAATTACATAGCTAGTCGCTGATATATCGTATAATTAATTAAATTCAAATAAAATCTTTCAAATTGGCCCAGAGGGCAACACTTACTGGAAGTCAAATTTGTAGTAAAAACGGATACGCCCTTCTTAGTTCGCTTGATTGATTGATCAATTGATTTAATCGATGTTTTGGCTAAGGGTTTAGGCCTCAACACTGCAGCCCTAAGACTTATTGTGCTATGCCAATTGTATCGTTGTTATCAAGTGAAAAGGTTTGTTACCTTTATCAGGCTTAGCAGCATCTTCTCAAGATTTTCTCTGGGGAAGGCCTCCTGTGTATTTTCAGTCCCCAGAAGGTTGTATCTCCAGCGTATAAGTGCTTGACACTCTAGTATAATGTGAGAGGCTGTTTCCTAGTGATTACATAGTCTACAGATGGGTTCGTCTTGGTAGATGCCCATTTTGTGTAGGTATTCCCTAAGGTGGCATTGTGGCAACCCATTTAAGTGTTACCTTGTTTTGGTTTGTAGACAGTTCCAGACCAGTTTCCATCTGATTTTTTTGCATTCTAGAGCTTGTAGGACTGCCTGACTATCGGAGTGAATGAGGATTGTTTTCCCTCTGTAACCCCTTTCAATGTTCTCCCTTAGACATAGCTCTATGGCATGTACCTCCGCTTGGAATACTGATGCATAATTCCCCAGTGACGCATAGTTTTTGCATCTGGGTTTGTCGCCATATATTCCAGCACCTGTTCCACTGTCGGTTTTGGATCCATCAGTATACCACACCAGTGTTCCCTCTCGACAGTTTGATGTGTCTTCACCTTTCCAAGTTAACCGAATGTTGAATGGCTTCGTGAAGTTATTTTTTGGTATCATTTCATCACTTCTCATTTCTAGTTCGCTTAGTAAAATGCTCTCATTTCTGATTTGCTAGATGCCAGTAAGATTAAGGATGGTAGTACCAGGAAGCTTAAGGGGGTCGAACCAATCCGGAAGCCTTTCGCTGTGTGACACTAATTTCGTTTGTAACATTGAAATTTATTACCAAATTTGAGTTAGTTAATTTCCAACTTAGCTCGGGATCGGTTCTTCTTCCAATAAGCAGATATTAATATTCAGAGTAAGTTTCTCAACTTAAATTCGGGTTTCATGGTTACGGGGTTGTTTAATCAAATAATAGTTTCTTACGCGCCTAGCTATTAATGAGAGTCCACTTGATAGGGAACTGGGTAGCTGTTGCTTTTTAACAATTAATTAACGTCATTTTTCAATAACTAGTAAACTAATTATCTCTTAATTGTTTCTTTAGTAATTTGGACCAACTTATGGTCATGTATATAGACGTCTCTAGCCAATAAAATTAATTAGTATTTATCTCCTGTTTCAATCAATGAAAATAATTATAACTCCCGTAATCTAAAATATGTGAAAAATAGTGGCTACGAGTTAAAGATCTTTTATACTAGATATAGAAATTCTCTGTTCTCGCGACGTTGAATTACTTCTTACAGAATCCACGTGTGCCTCGCTCGGCCTACAGTCAATTGGCGGCGTCTTCACCAAATCACTCTAGAATCAATAATATATACTAATATAACAAATAGCGAATAAAATAGAAACTCTCGATTTGTAAAAAATCAATAGATTCTGTGAAGACGCGTTGAGTCCTTAATCCAATTTCCATCCCCACATCTTAAGTTTCAAGAAAAAAAAACACTTTGTTGCTGGGACTATTAAACTTTCTTTAAAAATATCTGGTTATGGAATAATAATATATAACATGATAGAACTGAATAGCAACGTCTATATTGAACGTCTACATTGAATTTTACTCGGTTGCATTCAATGGGAAATGATAACCGCAAATACATGTTTCTACGTAATAAAGAGCACCGAATACAATATGAGAAAATGCAAGTTCGAAGAGAATATTCTATTTTATTGTATAACATTGGATTACGGTATATAAATGACACAACAACTGTCAGCGCATATTGTTTATGGATAATAATTGAAAATAGATTTATAGAAAATCTGTTTTGGTTTAGTACGATTTGTTTTTTAAAATGTGAAATTAACCAGTTGAGAATAAAATAAAACGCTACAAATTTTATAACTTCAGACTCTTATTACCTTGCCTTGAATTATTTTCTGGCCATTATCCTCTTCTAATCATAGTTAGCATTTAGATAATAGAAAAACAAATACACCTAAGCGTAAGCAACAAATACACTAATTGGAATGAATTTTGACTTCACCTGGGCAGTTTGCTGGATCTTTATGTTCCTCTAAAAAACCGATGCCGACGTTGATAACTTTTAAAAGATTAAATCGAAAAGCAACATGGGACTTGTAGAAATTTCTATTAAAATTTCCATATAGAAGTCGCCCTTAGCGACAGCCAGTTCAATAATAATTCAATTAGGTGGAGAGATAATTTTTAACAATATATCTTGCTAACTTAAAGATAGATTACTCAAAATTATTTTTCTGTGTGTGTTTACTGTTTTCCTCATAGCGTTGTCTGAATAAAGAATGGTCACTCAACCTCATGAGTAAAACAGAGAAATAAAAGATGAGACGGATATATATTGGTACGTGGCGACACACCAGATTTATGGCGGCAATACTTGCAACTTCTCAGGTAGATTATTTTTTCTTTCTAGTAAACACTAGATGGCTCTCTAGCAAGTAATTAGTAAAACAAAAAAATACCGCAAGATGTCTTACTCTGAAAAGGTGTATTGGTAGAGGCATTGTATAAAGAAATCTATATACAATGGTTGAGGTATTTTTCATGTTAGAACATTGTTTGAAAAAAGTTTCATTTTTTAAACTTAATTTTTTTTTGTAAGAGGAAAAATCTGTATATAGTTGGAATTGAATATGTACACAAAAACGAAATAACAAAAAAATCTAGTGAACTGAATGCGCTTCAGATATTATATTCTTCCAAAAATAAGTTTATAATTAAATATAAACTTTACGAATAATTTTTCAATTCTTAAAATATTTTTGAAATATACCGTTTGCAAAATAACAGAAAACGCTTTATTGGTGGTGGTAAATTTTAGACTTCCTAAACCCTAAAGTTTATAATACGGCTCTGTCTGGTCTGTCTGTCCGCGTTTATAACTCAAAACCGAAAAGAGAAAAAGACAAACGGTCAAGATAATAAACTCAGCATACCTTGTATAGCTCCCAAATAGATTTTCAGATTCCAATGTTTTTTTCCTCTTTTCCATTATTTATTTCCCTATTTTACATTATTTATTTCCCTATTTTACATTATTTGTTTCCCTATTTTTCCCCCATTTATTTATTATTTGTTTCCCTATTTATCATTTTTTTTTCCTATTTTCCAATATTTTTTCCCTATTTTTTTAATATTTTTTTTATTGTTTTTTTCCCCAGTTTTTTCATTATTTTTTTTTACCATTTTTCATTATTTTTTCCATATTTTTCAGAATTTGTTTCCCTATTTTTTTACCTATTTTTCATTATTGTTTTGACTATTTTTCATAATTTTTTTCCCCATTTTCCAATATTTTTTCCTATTTTCCAATATTTTTTTCCCTACTTTTATAATTTTTTCCCTATTTTCCAATATTTTTTCCCTAATTTTCATTTTTTCCTATTCTTCATTATTTTTTCTCTATTTTTTCATTATTTTTTTCACTATTTTTCATTATTTTATTCTCTATTTGTCATTATTCCTTTTCCTATTTTGAATTTTTTTTTTCCCATTTTCCAATGTTATTTCCCTATTTTACATTATTTATTTCCCTATTTTATATTATTTGTTTCCCTATTTTTCATTATTTTTTTTTCCTATTTTTAAATATTTTTTCCCTATTTTTTAATATTTTTTTTATTGCTTTTTTTCCCAATTTTTTCATAATTTTTTTTACCATTTTTCATTATTTTTTTCCATATTTTTCAGTATTTGTTTCCCTATTTTTTTACCTATTTTTCATTATTGTTTTGACTATTTTTCATAATTTTTTTTCCCCATTTTCCAATATTTTTTTCCTATTTTCCAAATTTTTTTTTCCATTTTTCATTTTATTTTTTCATATTTTTTTTAACAATTTTTTATTTTTTCTCCATTTTTTTATTATTCTTTTTTTCCCATTTTCCAATATTTTTTTCCCCATTTTTCATAATTTTTTTCATTAAATAGGATTTTTTCAAGTACAGCAAAAAAGTACTCCTGACATTTTTCGGTATTCCCGTCGTTTTCGAGATTTTAGGAATTCAATTTCGAAAAATTTCTTTTTTTTTATTTTATTTTTTTTCCAACTTTCTCAACAAATTTTGGAAAAATACTTCAAATAATACTTGTTGAGCCATTTCAGTCCTACATTTACGTATTTTTATTTTTTGAATATCTTTTAGGGTTTCAGAGATATCGATTTTTTAAAATGATGACATTTTCGGGAAAACAACCCGGGAAAACCTACGAGAAATTTTCCGATTATTTCGATTTTCAATAGGCGTCGTAGCAGTACTTCAAGGATTTTTTTTTCCAAATTTTGTTTAAAAATTACCCTCGAAATTACCTACCTAACACATTTTGTTTGTTTGGGTGAATATAATTTCAGTAAAAATTGAGGCCGATAATTTATTAAATAATCTAAAATATATATATATGCAGACTCTAAAAAACTAAAAATCATGTTTGTTTACAAAATCTGTAGATACCAAGTTTTTTGTTTATTTATTTATTCTAAAAATAGATCATTTAAAAACAAAAACCAGATAGCAAGGTTGTCAACTCTCATTTGTCAAATTCAATGTTTTTTTAACAAAATCTTTAAAATCCTCACAAAACAGTTTTAAATTTCATTTTATTAGATCCTGAATAGATGCAAATGTAAAATGAAAATTTTTCATATATATTACCTACAAAGTCTCATTTATTTAACGTCTTCTCGTTTGTAAAAATTGCACAATTTCACAGATAATCCATATAAAATGGGAATTTTTTTATATTTTGGCAACCTTGTTAGTCATCAGAAAACCAACCCAATGCTAAAAATTGTCTCGAAAACTTGTGTTTGCCATCTATACGTTTGGTCCAACACTACAAAAAAGTGTTAAATTTTTAGTCCATAAGGTTACAAGACTATTCTTTATTCAGACAACGCTCATAGCTATTCGGTGCATCTGGCACGAGTCGACGTATTTCGGGTATTCACAGAAACGAACAGTTATTTGCGATTACGCTCGTTTCACTAAACAGCAGTGCTGGATAACAAAATTATGACGTCATATGACATTTTAGATCTGGCAACTCTGATCTCTTTTGTCAACTATCATTGAGAGGTATCACGATGTTGCCAAATCTCATTTAAATATTGCTATATCTTACTAATGTCTGTAATATATGAATATCTACACGATAAATTTATAATTTATACAATTATCTACATATTTTGTGAAACTTTTTGTTCGAAGAGTCTATTTTTATTTTATCGTAACAATTTATTACAATAATATTTGTTGCTTCGGCAGCTGGTCCTTCGAACTTTGCTCCTATATCTAAAAACAGTATAGAGAAAAAAAATATATAATTACAAACTATATTAACATACGAACCAGTCCTTAACTTAAAAAAACGTTTACTTTTTCTTCCTTCAGGACTCAACTAGAATTAACGCCACAAAACTACCATCTATAATAAAAAGACAATTACGCCAAAATTCATCCAAAAAGAAACTCACCGAAACGATCCCACCGAAAAAAAAAATATTTTCAGAGAATGATATAGTCGACTAATATTTATAACTACAATACAATATTTTATGGAACTACAATGGATTAGTAATTATAGTGAATATTTGAGCCAACTTTTTTCCTACTTTTCCCGTTTTTCATTATTTTTTCCTGTTTTTCCCTATTTGTCCGTATTTGTTCCTATTTTTATCTATTTTTGCCTATCTTTATTATTTTTCACTATTTTCCCCTATTTTTCTCTATTCTCTATTTCCCGTATGTTTCCTTATTTTTCCAATTTTTCTGTATGTATCTCTAAGTTCTCTATTTTATTTTCTATTTTTTCCCCATTTTGCCCTATTTTGTCCTATTTTTCTCAATTTTTCGTAATTTCCCTGTTGTTCATTTTTTTTTCCTGTGTTTCAGTATTCTTTTCCGCTATTTCTTTCTATTTTTTCTCTATTATTTCTCTATTTTTTCCTATTTGTTATTATTTGTCCCTATTTGTACTTATTTTTTACTATTTTCCATATTTTGTCCCTATTTTCTTATATTTTCCCCTACTTTTTTCTTGTTTTTAACTATTTTTTCTAGTTTTTCATAATTTTTCCCTATTTTTACACTTCTTCATATTTTTCCTGTTTTTCATTATTTTGTCATGTTTTTTCCATTTATCCGTATTATTTTCTATTTTTTTCGAATTTTCCTTATTTTTCTTTATTTACTTTATTTTTTTGTATTTCTTCCTACTTTATTACTAATTTTTCCTATTTTCCTAGTTTCTTCCTATTTTTACTATTTTTACCGAATTTCCCCATTTTTCCCTGAGTTGCCGTATTTTTTGCTAATTTTTTCTATTTTTCTCAAATTTTTACAATTTTCGCCATTTTTTGCCTATTTTCTCCATTTTTTTCTATTTTTCCATGTTTCTCCTTATTTTCACTACTTTTTCCCATTTTTTATTATTTTTCATAATTTTTTAATATTATTAAAATATTTCATTATTTTTTAAATTTTTCACTATTTTTTCTAATTTTACCCTATTGTTTTCAAATTTTCCTTTTTAAACCTATATTTTTGTATCTCACTTAATGTTTCTCCATTTTTCTACGTTTTTTCCCCATTTTTTTCGTTTTTTTCTATTTTTCCCTATTATTTTTATATTTCCTATTTTTTACCATTTCTTTCATTTTTATCTTGGTTTTTATGTTTTTTCCTTTTTTTTTCATTGTTTTTCATGTTTTTCATATTCTTCATTTTTCTCCATTTTCCTATATTTTTTCCTGTTTTTTTCTATTTTTCACAATCACTATTTTTTCCCTATTTTTCCAATTTTCTTCTATTTTTTACAGTGTGTCCCAAAAATAAAATTATTGTAAGATGTATACGGTATGTCTCAAACCGGTTTTTTTAGGAATACATTTCCTAAATAGTTGGTATATAATATTTGTCTTTAAAACATTTTTAGTTTTCAGAAAATCTCTTAGTTTATACCAGTAAATGTCAAAAAAAAAACTTCTTGTAAGATATATACAGTATGTCCCAAAAATGAAAATTCTTCAAAGTTGTATACAGTATGTCACAAAAATGAAAATTCTTATAACAGCATGTCAAAAAAATACAAGTTCTTGTAAAATGTATATAGTATGTCCCAAAAACGAAAATTCTTATAACAGCATGTCCCAAAAACAGAAATTTTTGTAAGATGTATACAATATGTCCCAAAAATAAAAATTCTTGTAAGATATATACAGTATGTCCCAAAAATTAAAATTCTTATAACAGCATGTCCCAAAAATAAAAATTCTTGTATGATGTATACAGCATGTCCCAAAAATGAAAATTCTTATATACAGAATGTCCCAAAAATAAAAATTCTTGTAAGATATATACAGTATGTCCCAAAAATGAAAATTCTTATATACAGAATGTCCTAAAAATAAAAAGTCTTGTAAAATCTATACAGTGTGTCTGCAGTTGAGTTTTTTAGGAATACATATTCTAAATAGTAGGTATATATTATTTGTCGTTAAAAGATTTTTCCTTTTCAAAAATCTTTTGATATTTTTACCTACAGTATGTCCCAAAAAAAATTATTGTCAAATATATACAGTTTGTCTCAAAAAAGAAAATTCTTGCAAGTTGTATACAGTATGCCGCAAAAAATTAAAAATTGTTCGAATTTTATTCGTCATTTATATTCTTCTCTCTTTTCTTAAGAAAATATCGTTTATTCCTTAGCCCCATACTTTCCGATAAAAAGAAAATTTTTAAAAAATCCACAAATAACACCGCGAAACTAATGGCACTAAAAATAATCTCAGCAGTACTGGGCTTGAAAATTTCCGTATTTTAAAAGTCGACACAAAACACCGGGGTTGAAGCGCTGTTAAATAAAATGTTTACGTGAATCGCCTCGGTCGCTTAAAAATTTGTGGTGGGGGTCTCACAGGAGAAATTTCCCCTTTATCTGAGATACGGTGCACGAAGCAATTGCTCTTAATGCAAAATGTTGTAGTATAAAGTTTTAGAGCATTAAATTCCCTACAACTCTTGTCTCAATTTTTTTTTAGAATTTCCAATAGTTGCGCCACTAGATGGCGCGTAAAAAATGTGCATGTATGTTTTCTCTAGTTTTTCTTGATTTTGAGGACAAATAATACACTTTAGTGGAAAATGTTGTAGTACAAAGTTTTAGAGCATAAAATTCCCTACAACACTTGTCTCAAATTTTTTTTAGAATTTACAATAGTTGCGCCACTAGAAGGCGCGTAAAAATGTGCATGTATGTTTTCTCTAGTTTTTCTTGATTTTATGTAATATAACTGATACCTTTTTTATTATAAGTAAATTTGAAGGTCCAGGTCGTCTTTTAATTGTCCATTTTAATTAATAAATTTTGAACCAAGATCAGAACAACATTCGAATACCACTAAAACTTATTAGAAACTCTCCAAAAGGCACTTACACCGAATTATACCGTTTCTAATTAGACGAAGTTGCTTATCTAGAAAGCAAGTGTGGTCATTTGTGAGAGCTTATCTTGTTATTTCTCTATATAGCGAACGACCTCAAAATGAGAACCTTAGGTCTGATTTAAAGGAGACCACCGACTAACGAACTTGTAGTTTTTGTATAGAATGAGCCGTGCGTTTCCTTGAATTTATGATCTAATGTTTTTGGTTTAAAGGGTTCGAATTAATTACTGAATAGGAGTTAGGAAACTCCGTTTGGTCAATAATTAAAGTGTCTATATGCAATGTAAATTAATTTAAACATTTTTCATCTTCCAAATTAAAAAAAATATAACTAGTATTACTTATCTCAATTTTTTTCTAGACATTATCAGAATATCATTCAATTAATCAAAGACACCACATCGCACATATGTTCCCGAAGGTCTCTGTCAGGATTATCCTTACTTTAACGTGAATTATTGCACGACGTTCTGACCAGTAATCCTCTTGGGGAAGAATTCGGACAAGGGTCAAATTAAGACAACCTTCGTTAATACTTCGGTGGTTAATCATCTGGAATAATTTGATAAGAACTAGTTTAAGTGTTTTTTTTGAGCAGGAAAAGAATATATTTGATCAATTAAATTTTAATTTTAAATCATAATAGTACAGTAAAATATAAATTTTTTTGTATACATGATTTTTTTTTATTGATTTTTTTAATACTTAAAAAATCATATATTAGTTCAAATTAATTACATATAAATATTAATGAAAAGTTTATAAAAATATTTTTTTATTTCTAATAATACCACGAATAATTTTAACTGTCTCAATATATATTTTTTTCAGCGTAAGTTGTTTGAATTAAAAAAAAATATTTTTATTCTGGATTTTGCTAAAAAAATAAATCTGTATTCCCACAAAACTTATTTCATTTTTTCAAAAAAAAATCACTTTTTATTATCAAAAAATTGTTTAGATTTTCCCTAATAGAAAGATCCAAAAAATCATAAAAATTGTTTGGATTTTGCTAAGAAAAAAATCAATCTATCTTACAAAATTGATTTAATTTTTCTCAAGAAAATCACTTTTTAATATAAAAAAATTGTTTAGTTTTCCCTAATAGCAAGATTCAAAAAATCTCTCAAAAATTGATTGGATAAAAAAAACAATTTTTATTCTCAAAAATTGTTCGAATTTTGCTAAAAAAAATCAATCGATATTCTCACAAAACTGATTTAATTTTTTGGATTTTTAACAAAAATAACCTACCTATATTCTCACAAACCTGATTTAATTTTTCTAGAAAAAGTCACTTTTTATTATCAAAAAATTGTTTAGTTTTTCCCTAATGGAAAAATTCAAAAAATCTCTCAAAAATTGGATTCAAAAAATGTCTCAAAAATTGGTTGGATAAAAAAACAATTTTTATTCTCAAAAGTTGTTTGGATTTTGCAAAAAAAAATCAATCTATATTCTCACAAAACTATTTTAATTTATCTCAAGAAAAATCACTTTTTATTATCAAAAAATTGTTTAGTTTTTCCCAAATAAAAAAATTCAAAAAATATCTCAATTTTTTTGATAAAAAAAAACAATTTTTATTCTCAAAAATTGTTTGGATTTTGCTAAAAAAAATCAATCTTTGTTCTCACAAAACTGATTTAATTTTTCTCGAGAAAGTAACTTTTTATTATCAAAAAATTGTTTAGTTTTTTCCTAATATAATGATTCAAAAAATCTCTCAAAAATTGTTCGGATTAAAAAAAATACAATTTTTATTGTTAATGAAAACAAAAACAATCTATATTCTCACAAAACTAATTTAATTTTTCTCAAGAAAATCATTTTTTATTATCAAAAAATTGTTTAGATTATCAAAAAATTGTTTAGATTATCAAAAAATTGTTTAGATTTTTCCTAAAAATCACTAAAAGTTCGTTATTTTCTCAAACAAAAAAAGTATTTTTGTAAAAAGAAAATTAATTTTTCTCGTGAAAAACTGGTTCAATTTTTCTTAAAAAAAACAATGATCACTCTCAAAAAATTGTTTAGATTTTCTTCGAAAGAAAAATCAATCTTTCTCATTAAAAAATATTTGGATATTTATTAAACAAAAAATTATCTTCAAAAAATTGTGTTGGTTTTTTATAAAACAAAAATTTTTTTTTTAAATTTTTGTATTTATCGCAAAAAGACAATTAATTTGTCTCATTAAAAAATTGATTGGCCTTTTCTTAAAAAAATATTATCGTCAAAAAATTTTTTAGATTTTTCTCAATTAAAAAATTAGGTACTTTATATTCTCATAAAATTTTTTCCATTTTTTGATGTGGAAAATAACTATTTATTTTGAAAAAGTAGTTAAAAATAATCTCAAACATTGCTTGAATTAAAAAAAATACAAATAATTTCCATTCTCACCAAATTGTTTTGATTTACTTCATAAAAAATCTATTTTGTATATTTCGTCAATATTATGTGAGTTTTTCTCAAAAAAAATCACTGTATTTGCACAAAATTATTAGAATTTTCTTCAAGAAAACCACTCTCAAAAATATTTTTATTTTTTGTAACAGTAAAAACTAAAAAAATCTGTCAAAAATTATTTAGATTTTCCAAAAAAAAATCAATTTCTATTCTTACACAATTTTGTGGATTTTCCCCAAAAACAAAATCATTTAAAAAAAATAATTGAATTTTTCCTAAAACTAAAAAATAATTCATTTTTTAAAATTTAATTTCAGTTCAAACATTGTTTAAATTTTTCTCGAAAAAACAGTCTGTTTCCTTACAAAATTATTGTAATATTCCCCAAAAAATCACTTTCTATTCTAAAAAAAAATGTTTAAATTGTTCCTAACACTAAAATCAAAAAAATTCTTAAAAATGGTTTAGACGTTTCCCAAAAAAATCAATTTCTATTGTGTGGATTTTCCCCAAAATTAAAACCAATTGAGAAAAAAAGCATGAAATTTCCATCAAAACAATCACTTTTTATTCTGAAAAAATGGTAAATTTTTCTAAGAGTGAAATCCAAAAAATTGTTTAGATTTTTCAGAAAAAAAATCAATTTCTTTATCACAAAACTGTGCGGATTTTCCCCTAAAAGAAAATCAATTTAAAAAAGAAATTTTTGTATTTTTCTTACAACAAAAATTAATCATTTTTTTTAAATCGATTTCCGTTAAAAAATCTGAATTTTTCTCAACAGAAAAATCAATCTGTATTCACATAAAATTATTGGAATTTTCCCTAAAAATCACTTTTAATTTTACAAATTATTCTTTAAATTATTCCCAGCCGTCAAGAACTAAAAATCTCTTATAAATTCTTTAGATTTTTCCTATAAAAATCATTTTCTATTGTCACGAAATGGTGAGGATTATTTGCCACAAAAAAAAAATCACTCTCAAAAACGGTCTAAATTTTTCTAAGAGTAAAATCCAAATAATTGTTTAGATTTTTCCAAAAAAAAACATCAATTTCAATTCTCACAAAATTATGTGGATTTTCCCTAAATGAAAATTAATTTAAAAAGTAATTTTTGTATTTATCTTCAAACGAAATTTAAATGAATTTTTTAAGTAGCGATTTCCTTTAAAAAATTATTTGAATTCTTCTCAAAACAGAAGTCAATATGTATTCTCACAAACTTAATCGGATTTTCACCTAAAAATTACTGTCATGAAATTGTGTGGATTTTGCCCAAAAAGAAAATCAATTATAAAAAAAATTAATGGAATTTCCACTAAAAAAATCATTTTTTCTATTCTCAAAAAATGCTCTACATTTTTCTGAGATAAAATCCATATAATCTCTGAAAAATTGTTTGGGTTTTTCAAAAAAAAATCAATTGCTATTCTCACAAAATTTTGTGGATTTTCTACAAGAATAAAATCAATTTAATAAAGAAATGTTTGCATTTTTCTTAAACCGAAAATTAATTGATTTTTTTTTTAAATTTCGATTTTTCTTAAAAAAATCACCAAATTTTTCTCAAAAGAAAAATCAATTTGTAGTCTAACAAAATTAATCAGATTTTCCCCAGAAAATCACTTTCTATTCTCAAATTTTTTTTAAACTTTTCCCTAACAGTCAAAATCCAAAAAATCTCCCAAAAATTGTTTAGCCGTTTCCCAAAAAAACCAATTAAGAAAAAAATTAATAAAATGTCCCCCCAAAAAATCACTTTTTATTCTCAAAAAATGGTCTAAATTCCAAAAAAATTGTTTAGGTTTTTCAAAAAAAAAAAAAAAAATCAATTTTATTTTCACAAAAGTGTGTGTATTTTTCCCAAACAGAAAATTAGTTAAAAAAATGTTTGTATTTTTCATAAAACAAAAATTAATCGGATTTTTTTAAATAACGATTTCCCTTTAAAAATTGTTTGAATTTTTGTCAAAAGACAAATCACAAAATTAATGGTATTTTTCCCAAACCTCACTTTTTATTCTCAAAAAAATTTTGAAATTTTTCATAACAGCCAAAAATTAAAAATCTTTCAAAAATAGTTTAGATTTTCCCAAAACGAAAAATCAATTAATAAAAAAATTAATGGAACTTCCTCCAAAAAATCACTTTCTATTTTCAAAAAATTGGTCTAAATTTTTCTGACACAAAATCTCAATAATTTTTTTTGATTTTTCCAAAAAAAAATTAATTTCCATTCTAACAAAATGTTATGGAATTTTCACAAAAAGAAAATCAATGTAAAAAGAAATGGTTGTACTTTTCTTAAAACGAAAATTAATTGAAAACTTTTGAAATATTAATTTGCCTTAAAAAACTGTTTAAATTTTTTTAAAAAAAATTATTCTGCATTCTCACAAAATTATTAAGATTTTATCCAAAAAAACACGTTCTATTCTCAAAATCGATTTATATTTTTTTTTAATGAAAAATCAGTTTTTTTATAAAAAGACATATTTCTCAAAAAGAAAATTATTATTTTTTCAATAAAAATTGATTGGATTTTTCATAAAAAAATATTGATTTTTCTACAAAAAAATTTTTCTCAACTATAAAGTTACTTACAAAAAATTTTCTTCATAAGAAAAATCAATCTTTCTCATAAAAAAATTGTTAGCATAATTCCTAAAAGAAAAATCTCCATCAAAAAACTATTTGGGGTTTTCTCAATCACTCCCTTTTATCAAAAATTGTTTAGATTTTTCCTAATAGGAAAACTCAAAAAAATATTTCTTTTTCTTTTATTTTTGTTTAATAATCAAATCATATTTGAAATACACACCGGAATATATAACTTATAATTAATATGACTTTTCATACAAATACATCTAACAAGCAAGATAATATTTAATTATTGGAATTATTCGTATTGTCATTAATAATATAACACCTGTGTATAATTTTCAGCTAGTTTTCAATGACATTTCATATATCCAATTAAAACTTTACGCGACAGTCGCTGAAACTATTGCAACTTTTACATTATAGTTTTATTTTGATACATCCTTTATATTAATGTTGCATTTAATTGACAATTATAACGAACTACACGTTAGAGATATGTAATTTAATTTAAGTAACCATGAACACAAAAATAATTTAATTAATTTTTATTTTAAATACCGTCCTGTACTTTTTACTTCAATTTTTAAATTCCTTTATCCAAAAAATTTAAGTTAATAAAATAATTAACAATTAATTGTACATTAGTAATTTTTTTAAGTACGGTTCTGTTTCATTTTTAATGTAAATATTTATATATTTTTTGTAAATAAAATAAAATACATTCAAAAGTTACAATATTCAAAGTAAAAATAAACGTAAACCTTAAGTACAGTTTATTGTCAAAATCTAATAAAAAAAATTTTCTATATACAATGTGTCTCAAAAAGCACTATATGGGAAACTTTTTTTATTATTAATTTTTGAAAAAAAAATATTTTTGATAAAAGTTGGTAATTTTCTCACCTAATTAATTTGTTACTTTCCTATCTTTTCTCTTTGAATTTTTTTTTCTTTTTTTTCTCAAAAATTTCCCGTCTTTTCTGTCTAAATTTGTCACTTTTTGTCTAAAAATTTTTAACTAAAATTTGCCTTATTTTATCACCTAATTTGTTCTTGCATTTTTATCTCCCACTTTTCCCTCTTAATTTTATCATTTTTTTGTACTTTTTTCTCCCAATTTTCTGTCTTAATTTTGTCACTTTTTAAGTACTTTTTCCCCTCTTTTCATTTCAAATTATCTATTTTTTCTCTCTTAATTTGTCACTTTTTGTATAAAATTTTTGTCTCCAAAATTTCCCCTTTTTTCTGTCTAAGTTTGTAATTTTTTTCTCAAAATATTTCCCGTCTTTTCTCTCTTAATTTGTCACATTTTGTCTAAAAATTTTTAAAAACAATTTGCCTCCTTTTATCACCTAATTTGTTACTTTTTGTACTTTTTTCTCCCACTTTTCCTTCTTAATTTTGTCAGTTTTGTACTTTTTTGTCTCACTTTTCTTTCTTAATATTCTCACTTTTTAAGTAGTTTTCCCCTCTTTCCGCTTCAAATTGTCCCCTTTTTCTCTCTTAATTTGTCACTTTTTTTATCAAATTATTGTCTCTAAAATTTCCCCTCTTTTCTCTCTAAAGTTTGAAATTTTTTTGTACCTTTTTTATCAAAAATTTCCCCTCTTTTCTCTTTTAATTTGTCCCTTTTTGTCCTAAAATTTTTAAAAAAAATTTGCCTTCTTTTATCTCCTAATTTGTTACTTTTAGTACTTTTTCTCCCACTTTTCTTTCTTAATTTTGTCACTTTTTATGTGCTTTTTCCCCTCTTTCCGCTTCAAATTGTCCCCTTTTTCTCTTTTAATTTGTCACTTTTTTTATCAAATTTTAGTTTCCAAAATTTCCCCTCTTTTGTCTCTTAATTTGTCACTTTTTGTCTTAAATTTTTCTCAAAAATATGTCCTCTTTTCTCAAGTAATTTGTTATTTTTGTACTTTTTTCTCTCACTTTTCCTTCTTAATTTTGTCATTTTTTTGTACTTTTTTCTCCCACTTTTCTTTTGTAATTTTGTCACTTTTTAAGTACATCTTCCCCTCTTTTCTCTTCAAATTATCCCCTTTTTTCTATCTTAATTTGATACTTTTCGTATCAAATTGTTGTCTCCAAAATTTCCCCTCTTTTCTCTCTACAGTTTGTAATTCTTTTGTACTTTTTTTTCTCAAAAAAATCCCGTCTGTTCTCTCTTAATTTGTCACTTTTTGTCTAAAAAGTTTTAACAAGAATTTGCCTTCTTTTATTACCTAATTTGTTACTTTTTGTACTTTGTCTCCCACTTTTCGTTCTTAATTTTGTCATTTCTTTGTACTTTTTTATACCACTCTTCTCTTAATTTTGTCACTTTTTAAGTACTTTGTCCCCTCTTTTCACTTCAAATTGTCCTCTTTTTTCTCTCTTAATTTGTCACTTTTTGTATAAAATTTTTGTCTTCAAAATTTCCCCTCTTTTCTCTCTAAATATTATTATTTTTTGGTACTTTTTTTTATTACAAATTTCCTGTCTTTTCTCTCTTAATTAAGAAAGAAAAGGAACAAAAAATTCTTCGTTTTCTTTCTCAATTTTGTCATTTTTTTGTACTTTTTCTCCCACTTTTGTCTTTTTTTAAGTACTCTTATTCCTCTTTTCACTCCAAAATGACCCCTTTTTTCTCTCCTAATTTATTACTTTTGGTAGTTTTTTCTCCTACTTTTGTTTCTTAATTTTGTCACTTTTATATACTCATCTCCCACTTTTCTTTCTTAATTTGTCATTTTTTGTATCAAATTCTTGTCTCCAAAATTTAGCCCATTTTCTCTCTAAATTGTGTCATTTTTTTGTATGTTTTTTCTTTCAAAAATTTGCTGTCTTTTCTCTCTTAATTTGTCACTTTTTCAATAAAATTTTTGTCTCCAAAATTTCCCCTTTTCTCTCTAAATTTTGTCATTTTTTTGTACTTTTTTTTTCAAAAATTTCCCATCTTTTTTCTCTTAATTTTTCACTTTTTGTATAAAAAATTTTCTCTCCTATATTATTACTTTTTGTACTTTCTCCCACTTTTCGTTCTTTATTTTGTCACTTTTTTGTACTATTTTCTTCAACGTTTCTTTCTCACTTTTTAAGTCATTTTTTCCCTCTTTTCACTCCAAAAATTTCCCTCTTTCATCTCTTAATTTGGCACTTTTTGTCTAAATTTTTTTCTCAAAGATATGACTTCTTTTATCACCTAATTTATTACAATTTTTACTTTTTTATCCAACTTTTCCTTCTTAATTTTTTCATTTTTTTGTACTTCTTTCTCCCACTTTTCCTTCTGAATTTTATCACTATTTTGTACTTTTTTCTCCCATGTTTCTTTCTCAATCTTGTCACTTTTGAAGTGCTTTTTTCTCTCTTTTCACTCCAAATTGTCCCATTTTCTCTCTTAATTTGTCACTTTTTGTCTATAAAATTTTCTCAAAAATATGCCCTCTTTTCCCACTTAATTATTACTTTTTGTATTTTTTTCTCCCACTTTTCTTTCCTAATTTTGTCACATTTTTGTACTTTTTCTCCCACTTTTCTTTCTTAATTTTTAAATACTTTTTCCCCTCTTTTCACTCAAAAATTCTGTCTCAATTTGTCTAAAAATTTTTTTCTTAAAAATATGCCCTCTTTTCTCACTTAATTAATTACTTTTGGTACTTTTTCTCCTACCTTTCTTTTTTAATTTTGTTACTTTTTAAATATTTCCCCTCTTTTCAATTCAAAATGTCCCCTCTTTTCTGTCTTAATTTGTTGCTTTTTGTCAAAAAAATTTTTATGATAAATATGCCCTCTTTTTTCACCTAATTTATTACTTTTTGTACTTTTTTCTCCAAATTTTCTCTTAATTTTGTCACTTATTTATACTTTTTTCTCCTACTTTTCTTTCTTAATTTTGTCATTTTTTAAGTACTTTTTTCGCGAATGTTGCAAATCGATCGAATACATTAAAAAAAATTACCGTGTACGAGGGAAATCAGAAAATTTATTGTAATGATATACTATTACCAAAATCTCATTGTGGGTGGGTTCTAGAGAGAAAAATAATAATAAAACAAAAAAATTATCAGCAAAAAAATATAAATTTATGTTTATCCTTCTTGTTTTTCTATTATTTCTAAACTATGATTTCTTTTTCTTCTTCCAAATATCTTCTTGTATCTTAATTTATACAGTGCGACTCAAAAAGTCTGCACAATATGGGAAAAATTTTTATTATTCATTTGACAGAAAATTTTATTCTTAATAAAAGTTGGTGCATTTCAAATTTTTAAATGGTATACAGGGGCGGGCAAAAAATAGGAATTTTGGCTAAGAGTAAAGTACCCTTATTTTTGACAATATCGAAAAAAAATATTTAGGAAAGTTCTTTAGAATTAAAAATTACACTCAGATTTAAAATCACAGCCTCCTACGCAAAAAATCCATTTTTTTATGTTTTTAACTAAACCTAGCTCAAAATAATATCATCTCGAATGCACTTTAGGAGCTTTCCTTCAATCACTATAATACATGTTGGTTAAAAAAATTTAGTTTTCTTCATTATTTTCACACCATTCTCGGCCTTTTTTTTAATTTTTATGATTTTTTGTTTTTTCTTGGTGCGAAGTTGAAATTTCTCCCTGTAGAGATGTACATAAAAACTACCATTATGATTTAATTGAAGAAAATGTGTAAAAAAATGATACCCAAACGTTTTTAGTACCAAAATGTAAATAACATTCACTTGTTTACGTCAAAAAAATATTTTTAAATTTAACGGTGTAAAACAAAACCTAGCTAAAATTAACCAAACAAAATGAAGCATTGAAAATAAAAATAAAAAAAGAAAATAAAAATTACAAAATATTGATTATTAATCTTAAGGTGTGAAATCAAACCTAAACAAGATTAAGCTTTTTAAAATTGAAATAAAAACAAAGATTATAATAATTACAAAAATAAGGGTACTTTACTCTTGGTCAAAATTCCTATTTTTACCCGCCCCTGTATACCATTTAGAAATTTGAAAGTATGATGTTTGAAATAGCAGTTTTACGCAATGCACCAACTTTTGTCAAGAATAAAATTTTCTGTCAAATGAAAAATAAAAATGTTTCCCATATGGTGCAGACTTTTTGAGTCGCACTGTATATATGCTTTTTCAGAATTTAATATTGTTATAATTTAATTTTCCTCCTTTTTGTTCTACTATTGATTGATTACCATTCTGAATTATACTTGTCTTCACTAACTTGAATTTATCATTTAATAAACATTTCATAACAAAGTTTTTCTGACAATTTTTAAAATTATCAAAAATTGACTTTTATTATTTTTCTTATTTTTTTTTCAAAAAAATTGTTTCGTATTTGATTACCTAAAAAAATTCTTTTAATCACTTTTGTATCTCTTAATATTTACTTATTTTATAACTTAACTTTTTTTTTAAATTTCCAAAATTATATTAGAAGGTTCAAAAAGGCTCATAGAGAGTATTTTATTGTAATATATTTTAGTTTAAATAAATTTTTTTTGGTAAACGTTACAGCATAAATAGTAATAGTAAAAAATGTTATTTTATGAAAAATTTATCTAGATAAGATAAAAAATTTTATTTCTCTGGTCGAAGTTTTTGTTAGATATTTGAGCTCCTTCGAGTGTATATAGTTCGTCCCGAATTGCCAATATACTGAGAGAGCTGTAAACAGTCGTATATTGCAAGAGACTAATTTCCGTTTTATTTCATTCTCGGATTCCCGGATTTTTCATAATTTTTTAGACATAAAACCAGAAACTTTAACAACGCCAACTGTACATCTAAAGAATTTATACCATTAACAAGTTTTATAGAATAATGTAATTTTATTTATACAGATGAATAATAAACTTGTGTTTGTAACCATTATTGATTAAAAATTAAAAAAAATACAGACAAATAAAAAAAATGGAGACAAATCAGAATAAAAAACAATAAATAAAGAAAACATCCAAATGAAGCAAATAATAAGCAACTATTTATTAGAGATATTACTACGATTTTTATTTATGGATTTATTTAACTATCACCCTGTATACATTTTATTTGAAAAAGTAATTTTTATTTTTCAAATTTTCAAATTATTAATTTTTCGCTTTCATTCATTTTTTTGTACCTCAAGATGTGGCAGAACACGAAAAGATTATTCCAAAGAAAATTTTATTAATTAAAAATTAAAAATTTAGAAATCATAGTCGAGTTTTTTTTTCTATTTTATCCCATTTTTTCCTATTTTTGCCTATATTTCCTTATTTTTTTAATCTTCCCTGATTTTTTTCTCATTCCAGTATTTTTCGCTTTCTTTTGTTTTATGATTTTATTTTTAGTCCTCTGATTTTATTCGATTTATTTCAAATCTTTCGATTTTTATTCAAAAATTGCCTGAATTTTTCTCAAAAGAAAAATCAATCTGTATTCACATAAAATTATTGGGATTTTCCCTAAAAAATCACTTTCTATTTTTAAAAAATTGTTTAAAACTTTTCTAACAGTAAAAACCAAAAAATCTCACAAAAATTGTTTAGACTTTTCCAATAAAAATCAATTTCTATCCTCAAAATTCAGAATAAATTGAAATTTCCCCTAAAAAAATCACTTTCTATGTTCAAAGAATGGTTTAAATTTTTCTAAGAGTAAAATCCAATAAACTGTTTAGATTTTTTCAAAAAAAAAATCATTTTCTATTTTTACAAAATTGTGTGGATTTTTCCCAAAAAGAAAATCAATTTAAAAAACAAATTTTTGTATTTATCTTAAAACGAATTTCCCTTAAAAAATTGTTTGAATTTTTACAAAACAAAAATCAATCTGTATTTTCACAAAATTAATTGGATTTCCACCTAAAAACTATTGTCATGAAATTGTGTGGATTTTTCACAAAAAGAAAATCAATTATTAAAAATTAAAAAAATTAATGGAATTTCCACTAAAAAAATCACACTTTCTATTCTCAAAAAATGGTCTACATTTTTCTGAGAGTAAAATCTAAAATTATCTCTGAAAAATTGTTTAGGTTTTTCAAAAATAAAATCAATTTCTATTCTCACAAAATTTTGTGGATTTTCCACAAAAATAAAAGAAATTAATTGATTTTTTTTTTTAAATTTCGATTTTTCTTAAAAAAATCTTTGAATTATTTTCAAAAGAAAAATAAATTTGTGGTCTAACAAAATTAATGAGATTTTCCCCAGAAAACCACTTTCTATTCGCACAATTTTTTTTTAAATTTTCCCTAACAGTCAAAATCCAAAAAATCTCTCATAATTTGTTTAGCCGTTTCCCAAAAAAAAAATCAATTTCTATTCTTACGAAATTGTGTGGATTTTCCCAAAAAAAAAACCAATTAAGAAAAAAATTAATGGAATTTCCCCTATTTCGATTTATTTTAATTATTTCGATTTTTTTTATTTTTTTTAGACTGTTACAATTGTTTTAGGTTGTTGTTTGCGATTTTTTGCTATTTTCTGCAATTTTTTTGGGACATTTTTGGGATTTTTTTGCGTATTTCTATGCTTTTTACCGTTTCTGTTTGAGATGTTTTTGTAATTATTTGCGATTTATTTAAAATCTTTTTATTTTTTTTTATTCTTCCCAGTTATTAGCGAATTTTTGCATTTTTTTGCGTGATTTTTATTATTTCTTATATTTTTATTGATTTTTTTCGTTTTTGAGATTTTTAGCGGTTTTGCGTTTTCTTTCGTCTTTTCCATTTTTTTTGATTTTCTTGTGTTTTCATATTTTACAATTTTGTTTTCCATTTTTTTTTCCAATATTTTCTTATTTTTTTAACTTATTCCAATGTTTTCTTTTTTTTTCGTTTCTTTCAGTTTTTCTCACTTTTCATTTTTTTCCGTTTTGTTTTGAGTTTTTTCGTTTTTTTTTCTCATTTTTCTCATTTTTTTCTTATTCCTCTAATTTATTAGTTTTTTATATGTTACAATTATTTTAGGTTTTTTGTTTGTTTTTGCGATTGTTTGCGATTTTGCCATTTCTTGCGATTTTTTTTGAGATTTTTTTGCAATTTTTTTTTGTGACTTTGTTTTGTTTTTTGTGCGACTTTTTGCGATATTTTTCGATTTCTTGCGTTTGTTAGCGACTTATTTTTCGTTTTTATCCACTTTTTTGTTCTTTGCGGTTTTTAGCATTTTTTTGCGTTTTTTTATATTTTTCTCTATTTTTCCCAATTTTGTTCTAATTTTCTCAATTTTTTCCATTTTTTCTTTTATTGATTCTGTTTTTTCCTGTTTTTTTTTGCTATTTTTACTGATTCTTGTTTGTATTTTTCCCTATTTTTCCCATTTTTCTATTTTTTCATATATTTCATTATTTTATCAATATCTTACTGTTTTTCCTATTTTTTCTTATTTTTTCGGTTTTTCTTTTACCTTTTTTTATACTTTTTCTGTTTTTTTTTTGTTTTTTTCTTTTTTCGCATTTTTCCTAATTTTGCCTATATTTCTTTATTTTGAAATTTTGCCCGTTTTTTATTAATTTTTCTATTTTTTCTTATTATTTCCTATTTTTACCTATTTTTTCCTGTTTTTATACTATTATTTTACAATTTTTTACTGTTTTTGCAGTTTCTTACTATTTTTTCTATTTCTCCCTATTTTGCCTATTTTCCCTACATTTCCCTTTGTTTTCTATTTTTGACTGGTTTTTCCCATTTTTGTTATTTTTCTCTATTTCTCCTTATTTTTTACGTTTCCCCATTTATCGTTTTTTTTCTATTTTCTGTATTTTAATTATTTTTTCAGATTTTCCTATTTTCTTGTTTTTTCTGTTTTTACTTTTTTCCTGTTTTCCCTATTTTTTTCTAATTTTTTACACATCCAAAAATCATCCAACGCGCCCAGAGAAGTTTTCACTTTAAAAACAAAATTACAATAAAGAAAAGTAAAAACTTATTTCCAAAAAAAATACACATATCATACCGTGTGTCCATTTAGTGCGGCATTCCTCTCTTACAGCGTTGTTTGAAAACTGATGCAAAAATTACTCCGGAAATAAATATGGTACCTGTTAAGCTACATTTTAAAATTATATTCGCTTCTACAGGGTGTTCCAAGAAAAGGTGCCACAAAAAAAAATTTTTTTTAATGGAATGGTGGGGATATTTTTACACTTTTTAAATCAACATTAATAGTTAATTTTGATTTAATATCCCATACACCGTTGCCAAGTTATTACGAAATTTGTCAATTTTTCGAATTTTACACAACTTCTTCTAAACCGCAATACAAAAGACATCTGTTAAGTAATTTAGTTACAAATTTGTACATGATATTTCGAAAGAACCAGAAAGCCCTCGGTAAAAGTATATTTAATTTCAGTGTTACAGGGTATTCAAAATTTAATGCCAAATTTTCCGATTTTCGAAGTAAATTTATTCACTTTTCTTAAATACCTTACCCTGTATATTGTAACATATTTGAAAAGCCCATTAAATTCTCTTTTTAAAAATATCCATACATGATACTCCAACTCTTACAGTTTAAAAAAAAACATTAATTCAAATTGAATATGTCCAAATATTTCTCTTAATCCTAACTTAAACAACCACGTACATCGATGTTTGAAAGTTGAGACACGGATAATTTAAATATAGAAATTAAAGGATATAAAAATTATTATTGATTAGATTAACAAAATGCAGGTCTTTGCATCCAATAAGTTTCTAATAATTTCTCTTGAAGCTGTAATTGGCATGAATTATATTTATATTAAAATTAGAAGTGGGCTCTGGACTAAATGAAAAATTTCATCGTTGACATTTACAGTAACACTTGTCAGTTTTAAATATTGTAAAAGTGCTAAAATTTATTCTTAAAATGGCTAACTATTCACAACAAGAATTGATTGATATGGTGTATGCAATTGTAGAAAGTTTTGGGAATTGCTTTCTAGCCTCTAGATGTTATGCACAAAAATTTCCAGAACGGCGGCACCCAGATGTAAGGAAATTCGAAAAGTTAAAAGTAAGGTTTGAAAGAACTGGGAATGTCGCTTATGAAAAGGAGAACAGGGAGAAAACTGTTCTGAATCAGGATAACCAATTAGATTTGCTTGGCCGTCGAATAGAATCCTAAAATAAATGTTAGAGAAATAAGTGTTCAACTAAGTATAGCCAAAGCATCAATAGGAAAATGTTTAAATCAAAATAAATACCACCCCTACCATTTTCGGCTTCATCAGGAATTAGTGGAAAACGATTATCAGAAACGAGTTAATTTTTGTACATGGGCACAAAACATGTTGGCAGAAAATGAAATTTTTTTTAAGAATGTGTTATTTACCGACGAGGCAACATTCCACAGAAATGGCTTTGTCAATCGTCATAATTTTCATTATTATGACACAAGCAATCCACACTTAATTTACGTCAACAGTTTTCAACATAAATGGAGTTTAAATGTTTGGGGAGGAATTGTACACAATTACGTAGTAGGACCATTTTTCTTTGAAGGACGTTTAACCGGACAATTATTTTTAGAGTTCTTGCAAAACGATTTTCCCCAATTAATTCAGCAAGTTCCCTTATGTGTTAGAAATGACATGTAGTTACAATTAGATGGTGCTTCCGTCCATTTTCAAAGGAACGTCAGAGAATTCTTGGGTCAAACGTTTCCTAATAAATGGATAGGAAGATCGAGGCCAATTGAGTGGCCACCAAGATCACCTTGTCTAACTTGAAATGCATGTCGAATTCTGTCTTTCATATTATCTCGAGTTGTAACTTCTTCTTTGTATACATAAATAAATGGATAGGAAGATCGAGGCCAATTGAGTGGCCACCAAGATCACCTTGTCTAACTTGAAATGCATGTCGAATTCTGTCTTTCATATTATCTCGATACATTTATTTTAACGAATCCCCAAAGAAAGAAATCCACACGACATGCATTTCAACTCGTGACGCCAGAGATGCTGCAGAATGTTAGGCGGTCATTTTCGGAAAGACTGGAGAAGTGCATCGAAGTTAACGGTCGACATTTTGAACATTTACTTTAAATTATTAACTTTTCATACTACCAGTTTATTTTTGATACAATATTGTGAAATTACATTTATGCGTTCTGAAGTAGACAGTTTTATTTCCAGATTTAAATTATTCGTGTTTTAACTTTCAATCAACGATGTACCTGGTTGTAGGATTAAGGGAAATATTGTCAAGATTAAGGGAAAAATTGAAAATGTAAGACAAAGTATTGTTAGAAACATTTAATTATCTGACCTGCATTTGATAATATTAATATTTTTTCACAGCCTTCTGTCAATACATGAATGTGAACTCGATATTTTTACAAATTATACCGTTTTAAAAAAAAAACTGTAAGAATTGGGGTATCATGTATGGATATTTTTAAAAAGAGAATTTAATGGGCTTTTCAAATGTGTTATATGTGAATAAATTTACTTCGAAAATCGGAAAATTTGACATTAAATTTTGAATACCCTGTAACACTGAAATTAAATATACTTTTACCGAGGACTTTCTCGTTCTTACGAAATATCATGTACAAAATTTGTGACTAAATTACTTAACAGATGTTTTTTGTATGGCGGTTTATAAGAAGTTGTATAAAATTCGAAAAATTCACAAATTTCGTAATAACTTGACAACGGTGTACGGGATATGAAATCAAAATTAACTATTAATGTAGACCTAAGGGTTGATTTAAAAAGTGTAAAAATATCCCCACCATTTCATTTAAAAAAAAAAATTGTGGCACCGTTTTTTTGGAACACCCTGTAGAAGCCAATATAATTTTAAAATGTAGCTTAATTGGTATCATATTTATTTGCGAAGTAATTTTTGCATCAGATTTCAAACAACGCTGTAAGAGAGGAATGCCGCACTAAATGGACACACTGTATATATAATGAACAAAAGTGGATGTAGTACACTTCCCTGTGGTACTCCATATAAACTTAATATTTTGCTAGATGTAGCATTATCAATTTTAGTCTTATGATATCTGGTACAAAAATAACCTTTTAGTAAATTTAACGCTTTATGTTGCACACCATATTATTCTAATTTATTTACGAAACCATCGCGATTCAGTTTCAAGCGCCATTTTTAAATCGACTAATACACTTAAAATAACACTGCCATTATTTATTTTTTTTCCTTAACTTTGAAAACACCAACTAAGCAGCAGTTTCACAGGAATGTATTTGACGGAAACGAGACTATCCCGCATACAACAGATTTGTTTTAAAAAATGATTGTCATCACAATTTCAATGAGCAATAAAATGTGCTTACAGTCCTCAGGGCGAATTGGTGATATTACTTTAAGAATTTGTATAATTGTGCTAATCTTTAAGCGACCTTTGTTAAGAACTAAATTTATTATTAATTATAAGATGATATAAAGACATTCTTGTTTTTTAGAGAAAAACTAATTTTCTTTAATGAATTAAAATTAGTTTCTTGAAATTCTGAAATTTTTTCGGTTGGATCTTGATATGTCTGATTAGACAGGGTGTGTCACGTAGACGGCCCATTAGCCATATATGGAAAAGTAATGGTAATTCAAATTTGAAAGTTTATTTACACAGGTTTGTAAATACGCTTTATCTAATGAAAATATTTTTAACTTTCGGTTTATACAGGGTGTTCCGAAAGTAACGATCAACTTTGTTATTTAAAATGGAACGCCCTGTAGTTTTTTACATTTTTAGATTTTTCGTGGGAAGCTGATTTCAAAAACCTATTACACTTATATTATAAACTAAATAGTTTTAAAGTTATAGATAATTGAAAATCAAATTTTTTCAAGTTTAAGTGATTGCTCCGGTCAAACGACATTAAATCGGATAAAACGGCTTACATATCCCTGGCCTAACTTTTTGAGAAGAAAAAAATGTATACAGAATGATCGAAATTTTGATCACCCTGTATAAATTTTTTTCTTATGTCACAAAATAGAACTCAAAAAGTTAAGACAGGGATATGTAAGCCGTTTTATCCGATTTAATGTCGTTTGACCGGAGCAATTACTTAAAGTTGAAAAAATGCGATTTTCAATTGTCTATAACTTCAAAACCGTTCGTTTTATAATATAAGTGTTAAAGTTTTTGAAATCAGCTTTTCATGACGAATCTAAAAATGTAAAAAATGACAGGGTGTTCTATTTAAAATAACAAAGTTGATCGTTACTTTCGAAACACCTTGTATAAACCGAAAGATGAAAATATTTTCATTAGATAGAGCGTATTGACAAACCTGTGTAAATAAATTTTCAAATTTGAAATAACATTACTTTTCCATATATGGCTAATGGGCCGTCTACGTGACATACCCTGTATGTACTGTTTGTCTACCATACTGCCAGCTATTTCTCTACTACTGTTATTGTAGGATTTATTATAATTTTCCTCTAAATTTTCGGTTTCCCAATTATGTTCTTTTTTTTGACCCATCATCTGTTTTATTGTTTTTCACATTTGTTTACTATCTTGTTATGAATTGTCTATTTTTTCTTCATAATATTTGTCTGATTGTATTTGTTACCTGATTTCTCCTATTTTTATATTCTGTGCAGTTTTCTTCTAACTGTGTGTTTGTTAATTATTTGTAAGCTATTTTGAATTTCTCTGACATTAACATTTATCCAGGGTTTAGTTTTGACTGTTATTTGTTCAAGAGGACATATCGCATCTACAATTGTTTGAATGTTCTCAAGAATTTTTAAATACAACATTTACATCGATATAGATGTTGTTTTCCAAAATTTTCTGAGTAGTTCTATCCTAATCTGTTTTAATGTATCTTTATTTATCACTCTTCTCTGCATAAACTCATATTTTATCAGTTTAGGGACATTCATCTATTTTTTCGCATTTTTCCTATTTTTCATATATATCTCTATTTTCTAATTTCGACCATTTTTTCCTATTTTTTCTGTTTTTTCTTATTTTCCCTGTTTTTAAAATTTTTTTCTGTTTTTTACTATTTTTACTGTTTTTTGCTATTTTTTACTATTTTTCACTATTTTTTTTTATTTCTCCCCTTTTTGCCCATTTTCCCTATATTTCGCTTTTTTCCTATTTTTGCATAGTTTTTTCCATTTTTCTTATTTCTACCTATTGTTGCACGTTTCCACATTTTTCCCATTTTTTCTATTTTTCCGTGTTTTTACCATTTTTTCAGTTTTTATTATTTCCTTACTTTTTCTGTTTTTACTTTTTTCCCCGTTTTTCACATTTTTTCTATTTTCACCATTTTTTCTAATTTTTTACGTATCCAAAAATCATTCATCGCACTTAGAGAAGTTTATACACATAAATTAATTTTTGCACTACTTCTGTATATAAACATTAACCATGCAAAATCTCACACTCCTCAGTTCGCGCATTACGCTTAAAAAGGGGTCCGAAGTTTTCTCTTTGCTTATTATATATAGATAATTTTAAACTTGCTTTATATACAATAAATATTATTTTCCTTCTATTAAAATTTAAACATATTCAAAATTTTATACAGTGTGGCGCAAATTTAACATGATTTTGATTTCGTAAACCATTGTAGATACAATGTTGGTTAAATGGGTAAAAGATGCGCATTCTCAATACGTTATTCAAAATTTAAATATCAGGTCCGGTTTCGGAGATATTTGGGAAAACCCGATATTGTCGACTCTTTTATTTAATTGGCACCTTAATTTTTAAATGTAGAAGAACACTGTTTTGTTAAAGGCCATATATCGCTTAACATAATGTGTATATTTTTTAAACAACGTTTCGGTTTTAAAAAGCCACCCTCAACTACTTTTTTTAAATACGGACCTGGACTTTTATTTCATTTTTGAAATTCCCATTTCTAATAAATTTGCGCCACCCTGTTGAATTAAAAGAATTTTTTTTTGTACATACCTGTTATAAGCCACAATTCCCGTAAACATTCTTCTCTATTTTTCTGGATGTCAACGGGATCGTTTGGTTCTTCGCCACCCTCGATTGTTTTGAATAAAATCGCGCCAAAAAGAGCGTATCCCGTCATGAGTAAAAACAAACTCACTCTTCCACATAAAATTGCCACTATGCAACGTCGCGTTGCTGACATCGAATTGTTGTCCTCCATCTAAAAAATAAATAATAAAAATGATTCACAAAATTTATAATAATAATAAACATATAAATCAAAATTTTCCGAAAGTCAAACTACTAATATAATTTTACCAAATTTTAAAGAGTCGTTGCCAAATTTCCGAAAATTTACCTAAATCTGGAAATTTTTCATGAGATATGAAAATACACACAAGATGTTAAAATTACTTTTAACCTGTATATTACATTATACAGGGTGTTTTATTGGGAAACTTCAAAATTTTAACTATGATAAGGGTAAATTATAAAACATAACTTTTAACTTCATACTTAGTTAGACCGTTGTCTGAATAAAGAATAGTCATGTAACCTTATGGACTAAAAATTTAACACTTTTTTGTAGTGTTGGACCAAACGTATAGATGGCAAATACAAGTTTTGGATTAAACGTTCAGATGGCGCTGTCCGCTGGTGTTTTTGATGAATTTTAAGAAGAAAACTGTTTTCGCTCAAATTTAAAAAGAAGAAAACTGTTTTCGAGACAATTTTTAGCATTTTGTTGGTTGGCTGGCTGTTTTCTGATGACTAACAAGGTTGCCAAAATATAAAAAAATTCCCATTTTATATGGATTAATTTTTTACAAACGAGAAGACGTTAAATAAATGAGACTTTGTAGGTAATACATATGAAAAATTTTCATTTTACATTTGCATCTATTCAGGATCTAATAAAATGAAATTTAAAACTGTTTTGTGAGGATTTTAAAGATTTTGTTTAAAAAATATTGAATTTGACAAATGAGAGTTGACAACTTTGCTACCTGGTTTTTGTTTTTAAGAGATCTATTTTTAGAATAAATAAATAAACAAAAAACTTGGTATCTACAAATTTTGTAAACAAACATGATTTTTAGTTTTTTAGAGTCTGCATGTATATTTTAGATTATTTAATAAATTATCGGCCTCAATTTACTGAAATTATATTCACCCAAACAAACAAAATGTGGTAGGTAGGTAATTTAGAGGGTAATTTTTAAACAAAATTTGGAAAAAAAATCCTTGAAGTACTGTTACGACGCCTATTGAAAATCGAAATAATCGGAAAATTTCTCGTAGGTTTTCCCGAGTTGTTTTTCCGAAAATTTCATCATTTTAAAAAATCGATATCTCTGAAACCGTAAAAGATATTCAAAAAATAAAAATACGTAAATGTAGGACTGAAATGGCTCAACAAGTATTATTTGAAGTATTTTTCCGAAATTTGTTGAGAAAGTTGGAAAAAAAATAGAATAAAAAAAAAGAAATTTTTCGAAATTGAATTCCGAAAATCTCGAAAACGACGGGAATACCGAAAAATGTCAGGAGTACTTTTTTGCCGTACTTGAAAAAATCCTATTTAATGAAAAAAATTATGAAAAATAGGGAAAAAAATATTGGAAAATGGGAAAAAAAAGAATAATAAAAAAATGGAGAAAAAATAAAAAATTGTTAAAAAAAATATGAAAAAATAAGGAAAAAAATTATGAAAAATAGAAAAAAATATTCGAAAATAGGAAAAAAATATTGGAAAATGGGGAAAAAAATTATGAAAAATAGTCAAAACAATAATGAAAAATAGGTAAAAAAATAGGGAAACAAATACTGAAAAATATGGAAAAAAATAATGAAAAATGGTAAAAAAAAATAATGAAAAAATTGGAAAAAAAAACAATAAAAAAAATATTAAAAAATAGGGAAATAATTTTGGAAAAAAAATAATGAAAAATAGGGAAACAAATAATAAATAAATGGTGGAAAATAGGGAAACAAATAATGTAAAATAGGGAAATAAATAATGTAAAATAGGGAAATAAATAATGGAAAAGAGGAAAAAAAACATTGGAAAATAGGAAAACAAAATTCAAAATAGGAAAAGGAATAATGAAAAATAGAGAATAAAATAATGAAAAATAGTGAAAAAATAGTGAAAAAATAATGAAAAAATAGAGAAAAAATAATGAAGAATAGGAAAAAATGAAAATTAGGGAAAAAATATTGGAAAATAGGGAAAAAATTATAAAAGTAGGGAAAAAAATATTGGAAAATAGGGAAAAAAGATAATTAAAAATAGGAAAACAAATCATGAAAAATACGGAATTAAATAATGAAAAATAGTAAAAAAAATAATGAAAAAATAGAGAAACAAATAATAAAAAATAGGGAAAAAAAATATTGGAAAATAGGAAAAAAATATTGGAAAATTGGCAAAAAAATAATCAAAAATAGGGAAACAAATAATGAAAAATGGGGAAAAAAAATATTGGAAAATAGGAAAAAAATATTGGAAAATAGGGAAAAATATATTGGAAAATAGGAAAAAATAAGGGAAAATTGGGAAAAAAATATTGGAAAATGGGAAAAAAATTATAAAAATAGGGAAAAGGATAATAAAAAATAGGAAAAAAAATATAGGAAAATAGGAAAAAAAATATAGAAAAATAGGAAAAAAATAATGAAAAAATAGGAAAACAAACAATGAAAAATACGGAATTAAACAATGAAAAGAAATTCTTGAACAATTTTTTTCAATTTCTTGATAAAAAGTAAACAAGATTTTTAAATAGATTCGATATTTCTTATGTGAATGGATATCAGAAATATCAGGGACATGAAAGGGACAACCTATGGATGTACCAGATGGGTCATCCACTGGATGACCCAATCATGACCTTGTACCGCGGTACATAAAAAGGACATACCTCTTAGGATATCCCTGTGTTGTTAGGGAACCTATATGTGGCTTCTAGCGTAGCGTATATGATCTAAAGCGAATTATCTCAGGAACCATGAATATATCTCAAATGTGTTTTCAAATATCGATTCACGTCTGAATGATATATTTTTGAAACCGATAGTATCACTTCCGGTTCTGGTTTGTAATACCTTGAGCAGTTTTTAAACTGGAAGTCATAAAAATCTGAAAATCTATTTGGGAGCTATTCAAGGTGCTGATTTTATTGTCTTGACCGTTTGTCTTTTTCTCTTTTCGGTTTTGAGTTATAAACCCGGACAGACAGACCAGACGCAGAGCCGTATTATAAGGCTTCTCTCTATAAACTTTAGGGTTTAGGAAGTCTAAAATTTACCACCACCAATAAAGCGTTTTGTGTTATTTTGCAAACTGTATATTTTAAAAGTATTTTAAGAATTGAAAAATTATTCGTAAAGTTTATATTGAATTATAAACTTATTTTTGGGAGAATAATATCTGAAGCGCATTCAGTTCACTAGATTTTTTTGTTATTTCGTTTTTGTGTACATATTCAATTCCAACTATATACAGATTTTTTCCTCTTGCAAAAAAAATTAAGTTTAAAAAGTGAAAGTTTTTTCAAACAATGTACTAACATCAAAAATATCTCAACCATTGT
This sequence comes from Neocrepidodera transversa, assembly GCA_963243735.1. Lineage (NCBI taxonomy): Eukaryota > Metazoa > Arthropoda > Insecta > Coleoptera > Chrysomelidae > Neocrepidodera > Neocrepidodera transversa. The sequence goes on along the minus strand of OY725354.1, from coordinate 17,485,483 downwards.
ATATAGACTTCTTTATACAATGCCTCTACCAAATACACCTTTTCAGAGTAAGACATCTTGCGGTATTTTTTTGTTTTACGAATTACTTGCTAGAGAGCCATCTAGTGTTTACTAGAAAGAAAAAAAAAACTACCTGAGAAGTTGCAAATATTGCCGCCATAAATCTGGTGTGTCGCCACGTACCGATATATATCCGTCTCATCTTTTACTTCTCTGTTTTTCTCATGAGGTTGAGAGACTATTCTTTATACAGACAACGGTTAGACTAAATAACCTTAATTAGACAGAAATAAAATTAATTAAAACCAGTCGTGAGTCCATTGGTTAATACAAAAATTTTAAAAGATAGCAATTTAGGACAAGTAAAATTGCTTGTTTAAGCTATTTTTAACTATAGCAAAAGATTGAAAAAATTCAAATATACAGAGTGTTGTTTTCTCACCGATCGAATTTATAAATTTTTAGTAGAGCTGGCCCTGAAATTTCTTTATCGTCAATATACCTATCAATCAATTTGTCAGGATAGAGTGCGTAAATGTATCAATTCCAAATAATATAGTTCGGGTAATGGTAAAAAAAAATCTTCGAGGTCTATTAAAATCTAAACTAAATTTTTTAGGCGGAGTTTTTTTGAAAGTTTGTGCATAGCAAGAATATAAGCTTGTGGAATTTACCGAAATATTAGATGTTTACAATTGGCCAAGATAAAAGAAAAATTATTGAAATTTTGGGACAATTGTAAACATCGTATTTGTCATTAATATGAGTCCTATTAGTAGAAGTAATTCCACGCACCCCGATTTTTCCCCAGATCTGGGAAATTTATAAAGTAGATCTGACAATAGCGCACCGTATGTATATCGCTATTTATAAAGCTACTTATCAGATGCGTCTGGTCTAGTCTTTGTCTTCTCGCACATCAATACCATCAGAGGATGCTGACAGGGCAGAAAGGTCTGAAGTACTTTGGATCGGGTCTTCAGGTCTGTCAGATACGTCAGCTCTAGTCTTCTGCTCTGTCTGTTCCTTCTGCGACGTCTGATAAGTAGATTTATAAATAGCGATATACATGCCAAATCTACTCTATAAATTTCGCCAAACCTACTCTATAAATTTCCCCATATCTGGGGAAAAATATGGGTGCGTGTACTCAAGCGGCATTCCTTCTACTCCTGCCTAACATTATAGTGGTATTTGCGAATATAGATCAAATTTGATGAGTTTCCGTTATTTCAGGACTGTAAATTCGAGTACTGGTTACAATTACTCCTAGGATATTAAAATAAAATACTTTTTAAGAAATTAATTTATTCTACTCGTAAGTACAAAGGTTTAAAAAGGTAATTTCACTAAGATTTTTCAAAAATGTCTACTTTTCCAAGAAATGAGTAAATGGAAGAATAGCAGCCACCTGATCAATTGTAATATAAGATACAATCATCTCGTTGATGTTGAGGTCAGAATAGGTTTCGTATAATGACATGAGCCCTACAATGACAATTTCACCATCATCTTCATCCTTCTTTTGAACTTCGCAAATATATTTATATATATGTCTTCCTGCAAATCCTCCCACTTCACTTTTCCATACTCCAAGATTTAAATTCTTTTGAGAAAATTTTATCGGTGGTAAATTTTTGTCATCCCTCTCAGATGCTTCTAATAAATGTATGTCTTCCTCACTTTCAGTAATAGAGAGTGAATTTTAAGGTTCTCTTACCGTTTTTTTTCTACCTTTACTTTTGTACTTTTTCATTTTTCTGAACTTGGCTACATTTCCTTTAGCCTTTTTTTTCCTCAGCTTCTTAGTTTCTTCAAAACATCAGGAGTGGTTAAGACTTCTCCATAAGTAGACTGTTTCAAACGTGGAACAACTTTTCTTGGAAGTTCATTAGCTACGTCTGACGCAGTATTATTACATGCTTCCTGCAATTTTTGAGTGAATATTTAAATAATGCGGTTTGGACAATGGTGTTGGACCTGTTGGGAATTAACTTGTAAAATTGGAGGCTCCTTCCTTAGAGTCACCTCTGGTGGAGTCATTTTTGGTTATGGTGCAGTTATAGGATCGTTCTGCTCTATAACGGATGTTCCCGGAGTAGGTTCAATATGTTCATCAGAAGATTGTATTCCCAATGATACAAATTTAATGCTCTCCTTGTGATTTTTGAGTTTTAGGGGATTAAAAAACTGTTCAGAAAACATTGCACAGCTGATGGGAAGTTTACCAGTATTTTCAAACCCTGATATGATGTTTGCCTTGTTCTTGTTCATTTATGTGCTCTGTTAACATTATTCTGGGCTTAGTTTAATAGATCTTCATATGTTGGTGAAATCAATCATTGCTTCAGCGGATAAGCGGAGTCTTCGAGAATTACAGTATTGGGATAAGGTCTCCCACTATTTTCCATAATAATAAAGAACTATTTCGATGTACCCGTGCGTCGTGAACAATATCGGGCCAGTTGTCAATAACATGGTAGAATGTTACGACTGGATCACAAACAGCCATATAGTTGACTGAGTGTTTACCATAGCGATCGACATAGGCTGTTTCGTTAATAACGGGAGCGTCTATATTTATAAGTGTTCAATCAAATGCACCACATACTTCAGGAAAACCGGCTATTTCATCTTTGAACAACTTCCAACATATTATGGGGCCATGACAGTATTTCGTCGAATTTTTTCTCATTAACAATACTAACAGTGTCATGTACGCATCTACACATAGTCATTTTTGATACCCTATGCATATTGAACAAATATGATTAAGAATCGATATGAGTTTGGAATAATTTACTACGGCAGACAGCGTGTTAACGCTGTCTAAATTTTCGAAGGACCACCTTAATACAGAGTATAAGGAATTAGTATGTTACCACAAAATAAATCAAATTATTTAAGTGAACTGTAAGGGCTATTTACTCACCCATTTATTAGAAAACCAAAATTATTAATTATTACATTATTATTATTAGAGCAACTGCTCTCACTACTACAAAACATATTTACTATTTATGTACATTTTTAGACTCTCAGAAAATTATTAGACTATTAATTTTTAGGGTGTGGTCAACCGCTTTTTATAACGTCGAGACATGATATATGTCGACTGAACACTGCTAGATATGATGAGACTCTCTGAACTATTGGACTGTTTCCCTATTTATAGTTTCAGAAGATTTGTAAGAGGGAATTTGTAACGGTTTTCTTCTTTCCGATAAGAAAACCGACCTGTCCGGCGATCCCAGGTATTTCTGCGCTTGTCGCTCTTAGAAAAATATTATATCGCTAAGAGGGAGATGGCGATAGGGTGAATTATTTTGTACAAACAATACCGAATAACAATCTATTTTTAGATTATGGAATGGTAAAATATACAGCACTGGCCAAAATTATAAATTAAAATGAATCTTATTGAATTAATAGAAATATAAGTTTATTTTGTGAATTCTGGATAATATTCCAGTGAAATTTATCCACACATTGCAAACAGAATGGTGCTGACCTCCATTTTATAACCAGTGTAAGGCAATTAATGCCTTCTATGGTGGTATTAATCCATACCATCGAACTGTTTTATTTTGCAAGCCATGGTCTAATATCCCAAAGGAAATTTTCAAATTTGTCTTGACTAAGAAGAAACCTTTCGTTGAATTCGTTATCAGTGAGGAAAGCATATTCTTTTCTAATATTAAAGCGATATTCTTTAGGCACGTCTGCATAGTCACTTTCGGAATCACCACCTATTACGGGGATTGATATGTACGTGTTCACAGTACGGGAATTGTCATAATACTGTAAAGTGCTGCATTTACCCAGAGTTGATGATAGGTATAGTATATTGTTTAACGAGCAAGGAATGATAGTTATTTCCCACGAGTATGAAGTTTGCAGCATGAGCCGCAGGCGAATGCTGAAAATCATACGAGTGGGAAATTAGCATTCCATGCGAGTTAAACACTATACTTTTTTTACGGCTGTAATAGATAATAGCGAAATGATGTAACAAATAACATGAATTTCAAATTTAACGTCATTCAAAATTTCTATTTAGGTACAATTAAAATATCAATTACACTTATTATAAATGAGAAGTTTTGAAAAATGATTTGTAGGACTTTTCATATTTTTCCTTAGATAATTCTGGAATTAAACTTAAACATGCCTGATTTGCGGCACAGCTATATAAATATACGAAAATAGAACTGTCATTACTTGAAATTGACATTCCATGAAAGACCTGATTTATTGAAATAATTACACAATGAATTATTGTGTTATCAGATACGGAAATGAAATTGGAGACATACAATGTACCTCATTGATCTATCATGAACAGTTGAGAAAGAGCAGTATTGTATTATAGCCGTAGAAAAAAACATTATCTTTACTTGTTGAAAATTCTGTAATACAATTATACAAGTGTTAACTTTATGTTACAGAAAACGTTTACATATGTAGAGATTCTTCCATAATTACTGGTGCCGTATGGATAATTACAGGATGGGTTGTGTTATGTAAAACCTACAAGTGTAAAAATATTCTAACAATTATAGGACTTGTATGGCTTGTGTTACAGAGTCAACGTCAACTTAAGTAGACAAGATTAAAATCCCACATGACAATTACAGCAAAAACGACGTCCTTAACATACATTTTACTACTGATGAAGTAAAACGAGCAATCCATCAAATAAAAGAAGACAAGGGAGCAGGTCTGGACGAAATTCGGAAAGAAAAAATTAAGCACTTTGGGCCCTTAAACGTAGATTTGAGTTACAAAAATGACGCATAGGTGTGTTTCTATAATATATATTAATAAATTTGGAGGAAAGCTAGAGTAGTTGCCTTTCTGAATCCAGTGTCTCTGTCGTTGCTCGGCGTCATTCATAGACGCCAAATTCAAATGATATTAAACGTTGCAATTGCCCCTGTTTACGTTTACCCCAACTAACCCTTTAAAAGTTATGAAGTAAGAAAAAAATGGGTAAAATGAATAAAACACCATGTATCTCAGTTATACAGGGTGTTTCATTGGGAAACGGAAATACTTAAAACGGGAATAGAGGTCGCCGAGGCGGTTCTAGAAATACCACATTTATTGGCTCTGGCGGCCTTTGTAACCGAGATACAGGGTGTTTTATCGATTTTGCTAATTTCTTCCTGGGGCCATAACTGTCGAATCACCCTGTATATTTCTTTGATATTTGGTACACATGTTTCTTATTCAGAAACCAAATGAGCCAGTTACTAATCACAAGAAAAATCCAGGTCTGGATTAACAAAAAAATAGAAAACAATTGTGACCTTGAAACAACACCCTGTATATTGAAATTTTCAAAATCTATTTGCATATTTGAAAAGAGCGTAAAAAACTAAGTTAAAAAGTGAGCTTTAAATTTTTGCGCAGATAATTTAACTATTCAAATTTTGAACTTAAAGTGAGGTTTTTAAGAACTTAGAGACTGAAAAGTGGTTATTATTAACTGAAACTATTGAATCCATACTCATTTTAAAATTACTAAATAATTATATCTACGTTGGTTTCCCTTTGTAGATCAGTCCAGTTTCTATTTTCCAGGTCCCTACTTGTCATTTTTGAACAGTTTTTTAAACGCCCTATATGCATGTATTAAAAATTGGTATTGTGTTATGTTTTATTAATGTTTTAGTAAAAGAATTGAGAAAAATTAAGTCGATTTCATTCCAGCTAAAATAATTTCATTGATTTAAAAAACAAAAATTTAACAAAACTATTATACTAAATTAAAAAGATACAAACTATAACAATTGCTCAAAATATTTTCTATTTCGGTCTATACAAGAAGCATGCGGGAAATACAGAGAAACAATTCAAATTTAATCCGAAAATCACTACGAAATATTTTAGTTTATTATCTTGCTTTTGTTAAATTTCGATTTAATTTTTCTCAATTTTTAATACATGCATACAGGGCGTTTAAAAAACTGTTCAAAAATGAAAAGTAGTGACCTGGAAAATACAAACTGGATTGATCTACAGCTATAAAAAGGGAAACCAACGTAGTTAATAATTATTTAGTAATTTTAAAATGAGTATGGATTCAATAGTTTTAGTAAATTTATTATTCAAAGTTAATAATAACCACTTTTTAGTCTCTAAGTTCTTAAAAACTTCACTTTAAGTTCAAAATTTGAGTAGTTAAATTATCTGCGCAAAAATTTAAAGCCCACTTTTTAATTTAGTTTTTTGCGCTCTTTTCAAATATGCAAATAGATTTTGAAAATTTCAATATACAGGGTGTTGTTTCAAGGTCACAATTGCTTTCTATTTTTTGTTAATCCAGACCTTAATTTTTCTTGTGATTAGTAACTGGCTCATTTGGTTTCTGAATAAGAAACATGTGTACCAAATATCAAAAAAATATACAGGGTGATTTGACAGTTATGGCCCCAGGAAGAAATTAGCAAAATCGATAAAACACCCTGTATCTCGGTTACAAAGGCCGCCAGAGCCAATAAATGTAGTATTTCTAGAACCGCCTCGGTGACCTCTATTCGGGTTTTAAGTATTTCCGTTTCCCAATGAAACACCCTGTATAATGCGACAAATCCGATATATGACGGTTTTTAGAATCCTATATGCACAGTTAAAATTTTGACGTTTACCAATGAAACACCCTGTATAAGAAGTAAAAATTTTTCGATACCATCACAATATACTTCGTATATTAAAATTTAGCTAATATTCTGCAAACCTGTAGGGAGAGTAATAAATTAGAAAAAAAATAAAGTGGGTCATTTAAAACTCCCCACTGGCCAATATTTTTGACATACAACTTCAATTAATACGAGCGCCATTATTTCCTTATGAATAAAGCGAACGGTTATATCTGTCAGTGAGGCATTAAATAGAAAAATTAATCTCGTTTAAAATACGAAATTTAAGCTATTGATTTGGATCGTTTCATCGAAATTGTGATATATTATTTTTTTTTGTTTAACTAGACGTACATTTAATTTTATTAACCAATTTCATTTCTAGAAAAATTAATATTTAAATATGCATAAGACCAGAGAGAAAATGGGCAACTGACCAAGGTTATTATATTGTAAATATTCTTAAATTTAGTAAATTTTAAAGCATCATTGCTAAATTTCCGAAAATTTCTCTAAATCTGAGGATTTTCATTTAAAGAAAATTTCCCCAATTAAAAAAAATATATAAAACATTTTTCAGATTGAGGAAAATTTAAAAAAAAATGTTTGTATTTTGTTGTTTTATAATAAATAATTTTTCCGTAAATTAGGTACCGTGAACTATTGAGTAGATATATCTACCGACTGGTTTTAAATTAGTTAGAGTTGGGAAAATAAATGTATCAACTGATAAGACATTCAGGTGGCGTAGCTTAAAAGTAATTCGTAGATTTTCCTAATATTTTCTCTCGGAGGTCTAGTAATTGAATTAGTAAAGAAGAAGTTTTAAAAGCATCATCGTTTACCCACTCAGAAATTAGTTCTTTTTTGGGGTAACGAGATTTTCGCTTTTTGTTAACTTTTACACGAATCAAGATAAAGGTTTTCTTTTTTTTGAAACAGATTTGATTAAAAACTAATTTATTAAAAACTCAAAACAATAAAAATAATACCAACCTGCAAAATTAAAAACATTTTGTACAATTTTTGCTACGTTTATAGATGTTCGGAAAATACATTTAAATTCCACTAATCAAATTGTAATTATCATACACATACTATAAATTATAGTATGACTGGCAACACTGCGGATTTCTAAATAAAATCGTAGGCAGATGACATTTTTATGTCTAATTCAGGTTAATTTTAACATTATCTATATCAACTAAAATTTCACCAAAAGGTCTATGTAAAAAGTAAAAATTTTAGAAAAATTCTGTTTTTACCAACGAAAAGGGAAGAAAATTAAGTGGAATTTGTAAAAATAAAAAAAAAGCACCAAGAAGTCTGTAAATAAAAAAATTTTTTTTTTTAGAAAAAGATTATTTTCACTCAGTAAAATAGATGAAAAATTTTTACAACATAAATATTTTTAAAGTAAAAATACAAAAAAATAAAAAATTACCAAAAGTCTTATGTGGAATTTGTAAAAATAAAAAAAAAATCGCCAAGAGGTCTGCAAAAAAATAATTTTTTTTAGAAAAAGGTGATTTTCCCTAAGGAAAATTAATAAAAGTTTTTTACAATATAAAGGTTTTTCGAGTAAAAATACAAAAAAAATTAAAAAAATACCAAAAGTCTAAAGTGGGATTTGTAAAAATAAAAAAAAAATCACCAGGTCTATAAAAAAATAATTTTTTTTTAAAAAAGGTGATTTTCACCAAGGAAAATAGATAAAAAAATTTTACAATATTATGATTTTTAAAGTAAAAATACAAAAAATTAAAAAAATACCAAAAGTCTCAAGTGGAATTTGTAAAAATAAAAAAAATCACCAAGAGGTCTATAAATAAAAAATAATTTTTTTTTAGAAAAAAGTGGATTTTCATAAAGGAAAATAGATGAAAATTTTTACACTATAAAGATTTTTAGAGTAAAAGTACAATAAATTAAAAAATTACCAAAAGTCTTATGTGGAATTTGTAAAAATAAAAAAAAAATCACCAAGAGGTCTATAAAAAAATAATTTTTTTTAGAAAAAGGTGATTTTCACAAAGAAAAATAGGTGAAAATTTTTTGCAATATAAAGATTTTTAGAGTAAAAATACAAAAAATTAAAAAAATACCAAAAGTCTTAAGAGGAATTTGTAAAAATAAAAAAAATTACCGAGAGGTCTATAAATAAAAAATAATATTTTTTAGAAAAAGGGGATTTTCACAAAGGAAAATAGATGAAAAATTTTACACTATAAATATTTTTAGAGTAAAAATACAAAAAATTAAAAAAATAGCAAAAGTCTTATGTGGAATTTGTAAAAATAAAAAAAAAATCACCAAGAGGTCTATAAAAAAATAATTATTTTAGGAAAAAGGTGATTTTCACAAAAGAAAATAGGTGAAAATTTTTTGCAATATAAAGATTTTTAGAGTAAAAGTACAATAAATTAAAAAATTACCAAAAGTCTTATGTGGAATTTGTAAAAATAAAAAAAAATCACCAAGAGGTCTATAAATAAAAAATAATTTTTTTTTTAGAAAAAGGGGATTTTCACGAAGGAAAATAGATGACAATTTTTACACTATAAAGATTTTTAGAGTAAAAGTACAATAAATTAAAAAATTACCAAAAGTCTTATGTGGAATTTGTAAAAATAAAAATAAATCACCAAGAGGTCTATAAAAAAATAATTTTTTTTAGAAAAAGGTGATTTTCACTAAGGAAAATACATGAAAATTTTTTACAATATAAAGATTTTTAGAGGAAAAATACAAAAAATTAAAAAAATACCAAAAGTCTTAGGTGGACTTTGTAAAAATAAAAAAAAACACCAAGAGGTCTATAAAAAAATAATTTTTTTTAGAAAAAGGTGATTTTCACTAAGGAAAATACATGAAAATTTTTTACAATATAAAGATTTTTAGAGGAAAAATACAAAAAATTAAAAAAATACCAAAAGTCTTAGGTGGACTTTGTAAAAATAAAAAAAAATCACCAAGAGGTCTATAAATAAAAAATAATTTTTTTTTAGAAAAAGGGAATTTTCACTAAGGAAAATAGATAATTTAAAATAAATACAAAAAATTAAAAAAATACTAAAAGTCTTAAGTGGAATTTGTAAAAATAAAAAAAATCACCAAGAGGTCTATAAATAAAAAATATGTTTTTTTTAGAAAAAGAGAATTTTTACTAAGGAAAATAGGTGAAAATTTTTTGCAATATAAATATTTTTAGAGTAAAAATACAAAAAATTAAAAAAATACTAAAAGTCTTAAGTGGAATTTGTAAATATAAAAAAAATCACCAAGAGGCCTATAAATAAAAACAATTTTTTTTAGAAAATTACTTTTTTACCAACCAAAGGAGAAGAAACTTTTTTACAACGTGAAGATTTTTGGAGCAAAAATACAAATAATTTTAAAAGTTACCAATAATCTTGATTGAAATTTGTAAAAAATCAATAAAATATCTCCAAAATGCCCATTAATAAAAAATGAAATTTTTTACAAAAAAACGGTTTTCACCAACGAAAAGAGAAGAAAATTTTCTATAATACCAAGATTTTTGGAGTAAAAATACAAATAATTAAAAAAGGTACCAATAATCCTGATTGAAATTTGTAAAAAATCAATAAATGTCTACGAATAAAAAATAAAAATCTTTACAAAAAAGAGGTTTTCACCAACAAAAAAAGAAGAAAATTTTCTATCCTATGAAAATTTTTGGAGTAAAAACACAAATAATTAAAAAAGTTACTAATAATTTTGATGAAAGTAAAAAATCAAAAAATATCACCAAAATGTCAATTAATAAAAAATGAAATTTTTTACAAAAAAACGGTTTTCACCAACGAAGAGAGAAGAAAATTTTCTACAATATAAAGTTTTTTGGAGTAAAAACACAAATATTTAAAAAAGTTACTAATAATCTTAATTGAAATTTGAAAAAAATCAAAAAAATATTACCAAAATGTTTATAAATAAAAAAGGAATTTTTTTACAAAAAAAACGGTTTTAACCAACGAAAAGAGAAGAAAATTATCTATAATATGAAGATTTTTTATAGTAAAAACACAAATAATTAAAAAAGTTACTAATAATCTTGGTTAAAACTTTTAAAAATCAGTAAAATATCACCAACATTTTTATAAATAAAAAATAAATTTTTTTACAAAAAATGGGTTTCACCAACGAAAAAAAGAGAAGAAAATTTTTTACATCTACAAAAAATCAAAAAAAATTATTAATAGGCTTATAATCAAAAAATGAAAACTGTTCCAAAAAGTCGCTTTTGACTAACGAAAAAATAAGAAAATTTTCTACTATGCGAAGATTTTTGAAGAAAAAATACAAAAAATTAAATGTTACCAATAATCTTGGGTGAAATTAGTAAAAAATCAAAGAAAAAATCACCGAAATTTTTATACATAAAAAATGAAAATTGTTACAAAAAAAAAACGATTTTCACCAACGAAAAGAGAAGAAAATTTTCTACATTATGAAGATTTTTGGAGAAAAAACACAAATTATTAAAAAAGTTACCAAAAGTCTTAAGTGGAATTTGTAAAAAATCAAAAAAAAAATTACTAATAGGCCTATAATCAAAAAATGAAAACGGTTACAAAAATTCGGTTTTTACTAACGAAAAAATAAGAAAATTTTCTACTATGCGAAGATTTTTGAAGAAAAAATACAAAAAATTAAACATGTTACCAATAATCGTGGGTGAAATTTGTAAAAATTCAAAAAAATCACCGAAAGGTCTATACGTAAAAAATGAAAGCTGTTACAAAAAAAAATTGTTTTTACCAACGAAAAGGGAGGAAAATTTTATACAATATGAAGATTTTTGGAGTGAAAACACAAATAATTAAAAAAAGTTACAAAAATCTTGATTAAAGTTTATAAAAAATCAACAAAATATCACCAAAATGTCTATAAATAAAAAATGAAAATTATTTTTTAACTATTTTTATGAATTCTTTAAAATGTTTTCGTTTTTTCTTTCTTCATTTTTATTTATTTCTTCTTTAATTTCTTCCCCTCTATGTTGTATCTTTTCATACTCTTTTTTATTGAATCCCTTTTCTTCACTTTTATTTTTTATTTGATTTTGTGTATTTATAATTTTTATTTTATATTAATGAATTTTCTTTTTTTCCGTTTTATAATTTTTATTAGTTTCTTATTCTTCTATATTTTGTTTTATTTATATTACTTAATTTTATACAGTTTTTTTCTATTTTTAGTTATTACTATCATTCTTAGTTTTATATATTCATTATCTTTCTTTCTTCTTTCACTTACTTTTTGATTGCTTCATTTTATCGAATTTTATATCTTTTTTAATATTTTCTAATCAGTTTGATATTTTCTTTTGTTATTCATTTAATTTCTTTACGTGTTTTGTTTTGTTATTGTTTAATTTTTTTTCTCATTTTCTTATAATCGTCACTTACTTTTATTCTTCACGTAACTCTTCAGATTTTCTTTAATTTCTCGGTGTACTTTCTTTTGATCTTCACGCAATTACTTTTTATACTTTTTTATTTCTTCCCCATTTTCTTTTGTTCCTCGCTCAGTTTTTTCAGATTTTCATTAATTTCTTGGCTTATTTTCTTTTGATCTTTGTGCAATTACTTTTGATATTTTTCAATTTCTTCGCTCATTTTCTTTTTTTCTTCACTCGTTTTCTTTTGGATCTTCTTTAATTTCTTGGCTCATTTTCTTTTAATATTTTTTATTTCTTCGCTCATTTTCAATTGTTTCTCACTCACTTTTTTATCTTTACGCAATTACTTTTGATCTTTTTTAATTTCTTCGCTAATTTTCTTTGGTTGATCACTCATTTTTTATCTTCGCGCAATATCACCACTTTAATTTCTTCGGTCATTTTCTTTTGTTCTTCACTCAATTTCTATTAATCTTCTTTAATTTATTGGCTCATTTTCATTCATCATTTTTAATTTCTTAGTTTATTTTCTTTTGTTCCTCACTCAAATTCTTTTAGTCTTCACACAATTTCTATGGATCTTCTTTAATTTCTTGGCTCGTTTTCGTTTGATTTTCACGCAATTTGTTTTGATCATCTTTAATTTCTTGGCTCATTTTCTTTTGATCATTTTTAATTTCTTGGCTCATTTTCTTTTGTTCCTCGCTCAGTTTCTTTTGATCTTCACTCAATTTCTTTAGATTTTATTTATTTTCTTGTCTTATTTTTTTTTCATCTTCATGCAATGGCTGTTGATCTTTTTTAATTTCTTCGCCCATTATCTTTTATTTCTTACTCATTTCTTTTGGTCTTCACGCAATTTCTTTTGATTTTCTTTAATTTCTTGACCTATTTTTTTGTGATATTCACGCAATTATTTTTGGTCTTTTTTAATTTCTTCGCTCATTTTTTTTGTTCTTCACTCTCATTTATTGTTCACTCATTTTCTTTTGGTCTTTACGCATTTTTTTGATTTTCTTTAAATTGCTTGGCTTATTTTCTTCTGCAATCACTGCTGATCTTTTTTAATTTCTTCACTCATTTTCTTTTGTTCTTCACTCACTTTATTTTGTTGTTCATTCATTTTCTTTTCGTTTTTACGCCATTTCTTTTGAATCTTCTTTAAATTACTTGTCTTGTTTTCTTTTGATTAACTTTTAATTTCTTGGCTCATTTTCTTTTGATAATTTTTAATCTCTTTGTTTATTTTTTTTGTTCCTCACTTACTTTCACTTACCTTCACCTAATTTCTTTTGACTTTCTTCAATTTCATGGCTTATTTTGTTGTGGTCTTTATTTAATTACTTTTCTTTTTTTTATTTCTAACCTCATTTTCTTTTGTTCTTCACACACTTTCATTTGTTGTTCATTCATTTTCTTTTGGTCTTTACGCAATTTCCTTGGATCTCCTATAATTTCCTGTCTTATTTTCTTTAAATCATTTTTAATTTCTTGGCTCATTTTCTTATGATAATTTTTAATCTCTTCGTTCATTTTCTTTTGTTCCTTTTTTTTATTTCTTTAATTTTTTGGCTAATTTTCTTTTGATCTTCACGCAATTTCCTTTGATCTTCTTTAATTGCATGGTTCATTTTCTTTTGATCTTCACTCGATTTCTTTTGATCATTTTTAATTTTTTTTCCATTTTCTATTATTCTTCACTCACCTTATTATAATCTTCACTCAATTTCTCTTGATCTGCTTCAATTTCTTCGCTCATTTTTTTTATCTTCTTTAATTCCTTTTTGTCCTTTATTTATTTTATCCATCTTCTGCATCATTTTAATTAATATTTTCTGTTTTGTTGTTTATGTATCATTATTTTTCCTACTATATTTTGCTCAATTTAAAATTTTTCTCCTATTACCATTCACCTTTTATTTCCTTTTTTACATCTATTCGATGCTTTATACTTTTTCTATATTTTTTATCGTATTAATTATTCCTTTCTTTTTTATTTCTTGTTTTTTATTAATTTTTGTTACTCCTATTATTTATTTAAAAAAATTATTTACTTTTATTTAATTTTACATTCCTTTTGTACATACATACATTTTTTTGTACCCTGAAATCATAAAAAATTAAAATGTCAATATCAGTCTTTTACCCAATTACAAAGTATATACCTACTATAGTTTATTAGTAGCGCGAAAGTAACTATTTACAAATATATTTTTTCAATTTATACAAATGAAATTAATTTTTATATCGAAATTTATGACATGCCAATAATTTTTTTATTAATTTAAAAATTGCATCCAGTAAAAAGTATGTTATTTTGATATTTTAGAACAAAATTCCAAAAAAAAAACTATCAAATATATATTTTGTCTTTATTCTAAACTTAATCATAAATTAAGACCGAACTAACCTTATCCAACACAGTTTATATAAACACTATAACACAAAACCACATTTACCGCCAGACATAACCACATAGAACACGCATAGTCGTTTATTTGATACCGGAAATTTTGCAACAACTTTGTGCAAACTTCACGAAGAGTTGGAAGTTGTGAGGAGCATCGTCGTAAGAAATTAGGCCCTTTCCAGTAAACTGGTGTACTCTGTAGGGCATCACGACCGCGAAACAACTGCCGACGCGACTAGAAGTCTCGTGCGTTTAAGGGTTGAAAGTTTTGCAGCTACTGCGCTTTGAGGGTTTCACATTGAAATTATTATAAAAAGAATTAAATAGTGTACAGAGTTTTTATATAAATCATTAATCATTACTGAAATTTAAATTAAAAATCAGGTCAGAAAAAATCGATTTTTAGTAAAATCGAATAAGAGGCGCCAATACTATATGTCATCTTGCCTGAAATAGTTTTTGGACGAGCGCTCCGTTAATATTAAAGATAGGAAGCTGCGGCTTTCACCAATCGCTTCTATAGTTAATTCTTTAGAGCGCGTCTGTGGCACTTTTTTAAAATAATTTTAGTAAAAGTGATACGACAATCAAATTTTTTCTCTAGAAAAATTTGAAAAATGTAGCACAGATGCGCTCTTCTCATAAATATTTTAAATATCATGAAAAAAACCGCATATTTTTAGTTTCTATGTTAGGCGAGTTCTCGTCCAAATACGAATAATTATGTTTTATGGCGCTCTACCCTGCTCTGCGCAATCGGAAAATACTAAAAAAAAAATTTTACATATGATTTATTAGAATACAAGCACATTTCCCTTGGGTAATTCTCTAACCAGCAAAAACAAAAGTCACGTGGTGTGTGGGCCTCTTAAGAATCGGTTACTTATTTATTACATCTTATTATTGATTTATTTTTCTTATAGATTTTTGGTGGAAATTAGTGTTTTTTTAATGAAGTATGAAATTTTTTATTAAGTATGTACAAATTTACTTTTTTTTGCTCCATATTCTCACCGTCCTTTTTTCGCCCTACTTTTTCCCAGTTTTTTTTATTTTTTGCAGAGTTAATATTAATATTAAAAATTTGTACAAATTACTATTAAATTTATAATAAAATGATTGCGATTTTTATTACAAAAATTGTAGATTTTTTTCAAAAATGGTCCTGAAATGTTTAAAATTTAATATTGATTTAAAATACATTAAATAACTGTTGAACTATTAGAGTTATCAAAATGGGATTTACGCCATTTGAAAGAGAATAAAAAACTATAAATTTAGGATATATTTTGGTCTCTTCGATTTTATTTTTGTAAATTTGTTTTTTCTAAAATTATAAAATAAATGAAAAAAGTGAATACACCATTCGAAAGGTATCAAAAGTACTATAAGTGTGAATTTTTTCATAATTTTAAAATAATATGTGTAAAAGTTATAGCCGAAAATACGAAAAAATTAAACAATTCAAAGGGCCCCCTAATTTTTTTGACCAAAAATTTGATTTTTTTTATGTTTTTAAATTAACTTTATTAATGCATTTTAACAAAAAAACTTTTAAATTCATAGTATTTATGATATTTTCAATTTTCTCTAAAAAAAAACAGGCGCAAAAGTCCTATATATTTTTTTTCAAGCCCTCTGGGGGCGAAACTACGGGGAATTATAAAAAAAGTACAAACAAAATTTGTAGGAAATTTTATGATCTACAATTTTTTTTTTGTAATTTTTCATAAAAATCCATAATTTTGGCTCAAAATCTAAAAAAACATGCATGCGCAAAACTATATATATATATTTCTTCACGCCCTCTAGCGGCGAAACCGAGCGGAATTAAGAAAAAAGGTAAATACAAAATTTGTAGGAAATTTTATGTCCTACAATTTTGATTTCTTATAATTTTTTATACAAATGCATAATTCTGACTCAAAATACAAATAAAGGCGTAAACCTCCATATAGTTTTCTTTTACGCCCTCTAGCGGCGAAACTATGCAGAATTCTAAAAAGAAATAAAGACAAAAGTTGTAAGAAATTTTATATTCTACAATACTGCAATTTTCTTTTATACAACTTTGTTTTGTGCAGAAATAAAATAAAAACACTCATTTAACCCTAAAAGGGATATTTTAATCTTCCATGTTGTCTATACGATTTATTATTGATTATTTTAAGCTTATTTATAAGTAATAATCAATAATCAATCAAATATTTATAATATAATATATTTATTTATCAAATGTAACAAATATTTTAGGTTAGATTTATTTTAACTAAACAATTATTTATTGATAAATAATTATTGAAAAAAAAACATTATGTACTTATAAATAATAAATAAATAAATAAATAAAAGTTTCTTAATGGATATTTAAAATATTCATGCAATTAATTGTTTTCATTTTTCTCCAAATTTTATTTCATTCAATCAAGTCGTTCGGTATGAATTTTTTTTTATAAAAAAAATTAGTGAAACGTAAACAAACATAATAGGGAGATCGGGCGGCGTCGTCGTCGGTTTTCGTGATGTGTCATATAGGATCTTCGCCTGTACTTTAACAGAATTTTAAATTATTTAGTACCATTTTGAGTGCAAAAATTATTAGTGGTACAGTGTAGAAAGTTGTTTAATACATTATTGTAAAAGGTATGTAAATTTTTTAATTTATTTAGTTTAACATTAATTATAATAATAAATTAAATCATTATTTATTGATATTAATAATTTCAGATATAAATAATAATTATTTTCATTAAATATTTTACAATATTACAATACAATTCAATACAAAACATCCATTTTTCATTTATACAGTGTGTTTATTTATTTATTTTAATAAGTTCAAGCATAAATAATTATTATTTTTTTCTACTCCTATTTTATAATACGCTAATTAAAAGACTAATACCAGTTTCATAATAAGATTCATTATGAAACTGGTTTTCATTATAATACAGCTCTTTCAGCCAATAGAATCGAATTCTTTTTACCAAGGTAGGCGGTTATTTTGATAGTAAAAATGTTCCTTTTCGATAATTAACATAAGAAAGTCTTAAAATAAATATGTATTTCGTTTATTAATGGGAGTAGAAAAAATAGCATATGCAACTCTCATGTAATGGCCATGAATAGACTCGCATGTTATATACGAAACTCGCTGGCAGCTCGTTTCGTATCCTACAACATGCTCGTGTATTAATGGCTATCATTACATTATCGTTGCATAATATACTATTATTAAATACTTTATAATATTATAATACAGGGTGACTAATTTATAAAAAACATCTATTTTTCATTTATACAGTGTGTTTATTTATTTATTTTAATATTTTCAAGTATAAATATACATTATTTTTATTAAATATTTTATAATACTTTTTATTTATAGAGTGTGATTATTTATTTATTTTAAAAATTTCAAGTATAAATAATAATTATTATTATTAAATATTTTATATTATAATACAGGGTGATTAATTTATGAAAACATATATTTTTCATTTATACAGTATGTTTATTTATTTATTTTAATAAGTTCAAGCATAAATAATTATTATTTTTATTAAATATTTTATAATATTACAATACAGGGTGATTAAATTATAAAACCAAATATATTTTATTTATACAGTGTAATTGCATATAAATAGATAATTCTGATTATTTATAACTAAGATACAGGGTGATTTATCAACATTCCAACAACATTATCATATACAGTGTAGTTCATTATTGTTAAATGAGTATATAAGAATAACTAGATGGCTATGATTATCTATAACCAATATACAGAGTGATTTATCCATTTTCTAATAATATTATTATTCAGGATGGTTCATTATTGTCAACAGAGGATGTAAAAATTAATAGATGATTATGATTATTTATAATTAAGATACAGGGTTATTTATACATTTTTATTTTTTTTTTTATGAACCACATTATATATTAATTTGTATAAAAAAGTTGTTTTAATATAGTTTTATTTGTTTTAGGTGGAATTTATGGAAAAATCAAGTGGATTAGAGCAAGACTTCAGTAGATTTTAAGGTAAGAATTTAATTTTTTTATCACCATTAACTTGATTGTAATTGCATTTTTTTCAAAATTTTTGTTGGTTTTTAATATTTTTTAGCAAATTTAATTTTTTGATTTTTGATATTATACGACAAATTTCACAATTTTTGTAAAATTTTTTTGAAAAAACCACTATTATAGAGTTTTTTTTTACAAATTTTATAGTATTTTTTTTTTAATTTTTAATATTAATATGTAACATAACAAAATTTTTTTGAATAATTTTAAAATCAATAAATTTAATATTTCATTTAATAAAAACATATTTAATAATTTAGTTTCGTTCATTAACTATTTAACTTTCACACTGTTTGTATAATTTTGTTTCAGGTGGTGAGAGTTAAAATAAAAACAGGTAAATAGTAATGATACAGAGTGTTACCAAATTATTAATTAATTGGTTAGATATATTTACTTTATTTAGGTTATGATGGCGAAAAGAAGAATTTTTATCTTGCGCAAACATGACGGCAAATAATTCATATTTACTACTCGCGCACATATCGGTAAAAGGTCTGTGAACTCAGTGCAGTACGTCAAATTATCAGGAGTGTTAGTGCTACGATAAATAAGACCCGTCCTACACGCGACCGACCGTTTAGCGACGGTTCGTAAACTCATATCGGGCGTTCGTTCATAGCTGCCACGGTTACGTTCGCGGGCGGCTGCGGGAAAGGATGACAGATCATTAATGGTATTGATTAATTATTATCATACTAAATTTTGATTGGAATAAAATTTACACAAATTAAAATTAATTAATTAAAAAAAATCTTTAATTATGAAAAAAATTGTTAAAAATAAAATAATAATTTAAATAATATATATTTTTCGTAATAAAAAACGCAAAAATAAAACTCAAAAATCATGTACCACAATATATTTATAAATATTAAATGGGGGCTATGGCGACTAGTTTCGGTTACTCATCATCTTCAGGACATATACTAGATAATTATACTTGAAGTATATAGTAATTAAAATATAAAAAGCAGATCGGTTAAAAGTGAGCATATATGAGGAGGGAGGGAGGAAATACAAGAAGGGATGAATGGTATATGAAAAATTATATAAAAGTTAAAAATTATTTAAGTTAATATTTAACTTTTACTAGCATCTTTAAGTGTTCTGTTTATTATATTTTAATTAATATGATATTTTATATATTATTTAGTATATGGTCTGAAGATGGATAGTAACCGAAACTATTCGGCGTTTTACATTTTAACTCATCAGACCATATTTGATATATGGATTTTAATCAATTCTATTATATTTTATTATCCTCGTTGCCGGGTTGGCTGCCAAAATCGCCGGTTTGGCTGGGCACGGTTTCCGTTCGTCGCGGTTTTGTATGCTCGAGATTAATTTTATTTAAAATTATACATCAGATTTGCCGTTGCGTATGCGCATGTCCTGATATTTATATTTATTATTTTTCCAATAGCAAATATTTCCTAAGAGAAGCATGAGCATTCTTCAATAATGGGGAGGGGCGGCGCGCGGTTTTGAATAGTAATTTTTAAATGATAATCAAGTAAAATAGAAGAATGGTTTAAAAAAAAAACTTTTGACAACTTTTAAAGTAAATATTAATATTTAATTTCTATTAATTTTTAATTCGTCTAAATTTAAATAACGTTTTACACCCTCCCATATTACCATCAAGATCAACATCTACAAGATCATCATAAATATCTGGATTGCAGCAGTATTTCAATATTTTTATATTTTTATAAAAAATAATTAATAATTTGGTATTCACTGGTATATGTTAAGCATCCTGTGACACATAGAACGATTATTAATAGGCCTTACTGTATATATATATATATATATATATATATATATATATATATATATATATACAGTACCTAGCCTGCTTTTTAATCGTACTTAAGTGATTTAAGTACTTGACTTGTAGCGACTTTAGTACGTCACAAGTTAGTATGAGATGCGTATGTTACTAAGAGTGATCGTAGTAGGTATGTATGTTTGTATTAGATGATGGTTATTGAGTTGTAGTGGAGTTTGTTTAGATTGAATAATGAACGTACGTCGGATCTTAAACATCCGGCGTGTGTCTAATGTTGAATTTAAATGTCCTCTAGGTATATTGACGGCATCTGACCAGGTAAAGACGATTATAAATTATCCTTACGATTTAAAATTCATGGGAATAGGGGACGGGGATTAAATATTATGTATAGATAATTTAAAATCGGACAAGCGATGGTCAAAGTACTTGCTCACTGTGGCGACCTCTAAAGCAGTGCGTCATAGGCTCGTATAGATGCAGTATGTTACTAGATTGTCTGTGTTAGGAAACATCAAGTTAGAGGATCTATAAATGGAAATTGTAATGGTCATGGTAATGGTACTGGATAATGGAGAGGATTAGAAGAAGACTTCAGTACATTTTAAGGTACGGTATATTTAAAAATAAAACAAGTTTCAAAATTTTGAATGTTTAAGAAAAATTATTTTTTTTAACTTTAATAATGCAGTCGAAGCTTACAAATAAAATTAAATAAAAAAAATACATTTTAATCAAAAAAAAAAATTATTTACATTTTGAATATATAATGAAATACTTTTAACTTCCAAATTATTTTAATTTGATTTTAAAGATTTATATTTAATATACAGGCTCCCCCATAATATATATTTTTAATAACAAAATAAAAAATAATAACAATTTTTATTCTTGTTTTTCAGGTAAGTGAAATATAAATAATACAACAGATCAGCAGTAACTTTTTTGGTATGTATTTTGCAAATATTATTTACATTCTCAAGCTATATTTGTCGATTTGTTTAATATCTCGGAGAGTTTGATTGATTTAATTGCTTCGAACCTCGCTACGTTTGGCTCGAAGTGGATGGTCGAGAAAATAATAATTCCAACTTTTCCTCACCATCCACTCCGAGCCGAGCGCAGCGAGGTACAGAGCAATCAAATCAAAGTACATCAAAAAAAAAAAATAAAAAGCAAGAAAGCGTCCTGATCTGAAGCATTTCATAAAACTCAAAACAAAAAATTTCCCTATTAGTTCATGTACTAAAATTTTATGATACACAAAAATTCACTATTATAAAAAACTGGTATTATTAAAAAATAAATGTAGAAAATAGTAAAAAATGGTAAAAAGTAGAGAAAAAACCGAGAAGAGAGTTGGAGACTTTGATTTAATTGCTCCGAAGCTCGCTACGCTCAGCTCGTAGTGGATGGTCGGGAAAATAATAAGTCCAACAGTAAAAAGAAGAGAAAAAATAGAGAGAAAGTAGAGAGAAAAAGGGCGAGGAAAGTAAGAGAATCCCACTTTTCCCTACCATTCACTCCTAGCCGAGCGCAGCGAGGTTCAAGCAATTAAATCAAAGTTCTTCGAAAAAAATATTATAAAAATCAAGAAAGCGTCCTGAGCTGAACCATTTCATAATACACAAAACAAAAAATTTCCCTATTAGTTCATCTACTAAAATTTTATGATAAACACTAATTCACTGTTATAAAAAAACTGGTATTATTAAAAAACAAATTTAAGAAGTATTAAAAAAATAGTAAAAATAAAGAAAAAAATAAGAAGAGAGTTGGAAACTTTGATTTAATTGCTTACTTCGAACCTCGCTACGCTCCGCTCTGAGATAAAGTAGAGAGAAAAAGGGAGAGGAAAGTAAGAAAATCCAACTTAAAACAAAAAATTTGCCTATTAGTTCATGTACTAAAATTTTATAAAAACTGGTATTATTAAAAAATAAATGTAAACATAATAGAGCATTTCGAATGCGCATGTACAGGTTTGCCGTTGTGACAAGGAATCTTTTCTCATTTTGATGAGCACAATTCTGCTACGTGGCTATGGAGTTTGGAGTCGCGAAAACTTCCGGGAGTTGTCAGCTACTCTAAATTCTTTCGGCCTTCGGTTTTTATTCAAAAAAGGAAGGCTGTATCAGAAGATGAGTTATTTCAGGTCCGAGGATCCTACTATGTGAAACTTCTTTTCGAGGTATCTCGATAAGGAAAGCACATTTGTCGATAATGATTTCTTTTAAGAGCGGAGGTACAAATTTCAGAAACTCTCGCACCGATTTGGCGTTTGTATCCCACGTTAATTTTACTTCGAGCGAGAGCTGACGTAGATAACTACAACATATACAGCCAATATGCAACCGATGAGATTTAGAGTGAATGTTTGAATTTTACAGTAACGTACCTACTCAATCTGTGTGATGATATTATGTAGACAAATTGCAAAAATCCAAAATCGGAGTATAACTTTATAAGACATTAATATTATTGTCCATTACAAATTTATACATAATACATCAAAATTTACGACATTCTCAATTGGTCGAGACAAAAAAATTAGGTTAAATTTTGTTTTTTGTACGTTATGACCGTGCCATTTGGATTCTATAATAAATAGAAACATCTGTTTTATCTGAAAGCTCTGTTTTTTACCTCTCGCCCTTCAGTTAAGAAAGGTATAGGAATCATGCTAAAAATTGGGTAGTGAGTTTTCAATGGATAAACACGTTTTGGGGTCCCTAGAATACGATTTTGATATTTTCGCGATGATGTCTGTGTGTGTGTGTGTGTTAGTGTGTGTGTGTGTGTTAGTGTGTGTGTGTGTGTTTGGATGGATGTTGTAGTAACGATAACTCAAAAACTACTGAATGAAAAAATTTGAAATTTTGCATACAGGATTCTGATACCCTAGATTAGATCTGACTAGATTTTGGTGCCAATGACGTCATTACTATACCAAACGGCAATAAAGTTTTACACATTTATTTTGTATTGACTATAGTTTATTTTCGTATTATTAAAATTTTCAAAACATTTGCCATTGTTGCCAGATTTACAAAAAAGTAATTTTTTTTCATACTTTTTTGTGCCAACCTGTAAATTTTTGATTCAAAAATGGCGAGAGGTCGTGTGCTGGCCACATCAGATTTTTTGTAATAGCAATTCAACATTGTTAAATTTTTTTTCTCAAAAAATTTAAAAGAACCAAAAAACTTGAGAGGTACACAATTTAGTTCAATTTTTCAATTGTACAATCTCCCTTATTTGATATATTAACCTACACTTTGTTTTACACCAAAAACTGCAGAATTTAATTGTCTTAATTTTGTGTGGATTACATGTGGAAATCCGAAATACAGTTTTTGAGATTCAGCCATTTATACAGTTGCGCGCTTGATTTACGCAGAATGTTATTCTTGCATTTAGTGGTTCGCGTTTGCATGTGCACGCATATCAAGCCTAACTTTTTTGTCTCAGACATTTTATCGGATATTAGAAGATTGTTAATGGCAATATTTCATTCTAAATGCAGATTGATGTAACTTGTAGAACCTTTTTATATACCCAACGTGCTCTAGTATTATGTTTACGTTTAGACTGTGTGAGAAATTCAATCAACATACACACATTCTTTGAAAAAAATATATTTCGTATTTTATTTTTAACTGTTAATATAGTCAGCAGGTACTTTTTGCCTGTAGATGATTTTTGAAAAAATTCAAGAGCCGCTTTCGAAAATTGCAAAAGTTATAAACAATTATCTGAGAAAAATGGGGTTTGTTTTTTTGTAAATACTTATCTCAAAAACTATTTGACATTTTTCAAATTGGAAAAAAGATTCAAAAAGAGGAGGAAATTTCACCAAAAAAATTATACCTCCCGGAACTGTAGCACCAATATTTATAGTTTTCTCAGACGGTTAAAAATACGGCCGAAAACAGGGACTCTGGCTTGCGTAAGCGCCGCCCACTTTGGACCTTTAATGAATAATTATTATTTAAACTCATTAAATATGAAAATAATAAATTGAAAAAATTCAGGCATCTACTGAATAGATTTATGAACAATTACACGCGGTCAAAAAATTTTTAACGCGATTTTTCTATTAATTATACATGAATTAACAAATTTTTCCTACTTAAACTTGGACATTGTAAGTGCGACAATTGTTAAATAAAAAATCTGAGATTTTTTCCTGTTTTGGACCTATTTTTGAAAGGTCTCAGAAAAGATTCCCGTTGGAAAAATTAAAAAATTGTTATTTTTCACTTCGTTATTTACTTGTGTTAAAAATTAAAAAGCTTGATTAATAATTGAAAAAAAAATTTTTTTTCATATTACTATTGATCTGTTTTTTTTATGATCAGAAGTCACATGAACATGATTTTTAATTTTTTTTTATTTCATATTGTTTATAAAATTGTTATAAACAAATTCGTTGTTTATAATTTAATTTTTTTTTAGAAACATAATCTTTGATGCAAATTTTGATTTTTTCTAAAAAAATCGTTCCTTCAAAAATTTTTTTATTCCTTAAAAACGTATTTGTTAATTAACAATTTTATTCTAGCATATATATAAATTATTTTTCTCAAAAAATAACACATGGTTGTTTTTGTTTCATTATGTAGAAATAAAAATATATAGAAAAAATTTAATTATTTAAAACAAATTGTTTATTAAATAAACAATGAAAATATAAATAAAAACAATTTTATTTAGTTATCAAAGGGCAAGATAAATTATGATTAAAAAAGTGATTCCTTAATAGTAATTACAGGGGTAGAACAAAATTTTTAATTAAAAAATACGTTTTTAAGCAACAAAAAAATTTTTTTAGGAGCGATATTTTTTAATTCACACTTTGAATTAAAGATTATGTTTCAAGCAAAAATTTAAATTATCTTATAACAATTTTGTAAACAATAGGAAATAAATTTTTTTTTAAATTATTGTCATGTGACTTCTGATCATAAATTTCACTTTCCGAACACACCTAGTTAAGTAATTAGTTTTTCTGCAACATCAAAATACAACAATAAAGTTAGTTTAAAAAAATTATATTAAAATTCCAAAGTTTTTCGAAATTTTTTTAATAAAATTTTGAAAAAAATCAATATTATCGAATTTTTACTACAAATTTAACCTTTTTTGAATAATTTTAAAATCAATAAATAATTAATATCCCATTGAATTTTATTCAAATTGGGTAACAGACCTTTTTTTAGGTTTTTGGATCAATATATATTAATAAAGTTAATTTAAAAAAGTTAAAAAAATCTTCTTTTTTTTACATTTTTGATCATAACTTTTACAAATATTATTTTAAAATTATGAAATAATTTGCACATATATTACTTTTCGATTCTTTTTAGATGTACTATTTACTTTTTCATTTATTTTATACTTTTTGATAACACAAAATTACAAAAAATTTAAAAAAATTATTTATTTTGGCTATAATAATTACAATTCTAAATTCGAAGATAGTAAAATACATTGTGAATTTAGAGTTTTATATCATCTTTCGAATGGTAAAAATCCCATTGTCAGTTCAAGTTATTCAATTTAGTTTAAAAATCGTAATTTTTTTGATCCATTATTTTAAAAATTCTTTAATTTTTTTAATAAAATTTTGAAAAAAATCGCAATTATAAAGTTTTTTAATACAAATTTAATCCTATCTTTTTTAAAATTTGTAATATTAAAATTTATCTAAACCAATTAATTTAATAAGATAAAAAATATTTAGAATTAAAATAAAAAATATCGGCTAAACCATGCGGAATTCCAAAACAAGGCGAGAACAAATTTTGTAGGAAATTTTGAATTCTACAATTTTGATTTCCTATAATTAGAGAATTTGATGCTTTACAACTTTGCACCAGAACATTTTGCACTAAAATACATTACTTGTACTCAAAATCAAGAAAAACCGGGGGAAACCTACATGCACATTTTTTACGCGACCTCTAGTGACGCAACTATTGGAAATTATGGAAAAGTTTAAGACAAAAGTTGTAGAGAATTTTATGCTCTAAAACTTTGTACCACAACATTTTGTACTAAAGTGTACTGTTTGTCCCTAAAATTTAAAAATCTATTTTATGCACTTATGTAAACAAAGAAAATACAAATATTTAATATCTTTTGTGTACATAAATTTGGGAGTTCCATTAAATGTTACAATATAATATTAGTAATTTTTTTTATTTATTTTTTTCCGTCATTTATTTATTCATGTTTATATTTCTTATGCAAGCTACCAAAGGAGTTAAAAAGATCCAAAATAATATGTAAACAAAAAGCCACTTCGTTTAAAATCTAATCTGATTTATTATGTTTATATTAATAACAAGATAAGCTCCATTAGAAAACTATAATGGGCACAAATTGGTCCTGAGTCCGTACAAACTGTTCATTTTAAACGACGTCGACGGCTATATTGTGCGAGTAAGAAAGCAAATATCATAGGATAGCTGTTAGCGCTTCAAAAATACCATTTTTATAATCAAAATCCTGAAAAATCTACTGAATATTTTTTAATCAAATTTTTTTTAAATGATTTCTTAACCTGTTCTTAAGCTCGGAAAGTCCCTGAGATTGTATAAAAATATTCTGTTGGGTGTTTTTTACGAACTATCAATTTTCATTAATTTTCATATGCTAATATTTTCAAAAACTAAATATTTTCAGGATTCTTAATAACTTTCCTACATCCGCAGTGACCTAAATTTTAACTGACCGTTTGAATTTTTCAAAAATATTGTCCCGTTTTTCTGGCATTTTGTTTCTACGATTACATTGGAAAGGCATATGCTACAGAAAGTGTACCTCCGCTCTTAAGGCGTTCTGCAAGTCAAGACGCGCCGATTGATATCGCATTGGCTCGTTGAAAAAAAAAATGTATAGTTTGAAAAAAAAATATTGGAAAAATTCCCATTTTTTGGAATCGGACTTTCTTCCACTGACGGAAACGCGCATAGATTATTCCTTTTACTAGTTTTTTTTTAGTTTGTTGACCCACCCATTTTTTTATTTTTCTTCGGGCAGAATTTGTTTTATTTTTTAATGTTTGATCCACTCTTCAGTCCATTTTTTTGTATTTTGTCCATTTTTGTTTTTGTCTTTGTCCCTTTTTTTTAAATTTGCCCCACTTTTTTTGTCTTTTGTCTCACTTTTGTATTTGTTTTTTAATTTTGATTCACTTCTGGGGGCGATTTTTTCCTTACTTTTTTGCTCCACACTTCTTTTCATTTTTTTTACCCAATTTTTTTATTGTTTTTTGTCCCATTTTTTTTTGTCACTTTTATTTTTGATTTTTGTCCTACCACTTTTTCCATTTTAATTTTTTTTGTTTTTTGACTCTAGTTTTTTTGTCCATTTGTTGTTATTGTTTTTTGCCTCAATTTTTTTAACCCCACTTTTTTTGTTTTTTTTTTGCATCTTTCCCCCCTTTTTTCTCACTTTCTCTCTTTTTCATCCCACTTTTAACTTCAACAATATCGAATTAAAAACCAACATGGTGTTACTATATCGCGTTTTAACACGTTGTTTGCAGCAACAATCGTATCAGCATATATACAGTCTAGTGTAATATTTCTACAGAACCATTTTTTATAGTAAAAAAAAATTATTAAATTCCGCATCCAATCCGAAATAAAATAAAATCATTTTTGGCTGTCATTTATATAAAATTAGGAAATAAAAACTTGTTACTTTAAGAAAGGGCAAACTGTAAATGTAAATATATTACCAAAAGGATATAAAAATTAAATGTATAAACACTCTAATCGAAAGTTATGTTTAATCCTAAGTGTATAAAAATCTAATTCTTAATAAATGAGCTATTTTATTAAATATTCCTTTCTCTGTTGCTCCAACATATTTTCCAAATATACGCATTTTTCTTGAAGAGCCTTATGTTCCTGTTGTAATTCGTTTAAAATTTCATCCTTTCGTGCCACAGATACTTTCACTCTAAAATAAAATATATTTATATATATATATATATATATAATATTAATAATAATAGCCGTTCCTTCCCCGCACAAGCCTTTGGTTTCTAGGGTGCACCCAAAATTAAATATTTTTTTAAAAATTATATATACCTGGAGTAGAGCTGTTGTAATTCTTTGTCTCGTGAATTTTTAAGTTGTGTCACTTCTTTTTCAAGTTTTTCCATCTCTTCCTTCATTTGTTCTTTAACTATATCTTTGTAGTTTTGTCTTTCCTTGTTATACTTTTCAATAGCCTAAGACAGTTAATTTAAATTTCTATTAGATTAATATTTGGATGTGTAAGAGTGTGTGTTAAATCAGGCGTACGTTACTGTAGTTAACATAGGTCATGTTGAAATTCTAGTGACGTTCTAACGGATTTTTTTACATTTTCGGACTCAGGGAGCTCGGAAATGTCGAGAAAAATGATAAAAAGTGAAGGGAAGAAAATTTTTCACCATCGCGAAACTTATGTTGAGGCTTTTGTGCCTCAGTAATTCGTTACAAATAGGAAAAAATTATAATTATTTGTTAAAAATAATTTTAAAAAATTTAAAAATGGAGAACAACAAAAACTATTAAAAAAATAATTATAAACAAAAATTGTGCGTTCGGGGATCCCCGGCGTTAGGAAATAAGTTTCTTACGTTATTTTTTCACTTTTTAAAATTTTAAAATAAGAAAACATGGAAAGGACTCAAAAGAAATCGAAAAATATAAAAAAAAAATGAAAAAAAAATCAAAAGAAATCGAAAGAAATGGAAAGGAATCAAAAGAAATCGAAAAAAAAATATAGAAAAAACCAAAACAAATCGACAAAAATCGAAAAAGAAAACGAAAAAAATCGAAAAAGAAAAACAAAAGTCGAAAAACATCGAAAAAATCAAGAGAAATAAAAAATAATTTAAAAGACTCCAACGAAATTGAAAGAGATGGAAAAAATCAAACGAGATCGAAAGAAATCGACAAAAAACGAAAGAAGCCAGAAAAATAAAAAAAGATAGAAAAAACTGAAGGAATTTGAAAAAATCAAAAAACAATAGAAAAAATTAAAAAACAACAGAAAAATGTGAAAAAAAAATACGAAAAAACCAAAAAATCAAAAAAATAGGATAGGAAAAAATTAGAAAAGAAAAGAAAGAAATAGAAAAAAAAATGGAACAATGAGAAAAAAATCAAAAACATTAGAGAAAATCAGAATATAACAAAAAAAATCAAAAAATTTAGTGAAAAACGAGAAAAAAATCAGAAGTATCGAAAAAATAAGAAAAAATCGGAAATAATCCAAAAAGAAAGAAAAACTATTGGAAAATATTGAAAATAAATGAATAATAAAATTGTAAAATATGGAAAAAATAAAAAAAACGAAAAAGTTGCAAAAAACCGGAAAAGTTGGAAAAAATCATAAAGAACAACCAAAAACCGGAAGAATTGTGAACAAAGAGAGAAATAAAAAAATTAATGAAAAACGTCGAAAAAATTTGAAATAAAGCGCAAAAAATCACAAAAAAATGGCAAAAAAATCTTAAAAAATCAGAAAAATCAAAGGAATAAGAAAAAATAGAAAACAAAAAAGAAATGTAATTGGAAAAAAATAGAAATAGAAAAAAACACAAAACAATGACAAATAACAGAAAAAAATAGAAAACATCGAAAAATTAGAAAAAAAAACTAGAAAAAAACAAAAGATGAGAAAAATGAGAAAAATGAGAAAAAATCAGAAAAAGTCTCTTTCTATAAAATAATTATAAAATTATAAAAGATTATAAAATAAAAGAAGAAGAAATAAAAAAAACAGAACAATGAGAAAAGATTAAAAAAAAACCGAAAAAAAACGGAAAAAACCAGAAAAAAACATCAGAATAATGAGAAAACAGGAAAAAAGTAAAAAAAATAATATGAAAAATAATACGGAAAAAACGAAAATAATCAAAATAATTATTAAAAGCCAAAAAAAAATCGCTAAAATCGAACAGTGTCAATAATTTCTGCAACATCCATATCCATATTGTAAGGGCCTGTCCGATCCTGGTAAAATTCAATAGGATTCTTCCTTGGACGAAACTAACTAGTTAAAGTGAAAACCGGAACTCGAACGGAGCTTTCGTTCAAAAGTTACAATGTTTACATCCAGACGTACGGAGAGGATTTTTTTTGCATTTTCGTACTCAGGGAACTCGGAAACGTAAAGAAAAGTTAGAAAAAGTGGGAGTAAGAAATTTTTTTCGCCATCACGAAACTAATACTGAGGCTTTTGGGTCTCAGTAATTGTTCAAACATTTTGTTTTTAATTTATTGTATTGTATTTTATTTTTTTCATTTAGTGCTCGTACCGCAGTTTGGCAACACTATATACTACATTACTTAATTAATTACAATGTGTAAGAAATGATGTAACTGATTTTTAAAAAAAATTACATTATTTTTACTCACATCTTTATGTTCTTTCAACGTATTTTCCAATTGTTTTACATTAGCTCTCAAACTAATAACCATTTCCTCATTATCTAATAATTTACTTTTAGTATCAGAATATTTATTTTTCGCTTCTTTTTCTGATCCCTCCAAATCTTTAATTTCTTTTTCGTATTTTTCTCTAAGTCGTCTTATTCTATTTTCCGTGGATTTTTCTAACTGTACTTTATTATCGTTAGCTTCGTTTTCCAATCTTTCTATAACTGCCTCGATTTCTCTGTCTCTTTCCTTTTTAAGGTGTTCCCGAATTGAAGCTTCTTTTTCGTTTAACTGTATCTCTTGCTGTTTTTTAAAATTGTTCTGCCACGTTTCGTATTCCATTTGGGAGGATTGTTTCATCAATTTTATTTCGCTACCGTGCCGTCTGATAACAACCTTATAAAATTTAAATAGGAAATTTATAAATTGTGTTTCGAATAATAGCAGATTTTCACCTGTAAACGTTCTTCAAATTTCTCTTGCGATTGTTTGATTGCTTTTTCTTTTTCTGTCAGAGCGTTCGCTTCTCTTTCTTCGCACTCTTTGATCTTGTTAGCGTGATCCGCGAATAAGCGTCTTCTTTGTTCCTGGTACGCTTTTTCTTCTGTTTCGACCATTTTTTCATAACTATAAAAATAAAAACGATTAATGAGATTATATCACTCATAATGTAATAATGTCCTATATTGTTACTTGATTAATAATCGATAATCATTCACCATATACTGACTAATAACTGATAATCACACTTGGTACATTTAATGCTAAAAATCTAGTAGGTATGCTGTCATCTTCGTCATTGCTTTTGTACTGTAAATGTAAATTATGGAGCTGTCAAATTTTTAAAATGTCATTAATTCGTGATATAATCTATTGAATACAACTGCGGACTCGTGAAATTAATATTTGACAACACGTTTCGTGAAATAACTTATGGGATTATCAATAGTCAAGATGCCACTCGTTGTATTATATATGATAATAATTGACAGATAAATTATTAAATAAATGATATTGAGGCACAGTAGTCAAAGTGAGGTTTAATAATGAAGTTACATATTACTTGTCTCGTGTATAAAGATAAGTTGTGACTTAAGCCGGGCTCAAACGACTCGTGTACTTGGCGAATAATCGTTACTTGCGTATACTTGTCATGTCGTGTGAGTGGGTTACTTGTACAATTATTTGTCACTTGTTGGTTTTCCATTTGTGGTCGGTAAAAACGGCCCGAGTCAAAGGGATCACTATTATTCGTACACTTGCCAAGTACATACTTGTCTATACTTGTAGAGGCGCTCTGACGAAATGTACAAATAATTGGCTTTTACTGCGACTATTCATTTACTTTTCAAGACCTAGTAGAAGCGTACAGACGTTTTGTTTGTGCTTTTTTACTAAAAATTAAAATGGAGTGTATAAATCACAGTGTGTTGGAGTTTCATGATTTTTATGAAAAAGAGTCGGTCATTTTAATGGCTAAACATAAAGAACATAAAAATCGTAATGCAGTTAATGATTCGTGCAAAAGAATACAAGATAACATATCTGTCCAGTGTACTATAAATGAACTGAAGAAAAAAAAGAACACCTGATTAGTTTGTCAAGGTTTAAGCCAAATGTTTGCGTTCGCGTACTTGTAAATTGTACACGTCGTGTGAGCGCCCTGCTTGCCATCGCAATTCGCAAAGCTCGTATACTTGTCAAGTACGCAAATAATTGTGTATTTGCCAAGTACACGAGTCGTTTGAGCCCGGCTTTATACAGTAAGCAAAAACTAATTTTTTTTGATTTTTTTACAGATGTAATCAATGTGTTGTGAAAATATTAACTTCTTATTTACTCTCTATCTTTTCTATACTGAAATCTCTGCATTATGTGGTTGTTACAAACCATATATTTTGATTAATGTGGGTTTGAAAACAGAAACATATAAAATTGTATCATCAGCAAAAAGATGCATTTTGCAATCATTTAAGTCATTTAAAAATATATCATTAATATACATTATGAATAGTAGGGGCCCCCTATACATTACCTTGAGGCACTCTGGTTTGAGTAGCTAATTTGTCTCCTAGTTTTGTTATTTAATAGCGATTTTGTAAGTAAAATTCAAACCATTTATAAGCAGAGTTGTCAAAGCCAAAGTATTATTTAAGTTTAGTTAACAAATTATGTCTGTCAACCACCTCAAACAATCTTTTAATATCTAAAAATACTATGACTGTAATAAGGTTTTAATCCATCGCTAATTGCATATCACATATTATTTTTTTTCTACTCCTATTTTATAATAGGTCAATTAAAAGACTAATAATAGTTTCATAATGAGATTCATTGTGAAACTGTTTTCATTAAGATACAGTTCTTTCGCCAATAAAATCGAATTATTTTTAGCAAAGTAGGCGGTTATTTTTATAGTACAAATTTTTCAGCGAATAGAATCGAGTTATTTTTTAGCGAAGTTGACAATTATTTTGACAGTTGTTAAAATATTTTAAATTGTTTAAAATCGATAAGAAAAAAGGTTAACTTATCAATATATTCTAAAAAGGTTACTAATTAATATATGTTGTGAAAAAAAGTGTTTAGCCTTACACCCGCAATGGTAGATAGGCAATATGGATTAAGTAAGTAAAAAGTATTTCTTTCCATTGTTATAAAAATGTTCCTTTTCATTTAAGATAATTAACATATGAAAGTCTTAAAATAAATATGTATTTCGTTTTTTAATGGGAGTAGAAATAATAGCGTATGCAACTCTCATGTAATGGCCATGAATACACTCGCATGTTATATTGAAACTCGCTTGCAGCTCGTTTCGTATCCTACAACATGCTCGTGTATTAATGGCTATCATTACATTATCGTTGCATAATATACTATTGTACTGCTATTTCACAGGAATGACCCTCTCTTGAAGATAAAAGTTTATTTTCACTCAAAAATTCAATTAATTGTTAGTGGACGACTAATTCTAGGATTTTTTCTAGACAAGGTAGTGTATTGATGGGCCTATATATACTCTTCTAGTAACTTGGTTCTTTGCACATTTGGTGGGTATAATAGTCGAAATTTTTAATTTGTCAGTGAATATACACTTAGATAGAGATATGTTAATAACATGTAATAGAGAATATCCCACAACTCCAAATATATTATTTCTCCGATCTACTTCAGAGAAGGGAAAGTATTGTGAACGAGCTAAAAAAAAATTTCGAGATAAAGATTAAAATATTCATTTTAAGGTCACCTAAGATTAATAAGATCATTTCCAAATGAAAGTCTATCTGTCTGTCTGTCTGTGTGTATTGTTCCACGATAAAAGCCACACGTTTAATCCGATTGAGCTGAAATTTAGTATATGGGTTTGGGTAATCCATCTGAAGAACCCAATAGTTTTTGTACGACATCTGTCAAACGAAAGTGTAACTATCAAAAAATGACAGATGCAATTTGTAACGGAATTTAAATTGCAATATGTCATTTAAAAGCCCTTGAAAAACTCTATTTAGCACAGTCAAAATTATTTCTTTAACTGTCATCTTTCAAGAATAAAAAAATGTCAAAATTTGAAACTTTGGATTGAAACGATATTTTACGTTAATAATAAATAATTAATGTGATTAAGCTCAAATCTTTAACTTATGGGTTCGTTCCACGAATAGAATTTCAAATATATTAGAAGTAAAATATTAAATGAAAAAAAAAGTTTGGACGCCAATAAAGTCGATTTTTTTGATGAAACAATTGACAAAAAAACTATCATATAAAAATCCGTCCTTTTTTTTGGGCTAAAGAAATTAAACTTTATATTTGTTTATTTTAGGATAATAAATTCCACAGATTTTTTTTTCTTTTAAAAAAAACTTAGCTTTTCTTGCGGTTGTGGTTCTTGCGGTTGAGGATAAAAAACTTCTTGGCCCAACTAAAACTAACTGTCCAGAGAAAAAACTTTCCAGAGGAAAAAACTGTCCAGAATAAAAGAACCAAAAACACCTACAAGATGAGGGGGAAAAAAGAAATCTTCAGTAAGCATCACAAACGGTATGAAGTCAGTTATTTTGACTGAGTAGGTAAAGAAAAGAACATTATTAGCATAGGAAAGGCGCGTTATAGGAATACCAAGAGAAGAGAGGGGCATGACGCGAAGAAATACGAAGGGGATATCAAGCGAGTATGAAACGATAATCTATTGAATAGAAGAATAATTAAATACAGGGTGGCAAAAAAAACGTAACAGGATACTTGTCAGGAAAGTATTGGGGCGACACAACCGATTGTTTTTAATTACTTATTTTTCTATAAATGAAAAAAAATCTGCACAACTTGATTTGTTATTAGATGAACGGTAAATACAACCTAAATTTTAAATATTTTATTGGTTACAATTCTGATCAAAAGAAACTACTATTTTTCATCGACCGCTACAGTATCAACTACTTGAAAACTAATTTTATTACAGACATATACTTATGTACCTATTAGTAGAATTATATCTTATGCAACTATTGCAACTATAAACGGTTAATAAAAATTTCTGATTCTAAAATGTCATTATTAACTCTTATTTCACTTAATTAAGGGTTTTACTTTATTTAAACTTCATTAAATCTTGCTAACAAACTTTCAGCATTAATATACAGAATATTACTTTTAAAATTTGTCTACTGTTGAAAAATTCTCCCATCGTAAAAAACTCCTTAGAAATTGGCCATATTTCGGGATTGGTAATTACATTAGTATATTCAGACGAAACTGAAACTTTAAATGATTTGTAACGATCTGGATATTTTGATATCATGTTTTCACATTTAGCATTTGTGTCATCTTTTGATTGTAGAATTTTTGGTAGTTCCTCACAATTTAAATCTGAGGGTAATTTAAATATATGATAGTCCACATATCATTCCACCCCATGAAATACATTATGTTCGTTAGATTTACCATAAATAACATTACGCCGTCTATGTTTATATTTTAAAAATTCTCAAATTACTTTTTCATTCTTATTTTGTTTTTATTTGTCACCATCACCCTGTATATTATTAATAGATGAGTTACTCACATGTCTTGATTTTCGTACAACATTTCTTGCTGCCTCACTTTTTTGTTGTGTCACTTTATCTAAACTAGTACCGGATTTATTATTACTTTGAAACGTTATAGTTTTATATCGTAAATTATAATTTTGAAGTTTTTTCTCCTCACACACTACAACTGGTTTTTTAATTTCTTGTGTTTTGGAATTCGTTAATAATTTAATTAAATCAATATTGCCATTTTTCAAGTTTTTTACCTGTCTTCAAATCACTAAGTTGTAGTTGTAATTTTTTTGTTTCTTCATCTAAGCATGTTTTAATTATTTGAACGAATTCTTCGCTTTTTAAAAATGTAACAATTTCAGTTTAATTTTTAAAGTTATTTTGAATTAAAATTAACCATTCACTAATAGACATCAACACATCTACTCAATTTTAACGACAAACTACTAACTTATAAACTTAAGTTCCAAAGAGAGTTATTTTTTTTTTGTTAGACAAACATTAAAATTGTGTTTTTTTATTATTTTAACCAGTACTTTAAAAATTATGGAAATTCTCATATTTAACTTGATAATGTGTACTCGATCCTCCTACATTTTCAAAATACATGACATATTACAAGAAATATATATCAAACATTTTTTTGTCACTTTTTTTCGACTATTTTGATCCTACTGAACTCAGTGAATATAAAAGTTTCGATAAATTACATAGATAAAATTTTTACCAAGTTAGGGGGTATACTATAGCTGCGAAACTTTTAGCGACCTCAAGATTATCTTGCCTCGGCCTCAAGCAGCCTCGGCGATAACTTTTTTTCGGTCCGCTAAGAACATACTTTGCGGCCTAGGTATACAAATAACTATCAACATCTTGGTCTATTTTTTGGGTCACAAAAAAATCCCTAAATTTAGGGAAATTTTCGTAAATTCGACAATGAGCTTTACAATTTACGTATTCTCTTATTTAAATTTTATCATTAACTATAAACTTGAATTGGGAATTCGGCGCTAAGTGCGGGGGCTTTATCCAATCATTTGGAAAAAGCCCGCCAACCTTATCTAATTAAACTGTATAGTGGACAAACTGGAATTGGTCCTTTGTCTTTATTTAAACATTTAATTATTTCAACGCTTTCAAATGCATCTAACAACCTTTTGTTGGGTACATTTTTAAGTAATTTTACATTATCCACACTAATTTTATGATTATGAAAAAAAAGCATGTTCAGTAACAGATGATTTCTCTGTATATATTAGTATTATAATTATTGTTGTGTTATAATCATCTTTTAAATTACACAAAAAATCTTGTTTTTTTAACTAGTAAAATTTTTTTTTATTTACCGTTGTCTCATTAATTCTCTTTCATGTGCAAGAGCTTTTTCGCGTTCTTCCATCAATTGTTGTCGTAACGCTTCGCATTGTTGTTGCATTTTTCGCGCCGATTTTAGCTCCAAATCTTCTATTTCTCGTTTATGAATTGATCTCAGATCGGCCAATTCTTGTTGTTGTCTTCGTTCCATACTCGCTAACTCTGGTTCGATACTTTTAACAGTCAATTCCTATTAAAATTTTAAAAATAATAAAAACTATATTCATAAAATTTTACATTAATTGCATACTTTTATTTTTTGCGTTTTAGTATCAATCCATTTATCTCTTCTTAATTTTTCACCAGCAATTTGCATTTCTTTCATTTTTTTAATTTCTACTTGGTGTTTATGTTCCATCGCTCTAGTATTACTATTATACCTATCTTCAACGACTTTCAATTCATGAATAAGACTTTCACATTGTTGATTTAACGATCTCTTATCAGCTATCAATTGGTCTGGAAAAATATATAATTTAAACCCTACAACTTAACAGCTTTGTTCCCGAAAAGTGTTCCTAACTATTATGAACATATAATAATTAGAAACTCTCATCGGGGACAAAACTGTTATTAAAATAATTTCTAACCTATAAATTTCTGATGACGTTTAATAACACCTTCGTAGTCATCTTTTTGTTCTTTCAGTTTCTGCTTAACCGTCTCTTCGGTTTGTTTTGACTGTTTTACGATCTTCTCGCGAAGATTGCTCATCTCTTCTTGCAGAAGAGATACTGAAGAAGATTTATCTTTTACTCGAAGACTGATATCTATTATTTGTTGGATTAGTTCTTCCGTTGTTAGAGCACGTAGATCTTCCGGCCTAAAAAAAATCAGAAACAAAAAAAAAATAGAATTAAAATAGATATGAGAAAGCGGGGCTAGTTGATACAGACGGCACTGTGACCCTACGCGCATGCGTCGGTAGGCAGTGAGCAAGTAGAAGCTGTTTTTTTATCCAGATGCATTGCCTAACGGTGTCCTACTGTCAACAGACTAGTCTATTCTACTGTTGTGCTTCAGTTAATATACCAGTATGAGGATATCCTCCGGGAAATTCACTAGTGGCACAACTCATAGCGTATTTAAAGGGGATTGTTTTATGGTAGTTTTAATTTTCTAGTCTTCTTAGTTTAGAAGTTAGTTTGATTTAAAAGACAAATATCCATTGGGGTAAGTTGATACACTTAGCTGGGGGCACATTAAT
This sequence comes from Neocrepidodera transversa, assembly GCA_963243735.1. Classification (NCBI taxonomy): domain Eukaryota; kingdom Metazoa; phylum Arthropoda; class Insecta; order Coleoptera; family Chrysomelidae; genus Neocrepidodera; species Neocrepidodera transversa. The sequence goes on along the minus strand of OY725354.1, from coordinate 17,447,037 downwards.
ACGGTGTATTTTTCTTTTCTTACAGGAATATGGTGTGGAACTATACTAGAAAGATGGATCGAGGGGGAATCCCAAATGGGAACTGCGAAAAAGCCTGTAAAGCTATCAAGGTCTAAAGAATATCTTTGCGGGAAGCAGTTGTTGCCATCAATATCGACTTTGTTTATAAAAAATAATGAATCCAACGGCAAGGATATCCTAAACCAAGAGCAACTAGATTCTGAGCTTGAAGCTAATATTCATGTTATTGATGTACCTGATACATGGATTACATGGCCGCAAAGGACTGGTTAACATTATTTATGAAAAGACACGATCAACTATCAATCCGGGAGAGGCTGATGCTACAAGCCTTGACCGCGCAACAAGCTTTAATACAACCAACGTTGATCTATTTTTGACAATTTAAAATGTATTTTAAAAAATACAAATTTGAGAACAAGGATATATGAAATATGGATGAGACCGGTGTGTAATCCAAATAAAATTATAGCAGAAAAAGGTATACCACAAGTAGGGAGTCAGCAGAGAGAGGACCAACGGTTACTATGGTATTGGCCATCAGCGCCATAGGAAACTCAATTCCTCCAATATTCCTTTTCCTAAAGATCATTATATCAATAACAGACCACCAAAATTCATCGGAACTTCCTACCCATCTGGATGGATCATATCAGAATCATTTTGGATGGTTATTAAACATTTTCACGATTACCTTAGATGTACAAAATATCGTCCCTGCTTGCTGGTTTTGAATCGCATTTGTCTTAATTGATGTAAATAAAATGGTATCATCATGTAGTACTTCCCCATCATACAACTCATCAACTGCAACTTCTGGACAATAGAGATGTGTTTACTGATCCTGACTTGTTGAAATCTCCTATCCTTTCAAGCACATCAGTAAAGAAAAGTCTGGAGAAGGAAACTGAAGAGAATGAAGCAAAAAGGAATACCAAGACAGAAAAGTAAAAAAAATGTTACTATATACAGGGTGTTTCATTCCCTTAAAACGTGAATAGAGGTCACCGAAGCGGTTCTAGATATACCACATTTATTGGCTCTGGCGGCCTTTGTAACCGACATACAGGGTGTTTTATCGCTTTTGCTAATTTCTTAGTGGGGCCATAACTGTCGAATCACCCTGTACATTTTTTTGATATTTTGTACACATGTTTCTTAATCAGAAGCCAAATGAGCCAGTTACTAATCACAAAGAAAATCTAGGTCCGGATTAATAAAAAAATAGAAAGCAATTGTGACCTTGAAACAACACCCTGAATATTAAAATGTTCAAAATCTATTTGCATATTTGAAAAGAGAGCAAAAAACTTAATCAAAAAGTGCTCTCTAAATTTTTGCAAAACTATTATACTAAATTAAAAACATACAAACTATACCTACCAATTGCTCAAAACGTCCTCAATTTTGGTCTATACAAGAAGCATGCGGGAAATACAGAGAAACAATCCAAATTGAATTCGAAAATCACTCCGAAATATTTTAATTTATTATCTTGGTTTTGTTAAATTTCCATTTAATTTTTCTCAATTTTTAATGCATGAATACAGGGCGATTAAAAATCTGTTAAAAAATGTCAAGTCTAGGGACCTGGAAAATACAAACTGGATTCATCTACAGCTATAAAAAGAAAAACCGACGTAGTTAACACCTATTTAGTAATTTTAAAATGAGTATGGATTCCAAAGTTTTAATAATTTATTATTAAAAGTTAATAATAACCACTTTTTAGTCGCTAAGTTCAAAATTTGAGTAGTTAAATTGTCGGCATAAAAATTTAGTTTTTTGCTCTCTTTTCAAATTTGTAAATAGATTTTGAATATTTCAATATACACGGTGTTGTTTCAAGGTCACAATTGCTTTATATTTCTTTGTTAATCTTTTAAGGACGGGACTGGTCGATATTTCGACCACTCAAGTATCACAATATTTTTGAGTGATTTTGGGAATAATATTATGTTTTGAATATAGGGAATATAGTGTAACAATTTTAGGTAGCATATTTGACCTTGAAATAGTGATTTCAAGGTCGAATTTTCTATTTGGAATTTCGACATGGGCTGAATACGAGAACAATATACCAATAGTACTGCGTATAGCAAAATAACCATTTTAGAATGCATATTTGACCTTGAAATAGTGATTTCGAAGCGAAGTCTTCTGGGTCCACTTGGGGATTTCCTCTATCCTACTGTAATTCAAAAAATATGCATCCGATCGGCCTAAAATTTGGACAAATGGTCGAGTTCGGGGTCTCATAGAGCTGTACACTTGTTGAGCCGCATCGACCCCCCCCCCCTCCACCTCCCAACTTGAAATTCCCAATTTTTCTAGAAAATTGTTTTAAATGCCGATAAATGTCGGGAGAAGTTGTGGTGGAAGGAAGTGGAACTAAACCCTGCCCTTCTCGCTACCCACTCCTCCGTTGGCACCTGAAATTTATAAATTAGCGGAAAATTTGTTTCAAATCCAGATAAATGTCGGGAAAAATTGTAGTGGAAGGACGCTCTAACTCAACCCCCCACCCATCATGGTCATTTTACGGGAAATACCGGAAAGGGAATTGTCGGCGATCAAATTTTCGCCACATCCACGCTGTTGATCCTGGGTCATGCTGAGAGCGAAAACTGAAATACCGGGTCTCTGAGGGAAGGATGTCCACCCGAAACCAGAGGGAAGAGCAAAAAAATTTTTTTTTGCTTTTTCTAATAAAGTTTTTCTAAATTCGGTCCCTATTTCTCATGGTTTTCAATTGAAAAATAATGCCCAATTTCAAAAAGGGGCCATCATTTGATGGAAAAAATGGCAAATGACATAAAAAACGTTACTATTTTCCTGTATCCAACAACATTAAAATCTTAAAATCAGTCCTTAGTCCAAAACATTTTAAACAATTTAAAATAACAATAATTATTGTTTAAAGAAAATCAGATACTTAAAAGTTAAAAGATTAGAAAACCCTCATGGTGAAATGAATGTAAAACGACAGATGACAGTAAAAGAAGAAGTGGCTGTAGTGCCAACAACTATGTAAAACAAGTAATGGCCAGGGAACGTAAAAATTGGCAGACAATTTTGTAGGTATAGGTAAGGGATGATAATTGGGATCCACTGGTATGATCCATACACATTTGACTAGACCCTAAACCATAGTTTGTTAGGAAGCTATTAAATAACGAATTTTTGATAGTGAGAGTGAAGGGCTTAGTCCTGAGATTAGTCAAGGCTAAAGCTGGAAGCTGTTTAAGATGGCTAAACCTGGACAAAGTCAGGTCTAGTTGAAAATAGGGGAAATAAGAAGTAAAATGAAGCAGTCAGGAGGACTATTTTTAATATGTATTATTATACCGATGTCTTTTCATATTGTGCTTTTCTCCTCTCCACGTTTAATATGCTATATAGCGTAAAATTTTCAATTTGGTCAAATATTTTATAACGAGGAAACGTAAAATGGAAGAAAAAATATCAACATTTACCTTGGTATTGTATCAAGTTTAATAGTAGATTTAACAACATCTGTTACCATTTTAACATTTTGTTTTGCATTTTCTAAAGACTTGATACAGTTTCTATCAACTTCATCCAAAAATGACAGTAGTTGGCTGAAAATTTTGGAATTAGAATCAATTATATTATAAAAATTTTTCTTTACCTATAATTCGCCGAGTTTCCTCTTGGTGTCTCAGCGATCATATCGGAGAAACCTTGTTTGAAATTAGAAAAGTCGTTTTGTTTTTTGTTAATTTCAGATCTTTGAGTATTTTCGTTAAATATAGTTTCGTGAATCCTTTTTCCTTTTGGTGAATTAAAACAATATTGATTTTCTGAATAATTGGTTAATGTGTCTAAATTATTTTCTTCTAAACTCATATCGACCATTTTTTTCACTGTTGCGATCTTTTGTTCTAAAAATTATTTTATTATTGGTTGATGAAAAATTTATATTAATAAATTTGAAACATTTCATAAATTTCAAAAATTCCAAAAGTTTCAAAAATAACCTAAACTAACAAAAAATCTAGTTGCTATGCCTTAGGGAAGTATATTAGGAACAATTTTGATTTAACTCGATAAAATCTGAATTTTTATAATAATCGGATTGGTCCCATTTTGTGGTCAAGTCGGATAAGGGGAACCCTCATCCAGCCTGCACCCGACGTTTAAGTAGCTTGTCGGGCTTGATTAGGTTGCCGGTCCGCTCATAGACCAGTAAAGTCTATTCATGTAGGTCATTAGTGACCCGGGAACAATATATCCTGCAGGAACAACATATCCTGCCCTCCCTACTCTGTCACTATACCAGGCAATTGTTAGCGACGACCCAATAGGGAGTTGCTTACTACGACCCATATAAAATCGCTATCTTCGTAACTAAGCGAAAACGGGCTATAGTATCTTCAGGAGAAATGATCCCCATTGAATTCTGAACAACTTAATTCTTTTCTGTGGTTTGTATGTCTGTCTGTCTATCTGTCTGTCTGTCTGTCGGTATGTCTGGTTGTCGTCCGCAACGCTTAAAAATGCTATAACTTTTGAATACTTCGATGCATCCACATGAAATTTTCACCATTTTTTTAGACCGACGAGTACTACATTTTAATAGAAAATGAGCATAATCGGAAAATGAATAAACGGGGTTTTCCGGGTTCTTCTCACTTTTTTTCTAGTTCCACAGGAAACACTCTACAGGTCGTAATTTTTGAGTAAACCGCTTCAAATTTGGGAAAAAGATACCTTGTAGTACTGTTAAGAATCCTATTGAAAATCAAAATAATCGGAAATTTTCTTGTGGGTTTTCCCAGGTTGTTTTTCTGAAAATGTCATTTCTTTAAAAAATCTCTGAAACCTTGAAAGACATTCGACAACGAAAAATACGTAAATATAGGACTGAAACAGCTCAACAAGTATTATTTGAAGTATTTTTCCGATTTTTTTTGAGAAAGTTGGGAAAAAAAAAATTTGGAAATTAAATTCCGAAAATCTCAGAAACAAGGGGGAATATCGAAAAATGTCAACAGTTCTTTTTTGCTGTACTTGAACAGATAGAGAAAAGATAGGGAAAAATTTAGAAGAAATATTGGACAATAGAAAAAAATTATAAAAAATAGGGAAACAAATAGGAAATAAAATAATGAAGAATAGTAAAAAAAATGTGAAAAAATAGAAAAAAAAAGATATAAAAAACGGGAAAAAAAATATTGGAAAATATCGAACAGATATTGAAAAATAGGGAAAAATCATGAAAAATAGGGAAAAAAATTGTGATAAATAGTGAAAAAAATAATGAAAAATGGAGGAAAAAAATATTAAAAAATGGGGAAAAAAATGAAAAATATGGAAAAAATAATGAAAAATATGAATAAAAATTATGAAAAATATGGATAAAAATAATGAAAAATTTGGAAAAAAATAAAAAATATGGAAAAAACTGAAAGAAACTGAAAAAATGGAAAAAACTGGAAGAAATTGGACCAACCTGAAAAAATCGTAAATAATCCTACATAATTGGAAAAAATTAGATAAAACGAAAACAATTGCAAATAAATGAAAACATCTGAATATAATTGGAATTAATTCGAAAAAGTATAAAAAAATTAAGAAAAATTGAAAGAAAATGGAAAAAATTAGAAAATTAGACAAAATTGGGAAAAAATGGAAAAAATTGAAAACAATCGATTGCAACGCCAAACATTCCCGACGAGAACCCAGAGACGAATACTTTTTAGATATTTAATGTTAAAGTGTCAAACTTTGACATTTTTTTATTTTTGACAGGTGACAGTTGGAAAAATAATTTTTACTGTTCTGAATAGAGTTTTTCAAGGGATTTCAAATGATATATTGCAAGTCAAATTTCGTGACATATTTCATCTGTCATTTTTTGATAGTGTCACTTTCGTTTGCAGATGTCGTATAGAAACTAATGGGTTTCTTCCGATGGGTAACCCAAACCCATATATCAAATTTCAGCTCAATCGGATTTATTATTATTTATTACTTGTAATTTAAATTATTAAATTTTTTTTGATAAATATTACTTTATTATTGTTTTAAATCTGACTTATATTATAATATTCAATACTTACGTGATTTTTTATCTTCTTCTTCTAATGCTTCCAAAATAGATACAATATCCTCAAAACTACCGCTTAAATCGGAATTTTTATCTACAATCAAATTTTCCTCAGAATCTGTTGGATCCTTATTCTCAATATCATCAAAACTGTGCAGCATATCTAAATAACTTAGACTTTTTTTACCATGATCTGTAGATTTACCCATCCAAGATTCTACTTCAATATCCTTAATTTCCCTGTCTCCTTCATCTTTTCTTGGTTTAATTTTAACGGTAGATTTTTTTTTGTTAATTTTATCTTGTTTTTTAGATTCTTTTTTAAAATATTCATCAGGTTTAGATAAATTCTTTTCATCTAATAATTTATCTAAATCAATTTCTGATATATTAGGAAGATTTCCATCTGGATTCCATGGTGATATACATTTTTCAACTATTTTAGAATTATCTGTCAAATTTCTTTCAATAATTATATGTTCGTCTTTTAATTCTTGTAAGTATTTATCTGTTTGGAATTCCTTTTGCAGTACATTTACTTCTTCTGAAATTTTTATAATTGGAATATTTTGCATTAATTTTGTATTTTCTTCATTACTACTTTGTCTTTTATTCAAAGCCAATCGTTCGAAATAATTATTATCGATTTTAACATCGTTAATAGCATTTTTGTTTGATTTTTTTTCACTTTCAGCTTCATATTTTAGCGTTAAATAAGCAGTTATAGCATCCATTCCTTTATCATTATTGGCACTAGAATCTGGATAATTCTTATGGGAACTTTCAGGTCTTTTTGGTAATGGAGGTTTTGAAATAACACCAGGAAGCATATTGAAGTGTTCTTGAAAATTTGTAGTAACTGTAACATCTAAAACAAAAACAAAACATGAAGATAAATAAAAAAATATTTGTTTTTCTTCTAACCATCTTTTTCTACTTGAATTTTCTTTGGTTCGTTTTCGTCTGAAGATATAGAAGTGTGTTCTTCGCAAGTATTGTCTTTACTTAAAGTGCTGTATCTACCTAAATCTGTATTTTCGCTACATTCGAGGATTCGTAGTTGTTTAGTTGTTCTCCACGAATCTATTGGCTCTTTCAACATATTCTTAAGGATGAATGAAGATGGAAGAATATCATCTGAAAAATGGATTTTCCTAATTTAATATAATGTCAATACATAATAAAATAAAAATAAATATCTGATTGTAAAACAGTCATAGACAATTACCGATGGCGTTGTATAATAAGAATCGATAAAAAATAGTTTATTATATAACTAAAATGAAAAAAATTATTAAAAATATTATTAAAAAAATTATTAAAAAAATTGCTTTAAAAAATCGAATAACAAAATTGATTAAAAAAATTGAATAACAAAATCGATTGACACATCGAAAAAATAAATTTAAAAAATCGGTAAAAAAATCTATTAAAAAATTCGGTTAAAAAAATCGGTTATTTAATTTGAACTTTGACCCCTCCACCACCATATTCCACAAAAAGTCGATTATTTAAATTGATTTTTTAATGTGACCCCCACTTTCCCACCCACCCGACCTTGATCGAAGATGTCTGTATAACCAGTAGATTGGAGTAAGCTTTCAGTAAACTTGCAGTTAATTTTCAATGAGCTTGCAATAAAATTTTAATAATCTTATAGTGAGCTTACAATAAACCTGCAATGTACATTCAATATGCTTATAGTAGGATTACAATGAGCTTGTAGAAAGCTCGCAATAAGCTTGCAGTGAACTTTCAATGAGCTTGCAGTGATATTTTAAAAAGTTTACAATAGGATTACAATGAGCTTTTAATGAGCCTGCATAAAGCTTACAGTGAAATATCAATGAAATTTTAATAAGTTTTCAATGATCTTGCAATACACTTGAATAAGCTTGTAGTAAGTTTCATATAAAATTACAATGAGCTTAGAATACTACTGCAGTAAATTTCCAATGAGCTTGCAGTGAACTTTTAATGAGCTTACAATGAGATTTTAATAAGTATACAGTATACAGTGAGCTTGCAATGAACTATTAATAAGTTTGGAGTAAGCTTGTAATAGGATTACACTGAGCTTGCAGAAAGCTTGCAATAGGCTTGCAGTGAACTTTCAATAAGCTTGCAATGATAATTTAATAAGTTTACAGTGAGCTTCCAATAAACTTTTAATAAGCTTACAGTGAGCTTACAATAGGATTACAATGAGTTAGCAGGAAGCTTGCAATTTGCTTATAGTGAACTTTCAATGAGCTTGTAATGAGATTGTAATTATTTTTAATAAGCTTGCAATAAGCTTACAATTATAATCAGACTATAAGAGATTATAATCAGCTTTTAGAAAGCTTACAACAAGCTTGCAGTAACCTTTCAATGAGTTTGCAGTGATAATTTAATAATGTTACAATGAGCTTGCAATTAGCTTGCAATTAAGTTTCAAGGAGCTTACAGAAACCTTGCAATAGGATTACAATAAGTTTGCAGAAAGCTTTCAATTTGCTTGTAATGAACTTTCAATAGGCTTGCAATAGGATTGCAATAAATTATCAAGGAGTTTGCAGAAAGCTTGCAGTTAACTTTCAATGAACTTTCAATAAGCTTGTAATAGGTTTACAATAAACTTTCAATGAGCTTGCTGAAAGCTTTCAATAGTCTTGCAGTGAACTTTCAATAAGCTTGCAATGATAATTTAATAAGTTTACAATAATGACCTTTCAATAAACTTTCAATACACTTACAGTAAGCTTACAATAGGATTACAATGAGTTTGCAGGAAGCCTGCAATTTGCTTGTAGTTAACTTTCAATGAGCTTACAATTAGATTTTAATAAATTTTCAGTAAGCTTGCAATAAGCTTGTAATTATTTTTCAATAAGCTTGCTATAAGCTTACAATAACTTTTCAATGAGCTTGCAGTGAACTTTTAATGAACTTGCAAAAAGATTTTAATAAGTATGCAGTAAGCTTGCAATGAAGTTTGGACTAAGCTTGTATTATGATTACAATGAGATTATAATCAGCTTTCAGAAAGCTTACAACAAGCTTGCAGTAACCTTTCAATGATATTGCAATGATAATTTAATAATTTTACAGTGAGCTTGCATTTAGCTTTCAATAAAGTTTCAATAAGCTTACAGAAACCTTGCAATAGGATTACAATGAGTTTGCAGAAAGCTTGCAATTTGCTTGTAGTGAACGTTGAATAAGCTTGCAATGTCATTGCAATAAATTATCAACGATTACAATGAGTTTTCAATGAGCTTGCAGAAAGATAACAATAAACTTGCAGTGAACTTTTATGACCTTGCAATGATAATTTAATAAGTTTACAGTGAGCTTGCAATAAACTTTAAAGAAGCCTACAGTATGCTTGCAATAGGATTACAATCAGTTTGCAGAAATCTTGCAATTTGCTTGTAGTGAACTATCAATGAGTTTGCAATAAGATTTCAGTAAACTTGCAGTAAGCTGGCAATATGCTTGTAATTAACTTTTAATAAACTTGTAATAACTTTTCAATAAGCTTTCAGTGAACTTCTAATGAGCTTGCAATAAGAATTTAATAAGGATGCCGTGAGCTTGCAATGAACTTTGAATAAGCTTGTAATAGGATTACAATCAAATTTTAATGAGCTTGCAATGATAATTTAATAAGTTTACAGTAAGCTTACAATAAGCTTGCAATAAACTTTCAATAAGCTTACAGTAAGCTTGTAATAGGATTACAATGAGTTTGCAGAAAGCTTGCGATTTGCTTGTAGTGAACTTTTAATGAGCTTAAAATAAGATTTTAAATAAATTTGCAGTAAGCTTGCAATAAGCTTGTAATTAACTTTCAATAAGATTGCGATTAGCTTGCAATAAGCTTGCAATAGGATTGCAATAATTCTTCAATGAGCTTGCAGAAAGCTTGCAGAGAACTTTTAATGAACTTGCAATAAGATTTTAATAAGTATTCAGTGAGCTTGCAATGGACTTTGAATAAGTTTGGAGTAAGCTTGTAATAGGATTACAATGAAATTTTAATGAGCTTGCAGAAAGCTTACAGAGAACTTTTAATGAACTTGCAATAAGATTTTAATATATATGCAGTGAGTTTGCAATGATCTTTCAATAAGTTTGGAGGTAGCTTGTAATAGGATTACAATGAGATTTTAAATAGCTTGCAGAAAGATTACAGTAAACTTTCAATGAGTTTAGAATGATAATGTAATAAGTTTACAGTAAGCTTACAATAAACTTTCAGTAAGCTTACAGTAGGCTTGCAATATAATTACAATGAGTTTGAAGAAAGCTTGCGATTTGCTTGTAGTGAACTCTCAATGAGCTAGCATCGATTATTACTGATTCAATAGAGATTCTTTTTTGTAGTACTGTCTTAATGATATCACAATCAGCAAACTGAATATTTCGAAGGCAGAGCGCAGCAGGGCAATAAAGCGTCATGTTTTTTGCTGTCATTGTTAAGTAACTTCTGAGGCATTCTGATGATAGTCGACTCTTTGAACAATTTTTAATTTCACTGAAGAGTACTATAGCGCCGTACAGTAGTTTTCATCTTAACCAGACATATTCGGAATACACATGGGACTAAACAGTTTGTAACGAATTTACTTTATTACCGATATTATTTTCATTATTTTTACTTGATACATATTTGATAATTAAAATGTATAGATTATATAGCGCTCGGTACTGGATTACAATTAACTTAATATTATGGTAAAGGTACCTTCCTTCGATCATAAGGTCAAACACGAACAGTTGTAACATCTGTCCGAAAGATGTAGTTCGAGTAAGAGCTTGATCCGAGAACCAAAGCCAGCTATCTTTAGAGATAAGTCGAGTTGAAGGACACGCCAAGATCAAGCTCAGTAGACCGCAAGCCGCTTGACCAGAGGGACCGAAAACTAGGATCCATCAATCCGACTGCCACACCAGCCTCTAAGTCATGCCTTTACAGTCCAATACGTCGCCCTTCTGGCTGCTAGCGCTTTGTTGATATCGTAACGACTCTTCGAGTATTTTATCTCGACTAGCGCTGCCCGGAGCAAGTAGCGAAGGTATATAATTTTATCATGCTACCGATTCAAAATTAATTTAAAATTACAAATGGTCTTCTGAAATACATTTTTAATTTTTATAACTACTTCCTGTGATATCTGAGTCGAAAACTTAACAATTCATTTTTTTCCGAACACAAAATCTAATCTGCTTTAAACAAGTTTGGAGTGAATATGTCGATTGTAACATATAGTTTAGAAGATATAATGAAAAAACCAAAAAAAAAGTCCGGTGGCAAAATGACCATTTTCATATATATGAGTAGAAAAATAATAATTTTTTCTACTACCGTGTGTAAATTACTAACTTTACACATAATTTGTCGTGCGTAAAGTACAGCTTTACGTACTAGTGCGTAAAATACTTTACGCACTAATGCCTAAAATAGATTGCTTAATTTTTTACTTAATACCTACATATTTTTTGGTAGTAGAAAAAATATTATATGCCACTAGTGTGCAAATTGCCTTTTTTTTACTCATTTGATTGTAGATAAAATTCACATTACTTTACACATTTTTTGCATAAATAACTATTTTCTAGTACCGTGTGAAAATTACTAACTTTACACATAATTTTGTCATGCGTAAAGTTCACTACGCACTACTGCGTAAAATGAAATATTAGTACGTAAAGTGAAGTATTTTACGTAGATTGCTTCTTTTACCTACTGAACAAATATGATTAAGAATCGATATGAGTTTGGAATAATTTACTAAGGCAGACAGCGTGTTAACGCTGTCTAAATTTTCGAAGGACCACCTTAATACAGAGTATAAGGAATTAGTATGTTACCACAAAATAAATCAAATTATTTAAGAGAACTGTAAGGGCTATTTACTCACCCATTCATTAGAAAACCAAAATTATTAATTATTACATTTATTACATTATTATTATTAGAGCAACTGCTCTCACTACTACAAAACATATTTACAATTTATGCACATTTTTAGACTTTAAAATTATTAGACTATTAATTTTCAGGGTGCGGTGAACCGCATTTTATAACGTCGAGACATGATATGTCGACTGAACACTGCTAGATATGATGAGACTCTCTGAACCATTGGACTGTTTCCCTATTTATAGTTTCAGAAGATTTGTAAGAGGGGATTTGTAACGGTTTTCTTCTTTCCGATAAGAAAACCGACCTGTCCGGCGATCACAGGCATTTCTGCGTTTGTCGCTCTTAGAAATATTATATCGCTTAGAGGGAGATGGCGATAGGGTGAATTATTTTGTACAAACAATACCGAATAACAATCTATTTTTAGATTATGGAATGGTAAAATATACAGCACTATCCAAAAGTATAAATTAAAATGAATCTTATTGAATTTAAAGGAAATATAAGTTTATTTTGTGAATTCTAGATAATATTCCAGTGAAATTTATCCACCTACATATTTTTAGGTCAATGAAGTTGGCACCCACTTTTGCCAATTTTGCAAAGATTTTGTGTGCATTCGTTTGTCCATCGATTATTCTATTGTCCACTAATTATTTTCGTTTGTCCACCCTTCGTTTGAAAATGGTGGCCCAAAAAATTTTTTTTGTAACTTTTGCTGTCGGCACCCACAAATTGCAAAAAAAAATTTTAACCGAACAGGTTGTTTGTTCTTTGTTTGTCCACTTTCGTCCACCAATTAGTTTAGTTTGTCCACTCACCGATTAATTATAATTAATTATGTAAATTTTAAAATTTTTTGATATTGTGAAGTTGGCACACTCTTTTTTAAATTTTGATTTTTTTTCTTGCATTTTTTGTTTATCGTTAGTCCAAGATTGTCCACCTAAAATTTATGTTTGTCCAAATACCATTTCAAAATCGACGATTTTGGTCTAATTTAATAAACAACTTAATTTTTAAAGATAAACAAAAACTTTATAAGGTTTTTTTATTGAAGGTCAAATAGCGCATAATATAGCCTGTCCAAATTTTTTGGAACAACGTTTCGTCTTTGAAGGGCCAACATCAACTATTTTTTTAATACCGACCTGTACATTTTATTTCATTTTTGAAATCCCCATTTGTTCATTATCCAACCATGTAGAATATTTAATTTTTGTACGTAGTTTTTCTTTTATTTTTATTTCTATCTACACTTAGTACGTTTTAATAATAGCATTAAGAGTTTTTTTTATAGGGGTTAAACAAAAAATTATTTATTAAAATCTATAATTACCTATGTTATTTTCTTTAATTAAAAATTTATTAAAATCATTTTAATACAAGGGAGAAGGAAATAAAAAATTCTAAGTGGGAGTTTTTCCAAAATTTTTGAGCTTGAATTGGAGAGACAAAGAAGAGAGACCAAAAATGAAGAAAATTAAAAAATTCTTATAGTGTGGTCTTTCCCTTTTCTCACAACCACAATTTTTTTTCTAAATTTTTGAAAAAATTTGCACCTATAGAATATCATTTTCTCTTTCTATCTGCACTTAGTACATTTTAATAGCATCTATAGTTTTGTTGTTAGAGGGGTTAAACAAAAAATTATTTAGTATACTCTACAATTACCTATGTTAGTTTTTTTGATAAAAAATATATTAAAATTATTTTAATACGATTAGAAAGAGAGTAAAAAATTCGACAAATGGTAACTTTTTAAGCAAAAATTGTGATCTTGAGAAAAATGAGAAAAAAAATAGTTACGGTCTCTCCCTATTTTCACAACCACAATATTTTATCTAAAATTTTGATAAAATTCACTTATATAGAATATGTTTTTCTCTTTCTATCAACATTTAACACGCTTTAATAATACCGATAGTTTTTTTGTTACAGGGGTTAAACAAAAAATTATTTATTAAAATCTACAATTATCTAAGTTATTTTGTTTAATTAAAAATATATTTGAATCTATTTAATACCATTAAAAAAGAGAATAAAAAATTCTATAAATGTAAATTTTTTCAACATTTTTAAGCAAATATTATGACCTTGAGAAAAGGGAGAGACCAAAATGAGAAAAAATATAGTTATGGTCTCTCCCTATTTTCACAACCACAATATTTTATCTAAAATTTTGATAAAATTCACTTATATAGAATATGTTTTTCTCTTTCTATCAACATTTAACACGCTTTAATAATACCGATAGTTTTTTTGTTACAGGGGTTAAACAAAAAATTATTTATTAAAATCTACAATTATCTAAGTTATTTTGTTTAATTAAAAATATATTTGAATCTGTTTAATACCATTAAAAAGAGAATAAAAAATTCTATAAATGTGAATTTTTTCAACATTTTTGAGCAAATATTGTGACCTTGAGAAAAGGGAGAGACCAAAATGGGAAAAAATATAGTTATGTTCTCTCCCTATTTTCATTCCATCTTCACTGAAAATATTTATAAATTTTTTTAAATAAAATTAAAAATAAAATTTATTTGCAGATGTAATAAAATCATTTGTCTGTTCTTGTCCAGAGAATTCGCTTTTTGCCCTTAGTTTTGAAATGGTGCTTGGACAAACAAAAATCTTAGGTGGACAATCTTGGATTAACGATGAACAAACGAATGCACGAAAAAAAAATTCTAAATTCAAAAAAGGGTGTGCCAACAATATCACAATTTTTTAAAATTTACATAATCAATCGGTTAGTGGACAAACAAAACTAATTGGTGGACAAACGTGGACAAACAAAGAACAAACGACCTGTGCGGTTAAATTTTTTTTTGCAATTTGTGGGTGCCGTCAGCAAAATTTACAAAAAAATTTTTTGGGCCACCATTTTCAAACGAAGGGTGGACAAAGGAAAATAATTAGTGGACAATAGGATAATCGATGGACAAACGAATGCACACAAAATCTTTGGAAAATTCGCAAAAGTGGGTGCCAACTTCACTGACCTCATGTTTTTTGGTAGTAGAAAAAATATTGTATACAAGTAGTGTGTAAAGTGCCTTTTTTCACTCATATGATTGTCGCATAAATAACTTTTAAAACATATAGAAACCATATAGAAAATAGTTTTACCTTCTAATCCTTCTTCTGTGCTGCCCGAAAAATAAGTTTTTGAAAAATATTGCGATCTTTTAGGAACATATCCAGCTGAAAACGGTCTTTTGCTTGACAAAACGTCATTATCTGAAGCATCCTTAAAAAAAATTATAAAAAATTAACTTTTTTATCACATTCAAAATATATTTTCCAATACAAAAGTATTTTTTGTTTATTTTATGTTTCAAGTTAAAATTATTGCAATTTTCTGATAAAATTGATTATTAAAAATAATTTAAAAAATACTGGGTATTTCATAACAAAGATGTCATAATAAAATCAAAAAATGAAGTTATAATTTTCGTAATTAATTTTATATATTTCATAATAAGTTTGTTAAAATAATTAATCACCCTGTGTAATAAATATATAGTGTTTAATTGATAATGGAAACTTATGGAAAAAACAAATTTGGTATTTGACAATATTTTTGAGTTCATCTAAAACACAACATTTAATTTTAAATAATAAATATAAACTTATTTTGTTTCCTTTTGGAGATATTTTATAACATACTGTATTTTGTTTAATTTTGGAGATATTTTATAACATACTGTATATTTACTTACCCTATCATCTAAACACAACGAAGGAATGGTAGAAGAAGGCCTTAAATATTTTTTCGTCATCAACAAACTTCTCGAACTGGCGCTACTATAATTATTACTACTTCTAGATCCCAAATTTATCTAAAATTATACAAAATCAATAATTAATTTCTATAGTTACCACAACTCACTTTATCGCCACTTAATCTCAAGTCTATTTTGTCATTTGCAACTGGTTTTGACATAATTGTAAAGATAGAAATATATTTCTACTTTTGGATGACATGACTTTTGTTGTGAATGATAATTGTTATGGAAACGGAATATTAAAGGGGTAGCATGTCCGTTCCATGTTTAGTGAACCATGAAATTTTTTTTTATACCGAGTGTTTGAGTAAATAACAACTAAATCATAAAAATTGTATTGTACAAATATAAATAAATATTCACTTATAATTTTCCCTATTTTAACTGTCTATAACTTCTAAACGGTTCTGAATAGAAATATGCGATTTTCACTGAATTGTTTTATTTTGATTTGTTTGAATAGATTGAATTTTTTATCGATTTTAATATCGTCACTATAATTAGTTTAAAAATTGGGAAAAATTACTTAGTCATTTGCTAACCAATTTGGAAAAATCTTGCACCGTTGGATGGGTGAAAGTCAGTTCTTTCGAACTAAAAAAAATAAAATGGGTGTTCCATTAAAAAAAGGCAACAAAAAAATTGTCAAAATTTCGCCGTTTTTGTTGCGAAGTTATCGAAATCGATAGAAAAAATTCAAACGCAAAGAAAAAAGTAATCGAGAAAAATCGGATAGAAATAGAAATAAATCGATAAAAATGGAAAAAACCAGAAAGATAAAAAGGATAATAAAAAATGAGAAAAACCTCAAAGAATTTGAAAAAATCAAAACAGAAAACATCGAAGAACTCGGAGGAATAAAAAAAGTGAAAAAAATTAGAAAACAAAAGAAAGAATTAGAAAAAAAAACAGAACAATGAGAAAAAATTAGGAATGATTAGAAAAAATTGAAAAAATTTAGAAAAAAAAAACAAAAATGAGAAAAAATGAGGAAAAAAATAAGAAAAAATTAAAAGAATCAAAAATATCAGAAAAAAACGGAAAAAATAAAAGAAAAACAAAAAACATCAAAAAAAATTGAAAGAAAAATAAAAAATTACTGTCGGTAGGGTCGACAGGGGAGGTAGATTTCTATTGTCTAAATTTGAGCATCCCTCCCCACTCCACGATATGGTCAGATCGAAAAAAGTTTTAAACAAATAAATTTTATAATAATTAGGACATGAACAAAGTCGGATGACCTGTTTCATTATTTTTAAAAATAGCGGAGATATGAATTTTTTGAAATTTCAACCCCCTCCAGTTCCATCTCCTTAGGTCTGATTAAAAAAAGTTTCAGACAAATTAATTTTATAATAATTAGAACATAAAAAAAGTTTTATGAACTGTTTCAATATTTTTGAAAATAGCAGAGATATAAATTTTTTGAAATTTCAACCCCTTTTAGTTCCATCCTCGTGGGTCGGATGAAAAAAAGTTTTAGACAAATTAGTTTTATTATAATCAGAGCATAAAAAAAGTCTCATGGTCTTTTTTAATATTTTCAAAAATGGCGGAGATATGATTTTTTTGAGATTTCAACCCCCAAAGAATTTTTGTACCAAATCTGGTGTCGATTGGACCAAAATTGCGACCTCTATCGTGCCGGAACGGAATGTCTACACACACATATATATAGTTATATGCATACCGATAAATTTTTTTTCTACTGATTCTTATTCAGAAGGTCACAAACGGTGTAGCGCCCCTATTCCCGGTGCTGGGTCCCGTCATTGAATCGATTACCATATATGGAAATCTACCTAAAAGATATTGAAAAAAAAATGGCAAATAAAATTTTGAAATAGGAAAAAAATGAAAATATCAAAAAAATTGTAAAAAGCCGAAAAGAAGTCTCAAAAAAAGGCAAGAAATTGAAAAAAATTGCAAAACTATCGCAAAAAATTGCAAAAAAAACCGCAAGAAAATTCCAAAAAAATCATAAATAAGAATAAGAAAATATGAAAAAAAAATTAGAAAACGAAATACAATGATATTTGTTTACTAGACTATAAAAAATTTGATACTACCCAGAGCCAAGAAAATTTCGAAATTGAAAATTTGAACCGGATTAAATAATTTAGTATTAAATTTACGTAATAGTAGTTTGTGCAACAAGTGCAAAAAGTACTTTGCGCACATGTTGCACACAATACTTTTTCTACGATCACGATTTTTAAATATTTAAAAATAATATTGAAATATGTTACAATTTTTTGGAAATGTACATTATTTTAATAAAAAAGTGAGATAAAGATATATAATTAGTAATAAGATAATGTCAAAAAATTAGATACAAATATTTTTATTAAAAAAATTAAAAATTTCAATACAGTAACTTAAAGTTAGTTTAACTTAATTTAATTGAACTAAATTCGACACAAAGGAAATCAACATTTTTTTTATTTGAAATTGTAATTTATACTGTTTAACTGTGTCGGCTTTTACTTGATGAAAATCCATTATTAAATTTAAATAAATAAAACAACGTTTTAAGATTTCCACAAAAAATAACAAAAGTTATTAATTTAAGTAACTTCATCAGACTAATAATTAGTCTGATGAAGTTACTATGTAACGAAACTAGTCACTATTAAATTAATAACTCTTGTTATTTTTTGTGGAAATCTTAAAACGTTGTTTTATTTATTTAAATTTTGTAATTTATAGTAAAATTGGAGCAATTTTGAACTGTTACTCCAGGGGTGTCTCTATTTTTTTACCCTATTTTCGGTAACTGGTAAAACATTTACAGCAGATGACGTAGAAGGCTGTTCTTGCTGGTTGTTAGATGATGTGTCTAGCGAGTTTACAATTTTATTAGCTATTTCTATTTTATTTGAGAGGTGTGTTTTCCATATATTCGACTTCTGAATCAGAATTATTGTCAATTTCTTCCATTTCGAAGTATTATTGTATTAATGTTTACTAAAGTTTAAATTTATATGACATAGCAAACGTCAAATAACATGTCAACAAAAATGCAGCATCCTACTACGATAGATGTATGGGAGATTTAGAATAATAATTCTTTACTCTCATCTGCGCATGTGCAGTGTAAAAAAAGACAAATATTAGACATCTGCGCATGTGCAGTGTGAGGTACAGGAAATTCCCACACTGCTTTTTAGAATCGTGAGAAATTAGTCACTTTGAACTCAAGTATGCCGTGTCTAAATGTATACTTTTCATAGTGATCGTAGAAAAACAACATTTTAGCCAATAAAAATTATAGAAAAATATAGACACAAACGAACGTTCTATCATGAAAATATTGAAATTAACCATTTTTGTAGGAAGATACTAAATTGGTGCTTACTATTCGCCTTCTATCTTGCAAGCTATAAACTGTAAGAATTTTGACATTATTTAGTGTCGGATTCTGTATTAAATATCAAATTCTGAATGTGACATTTTATTAGCAGGTTATTATAAAATGAGGTAATAAAACTCGTAGTCAAGTACCACAATATACTGAGTTAAAATGATGTTAACAACTAGTTTCGGCGTGTTTAAAGAGAGCATCAACATTTATCTAGAGACAGACAACTGACACATCTTCAACCCTTTTATCTATTATTTTTTACAAACTAACTGAGTTACGTGTTTTTCCCTTCTTTTTGATCTTTTTTCAGTAACTAGCTGATCTAAGCTCATTTTTATCAATTTTCTTCATAAATTTCCCTTTTTTTCAATAATTTTATTCATAAATTACCCCTTTTTTATTTTCAGTTTTGTCACATTTTAAGTGCTTTGTTGTCTCACTTTTTCTTCCTCCAATATGTTCACTTCTTCTATATCAGTTTCTCATTTTTTGTATCAAATTTCTACTCTCCAAAATTACTCTTCATTTCTCTCTTCATTTTGTCAATTTTTTGTCTTAAATTTTATCTACAAAATTTCACCTCTTTGTTTCTCTTAATATTGCCACTTTTTTAGTACTTTTTTACTTCTTTTTCATATTTTTGTCACTTTTTAAGTACTTTTTCCCCTTTTTTCACTGAAAAATTTCCCGTCTTTTCTTTCCATTATTTTGTTACATTTTTGCACTCCTTTTTCTCTCCAAATTTTCACCTCTTTTCGACAGGCCTGCAATACAACACGGTATGAAAGTGCAATAAAATTAAAAAATCTGATGTGGCCAGCACATGACCTCTCGCCATTTTTTAAATTTACAGGTTAACACAAAAAAAAGTATGAAAAAAATTGACTTTTTGTAAATCTGGCAACAATGGCAAAAGTTGTGAAACACACACACGAACATCATCGCGAAAATATCAAAATCGTATTATAGGGACCTTAAAACGTGTTTATCCATTTAAAACTCACTACCCAATTTTAAGCATGATTTCTATACCTCTATTATCTGAGGGGCGGGAGGTAAAAGGAAATAGGAAAAAAATAGGAGAAAATGGGAAAATATAATGAGAAATGGTGCAAAGCAGAAAAAAACGGAATAATCAGAAAAATAGTAAGAAATAATGAAAAATAGAGAAAAATACGGAAAATAGAGAAAATAGGTCAAATAAGGGAAAAGTAAGGAAATAGGTGCAATAGAGAAAAAAATAGGAAAATGTATTAAAAAATAATGGAAAACAGAAAAAAATATGGAAAATACGGAAAAATAGAAACAATTAGGAACAAATACCAAAAATAGGGGAAGTAAGAAAAAATAGAAAAAAAGAAATATAGAGAAAAATAGGAAAACATTGGGAAAATTATAAAAAAGAGAAAGAGACAGAAATATTAAATCACGAAAGGAACCTAGTTACTGGCATGGTTCCCCCGACCGCACAAACTTTTTTTCTTCTGTTTTTTGAAATTTTTTGTTTATTATTTTTTTTACTTTTGTTAATTTTTTAAATCCTCTGAAAGTTATCTATATTTTTAAATATTTGTCTTTTTTAAACTTATGCGTTTAAAAAAAAATTTATGATTTTTTAATTTATTCTAAACTTTGCCCACATTTTTTTCCTGATTTTTTAATTTCTTTCCTTGCTCTTAACATTTGAACCACCTGGTAGATTTTTTTATATTATCTGAATCTGCAGTATTTTTTCTTATTAGTTTCCAAATTTGAAAACTGAGCCTTAATTGGTTATTTTTGTATACAACTTTAAAAATAACTTTTCTTAGATTTTAGTGGCATTTTAGACTTTGAAAATTTTTTTTGACCAATTTCAATTTTTTTTCTCAAAATATACATCGTTATAATTACTACTGTTGAAAAGACAAATAAAAAACAATGATAATACAAGAATTTTGAAAAATGTAAAATTTGAGATTCGAATATTCCTTTTTTTTTCGGTCAACGGTTCAAACTTTTATGGATAACTCCTAATTGGTCAGATTGTACAGAAAAACTAATAAAATTTTCAAAATCTACAGTATTTTTTCTTATTAGTTTCCAAATTTGAAAACTGAGTCTTAGTTGGTTATTTTTTTATACAACTTTGAAAATGACTTTTATTAGATTTTAGTGGCATTTTAGATTTTAGAAAATTTTTTTTGACCAATTTCAATTTTTTTTAAAAAAATCTACATCGTTATAATTACTACTGTTGAAAAGACAATTAAAAAATGATAATACATGAATTTTGAAAAATGTAAAATTTAAGATTCGAATATTCCATTTTTTTTCGGTAATATTATATAGACATTTTATTTTAGTCTTCCTTTCGACAAGAAACCAGTTTTTATTATTTAATTATAATAAACCTAATTATAATTAATATAACCATTATTTAAAATTTATAAAAATTATATTGTTAAGTTTGCCAAAACTTTCAACGGCGAAATGGCCGACGCCGAAACGTCCCATTCCCTTAATTTGTACTTATAGATGTTTTAGTTTTGATAATGTCATCGATTTCGGACATCTGGAGAAAGGTAAGTCCTCTAGTCCTTGATTGATAATTAAAAAATAAAGTAAACTAAAATATACCAAAAAAAAAACCTTATATTTAAACAAAATACCTGTTTTACAACAAAACTGTGCAATATAACATTACAACTTTATTATTTCCCTACGTTTCATTAATTCAAATTAACTCATTATCACACAAATACTCTTCAACGGACGCGTCATCTGATACTGACAAATAGTTATCATCTTTTGGGTAGCTACAATCATCGGTACGTTCATACGATTGATACACTGGTTGCCCTAAAAAAAATAAAAATGAATCCTTAGTATATAGCTGGTTGTCAATTAAAGCATTACACGGGATGGCGCAAATTTAATTAAGATTTTATAAACCGTTATAGATACAAACTTGGTTAAATCCCAATCATTTTGCATTAAATTTACGCCAAACTGTATATCAAAAATAGCAATAAGCCACTTTTTAATTTGATATTGGACTATTTCTACTAAACTTTATTCAACTACTAAACCGACAGTAAAAACGAGAATTGAAGATCTCCGAAATATATTGCGCACGCGCAAACACAACGCACATGACGAACTGGCAGTTACCAGTGTCGTGCTTATTTTAAGAAAAAATTAGATTTATATCTAGTAAATAGCAATTGAATATTTTTAAAATGCTTACAGGAATGATCGCCACAAATATAATCTAGTTCTGATTCGGCACAAGACGAGCGATTGATATTACCTAAAAATGAAATCAATGTCAATATAGTTTACTCATTTATACGGTTCATCACCTTTACAAAACTAGATTAAAAAGATTAATTATTGTAGCGATCATTTCTGATTTTTTTAAACTAAAATTGGTATTTTCAAGCAGAATGAGAGTCAAGTGTGTTGACTGACATAATCTAGCTGAAAGATGATAAACCGTTTAATTAGGCCTAATGTCAAAATTACTAGTCAATATACTTGGTTCTCAATACAGTAATTTTTTTTATACCTAACATTAATATCTACCACAAAAATGATCCTATTTATGTAACAAGTCCATAGGGAGTTGTATACTACAACTGTAAGTCTGTCTATCTGACTGTCTGTCTGTCTATCTGTCTAATTGTCAGTTAAAAACATAACTTTCTAACGCATTTTTAATACCCACGAGAACTACAACCGAATGGAAAATGAGCTAAATCAGAAAAAGTAAAATTAGGTTTTTTTTCGTTTTTCCCACTTTCTTCGAGTTTCTTACGAAACAAAAGAAAAACAAGAGTCTTAGAAAAATGAAAATGGGAAGACTTTAGACTTGTTACTAAACTCACACTTCCCAGGTTGCTTACTTAATCAAATTCAAGAGGACTGCCAGAGTAGTACTATAGTACCACATGCGGTACTCGCGATCGTCAAAAAGTACTGTGGTACTCTTTTGATAAATGTGGTACCTAAATTTGTTTCTCAGTATAGAAGTGTCTCTCTCCGGTTAGACTCTCTGATGATATGAAGCGTACACACTGTAGTTATAGGTAATACTGTGCTGAATGACATTTTTGTGTTGGCACCTTTAGATGTATCGCCATTATTGAAACAGTGTACATGATACAGTATGACACAGGGGCACGTAGTAATACACACGTCGGCGGGCGGCAGGAATCAAGGGTCCGCAAGCGGTGTCAGTGTGAGCAAGTATAAGTACGTATACTTGTATCTGTGTCACGGTTGCCAGTGCAGCCGAAGAGTCGAAGAGCATGAATTGTGGCAATACCATACTGTTAATATCTAGCAAGTGCTGGTCAGGCACAACGCATCATGTCACAATTGTGCTGTAATAGTGTGATTATACATCAAATAGTGTTAGTGTTGTTGTATCAATACCAGAAAATTGTGGGTATTATCCATGAGTAGTATAAAATGTCCTCGAAGTAAATCACACGTCACGCTTGTCTCTAGCCATTGATCTGGAAACTGAATTAACTGAAAGTTCTCTGTCTCTCTTAATTTATTTGACTTTTGCTTCTATTCGACGCACACTTAACAATCAATAATTCTTCTGCACGTTGGTCAGCTTCTTCGGTCCATAGTAAATACATATCGAAATAATGTGTTCTTTATTTTTTATGGGGAAGATGCGACTGTGTGGTATGATTCAGGGGTTTGTGGTTATTTCCACGACTTATGAGTCAGCCATGGGCTGATTATTGCAGTTACCAGTCACGTCGAGGATAACATAATCCATATTCAAAGGCCCCTTGTGACGTCACGACTGAATATTAAAAAGTGGTACCATGAGGCAAAATTTAGTACATTTTCATGGATTTGTGGTACTGAAAATGTTTCCCATCTGGCAACCTTTAACGGAACTGAGATGACCCTTGTAGCAAGAGCCACAAAGCAGAACCAGACTTTGTCAAACAAAGTTGTAAACAGAACCAAAGTAACATGTGCTCTGAAAAGATTTCAGCTGTACAAGAGAGCTGAACTGGATGGCATATTCCCGGCCCTTCTTCATAAGACAGGAGGAGCTAGAATGTCCGCTGTGCCAAATACTCAATGCTAGCCCGGTTTTGGTGTATGTGGACAAAGAAATGTTTACAGCACTCTTTACAACGTAAGAAGTGAAGTCGTTTCCATCGAAGGGTGCCAAGACTACTCTTCTTATTGATGTGGTGCCTGGTGGTTGATGACCTTCTTAGCGAGCTGTAGTGAGAAAATATCTACGCAAAGGATACCATTCTATGATCGCAGAAAACCTAAGAGAAAATTGGGTGCTACGGAGAGAATGCCTGTCACCCACAATTTTGTGAAAACTTTTGAGGTAAACATACCTGAGACGGACAGAAAAAGTGAGGTAAGGAAAAATCAATCAGTCTGATATACAGACGGGTCCAAAATGGAAAAGAGCACAGGTGGTGGATTCTATCATATGAATTCAGGGAGAACATGCATTGTAAACCTGAAATGACTTCGATAAATGCTTGCATACAGGTGATTTTGCGCGAGGATCTTAGAACTAAGAGAATCCGCATACTCATACAGTCAAGCATCGCTTAAAGCAATGAAAAGTGTGGAAACAAAGTACAAAATAGTGTTAGACTGTCATAAAAACCTAGATAATTATTGAATAGCTGCCTGGATATCAGGGAATGGAAGGAATGAAGAGGCAGACCGCCTGGCTGGTACAGGACCGGAAAAACCTTTAATTTGACCTCAATCCACATGTGGTTTGATGCCGTTTGAGCCACACAGAATAATTTTAAATAATAATATATATCGCAGTTCATTCCAATATTTATTATTTAAAGAATATAACGGTTGAGACGTGAGTTATACGTAACGTGATATAGCAAGTTAACGCCGACATGTTGGATGCCGGCCATTGCCCAGGTCAGGTAATGTGTATTGTTGTATTTGCATATATAGATTGTTATCTCTTTGAGAGGCGGCATTTATTATATTGTAGTAAACATGTACCAGTGAATAAATTTGTTGTTGAAAGTATCTACTGTTTATCTTCCCAACATTGAGATAATCTACATGGCTACCTTACTATATCACATGACAGTGGTATTTCCTATTCTATGTCTATTTTTTATTAAGGAAAACTTACTTACTGGGTAAATTAATGTTTTTTGTTTGTAATTTTGTATATAACAGTATAATTAAAATCTTGCTAGTTTTTCTCGCATTTAACCGCCGTCATATATTACATGAATTATGGTCTTTTTCGATTTTGTCAAAAGGTCGTAAATCTAAACTTTTAAAACCAGTTGAAAATTTTAATTATCTGAAATCACCGCCAGACGGAATTCAGTTAGAATTGATAATTATCAGTCTGCATATAATGCGTTTGTCAAACATACAAATCAGGAGCTGTTTGAATCGAAATTGAAAATTTTGTATAAATGAAATTAAAATACAATGAATATAAATATTTAATACTTCGCGTTTGTATAGAACTACTGCTGCCATCTGGTATAAAATACTCTAAGTTTTACCATATTTACTTAGATACCTTCTATTAGAATACAAAAGAAATATACGAGTTCAACATACCGATAAAAGATGTCACAACTGTACCATGAACGAAGTATTTAGAACTATTTTTGTCTTAAAAACAAATAAATTCTAGAGATGCTCAAACTGTAGTGCATCGTTTCGGGACTTCGGCCCATCGAACACTTTTTATGCTGTGAAGCATTGGCGCTACTGGGGCTACTTGTGCGATTATGGCCAAACTTCTCAAATACATGTACAACACTTTTGTACATGATCTGACCTAATTTTTCTTTAATTTGCAGTGTAAAAAAGTTTATAGGTACCTTGGGAACTTGATTTTTATGGATCATTGTGGGGCGGGTACCGGAATGGCTTGTGCGATATTGGCCAAACTTTTCACATACATGTAGGGGAATATTATACATGATGTGAAGTGGAAAAAGTTCTAAAAATTTGAATTTGAACTCGATCGTAGTTTTCGTTCAAAAGTTACAGGGTTTACTTACAGACAGACAGACAGACATCCAGACGTCCGGACAGGTTTTTTTTGTATTTTCGGACTTAAGGACCTCGGAAACGTCAAGAAAAGTGATAAAAAGTAGGGGTAAGAAATTTTCCATCACGAAACTAATATTGAGGCTTTTGAGATTCAGGTAATTCGTTACAAATAGGAAAATATTATAATTATTTGTTAAAAATAAAAAAAACATAAAAACTATTAAAAAAATAATTATAAACCATCGAAAGAAATCCAAAAATAAAATGAAAAAAATCAATGGAAATCGATAGTAATGGAAAGGAAGCAAAAGAAATCGAAAAAAAATATAAATAAAATCAAAATAAATTGAAAAAAAAATCAAAAAAAATCGGCAGACATCGAAAGAAATCGAGAAAAAACGACAAAAATCGAAAAAGATCAGCAAAAGTCGAAAGAGATCGAAAAAATCAATAGAAATAAAAAATAATTAAAAACAAATCCAACAAAATCGACAAAAATCAAAATAAATTGACGAAATCAAAATAAATTGACAAAATCAAAAGAGATCGAAAAAATCAAACGAGATTGAAAAAATCAAACGAGATCCAAAGAAATCGAAAAAAAATCGAAAGAAATCGACAAAAATCAGAAAAATAAGAAAAAGTTAGAAAAAAACTGAAGGAATTTGAAAAAATCAAAAAAACAATAGAAAAAATTCAAAAACAACAGAAAAACATCAGAAAAATGAGAAAAAAAATACGAAAAAACCGAAAAATCAAAAAAATATCAGAGGATGTGAAAAAATTAGAAAAGAAAAACAGAAATAGAAAAAAAATGGAACTATTACAAAAAAAATTAGAAAATTTTGAAAAAATCAGAATAAAACATGAAAAAGAAATCAAAAAATTTTGTGTAAAACGAGAAAAAATTAAAAGTATTGAAAAAATAAGAAAAAATCGAAAAAGAAACAAAAATTATTGGAAAATATTGGAAACAAATGAAGAATAAAATTGTAAAATATGGAAAAAAAATCGCAGAAAACCGGAAAAAGTTGGAAAATATCGTAAAGAACAACCAAAAACCGAAACAATTGTGAACAAAAGAAAGAAATAAAAAAATAAATGAAAACCATCGAGAGAATTGAAATAAATCGCAACAAAATCACAAACAAATGGCAAAAAAATCGTAAAAAAATCGGAAAAAATCAAAGTCATAAGAAAAAATGAGAATAAAATTAGAAAACAAAAAATGTAATTGGAAAAAAAAATTAATTGAAAAAAATAATGACAAAAAAGAGGAAAATTTGGAAAACATCGAGAATATCAGAAAAAAAACATAAAAAAAAACAAAAAGCAGAAAAATCAGAAAAAGTCTCTTTACATAAAATAAGTATAAAAATGAAAGAAAAAGAAATAAAAAAAAAACAATGAGAAAAAATGAGAAAACATTAATAAAATCGAAAAAAAACAGAAAAAAACGAAACATCAAAATAATGAAAAAACAGCAAAAAAGTGAAAGGAAAATAATAGAAAAAAAATGAAAAATAATACGGAAAAAAAGGAAATAATCAAAAAAATTGTAAAAAATACAAAAAAATAAACGAAAAAAAAATCGCTAAAACCAAACAATGTGTCAACAATTTCTGCAACATCCCCATTCATTTCGTAAACTCCGTTTGACAAAAATTTGTAATGGAAACTACTTTAATCTGTATGATGAATATGGGAAGGCCCGGTCCGACCCTGCTCAAATTCAACAGGGTTCTCTCTTGGACAAAACTAACTAAAGTGAAAACCGGAATTTGATCGGAGCTTTCGTTCAAAAGTTACAATGTTTACATCCAGACAGACAGACAGACACCCAGAGGTCCGGACAGGATTTTTTGCATTTTCGGGCTCAGGGAACTAGAAAACGTCGAGAAAAGTGATAAAAAGTGGGGGTAAGAATTTTTTTTCGCCGTCACGAAACTAATACTGAGCTTTTGAGCCTCATCAGTAATATATAAAATAAGTGTCGCTTTTATAAATCAAATTGCCATAACAATAACATTTGTGGTTAGAATGAAATAACACTAAAAATTAATTTGATACGAAAAACAATAAAACTATATATATTTTTTTACCTTGTTGATAATTATAAGTGCGTTCTGTAACTGGTCTTGGCGAACTATAAATACACTCAGTCCCAGGACTTTCTGTTCTTGTGTAGATAGGATAAATTTGTTTTTGGTACGTTTGGTACGCCATTGGGTTATAGATTTCCATTGGTGGTTGTTCGTAACCTACAGTAAAAAAAATTAAATATAGAAAAAAATAATATTAAAAAAAAAACAATAAATTACCTGATGAAGTTTGTATGAAACGTCGTTGTGGTCGGCTGCGTCTAACACATACTGAAATAGAATTATAATATAAAATATTAATAAGTAAATATTCGATAAATAAAAAATATGATAATTTTAAATCAATTTTATTTAATTTTTATGTTGTATGAAAATTTATATATTGTTGAGCGGCATATATTTTTTTAATACTAATTCAATAACAAACTTATTTTTTTAAATTAACCATTTTTAATTAATTTTTTGTAATTTGTAAAAAAGTCGATAACAAATTTCGGAAATTTCTAAAAAAGTCGATAACAAATTTCGGAAATTTCTAAAATTTCAAGTTCAAGAAATCCGTAATGGGTTCAAAATATTCCATCGGTTCAAAAATTTTAAGATTCAAAAAATGTAGATAATTCGGAAAATTTTAGATTTCAGAATAATGACAAAAATTTTGTAAATTTGAAGATTCAAACGTTAAGAAAATTTCAAAGGATAAAAAATTTCCTGCTCAAGAATTGAAAAGGATTCAAAAAAATTCATAAATTTCAAACAAATGTCAAAAATTGCAGAAAGATAAAATTCAAAAATTTCAAGCCCAAGAATTCCAAAGAAAAAGCTTTTAAAAATGTCGACAATTTCAAAAATTTCAGAAAAATGTAAAAACTTTCGAAAATGTTACAAAATCCCAACAAATGTCATAACTAGCAAAAAATTACAAAAATTCGAAAATTTAAAAAATTCAAATATTCAAAAATTTCAAATTTTATGAAGTTTCAAAAGATCAAGAATTCTAAAAAAGCTGTTTCAAAGAATTCTAAAAATCTTTAAAAATTTCAAAAATTTCAAAGAAATGTCAAAAATTGTAAAAAGATAAAAAATCAAAAATTTCAACAATTATAAAGAATTCAAAAAAAATGTCGACAATTTCAAAAATTTCAGAAAAATGTGAATAATTTCGAAAATCTTAAAAAACCCAAACAAACTGTCATAACCTGCAAAAAATACCAAAAATTCGAAAATTTAAAAAATTTAAAGATTCAAGAATTTCAAATTTAGCAAGTTTCAAAAGTTTGAAGTTCAACAATTCTAAAAAAGCTTCTAAAAATTCGAAAATTTCAAAAATTTCAATGTTCAGATATTTCATTGTTTTAAAAATTTCAAGTCCAAGAATTCCAAAGAATTCTAAGAATCTTTAAAAAATTTAAGCCCAAGAATTTCAAAGAATTATAAGAATCTTTAAAAATTTCAAAAATTTCAGGATTCAGAAATTTTCAAAGTTTTAAAAATTGCAAGTATAAGAATTTTAAAGAATTCTAAGAATCTTCAAAAACTTAAAAAAAAGGTCGTAAATTGCAGAAAAATAGCAAAAAATTCGAAAGTATAAAAATTTCAAGCCCAAGAGTTCCGAAGAATTCAAAAAAACTTTTTGAAAAAGACGAAAATTTCAGAAATTTTAAAAAAAATATCAAAAATTTAAAGATTCAAGAAATCTAGAAAAGCTTCAAAAAGCATCAAAAAATTCGAAAATTTCAAGATTCAAAAATTATCGAAAATTTTGGATTCCAGAAAAATGACAAAAATTTCAAAAATTTCAAGATTAAAAAATTTCGAAAGTTTCCAAGAATTCGAAAAAAAGCTTTAAAAATTTCAGAAATTTCTAACAAATGTCATAAATATCAGGAAAATAACAAAAAATTCGTAAAATTTCACATTTCAAAATTAAAGTTTCAAAAAAATGTCGATTTGGTAAATTTCAAAATTTTAAGATTGAAATATGCCCAAGAGTTCCAAAGAATTCAAAAAAACTTTTTGAAAAAGACGAAAATTTCAGAAATTTTAAAAAAAATATCAAAAATTTAAAGATTCAAGAAATCTAGAAAAGCTTCAAAAAGCATCAAAAAATTTGAAAATTTCAAGATTCAAAAATTATCGAAAATTTTGGATTCCAGAAAAATGACAAAAATTTCAAAAATTTCAAGATTAAAAAATTTCGAAAGTTTCCAAGAATTCGAAAAAAAGCTTTAAAAATTTCAGAAATTTCTAACAAATGTCATAAATATCAGGAAAATAACAAAAAATTCGTAAAATTTCACATTTCAAAATTAAAGTTTCAAAAAAATGTCGATTTGGTAAATTTCAAAATTTTAAGATTGAAATATGCCCAAGAGTTCCCAAGAATTCAAAAAAACTTTTTAAAAATGACGAAAATTTCAGAAATTTTAAAAAAAAATATCAAAAATTCCAAGATTCAAGAAATCTAGAAAAGCTTCAAAAAGCATCAAAAAATTAGAAAATTTCAAAAATTTCAAGATTCAAAAAATATCGAAAATTCCGAAAATTTTAGATTCCAGAAAAATGACAAAAATTTTAAAAATTTCGAAAGTTTCAAGTATGTCATAAATTGCAGAAAAATAACAAAAAAATCGAAAATTTCACATTTCAAGATTCAAAAAAATGTCAATTTCGTAAATTTCAAAATTTCGAGATTAAAATATTTCGAAAGTATAAAAATTTCAAAAGAGTTCCGAAGAACTCCAAAAAGCTTTTTAAAAATGCCGAGAATTTTAGCAATTTCAAAAAAAAAAATCCAAGATTAAAGAAATCCAGAAGAGCTTGAAAAAGCTTCGAAAAATTAACAAAGAATTCGAAAATTTCACATTTCAACTTTTACGATTCAAAAAAATCTCAATTTTAATATTTCAAAATATCAAGATTGAAAAATTTCGAAAGTTTAAAAAATCCTAAGAATTCCGAAGAATTAAAAAAAATGTCGATAATTTCAGAAATTTCAAAAAAAATGTCAAAAATTTCATGTTCAAGAAATCTAGAAGAGCTTTAAAAAATTCGAAAATTAAATTTCAAGATTCAAAAAATATCGAAAATTCCAAAATTTTAGATTTCAGAAAAATGACATAAATTTCAGCCGGAAATTTCAAACATTTTTAAAAACTGGTCACATTTCAACTTTCAAACAAAAAATTTTGGAAAATTTCCAGATTTAAAAATTTCAATCACAGGAATTCCAAAAAATTCAAAAAAATCTCAACAATTTCAGAAATTTCAAACAATTGTGAAAAATTTTGAAAATCTTATAACTTTCGAGAGAAAATTTAGAAAATTTAGGAAGTTTCAAAAATTTCAAGTTCAAGAATTCTAAAAAAGCTGTCAACAATTCGGAAAATTCAACAATTTCAAGATACAAAAATTTCCGAAGTTCAAAGAATTCAAAAAAATTCATAAATTTCAAACAAATGTCAAAAATTGCAGAAAGATAAAAAATTCAAAATTTCAAGCCCACGAATTCCAAAGAAAAAGCGTTTAAAAAAGGTTGAGAATTTCAAAAATTTCAGAAAAATGTAAAAACTTTCGAAAATGTTACAAAATCCCAACAAATGTCATAACCAGTAAAAAAAATTACGAAAATTCGAAAATTTTAAAAACTTAAATATTCAAAAATTTCACATTTTAGGAAGTTTCAAAAGATCAAGAATTCTAAAAAATCTATTTCAAAGAATTCTAAAAAAAGCTATTTCAAAGAATTAAAAAAAAATGTCAAATTTCAAACAAAAAATTTTGGAAAATTTCAAGATTCAAAAATTTCAATCAAAGGAATTCCAAAGAATTCATAAAAATGTCAAGAATATCAGAAATTTCAAACAATTGTGAAAAATTTTGAAAATCTTGTAACTTTCAATCAAATGTCATAAAGTGCAAAAAATATAAAAAATTTGGTAATTTCAAAAATTTTCAAGATGCAAGTATTTCAAATTTAGAAAATTTCGGAAGATTCAAAAATTTCAAGTTCAAGAATTCTAAAAAAAGCTGCTAAAAATTCGAAAAATTCAACAATTTCAAGATACAAAAATTTCCAAAGCTACAAAAATTTCATGCCCAAAAAAAAGTTAGACTGACGATAGAAGCAAATAAAAATTACCCATATCATTGGCCAATCTTGGTTTAACTCTATGAGGAATATTTCTTCGTTGTGCAACTGATGGCTGCCAATTAGCTGGACCTAGTAAACAAAAAGTTTTATGAATATTTTAGACCACTGTGATTGAAAGTAGATTTTTCAAAATAAGTAAATTTCAAAGTGACAATTTTCAACAAAAAGTTAACAGTGGACACAGACCGTTGACAGCATAAAACTGTCATTAGTTAGATTTTCTACCTTTACCTGTAACTTTAAATTCAGTTCCCAAAAAATCCGAAAAAGATATACCTGTCTGAAAGGGATTTATGCTCTATCTGTCAAATATAATAGAGTTGACTTTTCTTGAACCATAAGCTTCAAGTAATAAAAATTAATTTTCAGAGTCTGGGACTAATTAAACCATTAATATTATTAAATTTATTGAGAGCCATAATCTGCCATTCTGAACGATTACATTCATGGCTTTCATTAAAACATATGTCCAACGCCAAAAGGGACGTTCGTATAAAGAATGCTATTTAATTTAAGCGAAACGAAATGCTTCTCTCCGTCTGTTTCTTTCAGCGATAATTCTAGAACAGTTTAGAATTTTCGGCAATCGATAGCTGGTCATCTTAGCTCGCCCATCTACTATTTACATAGTAACCTAAGTAAACTACAACTGTATGTCTGTCCGTATATCACTAAATTCTTCTACTTTACCCTATCGGATATACCGTCTGTGTGCCTGTCTGTCTATGTATCTGTGTCTCTCTGTGTGTCTGTCTGTCTGTGTGTATTCTTCCATGATAGAAGCCACACGCCTACTCCGATTAAGCTGAAATTTGATGTATGGGTTTCGATTATCCATCGGAAGAATCCATTAATTTTTGTACGACATCTGTTAAACGGAAGTGCCACTGTCAAAAAATGACAGAAGCAATATGTCACGGAATTTGATTTACAGTATGTCATAGTTTAAGACAGAATTATGAGGACTGATAATTGAATTTTTGATTCCTTCTGAGTAGTCTATTAACCCCATAGATATAAAGGATATTAGAAGAGCAATAAAATACATCGTGACAAATTAAAAAATTGTGCAATGTGTTGGTGCAGCTGCGCAGTGATCTTTTTTTTTAAGAAGCACAATGAACTGATTTACGTGACTTTCTTCTTTTTGGTAGGACAGTGCTATTTGACCTTCGGATGTGATCAATGCTTGTAAGACATTTTTGACATTTTACTAGACCAAATCTTTAATACGCTGTCACAATAAATTTTACACGTCAACTTATTTGTTACAATAGACCTTTATATTTATAATTAACACTAACGCTTCTCATCAATAATTGTTAGCAGCAAAAATGAACCTATAGTTATTCAAAACTGCCAATATTTCACCATTGGGTAATTATAATATATTTTTTTATAATTAAAGTTCAAAATGGAGCTTTGCGTGATTGCAAGCGGAAGAAGTACATGTTCAGCTCTTACTATACAGGGTGCCTACTTTTTAATAGGGACACCATTGTTATGTCGTTAACGGTAGACGCTAGAAAGACGGTTAAGAGGAAAAATGTGCGAAATATAAAAATAGACAAACCGATTTTTTTAAATCTAAAAAATTCTTATTGGTTCCGGAGTTAAACGACAAAATCCGAATTTGTGGAAAATCGTTTTTTTTGCCAAAGCTCTGTTATTATACAAAATTTGGGATAAATTTATTAAAAGTTTTTGTTTTATTTTTACATCGTTATAAACCGCCATAGTTAAATTTTAAATCTGACGTTTTGCCTCATCGGGGCCACTATCAACTTTATCTTTTTAAATACGGACCTGTCTATTTTATCTAATATTATTAAATCGTTTTGAATACTAAATTCAACGATATATCACACTTGATTATTCTATTACGTTTTGTCACTTCGGGGCCACCATCAACTTTATTTTTTAAATACGGACCTGTTTATTTAAAAGTACTAAATTGCTTTGACTACTACATTCAACGATAATCACACTTGAATATTCTGTGTCGAAAAGGGTCGATATTTTTTGAAACCAAAAAAAATAATGGTAGGATGAAACCTATTGGAAAAGGAATTAAAGGAAAAATAATTTACGGCGGATCTGAGGTCAGAATTTTAATATAAAAGCTCAAAATTGTACATAATGTTTAA
The DNA here is from genome assembly GCA_963243735.1 of Neocrepidodera transversa. Lineage (NCBI taxonomy): Eukaryota > Metazoa > Arthropoda > Insecta > Coleoptera > Chrysomelidae > Neocrepidodera > Neocrepidodera transversa. Next base: position 17,412,431 of record OY725354.1, on the reverse strand, counting down.
AAAAAAAATTCTGATTCGAGTTTTTTTCGTTTCTTAGCATGTTTTGAGAACATTTACCATGGCAATGTATATTTTTTCACACCATCAAAAAGTAGAGACTTCAACGAACAAAAAGCAGATATTTTGATGCGAGAATTTTCGATTCAAAATTAGGGTGCTTTTTTTCATATTAAGTCAGAATAAGGTGAAAAAATAAATATTTTAAATCAAAAAAATTACAGTGTATTTGGGACATAAAAAGTTTTCACTAAATTTCATGAAAAAAAATTTTGTAAAAGCTAAAAATAAAAAACCAAAAACTTGGTTATTTGAATTTTTCACATACATTTTGAGGTTATGTGAAAAAAGTGTAAATACAAAAGTTGTAGACCTTTTTATTACCTACAACTTTGCTTTTTAACTTTTTTCCATAGGACTTGTAGTTTTGCCGGAAATCGAGATAAACAGTTTTCTACCGCTAAAAACTCACCCCCTTCCACTTCCCGACATCAGATCGTCCGTAAATTATTTTTCCTTTCATTTTTGTTATATTCTCTTCCTTTTTAATGGGATTCATCCTACTATTTTTTTCACTTTTTACCGTTTTCAAAGGCTTCAGCCCTGGACTAGTGACGTTTTGCCCGATCAAGAAGTGAACAATACATGACATACGTGGTTTTACGTGTTTTCTGAGGGGGAGACAACAATGCACCTGCTAGTGGTTCTGGACCTAGAGAATTACTAAAAGACAATATAGCATTTGTTATTGTAATATTTAATAAATATATAATTAAATAGAATTTCCTGATATCTAAATGTAGTATAATTCGAACCACAGCAATGAATTTAAATAAAATAGACAGGTCCGTATTTAAAAAATACAGTTGATGGAGGCCCCGAAGAGATAAAACATCACGGAATAGTCAAGTTATATCGTTGAATTTAGTATTCAAAGCGATTTAATAATATTAAATAAAATAGACAGGTCCATATTTAAGAAGATAAATTTGATGGTGGCCCCGAAAAGACAAAACGTCACGGAATAATCAAGTGTGATATATCGTTAAATTTAGTATTCGAAGCGATTTAATATTATTAAACAAAATAGACAGGTCTATATTTAAAAAGATAAAGTTGATGGTGGACCCGAAGAGAAAAAACGTCAGATTCAAAATTTAACTATGGCAGTTTATAACGATGTTAGAATACAACAAACTTTTAATAAAGTTATCCCAAATATTGTGTAATAACAGAGCTTTGGCAAAAAAACGATTTTCCACAAATTCGGATTTTGTCGTTTAACTCCGGAACCAATAAGAATATTTTAGATTTCAAAAAATCGTTTTGTCTATTTTTATATTTCGCACATTTTTCCCCATTTAACCGTCTTTCTAGCGTCTACCGTTTACGAGATAGCAATACTGTCCCTCTCAAAAAGTAGCCACCCTGTGTTGTATTCGCCAACTAAGAAGAGATAAATCCGCGCATTATTGGACGATTACGACGAATTTCTGGATTTGCACAACCTCATCATCTTAGCTAGGATGTATAACGGATTTTAGGATCTGCGCAATCGCTTCGTAGTAGGCGCTTGCTTACTATTGTAATTTTTCTATATATAGAAAAAATAAGGACCAGCCTAATGTCTAGTGATGACTTATATTGTGGGATATTATTAACTTCAGACTTACCAGATTGACTTCCAATTAGATAATCCGAGTGGTAAACTGAAGAAGATGCAAGAGGTCCTGAAAATAAAGTTAATTACAAAAATTACTGACCCAATATTTAATAGGTTTACTTTAGTTTCAATCAAAAATCAAAACTTTAATCAAAGATTTCGTTAAATATTTCAAAAATTTTAGTTCGCTATAGAATGTTTGGCATGCTCCAAGAAAAATTTGGAGCCTGTCCATATAAAATAATTGAACGTGACTAAAAAAATTAGTAGCAATTAAAATTTCAATCCGACGTGATTAAGTTATGAATGTATATAAATATTGCCATTTTGTTATAAATTTCCAAAGTCTAAGGTTTATATTGTTGGTTAATATGGCAACTACTTCCAGTAGTAATTTTACAAATAAATATTGCACATGAAACGGTCCTGATTAAAAATTACTATTTAACAGAGCTACAACAGTTTTTGACAATGGAGAGTTCAACAAAAATATAACATCACGTTTTTTCTTTATTAACAGTTAGAATTGATGAAATAAAACCCATTGAGTTTAATTATCCACCGTAATTTGAGCTAGATTTTTGAATAAATTAATTTAAAAATTCAAATTTCCAATTATTTAAATATGCCGCCATTACGATCGTGACGTCACTTATGTGCAATGAAGTTACCGTCAAACCATTAACTAAAAATGTGTAAAGAAGAGAATACGAATGAATAACAGCTGTTAAATCTCACTTATACAGACAAAGATGGAGAAAACCATTATATGATAATTGGATAAAGATGAAAATTTGGACCTATCCACTATGAATATGCATTCAAAATCGAGAGAGATAGATACATATTAGATTCCGCTGTTAGATAAAGAAAACGACTATTTTAACGAGATCAGGTAATAATTTGCTGTTTGGTACATAAGTGCTGGGCACAAGCGTTCCTGATTAAGTGAAAGGTCACGTCCGCATCTGCTTACTGCATAGTTCACTGTCACTGTTGTAGTTTGTACTCTGTAGAACTGATTGATGTTGATAATTTTCCGTGTTTATTTGTATTTGTAAAGATACGTAAACAAAGGTAAAAGTAAAAGCAATTAAAAACATATTGACCAAACGAAACTTTATAAGCAAACGTCATCTATATTTGAAAGCGTCAATTTTATTTAGAGAAACTGGCCCACGTTAATATTATGCTGCAGCTATTGCACATAAGTGACGTAGGTGCAGTACAAGTTGCATAGATGCAGTAATTTTTAAATATCAATTTTTTCATGTTAAATTAAAGAAAAAAACAGAAAAAACTATTTTTTCATAAAAACAAATTAATTTTTTCTCAAATAATGCAAAAAAAGATGGACTAATATTTCAAGTTGTCACATGGGATTGAAATTTTATTGCAACTAGTATTTTTGAATTCAGTCATTTTTATGGCGAGCGAATGTTGTTTTTTGTCCACTGCGGATAAAAGTTCCACAATCAGAAATTACTTTTCTCAAAATCAGGCTTCGGAACAGATCTCTTCAAAAATGAGTCCAAAAAAAAGTTAACACGACACGAAAGCATGTCGATATTGAACTAAACATTTGTCTTTTATATATGACATTGAGAAATAAATAGAGCACGGTTTCTCACAGTATAGTAATTATTCCAAAATTGAGCATAAATACAGATTTTATAAAAGAATTTTTAAATTTATCTTTGACCTTGAAATAAAATTTCGTTTTCTCGTTGACATACATCTTTTAAATATTTTAAATTTTGGTTATAAAAAAATAAACGTACTGTGCTTACAACAATCCACGGGACTCAACTGCCTCGGTGTTGATTCAAAAGGATGAATTCTTCTATTAGACACCAACGTAGAATCATCATCATGTCGAGAATCTATTTTAGTGGAATACGATGATTTCAGTGTCTATAATTAAAAATAATAAATAATTTACAGAAATAATCGTCATTTTTAATAAATAACCTTATCTATGGCAGATTCTTTCATTATTTCCTTGTACAAAGCTGACACTTTATTATTTTTTGCTGATTGTAGTTTGAGCAATTCTTTTTTGAGATCGTCAATTTCTTTTTGTGCCTGTTCCAATTTTTGGGTCATAAGTTTTGTTACTTCCATTTTGTCTGTATCTGCAGCATCGCATTCATGTTCTGTAATATTTAAAATTAATAAATTTATTAGAATGAACCAAAAAAAAATTTCATTATAATACACCTTTTTATGAACCATAAGGGAATACTGTAATTAGAAAGTATATGAGCTGGTATCATCCGGGATTTTTTTTTAAATTCTCTGATAAGCTAATTTTTTCATAATCAGAAAAAGTGGATTCGTGACGTTACATTCATTAAAATTAGATATGGCATCATAGCCGCTACATCTACATTGTGACATATGATATTTGTTATTTAATACTCAAGCTGAGTTAGTCTTGAAGAATTGGGAACAAGTATGACTATTTGGAGTAACGTCTAAACAGATTTTTTTTCAATACTCGAACGAATAGATCTAGGAATGGGTAAAACGAGTGAAAAGAATAACCTAAACGAACTCACCTTATATTCGCCATGTGGCGACACATGTAGGTTGAAATGTAAAACTTTGTCCCGTACAATCAAAATCAAATACAAGATATTTTGACATTTAAAAGATGGAAATAATATTAAGAACTGGTTTTGAGGAAATAACGTATGATATAAAATTCAAACAAAATACGCTAAAGAACGGTGAAAAACTGGCATTTCGTCACATATGCTCTGTGAAAGAGAAAATTCAACAGAAAATAAAAATAATAACTGCAAAATGCGTGCGAACAACGTCGCAGTCAAAAAAAGATTGTAAAGTTTTATTAAAGATAAATAAATTTCGCTTTAAAATACATATTTTTATATGTTTATTATTATTTAACATTCATAGTATGTACCTAATGTGTTTACTAAAGCGTGTGCTTTTATGAAAGACCGTTCTGTTTTACTACTTTTACCGTATGATTCTACTGGAAAAAAGTCGGAACAAAATTTGGGCTATAAGGATGATTGCTTTTTACCTCTCGCCCTTCAGATAAGAGAGGTATAGGAATCATGCTAAAAATTGGGTAGTGAGTTTTCAATGGATAAACACGTTTTGGGGTCCCTAGAATACGATTTTAATATTTTCGCGATGATGTCTGTGTGTGTGTGTGTGTTAGTGTGTGTGTGTGTGTGTGTTAGTGTGTTAGTGTGTTAGTGTGTGTGTGTGTGTATGTGTGTGTGTGTGTTTGGATGGATGTTGTAGTAACGATAACTCAAAAACTACTGAATAAAAAAATTTGAAATTTTGCATACAGGATTCTGATACCCTAGATTAGATCTGATTAGATTTTGGTGCCAATCGCACAACCGGAAGTGGCAGTTGCTATGGGTGATGACGCCATTATTATAGAAAACGGCAATAAAGTTTTACACATATATTTTGTATACCCTACAGTTTATTTTCATCTCATTAAAATTTTCTAAACTTTTGCCATTGTTGCCAGATTTACAAAAATATAATTTTTTTTCATACTTTTTTGTGTCAACCTGTAAATTTTTGATTCAAAAATGGCGAGAGGTCATGTGCTGGCCACATCAGATTTTTGCTTATTGTCTGCTGCAAATTCGGGAACGATTATTTGCTTCCCAGCTAAAAAAAAATATTCGAAAAAATTAAATACCTAAGTTGCCTTAAGCCAAACATAATCATCGATGCGTCTTAATAAACTATAGGCGGTCATAAATTCCCAAAAACAAAGCGAACCCCTAGCCGCCAATTAAGAAAGTATGTGTGTTTTTATTCAAAAGAAGGAAGTTTACTAAAAATTAATTTGAAAGAACGATTTTTTCTGAATTTTAAATTTTGCGCGTGTATAATTATTTTTTAAATTATTTTTCGACATTTATTAGATTACAATTTTTAGCGGTTAAACAAGTCAAATTTTAAAATTTCAGCTTCGTAACACCTCGGTCCATGTGGTCAGCTAACTACAGTAAAATGTTTGTTTTCATAGAATCACTCGAAGGAGTTTAATTTTCAAACAAAGCTCACATACCTACGGTTCGCTTTTAATACCTACCTTTCCCTTTTTACTGCTTTAATCCACATTTTTCTTTGTTCAGATTTGTATGAACTTTGAGAAATCGATAAAATTTTGAATTGGAATTGTTTAAACTATTATTCTAACAGCCCACGACACAATATATTTCTGCTGGACTTCGGCGAGCTTTGGTATTGTTGTTGACATTTTGGTTCGTCGAAAAATGTTAGGGACAAAAGTTCAGGTGTTGATCAAGGCAAGCGCTAGCATCGGCTGTCAAAATGCTCCGCCTTCTCGCACAGAGCGATTACGTTTCACGGACCAGAAAATAAGACGTTTTCCTCTCTTCAGTTTTTTTTTCTAGCAAATAAGTAATACAATGTGCGATTCGATAATACCCTATGTAGAGAAATTCAACTTAAAATACAAGAAAACCAAATTCCCTAAATTCATTTAAAATTTTAATAACTGTTCCATATTTTAAACAAATATAAAATCACACCAATCTTTTATGCACAATAGTTAAGACGTTAAAAAATAAAATATCATAACTGTTATCTAGTGATTGCAAAGTTGTTAAAATTTTCCCTACGAAAAAGAACTCTGGAATCTTTCAAGCTATCATTCAGACTGAGAAGTATGTCTATGAGTGGGTCTTAAAGGCTGGTAATTTATTAGTGGTTTTCGACAGCTGTAAAGTGTATGATGCAGTCGAATTATCGCGTTGTTTTAACTGCAATGAATTTCACCATTCCTCCAAATTTTATTCGAAACCATTAAGCTGTCCTCTATGTGGCGAAAACCACAATGTTAAATCATACAATTCACAAATTAAAAAATGTTCGAATTGTGTTAAACTGGCTGGTAAACAACATTCGGTTATTCCAAATGATCATGCCGTTTGGGATCGAAATAACTGTATTGCTTATAAATCTGCACTCTCAAAGTTAAAAAGTGATTTGCTCGGTAACATATTGCAACTACCTGTTTCCCACGATTCTCGCCCCTCTCTGAATGCATGCGCTCCCAGCGGCACTGTCGCAGAGTTGAATAATTCCAAATCTTTATCTGTTTATTATCAAAACACTAGAGGTTTGCGTTCAAAAACAGTAGATCTTCTTAATGTCGTTTCCATGCGTGAGCATCAGGTAATAGCTTTTACTGAGACCTGGCTTAATGACTCCATTTTAAATGGAGAAATATTTCCATCTGACTATTCAGTCTATCGTAGCGACAGATGCTATCAGGAGTGCAACTGCTCAAGAGGTGGAGGCGTTCTCATTGCAGTAAACAATGTACTTATGTCGTCCAATGTTGATATAAAAAACTTCCTTCCTTCTAACTTAGTTTCTGTGGATTTGGTATTGGTGAAAATCATTACTGATATAAGCTCTATATTTGTACTTAACTTATATATCCCACTTTCTTTAAGCAATAAACTTTATGACAGTCTCTTCGATTCACTTACTAGTCTGGTTTTTTTGCATGGCAACAACTTACTTATTTTAGGTGATTTTAACATTTCTTCTTATGCCGATTATTTGAGAAATAATATTGTGAATATGAAGGTTGCACTATTTAATGATTTCCTTCCCATTTTTAACTTAACTCAACATAATACTGTCCTCAATGTCTTAGGTAATGTGCTAGACTTAGTCTTGTATAACAATAGTTGTCAGGTGGACAAGTCTCTGGAAATTCTGGTCACTGAGGAAAGATATCATCCCCCATTGAATGTTGTTTGTAAATTAAATTCTAGTCATAACTTAAAGAGAAATTTTCCTACATCTTCGTGTAACGAATTTAATTTTCGGAGGGCAAACTTTCCTCTACTGTATCAACGTCTTACTGATATAGATTGGACTTTCCTAGAAGCATTTGACCGTCCAGATGATGCTTGCACATACTTCTACGGTAAACTCTACGCTGTTTTTAATGAATACATCCCAAAGCAGACCAAATTCTTTAAAAGAAAATACCCATCTTGGTTTACGCCTGATATTATTAAACAGTTACGCTTAAAGTCGAAATTTAATAACCAATTTAAGAAATATAGCGATCCAATGGCTCTTCAACAATTTAAACACTTACGAGCAAAAATAAAATCTGACCTTAGCAATTCCTACAAAAATTATGTAACGTCCGTTGAAGCTAAGGTGAAGGGTGATCCCAAAAAATTCTGGGCTTTTATTAATAGTAAAAAAGGTTGTACTGCATTGTCGAATAGAATGTGTTACAATGGTCAATTACTTGATAACCCCATTGACATACTCAATTGTTTCGCTGAATTCTTCGCACTGTCTTATTCTAGCACCTCGCAGACGAATAGTTTCTGTGACGTCTCAAATGTACAAAATCTAAATATATCAGTATTTCACGAAAACGAGGTTTTATGAGCACTTAAACAAGTTAAAAACAAAATGACAACAGGCCCCGATCTCGTTCCAGCTTTTCTATTGAAAGACTGTGCAACAATTCTTGCTTCACCCTTAACCACACTGCTTAATATCTGTCTTAAATACTCCACTATACCTGCAATTTGGAAAACGTCTAATGTTACTCCAGTCTTTAAAAAAGGAGATAAATCGGACATATGCAACTTTCGCCCAATTTCAATATTGTGCAACTTTAGCAAAGTATTCGAAACATTACTTTATAATCGAATGTACACTCATGTTAGTAACGTCATTACATGTAATCAACATGGGTTTATGAAAGGACGCTCGACTGTCACAAACCTAGTCAACATAACTCAATTCTTGGCTGAATGTATCGACGATCGGGCACAGTGTGACGTAGTGTACACGGACTTTTCTAAGGCATTCGACCAACTTGACCACGGAATTCTTCTATCTAAGCTAGGCCGGTTGGGTCTGTCAAATTCACTAATCAGTCTTCTTTCCTCTTATCTCAGTAATAGGAAACAGTGTGTAGTTTTTAACGGCTTCAAGTCGCTCGAATACTTGGCTACTTCTGGTGTTCCGCAGAGCAGCAACCTGGGCCCTCTACTATTTAACATCTTTATCAACGATATCGTTAATACACTGGACGTAAATTGCCTATTATATGCGGATGACCTGAAGATTTACTGTCAAGTTAATAGTATTTCCGAATGTGAAAGACTTTCTCAAAATTTGGAACGTCTTGAAATTTGGTGTCTAAATAATAACCTATCTCTTAATGCAAGTAAATGTAAAGTAATGTCGTACACATTAAAGACTGATTGTATTAATTTTGAGTATAAAATTAATAATTCTGTCCTTGAGCGACCTTTCACTTTTACCGACCTGGGTGTTACGTTTGATAGTGTGTGAATCAGAGTGAATGGATTTAGTAGATTTGTGGACTTGTAGTAATAGAAGTTTGGTTCAAAAAATCACACATAAGCTATCGCGTGGTCGAATAAAGATTTCGAAGGACCACCCTATAATTATTACACGTTTAGGGGACGTGGGACAATAAAACATATCGTCCTGCTTTCTGATAAGATTTAATCAGCAAGCTTTAAACGTAAAAGGTTAACACATATTTACAATAATAAAACAATGTTTATCTAATAGTAAACAACAACAATAGAAGTTTAGCTAATAGTAAACAACAATTAAACAGAAATTCATCTACTAGTAAACAACAATTAAATTCTACTAGTAAACGACAACAATTAAATAGGTAATGTTTGATACAGTACATTTAAATGAAAGTAAGAACAAGACATAAATATTTCCAAATATAGCACAATACATTTTACAACAGCGCATATAAAAAAGATATAATTACAGAAAAAGGGTGTCCATAAGAGGAGCTCTGCCTTGGTATATCCTGGACCGTGTCCTAAGGAATTCTAAATTGTTCTATTAAGTTTGGCAACACCGCTCTCATTCACGATGATCCATATGATTGATTAATTATAGAATAGACCCGTGGTCTTTGCATATTTGTAATAAAATGGAAAAGATCTGTTACCTTAAATTCCACACATTAGACATTATATTTTAGGATTAAAACCATGCACAGGTAGAAAACGAAGCACTATATTAATTTACATGTTAACTGCTCGACGGTTGAAGTGGAAGAGAGGGTTGTCACGGTGCTTACCTTGGCGGGAGCCGTGGTTGAGAAAAAACTAAACAGTGGCGTAGCAGAGTTTCAAATGTTAAAGTGATTTTAACAGATAGAAAGCTTTCCTTTATTGCTCATATTGACACTGTTTATTCTGCTGCCAACAAGATGTATGGATTTATAGCGCGGAACTCCCGAAATCTTGCACATCCGGAAACCATGAAAACATTATATTATGCATATGTTAGGTCAAGAACTGAGTATACGGATATAATTTGGAGCCCATTTTATGATACTCATATTCAAAAATTGGAATCAATTCAAAGGCGGTTTCTAAAACTCCTGTAATTTAGACCACCACTTTCTATCAGCAACACTGAACTTCTTTCCCGACACAAAGTAAATAGATTAAGCCACCGGAGAGACTGTCATTCAGTAATCTTTTTACACAAACTCATCAGTAACAAACTTAACGATCCAAATTTTCTGCAGAAACTAAATTTTATTTTTCCAAGAATAACATCCAGAACATGTCATTACCTTCCCACTCCCCGAACTAATATTTTAAAATTTTCTCCCTTACATAAAATGTGCTCAAAGTGTAACACAGTGAATTACCAGATTGACATCTTTAATACTAGTATTTCGGCCATAAAGACGTACTTCTTGGGAAACTAATTGTTATTTCTTTTTTTGTATTTTTTTTTAATCTGTTAATGTGTACTCTGATGATATGTATGTATTTCTGTATGTATTTTATACTGTTCATAGATCTGTTCTGTAGTTGTTTGAACAGTAAATAAAGAATAAAGAATACAACTCTCACTGTCTTTAGATTTGCGGTGTTGCCAATGATTGTTGATCATCAAAACTAAGGCCCGTTCAGAAACTTTGAATGTTTTATATAAAGAAAATAAGAGCTAAAATATATTATTTTTGAATGAGCCGATCAAATGACACAGGTCAATTATATATCAAACATTGAGCTACATTTTGAAGAAGAACAGTAATACGTGTTTCTGAACATGAATTATGGAAGGAGGTTTTTTCGATGAACGTGACGTCTTTTAAATGCGATACATTTTCGAAATAAAAAATATATGATAAAATAGATATTTCATATGAAATACAATAGACATATATAAGTTTTGGAATTTATTTTTCGGAAATGGTTGTATAATTAAATAATAAATTGAATAAAACTCGAAGTCATGTACCACAAAATTTAATTAAATTGTTTAGGTTTAAAAGGCGACTAGTTTCGGCTTAATAGCCATCATCAGGCCACATAAATAACAAAAATTCGTTGAATTACAAAAAATTTTGCATATTGCAAGGGCTCTATCTTATCGATAAGGTAAAAGAAGGGAGTGTTAGAAAAAACTTTAAGGATAATAAATCATTGGTACATGAAATGTAAAAACATCAATAAGGGGAAAAAAAGGGGGGGAAGGGATGAAAGGTAGTGGAAAAACAGGACGAAGTTGTTAAAATTTAAATTAAATATTGGGGCCTGAGCTGGGCCCCATTTTCAGCGAGTGTTGACACACTGCCCGCTCGACGCCCCCGGACGGTCTCCGGAGCGTAAAGTAAGTTTTACAATAAAAATATTGTTTGTCCCCCCTGGGACTAGTCGAAAAAGGGTCTAAAAGACCGGCCAAACCGTAAAAACGTTAAAAAAGGCACAATAAAAATGTGACACTGTGATGCTGTGGCCGTCAACTAGGGTTGACGGTGTCACATTTTTATTGTGCCTTTTTTAACGTTTTTACGGTTTGGCCGGTCTTTTAGACCCTTTTTCGACTAGTCCCAGGGGGGACAAACAATATTTTTATTGTAAAACTTACTTTACGCTCCGGAGACCGTCCGGGGGCGTCGAGCGGGCAGTGTGTCAACACTCGCTGAAAATGGGGCCCAGCTCAGGCCCCAATATTTAATTTAAATTTTAACAACTTCGTCCTGTTTTTCCACTACCTTTCATCCCTTCCCCCCCTTTTTTTCCCCTTATTGATGTTTTTACATTTCATGTACCAATGATTTATTATCCTTAAAGTTTTTTCTAACACTCCCTTCTTTTACCTTATCGATAAGATAGAGCCCTTGCAATATGCAAAATTTTTTGTAATTCAACGAATTTTTGTTATTTATGTGGCCTGATGATGGCTATTAAGCCGAAACTAGTCGCCTTTTAAACCTAAACAATTTAATTAAATTTTGTGGTACATGACTTCGAGTTTTATTCAATTTATTGAACACTGGACCACATTTGTGATATGGATAACCTACTTCATTTGTATAATTAAATACTTATTTTGTAATAGCTTACCTGATTCAATTTGTTTCAAAAATGAATCGGCTGGGCAACAACCTGAAAAAGAACCTTTATACATATTAATTTGAATATTAAAAGAGAAACAAAAGAATTATTATACGACAAGTTTAAAGTGAAGCTTAAACTGGCCGGACAGTACCCAAGGTCAACACAATTTAAAAAAAAATCTATAAGTCCACAATTACATTTCCAATATTTTGAAAAATCGCTTATAGTATTGTTTATTGTCGTTTGTGTGGCGTATTTTTACTTTCCCAACCCACCTCCTAGAAGGGAAAGTATTGTGAACGAGCTAAAAAAAAATTTCGAGATAAAAACGTAAATATCCATTTTCAGGTCACCTGATACGATTAAGACAATTTCCAGATGGAAGTCTGTCTGTCTGTCTGTCTGTCTGTGTGTGTGTATTCTTCCACGATAGAGGCCACACGTTTAATCCGATTGAGCTGAAATTTGGTATGTGGGTTCGAATTATTCTTCGGAAGAAAACATTAGTTTTTGTACGACATATGTCAAACGGAAGTGTCACTGGCAAAAAATGACTGATGCAATATGTCACTGAATTAGACATATAATGGGTCGTTTCAAAACCCTTGAAAAACTCTATTCAGAACAATCAAAATTATTTCTTCAACTGTCACCTGTCAAAAATAAAAAAAAATCAAAATTTGAAAATTTAGCATTAAATATCTGAAAAAGTATTAATCCGATTGAGCTAAAATTGGGTATATGGGTTTGAGTTACCCGTTGGAAGAATTCATTAGTTTTTGTAGGACATCTGTTAAACGAAAGTATCACTATCAAGAAATGACAGATGCAATATCTCGTGGAATTTGACATGTAATATGTCAGTTGAAAGCCCTTAAAAAACTATTCAGAACAGCACAAAATTATTTATCCAACTGTCACCTGTCAAAACTAAGAAAAGGTCAAAATTTGAAACTTTTGCATTAAATATCTGAAAAAGTATTAATCCAATTGAGCTGAAATTTGGTACATGGGTTTGGGTTACCCATCTGAAGAACTTATTAGTTTTTGTATGACATGTGTCAAACGAAAGTGTCACTATCAAAAAACGACAGATGCAATATGTCACGGAATTCGACTTGCAATATGTCATTTAAAAGCTCTTGAAAAACTCTATACAGAACAGTCAAAATTATTTATCCAACTGTCATCTGTCAAAAATAAAAAAATGTCAAAAGTTGAAACTTGAATATCTAAAAAAACTATTCGTGGAAAGTTTTGGGGCGACAGATTTAAAAGAAATTTGAAACTTATATTTCTGCATTATTTCTAAAATTTAAAAAATTGCTGAAACTTCAAAAAGTGCTCTTGGAGCAGAATAGACCATTTCTTGATCTTTCTGGATCAACGTATTTCTAATATTCCCAAAGAAGTGATTTTCAAAAACAATTTTTTTTTCAAAATTTGTATGTTACTTTGTTATCTATGTATGGTTACTTTGTAATCTAAAATCATGTGAGGATATTTTTTATTTTATTTTTAGGATAGTAGACTCGGTCATTGACCTATTGGGTTCCCTATTGCAGAGTCTAATAATTCATTATACTGAATCCTAAAGATTGGGTAAACGAGGATTCTCTAAACTAGATTTGGTCCTGTTAGGTCATCTTGTGCATTGGTTTGCATACTTGCTTTGTTTTTCAGTTTTGTGTATGGAAAAATTCATTGTAATTTTTTAATCCAAAATATTGTGAGGAAAAATGCATTGTTGGTTTGTTTTTAAATTTATGTGTGGAAAAATGCATTCTTCCTTTGTTATCCAAAATTATCTGATGAAAAATGCATTGTTGATTTATTTTTAAATTTGTATAAATTAATTTGTGTAATGTATTTTATATGGTACTTACTTGTTATAGAAGTACCATCAGTAGTAGCTCCATTTGGAATGGGAATTTCATCTTCATTTGGCAAGTTTATATCATCTTCAATAGGGGAGTTATTAACGTATATTGGATTTCCATTAATATCAATATTATCAACATCAGTTTTTAAATCATTATTTTCATGATCTTCATTAAAATCTATTACAGGTAAATCTATATTTTCTACATCTTTTATTGTTTGTTGAAATTCTATTTCTGCAATTAATAAGGCCTTTATTAAAAAATTATCTTTTTCTAGAATTAAAAACGGCGAAAAAATTAGTCTAGCTCAATCAATGTTTTTGGTCTCCAAAATAGAGTACTAAGAATTATTGCTAACATTCAGTATAAGTTTTCTTGTACTTTTATCTATAACAAGTTTAATGAAAATGTACTAGATTCTACTAAATTCAGTGTTGGTGGTGTTGCCATTGTTACCAGTGTTGTCATTATTGCCTATAACGGTTTTTTTTTGAGTCAGTTCCAACTGTTATTTTATTTTGCTGCTTTCCTACCTCTATTCCTAATAATTTCCATTAAATTCGTCTTGAAAATACATCTTTTTTCCTATTAATATTAAATGTCAGTGTTATCAATATCAAACCATTCAATCAAAATTCCCGATTTTTTAAATAAAAATATATTTATTTTAAAAGCAATTATTGAAAAAAATTATTTTTTTACAACTAGAATTTTTTACCTTTACATTCAATATCGTTATTCCTCAATAATTGCACTTGAGTCACTGGTTGAGGAGCAGATCCAGGTCTGGAACTATTGGACACCATAACTTTGGACTGGTAATTTTCCAACGCAGAAAAAGCTGGAGCTAAAAGTGTCCGAAAACTAGTCCCGCCATCTGCGGGTTCAATTAGGGATAATTGGGAGTTTGCTTTATCGTTGAAGGTGTTCATGAGCCTGGTTGATGCTTGTATAAACTTTACCATACTATCCATCATCAACTTCCACGCTTGAAGTTCGTTCATGTCAGCGGGGCGTTTTGTATCTTCCATGGCTTCGTTTTGTATTTTAAACTTTTTATCACGACTAATTTGGGAGTTGAGAAATGGTCATTTTAGTTTTCTACAGACATTTTGGTCAAATATGACTTTTATTTAGACATAAGGGAACTAGATATACGTAAATTGTAAAAAAATGGAGATATGTAAAAACAGATTTTCTCTATCCCAGGTGGCTGTTTGGTTATTGAAATTTTGCCCTGTATGGGGATGGTAACACTAACATGTTATTAAAATTAAAGTTAACTGTTAACTATTTCTTTTACTAATAATACTTATTTGACAATATTGCCCAGGAATAAGAAATACATAAACCATAATTGCGCCACCTATTGTATGAAATTAGAAGCTAAATCCAAACTGACTGCTGTAGCGGGATTTTTAAAAATGATGAGGTCATAATATTGGTCACTGTAACGCTCGTTGGTCGGTATGAGTAACTTTGGTGCTTTGGTCCAAGTTTCAGATTAAGTGATCAAAACACCAAAAATAGTCTTTTCACAAATCGCTAAACGTGGACAAATTGCCGAATCGCGTATAGCACAATTTTGCTTAAGATATTGACTTTGTACTCTGATCAAAATGCTTTTACATAGTATTTGGTTAAATTTCACTAAAAATTTGTCCAGAATTTACACTACTATCCATATGTATTCTTAAAATGACTTAATATAATAAATATTTAATACTATATTTCCAAACTCTTTTGTAACAATGTTTTCTAGACGACTAATACTTTTCTGCATTCAAATTCCTAGAAACATCAAACTTTTCGGTCTTTATTTTAATTCTCCCCTCTCTGTATCTCTCATACTAGGTGAAAAATATTGTCTTAATATATTTTATTCCTTATGTGCAGGTTGACTCAAAACGACCATTACAGAAAAGCACGCCACGAATTTTTATCTAATGAAATTAGGTCAACTTATCTCTATACGCATCGTTCGATTGGCTCTTATGGGTTGACTGAAAAAGCTGACCCTCCAAATTATCACTGTTTTATTAACTCTCAGAGTGAGCAGTCGCATTGATTTTCTATTATTTATGCATTAGTTAATTAACAATTTTTTTTTCTACCATATAAATAATTTTTCTCTAAAAATAACACATGGTTGTTTTTGTTTCATTATGTAGAAAAAATATTAAAAATATATAGAAAAAATATAATTGTTTATAACAAATTGCTAATTAAATAAACAATGAAAATTTAAATAAAAACAGTTTTTTTTAGTTATCAAAGAACAAGATAAATTATGATTTGAAAAAAATGGTTCCTGAATAATAATTATAAACAACGCATTTGTTTATAACTATTTTTGTAAACAATAAAAAATAAAAAAAATTGAAAATCATATTTATGTGACTTCTGATCATAAAAAAACGGATCAATAGTAACATGAAAAAACAATTTTTTTCAATGATTAATCAAGCTTTTTAATTTTTAACGTAAGTAAATTGTTAATAATTTTTCTGGAAAATTATGCATTTTCGATCACAGGAGAATTTTAGATAATTAAAATGTCTAGAATTTTTGTATTAAACTTTATTTCGAATTAAGGATAGTTAGCCGCTAGAGGGCGTGAAAGAAATTTACATGTAGACTATTCGGCTTTTTTTTCAGTAGGTACAAATAATGCGTTTTGATGAAAATATGAGATAAAGTTATAGAGTATAAAATTTCCTACAACTTTTGTATTTAATTTTTTCGAATTTCCCCTAGTTTCGCCGCTGGAGGGCGAAAAATACACCTGTAGGATTTTCTGCCTTTTATTTTTAATTTTCAGGGCAAATAGTGCACTTTCATGCTAAATGTTTTATTGCAAAGTTATAGAGCAACTTCTATGTCAAACTTTTTCTAGAATTCCTCGTAGTTTTGCTGCTAGAGGGCGTGAATGTTAATTTCTTGGAATTAAACAGATTTAATTTTCCTTCCTAAAATCAGACAAAAGGAACTAATTAAAACACAATATAAATATTTCACTGACAATCATAAACTGAAACAAGCATTGAATGTAGAGAACTGGGAAAATGTTTACTCCAGCGATAACATAGATGAATCATTAAGTCAATTTTTACAAACATTTGGAAATCATGTGAATAACTGTACAAATAAAATAAAACTAAACAGAAAAACTTCAGGAAAGAAAGATTGGATCACTAATGGTTTATTAATGTCAATTCAAGAAAAAAATAAACTTTTTCATCAAATGCAAAAACACCCAACAGATATAAACAAACCTATAAAAAATTCAGAAATAAACTATATGAAATAATTAAATTATCAAAAAAGAATTATTATCAAGAAAGAATGAGAGAAAATAAAAATGATAGCAAAAAACTATGGTAATGTGTAAAAGAAATCTGCAATGAAACAAAAAAACAAGAGACAGTTTCGAAAATTAATTCAGAAACCGGTGAATTGTTGACTTGTGAGTTGTCAGTTGCAGAAAGGTTTAATATTTTTTTACGAGCATTGGGAAAAAACTTGCCTCCAAAATATCAAAACCTACAAATTTTAATCAACAAATAACTCACCCATCTTCTAATACAATATTCCTTGCCCCAACTAGGAATTTAGAAGTTAGAGATATGATTTTAGATTTAAAAAACAAGAAAAGTCCAGTCATAGACAACATTAGGTCGGAAACTCTAAAAGCTGTTGCAAATGAAATTTCTGTAGTTTTAAGCTATTTAATTAATCTAACAATCGATCAAGGTATTTTTCCAAAAAACCTAAAAACTGCTGTTGTCAAACCAATTTTTAAAAAGGGAAATAACTTAGAGGTGACTAATTATCGACCGATATCACTAATTTCCAATATTGCGAAAATATTCGAAAAAATTCTAAAGAATAGATTAACTTCATTCTTCGAAAAATATCAATTACTATCTGATAAACAGTTCGGGTTCCGCAAAAATAAATCAACTGAAGATGCTTTAGTTTATTTAACAACAAAAATGTATGAAGCTATGAATCAAAGTAAACCAGCACTATGCATCTTTATAGATCTTGCTAAAGCTTTCGATACCGTTAGTCACCACCAGCTACTGCAAACCTTACAAAATACAGGTATAAGAGGAAAAGTACTTCAACTCTTTGAAAGCTACCTAACCGGACGACAACAGTGCGTACAAGTAGGAGAAACAAAAAGCAGTTTCTTAACAGTTGAATATGGAGTCATTCAGGGAACTATACTAGGTCCTATGCTTTTTAGTGTTTATGTCAATGATATCCTAAATTTAAATACTGAAGGGAGTGTGGTGAGTTTTGCTGATGAGACGGCAATATTTTATCAAGATAACAGTTGGATGGAACTAAAGCTAAAAGTAGAAAAGGATTTTCGACATATATATATTACAATTATTTAAATCCAAAATGTTGACTGTAAACTTTGATAAGACCTACTTCACTCCTCTCACACCTTATATGACTAACTTACCTGACTTTACCTATCTTAATATCTCTGAGGATAATAATGTTTATATTCGAAAAGAGCCTAATATAAAATATCTAGGACTACATCTTGACTCACATCTGAAATGGGACCTACACATTAAAATGATAACAAAAAAAATGCGATCTCTTTTACCCAGATTTAAAGCTCTTAGTGAGTTGCTTGTTCCTTCTCAGTTAATTATGCTTTATCATGCTCTTGTAGTAAGTCACCTACGATATGGCATTGTTGTTTGGGGGGGGGGGGGGGGAACACCTGACATTCATCTACATCACCTGGAAATAACTCAAAAATACTTTCTTAAAATAATATTTAAAAAAATATATACTTACCCTACAGACAAATTGTTTGAAGAAGCAAAAGTATTAGATATAAAACAACTTTTCTATTGTAGCATTATAGTCAGACAGCACAAATATAAAAATAATCTAGTGCCAATAAATCATAATTACGAAACAAGACATAAAGAAGTTTCATCGAAGGTACCAAAACCCGAAAAAACGATTTATCAAAGATCGTATCAATATTTAGGTCCAAAACTTTACAGCTCAATACCGATTGAAATTAAACATTTTGATCTAAAACTATTTAAAAAGAAATTTTACAAATGGTTTTCACAAATCCCTCGGCTAGTAGCGCATGCATTTTTTGATATTATTATATAAGTAATTTATATAAATAATTTGATTATATTTGTGTTGAGCTCTCTATCTTCGAATATTATGTTATGTTCTTGAAGTACATTCTTATGTTAGGTTATTTATGTTCCTACATTAAATTACGTCTATATTATGTTCCTAAAGTAAAATCCTATACATGTTATTGACGTTCTTTAGGTAAATTACATTTTCCATATTACACCCTTATATTAAATTAAATTCATAAAAAAACAAATAATTTAATAGAATCCACTTTCAAGGCTTGGCCTTTAGTGGAAGAACCATAATTTATATAGTTTATATATTGTATAATCCTTCCTTGTAATCCAATTAATGAATAAATTATATTATAATCCAATGTGGTACAGGACTTATTTAAAGGTATGCCATCGAAAACTGCCAATTTTTTGATTTCCCAAGTAAAATGTTCTCGGCGCCAACCCAAAGGAAGAAGATGGACAACTGAAGATAAAATATTATCCATTGCTTTGTTTAAAAGAGGAGGTGTTATAATTTACTTCGAAAATTTATACCTATGCCATGAAAAAAAACTTTATTGGACTTATTACTTAAAGTGACTTTTGATAGTGGCATTAATAAACACATGCTTCAACATATAAACAAATCACTTAAAAGCAATGATGATAGGGTTTGTGCCCTTATATTTGATGAAATGGACATTAAAGAACATTTAGAATATGACTCAAATGCTAATAGAATTAATGAATTTGAAGAATTAAGTAATCAAAATTCCAAAATATTAGCTAATAAAGCTTTAGTGTTTATGGTCAAGGGGTTAGCACGTAATGGGAAGCAGCTCATAGCTTATTATTTTTCTGAAGGGGTAGTACCTGGAGATACATTACAAAATATAATTTCTGAGGTAATTCAATTATGCCACAAAATTGCAAATTTGCATATTGTTGCAACCATATGTGACTGTGGAACGAATAATGTGAAAGCATTAAAACAAATGGGTTCTTTAATTAAAAAGCCTTACATTACGGTTAGACCTCAAGAAATATATATGATCCCCCTCACATTTTAAAATGCACGGCGTTTCGTTATTTAGAAAGCATGTTTTACTACTCTCAGTGCCTGCTCTAAATAATGAAATTTAAACAGTTTCCAAAGCATGTTTTAGTGACATACTGCTGGCTCATGAAATAGACTCCAAATCCCCAATGAGAGCTATGCACAAAATCAAAAATTATCATTTGAAACCTCAAATAAAATATACCATGAAGGTAAACTTAGCTGCACAAGTAATGAGTAGAACTGTTTCAGCTTTTCTTTATACATTACTAGGTAGAGGTGAGTAATTTTGTATTTTTCATTATAGTACAATTTATAATTAATCTAAAATTTTATTGTAGGTGAATTAGACCAAAGATCTATCGCTACAGCAACATTTGCTTCAAAAATTGACGAATTGTTTGACAGTTTTAATGGTAGTTCCAAGTGTCCTCCTGGTGGAAAGGAATTAAAATGTGTGATAACTCAGCAATCGCCCCATCATAAATATTGGGATGAAGCATTTAAAATGGTTAAAGAGAGGAAATTTTTAAGAAAAAATAAAAAGGGTGAATAAAAAGAGAATAAACTACCTTCACAAAATGGTTGGTTAACCACTATTAAAGCAACCCAAAAACTATGGGACTATTTAAGAAAATATAAAAATTTTAAATCCCTGAAACGCAGATCTTTGAATCAAGATGCTATTGAAAATTTATTTGGGTCAATAAGATAAGGTTTGGGTTGTAATGATAATCCTACGACCACACAGTTTGTTGGCAGACTGGCAGTTTAAAAACCCAAATATTAAATGGGTTGGTCAATTTGGCATCAGGAAGAAATTGTGAAAATGACGAAGGTTTCCTTCTTTCCAATTTAAGTGAATTTTTAAATGTTAATGTAGATGCTGACTTTTTAGAAATTCTGAAATCTGAAAATGAAAGCAATACATTTATTAATCCAGCTACTGATAAAATCTATAGTATAAAAATAGGAGCGTCAGTTGGAAGTTTTATCATCAAAAAAAGTTTAGAAACAGCTAAAGAAGAAAAAAAATTGCACATAAATATTGTGAAAAATGTGAAGCCATTCTTTTGACATCTTAGATGCCCCTCATAATTTATTTATAAGTTTGAAAGAATGGTCAGATGAGCGAAAAAAATTAGTTTATCCTTCTGAGCAACCAGTAGTGTCAGTTGGAAGAGGTATAACACTATTAGAAGATTTCCTTAAAAGCCATTGCGAGGTACCCAATATTAGCATCAGAATTGAAGAATATTTAAAGAAAAACATTGATTTTAATTAAGTAACATGTTTAATACATAGAGAATTTATTATAAATTCAATAATAAAAGGAATTTTAAAGATAGGGATTCTATGGTGGTGCAAAAGAATGATGAGAGAAAGAGAGCAGAAAAAAATACACATATGTAAAGAAATTATAAAAATTTTCTCATCTATAATATTATACATATATTAAGTGAACACGCATAAAAAAATTTATTCTTATTTCAAATCAACATTTTGCTGATCCATTTTTTTCAAGTTCATATAATGAGGTAGGTATTACATTATTTATTATTATATGATAATATTTGAATATACAGTGCATCCATAAAGTAACGCATAAATTCATTATTAGCTAAATGAACGATTAAATTAGAAATTCCCGAAATAGGTCGATTTTTGATTTCAATTTACTATTTTTTCAGATCATAATCTAATATACAGGGTGAACCACCTTCGTGTAATGACGTCATCACCATTTTTTTTTTAATGGAATCCCCCTTTTTTTCAATTTCCGGATTACCCTTGCTGAGCTGATTCCAACAATGTATAATATGTTGCTTCAAATTAGTACAGGGTGGGCAAAAATGCAATAATTTACTATCAAAAACATCCTGCATTATTTTTAATAATTGTATCTAACAGATTTTATTAGTGATCCAAGCCCGTGGACTATATAATTTTTTATTGGCAAAATTTTTTACCATTTTTTTCATTTGACGTTAAAAACTGTCAACAACATTGAAGCACAGTTTTGTATTTTTAACGCTTTAGAGAAGGTACGTTCGTGAACTTTTTTTAGAAAATGCCTTTAACCGAAAGTGATAGGATTGAAATATTAATGATGATTGGTATTGGCGATAAGATGCGGACTCAACAAGAGGTATGCCGATTATTCCATGAAATGCACCCAGATCGTGAACCTATTTCACAATCTACGGTAAGCAGAATAGAGCGAAAATACAGAGAATTAGGACATGTGAGGGATGCAACAAAGCAAGGTAGATCAAAAATTGATGAAAATATTCAACAAGGCATAATTTTGTCGGCAGTAAAAAATCCACACTGTACAGTGCGAGGATTATCTAGGGATTTTGGTATTGGAAAGTCTTCAGTATCAAAAATTTTTAAAAAGGTAAAATACGTTCCTTATAAAGTACGTCTTATCCATGAATTGGCTGAAGACGACTTTGACCGAAGAACTGAATTCTGCGAGTATATGATGAACTAAAATAACAATTTCATTGATAACGTTTTATTTTCGGACGAGGCAACGTTTTATTTGAACGGTCATGTTAACCGGCAAAACACCCGTTATTGGTCTGATGAAAATCCACACTGGATTCAAGAGTACCATACGCAAAGACCACAAAAAACCAACGTATGGGCTGGTATTGTGAGAAATACAATTATTGGTCCATATTTTTTTGATGAAAACTTAACAGGAGCATTATATCTGGATTTCCTACAAAATACATTAATTCCTGATCTGATCCAACTATTCCCTGATATTTAAATACCCACTAATGTAGACCGCATAATCTGGTTTCAACAGGATGGCGCACCGCCACATTTGGCAGTAACTGTGCGCGATTTTTTAAACACAACTTTTCCACAAAGGTGGATAGGAAGAAGGGGACCAGTGGAATGGCCTGCTAGATCACCTGATCTGAGCCCATTAAACTTCTTTTTATGGGGTTATTTAAAATCTAAAGTCTACTTCAACAGACCTGGAAATATCCCTCAACAACAAGACCGAATTAGACAAGAAATACAGAACATAACACCCGCTATGCTACAGAATGTTAGAGATGAAAGTAATGCCCGGTTCAGTCATTGTATAATTGTCAATGGAGAACAATTTGAACATTTATTGTAAATTTTCGTGTGTACACGAAGGTGGTTCACCCTGTATATTAGATTATGATCTGAAAAAATAGTAAATTAAAATCAAAAATCGACCTGTTTCGGGAATTTCTAATTTAATCGTTCATTTAGCTAATAATGAATTTATGCGTTACTTTATGGATGCACTGTATATAGCAAATGTTAGAATTTTCTTATAAATTTGTATTATGTAAAATTTCTAAATAATAAATTCATTTGGTAAAAATCCTTTAAAATATGGCTATAAATAGAGATATTTTATTTTAATACAAAATTAAATACATCTTTTAACCACCAATAATTAAAAGATTTATTTTGATTTATTTCAGTTGATAAAGGTATCTTTTGTCAACGAAATTGAAAATAGTATATTATACACCAAGGTCGAGAAGTAATTTTTCACAGCCGAGCATTATTATTATACCGAGATGCGAAGCATGGGATAATCAGTTGCGAAGCTGAGAAAAATCTTCTCTACCGTGGTTTATATACTATTTTGTCCACTACTAGAACATTTAATCATTTTTACAATGATATTTTTTGGATTTTTTTGGGTATATATTTGAAAATAATTTAATAGAAAAGAAGCAGTTTGTAAAAACAATTTAATGGGAACATTCAATAAATTAACTTGAAATTTCAATATGTAAATTGCACTGTGAATTTTAAAACTTTCAAATAGCGATGAAGTCATGAAGAAATTGTTTCATATTTGACACTTAGATTCGAAAAACTATTAAATTGATTTTTAGGTTACTTTCATAAATAGCACGCATCTATATCAAAATATTTATTATATAACCTTAAACTTTTTCAAACGAAAATATATTTGATAAAGAATTACTTACCTCTATTTCATTTGATTAGATCGGAAATTCACTTTAAATGATAGGAATTCAATAGAAAGTGCTTATTTGCTTTCGAATATCAAAAATTATCAACTTGTAGGAGAGAAATTTAACTTCTCGACTCGAACACAACATAATTAATGATATCTTTTAATACTAGTAGTAAAAAAAGTCATTATTATTATATAAGGTGTAAATTTACTTTATAAAACGATATCTCAATTTGAGTACTATGTATTAAAAAAATTGAAATCAAAATTATAATACATCGAATACCAAATGTTCAAAAAATATTTTTAGATATGAGCGTTTTTTATAATACGTACACAATTTTCATTTTTGTATTCTTCTTAATCACACGGTCTAAAATTTATAAGTTGTGGAATTTAAAAATTATTTACATTAGACCCATAATTTAAACGATTATTAAAACCAGCTCATTAAAAATGATAATAAAAATAAAAATATATATTTTTACTTGCTAGAAATAAAACGCCAAATCTGAATATATTGTTAAAATGTTTTTTCATGCTGTATAATCTTAATTAGATTTTTCCAAACATATAATCTAAATAATTATATTAACTTATAATGAACTTAAAAGGACACAGTTTAGGTTTGAATTTCCCGCGGTTGCTAGTGAATAGTTTTGTAAAGGAACGATTAAAAAAGAAGACCATAAATGTATGCGCCCCCTACATAACATTTCACAGAACAGTCTCCCAGTTAACTTTTGCCGAACTAAATTTTTTCATTGAGTTAAGGCGAGTTCATGTAAATGCAAATCGCGATTTGCGAATTACGAAGATCCCTCCTATTGGTCAATTTCAAGGTCAGAATTTTGACAGATCAAAATTTTAAGTTCCTGCGAATTCGCATTATTCAAAATCTGGGGGGCGGGAAAATTGGATTTATTTTAAGATTTTGCGAATATCGGACGAATTTTTACGGGCGCACATGCGTAATTGCAGTGTTTATGTGGTTTTTGATTTTAGGTTATGGTAAAGTATACTAATATATAATATATACAACATAAAGGTGTTGAATTGTTAATTATTTGAGCTGGATATTTCATAGTAATGATCCGTGAAAGCGAGGAGGTTAGTTGATAGTAAATATATTTCGTTATATGTATTTTGTATCTAGTACCTATCGGTCTTTTTTTAGTATACTTTTTCACTTAGGCCAGTCTTTTTTTTTAAATATGTTATTGGCACTGGCAGAGCCAACAGGCCAACTTAGGCCAGTCTTAAAATGAATTACTTTTTTTATTTGTGTTTAAAGGTTGAATGTTCTGAATATGGGGCGATTTTTGTTTTGGAAGATCATCACTTACACGAATGTGTCCAAGAAGAAGCTTCCCAGCCGAAGAAGAGGAAGGTGAAAGAATCACCCCAATGTGACAATTTTATCAGTACATTGGTGGAAAGTGTGCAAGCACGTCCTGCTCTTTGGGACCATACACTTCCTCTAAAAGCTAGAGGAAAAGACATTCGGGAGAAACTGCGGAAGGATCACTCTATTTTGTCTTCTTTTTAATAACAAATAAGCAGCTATAACTTTTCTTCTACGCCAATAAAACCAATTTATTTGGTTGAACATTTTATTTTAAAATTTTTATTTATTGTGATGATGGTACAATTCCAGTCAAAACTAATCAAAAATGTTAGGTTAGCAGCAGTTTGGTGCCAACTGTTTTTTATAATTTAGTGGAAATAATTAATATTCCACAATGACGCCATATCGTTCGCATTTACATGAAATAACATAAAAAAAAAACGATTTTTTTTGCAAACTTCGCATTCGCAAATCGCGATTCGTATCTACATGAACCCCGCTTTAACCGTCTCATATTTGTCTTTGCGAAAACGAATTGAATCGTAGTATAAGGTAATATTCGTTGCGTGTACAAAGTCTGTACACGACTGTTACCATCTGTCGGGTGGAGGTTTACCTTCTACGACTGATCGCGTTTGATCTTATATTCGAAGGACAATGGGGACGTATTATATAAAATTTTTAAATTGGAACTTAAAAGTCTGTTATCAAATATGCCTAGAAAAAATATTTATAAATTTTTTAAACCTACATTTTATTTAAAAAAATTGAATTAAAAATATCTACATTATTTGATAATACTGTTCAGAGATGGCAGTATATACGAACTGAATTCCTTATTAAATAGAGGCCAGATGTGAAAATGAGAAAAGAAGAAAATTGCATTGTTTTTATTTTCGCCGTGACTAGCAGTACATCGAATCTACTTGTTTATATTGTACATCGGAAAATAAAATAAACCATCTAATTTCTACACCTCGAATTTTGAAGAAAAAAGACACTTTACTGTATAAATGAAAATGTCAGTAGATAGAACGTCCATTAACTTTAAAGATTCAGTAAGTAAAGGCAATGATGTTTAGAATAAAACTTTATAAGTTGATTTCTTGTACAATTGTCACAATCTAAACGTCATTGTCATTAGTTACAGAACCGTTAAAGTTAACGAACGTTCTATCTACTGACAAAATATTTTTATGTAGTTTTAAAGAAGTTAAATAAGAGAAATCTAATAAACATTAATTTTGGAGAAAAAAAAATAGAAAATATTGGAAAAAATTTAAAGAAAAATCAGAAAAATTGGAAAAGAACGAAAAAATCAAACGCTTAAAATCGCAACAATAAAAATGGCGCAGAAAAACGTAACAAATCGAAAAATATAGCAAAAGAAAACACAAAAAATTAAAAAAAAAAATCGCAAATAATCGTAAAAATATAAAAGAAAAGAAAAATGAGAAAAAAATAGAAAATAAGATTAGAAAAAATGTGAAAAATGAGAAAAATCTGCAAAAAAAACGAAAAAGCAGAAAAATGAGAACAAGACGAGAAAAAATTTTAACAACCAAAAAAAGAACAACCAAAACACCAGAATAATTGTAACGATAAAAAAATGAAATGAATCGAATGAATTAAAAAAAACGCAACAAAATTCAAGAAAGCGGCAAAAAAATCGCAAAAAAATAAGAAAAAATGAGAAAACAAAAATGAGGAAAAAATAGAAAAACTCGAAAAAAAAAACCAAAAAAAAAACAAAAAATCATAAAAATGAGAAAAAAAAACGAAAAAATATTAAAAAACTTTTTGTCTCTTCCAAAAATAAGAGAAGAAAATCGAAAATTATCGCAAAAAATAAAGGAATAAGAAAAAGTTAGAAAAAAAAAACAACAATAATGAAAAAATGAGGAACGATGAGAAAAAATCGAAAAAAAAATCAGAAAAATGTGAAAAAGACGAGAAAAAATTTTAAAACCCAAAAAATCACAAAAAAAAATCGGAGTAATAAGAAAAACAGAAATCAAATTTATACAAAAAAATTAAAAAAAAAATGAAAAATAAAATTGTAAAATACGGAAAAAACGGAAAGACCAAGCGCTCTAAAAATCGCAAAAAAAACCGATGTAAAACAACGCAAAAAAAACACAAAGAACAACGAAAAAACCAGAAAAAATTGTAATGAAAAAAAAAATTAAAAAAATCGAATGAAGTAAAAAAAATCGAAACAAAATTCGAAGAAAATGGCAGAAAAATCGCAAATAATCACAAAAAGTCAGAGGAATAAGAAAAAATAAAAAACTTTCTCTCCCTATAAAATAACTATAAATAATATAAAAAAAATTAAATGAGACAAAACTCATACGTGACGCTTTGTGTCGGTTAAATTCTACCACATCGCTCCCAAAATAATATCCATTTTGAAAAAATGTACCGGACTTAAAAAAGGTACCGAAACGCCGTTTCGGCATATTCCGGCCCTAATACATCCACCACAATACAAATAGCAAACACCCCTTTTACTACTGATCAGTTTATTATTTTAATTCAATTATTACTGTACAAATCATACCGGTTACCAATGACTGTGTTTGTATTGTTTTTAGGAAGCTAAAAAAATTATCAAAACATAAAAATGTTGGCCGTACTGGGAAACAAACTCCGGGCTCTTATACACCGAAACCATATAATATACGCATTACGAAAAAAAGAAAGTTTATCAAACTTATCAAGCAAATGCGCAAACATACTTCCATTCCATACTTTGTAAACCTTAAAACGCAGTGAACGACCGCTATATAAAATAAACGTACATCCGATGTACTGCTAGTCACAGCGTTTTACTTGTCACTTTTCAGTATAACATAACCTATTATTTTAATAAAGAAAGAAAATGCTGAGCGTACTTTCAAGTGTGTAATGAAACGATTAAATTCTAAGGAAATATATATATATTTCCGAGTCAAAGTTAATTGTCTAGCGCTTTCGGCATCGCAGTGCCATCATCAGGACAACTAAAAATTAAGAGAGAGAGGGATAAATTATGTGAATACAATACAAAGGTTAAAGTCATACTTACAAAAATTATAAAACTATAAACTTAAGATAGACGAGGGGTTACAAGATTCATTTAATAAAAACTAATGAAGCGAAGGCGAAACATCTTCCAAACTAAGGAAGGTTCGCGTACAAGAAAGTGATTTAAAAACGGCGTAAAGGGCGCAATAGGAGGCCCTGGCCTGTAAGTAGACCCTAACAAGGGCAACATTAACTTGAACGGCATAAGTAGAGTAAAAAATAGTATAAACGAACGTTAACATACGTGGCTATTTTTAACAATGAAGTGACAAGTGACAGAAATAAAATGTTTTAAAGGAGAAAATGGAGGCGAGGCAAAACTTTGGTAGAAAAAAGAAGAAAACAAAGTGACTGGACTACCGGAAAAGGTGTAAGGAGGTTAGAGGAAGAGAAGAAGAGGAATGACAGGTGACAGGTGGCAAAGAGGACATGAAAAGGTGACATAAGGAGATTAGGGAGTGACTACCTGTCATAAACTTAAAGGCTCTTGAAAATAGGATGGATTTTATTAACATTTAGATTAATTTGAGTATTAACACAGGAAGAAGAGGGGTTGTTTAATTCACGAAGAATCTCAAGGTCCTCTAATAAATCAAGTTTAAAATTGCAATTGAATATATTGTGAAGAATTTTAACGTTTTCGGTAGGGGTGAAGTTATGATTATTAAATTTCAAGTGATGACCGAAGGTGGACTTATCAGGGTATCTGATGTGTTCTTTAATACGAGTGTCAAGTCTCCTAACGGTTTTGCCGACGTAGGTAGCGTTGCAATCACCACAAGATAGTAAATAGATACCACTTTTATCAAGAATAGGTAAGGGATCTTTAGTAAAACAAAGAAAAGATTTAATGGAGAAATTATTTTTGTAGGAAATCCGGATGTTGTCAAAGCTTCGAAAAACTTTGGTGATATCGAGAGAAATTTTGCCAAGGAAGGGTAACGAAAAATATTTAAATTCAGTAGGAGAGGAAGAGGCATTAAAGGCTAATTGAGAGCGACGTTTGATCTGAAGTTTATGAAGGACTCTGTCTATGATATTGGGAAGAAAATTATTGTTAACTGCTAATTGTTTAAGAGTATTGACTTCTTTAGTGAAGTTTGAAGAAGACAGAGGGACATTCAGTAATCTATGAATATAACAGTAAATAGCAGACATTTTGTGTTGAAAGGAGTGATTAGAATGAAAATTAATTAAATGATCAGTTTGAGTTGGTTTTCTGAAGATGTCAAAAGAGAGTTGATTGTTGAGTAAACTAATAGATAAGTCAAGGAAGTTAAGAGTGTGATTAAGTTTAATTTCGACTGTAAAAGAAATATTAGGATGTAAATTATTCAGAAAGGAGAGGAAATTATCAATGTCGGCCGAGTTACCTTGGAAAATAACAAAGATATCATCAACGTATCTGAACCAATGAAGAATGAATTGGGAATTAATAGGGGTGAGGATTTTTTCTTGTTCGAGATTATCGAGGAAGAGATCTGCCATTAAGCAACTAAGGGGGTTGCCCATGCTTAAGCCAAAAGGTTGTTGATAAATTTTATTATTGAAAACAAAAAAGTCTTGGTCAAGACAAATTTTAAGAAGTTCTAAAATGATAATGATTGTAGATGAGTTGGTATTGTTTTTACCTCTCGCCCTTCAGATAAGAGAGGTATAGGAATCATGCTAAAAATTGGGTAGTGAGTTTTCAATTGATAAACACGTTTTGGGGTCCCTAGAATACGATTTTAATATTTTCGCGATGATGTCTGTGTGTGTGTGTTAGTGTGTGTGTGTGTTAGTGTGTTAGTGTGTGTGTGTGTGTGTGTGTGTGTGTGTGTGTTTGGATGGATGTTGTAGTAACGATAACTCAAAAACTACTGAATAAAAAAATTTGAAATTTTGCATACAGGATTCTGATACCCTAGATTAGATCTGATTAGATTTTGGTGCCAATCGCACAACCGGAAGTGGCAGTTACTATGGGTGATGACGCCATTATTATACAAAACGGCAATTAAGTTTTACACATATATTTTGTATACCCTATAGTTTATTTTCATCTCATTAAAATTTTCGAAACTTTTGCCATTGTTGCCAGATTTACAAAAATATAATTTTTTTTCATACTTTTTTGTGTCAACCTGTAAATTTTTGATTCAAAAATGGCGAGAGGTCATGTGCTGGCCACATCAGATTTTTTAATAAAAGATTTTTAATAATGGGGAGAGTTTCATTTCTGGGGACATTTTTATAAAGATTACAGACGTCAAAGGAGATTAATTTAGAATTGTTGGGGATGGTTAAATTTTTCGTTTTATTAATGAGGTCAAGAGAGTTAATGACGGTGTATTTAGGTTTATATTGAAGAAGCTCAGATAAGAAAGAGTTTAGAAACTTAGCAAGAAGAGAGGCAGTGGAGTTGAAAAAACTAACGACAGGTCTAATGGGGAAGTTTAATTTATGGATCTTTGGCAAGCCATAGAGGCGGGGAATGTAAGGATTTTTCAAGAGAAAGAACGAGGGATTGAGATTCAGATTTACGAAAAATTCTTTAAATTTCAAGAGAGAAGATTTCAAAACTTTGTTGTATTTAGTAAAAGGATTAGAAGTGAGTAAGTTAAAATCATTATTGTTGAGGAAATTTTCAGTTTTTTGAATGTATTCAGCTTTGGACATAATGACAATACAATTGCCTTTGTCGGCTTTAGTTAAAATTAAGTTAAAGTTAATGATTTTTTGTTTGATGGTTTTAAGTAGAGTTAAGTGTTTAAGTGCTAGAGAATTGTTAATGATAGGAGAGTGGCTAGCACGAAGGTGTTTATTTAAAATGTTGAGGCATTTAGATTTTAGGGAGTTTACGAGCTCCTGATCGTAAGAGAAATGGTTAATTATAAAATCAATATCAATGGAAAATTCTTCGATAAGTTTCTTATTTAGATGGGGATTGATGGAAAATTTAAGGCCTAATGAGAGAAATTGTAGTTCGTCGTGGTTAAAGAAAACATCAGAAAGATTTTTAACTTCGAAGCTTTGACAACATCCGGATTTCCTACAAAAATAATTTCTCCATTAAATCTTTTCTTTGTTTTACTAAAGATCCCTTACCTATTCTTGATAAAAGTGGTATCTATTTACTATCTTGTGGTGATTGCAACGCTACCTACGTCGGCAAAACCGTTAGGAGACTTGACACTCGTATTAAAGAACACATCAGATACCCTGATAAGTCCACCTTCGGTCATCACTTGAAATTTAATAATCATAACTTCACCCCTACCGAAAACGTTAAAATTCTTCACAATATATTCAATTGCAATTTTAAACTTGATTTATTAGAGGACCTTGAGATTCTTCGTGAATTAAACAACCCCTCTTCTTCCTGTGTTAATACTCAAATTAATCTAAATGTTAATAAAATCCATCCTATTTTCAAGAGCCTTTAAGTTTATGATAGGTAGTCACTCCCTAATCTCCTTATGTTACCTTTTCATGTCCTCTTTGCCACCTGTCACCTGTCATTCCTCTTCTTCTCTTCCTCTAACCTCCTTACACCTTTTCCGGTAGTCCAGTCACTTTGTTTTCTTCTTTTTTCTACCAAAGTTTTGCCTCGCCTCCCTTTTCTCCTTTAAAACATTTTATTTCTGTCACTTGTCACTTCATTGTTAAAAATAGCCACGCATGTTAACGTTCGTTTATACTATTTTTTACTCTACTTATGCCGTTCAAGTTAATGTTGCCCTCGTTAGGGTCTACTTACAGGCCTGGGCCTCCTATTGCGCCCTTTACGCCGTTTTTAAATCACTTTCTTGTACGCGAACCTTCCTTAGTTTGGAAGATGTTTCGCCTTCGCTTCATTAGTTTTTATTAAATGAATCTTGTAACCCCTCGTCTATCTTAAGTTTATAGTTTTATAATTTTTGTAAGTATGATTAACCTTTGTATTGTATTCACATAATTTATCCCTCTCTCTCTTAATTTTTAGTTGTCCTGATGATGGCACTGCGATGCCGAAAGCGCTAGACAATTAACTTTGACTCGGAAATATATATATATTTCCTTAGAATTTAATCGTTTCATTACACACTTGAAAGTACGCTCAGCATTTTCTTTCTTCATTAATAAGTGTGTAAGCACCAACTCGTAACCTTCTGTTACATTTATTATTTATTATTTTAATGTTTATGTGTCGCCTATGTGTTCTGCTTTTTTCTTCTTTTTTATTAATAGTCAAAGTCGCTAAGGCTATTTGGTTTAGTAATATTCGACAGATAACTGTAAATTATGCCTTGTCATGCCATCTACATTACATTAAATAAATTAATGTAGCTGACGTCACTTGGAAATTTTGAAAATTTATTTCTTAGTAATCGTAGTGTTTCAAAGTTAGCCAAGCCTACCTTTGTGAATAATTTTAGGTATATTTTCATATACTACAAATGAATTTGCTGTAGCTACCACATCACACGTCCCCATTATCGCAATCACCATAATTTGAATTTACGGTGCATTTTTGATTTTAGTTATTTACAAACCATTGCCGGAGCAATATTAATATATTTTTAGATAATAAGGAACATCTTTTTTTGATAATAGGTAATTAAAATAAACAAGAAATAATCTTTGCACGGTTTTATTGAATATAGGTATATTTCATATACATCTATTATAATATTAAATTAATATTCTCGTGCAGGTGCATTAAATAAAATTAATTTAAATTAAATAATATTGCGGAACATGCTTACAAAAAAAAATAATACAGAAGATCTATCCTAGGGACAACAACAAAAAACATTATCGCAGATACTTGTGGGTGCACTAATTGTGAGATCACAAAGCTACACTCACTACTAATACTCTAAATTGGTAATCAATCAATCAATTAAAAAAAAAATATGTTTTCTTTTTTAATTGATGTGATTTTAAAAATATATATTTTACACGTAAAACGACTTTATACACACGTTAATTAATATAACATTCGATGATTGCATGCGAATGCGAGTAAGTACAGATTTAGTGAAATTAACAATCATATAAATCGTCACAGAAAAGGAAAATATGACATTAATTTAATCTAAAAAATTGTACGTCAATTCCTGGACTATTAAAATATTTATTATGTTAGACCAGTAGATAAAGTTAAAAAAAATATTCTTTATATAATGAACTGAATTTTATAAAATGTTTAAAAAAAAACTAGGCTATAATAAATATGCATTATAGATCAGGAATCGACGAAACTTTTTTTATAATACTGGGAAAATAATAGTTTGATATAAATAAGGAACTTAATTATAGGATAAATATTAAAAATTGCATTGGAAACCGTAGGAAAAAAATATTAGCGAAGTAAAACCAAAAAAAAATAACAAAGCCAAATTTTCCGTCAGTCATACCAAACTTCACTAAACCTCGACCAAACTCGAACAAATTTAAAGAGAAGGTGCCTTCATTTTGTGTATAGCATTCGAAAGGTGCATAATTTCTGTATTCAACTGGTGAGCGAGGGATTCCAATTTATCAACGGAGTCTAATACTTCAACTCTTCCTGTGTGTGGGTTAAATCTGACTTCGAATGGTCTAGACATTTGGCTAACCCATCTTCTGAATTTATCTTTCATGTCTTCGATGCTTTCGGCCACATAGTAAATCGGTTGGTATTCTTGGTCTTGGTAGGGTTGAAGGGCGGTTTTTGCTGGGTCGAATGGCCTGTGTTCGGGTTTGTCGGAGAGTGCGTGGAGAAGTTCACCATAAGCGCTTAAGAGACCTGCGCCGTATGCTCTGGTTTCGCCGTTTTCTTTGCATAGACCGAATTCAACGGTAAACCAGTAGATCTGAAATAAAAATAGACTAATTAGAATTTCTGAGTCTGCTAAAAGAAAAATTTAATATAAATTTGTATGCAAACTATATAACTATATATTAATACGTAAAGAAAAATCCTCAGACCCTTTTTTAAACGTAAAGCGCTAACGGAGGAGTGTGAGATTTTGCATAGTTAAAGTTTATATACAGGACGAGTGTATAAAGTTAAAATTAATGTATAGTATGTGTTTCAAATTAATTAAATTATAAAAAAGTATAATAAAACGGAGTATTGGCAAAAATAGCAAAAAATAGGCAAAACAGGAAAAATGTGGAAATATAAACAAAAATAGGAAAAATGGGGAAAAATAGAAAAAAAAGACATGAAAAAAGAGAAAAAAACTGGAAAAATCTGGAAATGAAAAAAAACATGAAAAAGAAGAAAAAACTGGAAAAAATCGGAAATAAAAAAATTAGAGAAAAATAGATAAAATAAGAAAAAACTGTAAAAAATTCGAAAAATACGAAAAAATACGGAAATGTAGAAAAATGACAAACAAGAAAAAACAGTAAATAATAGCAAAAAACGGGAAAAATGAGAAAAACAGGAAAAAATAGAAAAAGTGATAAAAACGGAAATATAATCAAAAATAGGAAAAATGTGGAAAAAAATAAGGAAAAAAGAGGGAAAAGAGGGAAAAAAGAGGGAAAAGAAGTGGGAAAAATAGTAAAAAATAGGCAAAAAAGCAGAAAAATGGGGAAAATAAGAAAATGGGTAAAATATGTAAGCTGAAGAAAAATTGAATAAAAATTAGGAAAAACGAGAAAAAATAGGAAAAATAGTAAAAAACAGCATAAATTGAGAAAACGGGAAATAGAGGAAAAAACATGACAAAACTCGAAAAATATGGAAAAATTGGAAATATTGGTAAACACTGAAAAACTGGAGAGAAATAAAAAAACAGAAAAATCATTGAAAAATAGATAAAAACAGGAATAATGGAAAAAATTTGGAAATATACGCAAACATAGAAAAGATGGGCAAAACTCAAAAAAAAACAGAAAAAATTGTAAATAATAGGAAAAAGAGGAAAAAAGTAAAAAGATAGAAACAAATAAAAAAAAACGGGAAAAAATGGTGAAAACAATAAAATAAGGAAATATAGGTTAAAATATGAAAACTGTAGAAAAATTGAAGAAAAAACAGGAAGAAAATAAGGAAAAATGGGAATTTTAGGAAAAACAGGAATATACAGAAACGATAGCAACAAAAAGAGAAAAATAGGAAAAAATAGGGAAAAATAGAGATATAAAAAAAAATGGAAAAAACAATGGCGACAAACAGAAAATAACAGGAACAAAAGGAAAAAATAGAAAAAAAAAGAAAAAATATGAAAAAAAAACAGAAACGCCAAAAATTTTGTTGTGTTGAAATAATAGCAGAGTAGTTTTATTCTAAAAAAGTTTGAAACAGGCTTAGGTAAATCCACCACACTGTCTTATTTTTGTTTATTAGCAATTCAAAAAAAAAATATGAAACAAAGTATTTTCCATGTGTGTTTATATGCGTCTTAGACCTAGTTTCACCGTTGCAAAATGATGCATGACCATGTGCAAATTAGGTAAAAATGCATTTCAATGTAGTTGCAATGGTCGATCAAGCGTGAATACACTTGACCCTGACATAATGGTCGCATTTTTTTTCATAAAAGTCACATTTTTACACACTAAACTCATCTATTAGCAACAATTATTGTTATGTAATAAGTAACTTGGTTTTTAGTTTACAACAATGTATATTTGTCTAATACTTTATATATGTTGTTCATAAAGATTTTATAAAACCGGTTTTTGTCAAATGTTGAAACAGTTTTTAATATTCAAAAATATTTTCCAAATCTTATCAACGCAATTCATTTATTATTAAAACCAGTTAAATATGCGCAAGATGAATTTTTAATATATAATTTCACAAATTTTAAAACTTGAGACCACTCCAATTTTTTTTTGTCTTAATAAGCACAAATTTTTCGTAATACGATTTTTTTGGATTCAGGATTTTACATTTTACACAAATAATTTCACAAATTGATATAATGTTGATCATATGGTATTTAACTGTAAAGTACAAATCCAAACAAATATTGAACCAGTCAATGAAAAAAATGAGCTTCTACTTTTAGTACAATAAAATGTCACTTAACAGAATGTCAAAATGATGATTCGAAAGTGTCATCAAAATTTACGTTTAAAACTGCTAATCTCGATTATTAAGTGACTCAGATTGATCTTAATCACATGACCTAGAACCCAGCTACTACTGCACTGTAGCTATATTGCTAAATAACTGGCACATATTATAGCTTAACAACCGGCACATACTATAGCTTAATTTGACAAAATGTAAATATATTAGCACAAGATTTCATTGTTTAGTTAAATGTTTAGAAATATTTCACATCATAAAAATGCTGATGCATTGCAAGAAACTCGCCATTAAAGGTGTGTTGACACGATGCGAGTTTACTGGAATGACAGCTGACATACTCCCATGCCAGTAATATATTAGAAGACAATCGATTGTCTTCCCTCAAGGTGAGTTGACATGATGCGAGTTGACTGGAATGACAGCTGGCATACTAGTCAAATCTCATGTCAGTAATATATTAAAAGACAGTTGACTGTCTTTCAAAGATAGTCGACGGCCATCCATCGAGTAATTTTGTTGTTTTAGTCCTTTAAAAAATTTAAATCTCATCAAAAATTGCATCTCTTCTAAGAAGGACTTAATATTGTAGCGGATCTGTTGATAAGTCATTTGAATGAGGAAAATAACAAGAAAAGGAAACGTCGAAAATGGGTACAGTGGATAGCAAAAATAAACTCTCTAGGTACCTCGGCGACTTTTTTGAAGGAAGCTGCCGTTGAACATTCAGTGCGCGCGCACACATCATGTTGGCTAAAGATGAGTTCATAGGCTTGTTCCCGAAGCGAGTTCCAACTTGTTATGAACATACTGAGTTGCGCAGTTATAAAATAATGGATCAGGAGTCTGCGTAGTACAAAATAATGGAAGAGTTATTTTATACTGCGCAACTCAGTATGTTCATAACAAGTTAGGAACCAGAGCTGGGCATGAATAAAAAAATATATATCCGTATGATCTACGAGTACGAGTACTCAAAAAATGTATTTGTAAGTATTTTACTCGTAAGTAATTTTATAGAGGCAGTATACGGTTACGGGTAGTAATTGTAAAAGTAAGAGTAAAAAGTACGGATACTTTTACAAAGTGGGAGGGCTCAAAAAAGAATTGAATTGAATATCATCAGTACTTAGTAAATAATACTTACACATATACATTTTTAGACATATAGGTATAAAACATGAAAACAAAACTTTGGTCAACCAAACCAAATTTATTGAATGGGATCAAATTAAATATGTAGAGATAGAGATAGTTAATTTTGCAAATAGCGATTGGATGATTACGCAACTTTCACACTAGTTTAGATCTATAGAAACTTTTCGGAAATTTTAGCCGAAAATATGTTTTTAACTGTTAAATTAAAAGAATATTATGAGATTGAATGATTTCTTGGCAAATTTTTTGCTATTGTTTCCTATTTTTCCCATTTTTTCTTTTTTTTCTATGTTTCACTATTTTTCTCATTTTTCCTGTTTTTACTTTCCCGGACCCATTAAAGGACAAGTATAGTGAACCAGCATAAAAAATTGTGATATCGATAGAAATATCCATTTTGAGGTCCCCCAAGAATATTGAAACCATTTCCAGACTATGATCTGTCTGTGTATCTGTGTATAATCTTCCACGATAACTGCCGAACCGTTTGACCAATCAAGCTGAAATTTGGTACGATAGGTCGGTGTGTGCCTCTAATGTGACCATTAATTTCTGGTTTAAATTGATAAAGTAGAAAGTCCTCAAAACCGACATTGATTGAATACTAATGTATGATTTTTTGTTTTTTTTTTTTTAAATTGTATGGACAAACAATACACTTTTGTGCAAAATGTTGTAGTGCAAAGTTGTAGAGGATAAAATTTCCTACAATTTTTATATCACACTTTTTTCTGAATTTCTAACAGTTGCGCCACTAGAGGGCGCGCAAAAAATGTTTATATAAGTTTTCCGTGGTTTTTCAAATTTTGAGGACAAACAATGCTTTTTAGTGCAAAATTTTCTTATGCAAAGTTGTAGAGAACCAAATTTCCTCTAACTTTTATGTTTTTCGCTAGAGGGCGAAAAATATACACATTTAGGCTTTTTGTTTGCTACATATTGTGCGCATGCGCCTGCTTATGTCATATTAACATTGAAATATCAATTCGGTAGACGTATTCACCATTGTCTTGTTATTTAAAATTTGTTTCATAAATTAATGTAATTCTTAGTATTTTGTAATTAAAATAATCCTATTCTCCACAGCTTACCCGATTTTTTCCTATTGTTTTACTATTTTTTCCTGTTTTTTGTTTTATTTTTCTCCGTTTTTTTAATTTTGCCTATATTTTCTATTTTTCCATATTTTTCTTTTCCCAAATTCCAATCCGCTTATTTTTTAAGATATTTGATTAGTCTCAATTTTTTTTGGAATCTTATTCCCTACCAAATATTAATTTTGTTAACACTGCGCTAGAAGCTTTCAAAATTTCATTAAGCTATAAAGGACTGTGTTTTTCAAATATTTTTAAATTATTTATATAAACTATACTACCGGGTTTGCTTTTAATGACGTTTCGTTGACGGAAAAGCCATTTCCAGTGTTTTTTTTTAATTATAAATTATTAACACATTGATGGTTATCGAATGGAGCTGAAATTTTACACATCGTCTCAATAAAAAATTTGTAATGGATAATTTTCTTGTGGAGCAAATTCCTGAAAAACTTGTAAACATTCGAAACGTATAAGGTTTTTTTAAGTCACCGTCTAAAGCAAAATTTCAAAAAAATTGAAAGGTTTAAAATCACGATTATAAACCGAAAACTATTAGTTAAATAAAATACAGAATATTTATTGAATTTCTGTGAAACATAGTTTTATGTATGTTTTTAAGATGTCTAAACATAAATCCGGGGTAATAAATTCAAAATGACGTATCCAATATGGCCTATGCAATTTTCGAACTCGACTGAATTTAATTGACACTTATTATTATTATTATTTAATCAAATGTGGCTGTAGATGCTAATTCTTACGAATTTTGATATATAATGGTACAAACTTTTTTTACAGTTAAGTCAGAAAATGACAAACAATAATTGAAGATCGTAGAAAGTTTATCAGAAAAGTAGTTAATTGTACTAAAATATTTTCTACAAAGTAAAAAAAATTCTATATTTTCATCATAAATATTAAATATTTCTTAATCACCCGGTAGAAGTATATTAAATATTGAAAATTTTTTTGAGCTAAAAAAAAACTTAAACGAATATAAAAATATACTTACTGTAGATAGTTTTTCAATTTCTTCATCAGATGCACCGAGCGAGGCGAGTCCTATTTCTTGTGAAAATTGTGCAAAACTGGGATCGGCAAGAAGAGGCATGTGTCCTAGGATTTCGTGAATGCAATCGCTGTAATAAAACAAAAATACAATTCAAATTTAATCTATTTCAAATTCCTTTAGTTTTAAAATTGAACTTATCCCTTAGGGACCTCAAGAAGATTATTTCTTAAGGTAATTGGCTTTTGTCATGGTGATAAATCCGAAAAAATAATAATACTTTTATCCTTGTACTAGACAATTTCCATTTTCGTAGCAGCCAATATCGGAGATCAAATTTCATTTTTTTTTTGTAATCTGGCGCACATTTAGAACGTTATAGAGCTCGGGGTGTCATCAAAGACTTCCCTTTAATTGAATTTGTATTCCATTATAGCAAGAGAGATAGTCTAATGGCGTGGTAGTAAGTTCGCAATTGAAAATTATTAAAGAACGGACCCAGTGATGTACAGGAATATATTTACTTATAAATAATGTTTTTTATATAATTCTAAAACTTTCTTTAATATTATATTAGATATATGTTTCTTGCTCCGGTGCCCCGGAAATACTTTTACTCGGGACTTCAGAAACATTTTTTGACCCGGGGCCTGGTCAGGGTCTCAATGTTCATATATGATTCTTGTTCTTTATTTTCTTGTGCAAATTCTGTTTCTTCACAATCTTCTTTCAATTCATATTCTTGTTCTTTTTTTATTGTTTTCTCCCCTTCTGATTTTCTTTCTATTTTCCTGTATTATCTTGATATTGTCGTGCAAATTCTGCTTCTTCACAATCTTATTCCAATTCGTTTTCGTGTTAGTTTTTTATTGTTTTCTTCCTATTCTAATTTTCTTTCCTTTTTCTGTATTATCCAGTTCAATTTGTACTATCATTTTTACTTCTTCCGGTGGCCCGGAAATACTTTTACTCACGGCTTCAGAAACATTTTTTGACCCGAGGCCTGGTCAGGATCTCAATGTTCACATATGATTCTTCTTCTTTATTTTCTTGTGCTTCTTCACAATCTTCTTTCAATTCATATTCTTGTTCTTTTTTTTATTGTTTTCTCCCCTTCTGATTTTCTTTCTATTTTCCTGTATTATCTTGATATTCTTGTGCAAATTCTGCTTCTTCACAATCTTATTCCAATTCATATTCTTGTTAGTTTTTTATTGTTTTCTTCCTATTCTAATTTTCTTTCCTTTTTCTGTATTATCCAGTTCAATTTTTACTACCATTTCTTCTTCTTCCGATGGCCCGGAAATACTTTTACTCGGGGCTTCAGAAACGTTTTTTGACCTGAGGCCTGGTCAGTCTCTCAATGTTTATATGATTCTTGTTCTTTATTTTCTTCTGCAAATTCTGCTTCTTCATAATCTTATTCCAATTCATATTCTTGTTATTTTTTATTATTTTCCTCCTATTCTAATTTTTATTCATTTTTCTGTAATATCCAGTTCAATTTTTACTACATTTTTTTCTTCTTCCGGTGGCCCGGAAATACTTTTACTAGTGGCCTTAGAAACATTTTTTCCACCTGAGACCTGGTTAGGCCCTCAATGATGTTCATATATGATTCTGGTTTTTTTATTTGATCCTCTTTCTTTATATTCTTGTGCAAAATATGCATCTTCACAATTAATTCATTTTCTTGTTCTTTTTTATTGTTTCCTCCTCTTCTGATTTCCTTTCTGTATTATCTTTATATTCTTGTGCAAAGTTTGCTCCTTCACAATATTCTTGTAAATCACATTCTTCTTTTTTTATTGTTTTCAATTTTTACTACTATTTCTTTTTCTTCCGGTGGCCCGGAAACACTTTTACTTGGGGACTTAGAATCATTTTTTGACCTGAGACCTGGTCAAGCTCTCAATGTTCATATAGGATTTTGGTTTTTTTTATTTTATCTTCTTCCTTTACAAGAATATATATATATTCTTGTGCAAATTCTGCTTCATCACAATCTTCTTTCAAATTACATTCGTCTTCTTTTTATTGTTTTCCTCCTCTTCTAATTTTTTTTTATTTTTCTGTATTATACAGTTCAATTTTTACTACCATTTCTTCTTCTTCTTCATAATTATTTCTTTCCTTTATGTCCAATTGTATTTTCTACTTAGGTGCTTATTTTCCTTTGGTTTTGTCCTTGTTTAACCATTGCGTAAAATTTTAATATATTTCACTTTTAACTTCATGGACCACAAGAATGCGTTTGATTTGGTTAATTTGTGTTTTTCACTAATGACAGGGTTGCCAAAATATACAAAAATTTTTTTAGTGTAAGGAAATTTTCTGTGAAATTTTTTTACAAAATGTTTTGATTTTGAATTAATTATTTAACTTTGCAATATAAAATATTTAATTTTTACAAAATATTTATTAAAATAAACTGATTTTTTCTGATTTTTCTCAATTGTTTCTAATTTTTTTGCTTTTATTTTGTTGATTTTTTATATTTTTGTATTTTTTCGTTTTTTGTTTGATTTTTCACCTTTTTTCCGACTTTTTATAATTTTTATAATTTTCCTGTTTTTCTGATTTTCCGATATTTCATATTTTTTTAATTTCTTCTGTTTTTCCTCTATTTCAATTTTTTCAAATTCATCTGATTTTTTTTATCTTGTTGTTTTTTATTTTGCCTGTTTTTTTATTTTTATCAGATTTTTATAATTTTTTCATTTGTTTTTTATTTTTCTAATTTTTTCCCTAATTTTATATCTAATTTTTTCTCCCAATTTGTTTTTTAATTTTATATCAAATATTTTCTTAATTGTTTCTTAATTTTTTCCCTAATTTTCTCTAGTTTTTTTAATTTTTTCAATATTTTTCATTTTTTCAATTTTTTTCAATTTTGTTCAATTTTTTTTCAATTTTGTTCATTTTTTTTTCATTTTTTTCGATTTTTAATTTTTTTTCAATTTTTAATTTTTTTCAATTTTTTATTTTTTATTTTTTTCAATTTTTTTTTTTCAATTTTTAAAAATTTTTCAATTTTTAAATTTTTTTAAATTTTTCAATTTTTTTCAATTTTTTTTCAATTATTTTCATTTTTTCAGTTTTTTCTTTTGTTTCTATTTTTTTAATTTTGTTTTTTTAAAGTTTTTCTTTTCTTCTGATTTTTTCTTTGCTTCTGGTTTTTTTTTTTTTTAATTTGCTTCAATTTCTTCTATTTTTTTTGTATTTCTCAGTTTTTTTTATTTCTCATGTTTTTCCATATTTTTTCTGGTTTTTCTTATTTTTTCCAATTTATTTCTTTTTTTTTAATCTTTTTCTTTTCTTTTTTCTGTTTTTTTTTATATTAGTTTCCTAATTTTCTCTAATTTTTTTAAATTCTTTCTAATTTTGGTTTTTCTAATGGGTTTATTGAGATTTTTTCTTATTATTTCCGATTTTTTCAGATTTTTTCGTGTTTTCCTTATTTTTTCTATTTTCTTCTGTTTCTTTTAATTTTTAATCTTTTTTACTGGTTTTTGTTCCTATTTTCTTTCCGGATTTATTCTATTTTTTTCTAATTTTTCTTTTTTTCTGATTTTTTTGACGTCCCTTTATCCCTTCTTTTTTTAAGTTTTTCTTTTTTCAGATATTTTCAGTTTTTTTCAGATTTTTTCGAATTTAAACTCATGTCATTTTTTTATTTTTCCTGTTTTTTTATTTTAAATTTGATTCTAATTCTTC
The DNA here is from genome assembly GCA_963243735.1 of Neocrepidodera transversa. Lineage (NCBI taxonomy): Eukaryota > Metazoa > Arthropoda > Insecta > Coleoptera > Chrysomelidae > Neocrepidodera > Neocrepidodera transversa. The sequence goes on along the minus strand of OY725354.1, from coordinate 17,368,878 downwards.
TACTTTTTTTTTAGATTTTGCTATTTTTATTTTTTCTAGTTTTTCAAATTTATCTGACTTTTTGTTATTTTATTTTGATTTTTTCCTGGGTTTTTCCTGATTCTTCCGTTTCAGATTTTTTGAATTTTTTTCTTTTTTATTCTTTTCTGCTTGTTTCTACTTTTTCCAGTTTTTTTTTTATTTTTTCTGATTCTTATTTCTCATTTTTTTTTATATTTTTGGTTTTTTTCCCAGTTTTTTCCTCATTTTTTATAATTAAAAATTTAACCCCATTTAAGCGTCAGCCTTGTCTCCCCACCATACAATCGTTTCACTTTGATTTCCGTTTTTTTTTACTCACTGAAGAAAAATGTTTTTATATATTTATTAACTAAAAAAAAAAAGAAAATGCGCATCTTTCTATTCCCAGTTCGATATTCTAATCTAAACTATAATATTTCATTCGGAATTGAAAATAATTACTTACGGTTCAGGAGTATGGAAAGGAGTCTTTGTGTGTCGGACATACTGCGTGCTCTGGAAAATTCTAAAAGCCAAAGAAGCCAAGAAGTCTCTAGCTGTTAGTAAACCAGCTGCAGGACGTAAAGTGAATCCAGTACACTTTGACATAAATTTAGACATTTCTTCCAGTTGCGGTACTATATGAGGTGTAAAGATACCTTCATCTTGGAGTACCTTGAAAACTTTTCTGTATTCTGCACATGCGTGTTTAGGCATGAGTTCACAAACTGTAGTGAAGACCGCATTCCAGGTTTTGTTTTCCGTTTCTGTGTACTCGATGTGTGGTACTGGTTCTCCGCTAAAAATAATTAATAATATACAATTAATAGAATGTCCCAAGTAGTGTTAAAAATTATATACTTACTATTTGTAAGCAAAAGCAATTTCAGCTATATCCTTTCTTCTAGCTCTGTATTCCTTATCAGAAAATCCAGGATGGTTCATATCCAAATCAGGCTCGTACTTAGTCATTAAGTGATTGCAACTATCCAATTCACTTGCATGTCTCGGGAACCATGGGTTCTTAGCGGAAATATTATCTTCACCAATCAATGTAGCATGTTCTAAGGTACCAGATTGGCGTAAACCTTTGAAAAGTTGTAATAGATTCACACGGGTTAATGCGATCTTAATCAAAGCATCGAGCTGTCCGTTATCTCTCTTATTAGGTCTAGTTTCCAAGTGAAGTACAGATCCTTGGTACTTTTCGACGGCTTTAAGAACACGAGAAAGTGAGTTCATTCCATCGCGTAAACGAAGAATAAGAGCGGCTTTTTGGATGACCCTTTCCGCTTCAGGTCCTTCGGATATTGCATTAGCAAGGACCAATTCTTCTTCAGATAAACCAAAATCTGAAGTAAAAAAAACAATGTTTAGATAAAATAAAAATTCAGACTTAATTCTAGTAAATAGCTTGAATAAAAAGTTGATTCGTACGATCCTAAAAGCAGTGGAAAGTACATCATTACTTTAACGATACTTTCAGGGACCATATTTTTAGAGCTTAACCACTAAATCTAGTTCTTCCTGACAAATGGAGGGTGAAAATTGACTTTCAACGTCACAAAAGCGATTCTACCCTTTTGTGGAGGGCTTGCACTTTACTTGTAGCTCCCATTCTCAACACAATTACATTCCTTTCGCATGAAATGTCTACTGAGAAAGAAAAAATTATGAATTTATCGCCGCTACATTCGACTTTTAACTAATTGTGTCAAGTTGTTTCAGAGGCGTACGGAAAAAAATTTGTTAGTTAGCAAAATTTAATTTATAGAAAATAGTAACGTAATCATCATCAAGAAAATAAAAAAAAATTACGAACAAGAAATTCAACGCAGAAAATTTTATTTTCTGTCCAATATTTGAACGATAAAAATTACTGATCTTCGGGTAGATAGTCAAAAGCTTGCATAAAGATCAAAATCAATTTTTTAGAAATCCGGTCAATTAATCACTAATTTATTGGAAAATTAACAAAAATTGATTTCTGGTGGATTCGGAGGATCCAACCTTGTTACTCTTGTATGAGAGCTCATAACAATAAAATGTTTAATAAAAATAATAATAGTTCAAAAGTACCTTCATATAGTTCAAAAACAAAAGATCCTTTAAGAAATGAAGTTTCGAAAGAAATTTTAAGAGTACCTTCATTTACAACAAAAATAATGATTAAGTTTTGTATTACTTCCCCCTTAAAAAACTATAAAAAAGTGGGTATTTTTCTAAATTTTTTTTCCGATATTTTTAAATTCTGTTTAATAATTAATTTTTTTTCAAATTCATTTCTCTGTTTTTTCCAATTTTTTTTCTTCTATTTTATTTTTGCATTTTCTGATTTTTTATGACGTCCCTTTATCCCTTGTCCTTTTAAGTTTTCACCTTTTTTTAATTTTTAGATATTTTCAGATATTTTCAGATATTTTCATATATTTTCAGATATTTTCATATATTTTCAGATATTTTCAGATATTTTCATATATTTTCAGATAGTTTCAGGTACTTTCAGATTTTTGTGATTTTATCCTATTTTTCTAATTTCCTCTGTTATTTAATAGTGTAATTTTTTTTAAATTCATCTGGTTTTTTTGATTCTTCCTGTTTTGTTAGATTTTTTCTAATTTCTTTTCTATTTCATGTTTAGATTTTCAGATTTGGTTTTTGATTTTGGTTTTTCCAGATTTTTTCCTGTTTGTTTCTTCTGTATTTTTTTAGGGTTTCCTGTTTATTTTCAATTTTTTCTACTTTCAAGAATACGTTAATTTAGTACAAAAATATAAATAACTTTTTGTATTTTTTTAATTTCTTCAATTTTTTTAATAATACAAATTTTTTTCACATTCATCTAACCTTTTTTGATTTTTTCTGTTTTTTTTGCACATTTTTTTGAATTTTTTTTTCTTCTATTTTTTCCTTCAGTTTTTTCTATTTTTTTTCTGACGTATCTTTATCTATTTCACTTTTAAATTTTTGTTTTTTTTAATTTTCTGATTTATTACGATTTTTCTAATTTCTTCTTTTTTTTTTTCTTTTTAATTTTACTTTCCCGATCCACCAAAGTATTGTGAACGAGCTAAAAAAAATTTTGAAATAAAGATGAAAATATCTATTTTGAGACGATCAAGACCATTTTCAGATGGAAGTCTGTCTGTCTGTTTGTCTGTGTATTCTTCCACGATAAAAGCCACACGCTTAATCCGATTATGATAAAAAATTTTATGTGGGTTTCGATAATCCATCGGAAGAACCCAATAGTTTTTGTACGGCATCTGTCAAAAAATGACAGAAGCAATATGACACAGTCAAAATTATTTCTCCCACTGTCATCTGTCAAAAACTAAAAAATGTCAAAACAACTGATTTTTTTGAATTCATCTGATTTTTTTATTTTTCTTTTTTTTCTAATTTTTCCTATTTTCTTCCCTGATTTTTTCTAACTTTTTTCTTATTTATTGTAATTTTATTTTTGGTTTTCTGATTTTTTCTAAGATCCCCTTATTCCTTACTTCTTGTAGGTTTTTGCTTGTTTTATTTTTTCTGATTTTTTAAATTCATATGATTTTTTAGTTTTTTCAATTTTTTTTTAGATTTTCTCTTTTTTTAAGTTTTTTTAGATTTTTTCAGATTTTTTCAGATTTCTTTTAGTTTTTTCCGTTTTTTTAATAATCCAGATTCTTTTCAAATTCATCTATTTTTTTTTTATTTTCCCTGTTTTTATTCTATTTTTTTCTTGTTTCTTCTAATTTTCTTTTTGATTTTTTCTGAAATCCCATTATCCCTTACTTCTTTTAAGTTTTTGCTTTTTAGTTTTCCTGGCTTTTCAAATTTATCTGATTGTTTTTAATTTTTCCTGTATTTTTAGTTTTTTTTTTCTATTGTTTTTTTTAGTTTTTTATATTTTTTCTGTTTATTTTTTAAAATTTTCCTAATTTTTGTGTTTCTTTTTTAGATTTTTTTGGTATTTTTTGCTGGGTTTTTCGTGTTTTTTTACTGATTATTTCGGTTTTTTTCTGATTTTCTAATTTTTTTTATTTTCATCTGATTTTTTTTTATTTTTTCCTGTTTATTTTGTATTTTTTCTAATTTTCAGAAGTACCTTTTACATAGTACAAAAACTGAAGAGCCGATAAAAAAAATATAAAAAGGCTATTTTTGGCTTCCAAAATGTTACTCTCCTTTAAGGACCAAAATAAGTTATACAGGAATATTTTCAATAAGATTCTTTAATAAAAAAAATTATTTTTTTAAAAATTTGATAAAAGTTTTTGTATTCCTTCGCCCTTTAAAAATTTGTAAAAAAAGTTTATTTAGGTTTTCTAATTTCTTTGGCATTTTCAATAATTCAAGTTATTTTCAGATTTTTTTTTTATTTTTCCTGTTTTTTACTATTTTTTTTTTCTAATTTTTCTTATTTCTTCTAATATTCTATTTGATTTTTTCTGAACCTTTATCTTTTAATTTTTTTCTGGTTTAATTTTTCCTTTTTTTTCTGATTATTTATTTCCGAGTTTTTAGATTTTGTTTCTTGAGTTTTCTTGGGTTTTTCCTACAACAATGTTTCCCTCATTTAAGGATCAAAATAAGTGACGCACGGAATTAAATGTATAAATAGGAAAGTACTTAATTTTCCCAACTATTAAGATAGCAGAAAAGGAATCACAGTTAAAATAATTTTAAGTATAAGCAAAAAGTAATCATAGCCGTAATACGAACAAAAACAAGATAAGAAAGACAATAAATGTTGAGGAAATATATAAAGAATAAATGTATAATACAAAGAAGAATTATTTTTGGTAATGAAACTCGAGGCTTTTACGAAATAAAACGCCCTTGTTCATCGGTCTGACATTCAAGTTCAGGCAATTATGTCAAGTTCTTCGGTTATAACCACAAGGTTTAAATTATGATACGCGCTGCTAACTTCACGTCGAACATATAGAAAAAAATATTTATTTATTATTCGGTTTCGCAAGATTGATCTTTTAGTTCAAAGATGTGGGAGTCGACTAAGGTCTATGTTTTGCGATAATTAATATATCGTTGATTATGGCTAACAACTTTCATTTTTAACAAGAATTATTTAACTGTTAATTAAATATTTAATTAGTGATGGTTTTTACGATGTATTTGTTCTTGCTTTTAAAATAGGTCACCGACAATTTTTTGATGAATATTTATTTAGTTATAAATATCCTAAAAGTATTAGATAATATTAAAATAATACAGTGGTTTCTAGGTAATCAAATATTAATAACAAAACAATTCGTTAAAATTTAATTTTGTACTTAAAAAGTATTTTAGGTTAGTAGTCAGCAGAGCTAATAATCGCGAATCTTCCTACTAATGAGTATCCGAATCAACTCGTATACCAATAATATATTAAAAGACAGTTGGCTGTCTTTCCTTGTTGTCCTAATCCTTTAAAAAATTGAAATCTTATCAACAATTGCTTCTCAATAATATCGCCTTTACAAGAACTTATTATTGTAGCGGATCTGTTGATTAAAAATTTGAATAAGGAAAATAACAAGAAAAGGAAACTTCGAAAATGGATAAGAAAGTTTATAGTAAAAATAAACTATATAGATGTCTCGTAGACCGTTATGAAGAAAGTTGCAGTTGAAGATTCAAATTCATACAGCAAGACTAAATGTATATCAATTTGAAGAACTAAAAGTTTTCTTAGTTGGCGCCATCTTGAATCTTAAAAGACCATCCGAGTCGACTCGTTACAGTCAACTGACAAGCCAGTTCACTAGTTTCAGTTAACTAGCATCGTGTCAACCTACTGTCAACATCTTACCAACAAAATTGCATATATGTAATACTCCTATATCGCCAACGTCCTATCTTTGCCTGTAGAAACAAAGCGTTCCGACAGAAGGAGATGCAAGATCGGAATTGGGTGCTAACGCGCATGTGCCAACGCGCATGTCCATATACATAAATTCCATTGGCGTCGTATCCCGTGGTGAAAAAGGAACGTAGAGAAAAGGAAACGTACGCGATTTTACAGCTGTGACGCCTATGACTTATCCGAGGCTGCGTGAGAGAGAAACGATCGTCTACACTCTACTATCGGCGACACACTTCTCTCTCAAGCTGGCGATATAGGAGTATTACATATATGCAAAATTGTTGAGTAAAAAACAGGAAAAATCAAAAAAAAAATCAGAAATTAAGGAATTAGAAAAATCGAAAAAAAAGGCCACTTTTTTATAATTTTTTTTTTTTTAAGGAGGAAGGAATACAAAAACTTTTGCCAAATTTTTAAAAAATTAATTTTTTTTATTAAATAGTTTTATTCAAAATATCCTTGCCTAACTTATTTTGGTCCTTAAGGGAGAGTAAAACTTTGGAAGGCCAAAAATAGCCTTTTTTTGTATATGTTTTTGGGAGCAGGAAGGAATGCAAACGCTTCAGTTTTTGTACTATGTAAAAGGTAATAAGAAAAATAAGAAAAAATCAGAAATAATCCGGAAAAAATTACGAAAAACCCAGCAAAACAATAAAAAAAACAAATCTCAAAAATCTAAAAAAGAAACAGAAAAAATTACAAAAATTTTAAAAAAGAAACAAAAAATATAAAATTAAAATTAAAAAAATTGAAAAAAAAACTAAAAAACAGGAAAAATCAAAATATCAGATGAATTTGAAAACCCAGGAAAAAAGCAAAAGCTTAAAATTAGAAATAAGAAAAAATTAAAAAAAAAACAGGAAAAATCGAAAAATAAATTTGTTTCGTTTCTTTATTAATTTTTTTCAACATTTTTTGATTTTTATTCGATTTATTTTGATTTTTTAGTTTTTTTTATTGTTTTCGATTTGTTTTGATTTAATTCCGATTTTTTCGATTTTTCCGATTTAGTTGGCATTTTTTTTTAATTCTTCTGATATTTCCTGGTTTTTCGCTTTTTTTTAGTTTTTCGGCTTTTTTCCTGTTTGTCCAGTATTTTGAATTTCTGACACACAAATCAAGTATGCCGCACCAAAGAATCACATGTTAGTAATTTATTTATTTCTGATATATTTTTGAATTTTTTTTATTTTTCTCAATTTTCCAATTTTTCTCGGTTTTTTCGTTTTCTTTTTGGTTTTTTTTTTTAACTTTTTCATTTTTTTTTCCACTTTTTTCCGATTTTTTTAATTTTTTGACACAAAATGCGTGCTTTTGATTGTTCGATTTATTTCCGTTTTTTTTTTTTATTTTATTTCTCTAAATCTTTCCGGTTTTTATCGGTTTTTTCGTTTTCTCCATATTTTCCTAGTTTTTTTTCCAATTTTTTCCTTTTTTTCCATTTTTTTTTATTTATTCTGGTAATTTGAAAAATACGTGCTTTTAATTATTCGATTTCTTTCCGACATTTTTTATTTTTCTTAATTTTTTTCAATTTTCTTCGGTTTTTGGTTTTCTCCAGTTATTCCAATGTTTCTCGGTTTTTTGCTTTATCCAGTTTTCCAATCTTTCCCAATTTTTCCATTTTTTAATTTTTTTTATTTTTTGTCAGCACAAATCAAGTATGCCGCACCGGTAATTTGAAAAATTCTTGCTTCTAATTTACCGATTTATTTTTGCTTTATTTCCGATTTCTTTTTGACATTTTTTATTTTTCTCAGTTTTTCCGATTTTTTCGTGCCAGTTTTTTCCAGTTTTTTTCCGGTTTTTTCCAATTTTTTTATTTTTGGACACACCATGGCACAAACCAAGTATGTCACACTGAAGAATCATATCATAGTATTTCTGATTTTGTTTGACATTTTTATATACCTTAATTTTTCCGATATTTCCTGGTTTTTTCGGTTTTTTTTTTGTTTTTTTTCCAATTTTTACAGTTTTTTCCAATTTTTTGTTTTTTTTTTTGACACAATATTGCCATGCTAGTAATCTGAAAAATTCATGTTTCTGATTTTTCGATTTATTTCCGGTTTTTGTTACATTTTTTTGATTTATAGACCCTAAAGTGTAGAGAGAAGTCTTATAATACGGCTCTGTCTGTCTGTCCATCTGTCAAAAACGAAAAGAGATAGAGACAAACGGTCAATGGTAATAAATAAAATCAGCATACCTTGAATAGCTCTCCCAAATAGATTTTCAGATTTTTATGACTTCCGGTTTTAAAACTGGTTTTACAAACCAGATCCGGTAGTGGCACTACCGGTTTCAAAAATAGCGCAGGCGCTTCTGTCTTGTTATTTTGCTTAATTTTTTGAATTTTTATCGGTTTTTTCCAGTTTTTCCACTTTTTTCCAGTTCTTTTCCACCTCTTTATAATTTTTTGACACACTACAAATTAATCATGCCGTACGGAAGAATTATATGCTAGTAATTTGAAAAATCCTACTTTTTGTTTCATTTCAACATAAAAGCCATTTCCGCTGCATTTACAAAATTACTATCATTATTTTTTTTTAAATTATTTTTCGATTTTTTTCCAATTTTTTCCAATATTGTGGCAGTTATTGTAAGCATTAAATTAAAATTATTAATAATTAGGATAAAGTTCCAAGAGTTAGGTACGACTTTTTTTTTTGGAAAAGTCTTCCTCATTTTGCATTTTTTTAACGCTTTTAGATTTCGAGAAATTAGAAAAAACTAATCCACTTTTTTTACATTATTTTATAAACTGGATTCAATTATTTTCATTTAAAAAAATAATCTCTTGAAAGGTAATTTTTATTTATTACGAATTTTACATAATATTGTTACAATATATCCGTGATTATACAACCAATTGCTTACCGTATAAGCATTAAGATAAAAAAAAAATATATCGATAAAAAATAGAGCACAAACACACGCGTTTAAAAAATGTTTAATCAAGGAAGGGATGACATAACAATCATAATTACTAGCGTTGAACGAATTTATTTTTGCTTTAAATTCAAGTGAACTTTCTAACATATATAATAACATATAAATTAATTAAACGTTTCTCACGCGAGGTAATTTTTAATTAAAAAAAAATTATATTCAAAATTAACACAATAAAAATATTAAAATGGAATAAAAAAATAAGAAGAAAAATATAAAAGATATAAGAAATAAAAAAACAAAACTAGCAGCATAGATAAAATAAATTAAATTCTATAATATACAAGGTGGACCAAAATAAATCAAAAAATGGTCAATAAAATAGATTTTTTACATACCCTGGGGCGTAAAATTAATGTTTTTGTTTATAATTTTGTTAAGATTATTTTTAAAACTTATACGCTTCTTATGTAACTAGAGAGTAAAGTGGATTTTTACGCACTATTAACCATTATGTTTTTGCTCTTGTGGCATTTAAATTGTTAAATAATTGAACTTACCTTCTTCATTGCCATTTTGTTGTTCGGTTGATTTTTGAGTAGGCGTATCATCAATTTCCGGTTCTAAGGTGTCTATAAAAAATAAAAAAAAAACTCATGCAAACATTTATCGTGCAAAAATAAATATAAAAATGCAAAATATGTTACAAAAAGTAGAATAAAATGTAGAAAATTTTAAAAAAATACTAAAACGAGAAAATTTATTGTAAAATGAAGATTTATTTGTTCAATGCTACAAAAAAAATAAAGTGCAAAATAAAATTCAAAACATTTAAAAAATACTAAAACGAGAATATTTATTATTAAAATGAAGATTTATTTATTTATATAAAAAAAATAACAAAGTGAAAAGTAAAATACAAAAAATTAACAAAAAAAAAATAATAAAAGGAGAAAATTTATTACAAAATGAAGATTTATTTATTTAATTCTACCAAAAAATAACAAAGTGCAAAATTAAATTCAAAAAATTTAAAAAAAAGTAACAAGATGCAAAATAAAATGCAAAAAATTAAAAAAAATACTCAAACAAGAATATTTATTATTGAAATGAATATTCATTTATTTATAGCACAATATGCTACAAAAAAGAAAGAAAGTGCAAAATAAAAATAAAAAAGTAACAAGGTGCAAAATAAAATGCAAAAAATTTAAAAAGTATTAAAACGAGAAAATTTATTATAAAATGAAGATTTATTTAATTATAATAAAAAAAATCTGATGTGGCCACCACATGTACTCTCGCCATGTTTGAATCAAAAATTTACACGGTGGCACAAAAAAGTATGAAAAAAATTTACTTTTTTGTAAATCTGGCAACAATGGCAAAAGTTTCTAAAATTTTAATGGGATGAAAATAAACTATAGGGTATACAAAATATATGTGTAAAACTTTATTGCCGTTTTGTATAATAATGGCGTCATCACCCATAGCAAGTGCCTCTTCCGGTTGTCCGATTGACACCAAAATCTAATCAGATCTAATCTAGGGTATAAGAATCGTGTATGCAAAATTTCAAATTTTTTCATTCAGTAGTTTTTGAGTTATCGTTACTACAACATCCATCCTAACACACACACACACACACTAACACACTAACACACACACACACACACACAGACATCATCGCGAAAATATTAAAATCGTATTCTAGGGACCCTAAAACGTGTTTATCCATTGAAAACTCACTACCCAATTTTTAGCATGATTCCTATACCTCTCTTATCTGAAGGGCGAGAGGTAAAAATAACAAAGTGTAAAGTAAAATGCAAAAATTAAAAAAAAATACTAAATCGACTAAATTTATTACAAAATGAAGATTTATTTATTTAGTGCCATAAAAAAATAACAAAGGCCAAAATAAAATGCAAAAAGTTAAAAAAAAATACTAAAACGAGAATATTTATTATTAAAATGAATATTCATTGATAACAAAATGTGCTACAAAAAAAAGTGCAAAATAAAATGCAAAAAATTTAAAAAAAATCTAAAACGAGAACATTTATTATAAAACGAAGATAAATTTATTTATAATAAAAAAAATAACAAAGTGAAAAGTAAAATGCAAAAAGTTAAAATACTAAAACGAGTAAAATTATTACAAAATGAAGATTTATTTATTTATATCAAAATGTGCTACAAACAAAGGAACAAAGTGCAAAAAATAAAATGCAAAAATTGAAAAAAAGTAACAAGGTGCAAAATAAAATGCAAAAATAAAAAAAATGGTAAAACGAGAAAATTTAGTATAAAATGAAGATTTATTTATTTAATGTTACAAAAAACTAACAAAGAGCAAAATAAAATGCAAAAAATTAAAAAAATACTAGAACGAGAATATTTATTATTAAAATGAATATTTATTTATTTATAGCACAATATCCTACAAAAAAGGAAGAATGTGCAAAATAAAATGCAAAAAATTAAAGAAAAATAACAAGGTGCAAAATAAAATGCAAAAAAATAAAAAATACTAAAACGAGAAAATGTATTATAAAACGAAGATTTATTTATTTATAACAAAAAACAAAGTGAAAAGTAAAATTTAAAAAATTAAAAAAAGATACTAAAATAACAAAATGTAAAGTAAAATGCAAAAATTAAAAAAAAATACTAAATCGAGTAAATTTATTACAAAATAAAGATTTATTTATTTATAGGCAAAATGTGCTGCAAAAAAGAAACACAAAGTGCAAAATAAAATGCAAAAATTGAAAAAAAAGTAACAAGGTGCAAAATAAAATGAAAAAAATTAAAAAAAAATACTAAAACGAGAATATTTATTATTGAAATGAATATTTATTTATTTATAGCACAATATGCTACAAAAAAGGAAGAAAGTGTAAAATAAAAATAAAAAAAGTAACAAGGTACAAAATAAAATGCAAAAAAATTAAAAAGTGTTAAAACGAGAAAATTTATTATAAAATGAAGATTTATTTATTTATAGGCAAAATGTGCTGCAAAAAAGAAACACAAAGTGCAAAATAAAATGCAAAAATTGAAAAAAAAAGTAACAATGTGAAAATAAAATGCAAAAAATTAAAAAAAAATACTAAAACGAGAATATTTATTATTGAAATGAATATTTATTTATTTATAGCACAATATGCTACAAAAAGGGAAGAAAGTATAAAATAAAAATAAAAAAAGTAACAAGGTGCAAAATAAAATGCAAAAATTTAAAAAAATATTAAAACGAGAAAATTCATTATAAAACAGAGATTTATTTATTTATAACAAAAAAAAATAAGAATGTGAAAAGTAAAATGCAAAAAATTAAAAAAAAATACTAAAACGAGTAAATTTATTTATTTATTTGTAGTAAAATGTGCTACAAAAAAGGAAGAAAGTGTAAAATAAAAATAAAAAAAGTAACAAGGTGCAAAATAAAATGCAAAAATTTAAAAAAATATTAAAACGAGAAAATTCATATAAAACAGAGTAAATTTATTTATTTATTTGTAGCAAAATGTGCTACAAAAAAGGAACAAAGTACAATGCAAAAAATTTAAAAAAGTAACAAGGTGCAAAATAAAATAGAAAATAATTAAAAAAAAATACTACAAGGTAAAAATTTATTATAAAATGAAGATTTATTTATTTCTAGCAATATTTAAAAGTATTTAATAAATATTTACCATTGGCTCTTTGACGAGCTTCATCTAAAACAGTCTGTTTCGTCTGTTTCACCACCAGAGTTTCAAATCTTGCATCATCAACCAAAGAACGTCTTCTTGCAGGGTAACCGTTCTGAAACAAAAAATTTAAATATACTAAAAATATATAGTAGAAAAAATTAATGTGTTAAATTGGAATATGGGCATTTATTTTCTAAATAAAATTTAAAATCACCCGCCCTACACTCTGGAAACTTATCTTGTTAAACCGCTCAAGACAGGAAGTTAATTTCCTATCTTTTACTCACTTCCTTCTGGCAGAGACAATGCCGGTTTCAGATTCCTAACTCAAAGTCCTCTAACAGCGCCCTCTAGCGTTTTATTCAGATCAGAATGAAAAAAATCAAGTGTAATATAAAAATTGTGCTGTATATACAGTGTCAAAAAAAGTTAAATAATAAAAAAATAATAATACCACTGCACAAAAATATATTTTGTTGGGCGCCACCTATGTTTTAATGGCCTATTTTTAAATACGGTATAGATCTCTGTTGTTAAATATTTGTATCAGTCTGGAAGTAAGTACTGAGTTTATTTAAATACACCACATCATTTATTATTAATTAGTGCATTATATATGCGATTTTGAAAAAATTGTGAAAAAGAGCAAATTGTGTAATTTTCTATATTTTTAAAGTTTGAGACACAGTACAAGTATATAACTTCATATTCCAGAGAATAACTCCAGGATAATGATCTTGAGAGAATTTCGTTTGACGAACAAGTCAGAGTTCCGCGCCAAGGGTCCAAAATTTTTTGGTCTATGCGTAGACAATGTAAAAATTTTAGTAATATTTGTATCAAATTTTATTTACGTTGTTGGCTTTTGTTTTAACTAAAGTGACAGTATATTTTTTGGTTGAAATTTAAATGATTATATTGATTGATTTTTGCATTTCATTTTAAATTAAATTAACTGTTAATAATAATTTTTGGATAATAAATGATTATTTTTTTGTTTATTCTTCAGAAGTTAAATAGTTACAAAAATACGCTGGCGCCCTTCAAACCCTTTTAATGACATATCCTGGAAAAAGCCGAGATAAATCAGAGAAATTGAGAAACATTAAAAAAGGTCAAAAAGCGCAAATTAAGTGAAAAATTGGAAAAATCGAAAAAACAAAAATCTAAAAAAAAATGATGGAAATTAAAAGGCATCGAAGACAAAAACTAAAACAAACTGAAAAAAGTTAGAAAAATCGAAAGAAATTGAAATGCATTGAAAGAAATAAAAAAAAAATTGAAAGAAAACGAAAAAATGAAAAAATCAGAAACATCTGAAGAGTAATTTCGTAAATGCAGCGGAAACAGAAAGTAGGGAGAATGACGCATACTTAATTTGTGTGTAAAAAAAATCAAAAAATTGGAAAAAAGTGAAAAAAATTTCAAAAACTGAAAAAACCGAAAAATCCGGAGAACAATTGAGAAAAATAAAAAAAAATTAGAAATAAATCGAAAAATCAGAAGTACGCATTCTTCACATTACTGTAATATGATTCTTGGGTGCACATACGTGATTTATGTTGTTGAGTATCAAAAAATTGAAAAACAAAATGAAAAAAAGTACTGAACAATACTGAAAAAAAAACGAAAAAACCTAGAACTATTCAAAAAAAAATCGAAAATGTCAAACGTTGAAAATTTCGAAAATTTTAAGTTTTAATTTACAAAATTTCAAAAAATAAAAAATAAAAAATTCTGAATATAATCAAAGTCAAGAATTACAAAAAAGCGTCAAAATTTTCAAAACTTTCGAGTTTAAAAATTTCGGCACTTGGAATTTCAAAAATTAAAAAAAAAATTCAAAATCCCCAAAAAAATTTTATATTAGTTTAGAAAATTTAAAATTTTTATTTCCAAAATTTCAAAAAAGAACCAAAAATATCAGTCTAGAATTTCAAAAAATCGTCAAAAATTTCCAAAATTTTAAGTTTTAAAAATTTCGACACTGGGAAATTTCAAAAAAAATTGAAATAAAAATCGTATGGTAGTATAGAGAAAAAATCAAGAAACATGAAATTTGGTCTAATGGGATATTTTAGTATAGAGAAATTAATGATATAGTCAAAAATTATCATAAAATATTTTTTTTTTATTTAATGAGAACAAAATTCAAGTTCAATGAGAGATTTTTATGATTGCTCAGTCAGAAAATTCTAAAAAAAAAATCAAGAAACTTGAAATTTGCACTAATGGGATATTTTACTATAGAGAAACTAATGATAAAGTCAAAAATTATGATATTTTTTTTTTAATAAAAACAAAATTCGAGTTGAATGAAAGATTTCTACGATTTCTCAGTCAGAAAGTGCAAAACAAATCAAAAAACTTGAAATTTGCTATAATTGGATATTGGGTATTTTAGTATAGAGAAACTAATGATAACGTCAAAAATTGTGATAAAACTTTCTTTTTTTTTATTTAATAAGGACAAAATTCGAGTTGAATGAGCAATTTTTATGATCGCTCAGTCAGAAAATTCAAAAAAAAAATCAAGAAACTTGAAATTTGCTCTAATTGGATATTTTAGTATAGAGAAACTAATGATAAAGTCAAAAATTATAATAAATCTTTTTTTTATTTAATAAGAACATAATCTGAGTTGAATGAGAGATTTTTATGATTGCTCAGTCAGAAAAATCTAAAAAAAATCAAGAAGCTTTGAAATTTGCACTAATGGGATAATTTACTATAAAGAAACTAATGATAAAATCAAAAATTATGATAAATCTTGTTTTTTATTTAATAAGAACATAAATCGAGTTGAATGAGAAATTTTTACGATTTCTCAGTCAGAAAGTGCAAAAAAAATCAAAAAACTTGAAATTTGCTATAATTGGATATTGGATATTTTAGTATAGAGAAACTAATGATAAAGTCAAAAATTATGATAAATCTTTTTTTTTTATTTAATAAGAACAAAATTCGAGTTGAATGAGAAATTTTTATGATCGATCAGTCAGAAAATTCTAAAAAAAAAATCAAGAAACTTGAAATTTGCTCTAATTGGATATTTCAGTATAGAGAAACTAATGATAAAGTCAAAAATTATGGTAATTTTTTTTTATTTAATAAAAACAAAATTCGAGTTGACTGAAAGATTTCTACGATTTCTCAGTCAGAAAATTCTAAAAAAAAATCAAGAAACTTGAAATTTGCTCTAATTGGATGTTTTAGTATAGAGAAACTAATAATAAAGTCAAAAATTATAATAAATCTTTTTTTTTTATTTAATAAGAGCATAATTCGAGTTGAATGAGTTATGATTGCTCAGTCAGAAAATTCTAAAAAAAAATCAAGAAACTTGAAATTTGCACTAATGGCATATTTTATATAGAGAAACTAATGATAAAGTCAAAAATTATAATAAATCTTTTTTTTATTTAATAAGAACAAAATGAGGGATTTTTATGATTGCTCAGTCAGAAAAATCTAAAAAAAAAATCAAGAAACTTTGAAATTTGCTCTAATTGGATATTTTAGTATAGAGAAACTAATGATAAAGTCAAAAATTATAATAAATCTTGTTTTTTATTTAATAAGAACAAAAATCGAGTTGAATGAGAGATTTTTACGATTTCTCAGTCAGAAAGTGCAAAAAAAATCAAAAAACTTGAAATTTGCTATAATTGGATATTGGATATTTTAGTATAGAGAAACTAATGATAAAGTCAAAAATTATGATAAATCTTTTTTTTTTATTTAATAAGAACAAAATTCGAGTTGAATGAGAAATTTTTATGATCGATCAGTCAGAAAATTCTAAAAAAAAATCAAGAAACTTAAAATTTGCACCAATGGGATATTTTGCTATTGAGAAACTAATGTTAAAGTCAAAAATTACGATATTGAGATATTTTTATGATTTCTCAGTCAGAAAGTGCAAAAAAAATCAAAAAACTTGAAATTTGCTCTAATTGGATATTTTAGTATGGAGAAACTAATGATAAGCCAAAAATTATGATAATTATTTTTTTTATTTATAAAGGACAAAATTCGAATTGATTTGTATGGATTTCTTGGCCAAAAAATCCGAAAAAAAAATATAGCAAAACTCTGCAATAGAATATTTTAGAAAATATGAATTAATGGAAAAGTCAAAAAATATGATAATATTTTTTAATTTATTAAAAACAAAATTCGAGTTCAAAGAGAGATTTTTATCAATTTCTTTGTCAAAACATAAAAAAAATAATTGTTAAATTTGAAATTTACTCTAATGGAATATTTTAGTATAAATAAGATAATTATAAAGCCAAAGACAGTGGCGTAGTAATAAATATTTTCAGGGAGGGTGTAATAGTTATAAGTCAAGTCCTGAAATGTTTATTAATCAAAATTATAATGCTCAAGTTAAAGGAGGTGGAGGTGTGCCCAACACCCCCTCCATTTCGTACGCCACTTGTTAAAGACTAATAAAATATTACAATTATCCTTGTACTCATATTATATTTATTTTAACCGCTGCCAAGAAAAAATTTTAATAATTAAAAATAATAATAAATTGCCATAATAATAAATCTTGATAAAAAACGAATTTCTTAAGGTGTTAATGAAATTTAAATCGTTTTGTAACGGAATTCCGGCACCAAAATAAATTAGCAACAAAACATTACCTTGATCGTGACCATCGTTTATTTACGCGACATTCAAATATTTTTTTTATCATCCAACGACTTTCGTTTTAATTTTCATTAGAAATAGGAAATAATATCCTTCAATATTAATCTATTTTAATTATTTTTCAAAGTAATTATACACTAATTAGATATTTATAATAAAAAATATATAATAAATGCCATTCTCTAGTTCCGGGGCTGGGTTACAACAACGTCCCTGAGAAGGGGATATGAAAAAAAAAATATTGGTTACACCTAATTATCTAATAGGATTAATAAACAACAGGTCCGTACTTAATTCAAAATGTACATAAAATATTATCAAAAAAAAAAACCGTCAATAGTAAGTGAAGCAGCAGACAAAAAAATATCAAGTAAATTTAGTAAAGGAATCACAAGACAATTTTTTGTAAAAAAAGGAAAAATTATTAAATACCATTAATAAAAATCTGATGCATATGACCCCTCGCCATATTTTAATAAAAAAATGCATGTTAACAAAAAAAATTGACCGTTCCAAGAGAACAAGGATAACAATAGAAAATGAGTCTAGCTGTTGCTCTCACAATAAACTACAGCTCGGAGAATAAACATAGTGAATTTTTAAGGTCCTTAACAGTCAAGAGAAAAATCTGTAGTGGCCAGCACAAACAAAAGTAGGAAAAAAATCGACTTTTTGTAAATCTGACAACAATGGCTGAAATTTTGAAAGTAATGATACATGAATAAACTATAGTGTATACAAAATATATGAGTAAAATCTTATTACTATATTGTTTAGTAATGACGTCATTACTCCTAGCAACTGACACTTCCAGAATCGAATAAAAAATTGTATACGATAAGAAGAATATAAAGTTTATAGAAAAAAAACAAAAATGTAGAATTAAATGAGAAGAGATTAAAAAAAATTAAGAATAATAGAAAAAAACTTATTTATATGAAGAATTATGAAATAAATTACATAAGTGAAAAAAACATTATATAGAATAATTAAGATGAATAAAATGTGCTTTCATTAAAGTCCACACCTGTAACTATTTCTGCTCTATTAGGAAAGGTCATGAATCATTAGCATGCCCTCCGGCACCCTAGATGGCGTTATTTGACCATGATCTTACCGCAAGAATTAACATAATTGGTTTGATTTTTATTATTAATTAAAGCAATTAATGACAAGATTAGTTTTGTTAAACTAGGAAATAGATCGAAACCAGAATGTTTTGGGTTTTTTTTTTATTATTAACAAGGTCTTTGAGGGATAATTTTGGTGTGTTTTTTTATTGTTGTTGGCCTTGTTGATGAAAATTTACGTGATTAAATAAAAAAAAATAATAGTAAAAGTTCATTGTTCTAAATATCCTACTTTTAGATAAAATCACCTTTTATTCATAATTAATATTTATTTACTTGTAGATTAATACAAAAACTAATAACACGTGAAAATTAGCTATTAAAATAATAGTAATAATCACGAGTTGAAATTCGTTTTTGAGTCATACATTTTTTTTATAGATAAAATTTTAATCAGTTATTCGTGAAAAATAAAAGCTATTGGGCAGGTCAGAACAGTATCCAAGTAGCTCAGCTACGGACAAACAGACAGACAGGCTTTTACAGATGTTTTAGATCACAAAAAAATAGTGAGTTGGTGAGCTGAAGTGATCAGCTATCGATTGCTGAAAACAGAATTCCAAAATTCGGAACCGTTCTCGAGTTATCGCTGGCACAGACGTAGCGACGGATAGACGGACAGACAGACGGTTATAGCTGACTTAGGTTAATGAAAATAACAGGTGGCCGAGTTAAGATGAACAATTATCGATTGCTGAAAACAGAGTTCCAATATTCAAAACCGTTCTCGAGTTATCGCTGGGACAGACGGAGCGACAGACAGACGGACAGATAGACAGTTGTAGTTGACATATTACTAAAAATAGTATGTAAATGAGCTAAGGTAATCAGATATTAATTGCTGAAAACAGAGTTCCAAATATAAAACCGTCCTTGAATAATCGCTGTGGCAGACAGACAGACAGATTGACAGACAGACAAACAGAGAGACATTGTAGAGTCAATAAGTACCTTGGCTTTGCTTCGCTATTTAATAATATCGCAATACCATCTGTCTGTCTGTATGTGTCTGCCAACACAATATCTTCCGTTCTAGATAACCGATTGACTTCATATTTGGTACACAGACACCTCAGAATTTTTCAATTTATTTATAATTTCTAAATTTGTCGAAATTTCCGAAATTTTTTAAGTTTCTTTGAAATCCTTCACTTTCATATTTTCATTTTTTATAATTTTTTGAACTTTCTAAAATTGTAGAAATTTTTAAAACTCGAAATTTTCAGAATTTTTGAAGTTGCTTTAAAATTTTTGAATATTCTGACATTTTTTTTAAACCGATTTTTTTTAATTTTTGAAATTTTTAAAACTGGAAATTTTGAAAATTTTTCATGATTTTTTGAAATTCTTAACTTCGATATTTTCGGAATTGTTTTTGTTTTTTTTTAACTCGATTTTTTTGGAATTTTTTGTTTTTATGTTTAATTCTTGAATTTTCCAAGTGTCAAAATTTATAAAATTCGAAATTTTATAAATTTTTAACGATTTTTCGAAGTTCTAGACTTGGATATTTTCGGAATTTTTTATTATTTTTGTTTCTTTGAAATTTTGGAAATTTAAACTCAAAATTTACCAAATTTATAACTCGATTTCATTTAATTGGAATTTTTCGTTTTTTTATTTTTGAAATTTCCAAGTGTCGAAATTTTTAAAACTCGAATTTTTGACGATTTATTGATCTTCTTGATTGATGTTTTTGGAATATTTTATTTTTTTTTGTTTCTTTGAAATTTTGGAAAGTAAACCTTTAAATTTTCGAAATTTCTAACATTCTTTTTAAAACTCGAAATTTTTTTTAATTCTTTGGACTTCATTGTTTTTTTTATTTTTGAAATTTCCAAATGGCGAAATTTTTAAAATTTCCCAATGTCGAAATTTTTTAAATTTCCAAACGTCGAAATTTTAAAAATTTAAAATTTTGGATTTTTTGAAATTTTGGACAGAATTTTTAATTCTTTTTATTTTTATTTGAAATTTTGGAAATTAAAACTCAATATTATTGAAATTTCCAACATTTTTTTTACCAGATGTTTTTTATTTTTTGGAATTTTTGAATTTTTTTTATTTTGAAATTTCCAGGTGTCGAAATTTTTAAAATTCAAAACTTGTGAAATTTTTGACGATTGTTTTTAATTCTTGACTGATATTTTCGGAATTTTTTATTTCATTTTTTTTTTTTGAAATTTTGGGACTTAAAATTCAAAATTTTAATTTTTTAAACTTTTAGACGATTTTTTTGAAATGCTTGACTTAAAAATTTTCGATTTTTGTTTGAAATTTTCGCAATTGTTGAAATTTTACAATTTTTTTTTGAAATTTTCAATTTTTTTTAATTCTCAGGATTTTTGGAGTTTCTGTAAAATTTTTGAAGTTTCTTTGAAATGTTTGATATTTTCGGAATTTTTGAAATTTTTAAAACTGCCAGAACTCTAAACATTCGAAATTTTTGCTTTTTGTGAACATTTAAGATTATCAAAAAAATTTTTGATATTTTTTTGAAAGAACAGTTGAAGTAAAAAAGACTGGTATAGACTAATCTACATTATTTCTTAATTATTCATTAAATTTTAATAACAGGTGTACAAAATTTCCTTTATTAGTTCCTGTTCATACATTTTTTATTAATTAATTATTACTATTGATTAATTATTTGTTATTAACGTGATACTTCCTTGTAGTAAAAAGACCTTCGTCTACCATAAAAAAAATTTGATTTAAATTAACTAGTAACAAATAGCTACATTTATTTTAATTCATTCTAAACCAAAAAATATAATATGATCTCTAAAATGAAGAAACAAAAATTTTATACAAAACTTTTTTAGTCTATTTTATTTGTCTCCTAAATTGTTTTGTTTAATACATATATAAAAAAATGTCAAAATTCATCTTGCAATTTCTGCTTTTAAATTTGAATAACAGTTTCAAATTTATCTTTAAAACTTTTTTTTCTATCAAAAACAAACAAACTCATGATCACCATTTTATTGACATTCCTTCGACGCATAATTTTTCGCTATGTATTTATAATACAAATCAATTTTTCCCGTTCAATTTGGACCAATAGTAACGGAGGTAGACATTAGTGCCATTTTGGCGTTGTTTCTGCGCATAATTTATGTATGTATTTATAGCATGTCACATTTCAAATATTTTCCGATTTCAATTTGAATCAATAGAGGTAGAACATTAGCCTTAACTATCGAGTTGAATTTCTAAAAACGCTAAAAATTTCCAAAAAAAAGCAAAAAAATAATAAATAAAATTTTCCGAAAATATCAAAGTGAAGAATTTCAAAAAATTGTCAAAAATATCCAAAAACTTCGAGGTATGTTCAAAAATTGAACAAAAAGGTGGTAGAAATTTTAAATATTTTAATTATTAATTACCCAAATTTGAAGAAAACGAAAAAGAATTAAAAATTTCGAAATTATCAGTCAAGAATTTCAAAAATCGTCAAAAATTTCCAAAATTTCGACTGTTGAAATTCCAAAAATTCGAACGATTTAAAAAAAAAACAACGAAAATTTCAAAAAATCTTACAAAACAACCATTTCGAATCAAGAATTTCGAAAAAGATTAAAAATTTTGAGTTTGAATTTCCAAAATTTCAAAAATACAAAAAAAATAAATAAAAGATTCCAAAAATACCAAAATTAAGAATTTAAAAAAAACGTCAAAAATATCCAAAATTTCGACTCTTGGAAATTTCCAAAAAACAAAATCGGATTTAAAAAATTGTTAGAAATTTCGAACATTTCGAGATTTAATTCCTAAAATTTCAAGAAAAAAAATTAAAAATTACGAATATATCAGTCAATTTCAAAAAATCGTCAAAAATTTCCAAAATTTCAAAGTTTAAAAATTTAGACTCTTGGAAATTTCTGATCGAGTTTAAAAAATGTTAAAAATTTCGAATATCTTGAGTTTTAATTTCCAAAATTGCAAGAAACCGAAAAAAATAAAAATTTCGAAAATATCAGTCAAGAATTTCAAAAAATCTTCAAAAATTTCCAAAATTTCGAGGTTTAAATATGAATATTTTGAATGTTCTGGTTTTAATTTTCAAAATTTCAAGTAAAAAAATAAAAAAATTCGAAAATATCAGTCAAGAATTTCAAAAAATCGTCAAAAATTTCTAAAATTTCGAGGTTTAAAAATTTTTTCCCTTGAAAATTTCTGAAAAAATCGTCAAAAATTTCCAAAATTTCGACAGTTGGAAATTTCAAAAATTAAAAAAAACTTTAATTCGGATTAATCTCAGTGGCGTATCTTTAATTTTATTTCTGAAAATAATTTTTTTAATAGTTTATCGGGTCAAATTTTTTATACATTTGATTTGAAAATAAATAAAGACCAACTTTTATATCAAAAATAATATTAAAATATTTTTTTAAAAAATGATGTAAAAAAAAATTCAAAAAATTAAAAAATTCTGAAGATTAAAAAAAATCAAAAATTTCAGAACAATCTTACAAAATTTCAACAATTTCGAAAATTTGAAATCAAGAATTTCTCAAAAATTTTGAGTTTTAATTTAAAAAAAAAATCAAAATAAATAAATACAATTTTCCGTATATACCAAAGTCATCAATTTCAAAAAACTATCAATAATATCCAAAATTTCAAAAATTTAAAAAAAAAATGGTAGAAATTTAGAATATTTTTAGTTTTAATTTCCAAAATTTAAAGAAAACAAAAAAAAATTAAAAATGTCGAAAATATCAGTCAAAAAATTTACGAAATCGACAAAAATTTCGAAAGTTTTAACAGTTGGAAATTTCAAAAATTAACCTACTTTAATTGGAATAATTTCAGTGGCGGACCTTAAATTTTATATCTAAAAATGATATTTTTTTATATTTTATCGAGCCTTTTTTATACATTTAATTTGAAAACAAATAAATATCAACTTTTATATCAAAAACAATATTAAAATTATTTAAAAAAAATATTATATAATATGCAGAGTGATTCACGACCGACGACACGGATTTTTATAGCTGGCGTCGGTCGTGGATCACGCTGTATATATTTTGACGTGAAACCTACGTTTTCGTCTTAACATTGTCGTCATTATTAATTAATCTGTTTCTATTATTCGTTTTATACCGTTCGTTATTTGGGGAAACCACAATGCAAATTTAATAATTCCAATAGATATTTATAAACAGTTTTTTCAATTCTATAAATAAACAAAATAACCTGCTGGTGCGTCTGTATAATTTATAGAGGTTGTTATTTTTAATCTTGATTATTCAAAACCTGTATTGTTGTTTTTTAGAATCAGCTGGTGGAGCTATCATCTTAAAATTCTTGTGATATTTTAAGTTTTTAGTAACAAATAAATAAAAAATAAAACAGACAACATATTTAAGAAATCGTGAACAAACTTGATTTAAATAAAATATTAAAAATAATTTTTATATATTCATTTATATAAAAAGGGAAAAAATGGGAAAAATAAAAAACAAATTTAGCTCGAAGTAGAGTAACTTTACTAAGGGTTGATTAACTGCTAAGGGTTGAATTAGGTGAAAAAGGGCAAAAATGTGGAAAATGTAAATTTACCTTAGGGCAAAATAACTTTGTTCAGTAGAGTAATTTCGTAGGGTAATTTTGCTCAGGGTAGAGTAGAGTAACTGTTCAGGGTAGAATAATTGCTCAGAGCGTAGTGAGGTGGAAAAAAATGTGAAAAAATGAAAAGTTAGCTAAGGACAGAATAACTTTGTTCACAATAGAGTAACTTTGTTTAGGGTAGAATAATGGCACAATAATTTTGTTTAAGGTAGAGTAACTTTGCTTGGGGTAGGTAATGCAAAAAGTGGTAAAATAGGAAAAAATGAAAAATTAAATTAAGGCAGAATACCTTTGTTTAGGGTAGAGTAACTTTGCTTATTGTAGGGTAACTTTTCTCAGGGTAGAGTAGAGTAACTGTTTAGGGTCAAGTAATTGTTAAGAGTAGAGTAATGTGAAAAAAAAGGTAGAAAAGTTGGCTTTGGGCAGAATAACTTTGTTCCGGGTAGAGTAACTTTGCTTGGAGTAGAGTAATTTTGCTCAGGGTAGATTAAATACTCAGAGTACAGCAATGTGAAAAAAGGGAATAACGAGGAAAAAATGAAAAGTTCGCTTATGGCTGAATAATTTTGTTTAGGGTAGTGTAAATTTGCTTGGGATAGGGTAACTTTGCTTAAGGTAGAGTGTAGTAACTGTTTAGGGTAGAGTAATTACTCAGAAAACATTAATAAAAAAAAAGGGGAAAAGGGAAAAAATGAAAAAGGTAGAGTAACTTGCTTGGGGTAGGGCAACTTTGCTTAGGGCAGAGTAGAGTAACTGTTCAGGGTAGAATAATTGCCCATGGTAGAGTAATGTGGAAAAAATAGGGAAAATACGGAAAATAATAAGTTAGCTTAGGGTAGAACAACTTTGTTTAGGGCAAAGTAACTTTGCTTGGGTTAGGGTAACTTGTCCAGAGTAGAGTAATGTGGAAAAAAGGGGGAAAATAGGTAAAAATGAAAAGTTAGCTAAGGACAGAATAGCTTTGTTCAGGGAAGAGAAACTTGGATTGGGAAGGGTAACTTTTCTCAGAGTAGAGTAACTCTTTAGGGTAGAGTAATTGTTCAAAGTAGAGTAATGTGGAAAAAGTGGAAAAAGGATGAAAAATAAAAAGTTCACCAGGGTAGAATAACTTTGTTCAGGGTAGAGTAACTTTGCTTGGGGTAGTAGAGTAATGTGGAATAAAGGGTAAAAACGGGAAAAAAAAATTAGCTTTGGGCAGAATAACTATGCTCAGGATAGAGTAGAGAAAATGCTCAGGGTAGTGTAACTGGTCAGAGTAAATGTGGGAAAAAGAGACAAAAGAAAAAATGGAGTAAAAATCTGAAAAAAGAGTGAAAAAGAGGAAAAGCCCAAAAAAGGAGCAAAAGGAACAAAAGGGGAAATGGGGAAAGATCTGCGATAAAAAGGAAAAAAATTGAATTATATTTGAGAATAAAAATAATAAAATATTGTATTTATAAATAAATAATGTAAAATTTATTTCCGTAACAATATTTTTGTTATTTATTTGCAAATTTACTAAAAAAATTATAAAACAAAACAAAAATATCTAGATCATTGTGCAATACCACAATTAAATAATATTTTTTTGATGTGAACTTTTTTTTGGCTTGCATATATACATTGTTGTCTGTTTGTGTGATAATTATTATTAAACAATTCATAAATGTTGCATCTGATAATAATAACATTATATAATATTCGTAATAGTTATTTTGTTATTAAAAGCCTTGCAAATGTCAAATAAAAAAAGAGAAATCATTTTTTATTATTATCAAGTTGAATTTATTATTTTGGAAATTATTTATACAGGTTGTTTTAAAAGTATCAAAAAATTATAAAAGGTCTATAATGATTTTTTGTAGGATGCCCTCCTTGAAGGGCCCATTTTAAAACGGGTTTTTGAGTTACTCTGTATATTCGCAAAACAATTAAAAATATAACTAATTTTATATAATTCTACTTTGATAAATTTTTTTTACAGACAAAGAAAAATATTGACTTTCATGTTTTTTTTATTTTCGAGTTCTTTTAATTTTGATTTTTTTTCACTTTAATTTTTTTTTTATTTAATTCTTTTTAGTTTTTGATTTTTACTTTCTGTTTTTTTAACTTCGATTTTTTTAACCTTTGATTGTTTTTAATTTAATCCTTTTTAGTTTTTGATTTTGTTAACTTTCGTTTTTATTAAATTTGATTTTTTTTAACTTGAATTTTGCTATTTCTTAACTTTCTTAACTTTGAATTTTTTTAACTTTGATTTTTTTTATTTAATTCTTTTTAGTCTTGAACTTTTATGCCTTTGTTTTTATTTTACTTTTAACTTTCGGTTTTTCTGAAATTTGAATTCTTTTAACTTTGAAGTTTTTTTATTTTTGATTTTTATTAACTTTAGATATTTTTAACTTTCGTTTTTTTTTGACTATTATTTGAGATTTTTCAATCAGAATAGTATGAACCATTTGATGAAAATTTCTAATAAGTAAATAAAATTAGTTGTATTAATATTTATTAAATACATAGGAAACAATTTATTTTGGGTTATTTCGCGTCATTAAATTTATATTAGCTTTTTAAATTTAATTTCTTGTTTAAATAATATTTTTCCAAGAACTAATTAAATATTGTATTTTTAATTATATTTAGAGATAAATACAAATATGACTTAAATTTATAAAAACATTTCTTTTTACCTAATATTAGTTTGACAGAAAATTTCACTCTTGATAAAAGTTTATAAATTCGATAAATTTTATAAACTTGGAAAATAAATATTAAAAATATACACGATGTCAAAAATACGTAAGTGATTGTTATAAAACTATTTAGTTTGCACACCCTGTACTAGTAATTTGACAGAAAATTTCACTCTTGATAAAAGTTTATAAATTCGATAAATTTTATAAACTTGGAAAATAAATATTAAAAATATACAGGGTGATGTCAAAAATACGTAAAGGATTGTTATAAAACTATTTAGTTTGCACACCCTGTAATAGCAATTTGACAGAAAATTTCACTCTTTATAAAAGTTTATAAATTCATTAAGCTTTATAAAATTGGAAAGTAAATATTAAAAATATACAGGATAATGTCAAAAATACGTAAATTATGATTATTAAACTATTTAGTTCGCACACCCTGTACTAGTAATTAGACAGAAAATTTCAGTAATGATAAAAGATTTCAAATTCAATAAGCTTTATGAAATTGGAAAATAAAAATCAAAAATATACAGGGTAATGTCAAAAATACGAAAATTATTATTAAAAACTATTTAATTTGCACACCCTATACTTTTAATTTGATAAAAAATTTTACTGTTGATAAAAGTTTCTAAATATTATAAGCCTTATAAAATTAAAAAATAACTATTAAAAATATATAGGATGATGTCAAAAATTTGTAAATTATAATTATATATATAATTATAAACTTTAATTCGCGCACCCTGTATTTTTAATTTGACTGAAAATTTCGCCTAAAATAAAAGTTAATAAAGTCAATAAGCTTTATAAATTAAAAAACAAATAATCAAAATATACAGGATGATGTCACGAATACGTAAATTATGATAATAAAATTTTTCTTTAATTTGCGCACCATGTATATTTAATTTAACATAAAATTTCACTTTAAATTTTTTTTTGTTAAATTATTAAATTTTATAAAATTGGAAAGTAAATGTTAAAAATATACAGGATGATGTAAACTAAGTCTTTAATTCGCGCACCCTGTATTTTAAATTTGACAAAAAATTTCACTCAAAATAAAATTTTTTAAACGTAATAAGCATTATAATATTGGATAATAAATGCTTAAAATATACAGGATGATGTCAAAAAATCGTAAATTACGATTATAAAATAATTCTTGCACACCCTGTATTTTTAATTTGACAAAAAATGTCATTCTTAATAAAAGTTTTTAAATGTAATAAGCTTTATAATATTGGAAAATAAACAGGATGTTGTCAAAAATACGTAAATTCTGATTATAAAACCACTTATTTTGCACACACTGTACTTTTAATTTGACAGCAAATTTTAACTCGTAATAAAAGTTTCTAAACCCTATAAGGTTTAAAAAAATTGGAAAAAAAACAAAAATTTAGAGAATAATGCCAAAAATACGTTAATTATGATTAAAAGTGAACAAATGCAATTTAGAATGAATTAGGGCATTACTAAAATTTTTATTTTATGTGGAAATTTATGTCTCTGGAATTTTAAAAATAAGAAAAAATTCTTTCATTTTCAGGACCCTGAAACAGGAATCTACACAAAATCTTATAGAAAATGTATAATATATTATTTTTTTAAATGTAGAAGAAATGATATTAACTGTATCAGTTGGCTGGAAAAAAGATTTTCCAAAATTATTTCAAATATGCAAATCCTGCAGGATCTTATTCTTACAGAAAGTAAGAATTTTTTGAAGATTTATTTTTTAATAAATTTAGAGAGATAAAACCAAAATCTTGGGGATGATTTTTTTAATGCTAACTTGAAATTTGTCTAACCCTGCAGCATTGGAGATTTTTCTTAATATTGAAGAAAATGATGATAGTGAAGAGGGGGTTGGATAGTTTAGATTAGATATAAAAATAATTTTTGTATTTGGGGAAGGGATAAATTTAATAAACAGAGATTTTTTTTCATTTTTGTGTTTGAAAGATTTGATTTAAATACAAAATAAAAGTACAAAAATGGTTTGAATAGGGGGAAGATGGTATTTATCTATGAAAATTTAAATGTACTTTATTCATAAAATTATTGGAGGTCATGTCAATTTTTTCTTTCCACTAATTATGGTAAATTTGTAACAGAATATTTTTAATAATTTTGTAAAAAGTAAATAAATAAATAAAATTTGGGGTACTTAACAATGTATCACTTCATAAAAATTTTGCAAAATAAATAAGATATATTTCTAATTTAAATTCCAGAAAATCAATGCTAAATATTTTTTTAACTATGTTAATGGCACTGGCACCAACAGGCCAACTAAATATTTTTAAAATGTATAAATATGTTCTAAATAAAAAAATATCTTAATTTATACCTAAAAATTTGTTATCATTGTATATTTGCAAAGACAAACTTTACATAAAATAAATTAAACTTAAAATATATTTAAAAAAATAATTACTAAAATGATAAAAATTGAATAATATTTTATGTAATATTATTTCTTGGTTTAAATAAAGTTATTTATTTATTTAAAACTAATTTTTAACCATTATTAAAGCGGTTTGTATTTAATAATACTAAAAGCAAAGAAGAGGATATAAAATAATAATAATATTGTTTTATATATATTAACAATATTTAATCACTGTGTAAGAATGTTTGTAAATTAATTTAAAAATATATTTTTAAATTGTCTAAAAATTTTTGAAATTATATTAATAATTAAATAATTTTTATCCTCTTCATTGCTTACCGTATGTATAATCCAAAAATAATCACAAAAATCACAATAAAAATCACTAAATCACCACATACCTCGATACTATAAGACTTCTTGATAGCGAACATCTCGCGATTTTTCTGAGCCGCTGCTACAGCCATTTTTACTTTTTAGCTAAACACTCGGAGACTTTAACGGGTAGTTAAAAAAAAACTCGCTAATATCAGCCTAAAAAATTCCAATAAAAATTTTTCACTGCTGAAAAACAACCGACGTTGTAAAACTGCTTTTTTTTTAAACCACGATATCGAAAGACCGTCTGTCAAAAAAAGCCTATGAGGGGGCCAAGGGCTATACAACGTTAGTCAAGCGAGCGGTCAAAGTGATCCGTAGTGATGCGGGTCGGCGGTATATGTAGGTGAGTCCCCCAAAATAAAAGGGGGGGCTGGCCCTTACAACTACAACTGGCCGTCGCTTGGCATCGTGAAAAAAGGTGACGCTTGCGTGCGTTAGTCCGGGTGACTCCGGGATCCCCGTAAATGCGTGTCTACAAGGTTTTCTGTTTGGGGATCTCCGCTGCTGCTGGTCTTTTGATTTTTCTTCGCTCGTTACCATTAACAGTGGCTCGCGGAGGAAATTTTAATTCATATATTATTTAACAATTTTCAACATAAAAGAAACCTAATATGAATGTTTTATGTTAATTCTTCTATCAGCGAAATAAATCTTCATCACAAGAATATTTAAAAACTAAAAATAATTCTTTTTTGCTATGGTTTAAAAAATTATAAGGAAATAAATTAATAAAAAATTAAAAATTATTTCACATAATATAACAATTTGTTTAAAAATAATTTAACACGTTGGATGACTAATTTGAAATATTAAAATAAATGATTGAAAAAAAATTATTGAAATTTTTTAAAATATTTTGTAGTTTTTAAAATTGTAATTTTAAATTATTCAAATTTTTAGTTACGTAGTTACAAATTTAAGAAGAACGCAATTGGACGACGTTAAATAGCATGACACCCGCGCAGTATTTAGTTTTTAGTTTATGTAATATTTTAGTCTTAAAAAAATTCAACTTTTTAAGATAACCGTGTATGTTAAAAATAGATATTTTCAATTTTTTTTTGATTTTTTATTAATTTTTTTTTTAATTTTTTTTTACTTCTTTGAATTTTTGCGTTTTTGAATTTTTCTGAATTTTTTAAAAGTTTTTTGAATTATTATGAAATATTTTGAATCATTTTAAATTATTTTGATTTTTTTTTAATTCTTTTGAATTTATTTGATTTTTTTGGAATTTTTTAATTTCTTGTTTTCAATTTAATTTTCGGTTTTTTGAAATTTTTCCTATTTTTAAAATTTTGTTTCGGTTTTTTCCGGTTTTTTTTCCGATAATTTCCGATTTTATTAAAAAAATTTCCGGTTTTTATCGTTTTCTTGTTTTTTAAAATCTATTTCGATTTTCTGTGTTTCAATGATTTTAATATTTCCCGATTTGTTTCGATTTTTTACTATTTATCTGATTTTTTCCATATTTTTCTGATATTTTTCGATTTTTTTTAATTGATTTTAATATTTCCCGATTTGTTTCGAATTTTTTCTGTTTTTACGACTTTTTCAAATTTTTTCCGATATTCTCCTATTTAACTAAAAAAATTACTGTTTTTCTGGAACTATTCCTATTTTTTAATTTTTTTTTTCGTTTTTTTCCGATTTTTTCAATTTTTTCTGATATTTTTCGATTTGTTTTTAACCGTTTTTAATACTTTCCGATTTGTTTCGAATTTTTTGTTTTTTTGATTTTTTCAAATTTTTTCCGATATTCTCTTAATTTATTAAAAAAATTCTGTTTTTCTGGAACTATTCCTATTTTTTTAATTTTTTTTCGTTTTTTCCGATTTTTTCAATTTTTTCTGATATTTTTTGATTTGTTTTTAATTGTTTTCAATACTTCCCGATTGGTTTCGATTTTTTTCTGTTTTTTCGATTTTTTCAAATTTTCTCCGATTTTATTTTAAAAATATCCGGTTTACTTGAATTTTTCCTATTTTTTAAATTTTGTTTCCGATTTTTTTTTAATTGTTTTTAAAATTACCCTATTTGTTTCGATTTTTTCCGATTCTTTTTTGAAAAGTTCCCGTTTTTTCCAATTTTGTCCAATTTGCTCATATTTTTTCCAATTATTTTCCAATTTTTCCCAATAGTTTCCGGTTTTATTAAAATTTTTCCAGTTTTCTGATTTTTTAAATTTATTTCGATTTTTTCAGTGTTTTTCAAATGTTTTTTTATATTTTTCCAATTTCTTCCAATTTTTTCAAATTGTTCCAATTTTTTTCAATTTTTCCAACTTGTTCCAATTTTTTCCAATAGTTTACGATTTTATTAAAAATTTTTCCGGTTTTTTCGGTTTTTTTTAAATTTATTTCGATTTTCCCAATGTTTTTTGAAAATTTTTTTCGATTTTTTTTATATTTTTCCAATTGGTTTCAATTTGTCCCAATTTTTTTTAATTATTTTCAATTTTTCTCATTTATTTCCATTTGATCCAATTTTTTCCAATAACTTTCGATAGTCTCAGGTTTTATTAAAAAATATTTCATGGTTTTTCGAATTTTTCTGATTTTTTTTTTAATTTATTTTGACTTTTTCCAATGTTTTTCAAATGTTTTTAATATATCCCGACTTGTTTCGATTTTTTCAGATTTTTTCGATATTTTCCGATTTTTTCTAATTTTTTCCAATTTTTTCCAATTTGTTCCAATTTTTTCCAATTTGTTCCAATTTTTTTCTAAAAATTTCCATAGTTTCAGATTTTATTAAAAAAATTTCAGGGCTTTTCGAATTTTTCTGATTTTTTTTTAAATTTATTTGGACTTTCTCCAATATTTCTCAAATGTTTTTTATATATCCCGATTTATTTAGATTTTTCCTATTTTTTCAATTCTTTTCAATTTATTCCAATTTTTTCCAGTAGTTTCCGATTTTTTTAAAAATTTTTCCGGTCTTCTTGAATTTATTTGATTTTGTTAAATTTATTTCGATTTTTTCCAGTGTTTTTTAATATTTCCAGTTTTGTTTCGATTTTTCCTATTTATCTGATTTTTTCATTTTTTTTTTCGATATTTTTTGATTTGTTTTTAATTGTTATTAATATTTCCGGATTTGTTTCAATTTTTTCCGATTTTTTTCTATTCGTTTTAATACTTCTTTCGATTTGTTCTTCAATTGTTTTTAATATTTCGTGATTTTTTTCTATTTATTCTGATTTTTTCGATATTAAAAAAATTCCGGTTTTTTGATTACTGATTTTTTAAATTTTGTTTCGATTTTTTCCGATTTTTTTTAATTGTTTTTAATACTTCCCGATTTGTTTCGATTTTTCCAATTTTTCCAATTTTTCCAATTTTTCCAATTTTTCCAATTTTTCCAATTTTTCCAATTTTTCCAATTTTTCCAATTTTTCCAATTTTTCCAATTTTTCCAATTTTTCCAATTTTTCCAATTTTTCCAATATTTCCAATTTTTCCAATTTTTCCAATTTTTCCAATTTTTCCAAATTTTCCAAATTTTCCAATTTTTCCAATTTTTCCAATTTTTCCAATTTTTCCAATTTTTCCAAATTGTCCAATTTCTCCAAATTTTTAAATTTAATTATTCCAATTTTTTCCATAGAAATAGTACACCAAAATGTTAATAAAAAAATAATAGGAAACCAATTACTTACAAATATTAGAAAAATATCTAAAATTATTATTGTACCTAAAATCAAGCTAATGTTACGCTTATGCATAATACGTCAATCAATATTTTAGACCACAACTAAATGATTAAATAATTACAAATCGAAAGCTTCCGAGAAAGTTGAATAGGTTAGTGGAGGATTTTCCATAATATAACATGACTTCTATTTTTTCTTAACCGCCAATTAATCTGCAAAAAAAAATAATCAAAAATTTCAAAATTTAGTAAAAAATTTGAAAAGTTAACTAAAAATTTCAAGAGTTAACTAAAAAATTTCAAAATTTAATTAAAAATTTCAAAATTTAATTAAACGTTTTAAAATTTACTTAAATATATCAAAATTTAATTGTAAATGTCAAAATTTAATTAAAAAATTCAAAATTTAATTGAAAATTTCAAAAAGTAATTAAAAATTTCTAAAGTTAATTGAAAATTTCAAAATTTAGTTATACGTTTCAAAATGTACTTAAACGTTTCAAAATTTAAATCCAAATGTCAAAATTTAATTAAAAATTTCAATATTTAATTAAGAATTACAAAATTTAATTAAAAGTTTTAAAAGTTAATTGAAAATTTAAAAATTTAATTGAACATTTTAAAAGTTAATTGAAAATTTAAAAATTTAATTGAACATTTTAAAATTTTCTTAAAAATTTCAAAATTCAATTGTAAATGCCAAAATGTAATTAAGATATTCAAAATTAAATAAAAAATTAAAAAATTTAATTACAAATTTCAATAGTTGAAACCAAATTCAATTAAACATTTTAAAATTAACTTAAACGTTTAAAAATTTAATTATAAATATCCAAATTTAATTAAAAATTTAAAAATCTAGTTAAAAATTCCAAAATTTAATTAAAAATTTCAAAAGTTAATTGAAAATTTCAAAATTTAATTAAACATTTCAAAATTTACTTCCGAGTTTCACAATTTAATTGTAAATATCAAAATTTAATTACAAATTGCAATATGTAATTACAAATTCCAAAATGTAATTAAAAATTTCAGAAGTTAGTTAAAAATTTCAAATCTTAATAAAACATTTCAAAATCCAATTAAGAAATTCAAAAGTTAATTGAAATTTTCAAAATTTAAATAAACGTTTCAAAATTTACTTCCAAGTTTCAAAATTTGATAGTAAATGTCAAAATTTAATTTAAAAATTCGAAATTTAATTATAAATATCCAAATTTAATTAAAAATTTAAAAATCTAGTTAAAAATTCCAAAATTTAATTAAAAATTTCAAAAGTTAATTGAAAATTTCAAAATTTAATTAAACATTTCAAAATTTACTTCCGAGTTTCACAATTTAATTGTAAATGTCAAAATTCAATTAAAAATTCCAATATTTAATTAAAAATTCCAAAATTTAATTAAAAATTTCAAAAGTTGGTTAAAAATTTCAAATTTTAATAAAACAGTTCAAAATCCAATTAAGAAATTCAAAAGTTAATTGAAAATTTCAAAATTTAAATAAACGTTTCAAAATTTACTTCCGAGTTTCACAATTTGATTGTAAATGTCAAAATTTAATTACAAATTCCAATATTTAATTAAAAACTTCAAATTTTAATTAAAAATTCCAAAAGTCAATTCAAAATTTCAAAATTTAATTAAACATTTCAAAATTTACTAACCTAACCTAAGCTTGGAAGTAAATTTTGAAATGTTTAATTAAAGCTTCAAAATTAAATTGTAAATGTCAAAATTTAATTACAAATTCCAATATTTAATTAAAAATTCCAAAATTTAATTAGACATTTCAAAATTTAATTAAAACTACATACACGATTTTTAGAAAATTGATTTTTTGGAACTTAAAAAAAGTACAAATTTTGACCAATTAATCAATTATAAAATTTAAGTTTAGGCCAACCTCAGACTTTCCCGCTATTCCTACATTTGAATTTAAATCCATTAAAATGTTTGAAAGAAAATAAAATACTACACAAAATAACAAAAACAATCAATTTATTCTATAAAAAATAAGACGTAAGACCGGTAGATCATCTGACCTTTAATCGCTTAAAAAAAATGTCATGGATTTAATAAATCCCGGTAAAAATTTTCTTAAAATATATAAATCCAATGAAAATTCCAAGAATCTTCTGTGCATCATAACAATTTTATAGTAGCTAAAAAGTACCGGCTAGATTTTTAATGAATTGTTAATAACAACAAAAAAAATCAATGCCAGTGGCAATTCTGAAAACAAGTAATTTTAACAAGAAGCTTATAATTGAATAATCGCTTCCTAATGACTAATATTTTATTATATGGTTTAATTTAAATTTGTTTATTGTTATTCTTTCATAGGTAAAAATAGATTATATTAATTAGGCGGATTTTCCAATTTAGATTTGTTAATAAAAAAGAGGTCATCACTTTCTAATATAAAAAAATATGGGTTGTGGTGCGAATATTACTTTACCACTATTTATTAATTTATTTCTTACTTTTTGTTATAAATAAATTAACCTTGTATTTATTTATTTAATCAAATTTTATATCATTAAGTGGACCATAATTATTATGGGTCTACCTTTTTTTTTCTCTAGCTGTAAAGATTTTTTTTGAGTCCACTCCTGGAATTTTTTTCATGTTTATAATTTGGTCTTTCAAAGTGTACAAAATATGCCAATGTATTTTTACACGCAAAAAAATAGTGTATGGTTTGCTTTAGAGCTAAAATTTAGAGTAATCCGTACAATACAACCAATATAATTATATTTTTGCAGAAAAGTCATAAATATTTCTTCTTTTTTATATTTGGTCTATCCATTTTATTTTTTTTCTACTTTAAAGATTTTTTTGAGTCCACTCCTGGATTTTTTTTGGAATTTGAATATTTTTGTTTTAATTTCATGAATGTAAATTGGTCTTTCAAAACCTACGAAATATGCCAATGTATTTTTACAAGCAAAAAATAGTGTATGGTTTGCTTTAGCTAAAATTTACAGTAGTCCGTACACTACAACCATTATAATTATTTTTTTGCAGAAAATTCATAAGTAATTCTTTATTATTTTTGTTCTATTTTATTTTTTTTTTCTACTTTAAAGATTTTTTGAGTCCACTCCTGGATTTTTTTTTGAAATTTGAATATTTTTGTTTTATTTTCATGCATATAATTTAGTATTTTAAAACCTACAAAATATGCCGAGGTATTTTTACAAGCAAAAAATTAGTGTCTGGTTTGCTTTAGCTTAAATTTAAAGTAGTCCGTACACTACAACCTTGAAAATTATTTTTTTTGCACAAAAGTCTTATAATTCTTCTTTTTTATTTTTGGTCTCTCTATTTTACTCGTTTCTTTAGTTTAAAGATTTTTTTGAGTCCACTCCTGAAATTTTTTTTTGAAGATGAATATTTTCGTTTTATTTTCATATATGTAATTTGGTCTTTCAAAACCTACAAAATATGCAAATGTATTTTTACAAGCAAAAAGGTAGTGTATGGTTTGCTTTAGCTTAAATTTAAAGTAGTCCGTACACTACAACCATTATAATTATATTTTTCCACAAAAGTAAAAAATAGTTCTTCTTTTTTATTTTTTGTCCATCTATTTTATTTTTTCTCTACTTTAAAGATTTTTTTGAGTCCACTCCTGGATTTTTTTTTGAAATTTGGATATTTTTATTTTATTTTCATGCATATAATTTGGTATTTTAAAACCTACAAAATATGCCGATGTATTTTTACAAGCAAAAAATTAGTGTAAGGTTTGCTTTAGCCTAAATTTAAAGTAGTCCGTACACTACAACCTTGAAAATTATTTTTTTTGCATCAGAAAAGTCTTATAATTCTTCTTTTTTATTTTTGGTCTATCTATTTTACTCTTTTCTTTAGTTTAAAGATTTTTTTGAGTCCACTCCATGAAATTTTTTTTGAAGGTGAATATTTTCGTTTTATTTTCATGTATGTAATTTGGTCTTTCAGAACCTACAAAATATGCCATTGTATTTTTACAAACAAAAAAAGCAGTGTATGGTTTGCTTTAACTAAACTACAACCATAAAATTATTTTTTTGTAGAAAATTCATAAGTAATTCTTCTTTTTTATTCTTGGTCTATCTATTGTATGTTTTTCTCTAACTTTAAAGATTATTTTGAGTCCACCACTGGATTTTTTGTTGAATGTGAATATTTTTTTATTTTGATTAAATCTGTCAAAATCTACAAAATATGCCAATGTATTTTTACAAGAAAAAAAATAGTGTATGGTTTGCTTTAGCTAAAATTTAGGGTAGTCCGTACACTACAACCATTATGTTTATTTTTTTTGGAGAAAAGTCATAAGTAATTCTTTATTATTTTTGTTTTATTTTATTTTTTCCTCTACTTTAAAAATTTTTTTGAGTCCACGCCTGGAATTTTTTTTTAAAAGATGAATATTTTTGTTTTATTTTCATGTATGTAATTTGGTCTGTCAAAACCAACAAGATATGCCAATTTATTTTTACTAGCAAAAAAAATAGTGTACGATTTGCTTTAGCTAAAATTTAAAGGAGTCCGTACACTACAACCATTAAAATTGATTTTTTGAGAACAGTCATAAGTAACTCTTCTTTTTTATTCTTGGTTTATCTATTGTATTTGTTTCTCTAGCTTTAAAGATTTTTTTGAGTCCCTTTCTGGATTTTTTTTTCACGTATATTATTTGGGCTTTTAAATTGTATAAAATATGTGTATTTTTACAAACAAGAAAAGTAGTGTATGGTTTGCTTTAGCTGAAATTTAGAGTAGTCCGTACACAACAACCATTAAAATTATTTTTATGTTGAAATGTCATGTTCTTTTTTATTTTTGGTCTATCTGTATTATTTTTTTCTCTACTTTAAAGATTTTTTTGAATTCACTCCTGAAATTATTTTTTTTTGAAGATGAATATTTTTGTTTTATTTTCATGTATGTAAATTGATCTTTCAAAACCCACAAAATATGCCAATGTATTTTTACAAACAAAAAAAATAGTGTATGGTTTGCTTTAACTTAATTTTAACATACAACCATAAAATTATTTTTTTGTAGAAAATTCATAAGTAATTCCTCTTTTTTATTCTTGGTCTATCTATTGTATGTTTTTCTCTAGCTTTAAATATATGTTTTGAGTCCACTCCTGGATTTTTTTTAATGTGTATATTTTTTTTTATTTTCATTAAATCTGTCAAAATCTACAAAATGTGCCAATGTATTTTTACAAGCTAGAAAAAGTAGTGTATGGTTTGCTTTAGATAAAATTTAAAGCAGCCCGTACACTACAACCAATAAAATAATTTTTTTGCAGAAAATTCATAAGTAGTTCTTTATTTTTATTCTCTCGGTCTATCTATTTTATATTTTCTCTAGATTTAAAGTTTTTTTTTGAGTTCACTCCTGAACTTTATTTTAGAAGGTAAATATTTTTTTTTATTTCCATTTAGTCTTTCAAAATCTACAAAATATGCCAATGTATTTTTACAATAAAAAAAATAATGTATGGCTTGCTTTAGCAAAAATATAAAGCAGTCCAGACACTATAACCATTAAAATAATTTTTTTGCAGAAATTTTGAATATGAAGCTGAAATTTTTTATACGGGTTTCGATGATACGTTTTGGTACATTTGTCAAAAAATGACAGAAGCTATATGTCACTTAATTTGACTTGCAATATGTCATTTGAAAGCCATTGAAAACATTTTATTCAGAACAGTCAATATTATTTCTAAAATTGTCACCTGTCAAAAATAAAAATTGTCAAAGTTTGAAAAAATTGATAATCTGATTCAAATTTTAAATACATTTTTTTATGAAGAAAATATCCAGCCAATATTATTTTTATCATCTGCTTTAGTTAAAATTTTAAGCAGTCCGTACACACATTCATTCTTTTTATTAGCATTTTCACTGTTTTCAAAGAAATAAATTAAACCTAGTGTACGATCTGCTTTAGTTAAAATTTATAGTAGACCCATACACTATAATAAAATTATTAGTTATTTATGATTTTTTATTTTTAATGCGATTTTGGTTATCTGTCAAGTTTTCACGAGTCCCGCCAATTGTTGTAACAATAATAATAATAATTATTATAATCAAATTATAGAATTTTGATTAATTCGTTGAAATGTTTGTTATTTTTTTAAAACATATTTTTAAATACTTTTTTATGTAGAAAATGTGCAATAGATTAAAAATAGTGAACGAACTGTTTTAGTTAAAAGTTAAAGCAGTCCATAAACTATAATCTGTAAAATTAATAGCTTTTATTTATTTTTGTTTTTAATAATATTTTGATTATCTGCCAGAGTTTATATGAGAAAAAGCAACTGTGTAAACAATAATAATGATAATTGCTTGAATGAAATTAAATTTCTTTTATTTTAAATTTAACTTTCTTCTGTTGTATTTTTAAATCTGTTTCACTAATTATGGTATAACATTATAATTTATTTTTGGTAAATATATACATTATTCTAATTCCATTTAAAATTAATAATTTTTATATAAATTTTAACTTATCCTTTTACTATATTAAAATCATTAATAATAATAATAATATCTATATATTAATACGAAAAGAGAAAACTTCTGACCAATTTTTAAGCGCAATCCGCGAACGAAGGAATCTGTGATGTGAATTTTTTTTTGAAACAATTTTTTCCTTTTTTTTATTGCAATTTTATTTTTGAAGTTAAAACTTTTCTTGTCGCGTTGAAAGATTTTTGAATACGTAAAAAATTAGTAAAAAATGGCGTACATAGAAAAAAAAAGGAAAAAGTAGCGAAAAATAGGAAAAAAAGGCATGAAAAACAAAATAAAGAACAGAGTAAGAAAAAATTGAAAAATGTGAGAAAAAGTAGAGAAAAAGAAAACAGGAAAAAATGGGAAAAAAATTTAAAAAATTCGAAAAATTAGAGAAAAAAAGTTAAAAAAACGCTAAAAAACGCAAAAAAAAAACGAAGAAAATCGGAAAAAATGAAGAAAAATTGAAACAAAATCCAAAAAAAATCGTAAATATCTAAAAAAAACTGCAAAAAAAAAATTAAAAAAAAATGGACGAAGAAATTGAAAAAAATTGAACAAAACAAAAAATAAGAACAAAATACAAAAAAGAATTGAAAAACGAGAATAAAATCGAAAAAAAAGAAAAAAAATTGAAAAAAAAATGTAAAATATAACATGAAAAAAAA
Organism: Neocrepidodera transversa; assembly: GCA_963243735.1. Lineage (NCBI taxonomy): Eukaryota > Metazoa > Arthropoda > Insecta > Coleoptera > Chrysomelidae > Neocrepidodera > Neocrepidodera transversa. Next base: position 17,328,733 of record OY725354.1, on the reverse strand, counting down.
ACGAGAAAATCAAAAAAATTGTAAAAAACCGAAAATAAAACGCAAAGAAATTAAAAAAAAGCAGAAAACACTAAAAAATATCGCAAAAAATTGAAAGAAAATCGCAAAAAAATTCAAAAAAATAGCAAAAACCAGAATGAATGAAAAAATGAAAGATTTAAAATAGGTCGCAAATAATTACACAAAAATCTCAAACAAAAACGGTAAAAACAATCGTAAAAAATCGAAACAATATCCCAAGAAAATCACAAAAAAAAAAACGCAGGAAATTGAAAAATATCGCAAATAAATACAAAAAAATATCAAAAAATTGTAAAAAATAGCAAAAAATCTAAAACATAAACGGTAAAAAACGTAAAAAATCTAAACAGAATCCTAACAAATCGCAAAAAGACGCAGAAAATAACAAAAAAATTTTCAAAAATGGGAAAAAATCAAAAAATAGCGAATGCGCAAAACAAGGGAAGAAAATCACAAAAATAAACGTAAAAAATGGTTACAAATAGCAAAGACAACCAAACATCCAAAAACAATTGTAACGATTTAAAAAAATGAAAAAAAGAATTGAAATAAATCGAAAAAAACAGAAGAATGAGAAAAAATTCAGAAAACAAAAGAAATAAATAGAAAAAATAGGCAAAATGAGAAAAGATTAGAAACCATTAAAAAAAAAATCAGAAAAATTTATAGGGAAATATAGGCAAAAACAGGAAAAATGTGAAGAAAATTGAAAAAAAAAACAGAAAAAAATAGGAAAAACAGGAAACTAACTAGGAAAATACGGAAAATTTATGCAAAAACAGGACAAATGGGGAAAACATAGGAAAATAGGAAAAATAATAGGGAATAGAACAAAAATAAAAACAATTGGGAAAAAATCCAAACACAATCCCAAAAAAAATCGCAAAAATAGTCGTTAAAAAACGCAAAAAATCGAAAAATGTCGCAAAAATTCCAAAAAATTCGAAAAAAATTGCAAAAAAATAGCAAAAACAGGAAAGAAAAAAGAAAAGAAACAATTTGATAGTTTTAAAATAATTCGCAAATAATTATAAAACAATCCTAACAAAAACGGTAAAAAAAATTGTAAAAAATCTAAACTAAATCTCAAAAAAAGTCACAAAAAAAACCGAAAATGGCACCAAAATTTCACAAAATAGGGAAAAAATACAAAATGTACAGAACAAATCTGAATGATGGTGATTAACTATCCTTGAACAACATTCCAACTTTTTCCAATGGACTAAACTATATTGTTATTAAAAAAAAATGAAACCAAAAAGAGTACAAAATTTGCAGGAATTAGTGCACACCACTGGTATAATTTAAAAATTTAATTATGATGCTTTGATTATTTAATAACTGTCCCTGATACTTCACAAAAAAATAAATACCACAGTTAAAGTTATTCATTTTTGTATACTGATAAATCCTACAGATAACGTATTAAAAAAAAAACTGATATTGACCCTTTATAGTCATGAAAAAAAATTCTAATATACGATCAAGGATTTTTATAAATTAATTTACCCAGATTTGCACATTTTTTTAACTCCAATTAGATTTAATAGGTTAACGGTGTGCAGGTTTTTTCTTTGCAGAAGGTAATCGATGAATTAATTCAGATTAAAGGTAAAATAAAAAGTAGAACGACTTTGCACGTTCAAAGAAAAAACAAATTATTAGTTGTATGTAATAGTTTAATTTTACTTTCCCGCTACATATACCAAATATATAATATAAAAAACAATTTTGCATTTAAAAATAATTATTATTAATAATTCTCTTCCTACCAATTATAGCTAGTTTTATTTAATTCTACTTGTTTGTTAATTAAAAATTTAAGAGGGCGAAAAAATTATATATATAAAAAAAAGTTGAAGTTTCGTTTTGTGTCGTTTGAGAGATAAAAATTATTTATATGTCGTTATAACTAAAAAAAATTGTATTCCGTATTCTGTAACCATGTATAAAAAAAATTCATTTCTTTATGTATTAATTAAATCTCAGAACCAGAAGATAAGAATTAGATTAATGTTGAAAACAATTCAAACAATTATAATAAATACTTATTTGTAACAAATATTATACATAAATAGCGGAATTTTTTTTGTTAGCCACAACCGATTTTTTCTAATAGTTTTTCCATTGACACGTCATAGAAATATGAGTCATAATTAAGGCAAGACAGGGTTTCCCATTTTTTAGAACTGATGATTATTTTAATCCAAATTGACAAAAAAACTCTTCCTTCCTAAGGTTTTCAGAAATTTATTTTCATTACTTTTTTGGAATTATTTAATTTTTCTTAAGTAAAAGGTTTATTATAATTCGATATTGGAAAATACTTTTGGAAAAAAAAACCAATGTAGATTATACCTTAATAGTTATTGTAATAGAGGGATTCCCTACAATTATAAATTTTAATGTATATTTAAGAGACAAAATTATTAAAATATATCTTAATAAATATAATGTAGAAAAAAATTACTAATTGATTTTTAAAATGTAACAACTTATATTTTGTAATTAATACATCATTTCAAAATATTAAACATAACAACAATAAAAAAATCAGTTTTTTTTTTTTTTTTTTTTTTTTTTTTTTTTTTTTTTTTTTTTTTTTTTTTTTTTTTTTTTATTGAAATTAATGTGTCTCGACATCAGAGGCCATTGACACAGGTACAGTACATTATACACTTAGAGTTACATTATGAGGTTGATAGTTGATATACAATTAGATTTTGGAAGTTAAATTAATGTCTTTTAAGTATCCGATAACTTTATGTATCTGGTCCGATGAATTGAGAATTTCTGCCATGGTACTTGAAAGTCCAAACTGTCTTCTTTTGAATAAGTACTGCTGGCATTCAATGAGGATGTGTTTAACAGATAAGGCGCTGTTGCAGTTATGACATAAAGGAGGATGTTCTGATGTCATTAGGTGGCTGTGTGTGACATTTGTGTGGCCAATTCGTAGTCTTCTAATGATTATTTTATCTCGTCTTGGTAATGAAGGGAGGTGGAACTGCTTGACGGATTGGCGAATATCATATAACTTAGAAGGCATTCTAGTCCAGTGTTCTTGTCATGACGAGTAGGTACTATCTTTAAAGAAGTTTTTCAAATCCCTGCACAACTGGATTTCTTCGACAGGAAGGTTAGATATTGTTGCTTCTTTTGCTGCGCGGTCTGCCAGTTCATTCCCAATGATGCCGACATGCGAGGGAACCCAGAATAAAGTTACCGTTACTCTTTCGGAGAAGAGCTGTGTCTTTCGTGTATAGCTTGCACGAGAGGGTGCAAGCTGTAGATGCTTAGGATGGATTTGATTGAGGCAAGGGAATCAGTGCATATTGCAACTTTTTTGTTGTCTTGGGTTATGGAATTAAAAGCTTGGAGTATAGCAAATAGTTCTCCGGTGTGGACACTGGAGAAAGGTGGGAGTTTGTTAGAGGAAACGGTTGTGTAAGAGAGAGTAACTGAACATCCTACGGCATTGCTGTTTTTGGAAGCATCGGTGTATAGTACTTTATCGAATTTGGAGGTGTGCATAATATTTAGGAAGTTTTGTCTTAGGAGTTCGTTGGAGGTATCGTGTTTGGAGTATTTACTAAGGCTGAGGTTGATTTTAGGCAAGTTTTTATTCCAGGGAGGGGTGGAGGACTGAGTCGTAGGTGTTGTCTGTTTAAGGTCTATATTACGGAGAAGTGGCGGCAGGACATGGCTGACTGGTTGGGTTCTTTTAGGAGTACTAAAGGTTGTGTTCCTCTTGTGTATGGTTACGTAAGCTGGATTTAGTGGATTTGCAGATACTCTGGAGCAGTATGACAAGAGGAGTTGTTGTCTTCTTAGCCATAGAGGTGGCTCATTAGCTTCGCAACATAAACTAGCTACTGGACTTGACCGGAATGCTCCTAAGCAGATACGTAGAGCTGCATTTTGTACGGTATTAAGAGGTCTTAAGTCTGTTTTAGTAGCTGACATGTAGAGTATGCTTCCGTAGTCTATTCTGGAACGGATAAGTGATCTGTAGACTCTTAGTAGCATTTCCTCTTCGGCCCCCCATTGGCGGTGTGATAAGCTTCTTAGAATGTTGAGCTTACCTAGACAGCTGTCTTTGATCTGCTTAATGTGTCCTTTCCAGCTAAGTCTCTTGTCGAATATGATCCCTAGGATTACAATTTGGTCAACGGTGGGAATGTAAAGATTATTTAGCGTGATATTTCGACAGAGCTGGTTATTTCTTCTTCTGGAGAACTTAATAACTTTAGACTTTGTAGTTGAAAAGTGGATGCCTATTTTGATAGACCATTCATAAAGAGCATCAACTGTTTTTTGAATTAAGTTGGCTGTAGTTGTGGTATTCCTGCCGTGACAAAAGATGAAGAGATCGTCAGCATAGAGAGCAAAACATATAGGTGAGTGAATTATTTTGCACACATCGTTGATGGAGAGGATGAATAATGTTGGGCTCAGTACTGAACCTTGAGGTATTCCATTTTCCTGCGTAAGAGTGTAAGATATCTTTCCATTAGCTGTTGCTCTGAAGCATCGGTCTGTTAGAAAGTTTTTAATGAAGAAGAACATGTTTCCCTTAATATGATGAGCTTCTACAGTTTTCAGGATGATTGAACGCGGAAGAGAGTCAAATGCACTCTCTATGTCGAATATTGCTGCTACTACTTCTTGGTTGTCATTGAAAGCATTAATGATGTGTGTCTGGAGTACTAATAGATTGTCTATAGTGCAGCGTTGCGGTCTGAATCCCGATTGGGCGGAAGAGAGAATATTATGAGTCTATTATTAACCATCTTCTCCAGTAGTTTACACATAGTGCATGTTAGTGCGATAGGTCTGTAGGAGTTAGCATTGCTCGGATCTTTATCTGTTTTTTTTATGGGAAGGATAGTTGATTTCTGCCATATTTTGGGAAAGAGTCTTTTGATCCAGATGAAGTTGTAAAGTTCTAAAAGTTTGTAGAGGCTGGTGGCAGACAGATTTTTGAGAAATATGGAAGTTATTAATTTATACTTTAATTTAAAACAAAAATGCACGTTAAGAAAATATTAATTTTAATTAATGGATGATTTTTTTCTTCTATTGTAATTAGTTTGCGGACATTCCTTATTAAATAAAAATAATTATTTAGTCATAATAAATAGTGTTAAAACCACATTGGTATTTTACCTATTTCTTTAGCAATAATTAAAGTAAAAAAGTTATACATATATTTTTGTGGTTTATTTCCCAATAGTTGCATTTTAATCAATAAGGAATAACACACAATTGCAGCAATAGCATAATCATCGATTTTTTATTCAAATACAGTTTATTTTTATGTTATTATATTATTATAAATTGTAATATATTTAATTACAATCAATGTCAATATAAATTAAAATCATGAAAATCCAATACATTTTCGTCATCATGACATGAAAATTCTTCCCGTGACAATCATTCCTAGAAAGTATTTCTCCATGACAATTCTTTCCCGCAAAAATCCTTCACCGCGACACTCTCTCTTCAAGGTAATCCTTCCCCACATAATCCTTCTCGATAAATCCTTTAATATGACAAATCCTTCTCCGTGACAAATCTTTACACGATAGTCCTTCTCCACACAATTCTTCCCGGAAAATCCTTTCCTACGACAAACTTTCTCTAAGACAATCATTCTCTATGATCATCCTTCTCCGGCATACTCTTTCCCCGCGGTAATCCTCCCCATGCAATCCTTCCCTACGACAATCTTTCTCTGCACAAATCTTTACTATAACAATCCTTTATAACGACAATCCTTCTCCGCGACAATCCTTCTCCGAGACACTCTTTCCCCGCGGTAGTTCTTCCCCACACAATCCTTCCTGGGAAAATCCTTCCCTACGACAAACTTTCTCCATGACAAATCATTACTACAACAATCATTCTCTGCGACAATCCTTCTCCACGACAATCCTTCTTCGAGACACTCTTTCCCCGCGGTAATCCTTCCCCACACAATCCTTCCCTACGACAAACTTTCTCCACGATAAATCATTACTACAACAATCATTCTCTGCGACAATCCTTCTCCGCGACAATTCTTTTCCTAGACACTCTATCCTCCCGTTGATCCTTCCCCATATAATCCTTTTCGGAAAATCCTACCCTACGACAAACCTTCTCCAAAACAAATCATTACTACAACAATACTTTACCACGACAATCCTTCTCCGAGACACTTCTTCCCTACGACAAACTTTCTCCGCGACAAATTACTACAACAATCATTTATCACGAGAATCATTCTCTATGACGATCCTTCTCGGCGACAATCCTTCTCCGACATGCTCTTTCCCCGCGGTAATCCATCCCCACACAATCCTTCCCTACGACATTGTTTCTCTGCACAACTCTTTCCCCGCGGTAGTGATTCCTCACACAATCCTTCCCTACGACAAACTTTATCCACGACAAATCATTACTACAACAATCATTTATCACGACAATCATGCTCTATGACGATCCTTCTCGGCGACAATCCTTTTCCGACATACATTTTCCCCGAGGTAATCCTTCCCTACGAGAATCTTTCTCTGCACAAATCTTTACTATAACAATCCCTTATACCGACAATTCTTCTCCGCGACAATCCTTCTCCGAGACACTCTTTCCCCGCGGTTATCCTTCCCCACATAATTCTACACAAAAAATCCTTTTCTACGATAATTCTTCTGCTTTACAAATCTTTACTACAACAATCCTTTACCACAACAATCCTTCTCTGAGACAATCCTTCCCCGCAACAATCCTTCTTCGGGACATTTTCCCCGGGGTCATCCTTTCCCACACAATCTGTAATAGAATGAATGGAAAAGCCACCAAAGGGCTGGTTATAAAACAATTAAAATGAATCTAAGTAAACGAGTCTCAAAAACGCTTACCTTTGATTGCACAAGTCTTCTTAGAGGATCCAAGTTATAGTAGTAGCGATATGGCACAAAATTGCATCCGATCGGGCCCGAATATATAAGTTAGATAAATTGCAGCAACACGGTCACATTAAAACCGGCATGGATGAAGAGCGATATGTACAGCACGTGTTTTCACGTAGAAATCGAAAATTGAAGTAAGTACATTCAAGGTCGCTTCAATAAGTGTGTTTTTAAGAAGCGCAGGATTACCGCGAATCATAAGCGATTTGAGACAAAATAACCGCGAATATTTAAAATTAGAAAATAAGATTAATTCATTCTGGAACACAATCCTTCCCGAAAAATCTTTCCCTACGACAATCTTTCTCCGCGATAAATTATTACAACAACAATCCTTTACCATGATAATCATTCTCTGCGACAATCTTTCTCCGAGACAATCCTTCTCCGAGACACTTTTTCTTCCCAGTTATCCTTCCCCACACAATCCTTCCCGAAAAATCCTTTTCTATGACACTCCTCCGCGACGAATCTTTATTACAACAATCCTTTACCACGACAATCCTTCTCTACAACAATCCTTCGCGAAACTTCTTCTCCGAGACACTCTTTCCTCATGGTAATCCATCCCCACACAATCCTTCCCGAAAAATCCTTTTCTACGACACTCCTCCTACTACAACGATCTTTTACCACGACAATCCTTCTCCGTGACAGTCCTTCTCCGAAACATTATTTCCCTATGGTAATCCTTACCCATATAATCCTTCCCGGAAAACCCTTCCCAACGACAGAAAAATCTTTACTACAACAATCCTTTATCCTTCTTTACGACAGCCCTTCTACGCAACAATCTTTCTCTGCCCATTCTTTTCCCGCGGTAATCATTCCCCGCTCAATCCTTCCTGAAAAATCCATATCTATGACAATCCTTTATCACGACAAATGCTTCTCTGCTACAATGCTTCCCCGCAACAATCCTTCTCCGGGACACTCTTTCCTCGCGGTAATCCTACTTCCCCACACAATCTTTCCAGAAAAATTCTTCTCCGCGACGATCCTTCTCCGAGACACTCTTTCCTCGCGATAATCCTTCCCTACGATAATCATTCTCCGCGACAATTCTTCCCTACGACAATCTTTTCCCATGACAATCCTTCTCCGCGACACTTTCCCCGCGGTCATCCTTTCCCACACAATCCTTCCCGAAAAATCTATCCCTACGGCAATCTTTCTCCACGACAAATCATTACAACAACAATCCTTTACCATGATAATCATTCTCTGCGACAATCTTTCTCCGCGATAATCCTTCTCCCACACACACTTTCTTCCCCACACAATCCTTCCCGAAAACTCCTTTTCTATGACACTCCTCCGCGATGAATCTTTATTACAACAATCCTTTACCACGACAATCCTTCTCTACAACAATCCTTCGTGAAACTCCTTCTCCGAGATACGGTTTTCCGAAAATTATTATGGAATATTGTCCGGAAATCATTCCTGTAGGGTAAGGATTGTCGTGGGAAAAGATTGTCGTAGATTTTCATAGGGCAGGGTTTTCCAAAAAAAAATTGTCTAGGAAGGATTATCTGGGAAGGATTTTCCGGGAACGATTGTCCGAAAAGGATTACTGCGGAGAAGGATCGTCATGGGAAAAGATTGTCGCGGAAGAGGATTGTTGCGAAGGAGAATTGTTATGGGGAAGGGTTTTCCGGAAAGGATTGTCGTGGGAAAAGATTGTCGTGGAGAAATATTGTCGAGGAGGAGGTTTGTCTAGGGAAGGATTGCCCGGGTAGGATTGTCATGAATTTTTGCTTCATCTAGTTTAAAATTGTTAAATATATAAGTACAGCGTTTTATTAATGATTATTTTCTTCATGACTAAGATGAAATTTTACCAATTGATAGATTTTAGAACTGATGATAATTTTGAGCCAAATTGACAAAAAAAACTCTTCTTTTCTAATGTTTTAAGAAATTTATTTTTTATTATTTCTATTTAATTCTTCTAAAGTAAGAGGTCGATTTAGTTAAAAAAATTTCAAGAATTTTGATCAAAAGTTTCAAGAATGTTTAGAAAAGTTTCCAAAAATTTTATTATACTTTTCTACTATTCGCTGGGTGTAGAGTGCATGGTGGGGACAACTGAAATGATTCCAGCTCTTGTAGTGGTCAAAATTTCGTGAAATATGGCAAAAATAAGCACGTCAAAATTAAATATAAAAACGATTCATAATAGTTGTTGTGTTGTAATTGCAAAAATACAGGGAGAAATAGCAAGTGCAGATTTGACACATTTTCAAGAGCTATAGTTGGAAATTAGAGAACAGAAAGAATTGGATAAATGCAGTTAGGAGAAAAAAGTAAGTAATGTATAACCTACTTCTGTAGCATGCTTACTTAGACGAATGTGTATTTTATTCTACAATTATTCGATGTGATTAAATTACTTTCGTCGCTATGTCTCAATTTTTTCACATCTCTAACGTGACGAGTCGCGAACAGTTGCTTCCCTTTGTCCATCTTTTGCGGTTGAAATGATATTTGATGAGTGATTGACCCTAATCCGGTTTGTTTAAATAGACTCAAATCCGGTTTGATTGAATAATTACATTCATCATCGCCTAAAAATTATTTAAAAAAAAAGTATGATAAATTATTGTGACTGAAAATCTAGCAAATATTCATAAATTTTTATTATTCTAGCTGTCATGTATTATTGGTTTGGATATCACTAATTGACCTAACATAAGAATCATAGTTTTTGATATTTATTTACCTGTTTTATACTTATTTCGTTAACCACAACACGTTTTACTGATAAACGCCACCCCCACCTCTTCGTAATCAAATAAAAAATGTAAACAGCTTTTGTTGATACCGATTTAACTCATTGGCTATAAAAAAGTCGTCCAAGCGTTCGTTCGTTCATTTGTCCATCTGTCATTTGTCCAGTCATCTGTCATTTGCCCATCTGTCATTCTTCTTCTTTCACCCATCAGCGTCCCCTCTCTATTTCAATTCGCCCCCATCTTGAATAAAAACGTATTCAAACTAGTGCGTACTTAAGGGGGCCTATCTACTAGTACCCAATTTGCCCTTGAAGAGTTTAGGATGAAAAATATAAAACGGATACGACAGTTAACGCACCGTCAGATCCTATATGGCAGGTGGATTGGAACGCGATAAGGTGATGGATAGTTTTATTTTATGAATTAGACTGATTTTTTTTTGGTCATTTATACTGTGGGTGAGATCAAGTATTCAGCGGTATAGATAAGACTGTACAGTGTTATTATCAACATCTCATATTTTGAAATATTATAGTAAATTAATTTAAAAATGGTCTGTACATTAAATATTGAAATTAGATGAATTAAAATAAATTTCTAAAATAATTTTATTTTATTAAATTGTTGGGAAAAGTTAAAATAATTATTTATTTTTTTAAGCAAAATTAAAAAAAATTGAATACTTATAAATAAACGCCCTTGATTTTAACCGCCCACTGCTGTGTAAAAATATAAAAAACAAATATTGGTTAAACGAATATATCTGATCTAGACGAATTTTTATCATGACGCATGTCAGTTCATAGTCAAGAAAAAATTAATTGATTGCCAAATCAATAAAATCAGATTAAAGGAAGTAGATAATATTAACTAGTAATTAACAATTAGGTAATGACCTTCCAGTTTAATTGAGGTCAATAGCGTTAGCGAAAAAAATATTTTATTAAAACGTTTTGTTTTGTTTTTTAATATTTTATAATTTTAATTTCGCTTCCATAAGAATTTTGTTAAAAATTTCTCTTTTTAACAATTACTACTAATTTAAAAAACAAATGCGATCATGCTAAATTATGTCAATTAAAACCAATCAATAATAAGTAGTCGATATTAGATGCCTGTTTAAAGTCGTTACATATGCAAATAATTTATGACTAAATTATATAAATAAATATATTGTTATCGTTATAAAAATTAACATGTACTGGTAATTAACGATTGTTTTTTTTTCGTTTAATAATAGAAAAATTAATATTATTAGTATCAAGGTCGTATTTATAAGGGGGCTGGATTTGGGTATCATTAAAATCAATCATTTTTTTTCTGTATACTTTCCTACTATATGATCTGCATTTTATCATTAATTTTGATAATTTATCTCATGTTTTTGGGTGGGTTCTGATCTAAAAAAAATCATAAAATTTAACAAATATATAAATAGTTAATGAATTTTTAATATCCTTTCCTCTCTCTAAGTGGATGATTCTATTGATTACTGAAAATTTCTCCAAAATTTCAAATTTATTTCCCATTCTGATTTCAAATCTCCACATGTTTTACTAGTCCAGGTCCATATATTGACTTACCATTTTTTTATGTGGTTAATATAATACTAATTTTTATTTATGATTTTTTTTATGTCTAATTAAACTTGTAGACTTTTTAATACATTTTATTGTTCGTATACACATTTGGCTATCTTATTAATCACATTCAAAAATTCCATAAAAAAATTATAATATAAACAATGGTAAAATCTTTTTCAATTTCTTTCCGTCCCTAATTAATTCAACCCTTCAACCTTTTTATTAAAAACAAAATAAATTGTTACTTGATCCTTAAATCTTATCCAAAATCTTTAATACTGAATGATTTTTAATTTTCATAGTTAAATTTTTATGTTATTTTCTTAACACATTTTATTTAAATTAAAATTTCATCACACCTTCTGTAGATATCCATAATTGTTGATTATACAAAAATTTTAGCATTAGATTGTACCTCATAGAGATCACATTGTTTGAACCTGTCGTTCAATAAGCTTTTATCATCTTACGAAGAAGCCAATACGCTAGAAGGGTCCAAAGTGCTGCCAGCTGAAAGCTCTAAAATTGCGGAGTCAGCTGATCCATTCGGACAGTTCATATTTGACAATGCGGACTTCAATTTTAATAATTTGGATGCCATGAGAGAAATCATGCCTGTGAGTCCCCGGGAAGCTGTAGTCAACTAATCAGAAGTAGTCCATCTGAAGGTGTCGTCAGTAAATAATTGTTGATGTTGGTACAGTAGAGGTGATGTCATATCACCGACCATCCAATGCAGCTCTGAAAACAATTAAAATAGCGGATATAGACATCAAGCTCTAGTTACAGCAATAAAACCAACAAATAATCTCCATTACGGACACCCTGTCCAAAACATCCACCAGGTTCGCCGGCTACGGCACCCACTACTCTCCCAAGTCCGAGTATTGCCGCGGCAACGACATGCTCATCCACAACGACATCCCTTACATTCCTTACATCCTTCACTTCCCAGTCCGACCCACTGTATATTACGGCGATAGACGTTGTGATGGACACCACCACAACTTTTATCTCTTACTACAACCATCCCGCCCAAATCCTATCCAGGCTCCTGTTTGAATACTTCTCAATCCTCCATCGAGCTGTTCTCCTTGGAGACATAAACGCCAGACACACGGAGTTTGACGATCATGCCTCCAACGCGAATGGTTTCCGCCTCTCCAACCTGTTCATAGACATTCCCATATTCCGGGTTACCAACAATTCATAGGACACCAAGGAAGCTCTATCGATGACCACATCTTGCTCACAGATTGATGCAGAGGGAAGGTCGAAGATATAGATGCTTCATTGGTGCATCTATAACTTATGATCACCTTAATTTCCTAGTCGAAACCTCCCTTTTCAATCCTATACCTCTTAGACAAAACCAATACCAGATCCGAAGCTACCAGAAAACAGATTGGCCGCTTTTTCAGAGAACAATCTCTGGAAACCTGCCAGCGAATCCTGTTGTCGAAACGAACCTGGATATCGACAACCTGGCAAACTCCATCAGCAACACCATCTCCCAGACCCTTGATGTTGCTGTCCCCCAAATCACCATCCGCATTGACCAAAAACCCCCCTCCTAACAAACCAATTTCCGGAGAAAATGCCAAATTTACCGCCTTTTCAACAGAACCCGAGATCCTCCCCTCAAAACCGATTGGAATCGGTTATCCGCCTCAAAATCAACAACCGTAGGCCAGAAAAATGGATCGAGGAAGCATAAAACCTCGACCACAGGGACGGCTCCTGTTCTGGAACAAGCTCGCCGTCCTTACTGGTCAAAAGACCAAGTCCCACTCCCATCTTCAGGTGAAGAGACAAATCCTCCACACTCCCGAGCAGAAGGCCACTGCATTCAAAGGTCACCACCAAAATTCTCAAATAAACCCACATAGAAGAAAACTGGTTTTATGAATTGGAGTTTTATGGTGGAAGGGGAAGAGACGATGGTTTTTGGGAGTGTCCAAAGTTGGTGATTGTAATTAGAAATCATAATTACAAGATTTCATCATAATTCTGGTAGAACAGAAGAAATAAGGTGGAATTCTGTTTGTTTTTGGGATTTTTTAGCGAATTTTGAAAAATGGGAAGTTCAACAAAAATATAACCTCACGTTTTTTGTTTATTAACAGTTAGAATTGATCAAATATAACCCATTGAGTTTAATTATCTACGGTAATTTGAGCTAGATTTTTACATAAATTAATTTAAAAATTCAAATTTACAATTATTTGAATATGCCGCCATTACGATCGTGACGTCACTTATGTGCAATGAAGTTACCGTTAAGCCATTAACTGCAAATATGTAAAGAAGAGAATACGAATGAATTACAGCTGTTAAATCTCACTTATACAGACAAAGATGGAGAAAACCATTATATGATAATTGGATAAAGATGAAAACTTGGACCTATCCACTGTGAATTCGCATTCAAAATCTAGAGAGATAAATAGATATTAGATTCCGGTGTTAGATAAAGAAAACGACTATTTTAACGAGATCAGGTAATAATTTGCTGTTTGGTACATAAGTGCTGAGCACAAAGCGTTCCTGATTAAGTGAAAGGTCGCGTCAGCGTCTGCTAACTGCATAGTTCACTGTCACTGTTGTAGTTTGTACTCTGTAGAGCTGGTTAATGTTGATAATTTTCCGTGTTTATTTGTATTTGTAAAGATACGTAAACAAAGGTAAAAGTAAACACAATTAAAAACATATTGACCAAACGACACTTTATAAGCAAACGTCATCTATATTTGAAAGCGTCAATTTTATTTTGGGAAACTGGCTCACGTTAATATTATGCTGCAGCTATTACACATAAGTGATGTAGGTGCACTACAAGTGGCATAGATGCAGTTATTTTTAAATATCAATTTTTTCATGTTAAATTAAAGAAAAAAAAAACAGAAAATGACGATTTTTTCATGAAAAGAAATTCATATTTTTCTCAAATAATGCAAAAAAAGATGGACTAATTTTTCAAGTTGAACTCCCTCCCCATTATCTTTTTTTTGAAGCGCGATTTCTCGGTAAAGAATTAACATACAATTATTTTTGAATTGTAGGAAATTTAAAGCTGCATAAAAATTGTAGGAATGCTTTTTTCATAGGACGTAAGCAAAAAAAGTTATTGAGTAAAAATCGAAGAAAGGTCGAATATTTTGCAGTTCCCCTCTCCCCTTCTCGTTTCACACAGGGTCCTTGACCCAAAACTTGAGAAAATAAAAATAACCATTCCTGAAGAGCAACCCAAAGTTTCATTAACTTCCAACCTTTTCTATCTGAAACTATTTGTCGACTGGACTAATATCTGAGCATACAAAAGCACATTCCAATAAATAAATTATACAATAAATATTTTCTGTTGACATAACATATATACATATAATACGGCGTTTTAATAGGAAATTTTTTTTTCTTAAATTTCATGTTTACATAACTAACGCAAGGGAAACCTTCAAGGGTACATATCAAATAATCCATTGTTCGCGTATATAAACTGTACCTGTAAATTTATTTCAAATAAGGATATTATTAACCTTGCATTATTGAAATACACTGTTTTACCCAATTATTGTAATTCTTTGTTTTGCCTTTTGCCGTGAGTCACAATTAACCAACTGCAACTAATTATGTTTAGTAATTGGCTTTTATAATGAGTTATCAATCATTAAAAAAATGATCTTCATTTGCAAATCCATTGCAAAATTCTACATATTTAATAAGTCTTTGATTTGTATTTAATAAAAAACACCTTGAGAATTAAATCAAAGTTTAACCACAATCTTAGAAGAATCAACGTTATTTATATAATTTACTCACTGTTAAGGAAATAAAGCCACTAATTAAAAATATGAGTTGTGGTTTATAATTTTTTAAATATTTTCTACAACAATATCTAGTCTAATTTGAGTTTTGTAGTTGAGGTTATAATATTTGTTCAAAATTTAATAATAATAATAATCAGTCACTAATGTGTATCAATTAATAATAATTACTTACAGTTGTTTTTGTTGTTTTAAATTATTAATAAATTTCAAACAGATGTGTTATTGGGAAAATAATTATATTCCTAATTATGTAAATGTATAGATTTTATTATAAGTTAACAATAAGGAATTAATTAGCACCAATTATATGAAAATTATTCAGAGTGCATTTTTAACTTGAGAAAAAGAATAATTATGTTTTTTTGGAGAACAACAAGTACACACAATGCTGACAAAAATTGATGAAAATAATAAAATTATGGAGAAGAAAATGGATAAAAATTAACAAGACATGAATAAAAAAAATTGGTTGTATAGGCCCAAAAATTTCCCGACGAGTATCCAGAGACGAATACTTTAATGTTAAAATTTCAAATTTTGACATTTTTTTTTTTGGCTGTTCTAATTAGAGATTTTCAAATGACACATTGCAAGTCAAATTCCGTAATTCTGTCATACTTTGTCATTAAGCTTCTATCGTGGAAGAATACACACAGACACACAGATAGACAGACTTTCATCTGAAAATGTTTTAAATCGTCTCAGGTGACCTCAAAATGGATAAATATTTCCATCTTTATCTCGAAATTTTTTTAGCTCGTTCCAATACTTTCCCTTCTCATATAGTGGATTGGGAAAGTAATAGAAAGGAAGAATTAGCATATCTTATATGAAAAAAAATCGAGTAAGAAATCCGGTAATAATCAAAAAATATAAAAATAGCGAGAAAATGGGGAAGAAAATAAAAATGTGTCAAATCGAATAATTGAAAATGTATATTAACAATAAAATAACAATAAAAATAATCGATACAAGATTAGAACATAAAATTAAATAAATTTACTTTAACAGTAAACACAAGAACTACACGCACCACGAAAGAACTAAGCAGGGGATTTCTAGGTATCGATAGATTTTGCTGAAATTTTAATATGTTACACCAGAGGTATAGTAGATTAATATTTGCATGCTACGCAACTACGATAGCACGTGCATTAGTTAATATACAGGGTGTAATGGAAACTTCCGATTCCACTCCTTGTCATAATACCGATTGTAATATAACACAGCCCCACAAAAAAAGTTCATACACAAGAGAGTGACATATATGTATTTTTCGACGCTGAATCCGATTCCGAGCTCAGAATTGGGCCTACACGTCTGGAATTGGCCCCAAGTGCCGAAAATGGCCTGAAATGCGATTCCCGGGATAAGGCGAAGTCGACGCTGAATTTTGGAGCTAAAGCCGGATTTGTGCTCGAAAAGTTAATGGCCAACTGAAATTCCGGGTTTGGGTCCGGGAAAATGACCCCTTAGGTCGGGATAATCCTGTTTTGGACGTCCCGGTCGCGACTGTGGTATTTTCATGGACTTTCCAATTCTGGAGCTGCGCCTGGGTGTGTTAAGTGTTTGGTCAGCTGAAATTCGCAGTTTGGGTCCGGGAAAATAGCTCATTGGGGCCGGAAAATCATATTTCGGACAGACCAGTTGCAACAGTGGTATTTTCGTGTTTTTCAATTCTGGACCAGAGGGACCCGAACAGGGAATTCCACATGGCCATAAACCTGTCAATCACAGTCTAAGCAACAGGAATTATTACATAAAAATCCCACTGTTGTGATTGGTACGTCCGAAATATGATTTTCCGGCCCCAATGGGAAATTTTCCCGGACCCAAACTGGGAATTTCAGCTGACCAAACACTTTTCACACCCAGCTCCAGAATTGGAAAGTCCATGAAAATACCACAGTCGCGACCGGGACGTCCAAAACAGGATTTTCCCGCCCCAAGGAGTCATTTTCCCTGATCCAAACCCGGAATTTCAGTTGGCCATTAACTTTTCGAGCACAAATCCGGCTTTAGCTCCAAAATTCAGCGTCGACTTCGCCTTATCCCGGGAACCGCATTTCAGGCCATTTTCGGCACTTGGGGCCAATTGCAGATATGTAGGGCCAATTTCAGATGTGTAGGGCCAATTGCAGATGTGTAGGCCCAATTCTGAGCTCGGAATCGGATTCAGCGTCGAAAAATACATGGGAATACATATGTCACTCTCTTGTGTATGAACTTTTTCCCGACGAGTATCCACGAATACTTTTTCAGATATTTAATGTTAAAGTTTCAAATTTTGACATTTTTTTATTTTTGACAGGTGATAATTGGAGTAATAATTTTGACTGTTCTGTATAGAGTTTTTCAAGGGCTTTCAAATGACATTTTTTATGTCAAATTCCATGAGATATTGCATCTGTCATTTCTTGATAGTGACACTTTCGTTTGACAGATATCATACAAAAACTAATTTGTTCTTCCGACGGGTAACCCAAACCCATATGCCAAATTTCAGCTCAATCGGATTAATACTTTTTCAGATATTTAATGCTAAATTTTCAAATTTTGACATTTTTTTATTTTTGACAGGTGACATTTGGAGAAATAATTTTAACCGTTCTCGATAGAGTTTTTCAATGGCTTTCAAATGACATATTGCAAATCCAATTCCGTGATATATTGCATCTGTCATTTTTTTGATAGTGATACTTCCGTTTGACAGATGTCGTGCAAAAACTAATGGGTTCTTCCTACAGGTAATCCAAACCCATATACTAAATTTTAGCTCAATCAGATTAAACGTGCGGCCTCTATCGTGGAAGAATTCACACACAGACATACAGACAGACAGACTTCCATCTAGAAATGGTCTTAATCGTCTCAGGGGACCCGAAAATGGAAATTTCCGTTTTTAGCTCGAAATATTTTTTAGCTCGTTCACAATACTTTCCCTTCTAGGAGGTGGGTCGGGAAAGTAAAACAAATACCTGGTTTGTATTTCTCAGTATAGTCCTTTTTTTTATACAAAAAATAATGTCCTATCTGCATTTTTCACTGTAGTCCTTTTTTAATACATAAAAATAGAGACTGGCTTGTATTTATCAGTTAAGTCCATTTTTTTAAAGGAAAAGTTGTGACAGGTCTGCAATTTTGAATCTAGTCCTTTTTCTAATACATAAAAAATAGAGACTGGTTTATATTTCACAGTATTGTCCTTTTGTATAGAAAAACTAGTGACTGGTCTGCATTTTTCACTCTAGTCCTTTTTTTAATACATAGAAATAGTGACGGTTTACCTTTCCCAGTCTGGTCCTTTTTTATACAAAAAATAGTGACCGATCTGTATTTTTCATTCTACTCCTTTTTTGATACATAAAAATTGAGACTGGTTTGCATTTCTCAGTTTAGACCATTAATAAAAATACATAAAAATAATGACTGATTTGTACTTGTTCTTTTTACTTTCCCGGACCCATCAAAGGGAAAGTAAGGTGAACGAGCAAAAAAAAATCGAGATATCGATGTAAATATCCATTTTGAGGCCCCCCAAGAAGATTGAGACCATTTCCAGCGTATGGTCTGTCTGTGTGTCTGTGTGTAATCTTCCACGATAACTGCTGAACGGTTTGACCAATCAAGCTGAAATTTTTTATGGAGGGTCGGTGTGTGCCTAGAATGCGACCATTAGGTTTTGGTTTAAATTGGTACAGTGGAGGGTCCTCAAGACCGACATTGGTTAAATATACATGTAACAATTTTTTGCTTTATTTAAATTTTAAGGCCAAACAGTACATTTTAGTGCAAAATGTTGTAGTACAAAGTTTTAGAGCATAAAATTACCTACAATTTTTGTCTTAAGCCTTTTCCAAAATTTCCAATAGTTGCGCTACTAGAGGGCGCGTAAAAAATGTGCATGTATGTTTTCTATAGTTTTTATTGATTTTGAGGACAAACGATACATTTTAGTGCAAAATGATGTAATACAAAGTTTTAGAGAATAAAATTCTCTATAACTTTTGTCTCAAACTTTTTCTAAAATCTCCAATAGTTGCGCTACTAGAGGGCGCGTAAAAAATGTGCATGTATGTTTTCTCTAGTTTTTCTTGATTTTGAGGACAAACAATGTATTTAGTGCAAAATTTTCTTGTGCAAAATTGTAAAGCATCAAATTTTCTTTAACTTTTATCGAATTCCTCATAGTTTCGCCGCTAGGTGGCGAGAAAAATATACATTTAAAATTCCCTACAACTATTGTATGAAAATTTTTCCCGAATTCCCAATAGTTTTCACACAAGATTTTAGGAGATCCTAATTGTAGCAGTATGATATATAACGTGCGCATGCGCAGCTTATGTCATTAATAACATTGAAATATTAATTCACCATCAGCTCGCTATTTTTAATGTGTTCCATAAATCAATGTAATGCTTAGTATTTTGTAATTAAAATAATAATAATAAATAACATATTCTCTACGGTCGAGCCGGGAAAGTTCTGGGGTGACACAGCCGATTTTTTTAAATAGGGACCGATCTGCATTTTGTCACTTTAAACCTTTTTTTATGCAAAAAATAGTGACCGATATGCATTTTTCACTCTAGTCCTTTTTTTAATACATAAAAATAGAGACTGATTAGCATTTATCAGTCTAACCTTTAAAAAAAATATGGAAATAGTGACTGATTTGCATTTCTCAGTTTAGTCCTAATACATAAAAATAGTGACTGAGAAATATATGTTACAACGAAGATTTGTCATGGGGAAGAATTGTCACAGGGAAGAATTGTCATGGGGAAGAATTGTTTGGGAAGGATTGTCCGGGGAAAGATTGTCCGGGAAAAATATTGTCCGGAAAGAATAGTCCGGGAACGGATTGTCCGGTGAAGGATTGTCGGAGGAAGATTGTCCGGGAATTCTAATCTAAAATTGATTCAATCGTAGAAACAAATCAGTATAACATATACAGTGCGATTCTACTTAAAACGTTTTAAGACAATTAGTTATAAAATGTAAAAATTGAAAAATATATTTTTGTTCAGTTTTTAGTTATTTGATCAATTACAATTTTTTTTATATATTCAAAAAATACTGTTTTACTTCACGAAATAAAAATAATTAAATTAAAAATACAAAAATTATTTTTTTTTATTTAGTTTTTAATGACAAATCAACATTTATATCACTTGGAAAAATATTTCTATAAAAGTTTTGTAGATGTCATGGAAAATTTATCTCTGTGCTGTGAAAAACTATAAAACCGACAAAATTCCCATTACGAAAAATGCGAAAATAATCATGTAACATAAAATTATATTCTTAATTTTTATACATAAAATATAATTTAGTATGTTTTTTACAATATTCTAAGAATACATTTTGTTATATGGAAAATTAAATAGTTCGTTTGCATATTGATTAATTTTTATTGCATTTTATGTATATTAGTTTATGTAACTGCGCATTAGTACAAAAATATTTTGAAAAAAGATGCGCACATTTAAGACGAATTAATTGGATTTTTTCAAAATTAAAATATAAGGACCCGTTTCCGAGATTTATAAGAAAAACCGAAATTGACAATTTTTAAAAATTTTTTTTGCATTTAGTTTATTAAATTTTTTGAAATAGTTTTTCGTTTTTGAACTATTTTAAATAGGGTCCTGTACTTTTTATTTTATATTCGACATCTCTATTTTTTCTCTATCCAACTATATAGAACACGTATTTTTTTGACAATGAGCTGTACTTTAGAAATTTTTCCAAGTACGGTACTGTTCAGTATCATCAAGATTAGTGAAATTAACTTTAAAAATTCTGCTATACATTACAAAATTAAAGATGTTTAATAATTAAAAATAATATTGAAGATATAATCAGTTTAAACCACTATAAAATATGTCAATCACTTTTTTTTAATAATCATTTAAAAAAATATATGACATGAATGAAAAATTTTAAGTAGCAACGGCCCAAAACAGAAATTAATGGAAAAACCAAAATCTTCAGATTCCGTTGTGGTTTTACTACGACTTGGCATCTAACCTTGAAAAATTATTGAATGGAATGTGCCACCGTAAACGATTTTTGTTAAATGATTTCTTGAAATATATTCCGGAATATTACAGTATTTGCAATATAGATTATTTATACCTAACCGGTAGCCAATAATTATTATTAAATTAATTAAATGATATGTACGAGGTGTGGTGTGGGTTTTATGTATGGGTAATTCATGGAAAAATTTAATTACTATCTAAGTTATTAAAATGGTTTAAAATATTTGTTTTTTTGTTTTATCCCATCTTTTGAAAATTATAACAAATGGAGTTGTATCTATATAACAATAATATTATTGTAACAAATTGACAACAAAATGATAATTATTGACATAATTAATTATACAAGTCTACATTATCAATAGTGAATGAAGTTTTCTCCCATCATGAGTGATGTCTATAAAGTTTTACGTACTGTAACGAGGCCGGTCCTGTGTCTGCTTGAATGCACGTAGAAATTGGTGACTCATCGCACGAGAAATCCATCGCCTATTCTGGAAACGATATGAGCGTTCCAGATCAAGCAAAAGGAATTTAAATTATAGAGACTTCGGCCCATCGAGCGAACACTTTTTGTGCGATCCTGGTCAAAATTCTCAAATACATGTACAACACTATTATACATGATCTGACGTATTTTTTTTTAATTTGCAGTGTAAAAAAGTTTATACAGCGAGAACTTGATTTTTATGGAGCATTGTGGAGCGGGTATCGGAATCACTTGTGCGATACTGGCCAAACTTTTCACATACATGTCGGGGAATATTATACCTGATGTGAAGTGGAAAAAGTTCTAAAAATTTGAATTAGAAAAAAGTTTTCCTATGCATGCCACTTTAATTTGTATGGTGGGTATCGGAAGGGCCGGTCCGATCCTGCTCAAATTCAATAGGGTTCTTCCTTGAAAACTTCCGTAGAAAAAAATTGAAGGAATTTGAAAAAAATCAAAAAACAATAGAAAAATTCAAAAACAACAGATAAATGAGAAAAAAATACGAAAAATCAAAAAATATCAGAAGATAGGAAAAAATTAGGAAAGAAAAGAAAGAAATAGAAAAAAAAAGTAGAACAATGAGAAAAAAATCAAAAAAATTAGAAGAGATTGAAAAAATCAGATTAAAATATGAAAAAAAAAATCAAAAAATTTTGTGAAAAACGAGAGAAAAGTATCGAAGAAATAAGAAAAAATGGGAAATAATCGAAAAATAAACAAAAATTATTGAAAATAAATGAAGAATCAAATTGTAAAATATTTAAAAAATAAAACATTCAAAAAAATCACAAAAAACCGGAAAAAGTTGGAAAAAATCGTAAAGAACGACCACAGACCAGAACAATTGTGAACAAAAGAAAGAAATAAGAAAATACATGAAAAACATCGAAAGAACAAAATCACAAAAAAATGGCAAAAAAATCGTAAAAAATCAAAGGAATAAGGAAAAATGAGAAAAAAATTAGAAAACAAAGAAAATAGAAAAACAAGTAATTGAAAAAAAAAGAAATAGAAAAAAGACAAAAAAGAGGAAAAATTAGAAAACATCGAAAAAAACAGAAAAAAACAGAAAAAAAAAACAGAAAAAAAAAATTAGAAAAATGAGAAAAAGTCATAAAAACGTCTCTTTCTTTAAAATAATTATAAAATTATAAAAAAATTAGAAAACGAAAGAAAAAGTAAGAAAAAAACAGAACAATGAGAAAAAATGAGAAAAGAATAATGAAAAACTTTATAAAACATTAAAATTTGTCATAAAGATTATAAAAAAATCTGCCATAAACCATTAAGAAATTAATAAAAATCTTGAAAATTTACTAAAAATTTTTGGAAATTGTTAAAATGTCAAAAATTAAATATAAATAAAGAAAGATCTTCAAAATTTGCTAAAAATTAATAGAAACTGTCAAAATTTTAGTTTAAATTTATTAAAAACTGACAAAAATTAAAATAAAACTTGAAGAATAATCTTCAAATATATTTTTAAAAAATCTTCCATAAATCATTAAAAAATTAATAAAAGTCTTAAAAATTTAATAAAAATTGCTGGAAACTTTATATTTCCTAGAATCTTTCAAAAATTGGAAAAAGAAGGAAAGAAAAACCTTCAAACAATATTAAAAAAAAATCTGTTATAAATCATTAAAAAATGAATAAAAATCTTGAAAATTTGCTAAAAATTGTTTTAAAATGTCAAAAAGTAAAAGAAATCTTCAAAATATAAGAATTTTGTAATTTTATAAAAAAATTAATATAAATTTTCAAAATTTGCTACAAATTATTAGAAACTGTCGATATTTTAGTTTAAATTTATTAAAAACTGTCAAAAACTGAAAAAAAGGTAAAAATAATTTTTCAAAGCTGTTACAAAAAAAATCTGTCATGAACCATTAAAAAATTAATAAAAATCTTGAAAATTTACTAAAAAAAATTCATATAAATTTTCAAAGTTGTTAAAAATTATTAGAAACTGTCAAAATTGTAGTTTACATTTAGTAAAAACTGTTAAAAAATTTAAAAAAAAAAACAAAAAAAATCATCAAACATATTAAAAAAAATCTGTCGTAAATCATTAAATAACGAATAAAAATCTTGAAAATTTATTAAAAATAGCTTTAAACTGTCAAAATTTTTGCTTAAATGTCACAAATTAAAAATAAACAAAGATAGATCTCCAAAAATGTTAGAATTTGAATAAATTATAAAACAATTAATATAAATTTTCAAAATTTGTTAAAAATTATTAGAAACTGTCAAAATTTTATTTTAAATTTATTAAACACTGTTAAAAAATGAAAAAAAAATCATTAAAAACTTAATAAAGATCTTGAAAATTTACTGAAAATTTCTGGAAACTCTCAAAAGTTTTGCTAAAATTGTCAAAAATAAATAAATTAATAAAAATCTTCAAAAATGTTTGAATTTGAATAAATTATAAAAAAATTAATATAAATTTTCAAAATTTGTTAAAAATTATTAGAAACTGTCAAAATTTTATTTTAAATTTATTAAACACTGTTAAAAAATGAAACAAAAAATCATTAAAAACTTAATAAAGATCTTGAAAATTTACTAAAAATTTCTGGAAACTGTCAAAAGTTTTGCTAAAATTGTCAAAAATAAATAAATTAATAAAAATCTTCAAAAATGTTTGAATTTGAATAAATTATAAAAAAATAATATAAATTTTCAAAATTTGTTAAAAATTATTAGAAACTGTCAAAATTTTAGTTTAAATTTATTAAAAACTGTTAAAAAATGAAAAAAAAATCATTAAAAACTTAATAAAGATCTTGAAAATTTACTAAAAATTTCTGGAAACTCTCAAAAGTTTTGCTAAAATTGTCAAAAATAAATAAATTAATAAAAATCTTCGAAAATGTTTGAATTTGAATAAATTATAAAAAAATTAATATAAATTTTCGAAATTTGTTAAAAATTATTAGAAAGTGTCAAAATTTTAGGTTAAATTTATTAAAAACTGTTAAAAATGAAAAAAAAAATCATTAAAAAAATAAATAAATTATTAAAAATCTTCAAAAATGTTAGAATTTCAATAAATTATACAGAAATAAATATAAATCTTCAAAATTAGCTACAAATTCTTTTTTGAAATTTTAGTTTACATTTCTTAGAATCTGTCAAAAATTTAAAAAAAAAAGTAAAGAAAAATCTTCATACATATTAAAAAAAATTCTGTTATAAATCATTAAAAAATGAATAAAAATCTTGAAAATTTGCTAAAGATTGTTGAAAACTGTCAAAATTTTTGCTAAAATTTCAAAAATTAAAGAGAAATCTTCAAAAATATTAGAATTTAAATATATTATAAAAAAATTTATATAAATTTTCAAAATTTGCTAAAAGTTATTAGAAGCTGTCAAAATTTTAGTTTAAATGTATTAAAAACTGTTAAAAAATGAAGAAAAAAAATCTGTCATAAATCATTAAAAAATAAATAGAAATCTTGAAAATTTGCTAAAAATTGGTCCAAACTGTCAAAATTTTTGATTAAAAATATCAAAATATGTCAAAAATTCCCAATTTTCTTTTTCTTGCATTTTCGTACTTATATTGTTCTAATTGTTTTCCCAATTTTTCAGTTTTTCATCGCTTTCTTCCCCACGTTTTTTATCCCTATTTCTTTTTCAATCTGGCAAAAAAAGTATCCCCAAAAGAAAAACAATATGAAATTAAAATTATTAATTGACTTTTTTCTTGTAAATGTCTTCCCCTTCCAAAATGGGTTAGCAACAAATTTGAAAAAAAAATGTGAAAGGGGAAGAAATTAACAATAAAAAAGTCAATTAATAATTTTAATGTCACAATGTTTCTTTATTTTTGGGGTTAATTTTTTTGCTAGATTGAAAAAGAAATGTGGGTAAAAAACGTGGGAAAAAGCGAAGAAAAAGTAAAAAATTGGAAAAACAGTTAGAAAAAAATTAGCATGAAAATGCAAGAAAAAGAAAATTGGGAATTTTTGACATATTTTATTATATTTAATCAAAAATTTAGACAGTTTGGGAAAATTTTCAAGATTTTTATTCATTTTTTAATGATTTATGACAGATTTTTTTTTAATATGTTATAAGAATATTTTTTTGTTTTGTTTTATCATTTTTTAACAGTTTTTTAACATATTTACAAAAAACTAGACTCCTTTTCTTAATATTTATTTGCTTATAACTTCTGCAATTGTTTATATGCGTGTTTAATTTTTTCACAGAATCGCGATTAACACGTTTTTTTTAGATGAAAACATATTAAACAGTTTCTAAACAAATACTCTCTCTGTTAAAAAAAAACAAAAGGTAAAACTGTAAATGTAAAAGAAGACAACGTAAAAACCATCTTGTATTCTTGGAATGCCAATTTTGAACAGGGATTCCCTTTCTCATTTATTTTGTAATGGATACCTTAAAATCCCAGGTTATTGTACTCACCTTTTGAGGTCACACATCAAGTATTCTTAGAGATCGCATCTTATATTTTATTGGTTTTAATGGACTTTTTTTTTAATTGGCATTAAAGGTTGTGGTCAAAATTCATTCTAAAAATTAACAAAACATACATATATAGATTATTATCGATGTTAAAAATAAAACCAGAAAGGTTGAATTTGGTTTGGTAATATAGTTGAAATAAAATTTTAATACTACGTAATAATTGTCAAAAATTGTTTACCTAGTAGCTCTGTTAAGTAGTAATTATTAATGAGAACAATTGCATGTGCAATATTTGTTTGTCCAAATGAGTAGCTGTTACCATATTAACCAACAATATAAACCTTACACTTTGGAAATTTATAACGAAATGGCAATAATTACTCTCATAAGTTAATCACGTGATATTGAAATTGTATTGCTAATACTTTATATAAAATTTGTTGATTTCCCGTTAGCCTATTCTTTTAACAATAATTTACATATTGTTATGATATAAAATTTACCAAAATTTCATTTGGGGTGAATCCTATACAAAAATAATAATAAACATTACAAAAATAATCATCATTATGTTTATCCTGTTATATTCCTCTTGTTGCTTTTTCTTATGTATAATTACTTCTATGATTTCTTTCTCTTCTTCCAAATATCTTCTTACTTTCTTGTTTCTTAATTTATAGATGCTTTTCCAGAATTTAATATTGTTATAATTTATTCTACCTCCATTTCTTCTTACTATTGATTGAGTACCATTTTAAATTATACTTGTCTTCACTAACTTGAATTTTATGGTATATTCCCGTTGCTCCTGGTCCCGTTTCGCCTGACGTAAAAATTTGGGTCCCTGTTGATATTTCGAAAACAAAAATTTCGAATTTTTAATTTCGAAGTATTTTATTTCGAATGGTAATAGTTTCGAAATCTTTTTGTTCGAATGACGTTATGTTCGATTTTTTTTTGTTCGAACTCTTTAATTTCGAACACATTTTAATCGAAAAGCTACATTTGGAATTTTTAATTTCGAACGATTTTTTTTCGACAATTTACATTTCGAATTACTTAAATTTCGAAAAGCTAATTTTCGAATAATTTTTTGTCAATACAGCAATAAAATGTTTAGTTTTAATTTTTGTGTACTTTTTTAATTGAAACTCATTATTTTAAGACTAGTTTTATGCTTTCCAAAATCTAGGTTATTATTATTACCTACTTTTTGATTAATGATAATATTTTATATATTTATTTTCAACTAAAATAAGAAATAAACGTTAAACGATATAAACTACAAAATATGGGCCTACCTTTTTATACAGTGCGTCCATAAAGTAACGCATAAATTCATTATTAGCTAAATGAACGATTAAGTTAGAAATTCCCGAAATCATAATCTAATATACAGGGTGAACCACCTTCGTGTAATGACGTCATCACCATTTTTTTTAAATGGAACCCCCCTTTTTTTAATTTCCGGATTACCCTTGCTGAGCTGATTACAAAAATGTATAATATGTTGCTTCAAATTGGTACAGGGTGGGCAAAAATGCAAAAAAAAAATTATGAAAATTGTTTACGGAAAGTTATACGTTACTGAATGTAATAAACAAATTAAATGGAATTACGTAGTTATGCAATTAATGTGATACACTACCAAAAACAAACAAACGAAAATTTACAATAAATGTTCAAATTGTTCTCCATTGACCATTATACAATGACTGAACCGGGCATTACTTTCTTGTCTAATTCGGTCTTGTGGTTGAGGGATATTTCCAGGTCTGTTGAAGTAGACCTTAGATTTTAAATAACCAAATAAAAAGACGTCTAATGGGCTCAGATCAGGTGATCTAGCAGGCCATTCCACTGGTCCCCTTCTTCCTATCCACCTTTGTGGAAAAGTTGTGTTTAAAAAATCGCGCACAGTTACTGCGAAATGTGGCGGTGCGCCATCCTGTTGAAACCAGATTCTGCGGTCTATATTAGTGGGTATTTGAATATCAGTGGAAAGTTGGATCAGATCAGGAATTAATGTATTTTGTAGGAAATCCAGCTATAATGCTCCTGTTAAGTTTTCATCAAAAAAATATGGACCAATAATTGTATTTCTCACAATACCAGCCCATATGTTGGTTTTTTGTGGTCTTTGCGTATGGTACTCTTGCATCTAGTGTGGATTTTCATCAGACCAATAATGGGTGTTTTGCTGGTTAACATGACTGTTCAAATAAAACGTTGCCTCGTCCGAAAATAAAACGTTATCAATGAAATTGTTATTTTGGTTCATATACTCGCAGAATTCAGTTCTTCGGTCAAAGTCGTCTTCAGCCAATTCATGGATAAGACGTACTTTATAAGGATGGTATTTTACCTTTTTAAAAATGTTTGATACTGAAGACTTTCCAATATCAAAATCCCTAGATAATCCTCGCACTGTACAGTGTGGATTTTCTACTGCCGACAAAATAATGTCTTGTTGAATGTTTTCATCAATTTTTGATCTATCTTGCTTTGTTGCATCCCTCACATGTCCTAATTCTCTGTATTTTCGCTCTATTCTGCTTACCGTAGATTGTGAAATAGGTTCACGATCTGGGTGCATTTCATGGAATAATCGGCATACCTCTTGTTGAGTCCGCATCTTATCGCCAATACCAATCATCATTAATATTTCAATCCTAGCACTTTCGGTTAAAGGCATTTTGTAAAAAAAGTTCACGAACGTACCTTCTCTAAAGCGTTAAAAATACAAAACTTTGCTTCAATGTTGTTGACAGTTTTAACGTCAAATGAAAAAAAAATGGTAAAAACTATTGCCAAAAAAAATTGTATAGTCCACGGGCTTGGATCACTAATAAAATCTGTTAGATACAATTATTAAGAATAATGCAGGATGTTTTTGATAGTAAATTTTTGCATTTTTGCCCACCCTGTACCAATTTGAAGCAACATATTATACATTTTTGGAATCAGCTCAGCAAGGGCAATCCGGAAATTGAAAAAAAGGGGGGTTACATCTGAAAAAAATGGAGATGACGTCATTACACGAAGGTGGTTCACCCTGTATATTAGATTATGATCTGAAAAAATAGTAAATTGAAATCAAAAATCGACCTATTTTGGGAATTTCTAATTTAATCGTTCATTTACCTCTTTCTTATAAAAATTTATAAAAATCCATACATTTGGTTTACTTACCGAAATTTGTGCATATAAACCTCTGTACCCCCCCCCCCCCCCTTCAACTACGTTATTTGTAATGTAATTGCCTTTTAATAATTCCGGATAATAATTCCACATAGATATTGGAAACATTGATTGTTTTCTTTGTGCTCCAAAGCACAGAACCCACCCAAGTATTTTCCAAATACTGTATGAATTCTTTTAGTTGTTCTGGCAAAAGATGTTCTCTCAAAATAATACCGAATCATCTTAGAACACTGTTTGGAGGAATAAATGCCAAGGCTTTTAATAAATTTACAGAATATTTAAATACTAGGTTACTATCAATTTGTTTTTATGTCCCAAAGACTGTAGTTTCCTGTAGAGACATTGAGAAAAATATAAGTAGCATCCAATATGTTTGATATAAGATATATAAGACTGAGCTGGGTCGATAAAGTAAAAAAAAATTAATTTTTGATTCTGAATAAAAGCTTTTCGAAAATAAAAGTTCGAACAAAATAATTTCGACAATATTGTCTTTCGAATAAACAACATTCGAAATAAAAAATTAGTATTTTACGTATTCGAAATATATTTTTCTCTCTTGTATATCCATGGAATTATTACCCAATAAGAAACATGTTTATATAATATCAATATACATTGAGATAAGGACTCGAATAGAACAACGCGAATGGATAAACTTCTTTAATAGTTTACCAAAACCTTTTATAATTGCAGGTGACTTTAATGCACATCACATCTCCTGGGGAAGCGAACTCAGTGACATATATGGTAATAATCTGTTAGATGCTTTACATCAATGTAACCTAATATTACTTAATGACGGCTCCCCCACCATAATTAATACCGGTAGGAAAAGTGCCATAGATTTAACCATATGCACACAAGACATTGTGCAATATCTCAACTGGAAAATAATAAATGATCCCCACGGGTCTAATCACCTTCTAATAACTTATACATTCGATACTATACAAACATACGAAAATCCTATAGATATAAAACATAATATATGGTCCCTAAAAAAAACCGATTGGAACCTATATTCAACAATTTTACAAAATAAACACCTTGGAAGAAATTATACAGATCTTATAAACAACATAAATGAGGCCGCTGAACTTTCCATCCCTAAAAAATCAACAAACGCCAATATACGCAGAAATCATAACCCAAAACAATGGTGGAACAATAATTGTGATATTTCAGCCAGGAGGAGAAAGGAGGCTTTCTTAAACTATAAAACAAACCCGAATGTCCAAAATCTCCTAGAATTTAAAAGACTTGACGCTGTTGCAAAGAGAACTTTTAAAGAGACGAAGAAACAAAAATGGATTAAATATTGCGAAAGCCTAAGTCAAACTACCCCTATCAAGGAAGTCTGGAACAAAATCAACTCATTTAAAAATAGAAAACAATGTAACAAAGTACCAGTAGACCCCAATGCGAACTGGATTGAAGAATTCCATTCAAGGATATCTCCACCATGGGCAACAAATAATCCAAAACTCTTAGAGAACCTAGTGAATACAGTACCAAGAAACAACTTACATTTATTAAAACCTTTTGAAATGTGGGAACTAAAGCGAGGACTAAAGCAAAATAACAACGCCGCACCTGGGAATGACAATATATCATATTCAATGATATCGAATCTTCCAGAAAAATACAAAATATCTTTACTAGATATATACAACTCCGTTTGGTTAGGCCATACTACAGTACCAAAAACCTGGAAAGAATACGTAGTCTTACCCATAATAAAACCTGGTAAACAAACAGAATATTCTAATTCATATCGACCAATCTCATTAGCTTCATGCATATTTAAAACATTAGAAAGACTTATTAAAAACAGATTAGAACATTGGCTGGAAAGTGAAAATATTTTACCCGAGTCACAATATGGGTTCAGGAAAGCTAAATCTACCTTAGAAGCTACAACATCGCTTGTAGCTGATGTATTAATAGGTTTTACTACAAAATCTTCAACTATTGCAACATTTATAGATATTAGATCAGCTTTTGACAATGTCAATCTCGAAGTACTACTCATAAAGTTGACTTCCATCGGAGTTCCAATGCAAATCGCATCCATGATAATTTCGCTATATACAAAAAGATCAACCTACTTAAAAATAAACCAAGAACTCTTAAATCCACGAGACACCTGTGATAATGTAGCCGTTGATTATCAATAAAACATCAATTAGTATTGTATTAAGAGATTTATTATTTGTCGCAACTTTATCTTTTCACCTTCAGTCATCTTGTGTCATGTCAATTGTCGTTAGTCAACATTAGACATTGGCAGTGTTGCCACTTTAACTTAAACCTATTATGACAACACCTATCTCGGACTTCCACAAGGGAGCATCCTAAGCCCATTGCTATATACAATATACACAATTGACATGGAAAATTGCTTAGACAATACGAAAAGTATCTATTTTGCTGATGATGTAGTTTTTTACTGTAGCGACGAAAATATTTCCAAAGCGTCAAATAATCTTGAAAGTACCTTACTTAATGTCCATAGATGGTTAAACGAAAATAATCTAACACTTTCAGAAGAAAAATCAGAAGTTTGCATATTCTCTAGAAAAAGAAATACTCCACAAGGACAAATGAAATTAGGACCATATAATTTTCCAATTAAAAATACTGTACAGTACCTAGGCCTATATTTAGATCGAAAGCTATTATGGAAAGATTATATACACCAAATTATAAAAAAGTCAGAGAAATCTATTAATATCCTAAAAGCCTTTTGTTTTACCAAATGGGGAGCAGATCCAAACATTGCTCTACTATTCTATAAAACTATGATTAGATCAATATTAGATTACATCAGCCATCTCTATGGATCAGCAGCAGATGTTCATTTGAAAAAAATAGAACTCCAGAAAAACAAAAGCCTTAGAATCTGTCTAGGATATCTCAAGTCAACTCCTATTAACATCATTGAAATTGAAGCCGTTGAACCTCCACTTCAATACAGAAGACAACTTCTAAGCAACAATTTTATGTCGAAGGCTGTTTCCAAACAAGCCTGTTATATTTCTTCTATCCATAATCTTTCATTACTTGTACTCACTCACCCATTCTGGAAAATTAAAAAATCTCCTTTAATTGTTGAAAGTTACACTTTCCTATCTACATATACAAATATAATATACACAAACAAATCTATCCCATATTACACAGAACAGCCAAATAAACTTTTTGCAAATAAAGTCCACACGAAAAATATGAATAGTACTGAAGATTTTAATAAAACAACACAAAAATTATGGCCAGAATATTATTATATCTTTACGGATGCATCCAAGAATAGTAACAACGCAGGCTATGCTTATTATGTTTCAAATACAAAGTATCACCAACAATTTCATCTCCCCAAAGAAGCTACAATTTTCACATTAGAACTGTACGCAATAATCCAAGCAATGAAGTACGTTCGGCTAAATCGATTCAACAAATTTATTATATTCACAGATAGTAAAAGTTCAGTCGAACGATTAAACAATTTGAATACATCCACTCAGATCTCGCATATAGAGATAGAGATTCTAAAAGAAAATTCTGAAATATTAAACCAAAATAAAACACTACTCATTGTCTGGATTAAAGGTCATTCAGGAATTCAGGGAAATGAAGTGGCAGATTATTTGGCTAAAGGAGCTTGCTTAACAAGAGAAACAACAACTATAAAAAGTGTCCCATACTCTGATCTTAAATCATTATTTAGGGAAAAACTTAAAATCGATTGGCAGGAAAAATATGAAAACACATTGACTGGTTTAAACTTTAAAAAACAACAGAAAAAATCCCACAACTAAGATGGTTTCAATCAGTATCTAACAGGCACTTTATAATAACCATAAATAGAATAAGATCAGATCATGCATTTACTCCATCCTATAAACATCGAATAGGTATCGCTGAAAACCCATACTGTATATGTGGGGAATATGGAAATTTAGAACATATGTTATTGGAATGTCCACTTAATTGGGAGAACCTAAATATCTTTTATCGCGAAATAACTAAAAATAAACAAATTTTACCAATTGACATTAATTCTATTAGATTTACTAACAACATAAATGTATTATTTTGTACTTTCCTGCACATCAAGCGATGTGATCCAAAATTGTAAATATACTAATACAAGTTTGTAAGCAATATGCAAAGCACTTGAGATTGTAAAAAAAAAAACCAAAATACGCCAAAATAAAAATACTAAACAAAGAAACTAACCCCATGTGTATTTGTACATTCGACCAAAAAATAAAAATAGTCTGGCTAATTGGTTTCTGCCAAAGCCATTTAACTAACAAAAAAAAAATATATTTTTCGAAATCAAAGTTTTTCGAAAAAAATGTAATTCGAAATAAAAAAATTCAAAATAACAATTATTCGAAATAAGAATTTTCGAAATAAAATAATTCGAAAAAAAAAATTCGAAATTCTTGTTTTCGAAAAATCAACAGGGACCCAAAAATTTGGTACGTTTTAGTAGCGTTTCGCCAGACTACATGTCAGATGGAAATAAATAGTTGTGATTCGCCTGACCTGCTTAGGTAAAAAAATCCCAACGTAATAACTTATTAGTCATTAATAAAATTTTTCTATAATGCGAGAAAATGTTCCTTCTTTTGCCTTTCATTCCGATTGATAATTATATCGAAAGTATTACTTTTTGGGATTAAAAATACCTGATTGGGTTATTTTAAGTTTTTTTTTTTCAAATTGACGAAGTTTTTTTCAAATTGACGAAGCGTAAAGCGAATAACTTACAGATGTTTTTCTATATGTCCCTATAACCGGTCAGGGGAGTTACTTCAGACAAAACAAAACTATATACAGGGTGGCGCACCATATACGCGTCGGGTTTTATCTGGAAAACGGTAAGATTTTATAAAAAATGTTTAATGCAGGTATGTACATGGTGTATATGAGTACACCTTAAAAAAGTTTCACACTGAGTTGGAGTTGGTACATTCAATAACTATTCCAAGACTTGTCATATTACCTAATTCTACTTCTATTGAATTTCATTGTTTTTCTGATGCTTGTGAAACATCTTATGACACTGTCATCTATATAAGATCTCAGAACTCTCAAAAGATCAATATTCAGTTACTCTGCACTAAGTCTAGAGTAGCTCCACTCAAATCCGTTTCAATACCGAGATTAGAGCTATGTGGTTGCATTACTATCAGTTCAACTTTATTCGAAAGTCAAGAAAACTTTTAAGTCCTTACAAATAAATAACACATATTTCTGGACAGATTCAACCATAGTACTTTCTTGCTTATCAGCCGAACCTCATACCTGGCAAACATTTGTTGCAACTGGGTTTCAGAAATTCAACAATTAAGCTCTATGAGTAATTGGTATTATGTACCCGCGGATATAATATCCCGAGGTGTTTTTCCAAAGAAATTAAACAATTTACAATTGTGGTGGAACGGTCCTTCATATTTGTTAAAAGATCCCGAGGATTGGTTAGATATTAAACATATTTTAAAATATTCCAAACTACCTGAAATAAAACGAAAGTCAATCATAGCACTACCGTCTTTGGAATCAAGCGATATTTTTGAAACATTTTATAATTTCTCTTTCCTTCTAAACGTCACTTCTATTTGTCGTCGATTTATAAGCAATTGCAAAACAACTAAATATTTGAGAAGATTTGGTTCATTACAATTATGTGAAATAAACGAAGCCTTAATTAATCTTATCAATTTAGTTCAACTTCAGGCTTTCAGTGATGAGATTGCCTATTTAAATAAGCATAAACGCACAAAAAAAGATAGCAAGCTTAGTTCATTGAATTCATTTGTTGATTCTGAAGGCATATTAAGGGTAGGTGGAAGGCTAATTTATCGATCGATCATAAATTTCCAATTATTTTAACTGCCAAGCATGCATTCACTTTATTACTCACTTTATCCGTAATTCGAAGGAAATATTATCCTATAAATTTAAAACAAACAATTAAATTTATCATACGTAGGTGTATGACTTGCTTTAGAGCTAATCCTCCTCAAACACAACAGCAAATGGGAAATTTACCTGAAGTTAGAATTTTCTCATTTTGCGGAGTAGATTATGCAGGTCCATTTCAAATAAAAGAGACGAAATTTCGAAAGAAAAGAATTCTTAAGGGTTAAAATGCATTCTTGCTTCTTTTTATTATTCCTACTTATTTCCCGATGCATGTGTGATTGTTTCTAGGCCTTTTTAGAGTTTTCCCCTTACTTTTGTGAAAAAATTATTTATTTTTGTAAAAATTTGCAGTGTTTTTTCTAAACTTTTGTTTTCATTGGAAAAATTGTAGGAAAAAATTTCCCCATTGGAAGCTGTGGGCATTTCTATATCATTTTTCTCTGATTTTCTGCAGAAAAATACTTTTCAGCGTTCATTTCATTGATTTTCTGGAGTTTTCCGTGAATTTTTCTTCACTTTTTTTCTGGATCTGTTCCAATAGTGATTCTATAATTGTATCTAAACTTTCATTTGCGAGAGTGATTATCTTATTTTCTCCTGTATACAAGGGCGTAGATAACTTTTTTTCCTGAAGGCGGAGGTAATTTTTTCCTGAGGGGGGTAATCAAACTTTTATACAAAAATATTGTAAGGGTTGCTTAATAAAAATACTCGATTCGTGAACTAAACTTTATTTCAATAATATTCGACACGTGTGCCTAGTCAGGCTGATTCTATCTGAATGTCTTTAGTCTCTACCTGCCTCTCAATGGTGTCTGTCTCATATTTATAAACATTCAATATCTATTGATTTATGACACCATAAAGTGGTCTGGTCCAAAAGCCCTTGACACGTCATAATAATTCCTTACAATATGTTTGTCCGTTTCTACATTTCATATATTTTATTTCTTCTTTTCGTGCTATTTTACTTTCCCGGACCCATCAAAGGGAAAGTAAGGTGAACGAGCAAAAAAAAATCAAGATTTCGATGGAAATATCCATTTTGAGGTCCCCCAAGAAGATTGAGACCATTTCCAGCGTATGGTCTGTCTGTGTGTCTGTGTGTCTGTGTGTAATCTTCCACGATAACTGCCGAACCGTTTGACCAATCAAGCTGAAATTTGGTATGTAGGGTCGGTGTGTGCCTAGAATGCGACCATTAGATTTTGGTTTAAATTGGTACAGTGGAGGGTCCTCAAGACCGACATTGGTTAAATATACATGTAACAATTTTTTGCTCTATTTAAATTTTAAGGACAAACAATACATTTTAGTGCAAAATGTTGTAGTACATTGTTTTAGAGCATAAAATTACCTACAATTTTTGTCTGAAGCCTTTTCCAAAATTTCCAATAGTTGCGCCACTAGAGGGCGCATAAAAAATGTGCATGTATGTTTTCTATAGTTTTTCTTGATTTTGAGGACAAAGAATACATTTTAGTGCAAAATGTTGTACTACAAAGTTTTAAAGAATGAAATTCTCTATAACTTTTGTTTCAAACTTTTTCCAGAATTTCCAACAGTTTCGCCACTAGAGGGCGCGTAAAAAATGAGCATGTAGGTTTTCTCTAGTTTTTCTTGATTTTGAGGACAAATAATGAATTTAGTGCAAAATTTTGTAGTACAAAGTTTTAGAGCATAAAATTCTCTATAACTTTTGTCTTAAACTTTTTCTAAAATCTCCAATAGTTGCGCCACTAGAGGGCGCGTAAAAAATGTGCATGTATGTTTTCTCTAGTTTTTCTTGATTTTGAGCACAAACAATGCATTTTAGTGCAAAATTTTCTTGTGCAAAGTTGTAAAGCATCAAATTTTCTTTAACTTTTATGTTTAACTTTTATCGAATTCCTCATAGTTTCGCCGCTAGATGGCGAGAAAAACTATTGAATGAATGAAAATTTTTCCCGAATTCCCAATAGTTTTCACACAAGATTTTAGGTGATCCTAATTGTAGCAGTATGATATATAACGTGCGCATGCGCAGCTTATGTCATTAATAACATTGAAATATTAATTCACCATCAGCTCGCTATTTTTAATGTGTTCCATAAATCAATGTAATGCTTAGAATTTTGTAATTAAAATAATAATAATAAATAACATATTCTCTACGGTCGAGCCGGGAAAGTCCTGGGGTGACACAGCCGATTTTTTTGGTTTCCTGTAGGGTAATTACCATATATCTACGCCCTTGGTATCTGAGACCTAAAGACTATCAATACCCATTGATTTATGACGCAATTCAAGTGATTTGGTCCAAAGCCCTTGGCTCGTCAGCATCATAATTCCGTACAGTTCATAAAATTAACCACCAATTAATTATTTTTTTGGCAAGTTTATTTATTGTTATATATTTCGTGTGAACCATCAACAACTTTGTTTACAAATTTTTCGGTCTACGTAACCAATGACGCTACTAGAAACTTTATACGCATGTTAATATTTAAAAATGTTAATTTATTTATTTTTAGTAATGTTATATTTGTTTTTAACTATTTTTTTTCTATATGGTGCGTATATCTATGTGTAGAATCAAACTCGATGATTAGATGTACAATAGTCATATTTGACACAAAATTACATATACATAGATTACTATCATTTCCTGTAATTAAGTA
Source organism: Neocrepidodera transversa (assembly GCA_963243735.1). Classification (NCBI taxonomy): domain Eukaryota; kingdom Metazoa; phylum Arthropoda; class Insecta; order Coleoptera; family Chrysomelidae; genus Neocrepidodera; species Neocrepidodera transversa. Next base: position 17,290,816 of record OY725354.1, on the reverse strand, counting down.
TAAAAAAAACCATTTCCGATATCGAAAACCCAATAAATCTAAACGCTTAGAAGTATTACTTAGATCGATTTAAATAACCTTCGTTTATATAGTGTTTTTATGAGGTTATAAAAATGCTACTAAGACTATGGCCTCTTTACATACGTTATTACTGTATGGACTAAATCTTTTCTCGCTATTTATTTTAGTTATACCATAAAAAATATTTTATGCAAAAATATAAATATTCTTTCATTTTTTATAATCCCTGTTACACTTTACTTTTAATTGTTTTAACATCCTTTTGATGAAATTTCATAAAACTGTTTCTCCGCTTTATCCTCTTCTCGAATGTTGGAAAAATAAAATAATAAGATGAAAACATTTTTTCACGAAATAAAATCCTCCTGAACGAGATGTTAGTCTAGTGGTAAAACAAAAAATATTGTTAACTAAGAATAAATCAATCCGCGCATTATTGGGCGTAGTTGCGATCTGTGTAACGTCATCATCATATCTAGGATGACGTAAATCTACGCAATCTCATCGTAGTTGGCGCTTGCTGTATATACTTTTGACTTTACCGTGTTTGTCGGAACACTTTCTTAAACGCTTTGAAATATTTAGTTAATATTTAAACGATTTTTTTCGTGCAATTGGATATTAAAAAAAAAAGTGGCACACCCGATGTAAAAGTAATTTTAAATCAACAAATTAGACGAGTATTACTATAATAAAAAATATTTATTATAAAAAAATAATTTGTTCTACTGGGTGCGTGCTACCACTTCAAGGTACAATTTTTTTTTTGGTATCCCGCAATAAGGAATTAAAAATAAACAATTAGCAGTACGTTACAATTAACCTTTAGATAACATGCAAGATAACTAACGAAAACATGTTTCCTGTCTCAATTTCTATGTACCTACCTTTTTCTACATGCATTTTTTTAATCAGAATTTAAATTAAAATTGTTGGGTTATGGTTTTGATAGCGTGACCACTGACCCGCTCAACGCGAGGCCAAGGATAAGGTCAAGAATTATATGTTAAGGACGAGAGTAAATTGCGCCCAAGAGAAATATTTTTTGTTTAATTTTCATAAACTTTTTGCTTTTTTTGGAAAAAAATATAATTTGAAAAAAAATTGATTAGTTTATTTTAAATTGGGAATAATATTGCAAAATTTAGTTCATACAAACAAAAATTATTACCCAAATAATTAATTATTATTAAATTATTTCGATTACTTGAATAAAAATTATGATCTAAAAAATAGTAATCCCTAAATTTATTATTGTCTCATTAAATTTGACTGGAAGAATTTTGGCATTATTCAATTAAGTCGTTTATTTTTACTTTCCCGACACACCTCCTAGAAGGGAAAGTATTGTGAACGTGCTAAAAAAAAATTTCGAGATAAAAACGGAAATAACCATTTCCCCTGAGATGATTAAGACCATTTCCAGATGGAAGTCTGTCTGTCTGTCTGTGTGTGTGTTTTCTTCCACGATAGAGGCCACACGTTTAATCCGATTGAGCTGAAATTTGATAAAGGGGTTATGGTTACCCGTCGGAATCACCCATTAGTTTTTTTACGAAATCTTACAAACGGAAGTGTCACTATCAAAAAATGACAGATGCAATATGTCACCGAATTGGACATGCAATATGTCATTTGAAAGCCCTTGAAAAACTCTATTCAGAACAGTCAAAACTATGTCTCCAACTGTCACCTGTCAAATTTAAAAAAATGTCAAAATTTGAAATTTCAGCATTAAATATCTGAAAAAGTATTAATCCGATTGGGCTAAAATTTGGTATAGGGGTTTGGGTTACCCGTCGGAAGAATTCATTAGTTTTGTATGACATGTGTCAAACGGAAGTGTCACTATCAAAAAAGTCAAAATTATTTCTCCAACTATCACCTGTCAGAAATAAAAAAATGTCAAAAGTTGAAACTTTAACATTAAATGTCTGAAAAAGTTTTCGTGGATACTCGTCGGGAAAATTTTGGGGCGTCACAACCGACTTTTTTATTTTTAGTGCAAAGAAAAAAATATATCTGTATTGGCGAAGATATAATACAGTGTGTACAAAAAGTAACGAAACTTGTTAATAATTCGTTTTTTGATGTTTACAAAAAAAAAGATTCAAATAAGTTTTAGGAAATCTTTTTTTTTGTAAACATCAAAAAACGAATTATTAACAAGTTATGTTACTTTTTGTACACACTGCTGATTCTTTAAGGTTATTTTTTAATTTTTTAAACTTTGATTTAGTTTTTTGTAAAAAAATGTAGAAAAGTTACTAAAAAATGGACATATTTTGGAAAAGAAAAATTGGGAAAGTGACATGCGTTAATTACCGATAGAGGACACCTAGGCGATCTCAAAAACCACATACATAATGGTTCTAACTACTTTAATAACCAATATACAGGGTGTTTTATCTATTTTGCCAATGTCTTGAATGGTTCATAACTTTCTAACCACACTGTATATTTTCATGATATTTGGCGGACATATTTTGTTTAAAGTGGCTAATCGATCAATAAATTTATAATAAAAGAAATCCAGGTCCGGATTAAAAAAAATATTATAAAATATTCCGAACCAAAAACAACACCATGTATATCAGATTTTTCTAAAATAGATTCTGTATTTGCAAAGAACACGAAAAAATGAATTTAGTGATATACTTTGCGTTTTCGGAAAAATGTTTTTTCTTTTAAAATTTTGAGTTTGAATTCTGAAATGATGTGAATTGTGAGAGCCCAAAACTGAAACTAATTTTTTTTTAATGTGATTTAGTTTTAATGAAGATTTGTTAACCTAAATTGGTAAAATTTTAATATTTTAAGTATTTTTATATTATTTGCGACAAATAATCCACAAAAAATATTAATTTCTAATTAACAAATAAATAATAATAAATTTACAAAAAATAAATAACTTTAATTAATGAAAAACAACAAAAATTATAAAAAGCACTTAAAAATTAATGACAACAAAGTAAAACCATTATGGATTAACATTTTTCAAATACAATTTGTATAAAACTTTTATTTATCCGACCTATACAGGGATGAAACTGGAGGGGGTTGAAATATCAAAAAAAATATATATCTCCGCCATTTTTAAAAATATCGAAACAGGTCATATCGTAAAAAATCGCAAGAAATCGTAAAAAATCATAAAACATCGTAAAAAACCGTAAAATCCGTAAAAAATTGTAAATATTCGTAAAAAACGTGAAAAATCGTAAAAAATCGTAACGTCCATAAATTTCGTGGTGCGTATAGTTCTTGTGGTTATTAATAAAGTGAATTTTTCGGGCCGAAGTACTAAAATCATATGTTTTTACTGCGTGTAATATTTTTTAGGCGTTTTTTAAAATGTTTGTAAGTATATCACTAAATTACTTTTTTCATGCTCTTTGCAAATACAGAATCTATTTTAGATAAATCTGATATACAGGGTGTTGTTTTTGGGTCGGAATATCTTGTAATATTTTTTTTAATCCGGACCTGTATTTATTTTATTGTAAATTTTGAGATCGCTTATGTGTATCCAATATCTGCAGTTAACGTATGTCACTTCCCAATGGTACACTCTGTATATTTATGAACAGAAATATTTTTTTCACTAAAAATAAAAAATCAAAACACCTAGAATACAGGGTGATCAACTTGATATATCCGTAGTTTTGAGGGATACGACAAAAAATTTCAAATAAAAATTATAGATAGAGTCAAGCTTAACATTCTAAAATTATTTCATAATTTAAAGAGTGTTTCATAAAGTTGCAACATATCAAACTTATATTTTTTCGAATTGTGCACTCAAAGATATTTTTAAAAAATATGTACAATGTGGCAAATGATATTTTGGATTATCGTAAAAAAACTATTTTTTTTGTGTTTAACTCGTTATTTTTCAATATTTTTTCAAAATTCTTGCATCAGTCGAAAGCCTAATCATTGTAGATTTGGTGTGTGCAAAAAATTAATTTGTTTAAACATAATTTGTCAGATTATTTAAAAGGAGGAGCGGTATCAAAACTGAGTTGAAAATTTTAGCATCGAGAAACTTTTTGACTGGTTGAAGATAGATATATGAATAATGGACAAAAAATGTGCCCAAATGAGTAGGAAATTTTTTGGTGAAAAGAAATTTTCCGAAATTTTCATTTGTGATAAAGGTTTCCGAGATTCGATTTTTTGCATATTTATCATCTAGAAGACGTTAGAAATATGTTATGAAAACATTTTTAATTTTAAACTGGATTCTTAAAGTTTAATAAAGTACAAATTGAACAAAAAAATTTTTATCTAAATAACTTTTTTGATTTCATTCTTGAAAGTAATAGAAAACCAGAGGTAATACACTCCTAAGTATCTAAATTTACTAATTTTTATCTTAAAACTTCATTATTAATTTGTTGAAATTTAGTATTTTAAGAGATATGAAAATTGTTATATATAAATTGTTATATATAAATTCATTTTGTAAATATACAATTTAAACCATCAGCGCACTTAACACACTTATATAATTATTTATCTCATTATCAATCAATTCCATTTTAACTCTTAATAAAATGTGAATAAATAAATACACATTACCATCAACTCCTCGACTCTTCTGCAATAAACAAAAATAATGTAAACATTTTCAGAAAATTCACACTTTCGTGTCAATGATAATTGCAGATTTAATTAAGAGATGAATATTGGAAGATATTGATTTGTTGAAAAGAAAAATCAGCTGTGTCGCCCCAAAACTTTTCCGACGAGTATCCACGAATACTTTTTCAGATATTTAATGTTAAAGTTTTAAATTTTAACATTTTTTTATTTTTGACAGGTAACAGGTGGAGAAATTATTTTGACTGGTTTGAATAGGGTTTTTCAAGGGCTTTCAAATGACATATTGGTAGTCAAATTCCGTAACATATTGCTTCGGTTATTTTTGATAGTGACACTTGTATTTGACAAATATCGTACAAAAACTAATGGGTTCTTCCGACGGGTAACCCAAACCCATATACCAAATGTCAGCTCAATCGGCTTTAACGTGTGACCTCTATCGTGGAAGAATACAGACAGACAGACAGACAGACAGACAGACAGACAGACAGACAGACAGACAGACAGACAGACAGACAGACAGACAGCCAGCCAGCCAGACTTTCATCTGGAAATGGTCTTAATCATCTCAGAAATTTCCATCTTTATCTCGAAAAAATTTTTTAGCTCGTTCACAATACTTTCCAAAAAGTTCCAGATTTCAAAAATTTCAAGAACTGTGATCAAAAATTTCAAAGAATTTGATAAAAATTTAAATAAATTCAATCAAAAATCTCTAAATGTTTTAAAAATTTTAATAAAAAAATCTAGATTTCAAAAATTTCAAGAGCTTTGATAAAAAATTTCAGGAATTTTGACAAAAATTTTAAAAATTTCAATCAAAAATGTGTAAATATTTCAAAAATTTCAAAAATGTGTAAAAATTTCAAAAATTTGTAAAAATGTCAATGGCTTCAATAAAAGTTCTATAAAGATTTTAAAAACGTGTAAAAAGTTTCAGTTTTCAAAAATTTCAAGAACTGAGATCTAGAATTTCAGGAAATTTGATAAAAATTTAAAAAATTTCAAAAAAAATCCCTAAATGTTTCAAAATTTCAATAAAAAATCCCTAAATATTTCAAAAATTTCAACATAAAAATCTAGATTTCAAAAATTTCAGGAATTTTGATAAAAAATATCAGGAACTATGATAAAAATTTAAAAAATTTCAGTAAAAATTCAAATATTTCAAAAATTTTAATAACGTGTAAAAATTTCAACATTTTGTAATAATTTCAAGTTTCAATAAAAAAAACGATAAGAATTTTAAAAACGTGTAAAAATTTCCAGATTTTGTAGATTTCAAAAATTTCAAGAACTATGATCAAAAATATCAGGAGATTTGATAAAAATTTTAAAAGTTTTTAATCAAAAATTTCTAAATATTTTAAAAAATTCAAGAAAATTTCAGTAATTTTGATAAATATTTAAAAATTTCTTACTTTTTCAGGTATTTATTATTTTTTTTATTTTTGACCGGTGACTGTTGGAGAAATAATTTTGACTGATCTAAATAGAGTTTTCAAGGGCTTTCAAATGACATATTGCAAGTTAAATTCAGTGACATATTGCTTCTGTCATTTTTTGATAGTGACACTTCCGTTTGACAGATGTGGTACAAAAACTAATGGGTTCTTCCGACGGGTACCTCAAACTGATATACCAAATTTCAGCTAAATCGGATTAAACGTGTGGCCTCTATCGTGGGAGAATACAAACAGACAGACAGACTTTCATCTGGAAATGGTCTTAATCATCTCAGGTGATCTCAAAATGGATATTTTCATCTTTATCTTGAAATTCTTTTTTAGCTCATTCACAATACTTTCCCTCCTCGGAGGTAGGCCGGGAAAGTAAAAGAAAATAATTAATGACAAGGTGGGGCTATATTATTTATAATAAAAAAATATAAAGAATATACTAGAAGGTGGAGACCTCGTTAGAGAATAAAAGGTAATTATTTTCCATCCAATTAATAATATTCCGTTTGAGTCTTTTTGTCCATGCACTAGATATTTCGTTGACTTTCTACCTACCTATCAGTAAAGAGTCTATAAAATACCTACAATTTATGATTGTAAATCGAAAATAATCGTCAGGTATGTATTTAGTTTTTATCTCCGATTATCAGGTAGATTTCAAATGACCATTTTGTCTTTGATGTGCTATTTATGGGTCATTAAAAACATATATGGTTATAAAAAAAATATTTCACCTTGTATAGGGAATTTTATAAGTTAAATTATTTTTTTTGAGATGAAATAGTTATTGGTATATGTTTATAATGGAGTTAATATACAAGTTAATAATTAATTTTATATACAGGGTGATCAACTTATACTCCGGAGTTTGATATCTCCGTTGCTTTGAGAGATACGAAAAAAAGTTTTGAATACAAATTACAGATTGAGTCCAGCTTCACATTTTTTTCACATCCCTCAGAATAACGGAGATATCAAACTCCGGAGTTTAAGCTGATCACCCTGTATAATAATGTTTGAAATGGTTTAAATAATATCATAAAGATTTATATTAATGTTGATAAAGTTATATTTAAAATTTAATTTATTAAAAGATTATTAATAGTTAAATGTTATGTTCATTAAATGGGATAGAAGAGTTGATATGTAAGTAAAGAAAAGGAAACGAAGGTATTACAGGTAAATTGGCAATAAATTTAAAAAGTGAAAGAATCTTAAGATTTATTAAAATAATGAAAGATGCTATAATAAGATTGAAATTTTGGAGTTGTCATACATGAAATTTAAGTAGTCAAAGTCAGATAGTAAACAGGGAATATAGGGTTAAGAAAAAACTAAGGCTGCAATATTAAAAAATCTAGTGGTAAAAAAATCTGAAAGGCAAGAAAAATAATAAACAGAAGGTCAATTTTTTTGAAACATGAATAAAATTAATAAGATTTGTCAATTTTTGATAATTTTAATTTGGAAATTGTAAGATAATTAAGCGTTAGTAAGAAATTTATTTGAATTTAAATAACAAAATAATATAGATAATTAAAAAATAAAATAAATTAGTTTATATTAAAACTACACCAGAAAAAGATCCAGGACAACGCAGGAAAAGAACAAAGAAGCAGAAAAAGATACAGGACAACGCCAGGAATAGAACAGAGAAGCAGAGATAGATGGAAATAGAAAAGCAAGTACAATATTGTTAGGAAGACAGAAAATAAATTTGAGAAGCTTAAATCCGGGTTTAGAAGTAAAGAAAGGGAACAAGAGGCAAATAACAAACAGGATAAATAAAATTTATAATTTTTTTTTTATAATTTTTATAATGTTTATTATTTTTTTTTAATAGAACCCAACCCAAATTTTGAGATTATGTAAATATCATAACAATATGTATATCGAAAACAGGAGTACGGATCTGTTATTAGTTATTTTATAATGCGAAATGTACAATCTTATTTACAACCTTAATGATAATCCTATTGGGGTAAGTAGAAAGTCAATGAAATACCTATAAATAGACTTTACATGTGTCTTCTTGCCTCCCTTATTTCTACCTTTGGAGCATTCTTACGTCTACTTACCAAGTTCTTTCTTTTCCTCCCCCTAGATTCCAAGGTTAATCGGAGCAATCCTTGAAATTGTTAAAATGGGAAATACATAATGGCACAACTGCAGGACATCTTGGAGTTACGAAAATGCTACGAAAGTTGAGGGAGCGGTTCTACTGGATAAATTGCCCAGCAGATGTCAAGGATTGGTACCGGAAATATACAGATTGACAAAGAGACGATCAAAAGCTCGCATGAAGCAATATAACGTGGGCAGTCCATTTGAGAAAATTGCAGTCGATGTTACAGGACCATTCTCTGAATTTGACTATGGAAATAACTACATTGTGGTGGTCGTGGACAGTAAATGGGCTGAAGCTTATGCCTTGTTGAACCAAGAAGCTTTGACCATTGCTGATGCTCTTATCAAGGAATGTATCAGCGCTGTGACATGAAATTTGGGATCCCAGGAGAAAAGACCGCAGGTGAAGATTATGTCACGCCAATGAATGAACAATATCCATCAACAAGTCTGGTCAACTATCGAAAATACTAGTGCCCGGATGAAGACAGCATATGACGTCAAAGCCGAAGACGGAGAATTCCAACTGGGTCTTGTTTGGCTGTATAATTTGCAACGTCGTCGTGGATATTCATCCAAATTAGATTTTAAAGAAGATCAACGGTGTCCAAGCCCAAGTTCGCAGCATCCAGCCACCCTTTGACGAGATCACCTCGAGGAATTTGTAGCACTGTACTCGAATAGAAAAAAGTACAGCACGGCATGACCAGAGAGAAACCACCAGATCAGTTTGAAGTACCAATAGAGTTTTATTTGATTCATTGCGTGGCCAAGAAGTTCGGCCAGATTGAAAAGCTAAAGTAACAGGATTCATTAGTGAGAAAGGTCCTTCAACTCAAAGATGAGCAAACATTGAGCAAAAGAGACATCTTCTATTTGGTAACAAAAACCTTCTCTCGTGTTAAGCCAACCTATTATGATTTTTGGAAGGCTTTTGTAGAATTGAGGAACGTGATGATGACCAAAAACCTAAAGGACTTGGCGGTCCCAAAAGGACCATGCACTTTTCTTATGACGGGTGGGTCCCGGGCCGTTTTTTTGAAAATTTTGTACACATATATCTTGAGTCATATGGATTTTGATGGGACAACCGGTATTATGTATAAAACACTTCGTACATGAGTAAAGTTTAGGTCATGTGTACCATAGATCGTGGGTCATAGGTCTTAATAGTTCATGGGTCAATTTGTGTTAAGTTAGCCTAAGTTAGGTTTTTGAAATCAGGACGAATTTAAGAAGGTAAAAAATACATGAATTAGATAAATCACAGATTTATCAGATACTTATGTATGCTGGTAGTTATTTTTGGAAGATAGTTTTCATTGCTCTTTACAACTTTTATTTAAGACATTTTTGCCTATATCAAATAGCTGTCTTCCATCCACCCATCGATGATACTGTCCCGCCGCTCCATTGCTACCTTTGAGAAGACGTATGTTTTTAAAATGGGTATTTATAACAGACATTTACTAACTTAATTATTAGAGTAAACCACAGTTAATGTATTGAATGCCAATTTTTTGAGCCACCCTGTATTTTTAGAGTCATGGTGCAATGAGGAAAAATAATGCATATGACTCGAGAAATATGTGTACCAAATTTTTAAAAAATCGACCCGGGACCCAACCGCTATAAGAAAAGTGCCTGGTCCTTTGCCTGCATAGCGAATTAGTAGGTTTGGTTAGAAGTATGATGGAAACTATTTTTCGATTCAATTACATCAACATACTTATATACTGTCTTAATGCTCGCAGTTCAGACTTGGAAGACCATCGACTGTTACTTTCATCGAACGTCTCGGTGCCGAAATGGAGGTCCTGCAGATACTGCCATACCACAATGATGATTTTAAGGAGAGGGCAATGTAACGAGGCAGGCCCTGTCTGATGGAATGTCCACAGAATCTTGATGATTCGAACAGGAGAGACAAGACATCAGTTGAATTTTGTATGTCGTGTTTAGATAGATTAATATATTTCATTATTCGTATTTCATATAAATTAAAAGTTGTATTATTTAAATAAATTAGTTATAATTCGACGGAGTGTTTAAATTCGAGCGTACTCAAAATATGAAAATATTACAATATAATGGTTAATTACTCACTCCATGAAACCCAAGAAGAAATTCCCACAACCGAATCTCAGGATTTTGAACGAAGCGAAGGATCTTCCGGACGAGCTCCAAGATCTCCTCGAGGATGACCCTCTAGACATGAGATGAGCTGGTCCCCACCACTGACGTCCACTGTCCACTGCTCGCACTGAGCCTCCTATTCCGGGATTCTTGTAAGTATCCAATTCAATTATACAGGGTGTCCAGAGATGAAACCGATACTGATATACAGTGTGATTTGTGAATTTAGACAAAAAATTCAATCCGCCATATTAAATACAGGGATAACGCGATTTGGTTTAAATTTGGTACATGAATTAAACTAAATTGTCTTAATAAGTAGCCCTTTGAACGAATCCAATATCAGGACTGGAATATTCTTTTTCTTCCATCTTAAGTTCTTGTAAGAATAACTCACCCTGTATAATGATTATCAAAAATCTGAGCTCAGATTCGAAATCTACGAAAAAAATCGTACACTAACTTGTTAAAAAACTTTCTGGCACCATTTCAGTTATTTCGTAATAAATTATTATTTTCAATTTTTTTCATTCGAGAAATTAATTTTTGGATAAAATACCATCAAAAATGGATTATTATAATAAAAAATTACAAAACCAAGACATAAATATTGTTATTTTCTTTAATTAGTTCGTAGAAAAATTTTATAAAATACTTTCATAACCCAAGAAAAGACGAAAAAATAGAATCGTATCAGGACCGGAATGAGTCATTTCTTGTAATAATAACTGTTCTAGTATAATAATTATCAATATTCTGATCGCAGATTCAAAATCTGCTAAAAAAAGCGAATAGGAATTTGTTCAAAAAGGACCGTACTGAATTTTTTATAAATTATATTTGCTTACTAATTTTGAATTTATGAAAGTACAACACAACGCACAATAATTTTTTGAAAATAGGGATTTGACTCTTGACACAAGCCTACTGTATTTAGACAAAAATTGTAAGCTACTGTTACGGATTTATTCTTCACTTTTTTTGGGTTTTGAGAGTATTTTATAAAATTTTACAACAAACTAATTAAAGAAAATAACAATATTTATGTCTTGGTTTCGTAATTTTTTATTATATTAACCCATTTTTGATGGTACTTTATCGGAAAATTAATTTCTCGAGTGAAAACATTTAACATCATAATTTATTACGGAATAACTTAAATGGTGCCAGAAACTTTTTTAACAAGTTCCTCTAGGATTTTTTCCGTAGATTTCGAATCTGAGCTCCGATTTTTGAGGATCTTTATACAGGGTGAGTTATTCTTACAAGAACTTAGAAGGAACAAAAAGAATATTCCGATCCTGATATTGGTTTGCTTCAAAGGGCTACTTATTGAGGCCATTTAGTTTAATTCATGTTCCAAATTTAAATTAAATCGGGTTATCCCTGTATTTAATATGGCGGATTGAATTTTTTGTCTAAATTCTCAAATCACACACATCAGTAACGAAGCGGTTTTGGACATTTGTATATGGCTCTTTGCAATCATATTGGCAGTCCCTATAACCCCCTAAGTTTTGTCGGTTTCATCTCTGGACACCCTGTATATCCCTGAAAAGGAGTAATTAGCTTGCTGCATTCCAAATATTTATTGTATCTTATTTTTGCTAATTTTTTTTCACTTCTTCTTTTACCTTGTTTTTATTTTCTCTCTTGATAACTACGTCTGTTTTCGTTTTTTGTGCATTTCTGTCTTTTAATATCCGTATTGACCTTTTATATTTCTCTTTCCAGTTCTTATATCTGCATATTCTGATTTTTTATGTAGTTTTTTCGTTAAAATTTCCTTTATTTCATTTCCAGTTTCTTCCACATTTTTTATTCTTTCCGTATTTTTACTTCCATTTGTATAGTATCAATTTTCTTGTCTATTACTATTATTATTTTCTTCTTCTCTTTCATTGGCTTCTCTTTGTACATCCTTTTTTATTTATTCTCGAATATTATATACCTTTTTATCTACATCAGTTATTTTTTATTTCACTTCTTCTGTTTTCTGTTCCATTTTTTCTTTTAATTCCTTCCTTGTTTTTTCATTATTAAGCAGCAAAGCAAAGCGAAGGTACTTATTGACTTTATAATATGTGTCTGTCTGTCTGTCTGTCTTTCTACCTGTCTGCCTGTCTGCCTGTCTTTCTGCCTGTCTGCCTGTCTGCCTGTCTGCCTGTCTGCCTGTCTGCCTGTCTGCCTGTCTGCCTGTCTACCTGTCTGCCTGTCTGCCTGTCTGCCTGTCTGCCTGTCTGCCTGTCTGCCTGTCTGCCTGTCTGCCTGTCTGCCTGTCTGCCTGTCTGCCTGTCTGCCTGTCTGCCTGTCTGCCTGTCTGCCTGTCTGCCTGTCTGCCTGTCTGCCTGTCTGCCTGTCTGCCTGTCTGCCTGTCTGCCTGTCTGCCTGTCTGCCTGTCTGCCTGTCTGCCTGTCTGCCTGTCTGCCTGTCTGCCTGTCTGCCTGTCTGCCTGTCTGCCTGTCTGCCTGTCTGCCTGTCTGCCTGTCTGCCTGTCTGCCTGTCTGCCTGTCTGCCTGTCTGCCTGTCTGCCTGTCTGCCTGTCTGCCTGTCTGCCTGTCTGCCTGTCTGCCTGTCTGCCTGTCTGCCTGTCTGCCTGTCTGCCTGTCTGCCTGTCTGCCTGTCTGCCTGTCTGCCTGTCTGCCTGTCTGCCTGTCTGCCTGTCTGCCTGTCTGCCTGTCTGCCTGTCTGCCTGTCTGCCTGTCTGCCTGTCTGCCTGTCTGCCTTTCTGCCTATCTGCCTATCTGCCTATCTGCCTGTCTACCTGTCTCCCTGTCTCCCTGTCTGCCTGTCCGTGTGTCTGTCTGTTTGTCTATCTGTCTGTTCGTATATTTGTCTATCTGTTTGTATATCTGTCTGCCTGTCTGCCTGTCTGCCTGTCTGCCTGTCTGCCTGTCTGCCTGTCTGCCTGTCTGCCTGTCTGCCTTTCTGCCTATCTGCCTATCTGCCTATCTGCCTGTCTACCTGTCTCCCTGTCTCCCTGTCTGCCTGTCCGTGTGTCTGTCTGTTTGTCTATCTGTCTGTTCGTATATTTGTCTATCTGTTTGTATATCTGTCTGTCTGTCCGCCTGTGTGTCTGTCTGTCACAGCGATAACTCGAGAACGGTTTCGAATTTTGGAACTCTGTTTTCAGCAATTAATAGCTGTAGCTCGCCCACCGACTTTTAGTGACCTTACTTAACTGCAACTGGCTGTCTGTTTGTACGTGGCTGAGCTACTTGGATACTGTTAGTTTGATGGGTTTATTTTTCTTCATTTCCACTAAATTTATAAAATTGTTGTTCAGTTTTTCATTTAAATTTCTTTTTAATTCCCGACTATTATTTTCCATTTTCATATTTAAATCTTTATTCATATTTTTTGCAATTTGATACTGCTTCAATTTTCTTTTAAACCTTTGACATCTCACGAGCAAATATTTAATATTATTTTATTAACTTGTATTGTTGCATCAGAAAATATGTGATTTAGACTTTAATAATATGATATGGGTATTGGTTTTTCAATCGATTATCGTCTTTCGACGAGATCGTTAAGATTTTCACGGTGTTGTTTTACATGTACTTATTTAGTCAAGGCTTTTTCCCTATTATTATCCGTTAATTATCACACCTGGTTAACACGCGAACGAGTCGCTAATGATTTATCCGAAGGTGAAAATGCAGGTAAGTTAAAAAAAAGAAAAAGAATTATTATAATTGTTATAGAAATGTAAATGTATTATTATGTCGATTATAAATTTTCAAACAATCATAATTTTTCTTATTTCTTTATTTTTTGCTTATTTATTTGTTGCGTATTTTTAAAATCATTCTGTATATTTTAGAATTTTGTTTACAATTTTCAAAAAACTTCTATAAGAATGAAATTTTCTGTCAAATTAATATTACAGGGTGTCTAAACTAACCATATATTTTTTAATGATAATTAACATCCTTTTTGCACAATCCTGTATATTGTTTAAATTTGGTTTCCAAATTTATAAAATTTTTGTTTTTAAAATTTTTTGTCAATAATGAATTTTTCTGTCAAATTAATATCATAAGTTGAAAAAACTAAAGGTATTTTATAATCATAATTTATACATTTTTAACATCATCCTGTATATTTTTAATATTTTTTTCCAATTTTATCAAACTTATTCGATTTAGAAACTTTTATCACGTGTGAAAATTCCTGTAGCATTAATACTATAACATTTATTTTTTATTTAGGGATACTACATGGCGTGCAAATTAAATTGTATATTTTTAATCATAGTTAAATTATTTTTGTCATCATCCTGTATATTTCTGCAATTTGTTTTATAATTTATTAAAGTTTATGATTTTTAGAAACTTTTATCAAGAGTGAAATTTTATGTTAAATTAATATTACAGGGTGATAAAACTAAAGTTATTTTATAATCAAAATTTACGTATTTTTGACACCATCCTGTATATTTTTGGTATATTGTTTTCATTTTTATAAAGTTTTTAGAAAATTTTGACGGTGAATTTTTCTGTCAAATTATATTATAATTTAAATTTATATATTTTGGCATCACCCTGTATATTTTTGATATCTGTTTTCCAATTTTGTCAAAAGTTAAAATGTATACTGTAGTATTAATTTTTTATGTAAGGATACTACGTGGTGTGCAAATTAAGTTGTACATTTTTAATCATAATTCACTAATTGTAGGAATCATCCTGTATATTGTTGAAAAAAAATTTCTAATAATATAAACTTTATTGTTTTTAGAAAGTTTTATCGAAATAAAATTTTCTGTCAAGTTAATATTACAGGGTGAAAAAATTAAAGTTATTTTATAATCATAATTTAGGTATTCTTGACATCACCATGTAGATTTTAGATATTTTTTCCAACATTATACAGTTTATTAATTGTAGAAAATTTTATCACGAGAGAAATTGCTATCAAATTAATATTACAGGGTGTACAAACTAAAGAGTTATTTTATAATTAGAATTTACTTATTCTTTACAGCACCCTGTATATTTTTGATATTTAAACAAAAATTGGAAAAATTTAGAAAAAATTGGATAAAATTGGAAGAAGTAGTAATAAACTGGAAAAAATTGATGAAATTGGAAAAAGTCGAAAACAAATCGAAAGAATTTAAAAAAAATGGGAAGAAATTGGAAAAAAATAAAAAAAATTTGTAAAATAGAAAAAAAATTATAATAAATTAGAAAAGTTTGAAAAAATTAGAATAAAATTGGAAAAAAAACCTGGGAAAATGTGGAAAATTGGGAAAAAATTGGAATAATGTTACTCCTTAAATTTTCTTTCTAAATATAATTAAAAAATTGGAAAAATTTTAAAAAATTTTAAAAAATTTGGAAAAATGTGGAATAAATTTATAAATAATTGAAAAAACGAAAGAAATTCAAAAAGGTTGAAAGAACTTGGGAAACATTTTAAACGATTGAATAATGGACAAGATTGAAAAAACAGAAAAAACTGAACAAAAAAATAGATAAATTTGGAAAAAACTGACAATTAAAAAAAATGGAAGGAATCAGAAAAAATGGAAAAAACTGGAAAAAATAGGAAAAAATCAGTTGGAACTGAAAAAATTTGAAAAATTAAAAACTGGAAAAATGGGGTAAATATTGAAAACAGGAAAAAAATTGGATTTAACTGGAAAAAAGTGGAAAAACTGGAAAAACCGAAAAAAATCGAAAAAAAACCGGAAATCAAAAATAAATTAAAAAAAAACCGGAAAAAACAATAAAAATCGAAAAAAATTTTGAAAAAACGAAAAAAGTTCGAAAAATATCCTAAATAAATCGAATAAAGATCGAAAAAAAATTGAGAGAGAATACAAACATCCAAATATATCGAAAAAAAACAACAAAAAAAATGAGAAAAACTAAAACAAATTGAAAGAAAATTAAAAAAATTTGAAAAACCATAAAAAATTGGTCAAAACTGAAAAAAACTGAAAAATTAAAAAGAAACTTGATAAATGAGGAAAAAAATAGAAAATATTGAAATCAGGAAAAAAATTGGAAAAAAAGGGGAAAAACTGGAAAAACCCGAAACACCGAGAAAAATTTAAAAATTAAAAAAAAAATCCAAAAAAATCAAAATGAATCGAAAATAATTTAAAAAAAACACATCTAAAAGAATCAAAATAAATCGCAAAAAATCAAAAAAAGAATGAAGAAATTAAAATGTATTGAAAAAAAATTGAAAAGCATCCAAAAGAATGTTACCCCTTAAAATTTCTTTCTTAATTTAATAAAAAATCGAAAAATTTTGGAAAAATTAGAATAAAATTGGAAAAAATTGAAAAAATGGAAAAATAGGAAATAATTCAGAAGAATTGGAAGAAATTGGGAAAAATTGAAAAAAATTAAAAATACTGGAAAGAACTGAAAAACAAACGGAAAAAAATGAAAAAAATAGGAGAAAATTGTAAATAATTTGGAAAAAGGTGGAAAAATTGGAAAAAATTGTAATAAGTTGGAAAAAATCGAAAATAACAGAAAAAAACAGTAGATATGTGTACCGTTAATTAAATATACATCACTGAAGACTTCTAAAAAAACTGTATGTCTTAACAAGCACAAATCATTAAAATAAGTGTAAATAAAAGTCAACATCTTGCGTTTGTTTTTGTTATAATTAAAATTTTTTTTTTTTTTGTTATAACCCTCAAAATACTCCAAGAGTACAAGATTTACTATTAAATTTTTTCATTATAACAAATGAATAAATTAAATTAACTTTTTTATAATAAACAAATTCATAGTTAATTAAAATATACATATTTAGTATTATTTAATTAATTAATATTAATGGAGATTTAATAATTTGCTCTGTGCCCCTCGGTTACGCCAGTGACCAACCTACTACACTTAAGCAGGTGACTTAGATTAAAATAAAAATTAAATCTCGAAGGTTACACCCTTCATTATTAAACAATAGTAATTAGACGTAATTAAACGTATCATTAAAAAAATATATTTATTCATCATCTAACTAAGGCGTGTGTAATATATTTTAATATTATAATAAATATGAACGGCAATTCTAATATTGTTATAATTTGTTGTAAGTTATGGTTTAATATAAATATAATATTTTTTTCTTTAAATTTACATGTTTTTTTATTATTTATGTAATGGAAATTTTATTTTTGCCCTCCTGAAATATTTGCTAGTGGCGGTTATTTTAAAAATTAAAGTTAAAGCTACAGTGAATATTGCAATATTTTTTATATTTTTTTATTACTTATATTTTCTAAATTTGTATGGTAGTGTGGAAATGTATAAATTAATACAACAAAAATAATCAAAGTTTTTTTTTCTCTTGGTATAAAAACTGTTGTCCGACCCTGTTTTGGTAAATTTTTAATTTTTAATCAGTGTCAAAATATTTCAATATTTTGTACGTTAAAGTGTTACTATGATTTTTCTTAATTTATTAAACCGATCTTGTCGAGATTTGTTAAATTGTTTGTTTCATTTAATTTAATATTAAAAAAAAATTAGTGTCGTGTAATTTTTCCTAACATTATTGGGATCATCCTGTACATTTTTAATTTTGTCACAATTTAATAAAAATTATTAAAGGTAAAAACAATTACTGAAGAAAAAATTTTCTGACAAATTAATATTTTTGTGATAATTTAATAAAAATTATTGGATTTAGAAACTTACACTAAGAATAAAATTTTTTTACAAATTAATAATACAGAGTGTGCAAATTTATTATCCGTCTTTTTATATTTTAAAATCGTATTATTGGGATCATCCTGTACATTTTTATATTTTTTTTTTCGCAATTATAAAAAAATATCCGTTTTTTTTTATTTCAAAATCGTATTATTGGGATCATCCTGTACATTTTTTTGTCGCATTTTAGTAAAAATTATTGAATTTATAAACTTTTACAAAAAATAAAATTTTCTGGCAAATTAATAATACAGAGTGTGCAAACTTATAATCCATTATTTTTAAATTTTAAACTCGTAATATGATCAACCTGTACATTTTTTATTTTTTTGTTGCAATTTGGTACAAATTATTTAGATTCAGAAACTTTTACTGAGCATAAAATTTTTTGACAAATTATTAATACAGAGTGTGCAAACTTATAATCCATTATTTTTAAATTTTTAAAATCGTATTATTGAGATCATCCCGTACATTTTTATTTGTTGTTGTGGCAATTTAATAAAAAATATTAGATTTAGAAACTTTTACTAATGATAAAATTTTTGACAAATTATTAATACAGAGTGTGCCAACTTATAATCCATTATTTTTAAATTTTAAAATCGTATTATTGGGAACATCCTGTACATTTTTAATTTTTGTTGTGGCAATTTAATAAAAAATATTAGATTTAGAAAGTTTTACTAAGGATAAAATTTTTGGACAAATTATTAATAAGGGGTGTGCAAATTTATAATTCATTATTGTTACGTCACTTAATTTTTCTTTAAAATCTCAGATATAAGATAAAACAAATATTTTAATATTTATAATTTTTATAACTTTGGAAAAAATTTAAAAATATTCTAATCAAAAGATAACTTAATTATACTGTTAAATTTATTCAGTTTTTTATTTTTTTTATCATCGAACAGTTTTTTACTATTTATTTCCGTTTAGTCATTGACAATAAAAAAATAGCTGGCGCCCCATTCTTTTGATTAAATTAAATTTGAAATAAATTACAGAGGCAGTGGCGTACGTGCTAAACCCCTATTTTATAACAAAACGTCTCTATTTCTTTATACAGTGTGTCCAGAGATGGGTTATCCTATAGGTGAAATTATTTTTAAAATTTAGTTTTAGTAAAAAATGTCATTCTTGATCAAAAGTTTTGCTTGTTCTGAAATCACAAACACAATCATCAGATATTAATTTTTCCAGTAGTATACGAGGTTTGTCAAAAAAATATGTTTTACTCAAGAGTAAAGAACCTTTAAATTGGACAACATTTACATTGAAAAAATCGGTTTTATGCTTATTTAATACTGTTTCTATTTTAAATGAATATTTATCTCTTGTAATTATAAAAGTAATGATAACCTTCTCGTTTCTTAATATTTTCTAACAATTTTGCAATTTAAACACGTAACTACAGAAAAAATTGCATTGTTATTTTAACTAGAAATACATTTCAAAAATGAATATATTTTTCAATGTAAATGGATGTAATTGCATATTTAAACTTAGTTTTTAGTTCTGATCAACTTTTTTAAATTACATTTTTCGGTTCTGTCAAATTTAAAGGTACTTTTCTCTTGAGTAAAATTCATATTTTTTGAAAACCTCGTATACTACTGGAAAAAATTGATATCTGATAATTGTATTTTAGCTTCCCGAACAAGTAAAACTTTTTATCAAAAAAGACATTTTTTGTTAAAACTAAAATTTAAAAAATTTTCATCTATAGGATACCCCATCCGTATATTAATTATATTCTGAACTAATTTTACTTTAGGCGAAGCGAGACACATGTGAGTTCTGGTAAAAATACAAACGGTGCGCTACCAATTATTTATTTTTCTTCGCCAGAAACTTTGCGATCCCACTGCCAACAGTTTTGCAAAAAAAGTTCCGAAGTTTCCTTGGCTCCCTCCTATTTCCCTGTATGGCAATATTACCGTAGATTCGTCATTGGTGGATAGTTTAGGGGCCGCACCTTGTGAAATAGTCGCTTTACGTCTTTTGCCATGTGATTACATATTTTTTGTCGAATGTGCAGTATGTGCCCCGAGAAAATGTTTTTTTTGTTATTCTTTCGAAACGTTAAAAATTAAGATTTTTTTCCCTATAACCTCATTTAGTTTATCAAATTTTAATTGAAATGATTTTGTATGTATAGCTTATGTCAGTGTTTCTCAAACTTTTACAACTCATGGCGCTCTTAAAGTTTTTGCCCCCTACCCTGGAAAAAAAAATTAGACGGAAGTAAATAAACTACAAAAAAGTTTTATAATATATATATTTACTGTATAAAGAAAGTACAATAATTTTTATCTACTTGAAAATTAACCTAAAAAACATCCACAAAGATCCATTATTTGATTTAATTATGGAAAAAAAACTGCAACCGCGGCGCCCCTGGTAGAATTCCGCGGTGCCCCAAAGTTTGAGAAACGCTGGTTTAAGGTATAGTAATTATTCGACGATATACTGAGTGTTTGTCAAAATTTGAAACTTTAACATTAAATATCTGTGTTAAAATCACTAACTTTTGAAACTCTGCTACGCCACTGTTTAGTTCCCTTTTATCTCAACAACTGCTCCCGCCAAGGTGAGCAACGTGACAACCCTTTCTTCCACTTCAACCGTCGAGCAGTTAACATTTGCATTAATATAGTGCTTCGTAATCTACATGTGTATAGTTTTAAACCTAAAATATAATGTCTAATGTGTGGAATTTAAGGTAACAGATCTTTTCCATTTTATTACAAATATGCAAAGACCACGGGTCTATTTTATAATTAATCAATCATATGGATCATCGTGCATGAGAGCGGTGTTGCCAAAACTAACAGACCAATTTAGAATTCCTTAGGACACGGTCCAGGATATACCAAGGGAGAGCTCCTCCTTATGGACAACCTTTTTCTGTAATTATCTCTTTTTTATATGCGCTGTTGTTAAATGTATTGTACTATATTCGGAACTATTTATGTCTTGTTCTTACTTTCATTTAAATGTACTGTATCAAACATTACCTATTTAATTGTTATCGTTTACTAGTAGAATTTAATTGTTGTTTACTAGTAGATTAATTTCTGTTTAATTGTTGTTGTTTACTATTAGCTGAACTTCTATTGTTGTTGTTTACTATTAGATAAACATTGTTTAATTATTGTAAATTTATGTGTTAACCTTTAAAGTTTAAAGCTTGCTGATTAAATCTTATCAGAAAGCAGGACGATATGTTTTATTGTCCCACGTCCCCTAAACGTGTAATAATTATAGGGTGGTCCTTCGAAATCTTTATTCGACCACGCGATAGCTTATGTGTGATTTTTTGAACCAATCTTCTATTACAACAAGTCCACAAATCTACTAAATCCATTCACTCTGATTCACACAATCTGAAAAAGTATTCGTGGATACTCGTAGGGAAATTTTTTATGGCGACACAACCGATTTTTTTTTTGTACTTTGTGGAAATTCTCTATTTATTTATGGTTCCCCTGATTGCAGTTATTTATTCGTGCCGAGGTAGAAGGAAGATGCAGAGCCAAAGAATTTTTTACTAATTGGTAGGAAGTTTATGTTTTGTTCTTTGACTTATACTGTGATCGCGTATAATTTTTTTTTGAGCTTCTGCTGCCAAGGCCATTAGCTATTTCACTAATGGTCAATCGAGTTATATTTTCTTATAGAGACCAAATGTCTTCAGGAAGGTGAGTAAGTTCTTAATTGATTCTTCGTTATTTTTTAAGTTCACTTTTATTTTAGGGGATGTAATTCCATTTTGTCTCCTTTGAAGGTCATACATTGAAGAGGTGTTGGACCGTTAGGTTTGTATGTCCTATTCTGACTCTACAAAGTGTTACTTGTTCTCTCCTAGATAATTCTTTGGGATAAAACCTTCTTTCTTGTTGTCGGCTTGATTATTTTCAGTTGCTCATCATATCTAGCACACTGTTATTCTCACACGGTATTGACTTTTTGTTTTACAGATTTCTTCACGTCTTCCAGAGAAACGGGGACACTTTCGTCGATTGTACCAGTGGTAGCATCTTTGGCAGAAGAATCTGCCAATTCGTTTCTCGTAATGTGTATGTGGCTAAGAACCCACATGATTGTTGTTGTTTTATTCAAGGACTGAATGTGAGTATTTAACTCTAAGATGTTGATTGCCAATATATTTGGAGTGAAGATATTTTGCAACTTTTTTATTGCACTCAAAGAATCTGTACAAATTAGGCATGTAGAATTATCTTGAAAAGAAAAATATAACATAGTTTGCCATATCGCATAAAGCTCCGCTGTAAAAATACTACACATAGGGTTTAGTTTCCAACGGAAAAGGGTTATTATCTACTACAAAGGCGACGCCGACACCATTTCCTGATCGGAATCAATCAGTGTAAATAGTTAAATATCCAGAATATTTTTGAATTTGCTCCAAGAAAATAGTCCAGTATGCTAATGGTGCGGCGTCTTCTTTTTTCCATTTGCTCACTGATAGGTTCATATTTGGGGTCTTACTTAACCAGGGTGTATTTTGGTCGCAATTTTCTTGGAATATAGTATTTTCCAGTGAAAGTGAATATTTTGAAACTGTCTCTAGATATCGAATATTTATCGGTTTCGTTGAAGCTGGCCTATAAGTAGGTGTTTGCCATATTTGTGAAATATTGGTAGTTAAGATGGTTTGGGATGGACTGAACTTTTGCAGTATATGTGATCGAACATATCTATCTCTTTAATCTTAGTTGCATGAAGGAAGATTCTGATAGAATGGCTTCTATCGGGCTAGTTCTAAAGGTTCCGGTAGCAAGGTGCATTGTACTATTTTGTTTTTTGTCAAGAACTTTCAGTTTCGATGGGCGTGCGGAGCCATATACAGCAGAGCCATAATCGATTTTTTACTGAATTAGAATTTGGTATACTTTGAACAAAATTTCTGGGTCACAACCCCAATTAATACTCGATATACATTTAAGGATATTGATGACATTCTGGCGTCTTGTCTGTAGGTAGTTTATATGTTGTGTCCAATTCAGTTTGTTATCGAAAATGACACCTAATAATTTTGTATGTTCTTGACAAATGATATGATTACCTCCTATATATAATGTGTGGTCAGCATGTGCTGTTCTTAGTTTACAAAAATGTACAATATGTGTTTTTTTCAGGAAAAAATTGAAAACCTCTTAATCGTGCAGAATCTTCTGCCCTGTTGATTTCTGTTTACAGATTATGTTCGAGCTCATCCATGGAATTGTTTCGGCAGAAAATGGTGAGATCGTCAACGTACAATACGAACTTAGTATCTTCAGAGTTATCGCATATGAGTTGACTGATTGCGATAGAAAAGATTGTTGCACTCAGAACAGATCCCTGAGGGATTCCGTTCTCCATAGTTCTCTCTGATGATTTAAATTCGCACTGAAAAAGTTCTATCAGCAAGGAAACAGGATAATACTTCTGTATAGTACATGTATAGTTGTTTCATATTAGCATACTTCCACGTTCTATCGTATGCTTTCTGCAGGTCCAGCATGACTGCATTAAGGTGTTGCCGTTCTTTAAAGGCTTTTTGTATTTCCATTTCGAAGGTACAGAGGGCATCAGTTGTGGAACGGTTTCGTCGACACCAACTTGTCGTTCATAGAGTAGATGCTTGGTTTTTAAAACCCATGTCAGGCTGAAGTTTATCATCTTCTCCAAAAGTTTTCCCAAGCGGGACGTTAGGGAAATTGGACAGTAATTTCTTGGGTCACATGAAGCCACAGAATCTTTAGAGATTGGAACGATGATTGCTTTTTTCTAGGTAATTGGGTAAGAGTTGGAGAGCCAGATTCTATTATAAAGTTTGAGAAGATTTTCCTTGGATTCAGGGGGTAGATGAGTAAGCATTGTAGTCTAGATTTTCATTGGTATTGAAATCCAAAAATGTTCTTCCTTCTTCCATCTTTATATTTTGGAAGTCTTTATTGTAGTTCATTGAGCTACACAGATTGAAAATGGTCAGCAAAAGCTTCACTTATGTCGTGGGTTCCCGTAATTAGTTCACCATCGATTTTCAATGCGTCTGTGGTTATGTGTTTATTCTTTCCTGCAATTGTCTTGATTTTTCTCCAAACCTCAGAAGTAGGGGTGGGGTGTCCACAGTTAAGGATGAAACATAATCTTCCTACGATTTTCGTTTGAATTCCTTGACAATAAGTTTGGCGTAGGCTCTGGCTTTATTGAACATAATCAAATTAGCATCACTGGGATATCGGCGAAATTTATTTAGGGTTTTTTCCTGTTAGCTATAGCTTCTCGAATGTTTTCATTCCACCAAGGGACTTGCTTAGAAGATTGTCTGGTCGTTAATTTTGGAATGTTTCTTTCTGCAGCACTCAAAATCGCTTTAGTAGTACTTTCTACAGCATCTTCAATATTATCGAAAGTGGTGGGATCAGGTATAGAGACACTGCTGGAAAAAGCATTTCAGTTCGCTTTATTAGTCATCCACCTTTCTGCGATGGTGAATTCTTGAGATGGGGTGTCTATGCTTATTAAAATGGGAAAATGATGTAGATCATCCATAGGTTCCCATGTGAATCGTGGGGCGATATTTGGTGATACCAATGTTAGATCTATAGAAGAGAACGAGTTCGTTCTACAGTTGAAGTGGGTTGGTTTGCCATTGTTTAATAAGCATATGTTTTCTTGGTCCATGATTGTTTCTAGTCGTCTTCCACATATATCCCTCAATTGAGAACCCCAGAATTGGGAGTGTGAATTAAAATCTCCTAAAATGATGAACGGTTCTGGGAGTTGGTTGTTTAAATTTTTCATCTCATGTACAGTCCAACGAGAATTGGGGAGATATATATTGCAGATCGTAAGTTTTAGTGGTATCTCAATTTGGATGGCTACAGCTTGGATATTTTGGATATTACAATTTATTCTTATTTTTTTTTTGCAGGAATCGAGTTTTTGATGAAGACGGCAACCCCTCCTCTTGCTCTGAGGTTAGGTTGAACATCCTTTCGGAAAACTTGAAATTTTCTAAGAGTGAAACGCTCGTCTCATTTCAAATGAGTTTCTTGTATTGCTAAAATGATAGGTGATATATTATTTTCGATAGATTGTAACTTTGGTAATTTAATTTAATTCCATTACAATTCCATTGTAAAATGTTTGTATTACCCATAGGTTGGTTGGATAACGATTCCTCATCTGAGGAGTCTGTTGTAAGAGTTGGGTTTGGGGGAAGTAGAAATTTTTTTGTAAGGCGCTAACCAAAAGTGGGACTATAAGTTCTTGTGTATTTATTATTGGGGTGTTAGTTGTCAGAGTAGTGCTATTAGTGATTGCTTGAGAATATGATGTATTTGGTTTCGGAGTTTTTATAACAATCTTTTTCTTAGCTTCTAGATATGAAAGTTGTCCTTTACTTTAATCACTTGTTTGTATATAGGGCAATCTCTCGATCTTACAATTCATACAGCTGATTGAAAAGTTGGCAGCGGAAACATCTCAAAGGTGCTGGAATTATTAAAGATATTATGTATAATCCAATTGGTATATTTTTGTACCTTGGGTTCGCTTAAATTTAAACACGCCATCCAATTATAATTAATTTATTTAAGTAACTCAACTTCTTATTTATATCAAACATGACTAACAAAATATATTAACACAACATACAAAAACTCAACTGACTCTAGCCTGTCCTTTCCGTCTTATTTATACCCATTATCGAAAGATATCCCGTTCTTCTTCATATTTCTCGAACGATTGAGTCATCAAGAATCTGTGTACATTCCATCAGGCAGGGCCGACTACGTTCCTCGTTACAATACAAAGTTGATAAAATGGGAAAATAGATGCGTATTTTCAAGACGAATTGAATGGTTTTTTCAAAATTCAAAAACCAAAATTAACGATTTTCGGTTAAATTATTTTAATATTATAAGGTTTTTTTATTGAAGATCAAATAGCGCTTAATATAGGATATCCAACGTTTCGTTTTTGAATGACCACCTCCATCTATTTTTTTTTAAATACAAACCTGTACTTTTTATGTCATCTCTAAAATGTTCGTTTGTTTTCTTGTAGTTGGCAGTCAATGTGTTAATATTCTTATACTTTATAAATTAAAAAAATTTAAGGTACATGGGATTCCCCCTGTTCATTTTTATTTTATTTATAGAAATGTTATGCGACAAATATAAATTATCTTGGCTATAAATAGCAGGAAAGATTACATATTTCATATAATAACCCAGTTATTACATATATTTTTTTAAATAAAATTTTTCAAGGTATCATCTAGAGAGAAAAATAAAATTAATTAATAAATAACATGCATCATGTTCTTAAATGGAGTCGTGAATGAATTTTATTACCTGTATTTATATCTTGTAATGTACATGTACGTGATTATTTTATGGTATATCAGGAAATCTTTTGACATAACAAAATGGGTATTTCACAGACGATAAAATACAAAACTCTGTATATGTATATACAGGGTGATCATATTATTATAAAAAAATAACTACATAATTAAGTTGTTTTCCAGTGTTGCTGATTGGTGGATAATTATCTGATTTGCGGATAAATTAAAAAAACTAAAAGTTTCTAAATTTAATAATTTTTATTAAATTGTAATAAAAAAATAGAAACGTACATGATGATCCAAATAATAGGATTTTAAAATTTAACAAAAACGGATTATAAGTTTGCACACTTTGTATTTTTAATTTGCCACAAAATTTTATTTTTACTAAAAGTTTCTCAATCCAATAATTTTTATTAAACATGTACAGGATGATCCCAATAATACAATTTTAAAATATAAAATTAATGGATTATACGTTTGCACACTCTATATTATTAATTTTCCAGGAAATTTTATTCTTACTAAAAGTTTCTAAATATAATAATTTTTGTTAAATTACGACAAAAAAGTAGAAATATGCAGGATGAGCCCAATAATACGATTTTAAAATTTAAAAATAATGGTTTATAAGTTTGCACTCTGTATTACTAATTGAACAGAAAAAACATTTCCTAGCAAAAGTTTCTAAATCAAATAATTTTCATTAAATTGCGTAAAAAAAAATATACAGGATGATTCAAATAATACGATTTTAAAATAATGGTTTATAAATTTGCACACTCTGTATTATTAATTTGCCAGAAAATTTTATTCCTACTAAAAGTTTCTAAATATAATAATTTTTAATAAACTGTGAAAAAAAAAGTAGAAATGTACAGGATGATCCCAATAAAACTATTTTAAAATTTTAAAATAATGGTTTATAAGTTTTCACACTCTGTATTACTAATTGGCCAGAAAAAAATTTCCTAGTAAAAGTTTCTAAATTAAATAATTTTCATTAAATTGCGATAAAAAAATATACAGGATGATTCCAATAACACGATTTTAAAATTTGAAAATAATGGTTTATAAGTTTGTACACTCTGTATAACTAATTGACCAGAAAATTGTTTTCTTAATAAAAGTTTCTAAGTCGAATAATTTGCATCATATATTTTTTATTAATTTTCCACAAAAAATAAAAAATGTACAGGATGATCCCAATAATACGATTCTAAAATAAATAAATGGATAACAAATTTGAACACTGTGTATAATTTGTCGGAAAATTTTATTCCTAGTAAAAGTTTCTAAATTCCATAATTTTTTTTAAATTTCGACAAAAAAATAAAAATGTTCAGGATGATCCCAATAATACAATTTTAAAATTTTAAAATAATGGTTTACACGTTTCGGTACTCTGTATTATTAATTTGTCAAAAAAAATTTTCCGTATAAAAATTTCCAAGTCGAATAATTTAAATCCTATATTTTTTATTAATTTTCCACAAAAAAAATAAAAATGTACAGGATGATCCTAATAATACGATTCTAAAATAAACAAACGGATAATAAAATTGTACACTATGTATTATTAATTTGTCGGAAAATTTAATTCCCAGTAGAAGTTTCTAAATTCCATATTTTTTTTTAAATTGCGACAAAAAAATAAAAATGTTCAGGATGATCCCAATAATACGATTTTAAAATTTAAAAATAATGGTTTATAAGTTTGCACACTCTGTATTACTAATTGACCAGAATTTTTTTTCCTAATAAAAGTTTCCAAGTCGAATAATTTAAATCCTTTATTTTTTATTAATTTTCCACAAAAAAATAAAAAATGTACAGGATGATCCCAATAATACGATTCTAAAATAAATAAATGGATAACAAATTTGTACACTGTGTATTATTTATTTGTCGAAAAATTTTATTCCCACTAATAGTTTCTAAATTCCATATTTTTTTTTAAATTGCAACAAAAAAATAAAAATATACTGGATGATCCTAATAATACTGTTTTAAAATTTAAAAATAATGGATTATAAGTTTGGACACTCTGTATTACTAATTGACCACATTTTTTTTTCCTAATAAAAGTTTCCAAGTCGAATAATTTAAATCCTATATTTTTTATTAATTTTCCACAAAAAAAATAAAAAATGTACAGGATGATCCCAATAATACGATTCTAAAATAAATAAGTGGATAACAAATTTGTACACTGTGTATTATTAATTTTTCGGAAAATTTTATTCCCAGTAAAATTTTCTAAATTCGATAATTTTTTTTAAATTGCGACAAAAAAATAAAAAATGTACAGGATGATCCCAATAATACGATTCTAAAATAAATAAATAAATGGATAACAAATTTGTACACTGTGTATTATTAATTTGTCGGAAAATTTTATTCCCAGTAAAATTTTCTAAATTCGATATTTTTTTTTAAATTGCGACAAAAGAATAAAAATGTACAGGATGATCCCAATAATACGATTTTAAAATTTAAAAATAATGGTTTATAAGTTTGCACACTCTGTATTACTAATTGACCACATTTTTTTTTCCTAATAAAAGTTTCCAAGTCGAATAATTTAAATCCTATATTTTTTATTAATTTTCCACAAAAAAAATAAAAAATGTACAGGATGATCCCAATAATACGATTCTAAAATAAATAAGTGGATAACAAATTTGTACACTGTGTATTATTAATTTTTCGGAAAATTTTATTCCCAGTAAAATTTTCTAAATTCGATAATTTTTTTTAAATTACGACAAAAAAATAAAAAATGTACAGGATGATCCCAATAATACGATTCTAAAATAAATAAATAAATGGATAACAAATTTGTACACTGTGTATTATTAATTTGTCGGAAAATATTATTCCTAGTAAAAGTTTTTAAATTTCATAATTTTTATTAAATTGCGACAAAAAAAATAAAAAATGTACAGGATGATCCCAATAATACGATTTTAAAATTTAAAAATAATGGTTTATAAGTTTGCACACTCTGTATTACTAATTGACCAGATTTTTTTTCCTAATAAAAGTTTCCAAGTCGAATAATTTAAATCCTTTATTTTCTATTAATTTTCCACAAAAAACTAAAAAATGTACAGGATGATCCCAATAATACCATTCTAAAATAAATAAAAGGATAACAAATTTGTACACTGTGTATTATTAATTTGTCGGAAAATTTTATTCCCAGTTAAAAGTTTCTAAATTCCATATTTTTTTTTTAAATCGCGACATAAGAATAAAAATGTACAGGATGATCCCAATAATACGATTTTAAAATTTAAAAATAATGGTTTATAAGTTTGCACACTCTGTATTACTAATTGACCAGAAAAAAAAATTCCTAGTAAAAGTTTCTAAATCAAATAATTTTCATTAAATTGCGTCAAAAAAATGTACAGGATGATTCCAATAATACGATTTTAAAAATTTTAAAATAATGGTTTATAAGTTTGCACACTCTGTATTATTAATTTGCCAGATAATTTTATTCTTACTAAAAGTTTCTAAATATAATAATTTTTGCTAAACTGTGACAAAAAAATTAGAAATGTACAGGATGATCCCAATAATACGATTTTAAAATTTAAAAATAATGGTTTATAAGTTTGCACACTCTGTATTACTAATTGACCACATTTTTTTTTCCTAATAAAAGTTTCCAAGTCGAATAATTTAAATCCTATATTTTTTATTAATTTTCCACAAAAAAAATAAAAAATGTACAGGATGATCCCAATAATACGATTCTAAAATAAATAAGTGGATAACAAATTTGTACACTGTGTATTATTAATTTTTCGGAAAATTTTATTCCCAGTAAAATTTTCTAAATTCGATAATTTTTTTTAAATTGCGACAAAAAAATAAAAAATGTACAGGATGATCCCAATAATACGATTCTAAAATAAATAAATAAATGGATAACAAATTTGTACACTGTGTATTATTAATTTGTCGGAAAATATTATTCCTAGTAAAAGTTTTTAAATTTCATAATTTTTATTAAATTGCGACAAAAAAAAATAAAAAATGTACAGGATGATCCCAATAATACGATTTTAAAATTTAAAAATAATGATTTATAAGTTTGCACACTCTGTATTATTAATTTACCAGAAACTTTCATTCCCAGTAAAAGTTTCTAAATAAAATAATTTTTGTTAAATTACAACAAAAAAAAATTAAAAATATACAGGATGATTCCAGTAATACTATTTTAGTAGAAATACTTAAAAATCACTGTGTATATTAATAGGAATTATCATCTAGCATAAATATAATCTGGTTTAATAAAAACCTTGAGAAAATCTAGAAACATGCACAGCTTTACACTAAATTGTAATTATTTCAATTGTTTAAGAAAAAAATGCAATGCCAATCTATAAAAATTAATTACCGCTAGTTGCACAATGCAATAAATTTATAATGGGTTAAGGATACTTTGTCTTGCTTCAGAAGAAATCTCGTTTCAGTTATTAATTTTATCACACATATCAATTAAAATTTGTAATCAATTTTGTTTCATACGACTAAAAAAAATCTTTGATGGATATTTTTTTCTAAAAAAAGCGAAAAAGTCAAAAATTTGAACTTTCACTAGTAAGTGCTTGAATTACTATCGGAAATATTTTATGAATTTTTTAAGAATTATCCCGAGCCGAAAACGAGGGATAATTTAAAAAAAAATTCATACTAGAGGAAGTATTTTCAAGATTCGGTAAGAAAATTTCACACGCCTTCCTTGAATTTTAATTACATGAAATAATTAAAAATAAATTAACAGAACCTTAAAGAGTTTATTTTAATTTAAGTTCTACTACTAAAATTTGCTAAAAATATATTTTTTACAAAATATTCGAGATAGAAACATTTCTTGTTTCACTTTGTAATTATATTATGTTTCTATATACAAGAAAGACTTTGTTTGTTAAAAATAATGTATGTTATTAGCAACAAATCTTTTTTACTAAAGTCAACGGAAGCTTAATTTTTACAATTTTCTGTGCATTTAAAAGAAAAACTAAAAACTTCCGTAAAGTTTTTGGTTGCTATAGTAACGAGCTGAAACGAAAGTTACTTATTCGTTAAAAAATGTTGGTGTGAAATTTTCAACGTATTATTTCATGTCAGTTTAACATTGAATAATTTTTTTTTATTAAAAAAATTACCACGTGTTTGCAATCCATCAATAAAATTTTTTATGATATTTTTTAATGATTGGTAGTTTGTGTTTACATTTCCTACGGATTTATGTTCACAAGGTTGCATGCCATACCTTTAAAGTAAATTCCATTATTTTCTCATAAAATATTAAAATAACTAGACGTAATCTGGTTCAAATAAATTTAAAAAATATGAATAGTTGCCACTACTTTTCCGCAGACGTGTAGAATGTAAAATTCTCATTTCAGTTTTAGATTCAACATGAAAAAGTGAGCAAAAAATTGTAATAATTAAGTGTGCTTATTAAGACAAAAAAAACTTGCTTTTGATGAAATATTCAAAATTTTTGATATGTTGTATTTTTGACCATCCTGATCAAAAGTGTCCATGGACACAAATTTCAATCATGGACAGTTTTTTTACAAAGTGTTAAATTTTAAAATTACATATTACTCTCTTGGTCCCATCAAAGGGACAGTATAGTGAACGAGCCAAAAAAAATCGAGATATCGATGGGAATATCCACTTTGAGGTCCCCCAAGAAGATTGTGTGCAATCTTTCACAATAATCGCCGAACCGTTTGACCAATCAGCTGAAATTTGGTATATGGGCCTCGAATGCGAGCATTAGTTTTTGATTTAAATTGGTACTTACAGTAGAAGGTCCTCAAGACCGACATTGATTGAATAAACAATATGCCTTTTTTAAATTTTAAGGAGCATAAAATTTCCTACAATTTTTGTATGAAACTTTTTCCCGAATTTCCAGTAGTTGCGCCACTAGAGGGCGCGCAAAAAATGTGCATGTAGGTTTACCGTAGTTTTTTCAAATTTTGAGGACAAACAATAGACTACTTTTTTTTGATTTGTTCTGATATTTTTGTTTTTTTCTAGTTGTTTTTTCATGATTTGTTGTCATTTTGTGTTTTTTTTATTATCCTGTTTTTTAATTACTTTTTTTTATTTGATTTGTTCTGATATTTTTGTTTTTTTTTTAGTTTTATATATTTTTTTATGATTTTTCTGATTTTTTCAGATTATGTATGATTTTTATTATTATTTCAGAATTTTTTTGTTTTATCATGAATTGTTCTCATTTTGTGTTTTTTTTATTATCCTGTTTTTTGTATTACTTTGTTTTGTTTGATTTGTTCTGATATTTTTGTTTTATTTTTTAGTTTTATATATTTTTTTATGATTTTTCTACTTTTATTGTTTTTTCTGATTTTTTTCAGATTTTTCAGGATTTTTATAATTCTTTCAGAATTTTTTTGTTTTTTCATGATTTGTTCTTTCTCATTTTGTGTTTTTTTTATTATCCTGTTTTTTACTTTTTTTTTGTTTGATTTGTTCTGATATTTTTGATTTTTTTTAGTTTTTATATTTTTTTATGATTTTTCCACTTTAATTGGTTTTTCTGATTTTTTTCAGATTTTTCAGGATTTTTATAATTCTTTCAGAATTTTTTTGGTTTTCATGATTTGTTCTTTGTCATTTTGTGTTTTTTTTTATTATCCTGTTTTTTGATTTGTTCTGATATTTTTGTTTTTTTATAGTTTTATATATTTTTTCATGATTTTTTTCACTTTTATTGGTTTTCCTGATTTTTTCAGATTTTTCATGATTTTTATAATTCTTTTAGATTTTTTTTGTTTTTTCATGAATTGTTCTCATTTTGTGTTTTTTTTATTATCCTGTTTATTGTATTACTTTTTTTTGTTTGATTTGTTCTGATATATTTGTTTTATTTTTTAGTTTTATATATTTTTTTATGATTTTTCTACTTTTATTGTTTTTTCTGATTTTTTTCAGATTTTTCAGGATTTTTATAATTCTTTCAGAATTTTTTTGTTTTTTCATGATTTGTTCTTTCTCATTTTGTGTTTTTTTTATTATCCTGTTTTTTATATTACTTTTTTTTTGTTTGATTTGTTCTGATATTTTTGATTTTTTTTAGTTTTTATATTTTTTTATGATTTTTCCACTTTAATTGGTTTTTCAGATTTTTTCAGATTTTTCATGATTTTTATAATTCTTTTAGATTTTTTTTGTTTTTTCATGATTTGTTCTCATTTTGTGTTTTTTTTTATTATCCTGTTTATTATATTACTTTTTTTTTGATTTGTTCAGTTTTTTTTTAGTTTTATATATTTTTTTATGATTTTTCCACTTTTATTGGTTTTTCTGATTTTTTTCAGATTTTTCAGGATTTTTATAATTCTTTCAGAATTTTTTTGTTTTTTCATGATTTGTTCTCATTTTGTGTTTTTTTTATTATCCTGTTTTTTATATTACTTTTTTTTTATTTGTTCTGATATTTTTGTTTTTTTTAGTTTTATATATTTTTTTTACGATTTTTCGACTTTTATAGGTTTTTCAGAATTTTTCAGATTTTTCATGATTTTTCATGATTTTTATAATTCTTTTAGATTTTTTTTGTTTTTTCATGAATTGTTCTCATTTTGTGTTTTTTTTTATTATCCTGTTTATTGTATTACTTTTTTACTTTCCGAACAACAGAGTTGTATAGAAGGAAAGTATTGCGATCATAATATTTTGACCATACCCAGATTTTAACTGATCTTTACGTTTTGAGGTCACCTGAATCCATTTATACCATTTTTAGCATGATGTCTGTCTGTGTGTGTGTGTCTGTGTGTCTGTGTGTGTGTGTGTCTGTGTGTGTGTGTGTGTCTGTGTGTGTGTGTGTCTGTGTGTGTGTGTGTGTGTGAACACGATAGCGTCTAAACGGCTGAACCGATTTAGATGAAATTTTATATACATATTTAGTGTAACAAGGAGACGACCTGTATAGATTTTGGAGTTAATCGGACAACCGGAAGTGACAGTTGCTATAAGTGATGACGTCATTACCTAACAAGATGACAATAAAGTTTTACACATATATTTTTTATACGTTATAGTTTAATTTCGAATGTTTAAAATTTTCAAAAACTTTTGCCATTGTTGCCAGATTTATGAAAAAGTAATTTTTTTTCATATTTTTCTTAAATAACCAAAATAATGCATTTTTATGAAAAATTACAGGATATGAAAGTTGTAGAACATAAAATTTTCTACACATTTTGTTTTTACCGTTTTTTTGATTTCCTCATAGTTTCGTCGCTAGAGGACGTGAAAAATAATGTATATAGACATTTGCGACTTTTTTTAGATTTTGAGACAAAATTATGGATTTTTATGAAAATTTACAAAAAATCAAAATTGTAGAATATAAAATTTTCTACAAATTTTGTCTTTAATTTTTTTTCGAGTTCCGCATAGTTTCGCCGCTAGTTTTTATTTTAATTTTTAAGCAATTTTTATCCTTATTAAATTATTATTTTTTACTTAAATTTTAATATTAAAAATTTTAAAAAAATATCTTTAAATTTGTAATAATTAATTTTATTATTATAATTTTTTTCAAAATTTTATAACAAAAATTGTGATTTTTTTTAAAAATTGGCTAAGAAACATTTAAAATTATATTATGATTTTAAACTAAATTGAATAACTTCTACAATATTAAAGTTATTGAACTGGGATTTTCACCATTCGAAAGATAATATAAAACTCTAAATTTTAAATGTATTTTAGTTTCTTAAAATTTAGAATTGTAATTATTACAGCCAAAATTAAGAATTTTTTTAAATTTTTTTGTAATTTCGTTTTGTCAATAAGTATAAAATAAATGAAAAAATTAAATAGCATATCCGAAAAGGATCCAAAAGTGCTATGTGTGTAAATTATTTCATAATTTTAACATAGTATTTGTAAAAGTTATAGCAAAAAATGAAAAAAGTTAAAACAATTCAATGGATTTACCCATGAATTTTTGAAAAAAAATTTGATTTTTTTTTAGTTTTTTAAACTAAATTTATTAATGCATTTTGATCCAAAAAACCTAAAAAAAAGGTCTGTTTCCCATTTTGAATAAAATTGAATGAGATATTAATTATTTATTGATTTTAAAATTATTCACAAATAGGTTTTAATTGTTTTAAGGTTAAAATTAATATTAAAAATTTTAAAAAAATTACCCTTAAATTTGTAGTAAAAAACTCTATAATTGTGATTTTTTTCAAAATTTTATTCAAAAAATTGTAGAATTCCTAATTTTTTTTTTGTAATTTAATATAAGTTTAAAAGAAATTGAATAACTTTAAAAATATTAAAGATATTAAAATGGGATTTATACCATTCGATAGGTAATATAATTAATGTATTTTAATGCAGAAAAACTAAAATAATCGATTAAACAATTACATTACTAGGAGTGTTCGGAAAGTTGGGTGGGATTACCCCCTCATTTTTTCATGATTTGTTCTCATTTTGTGTTTTTTTTTATTATCCTGTTTTTCTATTATATTTTAGGCACTATGTAGTGCGCCACATTTGCTTAAAAGTCAGGTAAAATATTATTTTAGGGATTAAACTCACCGGTAAAAAGCTTCACTAGATAAAAGTAGATTATTACTTTAAAACTCCTGAAACGTATTTAAAGCTGTAAACAAAATAATAGGGATAATAGTCGTAAAACAATCGAAAAAAAACCGCAAAAATATACCAAAAAAATGACAAAAAATTACCATTATCACAAAAAATTAATGAAATAAAACAAAATGAGAAAAAATTATAAAACAAAAAAAACAATAGAAAAAAATTATAAAAATGAAAGAATTAAAAGAACCGAAAAGAAATTGAGAGAGAAATTAGAAAATAGAAAATGTAAAATACGGAAAAAAGCAAGAAATCAAAAAATATCACAAAAAATCTAAGGACTAGGAAAAATGAAAAAAATAAAAAACGAAACAAATAGAAAAAAAAACGGAGCAATGAAAGAAAAAATGAAAAAAATCAGAAACGAAATAGAAAAAAAATCAGAAAAATGAG
Organism: Neocrepidodera transversa; assembly: GCA_963243735.1. Lineage (NCBI taxonomy): Eukaryota > Metazoa > Arthropoda > Insecta > Coleoptera > Chrysomelidae > Neocrepidodera > Neocrepidodera transversa. Next base: position 17,254,325 of record OY725354.1, on the reverse strand, counting down.
AAAAACATCAGGAAAAATGGAAAAACATCCCAAAAACCAAAGAACAACCAAAAAACAACTGTAACCATAAAAAAAATGAAAAAGTTCAAAAAAATTGAAATAAAATGCAAACACTCGCAAAGAAATCTCAAAAAAATCGCAAATTATTGCAAAAAAAAGAAAAAATAAGAAAAAATTGAAAAACAAAAGAAAAAAATAGAAAAAGAAAAACAGAACAATTAATTCTACAAACAACATACTAATATTTTTCAGTTCGTTAATATTCTATTAAATTTGCATCAAATTGATGTTAAAAGTTGCAATAATAAAACATTTAAAATTCAAAAAAAAAAAATTAAACAAAAAATAGAGTTTATTAATAAATTAAGACTAACGAATACGACGCCAAAAACATTTTAAGATTTTCTTTAGTTAAATACTTACATTTATCCCTTCATATTTGTCAAAATTTAACATTAAATTTATTCGAGTTTATATTTGCGTAATAATTATGCATCATAATTTTTTAAATAAAAATAAAGGGTAAATTAACACTTGTTTTATTTTTGCTGAAATGTAGATAAAATCAAGTATGGTAATTATTTTTATGGTAATCCTCTCTAATCTCTTAATTCTCAAATTCAAAATAGGTGGCGCATTTTACATATTCTTTTCGGACCACCCGGGGCACTTGGCGCATTTTACATACAGCCATATTTTTTTATGTTTTTTATCAATCTTTTCCTAATTTTTCGTTATTTCTTTGTTATCACATACCAAATATTATTAAAAAAATATTTAATTTTAATAATTGATTTTTTCCAAAAAAATCCATATCTTCTTCAATCTTTATAAAAAAGACATTTAACTGTTCGTATTTATTTTAAAATTACTTTTTTCAAATATTTCCAACTAAAAAATAAAAGATATAAATTCCTATTTTTGACCTTCTCTGTATAACTAATTTTTAAAAAATCACCCTTACATATCAATAATTTTTAATGAACTTGAACTAAATACAATAATTACGACTCAGTTAGTAAACTTGAACTACTGCCAAAGGACATTATCTTAATCAATTAATACGTCACACTTTAATTCTAGTTTAGATATTAATATTCATTCATCTAATTAAAAATGAATAATAATTAATCTTATTATTATTTATTCAAGGAAAATCTATATTCAGATCTGTCTTAAATAATTAGCTAAGAAATCAATTATAATTTTTTTTCCAATTTTGACATAATTCTGTAACTGTAAGTATTTTTTTGTATACGGGTGATCTTCTCTAATCACTGTCAAACTTATAATTATTTTAATTGGTTAATATAATTATAAATTAATATCGGTTTTTTATCACCATGTCATATATTAAAAGTAGTAATAATAATCTTAATAATTGTTGTGCTCGCTTCGCTCACGCGAAAAATATTTCTATTCTCTGTTTTATAAACGGTTCTGCTTTTTTAGATCTTTTATTGTTATTTATTATCTCCACAAAATTACACATAAGAATATAGTCAGATATTTTACCTATAATCCTTGAATTTAATTCAAATATGAATTTACAGTCACTGCAATCTATTTTTAATTCGTTTATTTTATAAATAGTCTAAGGTATTATAAATAATAAAAAAAAAATTATACCGGGTGTCAAAAAACTAAAAGTAATAAATTTAATTATGTAGTATACAAAAATATATCCTACATTTCTGCAATTGGTAGTTTTACTTATATTTTCAAATTTGATTACGGTATAAAAGTTGCACATTTTTTTACATTTTCACATTCCTTAAATTTTTTTTTAATTTCTCATTTTTCTTCAATGTTTAAACTTTATTACTGTATAAAATTCTTTTTTACACCGCGGAGAGTGAAACTAGTACTTTAGTACCGCATTTGTGGGACTAAAGTGTCACTTTTACTCCCTTGGGACTAAAATTTTTTAGTCACGCAAATAAAAAATAATTAAAACCAGCCATCTTGTTTATTCTAATTTAATTCAGAACTGTCAAATACTTCCACAAATGAGTATAGAAAACAATTTTTGGTAGTACAGTCTTCAATTTTCTTTTTTCCAACACCATTTTACGAGATCGTCGTAAGCTTTATTATATATTTTTTACGATTTTATTCTAAAATAACTTAAATGTGACAAGTCGCAATCTTCTGACATTATTGATTTGAATGCTGATCGAAATTGGTCTGAGTTCGAGCCCCATCGGGAACCCCGATTTTTTTATAACTTTTTTAAGAGCCGGTATTTTATAAAAAAATACATAATTTAATATCAAACATGATTACCTAATCAGAAGTAGGAAACTTAAAAATAATAGAATTAATTGTTACGTTTAAAATAATTATTTTTAAATTATCCTTTTTTTTCACATTTTTGTAAAATTTTTCAAAAATTAACCTTTTTTCTCATTTTTACTACTTTTTCGATTTAAATTTTCTCTTTCTCAAAAACTTCCTCTCGTTTCTCACAAATTTTGTCACTTTTTTACTAAAATTACTCCATTCTCTCTCATTTTTGTCACTTTTTTGATTTAAATTTTCCCTCCAAAATTTTATCTCATTTTTCCTAGGTTTTTTCCCTTTTTTGTCTCAAATTTTGTCACTTTTGCCCTGAAATTTTCTCTCTCGAACATTACCACTTTTTTTATAAAATTACCTCTTTTTTCTTATTTTTGTCTCTTAAAAATTCTTTCTTTTTTGCAGAAATACACGTTTTTTAAAAAACTACCCATTTTTTCTAAAATTACCTCTTTTTTCTCATTTTTGTCACTTCATACTTTATTACTGTTTAATTCTTTTTTATCCCCAAGGTTGTATTTCGTTTAAATATTTTTTATATTCCTGCTGATTTTTTTTTAAATTTGTCTAATCTGAAAAATAAAATACGAGAAATAAATAAAAATAGAGAAAAATGGGATAAAATTGGAGAGAAAAGGAAAAAATAGGAATAAAAAAAGGTAAAAATAGAAAAAAGCTTTAAAAACAAAGGAAATAGGGAAAAATAAAAAAAAAACAAAAAGAAACAGAAAAATCGGGAAAAACAAAAGAAATGGGGAAAATACAGCAAACAGAAAAAAAAAAACAGGAAATACCATAAAAAATATTCCTGCAATTTTCGTACTTTACTTCGATCTTCATACTTATTACTGATTAATTCTTTTTTATCCCCATAGTTGTGTTTCGTTTAAATATTTTTTTACATTCCTGCAGATTTATTTTTATAAATTTGTCTAATATAAAAAATAAAATACGAGAAATTAATAAAAATAAAGAAAAATAGAGAAAAATGGGATAAATTGGATAGAATAAAAAAAATAATAGAAATAAATAAAGGAAAAAAGTGAAAAATTTAGAAAACAAAGCAAATAGGGAAAAATAGAGAAAAATAGAAAAAAACAGAAAAATCTGGAAAAACAAAAGAAATAAGGAAAAATACAGCAAAACAGGAAAAAATATAAAAAATATTCCTGCAATTTTCGTATTTTACTTCGATCTTCATACTTAATTACTGTTTAATTCTTTTTTATCCCCATTAGTTGTGTTTCGTTTAAATTTAAATATTTTTTTACATTCCTGCAGATTTTTTTTTTAAATTTGTCTAATATGAAAAATAAAATACGAGAAATAAATAAAAATAAAGAAAAATAGAGAAAAATGGGATAAAATTGGAGAGAATAGGAGAAAATAGGAGAAAATAGGAAAAAATAGGGTTAAATAAAGGAAAAAATATAAAAAAACTGGAAAAAACAAAGGAAATAGTAAAAGATACAAAAAAAACAGAAAAATCGGGAAAAACAAAGAAAATGGGGAAAAATACAGCAACACAGAAAAAAAAACAACAGGAAAAAACATAAATAATATTCCTGCAATTTTCGTATTTTACTTCGATCTTCATACTTTATTACTGTTTAATTCTTTTTTATCCCCATTAGTTGTGTTTCTTTTAAATATTTTTTTTACATTCCTGCTGATTTCTTTTTTAAATTTGTCTAATATGAAAAATAAAATAAACGGATATAGTCCAATGGAAAAAAAATTTTTACAGTCAATGCCAAAGTTATATCTTAATTACGTTCTGGCAAATTAGTAAGTTGAAGGTACGTACAGGCTGTAATAAATCAGGAACTTGTTATTTATTCAAGTGAATATTCTATTGATTCTTTGATATCGTCATTATTAAGTTAAATGATTGCATGGATTGATTTAATGTTGTCATGAGATAAAATCAGGATGTAAACTAACAACAAAGAATAAATACTTGTAGAGGATAAAAATAGTTCAATCTAGATCATGACTTCACTTTTTTTTTAATGTCTCCTACTTACTGATATATTGATCGGATCACGTATTAATAATTATACAAAATTTATTTCATAATTTATTAATAAGATAAATAATAAATAAATAGAAAACGGTTTGGCACTGTGGCAATTAGCCAAAATAAATATTTATAAAATAACGTTAAAATTTGTTAATTTAATTAATTAACAGTTTCCTATTTGTTTAAAAATATTTATAAACAAACACCAAAACCATTTTAAAATTAATTTTTTATATTTCAAACTATAGATAAGTAAATTTCACAATATATTGACAATAATTCTTTCGGGCTATTAATATTTATGTTCCTTATTTATGGCGTTAATAAATAAACGATTCCTTACAGATTAATTACCTAAAATCTATAATATAAGTGACAAAGTCCTGATGTGCAACGCACAAAAAAATCTAAGCGCAATTTTGATTTTAAGGGGTAGAAAAGGACGAAAAACGGTGGATTAAAATTTACTCTTTTAATGCCCTTAACTCCCTTAATATGCATTTAACGACCTATGCTTATGGGAACTTTTTTTATGGCCCCTTGAATTTGTTTACACTATTTGAGGGACACCCTGTATAAAAGACGGTATAAATGTATGGAGATTGTTATGTCTTATAAGGAAAAATATGGAACAATAGAGAAAAATTGGGAAAATAGGAACAAATTGGGAAAAATAAGAAAAATAAAGAAAACAGGAAAATAATTAAAAAAAAATCGGCTGTGTCACCCCAGAACTTTCCCGGCTCGACCGTAGAGAATAAGATTATTTTAATTACAAAATACTGAGCATGACATTAATTTGTGGAACACATTAAAAATAACGAGCCGATGGTGATTGATATTTCAATGTTGATAATGACATAAGATGCGCATGCGCATGCTACAGTTATGATCTCCTAAAATCATGTGTGAAAACTATTGGGAATTCGGGAAAAATTTTCATAAAATAGTTGTAGAGAATTTTATGCTTTACAACTTTGCACTGAAACATTTTTGCACTAAAGAGCATAATTTTAAAAAAATGGAAAATCCTAAATGTCTATTTTTCTCGCCATCTAGCGGCGAAACTATGAAGAATTCGATAAAAAGTTAAAGACAAAAGTTGATGCTTTACAACTATGCACTAGAAAATTTAGCACTAAAATGCATTGTTTGTCCTCAAATTCAAGAAAAACTAGAGGAAACCTACATGCACATTTTTTACGCGTCCTCTAGTGGCGCAACTATTAGAAATTATGGAAAAAGCTTAAGACAAAAGATGTAGGGAATTTTATGCTCTAAAACTTTGTATTAGAAAATTTTGCACTAAAGTGTATTGTTTGTCCTCAAAATCAAGAAAAACTAGAGAAAACATACATGCACATTTTTACGCGCCCTCTAGTGGCGCAACTATTGGAAATTCTGGAAAAAGCATAAGACAAAAGATGTAGGGAATTTTATGCTCTAAAACTTTGTATTACAAAATTTTGCACTTAAGTGTATTGTTTGTCCTCAAAATCAAGAAAAACTAGAGAAAACATACATGCCCATTTTTACGCGCCCTCTAGTGGCGCAACTATTGGAAATTCTGGAAAAAGCATAAGACAAAAGATGTAGGGAATTGTATGCTCTAAAACTTTGTATTATAAAATTTTGCACTTAAGTGTATTGTTTGCCCTCAAAATCAAGAAAAACTAGAGAAAACATACATGCCCATTTTTACGCGCCCTCTAGTGGCGCAACTATTGGAAATTCTGGAAAAAGCATAAGACAAAAGATGTAGGGAATTGTATGCTCTAAAACTTTGTATTATAAAATTTTGCACTTAGGTGTATTGTTTGCCCTCAAAATCAAGAAAAACTAGAGAAAACATACATGCACATTTTTTACGCGCCCTCCAGTGGCGCAACTATTAGAAATTATGGAAAAAGCTTAAGAAAAAAGATGTAGGGAATTTATGCTCTAAAACTTTGTATTAGAAAATTTTGCACTTAAGTGTATTGTTTGTCCTCAAAATCAAGGAAAACTAGAGAAAACATACATGCACATTTTTTACGCGCCCTCTAGTGGCGCAACTATTGGAAATTCTGGAAAATGCTTAAAACAAAAGGTATAGGGAATTTTATTTTCTAAAACTTTGTACTACAACATTTTGCACTAAAGTGTATTGTTTGTCCTTAAAATTTAAAAAAAGTAAAAAATTGTCACATGTGTATTTAATCAATGTCGGTCTTGAGGACCTTCTACTAAACCAATTTAAACCAAAATCTAATAGTCGCATTCTACGCACACACCGACCCTCCATACCAAATTTCATCTTGATTGGTCAAACGGTTCGGCAGTTATCGTGGAAGATTACACACAGACACACAGACAGACCATGCGCTGGAAATGGTTTCAATCTTCTTGGGGGACCTTAAAATGGATATTTCCATCGATATCTCGATTTTTTTTTGCTCGTTCACCTTACTTTCCCTTTGATGGGTCCGGGAAAGTAAAAAAATATAGAAAAAGAAAAAGGAAAAACAAGAAAAAATAGTAAAAAATAGGAAAGAAGAAAAAAGTAGGTAAAAGTAGGAAAAAATATATAATCAAAAATAGGAAAAAGGGGAACGATAAAAAAAATGTTAAAAAATAAAAAAAATTGGAAAAGTAAAGAAAATAGAAGAAAAGTTTTAGACATAAATTTAAAATAATGACATTTTCGGAAAAACAACCCGGTATAACTCACAATATTTTCATTTTTTTCCTATTTTTCCATATTTTTCATTATTTTTTTTCATATTTTTCATTATTTCTTTTCATATTTTTCATTATTTTATTAAATTTTTTGTTTTTTGTTTAGTTCCCTATTTTTTTTAATTTTTTTTTTCATATTTTCATTATTTTTCTCCGTGTTTTTCATAATTTTTTTCCACATTTTTCAATTTTTTTTTTCACATTTTTCATTATTTTTTTCTTCATTTTTCATTTTTTTTCATGTTTTTCATTATTTGTTTCCACATTTTTCATTTTTTTCCATATTTTTCATTATTTTGTTTCCATATTTTTCATATTTCTTTTTCCTATTTTTCATTATTTTTTCCCATTTTCTAATATATTTTTCCCAAATTTTCAATTTTTTTTTCATTTCATAGGATCTTTTTAAGTACAGCAAATAAGAACTATTGACATTTTTCGATATTCTCCCTAGTTTCCGAGATATTCGGAATTTAATTTCAAAAATTCTTTTTTTTTCTATTTTTTTCCCAACTTTTTCAAAAAATTTCGAAAAAATACTTCAAATAATACTTGTTGAGCTATTTAAATCCTACATTTGCGTACTTTTCTTTTTTGAATATATTTCACGGTTTTAGAGATATCGTTGTTTTAAAATGATGACATTTTCGGAAAAACGATCCGGGACAACCAGGAAGAAATTTTCCGATTATTGCGATTTTCAATAGGCTTCGTAACAGTACTTCAAGGTATCTTTTTCGCAAATTTGAAGCGATTTGTTCAAAAATTACGATCTGCAGCGTGTTTCCTGTGAAACTAAAAAAAAAGTGGGAAAAACCTGGAAAACCTCGTTCATTCGTTTTCTGATTTCACTCATTTTTTATTAAAATGTAGTACTCGTGGGTCTTAAAAAATGGTAAAAATTTCAAGTCCATACATCAATGCATTCAAAAGTTATGGCATTTTTAAGCTTTGCGGACGACAACCAGACATACAGACAGACAGACATACAGACCACAGAAAAAAATGAAGTTGTTCAGAATTCGATGGGGATCAATTCTCCCGAAGATACTATAGCCCGTTTTCGCTTAGTTACGAAGATAGCGAAAAACGGGAAAAAATAATGATAAACAAGAAAAATAGAAAAACTAGGAAAAATGTAAAAATAGGGAAAAATAGAAAAAATATTTGAATTGCTAATTTGGAACCTTACATTTTTTTAACACTCTCTAGAGTGTAGTTTTGGTTAGTGGTGACGATATTCTTAAACATAGGAAAAAATATGGAAAATAAAGAAAAATAAAATAAAATCTAAAAAAATAGGGAAAAACAATCAAATCCCGGTCATCCAGGTACTAATCTTAAAGAGATTCCGGAAAACTAGTTAAGTATGAATATGGGAAAATCAACTCTTGCAAAGAGAAACCAACAAATAAGACGTCGCGACGCACCTGACACCCAAAGATTTGACGGAGCTTTAATCGCAATTGTGAGGTCACAATAAGGTCTATCTGACAGTTCGTATTGTTTTATGTCTTTCGAAAGTACCGTTTATTTATTTCCATGATTTGGACTATATAATTCTAATACGTATTATAACCTTGAAAAATTTTACTGTACTATTTATGTAATATTTATTTAGTTACACATCACTAGTTTTCTAAAGATATTGAAAGGAAACGAACCATCATCAATAAAAAAAAATATATGTTGTTATATAAAGAAAAGCGAATTAATATTAACAAAATAATTCTTTGTAACCTTGATAATAACAAAATAATCGTTTTATGCATGAAGTTACGATTACCTTTAGGTATGGTAAATCGTAATTAAATATATCAAAATTAAAGTGTTTTAATTTGTTTATTTTTTCTCTATTTTGTTATGTATTAAATGTAACAATTTAGGAATTATATTAGTATTTTGCGTAATGAAAAAAAGTCTATTTTAAACGCAATTATATGAATGACGCAGCGAGCAAATCTTTATTGAACAAAAAATATAATTAGTATGAGAACGCCCGGTATATCGTTAAATAATTCTTATATCTTAAGTCAGTCTTTGTCAAACTAAAATATCAGATTCGGTTTTCGAGATATTTAAGAAATTTTGTACTTTTTTTCTCTTAAAATTACTCCTTTTTCTAAAATTACTTCTTTTTTTAAAGTCACCCATTTTTTTCAGTAAATTTACTCTTTTTTCTCATTTTTGTCACTTTTTCGTGTCAAATTTACCCTCTTTTCTCAAAAAAAAAAATAGCTTTTTTGTACTTTTTTTCTCCAAAATTCTCTTTCATTTTTTAAAAAAAGATAAATTTTTGCCCTTTTTTTCTCTAAAATTTCTCCTCTTCTCTAAAAAATCAAATTTTTAGAAGTCCTAGTAATTTTTTAAAAGTCCCAGTAATTTTTTAAACGTCCCAGTTATTATTCAGAAGTCTGTACTTTTTTCTCTCTTTTCTTTCTCTTTTCAAATTCTCACTTTTTTTGTACTTTTTTTTCTATCCCAAATCACCTTTTTTCCTAACTTTTTCTATTTTTTCCCACAAAAAATACCCCATTTTTCTTACAAACAAAGTGACTTTTGGTACTTTTTCTCTCTCCGAAATAACACCTTTTCTTTTAAAACAAGTGACTTCTCATTTTTGTCACTTTTTTGTCTTAAATTTCCCTTGTTTTCTTTAAATTTTATCACTCGTTTCTCTTAAATTACCCTTTTTTTTTCAATAAATTACTCTTTTTTTTCAGTAAATTACCTTTTTTTTGTCACTTTTTCGTTCCAAATTTCCCCCCCTTTCTCTCATAAAAGTCACTTTTTTATTTATTTTTTTCCTTCCCCTTTTTACTTTCCGAACAACAGAGTTGTATAGAAGGAAAGTATTGCGATCATGATATTTTGACCATACCCAGATTTTAACGGATCTTTACGTTTTGAGGTCACCTGAATCGATTTATACCATTTTTAGCATGATGTCTGTCTGTGTGTGTGTGTCTGTGTGTCTGTGTGTCTGTGTGTGTGTGTGTGTGTGTGTGTGTGTGTGTGTGTGTGTGTGTGTGTGTGTGTGTGTGTGTGTGTCTGTGTGTGTGTGTGTGTGTGAACACGATAGCGTCTAAACGGCTGAACCGATTTAGATGAAATTTTATATACATATTTAGGGTAGCAAGGAGACGACCTGTATAGATTTTGGAGTTAATCGGACAACCGGAAGTGACAGTTGCTATAAGTGGTGACGTCATTACTAAACAAGATGGCAATAAAGTTTTACACATTTATTTTCTATACGTTATAGGTTAATTTCGAATGATTAAAATTTTTAAAAACTTTTGCCATTTTTGCCAGATTTATCAAAAAGTATTTTTTTTTTCATATTTTTCTTAAATAACCAAAATAATGCATTTTTATGAAAAATTACGAGATATGAAAGTTGTAGAACATAAAATTTTCTACACATTTTGTCATTACCGGTTTTTTGAATTCATCATAGTTTCGCCGCTAGAGGGCGTGAAAAAAATTTATATAGACATTTTTGTGACTTTTTTAGATTTTAAGACAAAATTATGGATTTTTATGAAAAATTACATGGGATCAAAATTGTAGAACATAAAATTTTCTATAAATTTTGTCTTAACTATTTTTTCTAGTTGCGCATAGTTTCGCCGCTAGTTTTTATTTTAATTTTTATCTTTATTAAATTATTATTTTTCAGTTAAATTTTTATATTAAAAACTTAAAAAAAATATCTTTAAATTTGTAATAATTAATTTTATAATTGTAATTTTTTTCAAAATTTTATTACAAAAATTGTGGAATTTTTAAAAAATTGGCTAAGAAATTTAAGATTATATTACGATTTTAAACTAAATTGAATAACTTCAAAAATATTAAAGTTATTGAAATGTGATTTTCACCATTCGAAAGATAATATAAAACTCTAAATTTTAAATGTATTTTAGTTTCTTAAAATTTAGAATTGTAATTATTATAGCCAAAATTAAGATTTTTTTTAAATTTTTTTGTAATTTCGTTTTATCAATAAGTATAAAATAAATGAAAAAATTAAATAGCATATCCGAAAAGGATCCAAAAGTACTATGTGTGTAAATTATTTCATAATTTTAACATAGTATTTGTAAAAGTTATAGCAAAAAATGAAAAAAGTTAAAACAATTCAATGGATACCCATGAATTTTTGAAAAAAAATTTGATTTTTTTTTAGTTTTTTAAACTAAATTTATTAATGCATTTTGATCCAAAAACCTAAAAAAAAGGTCTGTTTCCCATTTTGAATAAAATTGAATGAGATATTAATTATTTATTGATTTTAAAATTATTTACAAATAGGTTTTATTTGTTTTAAGGTTAATATTAATATTAAAAAATCTGATGTGGCCAGCACATGACCTCTCGCCATTTTTGAATCAAAAATTTACAGGTTGACACAAAAAAGTATGAAAAAAAATTATTTTTTTGTAAATCTGGCAACAATGGCAAAAGTTTCGAAAATTTTAATGAGATGAAAATAAACTATAGGATATACAAAATATATCTGTAAAACTTTATTGCCGTTTTGTATCATAATGGCGTCATCACCCATAGCAACTGCCACTTCCGGTTGTGCGATTGGCACCAAAATCTAATCAGATCTAATCTAGGGTATCAGAATTCTGTATACAAAATTTAAAAATTTTTTATTTAGTGTATTTGAGTTATCGTTACTACAACATCCATCCAAACACACACACACACACACACTAACACACACACACACACTAACACACACACACACACACAGACATCATCGCGAAAATATTAAAATCGTATTCTAGGGACCCTAAAACGTGTTTGTTCATTGAAAACTCACTACCCAATTTTTAGCATGATTCCTATACCTCTCTTATCTGAAGGGCGAGAGGTAAAAATTACAAAAAATACCATTAAATTTGTAGTTTCAAAATCTTATTCAAAAAATTGTAGAATTCATATTTTTTTTTTGAAATTTAATATAAGTTTAAAAAAAAATTGAATAACTTTAAAAATATTAAAGATATTAAAATGGGATTTATACCATTCGATAGGTAATATAATTAATGTATTTTAATGCAGAAAAACTAAAATAATCGATTAAACAATTACTTTACTAGGAGTGTTCGGAAAGTTGGGTGGGATTACCCCTTCATTTTTTCTCGATGTTGCTCATTTTTGTAACAAAGTTTATACCCATAAATTGAATGATATCGAAAAAAATCGGAATTACGAATAAAATCGAAACAAACCGAAAAAAATCGACAAAAATCGCAACAAATCCAGAAAATCAATAAAAAGTGAATAAAATCAAAACAAATCGAAAAAATCGACAAAAATCTTAAAAAAAAAACGAAACAAATCTACAATATGACGAAACAAATCGTGCAAAATCGAACAAAAAAGGACAAAAATCGAAAAAGATCAACAAAAGTCAAATGAGATCAAAAAAAACGATAGAAATAAAAAATAATAAAAAAAATCCAAAGAAATCGACAAAAATCAAAATCGAAAGAGATCGAAAAAAATCGAACGAGATCGAAAGAAATCGACAAAAGTTGAACAAATCAGAAAAAGTTAGAAAAAAACTGAAGAAATATGAAAAAAATCAAAATACAATAAAAAAAACAGAAAAATGAGAAAAAAATTCGAAAAAACCAAAAAATCAAAAAAATATGGGAGGATAAAAAAAAATTAGAAAAGAAATAGAAAAAAAATTGACCAATGAAAAAAAAATCAAAAAAATTTGAAAATATTGAAAAAATCAGAATAAAACATGAAAAAAATAAATCAAAAAATTTTGTGGAAAACGAGAGAAATTAAAATATCGAAAAAATAAAAGAAAAAATCGGAAATAATCAAAAAAGAAACAAAAATCATTGGAAAATTTTGGAAACAAATGAAGAATAAAATTGTAAAATATGGAAAAAATAAAAAGAATCAAAAAAATCGCAAAAACAGAAAAAAGTTGGAAAAAATCGTAAAGAACAACCAAAAACCGGAACAATTGTGAACAAAAGGAAGAAATACAAAAATAAATGAAAAACATCGAAAGAATTCAAATAAATCGCAACAAAATCACAAAAAAATTTCAAAAAAATCGTAAAAAAGCGGAAAAATCAAAGGTATAAGAAAAAATGAGAGAAAAAATAGAAAACAGAAAAGAAATAGAAAAAAAAGTAATTGGAACAAAAAATAAATAGAAAAAAAGACAAAACAATGACAAAAAAAGAGGAAAACTAGAAAACATCGAAAAAGACAAAAAATCAAAAAAATGAGAAAAAATCAGAAAACAAAAAAGAAATAGAAAAAAAGTAATTGGAAAAAAAAGAAATAGAAAAAAGACAATAATGACAAAAAAGAGGAAAGACTAGAAAACAACGATGAAGTCTGAAAAAAGCAGAAAAAGACAAAAAATCAGAAGAATGAGAAAAAATCATAAAATTATAAAACGAAAGAAAAAAAATAAAAAAACAGAACCATGAGAAAATTGAGAAAAGCTTAAAAAAATCGAAAAAAAACAGAGAAATAAGAAAATTGAGAAAAGCTTAAAAAAATCGGAAAAAAACAGAAAAAGCCAAAAAAAACAAAACATCCGAATAATCAGAAAACAGGAAAAATTAAAAGAAAAATAATGAAAAAAAAAATGAAAAATCATACGGAAAAAACGAAAATAATCAAAAAAATTCTAAAAAAGCCAAAAAAAAACGAAAAAAAAAATCGCTAAAATCAAACATGTGTCAATAATTTCTGCAACTTCCCCATTCATTTCGTAAACTCCGTTTGACATTTTGTTCCAAAAATTTGAATTGGAAAAAGTTTTCCTATTCAAACCACTTTAATTTGTATGATTGGTCCTGCTGAAATTCAATAGAGTTCTTCCTTGGACAAAACTAACTCGGTAAAGTGAAAACCGGAACTAGATCGGAGCTTTCGTTCAAAAGTTAATGTGTAGAAATTTTTTCTGATTTTTTACTTGTTTTTTTTTTCATTTTTTTGTTTTTTTTTCTGTTTTATCTTGTTTTTTGTAGATTTTTTATGATTTTTTTCATTATTCCGATTTTTTCTTCTATTTCTTTCTTTTGTTTTCCTAAATTTTCTCTTTTTTTTTCGATATAGTTCAATTCTTTTGAATTTTTTCATTTTTTTTATGGTTATAATTGTTTCCGTTTTTTTGTTGTTGCTTTTTGTTTTTCTGAGATTTTTTTTCGATTTTTTGTCATTTTTGCATTTTTTTTGCAATTTTTAGTAATTTTTTATGATTTTTTTTTTGCTTTTTTCTGCGATTTTTTGCGCTTTTTTTAGATTTTTTTTGCAATTTTTTGCGATTTATTACAAATCTTTAGAAACAGTCAATTTGTTTAATTTTTTTTATGGTTTGTATTATCTAAATTTTTTACATTTTCGATTTATTGCGTTTTTTGCGACTTTTTTTGTTTTATTTTGTTTGTGATTTTTAGCGGTTTATACGTTTTTTTTGTTGGTTTTTTACTTTTACAAAAATGTTTAGAAACTTAGGTATCAGCATTCGGATAAATTTTTTCTGATTTTTTTCTTGTTTTCTCTCATTTTTTTGGTTTTTTCTGTTTCATCTGGTTTTTTTCTAGATTTTTTCCAATTTTTCCTCATTGTTCCGTTTCACTTTTATTTCTTTCTTTTGTTTTCCGAAATTTTCTCATTTTTTTCGATTATTTTGAATTTTTTCATTTTGTTTATGATTATAATTGTTTCAGTTTTTTTGTTGTTGTTTTTTGTTTTCCTGCGATTTTTTTTCGATTTTTTGTCATTATTGCATTTTTAGTAATTTTTTATGATTTTTTTGCTTTTTTCCGCGATTTTTTGCGCTTTTTTAATATTATTTTGCAATTTTTTGCGATTTATTTCAAATCTTTAGAAACATTCAACGTGTTTCATTTTTTTTATGGTTAGTATTATCTAAATTTTTTGCAATTTTTCGATTTCTTGCGTTTTTTGCGACTTTTGTTGTTCAATTTTGTTTGTGATTTTTAGAGTTTTATACGTTGTTTTTTTTTTGGTTTTTTACTTTTACAAAAATGTTTAGAGAAACTTAATTATCAGCAGGCGGATAAATTTTTTCTGATTTTTTCTTCTTTTTCTCTCATTTTTTGGTTTTTTTTTCTGTTTCATCTGGTTTTTTTCTAGATTTTTTCTAATGTTTCCTCATTGTTCCGTTTTTCAATTATTTCTTTCTTTTGTTTTCCCAAATTTTCTCAGATTTTTCATTTTTTTATGATTATAATTGTTTCAGTTTTTTTGTTGTTGTTTTTTGTATTCCTGCGATTTTGTTTTTTCGATTTTTTGCATTTTTTTTCGCAATTTTTTGTAATTTTTTAAGATTATTTGCATTTGACATTTTTTGCGATTTTTTGCCATTTATTTTAATTCCTTCGAATTTTTCAATTTTTTTAAGAGTTATAAACTGAATTTTTTGGTTCTTTTTTTGCAACTTTTTTGCCATTTTTTTATTTTTTATTTTTCGCAATTTTTTTGTGATATTTTTTGATTTATTGCATTTTTTGCGACTTTTTTGTTTCATTTTGTTTGTGATTTTTAGCGTTTTTTTTGCATTTTTTGATTTTTTTACTCTTTTTTTTGTTTTTACTTTTTTGATTTTCTTCTTTTTTCCGTATTTTACAATTTTATTTTTCATTTTTTTCCCAAAATTTTCTAATTTTTTTCTCAATTTTTCTTAGTCCTCTGACTTTTTCGCTTTTTCCATTTTTTTTTATTTTTCTGTGTTTTCGTTTTTTTTTCTCATTTTTCTGTTTGATTTTTTCAAATTATTTCAGGTTTTTTATTACGTTTTCTCATTTTTTTTCTTATTTTGATAATTTCGATTTGTCGGTTTTTGTCCAGACAGATATCCAGACAGGATTTTTTTGCATTTTCGAACTCAGGGAGCTCGGATACGTCGAGAAAAGTGGGGGGTAAGAAATTTTTTTCGCCATCACGTAACTAATACTGTTTGGGTCTCAGTAATAATGAAGACAAAGGGCTCCCCCATTTTGACTTTACATCCTTCCCTCTACTCTTGTTCAGTAATCCTTGCTTTTGATATTGTGTCAACTCCCCTCCCCTTTTTGCTATTTACGGTTCCTTTATTACCTGGAGCCCTTTGTTTTCATTATTTTTAGTGGATTCATAACATGGCTTTGAAATATGGATAAGTTAATTTATTAATTTAATAATCGACCCTTACATTATGGAAAGAAACATTAATAGGATTTATTTTAGGAGTTTCCAAATTAAAAAAAAAATACGTGGGTTTTAGTCGTCATCCGGTATAGTAAAATTGACTACTGGTCACGTAAGTCTTTTTCAAGTTCAAGACCTACCTCCGTGTATTTTTCCACCTGAAAAAATCCCTTCTCTTTTTCAAGATCTTGGACAGGAGGCGTAAGTAAGTATGTAAGTAAGAACATAAACCATGAATTCGTTCAAGCAAAAATTATAATAGCAACCTTGAAAGATTAACCAACCGATCACGATACCATAAACTATTCCGGATATCAAACACTTACAAAACGGAACTCTTACAACAAACCAACAAATATATAAGTCAAAATAAAACAGGATACTGATAAATGGGTCAAAATCGTGCATTACAAGGTATCATACATAAAGGATATTTTTTTTAAATTAATAATGCGTTGATTAGGGTTATTTGTAAAGTGATTGACACAGTTTTTATTATATACAACGTAGCAAATAATGAACTCGAAGATAGATAAAATACAGAAATAAAAAAAAAACAAAATACACACTATACAATCAATTACCATTCTAAATTACGTCTATCAAAGCAACTTCGGAAAATTACAACCGTATCTGATTAGTAATTTGCCATTAATTAGTTGTGGAAAAATAAATTTTGCCGCTCTTTTTTTTCTATTAAAAATTAAACGTCTTGCTAACTTGATATCAAGTTAGCAAGACAACTACATAAACAATGACGATATGAAAAAACTAAAAGCTGGAAAATTTGCCGCTTTTTTGCCGTTAATTAGTTGTGGAAAAATAAATTTTGCCGCTCTTTTTTTTCTATTAAAAATTAAACGTCTTGCTAACTTGATATCAAGTTAGCAAGACAACTACATAAACAATGACGATATGAAAAAACTAAAAGCTGGAAAATTTGCCGCTTTTTTGCCGTTAATTAGTTGTGGAAAAATAAATTTTGCCGCTCTTTTTTTTCTATTAAAAATTAAACGTCTTGCTAACTTGATATCAAGTTAGCAAGACAACTACATAAACAATGACGATATGAAAAAACTAAAAGCTGGAAAATTTGCCGCTTTTTTGCCGTTAATTAGTTGTGGAAAAATAAATTTTGCCGCTCTTTTTTTTCTATTAAAAATTAAACGTCTTGCTAACTTGATATCAAGTTAGCAAGACAACTACATAAACAATGACGATATGAAAAAACTAAAAGCTGGAAAATTTGCCGCTTTTTTGCCGTTAATTAGTTGTGGAAAAATAAATTTTGCCGCTCTTTTTTTCTATTAAAAATTAAACGACTTGCTAACTTGATATCAAGTTAGCAAGACACCTGCGTACATAATGACGATATCAAAAAACTAAAAGCTGGAGAATTTTCCGCTTTTTTGCTGTTAATTTTTTGTGGAAAAATAAATTTTGCTGCTCTTTTTTAATTAAAAATTAAGCATCTTGCTAACTTGATATCAAGTTAGCAAGACAACTGCGTAAATAATCACGATATCAAAAACTAAAAGCGGGAGAATTTGCCGCTTTTTGCCGTTAATTAGTTGTGGAAAAATAAATAAATCTTGCTGCTCTTTTTTTATTAAAAATTAAACAAATTAACATAAATGCGTAAATAATGCCGATATCAAAAAACTGAAAACAGGAGTTTTTTGATATCGACATTATTTATACAGTTGTCTCGCTAACTAGATATCAAGTTAGCGAGATGTTTAATTAAAAAAAAAAACGACAAAATTTATTTTCCACAACTAATTAAAAAGCGGCAAAATCTCCAGTTTTTAGTTTTTTCATATCGTCATTGTTTACGTAATTGTCTTTCTAACTTGATATCAAGTTAGCAAGACGTTTAATTTGTAATAAAAAAAAGAGCGGCAAAATTCATTTTTTCACAATTAATTAACGGAAAAAAAGCGGCAAATTCTCCAGCTTCTAGTTTTTTGATATTGTCATTTTTTACGCAGTTGTCTTGCTAACTTTATATCCAGTTAGCAAGTAGTTTAATTTGTAATAAAAAAAAGAGCGGCAAAATTTATTTTTTCACAACTAATTAACGGAAAAAAGGGGCAAATTCTCCAGCTTCTAGTTTTTTGATATTGTCATTTTTTACGCAGTTGTCTTGCTAACTTTATATCCAGTTAGCAAGTAGTTTAATTTGTAATAAAAAAAAGAGCGGCAAAATTTATTTTTTCACAACTAATTAACGGAAAAAAGGGGCAAATTCTCCAGCTTCTAGTTTTTTGATATTGTCATTTTTTACGCAGTTGTCTTGCTAACTTTATATCAAGTTAGCAAGTAGTTTAATTTGTAATAAAAAAAGAGCGGCAAAATTTATTTTTTCACAACTAATTAACGGAAAAAAAGGGGCAAATTCTCCAGCTTCTAGTTTTTTGATATTGTCATTTTTTACGCAGTTGTCTTGCTAACTTTATATCAAGTTAGCAAGTAGTTTAATTTTTAATTAAAAAAAAGAGCGGCAAAATTTATTTTTCCACAACTAATTAACGGCAAAAAAGCGGCAAAATCTCCAGCTTTTAGTTTTTTCATATCGTCATTGTTTACGCAGTTGTCTTGTTATCTTGATTTCAAGTTAGCAAGACATTGAATTTTTGGTAAAAAAAAGAGCGGCAAAATTTTTTTCCCACAACTAATTAACGGCAAAAAAGCGGCAAAATCTCCAGCTTTTAGTTTTTTGATATCGTCATTGTTTACGCAGTTGTCTTGCTAACTTGATACCAAGTTAGTAAGACGTTAATTTTTTAATAGAAAAAAAGAGCGGCAAAATTTATTTTTCCACAACTAATTAACGGCAAAAAAGCGGCAAATTACTAAGAAGATACCGTTGTAATTTTCCGAAGTTGTTTTGCCAAGTTGATAGACGTTTCTAAATTCCTTACGTTATTTTTTCCTCTTTTGATACTCTTTTTGGATTCCCTAAAGCGGCTTGCGGTAGGAGTTAATTGGCAGAAAGCGTTACGTTAGAAAAAAGCGTTATGCCGCCTCCAGGCCACCTTCCCTTACTTTCTCTTACTCTCTGTCTCTTTCTACAATATAAATTTTTTCTTATTTTTTTTAAATCATTTATAATTATTTTATAGAGAGAGAGAGGGGGATTTTTCCTTATTTTTCTGATTTTGTTTTGTTTTGTTTTTTTCTGATTTTTTCTAATTTTTTCTTATTCTTCTGATTTTTTGCGACTATTTGCGAATTTTTTGCCATTTTTTGGGGATTTTGTTGCGATTTTTTATGATTTTGTTGCGTTTTTTTTGTGTTTTTTTGCGTTTATTTGCATTTTTGTTGCGATTTATTTCAATTTCTATTTTTTTCATTAAAAAAAAATAATTATGGTTACAATTGTTTCCGGTTTTTGGTTGCTCTTCTTAAGCGATTTTTTGCAATTTTTTATGTTTTTTTTTACGATTTTTTTTGCGATTTTTTTCGATTTCTTGCGACATCTTTTTAATTTTTTTTGCGTTTTTCGGTTTTTTTTTAATTTTTTTTATTTTTATGTATTTATTTATTTATATTTTCCGTATTTTACAATTTCATTTTTCATTTTTTTTTTCAATATTTTGCGATTTTTCTTTTAATTTTTTCCACTGTTTTCTGTTTTTTTTTTATTTCTTCTGATTTTTCGATTCTGCTAAATTTTCTTTATTGTTCTATTTTTTCTCTATTTCTTTCTCTTGTTTTCTAATTTTTTCCTATTCCTCTGATTTTTTGCGATTATTTGCGGTTTTATAGGAGTTTTTTTTGCGGTTTTTTTGGGATTTTTGCGATTTATTTTAATTTCGACTTTTTTCAATTAAAATTTTTTTTTATGGTTACAATTGTTTCTAGTTTTTGGTCTTTTTGGTCTTTAGCGATATTTTGCAATGTTTTATGATTTTTTACAATCTTTTTTACGATTTTTTTGCGATTTTATTCGATTTCTTGCGACATCTTTTTCGTTTTTGTTGCGTTTTTTTCCGGGTTTTTTTTTTCGATTTTTTTTTGTTTTTTTTTCCGTATTTTACAATTTCCTTTTTCAATATTTTCTGATTTTTCTTTCAATTTTTTCCACTGTTTTCTGTTCTTTTTTTTTAATTTTTTCAGATTTTTTCTGATTTTTCGATTCTGCTAATTGTTCTAGATTGTTCTATTTTTTCTCTATTTCTTTCTTTTGTTTTCCATTTTTTTCCTATTCCTCTGATATTTTGCGATTATTTGCGATTTTTTGGAGATTTTGTAGCGATTTTTTTAATGTCGAATTTTTTCATTTTAAATTGTTTTTTATGGTTACAATTTTTTCCGGTTTTTGGTTGCTGTTCTTAAGCGATATTTTGCGATTTTTAATGGTTTTTTTTCGGTCTTTTTGCGATTTTTTTCGATTTCTTGCGACTTCTTTTTCGTTTTTGTTACGTTTTCGGTTTCTTTTTCGATTTTTTTATTTTTTTTCTGTATTTTACAATTTCATTTTTCAGTTTTTTCTTCAATATTTTCTGATTTTTCTTTCAATTTTTTCCACTGTTTTCTGTTTTTTTTTTTTAATTTTTTCAGATTTTTGCTGATTTTTCGGTTCTGCTAATTTTTCTTCATTGTTCTATTTTTTCTCTATTTCTTTCTTTTGTTTTCTAATTTTTTCCTATTCCTCTGATTTCTTGCGTTTATTTGCGATTTTTGGAGATTTTGTAGCGATTTTTTTAATGTCGAATTTTTTAATTTTAAATTGTTTTTTATGGTTACAATTTTTTCCGGATTTTGGTTGCTGTTCTCTAGCGATATTTTAAAAAAATTTATGATTTTCTTACGGGCTTTTTGCGATTTTTTTCGATCTCTTGCTACTTCTTTTTTGTTTTTGTTGCGTTTTCGGTTTCTTTTTCGATTTTTTTTTATTTTTGTTTTTTCCGCATTTTACAATTTCATTTTTCATTTTTTTCTTCAATATTTTCTGATTTTTCTTTCAATTTTTTCCACTGTTTTCTGTTTTTTTTTTTTAAATTTTTCTTCATTGTTCTATTTTTTCTCTATTTCTTTCTTTTGTTTTCTAATTTTTTCCTATTCCTCTGATTTTTTTGCGATTATTTACGATTTTTTGGAGATTTTGTTGCGATTTTTTTTGCGATTTTTTCGGGTTTTTTTTGCGATTTATTTTAATTTCGAATTTTTTCATTTTACATTTTTTTTATACAATTGTTTCCGGTTTTTGGTTGCTCTTCTTTAGCGATATTTTGCAATTTTTTATGATTTTTACGATTTTTTTTACGGTCTTTTTGCGATTTTTTCGCTTTCTTGCGACTTCTTTTTCGTTTTTGTTGCGTTTTCGGTTTCTTTTTCGATTTTTTTTTTTATTTTTGTGTTTTTTTCTGATTTTTCGATTCTGCTAATTTTCCCTCATTGTTCTGTTTTTTCTTGATTTCTTTCTTTTGTTTTCAATTTTTTTCCGATTCCTCTGATTTTTTGCGATTATTTGCGATTTTTTGGAGATTTTGTTGCGATTTTTTGGTAAATTAATATTTTTGACTTCCCTCGTACTTGGTTTTTTTAATATGTTTTAAGTAAAACACTTTTTGATGCGCATTGTATATATATTTTTTTTTAATAAACATACAAAAATATATTTTTTAATAAATAATAATTAAATATTTTTCTGTAATCGAATTGACTAAACTTTTTTTTTTATTAAAGGTGTTTGTATTCCTGCATAAATCTGATACGTCACTGCAGAACTCGCACCTATTTTGGAATAAATACTGCTAATGAGCCCCGTTGTCATATAGGACAACCTGAATTTCTGCATTTGACATGGAGTGGTTTCGAGTGATGTTTATGGAATACTAGAACTCTCTACTAAAGTTCATTAATATTTTACATCGATAAAATTTTAGGGTTAAAACTCGTGACCTAGCGACAAAAAATGTGATTTGGCAGGTCAGAGGTTCTATGGAGTGTTTCAGGTAACCAAAATACTATTATGTATGAAATTTTTTTTATTCAAATTCTTGAAATTCTGTTCCAAATTCTTGAATTTTTGATGCAAAATTTTGGAGTGTTCCAAATTCATGAATTTTTTTTAACTTTTGATCAAAAATTCTAGAAATTTTGATCCATGTTGTTGAAATTTTTTTAATTTTTGATAAAATTCTTAAAATTTTTATCCAAATTGTTGATTTTTTTATATTTTTTGATCAAACTTAAAATTTTGATCCAAAATGCTAAAAATTTTTTAAACTTGTATCGAAATTCTTGAAATTCAGATCCGAATTGTTGAACTTTTGATCCAAATTTTTGAAATGATCCTAATTCATGATATTTTTTTAGCTTTTGATCAATATTCTTGAAATTCTGATTCAAATTGTTGAGTTTTTTTTAATTTTTTATCCAATTTCTTGAAATTTTGATCCAAGTCGTTGAATTTTTTTTTAAGTTTTTGATCAAATTCTTAAAATTTCGATCCAACATGTTGAAATTTTTTTTAATTTGTATAGTCTTGAAATTCTGATCCAAATTGTTGATTTTTTTTATATCCAAATTCTTGAAATTTTAATCCAATTCATGATCCAAATTCAAATTTTGATCCAAACTAAAATTTTGATCCAAATTGAAATTTCGATTCAAATTCTTCAAATTTGATCCAAATTCTTGAAATTTCGATTCAAATTCTTCCAATTTTGATTCAAAATATTGAATGTTTTTTAATTTTTCATTCAAATTCTTTAAATTCTGGTCCAAATTGTTAAATTTTTTTTAATTTTGTATCGAAATTTTTGAAATGATCAAAATTCATGAATTTTTTTTAGCTTTTGATCCATATTCTTGAAGTTCTGATCCAAATTATTGAAATTTTTTTAATTTTTTATCCAATTTCTTGAAATTTTGTTCAAAGTTGTTGAATTTTTTTAAATTTTTTGATTAAATTCTTAAAATTTTGATCCAAAATGTTGAAATTTTTTTAAATTTGTATCTAAATTCTTGAAATTCCGATCAAAATTGTTGAATTTTTTTGAATTATTGATTCAAATTCTTGAAATATTGATTCAATTCTTGAAAGTTTGATCCAAATTGAAATTTTGATTCAAATTCTTCAAATTTGTATCCAAATTGTTGAAATTTTTTTAATTAATATCTCTATTATCGAAATTATTGAAATTTTGATCCAAATTGTTGAAATTTTTTTAATTTTTTATTAAATTTTATGATATTTTGATCGAAGTTGTTGAATTTTTTTTTAAATTTTTGATCAAATTCTTAAAATTTTGAGACAAAATGTTGAATTTTTTTTAAATTTGAATCGAAATTCTTGAAATTCTGATCCAAATTGTTGATTTTTTTTAAATTATTTATCCAAATTCTTGATATGTTGATTCAATTCTTGAAATTTTGATCCAAATTGAAATTTTGATTCAAATTCTTCAAATTTTCATCCAAATTTTTGAAATTTTTATTCAAATTCTTCCAATTTTGATCCAAATTCTTGAATGTTTTTCAATTTTTATCCAAATTCTTAAAATTCTGATCCAAATTGTTAATTTTTTTTTAATTTATTGTCCAGATTCTTGAAATTTTGATCCAAATGCTTAGAAATGTTGATCCAAATTTTTGAAATTTTGATCCAAATTCTTGGAATTTTGGTCCGATTCTTGTAATTTTGACCAAAATTCTTTTTTAATTCTTAATCAAATTCTTAAAATATGATCCAAACCGCTATTTTTTTTTAATTTGTATCAAATTCTTGAAATTCAGATCCACATTGTTGAACTTTTGATCCAAATTTATGAAATGATTCAAATTCATGAAATTTATTTAGCTTTTGATCAAAATTCTAGAAATTCTGATCCAAATTATTGAATTTTTTTAAATTTTTTATACAATTTCTTGAAAGTTTGATCCAAATTGTTGAATTGTGATCCAATTTGTTGAATTTTTTTTAATTTTGTACCGAAATTCTTGAAATTCTGATCCAAATTGTTAAAATTTTTTTAATTTTTTATTCAAATTCTTGAACTTTGGTCCAATTCTTGAAATCTTGATCCAAATTGAAATTTTGATTCAAATTTTGATCCAAATTCTTTAAATCTTGATTAAAACTGTTGAATTTTTTTAAATTTTTATCCAAATTCTTGAAATTTTGATCCAATTCTTGATCCAAATTGAAATTTTGATCCAAACTGAAATTTTGATCAAAATTGAAATTTTAATTCAAATTCTTCAAATTTTTATCCAAATTTTTCAAATTTTTATCTAAATTATACAATCTTAATTCAAATTCTTGAATTTTTTTAAATTTATTATCCAATTTTTTGAAATTTTGAGATTTTTTTAATTTTTTATTCAAATTCTTGAAATTTGGTCCAATTCTTGAAATTTTGATCCAAATTGAAATTTTGATTCAAATTCTTCAAATTTTTATCCAAATTCTTCAAATTTTGATCCAAATTCTTCAAATTTTGATTCAAATTCTTGAATGTTTTTTAATTTTTCATCCAAATTCTTAAAATTCTGATCCAAATTGTTGAAATTTTTTAATTTTTTATCCAAATTCTTGAAATTTTGATTTAATTCTTAATCCAAATTGAAATTTTGATCCAAACTGAAATTTTGATCACAATTGAAATTTTGATTCAAATTTTTATCCAAATTTTTCAAGTTTTTATCCAAATTCTTCAATTTTAATTCAAATTCTTGAATTTTTTTAAATTTATTATCCAATGTCTTGAAAGTTTGATCCAAATTGTTGAGATTTTTTTAATTTTTTATTCAAATTCTTGAAATTTGGTAAAATTCTTAAAATTTTGATCCAAATTGAAATTTTGATTCAAATTCTTCAAATTTTTATCCAAATTCTTCAAATTTTGATCCAAATTTTTCAAATTTTAATTTAAATTCTTCAAATTTTTTTAATTTTTTTCAAATCCTTGAAATCTTGATCCAAATTCTTCAAATTTCTATTAAAATTATTGAAATTTTGATCCAAATTTTTGAAATTTTGATTCACATTGTTGAAATTTTATAAATTTTTTATTGAAATTTTGACTTTTGATAAAAATTCTTGAAATTTTTCATTTTTTTTTAATTTTCAACGGAATGTTTCAGGTAGCCAGAGTTAAGTGATACCAAATATGCTATGTATGTATGAAATATTGATCCAAATTCTTTCAGTTTTGATCCAAATTGTGGAATTTTTTTAAATTTTCTTTTCAAATTCATGAAATTTTGATCCAAATTCTTCAGGTTTTGCCCAATTTCTTAAAATTTTGATAAGAATCCTTGAAATTTTGATTCAAATGTTAAATTTTTTTAAATTGTTATTGTTAATAAAAATTTTTGAATTTTTAAAATTTTCTTTATTTATTTTGATTTATTTCAGGGCGCCATCCAATTCTACAGGTTTTTTATTGTGAAGTTAGGAAAAAAACAAAAATGGAAATAGAAAAACCAACGATTAATTTATCAGTAACAAAAAAATCCCAATTTTCTGATTATACAGCAAAATAAACGACAGAAAAATAAATGTAATAATTTAAAAAAATAATCGTTAATAGATACTTAATTTAAAAGATAAATGTTAGAATCTTCGATTAAAAATTTAACTATTAAAAATTTAGTCTTTAAACAAATTTATTATTATTATTTTAAACACAAATGCTCAATTATTATCACTCAAATTGGAAAAAAAATAGTTACTGCGTTTATATCTTGGGGCATTTTCTTTTCATGGCTTTCTTCCAATCGGGCAATATAGTATTCAATTTAAACAATTAATTTTCTAATCCAACTAGACTAAACAGGTCTGGCGTCTAACCCGACACCCAAATAATATTTGAAAAAAAAGACACTACCGATATGCGATAACTAAGGACAGAAAGAAAATATTAAACGCGGTCAATGTGCCCTATTTATATCATCAGTTATCTGTTATTTTAATATAGAGGTGGGAACTAACAAAATATTGAGCCTAGTTGTTGAGTTCATTGAGGTTTATTAAAGAAGAATAAAACATTAGTCACGTTTTGAGCATTCCTATCATCACGTATATGAAACTAAAATAAATCAGTTTAATTTCTATTCTCATAATAAAATTCGTATTAAACCTTCTTTCCTTATTGTAAATCCAAAAGTGACATATATTTCATAAAGTGGTATATGAGGTCGACCTGACAACGGCAACCATGATGAATGGTCTTTTTGGAATTAATGGTCTACGGGAAATCCATTCACTGGTTTTGGCCCACGCTGAAATTACTTTTATCCCAAATCATATACATTTGTATACGATATTTAATAGTTTTTATATTTTATGTATGTGATTATTAAATAATATACGATTTTCGACCAGTAAATCCATTGACAATTTAATTGCTTCATTCGAAGTTGTTTTTTTCTCATACTATTATTTAATGAAGCAAGGGTGCCAATTCATGAAAGCAAAATTTTATCAAAAATCGTTTAATAATGAGCTTGAATTTCAGCATCAAAAAGAGTGTGAAAATAATGTCATTCCAATTCCAACATAGAAAAAAAAGGAATTAAAAAAACCCAAAATTGCACTTTATTTTAAAATTTTTAAGGAAATTTTGGTCACGAATCAGTGTTCTCACTACTAATAACGTTTGTTTAACCATCCTCTGCCATTACGTCATACATTATCCATCTTGATCTCTCAATCATGAAATAGATGAGACGGAATTATGACGTCATTAACGTATTTCTTAACTAATGTCCACGTAAATGTTATTTATCAGTTTTGACAGTTCAATTAATTTTTCATTGTTAAAATGCCTTTCTGATATAATGAGAAAGAGCAAAGTTTAATTTTGAAGTTGATTAATTAATTTTCACCAGAAAGAAATGCTGGAATACAGCTTTTACCGTTAAATGCAGTCTACAACGTTTGGGTTCACCCCAAAAATATAAACGAAGGTTTCAAATTAAAAGAAATTACTAAATTATGTAAAAAGGCACACGACGAATAAACCAAAATACAATTTTTGACATTATCAATTTAATTATACAAACACACCTTAACATGGGTCATTGAAAACAATCCTTAGCATATTTTAATTTTGAGGTTAAGTGTAAAATAACATTCAAATAATAGATGACAAACGTAAAACAGCAGAATATGTTAAACAAAACTATATCAAGTATTCGTTATTATTGGCAGACGATTTCATGAAAGAGAAAGGGTCGGCAGACTGCAACAAAGTGGCCTTAATATATGTGACAAAGAAGGAATAAAATTTATTGAAAATAATTACTGAGTTGTTAACTAAAACTGTATGCTGAATGGCAGACAAAAAAACGGTAAACAACATCTAGGCAGACCAGTATTTCTTTTGCTTTCATAAATATTATTTGTTGTCTTCTATTTTTTTTTATCTGTCATTCAGCATACACTTTAGTTAACACTTCAGTAATTATTTCCAATAAATTTTAATCATGAGGTTTATCCTTTTTTTATCACATATATTAAGGTCATTTTGTTGCAGTCTACAGGCCCTTTCTCTTTCACGAAATCGTCTGCTAATAATTTTCCACCTTTTGTAATAACAAATACTTGATATTTATACAATTTTTATCCGTGAGGTTAATCATTTTTTTTTAATTTATCATTTTTGATCGCCCACCCCTGCTTTAATCTTCCTGAGCTATAAATATTGCATGTACCTTATACCTTGTATTTTTATGTAGCTCTTAGACCATCTTTTTGCTTTTTAAGTTTTGGATATTGATAATGGTGTTGGTGATCTGCAAGTGGGAAGCAAAAACGAGCACAATAAGTTTAAAAGTTCTTCAAAAATCCGATATTCTTATAGTATAATGCTATACTTCTATACAGATGAAAAACAAAAGTCGCATTGATTTATTAATTAGAACAGAAATATGCACGTACATTTTTTAAATAACTAGTAAGTAGTAAATGTAGATTATATTATACAATGCATAAGTATTATTAGAAAACCTATCTTTGTTGATTGGAAAATCTATAATCAATTTTCTTACAAAAGCAATTAGAAGAATTATACAATGTGTCTACTTAAGTTGGCGACGTACTTCAGTAATTCTTTATAAAAAATTCTGTATAGTCCAAAACCCTAAGAGCAACCATCAAATGTTACATTTTTTCAAAGGTATACAAAATTTGTCAAAAAGTATGAATTTTGCTCAAAATTTATTATTACTGAGGCCCAGTATTAGTTTAGTGATGGAGAAAAAAATTTCTTAGCCCCACTTTTTATCACTTTTCTCGACGTTACCGATCTCCCTGAGTCCGAAAATGCAAAAAAATCCTGTCCGGACACTTTTGAATGAAAGCTCCTATCGAGTTCCGGTTTTCACTTTAGTTAGTTTTGTCCAAGGATGAACCCTATTGAATTTGAGCAGGATCGGACCGGCCCTTCCGATACCGATCATACAAATTAAAACCATTAAATCGTTTTCCCAATTCAAATTTTTAGAACTTTTTCTACTTCACATCAAGTATAATATTCCCCTACATGCAGGTGAAAAGTTTGGCAAGTATCACACAAGCCATTCCGTTACCCGCCTCACAATGATCCATAAAAAGTTCTCAAGAGATAAACTTTTTTACACTGCAAATTATACAGGCTGTTTCATTGGGAAACGGAAATATTTAAAACGCCAATAAAAGTCACCGAGGCGGTTCTAGATATATCACATTTATTGGCTCTGGCGGCCTTTGTAACCGAGATACAGGGTGTTTTATCAATTTTGCTAATTTCTAACTGTCGAATCACCCCGTACATTTCTTTGATATTTAGTACACATGTTTCTTATTCAGAAACCAAATGAGCCAGTTACTAATCATAAGAAAAATCCAGGTCCAGATTAACAAAAAAATAGAAAGTAATTGTGACCTTGAAACAACACCCTGTATATTGAAATTTTCAAAATCTATTTACATATTTGAAAAGAGCTCAAAAACCTAAATTAAAATGTGCGCTTTAAATTTAACTACTCAAATTTTGAACTTAAAGTGAAGTTTTCCTTTTTATAGCTGTAGATCAATCCAGTTTGTATTTTCCAGGTCCCTATACTTGTTATTTTTGAACAGATTTTTAAACGCCCTGTATGCATGTATTAAAAATTGAGAAAAATTAAACCGAAATTTAACAAAATCAAGATAATAAATTAAAATATTTCGTAGTGATTTTCGGATTAAATTTGAATTGTTTCTCTGTATTTCCCGCATGCTTCTTGTATAGATCAAAATGGAGGACATTTTGAGCAATTGTTATAGTTTGTATCTTTTTAATTTAGTATAATAGTTTTATTAAATTATTGTATTTTAGTACAATGAAATTATTTTAGCTGGAATGAAATCGACTTAACTTTTCTCAATTCTTTTACTAAAAACATAAGACAATACCAATTTTTAATACATACATACAGACGTATACAGGGCTTTTAAAAAACTGTTCAAAAATGATAAGTAGGGACCTAAAAAATATAAATTGGATTGACTTTCAGCTCTAAAAAGGAAAACCAACGTAGTTAATAATTATTTAGTAATTTTAAAATGAGTATTCAATAGTTTTAATAATTTATTACTAAAAGTTAATAATAACCACTTTTTAGTCTCTTTAAGTTCTTAAAAACTTCACTTAAGTTCAAAATTTGAGTAATTAAATTGTCTGCGCAAAAATTTAAAGCGCACAATTTCATTAAGTTTTTTGCGCTCTTTTCAAATATGGAAATAGATTTTGAAAATTTCAATATACAGGGTGTTGTTTCAAGGTCACAATTGCTTTCTATTTTTTTGTTAATCCGGACCTGGATTTTTCTTGTAATTAGTAACTGGCTCATTTGGTTTCTGATTAAGAAACATGTGTACAAAATATCAAAGAAATGTACAGGGTGATTCGACAGTTATGGCCCCAGGAATAAATTAGCAAAATCGGTTACAAAGGCCGCCAGAGCCAATAAATGAGGTATATCTAGAACCGCCTCGGTGACCTCTATTCTCGTTTCAAGTATTTCCGTTTCTAAATGAAACACCCTGTATATATGTATATGTATTTAGCGCCAATGCTTCACAGCATAAAAAGTGTTCGCTTGATGGGCCGAAGTCTCGAAACGGTGCACCATAAGTATAGTAGGGGAGGCCACGATGCTAAATGGGGATTTACTCGACCGTCGTGACGACCTATTAGATTTCGAAGCTTAGATGATAAAAAGAAAAAAATGTTACATAATGTATACCCGTTCATCGGTAGGGGAGCGTTTATAGAATTTCAAAAATGTAAAAAAACTTTTACATGGAAATTTACGAGCGCGTCAAACATTGATATTATGTATGCCCAACGTATCTTTAATAATGGAGATTGCTTAATCTGACGTTTTGTACGATGGGGGGCTGTACGGAAGGGTTGAAAATAGAAAAAAAATTATCGAGCGCGTCAGATATTTTAAAGCTTTGGCAAGTAGACTCAAAGAAAATTCTCATTTAATATTCTGACGATTTTGACGTAACGCAAACTGTCGGCGATTTTTGAAAAATGCAGAAAAAAATCGTGGTTTTGAAATACTCGATCGCGTCAGATTAACATATATACAGTTTCAAAGAATAATAAAAAACTCGTAGTCAATACCACAATTATTTAATGTTGAAAATTTAACAACGGGAGGCAACATGTTTCGGCCATCATGAGTCCTATAATACAAAATGGTACATTACAGATACGAAAACGACAAAGTTTAGTAGTTATTTACATACATTTTGTTAAACAAGTATAACAACTTAAATTGTACGATGACACTATTAGTATGAAGAAGAAAACTTTAACCAATTGTGGCGATACATTAGCAAAAATTAGATGTGGTATTACATTAAAAAAATTAAACTTATATTATTTACAATCCCGGATAAAAATATTTAAAAATTCAATAGCCGCTCCATACTGGTGGGCTGAGTGTGATATAACAATGGTTAAAGTCGTAGTGCATCCTACGATGGACTTTAAACAGAAAATTGTAATTTAACAAATTGCGTTCTAATTACAACACCATGCGGCAACTAACTAAATGACAAGTGAGATGTATCAATTATATTGAATATGAGACCCAAATAACATAGTCCAAAAAGACCAAAAAGAAGAAGAGAAGAATAAAAGAAGTAGGTATCAGACACCGCAAATTAAGAGACATGAATAGATGAAAAGAAGAATATAACCCATATAGAAAGCCATGTACCATTTTGTATTATAGGCCTGATGATGACAATCGAATTGGCGATACATATTGCCTCTCGTTGTTAAATTTTCAACAATAAATAATTGTGGTATTGACTACGAGTTTTTTATTATTCTTCGCATGTTTTTTTTTCATAAATCTGACAATTTAAAAAAAGAATGTTATTGATTTTTTTTTTAATTATTGAACTTAGTCCATTACAGAACACAGGAAATAGCATGCAAAGAAAAAAGTACATTTTTTTAAACCGGATACATATATTTATAGAAAAATAAGTATAAGAATTTAATTTTTTTTAACTAATTTTTTTTTATTCTTCATCTTCATCCGTCGAATCATTTTCATCTGGCTCGATTTCGTCGCCAATTTCATCCTCAGATTCTCTTCTCTAGAAATGTCACGTAAATAATGATCCTTACAGCATTTATGATAAGGAATATTTGAATCTTTCGAGAAAGAACTAAGCTTTTCCAACGTCGTTGTCTTCTGTGGCAGCATTTTTTAAATGCTCTCTAATTGTTAATCTATTTATAGTAAGGAAGCCCAAGAGGCTAAATGGGATTTACTAGATTGTTGTGGGGGCCTATTGGATTGCAAAGATTAAATATGCTAAAAAGAAGAAAAGTTTAACTGATGTGTGCCCTTTCATTGGGGGGTAGGGGAGAGTGTATAAATTTTCAAAAATGTAAAAAAAATGGTCACAAAGACATACTAGAGAGTGTCACACATTAATAGCGTACATACGCCCTATGTTTTTATAGTAAGGGCTTGCTAGTTGGGGGTGGCCGTATGAAGGGGTAGAAATATTTTCACTCATTATCGTAGTTCATTTAAAACTCATTATATTTAATTCAGTAAACTTTTTAAAACACAATAAACAATTCATTGCATTGTTGTGATCAGCTGGAATGGTTTCATGGCGACAGAAAGTACTGTGGGGACGCTGCCAAAGAGTGAAAGATAGAAACGAGTGAGAACGGAAGAGATGCGGGACTGGGAAATACATAATTCTCAACAGCTGCACGCACCACACTTTATTGATGATTTTAAGTACTCCATCTTGAGGAAATCGGAGGATTAAGTATATTGTTTTCGTAATCCTTAAATTATTTGATTCAAAATGAAAAAAAAATTAACCGCGTTCGAGTATTTCAAGGTGGCGTTTTTTTTTACAAATTTGTATCTCCCCCATTTCCTTATGTCACACTGAAATCGTCTGACTATTGGAATGTATACCTTTTGGGATGTAATTAACTCACCCTACATTAATCTGACGCTCCCGAGAATTTCTAATGATCAACTATTTTTTACTATTCTGATCCTTTATCCTAGAGGGGCGGCTATATATTAAGAGCTCATAGCCGGTAAAGGTACTCAACTGGGTGCAAGATATCCCCCCATATATTAATCTGCCGTTCTTCAGTAAATCCCCAAATCCCCGCTTGGCCTCTCCTACTATAATAAAATATTGTGATATATCAATGAGAAAATAAGTACAGGTTGTCCGACGAGGATTAGACAAGCAATATATCGGAACTGAATAGTAGTACAGAATTCTAATTTTGGGGCTAGATATTAAAGCAGCTTTTCTTGTTAATATGTTATCCACCGAGCCCTTCGTAAGTGAGATTTTTCATGATGTTTTGGTTTCATTAACTAATAATTATGTTCGTCGTCATTTTGGTTACGGGCACATAAGTCGGAAGGATTTCGCCGAACTCCACAGCACCACTACATCCAATAGATTATGTTTGGATAGGTTTTTGATAGGTTTCAATAAGTTTTATCAAAGACTTAACATTATTTTTATGGACTTTATTTCTTCTTCCAACCCTTTTCAATTCTTTATGACATTTAGACTAATTAGACCTGTCGATTGATACCCATTTTGGCTAATTTAAAGGTGGGTCAAAATGTATGGGTTCAGACCTTTTTCCGGCTTCGTTTACTGGACTATAATTATTATATAAGTCTGACTGTATAGTTTGGACCTTTCGTAGAATATATTAAAGTTACTACTTGTAATTCTATAGTGACTAAAAAACACAATATACGTATGATACATTTATGAAGGTAATTTAATTATTTTAAAAATACTCAATATATGCATACAAAGCAATAAAGAGAGCATAAATTCCAGATATGTATATTTATTATTATTATTAACATATTATTGTTTTATAACAATTAATTATTAATAATTACGTTTATGTAAAATAACACCATTTGTTAGTACCCGTAATTATAATAATAAAAAAATATAATTGAGAATATTTGTGATATGTGTTAAGTGACAGAAAATAAATGTCGACGTGACTAAGGGCACGTTTTGATTAAATGACCTTAAAATTCCTTATTGCATAATAACTTTTATTTCCTTATACAGGGTGTGTCATAGGTAAACCGACATACGTTAACTGCAAAGAGAGGTCACTTGGGTGATTCCAAAAAACTAATATTTAATGGGTCTAACCCGCCTTATAAGTGAGTTACAGGGTGTTTTGTCAAAATTGCTTATTTCTTCTAACCCTCGTTTCTTCGGAACCACCTTATATATTTATTTCATACTTAGCAAGCTTGTTTAAGTCTATTATAGTAAATTAAACTGACATAGTAAGCAAAATAAAAATCCAGGTCCGGCTTCAAAAAAAATTACCAACATTATTTTCACGATGAACAACACTCTGTATATCAGAATTTTAAAAATTGGATAGCATATTCGAAAAGAGAGGAAAAAGTTAAGTAGGAATTCAGGTTTTTTGAGACTGCACCTCTTATTTCGCTACTAAAACTTTTAAGTTAAACTAAAAACTTGTTGATTTTCGTCGAATTCGTGCGATTTTGCTTAAGGGTATAATAGCACCTCAGTAAAATTTGAAATCGAAAATCCTTTTGTAAAATAACTGAAATTTTAAATGTATATATTGGAGGAAGTTATCGATTGCTTCCGATTTTTTTTTCTTAAAAGTACTTTTTGTTAAAGAGAAAAAAATTCGTCGACCTCATAAAATTGGAATTTTGACAAATAAATATGACCCGACCTAGATAATGTCACAATAAATATGCTGTAAAAATTTTGTTTCTTAATATCAAACCGTTGTCGAAATAACATTTTTCAAAATTTCTTATTTATATGGATCTAGCTGCTCCAGTAACTTCACTCTGTACACTCGGGAGAAGGACAACGGTTTGATATTAAGAAACAAAATTTTTACAGCATATTTATTGTGACATTATCTAGGTCAGGTCATATTTATTTGTCAAAATTCCAATTTTATGAGGTAACTGAATTTTTTTCTCTTTAACAAAAAGTACTTTTAAGAAAAAAAAAATCGGAAGTAATCGATAACTTCCTCCAATATATACATTTAAAATTTTAGCCATTTTACAAAAGGATTTTCGATTTCAAATTTAACTGAGGTGCTATTATACCCTTAATATGGGAAATTGGTTTGAGTAATGGTGCTCCTAGTTTTGAAGAGAAATAAATAATATTTTTTGATGTAACATTTATGGTTTTACTTAAAAAAGAACAGATTGTTTCAATAATAGTAATACTATAAACTTGTTGGTATGTTTCGAAGGCAAATACATACAATAAATAAAGTCCGCACCATATGGAAAAAAATATTTATTTTTTTTTCATTAAATTATTATTATGGCTTAACACTACGCAATGGCTACGTACTTATTAATATTTACGACTAAAACAAGGGAAAATTTAAAAAATAATAACAAAAAATATGTATGAACAGCTTGGCAAATCTAGGAATGAATGTGAAATGAATGCAATTGAATATGAATCACATAATAAATAAATAAATAAATAAATAAATTTTCTTTTAGATTTGGTTGAAAACAATCCAGCAATTAGTACAAGACGCATTGGTTATGCAATAAATGTATCCCATACTACCGTTTGGAGGAGCTTAAAAAAAATTTACTTTCTACCCATACCATATTCAACAGATGCAGAGATTGGAACCATGTGATTTTGAACGAAGGTTAATTTTTAGTCGGTGGATACTTAGAAGGAGAAGAATAATTAGTAGGTGTTTATTCACTGATGAAGCCCAATTTACCAGGGATGGGATTTTCAATCTTATTGTTATGTTTGGTCTGACGAAAATCCTTTTGCTACAAGACAAACTAATTCACAGTATAAATTTTCCATTAACGTATGGTGTGGTGTTTTAGATAATTGTCTCATTGGGCCACATGTTTTACACAATACATTAACTGGGGAGGACTATTTAGATTTTTTACAAAATATTTTACCGGTTCTTTTACAAGATGCAGATATTAGAGAAATGTATTTCCAGAACGATGGAGCATCTCCCTATTACAGAGCATTGGTGCGAAATTTTCTTGACGAGAAGTTCCCAAATATGTGGATAGGTAGGACTGGACCCCATGCCTGGCCTACTCGGTCGCCAGATTTTAACCCAGTGGATTATTATCTTTGGGGAAATCTGAAGGCCAAGGTATACGCCTCAGAGATCAATATCAGAGAAGAGCTTCTTAACAGAATTAATAATGCTTGTGAGGAAATCAGAGCTAACCCATTAGTAATCAGACAAGCTACTCAGAATATATTAAAAAGAGCTCGTAAATGTACTGAACAAAATGGTGGGCATTTTGAACATCTACTAAAGTGAGTTTTTCAAAAGCGTTTCGGTTTTAATGAATTTCTTGTCATGATATCCAAATATTTTCTCATAGTAAGTAGTATTTTTTTGTAATGTGTTATGATACTATGTCAATCGAATAACTATTTCATTTATTTAACGTATTAATACAATTGACTTAAAGTTGTTTTCCAATAACTAAGCAAATTTTTAAAACGTCACATAAATAAATTTGAAAATGTATACGAGTAGCCTGGCAAATCTAGGAATATACATCATTCATATTCAATTGCATTCATTTCACATTCATTCCTAGATACATATTTTTTGTTATTATTTTTTAAATTTTCCCTTATTTTAGTCGTAAATTATTAATAAGTATATAGCCATTACGTAGTGTTAAGCCATAATAATAATTTAATGAAAAAAAATAAATATTTTTTTCCATATGGTGCGGACTTACTGTATGCATTTGCCTTCGAAAAATACCAATAAGTTTATAATATTACTATTATTGAAACAATCTGTTCTTTTCTAAGTAAAACCATAAATGTTACTTCAAAAAATATTATTTATTTCTCTTCAAAACTAGGAGCACCATTACTAAAACCAATTTCCCATATTAAGCAAAATCGCACGAATTCGACGAAAATCAACAATTTTTTAGTATAACTTAAAAGTTTTAGTAGCAAAATAAGAGGTGCAGTCTCAAAAACCTGAATTCCTACTTGACTTTTTCCGCTCTTTTCGAATATGCTATCCAATTTTTAAAATTCTGATATACAGAGTGTTGTTCATCGTGAAAATAATTTTGGTAATTTTTTTTGAATTCGGATCTGGATTTTTATTTTGCTTACTATGTCAGTTTAATGTACTAATAGATTCAAACAAGCTTGCTAAGTATGAAATAAATATACAGGGTGGTTCCGAAGAAACGAGGGTTAGAAGAAATAAGCAATTTTGACAAAACACCCTGTAACTCACTTATAAGGCGGGTTAGACCCATCAAATATTAGTTTTTTGGAATCACCCAAGTGACCTCTATTTGCAGTTAACCTATGTCGGTTTACCTATGACACACCCTGTATAAAAATTGACGTTATTCTGATTTTATTTATTTCTAACCATCTAATATGGTTTTGTGAAAACTAGAAGATAGAAAATCTGAGAGACAAATTTCGATAGCAGCAGTTAAAGTACCAAGCAGTAATCGTCATTTTTTGTAGATTAGGACGTCATTTATGACGATATTATCACGTAATTATGTCACAGTCCAGTAATGTGATTTTATAACGTTAAAAAGACGTCGGTGTATGATGTATTGAAGAAGGCAGTATATTGCGTAAAAAGGACGGACGTCATTACATGAAGCAAAAATCACGTGAATTTACGCCTCATTTTATGACATACAAATACGTGATTTTCTGACGTAAAAATGTCATTTAACAAATAAAAATGAGGATACAATTAACGTCATACATACTTCAACTTGGCCATTTTTTCATTCTGCTCATTCAACAAGATTTGTTCTGAAATCTGGAAAGTTGAAATTTATTTGACCAGTCTTTTAAACTTTTCTGGTCATATTTTATATGTCGTAAAAATGACGTTGGCTAAAAACTTCAATAAAAGTATGAGTAAGTATAAATCGATTTTAAAAATCAATATATCTTTAATAGGAAAACTGTTTTTTTTTGACAAAACGAATTTTACTGAAGGGTCATTAAAAAAATATTTACTAAAAATATAGGTAGGCTTAAAACATCAATAACTTCAATAGGAAAAATATAAACTTGTTAAAAACGCATTCTACAAAATGCGAAATATTTAAATGACGAAAAAATGTTGTAAATAAAGTGCAGAAAATTTTTAATTAAAACAATATATTGTAATGATATTTACACTTTCTCAAATTTGGGTTGGGTTCTATTAAAAATAAAAATAATAAACACCAGAAATTAATTTAGAAAAAAAAATAAAATTTTATGTACTGTTACTGCGTTCTCTTTCTCTATTTACTTGTCCAAACTTTTATTTCTCTATCTTGATCTATTATTTCTTCTTCATGTTTCTTCTTAGCTTAATTTATTGGTTATTGCTAGGGTATATAATTTTTCTGAAATCACTCAAGAATACCTACTTTCTCAGAGCAAATTCAGACCCCAAAATAGGCTATTCTAGTATTTTAACCCGTTGCTAAGCAATGAACTTTCCCGGACCGACAAGAGTCCGGAAAAGTTTTTTCCGGCGTATAAGCAGTGAATCTCTGACTTTTGTCATAACAATACTCGAACAGTGGTTGTTGGTTGTCAAGGAAATGATTTCATAGACAGTAAGATGGTAATCAAAAATTATTATGCATTTATAAAAAATCTGATGTGGCCAGCACATGACCTCTCGCCATTTTTGAATCAAAAATTTACAGGTTGACACAAAAAAGTATGAAAAAAAATTATTTTTTTGTAAATCTGGCAACAATGGCAAAAGTTTAGAAAATTTTAATGAGATGAAAATAAACTATAGGGTATACAAAATATATGTGTAAAACTTTATTGCCGTTTTGTATAATAATGGCGTCATCACCCATAGCAACTGCCACTTCCGGTTGTGCGATTGGCACCAAAATCTAATCAGATCTAATCTAGGGTATTAGAATCCTGTATGCAAAATTTCAAATTTTTTTATTCAGTAGTTTTTGAGTTATCGTTACTACAACATCCATCCAAACACACACACACACACACACACTAACACACTAACACACACACACACACACACTAACACACTAACACACACACACACACACACACACTAACACACACACACACAGACATCATCGCGAAAATATTAAAATCGTATTCTAGGGACCCCAAAACGTGTTTATCAATTGAAAACTCACTACCCAATTTTTAGCATGATTCCTATACCTCTCTTATCTGAAGGGCGAGAGGTAAAAATCTGATGTGGCCACCACATGACATCTCGCCATGTTTGAATCAAAAATTTACACGGTGGCACAAAAAAGTATGAAAAAAATTAAATTTTTTGTAAATCTGGCAACAGTGGCAAAAATTTTGAAAATTTAAATGATACGAAAATAAACTATAGTGTATACAAAATATATGTGTAAAACCTTATTGCCATTTTGTTTAGTAATGGCGTCATCACTCATAGCAACTGCCACTTCCGGTTGTCCGATTGACACCAAAATCTAATCAGATCTAATCTAAGGTATAAAAATCATGTATGCAAAGTTTCAACTTATTTAATTCAGTAGTTTTTGCGTTAGCGTTACTACAACATCCATCCAAACACACACACACACACACACACTCACACACACACACACACACACACACACTAACACACACACACACACTAACACACACACAGACATCATCGCGAAAATATTAAAATCGTATTCTAGGGACCCTAAAACGTATTTATTCATTGAAAACTCACTACCCAATTTTTAGCATGATTCCTATACCTCTCTTATCTGAAGGGCGAGAGGTAAAAATCCGTAATTTATGATAATGATAATTGCTATTTCAGAAAAAATAGTATGTTTACCTCGTAGTAAAAGCACATTCCCAGACTCCAATGCTTGTTGGCCTCGGCTTAACGCCTCGGCCTACAATTTACATTGTCGTCCGGGAATGTATCGCTTTTACTACTAGATAAACAATGTACTATTTCTTTATTTTCTTTAAATATCTACATATCATTTTATACATAAACCATTTCTGTATATTATTCTTATAATAATCAATCAAAATTTTCAAAATTCTGTTTATTATTTTCTTTTTTTAAATTCTTCTACCACTAGATTTTTACCTCTCGCCCTTCAGATAAGAGAGGTATAGGAATCATGCTAAAAATTGGGTAGTGAGTTTTCAATTGATAAACACGTTTTGGGGTCCCTAGAATACGATTTTAATATTTTCGCGATGATGTCTGTGTGTGTGTGTGTTAGTGTGTGTGTGTGTGTGTGTGTGTTAGTGTGTTAGTGTGTGTGTGTGTGTGTGTGTTTGGATGGATGTTGTAGTAACGATAACTCAAAAACTACTGAATAAAAAAATTTGAAATTTTGCATACAGGATTCTAATACCCTAGATTAGATCTGATTAGATTTTGGTGCCAATCGCACAACCGGAAGTGGCAGTTGCTATGGGTGATGACGCCATTATTATACAAAACGGCAATAAAGTTTTACACATATATTTTGTATACCCTATAGTTTATTTTCATCTCATTAAAATTTTCTAAACTTTTGCCATTGTTGCCAGATTTACAAAAAAATAATTTTTTTTCATACTTTTTTGTGTCAACCTGTAAATTTTTGATTCAAAAATGGCGAGAGGTCATGTGCTGGCCACATCAGATTTTTTTTAATATTGCAACCTTAGTATAGTTTTATTAACCCTATATATTCCCTGTTTACTGTCTGACTTTGATTACTTAAATTTCAAGCATTATAATTCCATAATTTCAATTTTATTATATCATCTTTCATTATTTTAACAAATTTTAAGATTCTTGCACTTTTTTAAATTTATTGCCAATTTATCTACATATAATACCTTCGATTCCTTTTCTTTACTTACATATCAACTCTTCTATCCCATTTAATAAACATAACATTTAACTATTAATAATCTTCTAATAGATTAAATTTCAACTCAAAAAAATTTTTAATTCATAAAATTCCCTACACAGGGTGAAATTTTCTTTTTATAATAATATATAACAACGTCAAATTGATCACATCTTGCTGCTTGGGGTAGTATAGTTGAGGGTGGCCCTTCAAAGACGAAACGTTGTTTCAATTTTTTCTCTATTTTCTAGGTATTAATTAAATAAAACGAAAATCGCCAATTTCGGTTTTCCTCAAATATCTCGGAAACCGGTACTGATATTTTAATTAAAAAAAAAAAATCTTTCAATTTGTCTTGAAAATACGCATCTTTTCTCCTATTTGACCAACTTTGTATCTATAACGGTTTACGAAATTCCAATAGTGATCAATTAAATTTGCGCCACCCTGTATCTTTAGTTGGGGGTGACACATGTGGCATGAAAATCAATCCCCCCATAGATTGCTTTGATCAAATATGAAGCCAATCGGATGTCTAGAATGGAGATAGCGTGTCGACAGACACATACACACACACAGACAGACGGGATTGAATTATTATTATATTAATAAATAGTCAGCAATAGTGTATGTGTAGATTCAGTTCTACTTTTAAATCCATTTGTTTTGTCAAGAGAGAATAAAATGTAAAAACCACCTACCTGTATTATTTTCTTATTCAATGAACTATATCAGCCAAATAACTATTTAGTAGTTTTCACTTTTCAACATTAGTTAGTTAGGCAGTCAATATTTATTCGTCACCATATCACATCAAATTATACTTGTAATAAATATTAGAAGTCTCATGTTTTACCCAAGCTTGTTTCTTTCGGTGGGTTTTTTTTTGAATTTGAGAGTTCGCCAACAACTTCGTCTAATATTAAATTAAACACTAACACTCACTTTTATAAAATTTAAATGAATTTACGATTACAAATACAAATTAAAAACTAAATCACTTAAAATAAACGTCAAACTAACAAATCTGTCAAATATTTTAAACTTTCAATGTTACCAACCTAACTTTATTGTATTAAAAGGGTGTATTCCGAAATATACATCAGTACACTGGCCAGTGGTAGTGACGTCATGAATCCACGCCATACTGACGATTTGTTCCGAAATATACTTGCTAGCGCGTTAATGTGATTAAAAATAGAGCACGTGTTTGTTGTTTACGTTTATGCTCAACGAGTTATTATAAATTTCCAATAATCTATTTCAAAAGAATGGAGGTGTTACTTTATTACAACAATAAGTAATCTACCAGCAAAATTGCATCGTAATCAGGATCTGTAAAATATTAGAGATAAGTCAAAATTTTAAGGTTATTTAACATAACATTAACATAGCTAGTCGCAAATATAGGACTTATTACCTTCGTCTATTGAAAGTAATTGCTTAATTTTTTGAGAATGCTGAGCTGCCATTATTTTAAATATTTGACTTCACTACTGTCACACCACACTGGTCACTTTTCTCACCAGTACAATATGGCGTTGGATTCATGACGTCAGTACCACTGGAAAGTATACTGATATGTATTTCGGAATACATCCAAAATTTAATTAATAGAGGAGGAAAGTCATGACGTCACAATGTCCTTCTTGTCAAAAACTGACTCCAAACAAACGTCTGTCAAATTTAAATCAGCTTGTCAGATATTGTTTTTTGGTTAAAGCATCAACAGAGAACGTAATCTCAAATTCTTTGTTAGGAGTCAGTTTTTGACAAGAATGACATTTGTGACGACATTTTTTCGTCTATTAAAGTTTTTCATAATAACGTGTATTTTATTTATTGACAACGGATAATATTTAATTAATAATAAAAATATTATTAAATAAATAAAAGTCGAACCAGAGAACATAGTATTTCATTCGAGCAATAATCCGTTCGTACATTTACCCCTGCGCGGCTCTTGTCCGAAAACCTGTTTTGCATATTAAATTATATACTGCACTTCATTTTTCCGTAGTCTATAGATATGTCAAAAATTACAAACCTAATAAGAATTATATTTATATCGATAATAAAATGAAAAAAAAAGAACTTTTAGTTGAATACAAAAAAACGTGAATATCTAATTTTATACACAATTTTAACTGTCAATGTCAAAATATTGTTTTTATAAGATACAAGAAATCGTTTATAAATTAATACAATTCAAATATTGATTTTTGTGTCTCCTCTATTTCACCTAAAAAAGATAAATAACCATTCATATTTTAAATTATGAAAATGATTTTGACCTTCAATTAAAGCGCCACCGCGTTTTTAACAACTCCTACTTCTGCCGCCATCTACCGGTAAATAGATATACCAATACAAAATGGCGATAGACGTAGTTAGAAAATCACAGCATCTAATCCATTTCAAA
Source organism: Neocrepidodera transversa (assembly GCA_963243735.1). Classification (NCBI taxonomy): domain Eukaryota; kingdom Metazoa; phylum Arthropoda; class Insecta; order Coleoptera; family Chrysomelidae; genus Neocrepidodera; species Neocrepidodera transversa. The sequence goes on along the minus strand of OY725354.1, from coordinate 17,211,207 downwards.
CGGCGCATTTTATTAGTATTAGAATTAGATATTAGATGCCGCTGAATGTTCTAAATAAAACATCAGTTCGGTGTTTATCATAAGTGAAAGTAGAGGAAGAATTGTGTTTACCTAAAAATAAAAACGAGCTAGTTACAAATGATATATTTTTATAAAATCTAGTTATTAAAGGTGTCCGTCTATAAACGAATTACGGGTTGTGATAATTAATGGTGAATTAAGTTTTTTGTGTCTGAATCGGTCTAGTATGGTGGCGATGAACAAACAAATCTATTTGTTTTCTAAAAATTTTCTAAAAGTGAAAAACGTTTTCCTTGTGAGTTTTTAACTGATACAATTTGACTATTTACCTGGATAAGACTGTAATTTCAAGACTGAATTTCTGCTTGGTAAGTACATCTAATCGACAGTAATTAACACAATATTTAGTTTATTTCTGTAATTTATAAATATCTGTTGATAAAATGTGGGAGGGTTTATTAAAAGATACATAAAAGGCTATTTTTATAATTGTGAATGATACTGGTAGGTACATCAAAAAATATAGGTCAAATAATAATTGTATTGAGGTTATTGAACCTTCTATTTAATTTGTCATAAGAGAAGAGGGTTCCTATTTTATCCAACCAAAACTGAAGAGATCAAAGCGCAGTTGCCACGTTTAAAACTAAATTAAAGAAATAACTAGTAACAAAAATGAGAAAACCAATTTAGCTGAATGTTACAAAGAAATATTTTATATAAATCTAATATATATTTAATTTTATAGAAATAATATGTGTATGAAATGGAAATGCACTGTTTTATTGTATCTTTTTCTCTTGTAAATATTTTGTTACCTCAAAAAGAAAATAATAGTTGGCAACACAGGGGTCAATCTTCAAATGTTCAAATCTTGTTTCGTTTCTAATTCATAGAGATCCCTCTCTGTAGTCTTGATATTTCGGGTTAGATGGCAGCATTAGTATTAGATTTTGAATCCCCGAAATCGGTGAGAATTAGAATCCTATTTTTAAATATTTATTTTTTATATATGTAAAAGTTTCTTTCGATAAATAAATGACATTATGATTAGAAACTCACATTCCTTAAAATTATGCTTAATACAACTCTGAAAAAAAATATTGATGCCCATGTTAATTTCCAACCAAAACTATTCTCAATCTGGATTGGCTTTTTTTATATAAAAATATAAAGTTATAATGAAAAAAGTACCACGTTCTTCTGCTCTTCAAATTGGATAAACTTCTGTCTCTTCTTTTCTGATGGTCTCTTCCAATGATTTCCTTTAAATATTTGCTTTTAAAAGGAGGGTTTCCCTTGCGACAAATTAATATATACAAGGATTTTCCTTTACTCGTCCCACGCGTTGGTGTTTTTATTTTTAGTAAAAAAAAAAAGAATATATGTATTATAAAGATCTACTTTATACCCTTATGCAATTTTGATCTTATCTCAATGGGAGGTGGGTTCCGTTCTAAACAAAAAATCATAAAACTTTACAAAAAGAAAGCTAAATAGTAATTTAATTTTAGTAGTCTGTCAAAATCCTGTTCATTTTCATTGTCAACGTTAAATTTGCACATTACCTCGTCGCTACTTCTTCTGAATCTTATTTTTAATTGTTGTTGTTTTTCTTAACCATTAATACATTTTACATCTCATTACAACTTTTCCAAAAATCATTTGTTACACTTTAATTGTTTCTCATATTTTATATTTTTCTATATTGGGTACATACAAATATCTATAAATTCAGCCTTTTCTATTATCCATTCAATAATTCCTTATATCTTGACTTTTTCGTCTCTAATTGATTTCGACTCTTTTTTTTATGAAACCAAAAAAAATCATTACTTGATTCTTAACTCTTGTCCAAAATCTTTTATACTGAATGATTTTGTAATTTTCATAATTAATTTTTAAATTATTACTTTTCCAAATATAAAACAAATTTTATTTGTATTAAAATGTCCTAAGGCCTTCATTAGGCATATTCATAATTATTAATTATACCAAAAATTTTACTTATATATCCAATTACTTTAAATTAACTCATATTCAACTACAAAAACCTTTCGAATATAATTTTTAGAATACAACAATTATTTATAATAATAACAATAAGTAATAAACTATAAGTCATACAAAATGATTTCATTATACTACTATTATACTATATTGGAGAAGATATAACCAGTGCTCCTATGAAGCTTCTTTTTGAAAATCTAATTTAGTTTTTTTACAAAAAAAATCCCAAAAAATGTCTATTTTAGTTATTTTTCTAAACTTTTTTACAACAAAACCAAGTCAAATTTTCACAGAGTAGTTGCATAGGAGCACACATTAGATGTTTTCCAATAGACATATTTCAAAAAAGCAAAACAAAACAAATACAAAAAAATATTTTACTTCAATGAAGGGGTGTTATGGTACCTTAGAATTTGAAGAATGTAAATATCATTTATGAAAGAAAATGTAATATTTTTTCTTGCTGCTATATTTTACAGAAACTTAACAGCATAATATTAAATTAATTTATTTACTTTTTTTAATTTTCTTTATAACGACAAAACATGTTTATTATTAAGTAGCGAAGGTACTTATAGACTACAAGACAAATATGTTAAAGAAATTTCTTTAAAAATTAATTATAATAAGATTCCTTATCTTCCAGAATTGTTGATCTATGCGTAATATCTACATTATATATAAACAAGCATGGGTACGAGCGAGGGGTGTGCAACCTTGAGCAATTTTTGTACACCTACTGCTGAAATGTAAAAAAACAGTCCTGCAGGTACTGCATGACGTCCTGTACAAGTACTGCATTGTCTTGCACAAGTAATGCAATTCCTGCACAAGTACTGCATGACGTCCTGCACAAGTACTGCATTGTCTTGCACAAGTCATGAAATTCCTGCACAAGTACTGCATGACGTCCTGCACAAGTACTGCATGACGTCCTGCACAACTACTGCATTGTCTTGCACAAGTACTGCATGGTAGTGCACAAGTACTGCATGACGTCCTGCACAAATACTGCATGATGTCCCGCACAAGTACTGCATTGTCTTGCACAAGTAATGCAATTCCTGCACAAGTACTGCATGACGTCCTGCACAAGTAATGCATTGTCTTGCACAAGTAATGCAATTCCTGCACAAGTACTGCATGACGTCCTGCACAAGTACTGCATGACGTCCCGCACAAGTACTGCATTGTCTTGCACAAGTAATGCAATTCCTGCACAAGTACTGCATGACGTCCTGCACAAGTAATGCATTGTCTTGCACAAGTAATGCAATTCCTGCACAAGTACTGCATGACGTCCTGCACAAGTACTGCATTGTCTTGCACAAGTCATGAAATTCCTGCACAAGTACTGCATGACGTCCTGCACAAGTACTGCATGACGTCCTGCACAACTACTGCATTGTCTTGCACAAGTACTGCATGGTAGTGCACAAGTACTGCATGACGTCCTGCACAAGTACTGCATGATGTCCCGCACAAGTACTGCATTGTCTTGCACAAGTAATGCAATTCCTGCACAAGTACTGCATGACGTCCTGCACAAGTAATGCATTGTCTTGCACAAGTAATGCAATTCCTGCACAAGTACTGCATGACGTCCTGCACAAGTACTGCATGACGTCCCGCACAAGTACTGCATTGTCTTGCACAAGTAATGCAATTCCTGCACAAGTACTGCATGACGTCCTGCACAAGTAATGCATTGTCTTGCACAAGTAATGCAATTCCTGCACAAGTACTGCATGACGTCCTGCACAAGTACTGCATTGTCTTGCACAAGTACTGCATGGTAGTGCACAAGTACTGTATGGTCCTGCACAATTACATACTACATAAGTATTTCTTAATGCTATTCAAGACTAATCATTTATGAGTTTATTGAAAAATATATGGTTTAGATTAAAATAAAATATAAAAGAGAATACAACTTATTATTTTAAGAATACCTATTTTTATTTTTCAAAAACATCAATACATTTTTCAAAAATATATCTCATTCTACCTCCTATTAGTGAGATATCTGGTGTTGGTAATTTCCCAAGAATGTTTGAAATATGTATAACTGAAACATCGTTATCTTCAGTTCTAAATTTTGTTTTATTTTCATCCATTACCCTCAACGACATCACCTCTATTTCTTCTTCTTGAAGATATTTGGATTGTACAACACAGACGTATTTAAATGGAATGGTGTTTCTTTTTCCACCAAAATATGTAACTAAAAGATAATCCCCAATTTTTATATCATTAAATTGTATTGTTTCCACCTCGCAAAAATCTTCAGTCATAATTTCACTTTCTTCACTATCTCCACTTCCAACACATTGTTCATCATTTGATGAGGATGAGTCCGAATCTTCTTTATTATACTTTCTAGGTCAGGTCAGTGAAGTTGGCACCCACTTTTGCTAATTTTCCAAAGATTTTGTGTGCATTCGTTTGTCCATCGATTGTCGATTATTGTCCACTAATTATTTTCGTTTGTCCACCCTTTGTTTCAAAACGGTGGCCCAAAAACGTTTTCTTGCAAATTTTGCTCTCCGCACCCACAAATTGAAAAAAAAAAAATTCACCGCACAGGTTGTTTGTTCTTTGTTTGTCCACGTTTGTCCACTAATTAGTTTTGTTTGGCCACCCACCGGTTAATTATAATTAATTATATAAGTTTTAAAAAATTGTGATATTGTGAAGTTGGCACACCCTTTTTTGAATTTTGAATTTTTTTTCGTGCATTCGTTTGTTCATCGTTAGTCCAAGATTATCCACCTAAAATTTTTGTTTGTCCAAACAGCATTTCAAAATCGACAATTTTGGTTTTATTTAATAAACACCTTAATTTTTAAAGATCGAAAAAAACTTTATAAGATTTTTTTATTGAAGGTCAACTTTGCGCTTAATATAGCTTATTAAATTTTTTAAAACATCGTTTCGTCTTTGAAGGGCCAATATCAACTATTTTTTTTAATACGGACCTGTACATTTTATTTCATTTTTGAAATCCCCATTTTTTCATTATCCTACCATGTAGAATATTTAGTTTTTGTACGTACTTTGCGAATTTTTCTTTTTTCTCTTTCTATCTACACTTAGTACGTTTTAATAGCATTAATGGTTTTTCTGTTACAGGAGTTAAACAAAAAATTATTTATTAAAATCTACAATTACCTGTTATTTTCTTCAATTAAAAAATATATTAAAATCATTTTAATATCAGTGAAAAGAGAATAAAAAATTCTATAAGTGTGAGTTTTTAAAAAATTTTTGAGCTAGAATTGTGACCTTGAGAAAGGGGAGAGACCAAAAATGAGGAAAATTAAAAAATCCTTATAGTGTGATCTCTCCCTTTTCTCACAACCACAATTTTTCATTTATATTTTTGAAAAAATTGACACATATAGAATATTTTTTTCTCCCTCTATCTACACTTAGTACGTTTTAATAGCATCTATAGTTTTGTTGTTACAGGGCTTAAACAAAAAATTATTTAGTATAATCTACAACTCCCTATGTGATTTTTTTTGATAAAAAATACATTAAAATTAAGAGTAAAAAATTCTATAAATGGGAATTTTTTGAAAATTTTTAAGCAAAAATTGTGACCTTGAGAAAAGGGAGAGACCAAAATGAGAAAAAATATAGATATGGTCTCTCCCTATTTTCACAACCACAATATTTTATATAAAATTTTGATAAAATTCACTTATATAGAATATTTTTTTCTCTTTCTATCAACATTTAACACGTTTTAATAGTATCGATAGTTTTTTTGTTACAGGGGTTAAACAAAAAATTAGTTATTAAAATCTACAATTATCTAAGTTATTTTGTTTAATTGAAAAATATATTAAAATCTATTTAAGACCATTAAAAAGAGAAAAAAAAATTCCATAAATGGGAACTTTTTCAAAATTTTTAAGCAAAAATTGTGACTTTGAGAAAAGGGAGAGACCAAAATGAGAAAAAATATAGTTATGGTGTCTCCCTATTTTCATTACATTTTCACTGAAAATATTTATAAATCATTTTAAATAAAATTAATTAAAAATTCAGTCTACTTTGGGCTTAATTTCTATTAAATATTTAAATGTAAATTTTCTTAAATAACTACATTTAAAAAATAATAGTTATTTATGTAACATAGGTATAAAGATCTGTTTATACCCGCGGTGAATACAAACTTTTATGTCATACTAGTTATCACATTTAAAATATAAATATTAAAAAAACCCTGTTTTTGTCTTTATGCGCGCGCGGGCCATAAACTGCATTTTGCGGGCCATATAATGAACAGGACCGTACATAGAAAAATTCTTTAAGTTTAGTTTATTGTCAAAACCTTGGTGTTTTACATGGCTGAATAGTGAAAAAAATTAGGGTTTCAAAGATGAAATAAAAAGTACAAGTACAGATATTTAAAAAAAATAGTTAAGGAGGGCCCTTCAAAGACGAAACGGTGTTTTACAAAATTGGATACGCTATGTGAAGCCATATTTAGACATCAATAAAATCGCCAATTCAGGTTTTTCTTAAATGTCTCGGAAACCGGACCTGATATTTTAATTTTGAATAAATCTATTAATTCGTCTTGAAAATACACATCTTTTTCCCCATTTAACCGATATTGGATCTATTTCGGTTTATGAGGTCTCTGTATACACAAATTAAATTCGATCCACCCTGTATACTCTGTGAAAAAAATATATATTTTGTTGCATAGTGTTACAATTTTGAACAATAGAAGCTGAAGATCGTCTACTGGAATTTTATTTGTAGATGTTATAAAATCATTTGTCTGTTCTCGTCCAGAGAATTTAACCAAATGAAAATTCGCTTTTTGCCCTTCATTTTGAAATGGTACTTGGACAAACAAAAATCTTGGTTGGACAATCTTGGACTAACGATGAACAAACGAATGCACGAAAAAAAATTTCAAAATTCAAAAAAGAGTGTGCCAATATCACAATTTTTTAACATTTTTATAATTAATTATAATTAATCGGTTGATGGACAAACAAAACTAATTGGCGGACAAACGTGGACAAACAAAGAACAAACTTCCTGTTCGGTTGAAATTTTTTTTGCAATTTGTGGGCGATGAGCAAAATTTGCAAAAAAAGTTTTTAGGCCACCATTTTGAAACGAAGGGTGGACGAACGAAAATAATTAGTGGACAATAATGGACAATCGATGGACAAACGAACGCACACAAAATCTTTGGGAAATTCGCTTCACTGCCCTATCTAGGTCGAATTTTAGATGTGTGTTTCTTGAACATTTTCTCACTACTCTTTGCTTGTCTATCGAGTTGTTTATGCAATTTGTTTTGAGTTGTTGTGGGCAATTGTTTTGGTTTTTCACTCATCGCTTTGACCCGAATCAAGCGGTCAGAGGAAAGTCTTCCCCATTTCTCTGAGAACGACCAACATAGCGAGGATTTCCGAACTACCTTCTCTTGACCGGTGTTGAATTTAATTTTTGGAAATGAGCGAGGTATAGTCTCGAGGGTCCAATGGAGAGTGTAAAGAAAGTAATTCAATATCTTCTCTTTCATTGGGCTCAGTTATGGTTGTAGGTTTACACCTCGTTTTACAGATATTGCAACGTGTTTTTTGCGAGGTCTTTTCCTGTTTAGTTTTACAGTAGTTACATATATACATCTTAAACTAGCTCTACTGGTCATTAGTAGCATTACCAACCTTCTTGCATATGCGATTGCTTTAATTTTGGACTCCTTAAGGGGTCTGACCATATTTTGAGTAGTTGGGATATCAGCAATATGTAACTGGTTTTCGTGACTGTTAGGACCCTGGTTAGTATCCAGATGCGACATGTTTTCCAAGATGTTTTCTATATCTAGTAATCTCCCATCAAGTTCACGAGGAAAAATTAAACGGGCCACTTTTTACGACTAATTTTAATAAATTATGTTGCTCCTAAATGTAGGCAATATTTTCTACGCTAATAATAAAATGGAAATAGATAGTTACTTAGCTCCAAGTTTTATTTAACGGCGTAGAAAAAGTACGGTACGTAAGTCGAGTTGTAAGTCCATTACGCACTCGTGAAAAGTAATGGTCTACTTACAACTCTTGTTACGTAATATACTATAAAACCAAGAAATCGGAAATAAAGCGAACTAATAGTCTAATAAATGAAATGAAACTCAAAGTCATCTACCACAATGATTTTAATGAAAATTGTAACGACAACTAGTTTCGGCTAATTAGCCATCATCAGGCCATATAAGTAAAGATTAATTATTATATTAACAAAATGCAAAAAGGTATTCCATTGATTCACATCAAAAAATTGGTAGAGGAGTATTTGAAGGAAAAATTAGGGGAGGGAAAATTTAAAGGCACATGAAAAATTTTAGTAATATGGAATATTTTATGTAAGACTTATAATTCTTGACAACACGTTGCACACATCTTCTTAGGGCATTCCAAACAAATTGGTTTTTCATACTTTATACACTTATAGCTCGTATTTCGGTTTTTTGTGTAGGGACAAAGGCTCCATTTTCGCCTTTTTTCAAGTTTATCAGTTGTGTCTCTGCGAGTTGCTTCTGTGCTATTGCCAAGTACGGTCTGTATAAGTGTTCTTAGTTGTTGTCGCATATTTACAATAGAAAGTCTACGATTTAGATGAGGCCTAACAAGGGTCAGAGCTAAATTTTCCGTAAAAACAAATCTCTTCAGAAGGGGGAACATCTTGGAAGCATAAGTATAAAATGTAACTATTTGCCACTGATATATTTACCAACATATAGAAAACTGACAATGGCCATCGTCGGCTTCTCCTATTAGTTGAATAATTCGCATATTTCTGGTCCATGGAATCGATGCCTCCTTTGGTTCAATTATAAAATGCTACTATTTCAGGTTTATTGCTTTCCATGTCCAAAATCGCGCAGTGATGCATGCTTGAAACCACCAAAACAGCTTTGTAATGTTCCTATTGCTGCTAAAAATTGGAGGAATCAATCTAAGCACGGTTTGTGTAGGAATTGATAGCTTTTTTTCGTCATCCGATAAACCTCGGCGATCTGTTCATTTTCCGCAATAAAGATATGCGTTATAGAAATAACTATATAGTACGAGCGTCTGTAAGTGCCAAAACATTGAGGCCATATTTATTTGGCTTAGCAGGCAGGCATGTAAACTTAGAATTTGCAACGGCCCCTGAACGGTATAAGCATTTCATCAATGCAGGCATATACCTCCAAGGAATACAATTTTTGACAATTGTTCACAAACCGTTGAAATATATTTGTTATTGCAGCTGCTGGATCATCTTTTTTTCTTTCATCTCTAGTACCAGAATTGTCAAACCATAAAGCCCCTACAAGGATCTCAAATCTTTTACAGACATAACTGCACGAAAAATTGGACGACCAGTCAATTTTGTTGAAAAAAGTGACAGCATATCTTCGCGATTGGACTTATAAATTGCTGTCAACATAAGCAGTCCCAAAAGCGCTCTTATTTCTATTTCATCTGTAGCTCTATAATTACTTTTCTGGTGCTCTATCACTTTGCCCTAATACCGTCAAGTTTTACATTGGTCCAGTTGATAATTTCTTGATCTGATAGAAGTGACCAAATATCTTCTATTTTTGGTTTAGGACCAAGCGCTCGTACGGTATTTTTCATTCCTGGAATGCGTCTCACAATATTATGTTGAGTTGTTTTCAGTCTAGTTGGTGATCACGTACTGTTCCATTTGAATCCATTTTTGCCTAAGAAATACTCAGGTAAATTATCAGTTCTTTCTTTTGTAGAATGTGAAGGATGAATATCTTGGTTTTCAGTATTATTATCCTCATTAGTGTCACTATAATATTCATTTTCAGAAGATTCGTTAGTTCTATAGAGTGTTTCTGACTGTTCCTCGTAATCTGGATCATCGTCCGAACCATCTATGGATAGTTCAAGGGTAGAATCTTCTTCTGCTTCTAGTTCTTCTAAACACTTCATAATTTTTGTTTCAAAATTAGTATCATTATAGCGAAAAACCTCTTCTCTACGTCGTTTGGACGCACCACGACCGCCTGAAGTACTTGTAACTGCATCCATGTGTATGTGGCAATGGCTCTAAAAAGAATGCGTAATAATATTTTCGAAGTAAATGATATACCTAGAGGGTGGGATCGCCAAATAAATTAGTATGGCCACAATTGCAAAAGTTGAAAGAGTAGGTGTCTGTCAGACACATACTTCGGGTTGAGAGTTAAACCAGACTACACTGACTGTATAACCACGCGTTATGAAGTTAATAATAATGTTTCTCCACACCATTACTGAATGTATGAATTCTGAAATCATTTTTAATAATAGAATGTAAACATTCACCCTCTAGAGTCTGAATATTTATTCTATAATACTTGCCTCTTATGCATTTTGCATGTATTTTCATTCTTTATCAAGGTAAAGAATGGATTTTCTGTAATCGAAATAAACAATATGGATTGCCCTGGATTTCAAAAGTGTCACTGTCAGATATAAAATGGCGACGGTAATAATTATTTTCAAACAAGTTTTAATTTAAACAAAATAATGAGTGAAAAATCAAGAGCAGTAGATATAGAATTTAATAATTCTAAAATTGCAAATTATGAAAAAACACCAATGCACCAGATTTTAATATCGGTAAGTGTACCACAGCACTATAAATATTAATACAATGTAATACAAATATGTCAACAAATAACTTGTGTTCAGATTTAATTTAATTTTGATTCATACTTTTTGATCGTGGAGAAAATATAGTCTGTTAATCGGTTAGAATGAAAAAATTCGACACTCGTGGTTCCTCACACTCGCTGACGCTCGCGTTCGGAATTTTCCACTCGTGTCGAATTTTTCATTATAACCTTGTTACAGAATCTACTATTACAGGACTTTTATTTTTTTTCAATAATAATTCTGTTATGTTTAATTTGTTTAATGTATATCATTTTCCCTCAAATAATCGAAGTTTGTGAAAGTATGGTTACTCCTCCTCTCATGTATCATAAAATGTAACTAGAAGAATGTAAACTAAATAGTTAACAATATTCTTCGTATCATAGCAATCACCTGCATATTAAACTGTTAAAACTCAGACACTCAACTTTAATTATTCTTAACAATTAATAACCGCTAAAAGCTTACATAACAATGGGTCTCTAACACAATTCTGCATACATACTGCAGAGTCCTGCATAAATATTGCATCCTGCACAGGTACTGCAGAGTCCTGCACAAGTACTGCAGAGTAATGCACAGTTACTGCAGTTCTGCACAGGTACTGCAGTTCTGCACAGGTACGCAGAGTCCTGCATAGGTACTGCATATATCCTGCAGAAAATTTGTAGACCTACTGCAGAATGTTGCACATATCTATCTGTTATCATTTAATTTAAAAAAAAAATGTGTTTTTTGAACTTGAAAATTTTCTAGCTTTTGATACTTTTATAATCTAGATTTTTTTTATTCAAAGTTTTGTTAAAAATAAGGCTTCTAAATTTTTCATTTAAAATTTTTTAATTTTTTTAAAATGCTTTAATATTTGAATATTTTGATGGACTATAATTTATTTTACTAAAATAGACAAGACATGGATAATAGTTGAATAACTAGAAAATCTAACTTAATAAAATATTAGTCTATTTATAGCTGATTACAACAAATTAATTTTTATAAATCTTTGTTGTGATCTAAAAGTAAAAAAAAAATACCGTCGGCTTAGTGCAATAATATTAAGATAATAATATATTTTTTTATCTTAATCAGTAGATAAATATATTTCCATAACATTATTCTTACGAATGATAGTTTAATTGGTGCAAATTTAATAATAAAAAAATCTTTTTATCTTTTGAAAAATGACAGACGAACTTTAGAATATCACCGGTCACGGGTTATCAATTAAATGATTTTATTTGTGGGGAACCATAACGATTTCTCATAGATATTTGGATGCAAATAAATAATGGTATATACAGGGTAATTAATTGCAAGGAAATATAATATAATTGATAGGCATTTGTGGTCGTAATAATCCAAATTCTAAAAAAAAAATGAAACAGAAGAGAAACATTTTTAGGCTCCTCTATATCTACTCTGGCCATTAGTCCACGTTTGTGCTATATTATTCCGTTTTTTTTTTTATTTAAATTAGCCGAGAAAATTGAAAATATATTAAAAAAGTTTTTTTTCGGCAAAACCATCGGTAGTAAGATTTCAAGGACTTTTCAATGAATATCAAAGAATATTTCAAGGATTTTTCAAAAACTTTTTAATGATACGTATTTCACAAGGATTTTTCAGGAATTTTCAAGGAATTTCCAAAAATTGTTTTGTTGTTTGAAAGGAATTTCACAGATTTTTCAATGATTTTTAGTAATTTTTTAAGGATTTTTCAAGAATTTTTTAAGGACATATTATGATAAGAGTTCACAAGGATTTTTCAGGAATTTTCAAGGACTGTTCATAAATTGTTCAAAAAGACTGTTTAGGAATTTTTGTTGTTTGAAGGGAATTTTCAGGCATTTTTTATGGATCCTTAAGTGTAAGGATTTTTTATGGTTTCTTTAATGTAAGGTTTTTTTTAGGTATTTCTCAAGTTTTTTTCCTGAATAAGTATTTATTGATTTTTGGGCGAAGTATTCAATGATTTTTAAGAATGTTAAAAGGATTTTTTCAAGATTTTTAACGATTGTACAAGGATTTTTCATGTATTTTTTAAGGATTTAGTATGATAAGCATTTTACAAAGATTTTTCAGGAATTTTCAAGGACTTTTCAAAAATTGTTCAAAAGACTGTTTTGGAATTTTTGTTGTTTGAAAGGAACTTTCAGGGATTTTTTTATGGATTCTTTAATGCAAGGATTTTTTAAGGATTCTTTAATAGATTTTCAAGGATTTTTCAATGATTTTTTAGGCATTTATCAATTTTTTTCCCGAATTTTTTAAGGATTTGTGAAAAATATTTTATTGATTTTTCTGCGAATTACTCAAGCATTTCTTGGTGATTTTTAAAAAGTTTTAAGAATTTTAAAAGGATGGTTTCAAGATTTTTAACGATTGTACAAGAATTTGTTAAGGCTTTTTTCAGTATTTTGAAAGTTTTACTGTCAGTAGATAGAACGTCCTTTAACTTTAAAGGTTCTGTAAGTAAAGGCAATGACGTTTAGAATAAAACTTTATAAGTTGATTTCTTGTACAATTCTCACAATCTAAACGTCATTGTCATTAGTTACAGAACCGTTAAAGTTAACGAACCTTCTATCTACTGACAATTAGTATGATAAGTATTTTTCAGGAATTTTCAAGGACTTTCCAAAAATTGTTTTGTTGTTTGAAAGGAATTTTCAAGGATTTTTAATGGATTCTTTAATGGATGGAAGATTTGTTTAAAGATTCTTTAATGGTTTTTCAAGGATTTTTTAATAATTTTTTTAGGGATTTCTCAGGTTTTTTTCCAGACTTTTTTAAGGATTTATAAAGAATGTTTCATTAAGTATTCAAGGATTTCCTATGGTTTTCTAGAAAGTTCTTAAGTCTTTCAAAATAATTGTGTCAAGATTTTTTTAACGATTTTTTTATTTATTTTTTAATGTTTTTTCAAGTATTTTTAAAGGATTTTTCAAGTATTTTTTAACGACTTTGTATATTAATTACTTTACACGGATTTTTAAGCAATTTTCAAAAATTGTTCAAATTTTTCAATGATGTTTTTCCAGAATTTTTTAAGGTTTTATGATGAATATTTTATGGATTTTTGTGCGGAGTATTCCATTGTTTAAAAATTTTTTAACGATTTTTTAAGTATTTTTTAAAGGATTTTTCTAGTATTTTTTAAGGACTTAGTATGATAAGTAGTTCACAAGGATCTTCAGGAATTTTCAAGGACTTTTCAAAAAGACTGGAGATTTTTGTTGTTAAAGAATTTTTCAATGATTTTTATGGATTCTTTAATGCAAAAATTTTTTAATGGTTTTTCAAAGATTTTTTAGGGATTTCTCAAGTTTTTTTACAGACATTTTAAGTATTTATAAAAAATATTTCATTGATTTTTGTGCGGAATATTCAATGATTACTTAATGATTTTTCAAATATTTTTTAAGGATTTAGTATAAGTATTTCACAAGGATTTTTCAGTAATTGTTCAAAAAGACTGTTTAGGGATTTTTGCTGTTAAATGATTTTTTATGGATTCTTTAATGCAAAGATTTTTTAATGATATTTCAAGGATTTTCTAATGATTTTTTGGGATTTCTTAAGTTTTATTTTGAATTTTTTAAGGATTTATGAAAAATATTTTATTGATTTTTGTGCGGAGCATTCAAGGATTTCTTTTTTTAGAATTTCAAAAAAATGGATTCAAGTTTTTTCAACTATTTTTCAAGTAATTATTAAGGATTTTTCAATTATGTTTTGAGGACTATGATAAGTAGTTCACAAGGATTTTTCAGCAATTTTCATCAATTGTTCTAAAGACTGTTTAGGAATTTTTGTTGTTTGAAGGGAATTTTCAGGGATTCAGATTCTATAAAGGAATAAATGAAAAATATTTTATTGATTTTTGTGCAAGGATTTCTTAATGACTTATTAAAAAGTTGAATTTCAAAAGGATTGTTTCAAAACTTTTTTAACCGTTTTTCAAATATTTTTTAAAGGATTTTTAAGGATTTTTTTAAGGACTTGGGATGATAAATAATTCGCAATGATTTTTCAGAAATTTTTAAGGACTTTTAAAAATTATTGAAAAAGATTGTTTAGGGATTTTTTAATGTTTTTTCAATAATTTTTCAATGATTTTCTAGGTATTTCCCAAGTTTTTTTCCAGACTCATTTTAAGGATATAGTATGATAAATATTTCACGATGATTTTTCGGTAATTTTCAAAGAATTTTCATAAATCGTTCAAAAAGACTGTTTAGGAATTTTTATTAAAGGATTTTTCAAGGATTTATGGATTCTTTAATGCAAGGATTTCTTAATGATTCTTTAATGGATTTGCAACGATTTTTCAATGATTTTTTATGGATGTCTCGTTTCTTTCCAAGCTTTTTTTTGAGGATTTTTAAAGAATATTTCATTGATTTTTGTATGGAGTATTTAAGGATTTCATAATGATTTTTTAGAATGTTCTTAACAATTTTAAAAGAATGGTTTCAAGATTTTTTAACGATTGTACCTAAGACACAGATTTTTTAAGGATTTTCCAAGGATTTAGTATAAGTATTTTTCAGTAATTGTTCAAAAAGACTGTTTAGGGATTTTTGCTGAGAAAGGATTTTTTATGAATTCTTTAATGCAAGGATTTTTTATAGATTCTTAAATGGGTTTTCAAGGATTTTTTAATGATTTTTTAAAAGAATGGTTTCAAGATTTTTTAACGATTGTACTAGGATTTTTTAAGGATTAAGTATGATAAGTATTTCATAAGGATCTTTCAGGAATTTTCAAGGACTTTTTAAAAATTGTTCAAAAATACTGTTTAGGAATTTTTGTTAAAGGATTTTTTATGGATTCTTTACTGCAAGGGTTTTTTAATGATTCTTTAATGGTTTTTCAATGATTTTTTTGGATTTCTTAATTTTTTTTCCAGTATTTTTTTAGGATTTATGAAAATATTTTATTAATGTTTCTGCGGAGTATTCAAAGATTTTTAAAAAGATCTTATGAATTTCAAAAGGATAATTTCAAAATTTTTTAACGATTTTTTAAGGACTTTTCGAAAATTGTTCAAAAAAACTGTTTAGGGATTTTTGTTGGTATGGGATTTTTTATGTATTCTTTAATACAAGGATTTTTTTAATGATTGTTTAATGACTTTTCAAAGATTTTTCAATGATTGTTTAATAATTTTTTAAGTATTTTTTAAGGATTTTTCAAGAATTTTTTAAAGACATACTATAAGAGTTCACAAGGATTTTTCAGGAATTTTCAAGGACTGTTCATAAATGGTTCAAAAAAATTGTTTAGGAATTTTTGTTAAAGGATTTTTAACGGTTTATGGATTCTTTAATGCAAAAATTTTTTTATGATTCTTTAATGGCATTTCAAGGATTTTTCAATGGTTTTTTAGAATCTTAAAAAAAATGGTTTCAAGTTTTTTCAAAGATTTTTCAAGTAATTAATAAGGATTTTTCAATTATTTTTTGAGGACTTAGTATGATAAGTAGTTCACAAGGGTTAATCAGGAATTTTCAAGGACTTTTCATAAATTGTTCAAAAAACTGTTTAGGAATTTTTGTTGTTGAAGGGAATTTTCAGGGATTTTTTATGGATTCTTTAATGTAAGGATTTTTTAGGGATTTCTCAAATTTTTTTCCAGATTATTTTTTGCAAGGATTTATGAAAAATATTTTATTGATTTTTAAAATTTAAAAGGATTTTATCAAGATTATTAACGATTGTACAATTTTTTTTTAAGGATTTTCAAGTATTTTTTAAGGATTTAGTATAATAAGTATTTCACAAGGATTTTTCAGGAATTTTCACGGACGTTTCAAAAATTGTTCAAGACTGTTTAGAGATTTTTGTTGTTTTAAAAACAATTTTCAACGATTTTTAATAGATTTTTTAATGCAAGGATTTTTTAAAGATTCTTTAATCGTTTTTCAAGGATTTTTCAATGATTTTTTAGGGATTTCTCAATTTTTTTTCCAGATTTTTTTAAGGATTTATGAAGAATATTGGAATATTGTAATTGATTTTTGTGCGAAGTATTCAAGGAATTCTTAATGATTTTTTAGAAATTTTTTAAGAATTTTAGAAAATTTTTAAGAATTTTAAAAGGATTTTTTCAAGAATTTTAACGATTGTACAGTGATTTGGTATTTTTAAGGATTTAGTATGATAAGTACTTCACAAGTATTTTTCAGGAATTTTCAAAAACTTTTCAAAAATTGTTCAAAAAACTGTTTAGGAATTTTTGTTGTTGAAGGGAATTTTCAGGGATTTTTTATGGATTCTTTAATGTAAGGATTTTTTAGGGATTTCTCAAATTTACGGATTTTTATTGTTTGAAAGGATTTTTCAGGGATTTTTTAGAGATTTGTCAAGTGTTTTTCCAGACTTTTTTAAGGATTTCTGAAGAATACTTTATTGATTTTTCTGCGAAGTATTCAAGGATTTTTTAATGATTTTTTAAAGGGTTTTAGGAATTTTAAAAGGATAGTTTCAAGATTTTTTAACGATTGTACAAGGATTTTCCGAGTATTTTTAAGGGATTTACTATTTAATGATTTTTCAAGTATTTTTTAAGGATTTTTCAAGTATTTTTTAAGGATTTTTCAAATATTTTTTAACGGCTTAGTATGTTAATCAGTTCACAAGGATTTTTCAGGAATTTTCAAGGACTTCAAATATTGTTCAAAAAGACTGTTTAGGGATATTTATGGTGTGAAAGGAATTTTCAGGTATTTTTAAAAAAAATCCTTTAATGGGTTTTCAAGTATTTTTCAATTTCTCAATTTTTTTCCTGACCTTTTTAACGATTTCTGAAGAATATTTTATTGATTTTTATGCAAAGTATTCCAAGTTTTCAAGAATTTTTAAAAGTTTTTAAGAATTTAAAAGGATGGTTTCAAGAATTTTAACGATTGTACAGTGATTTTTTAAGTATTTTTTAAAGATTTTTCAAATATTTTTAACAACTTAGTATGTTAGTCAGTTCACAAGGATTTTTCAGGAATTTTCAGGACTTCAAATATTGTTCAAAAAGACTGTTTAGGGATATTTATTGTGTGAAAGGAATTTTCAGGGATTTTTAAAAAAAATATTTTAATGTTTTCAAGTATTTTTCAATTTCTCAATTTTTTTCCTGGCCTTTTTATAGATTTCTGTAGAATATTTTATTGATTTTTATGCAAAGTATTCCAAGTTTTTAAGAATTTTAAAAGGATGGTTTCAAAATTTTTAACAATTGTACAAGGAGGATTTTTTAAGGATTTTCCAAGTATTTTTAAGAGATTTAGTACAAGTATTTCATAAGGATTTTTCAAGGATTTTTTAAAAATTGTTCAAAAATTCTGTTTAGGGTCATTTATTGTTTGAAAGGAATTTTCAGGGATTTGTTATGGATTCTTTAATGCAAGGATTTTTTAAAGATTCTTCAATGGGTTTTCAAGGATTTTTCAATTATTTTTTAGGGATTTCTGAAGTTTTTTTCAGATTTGTTTAAGGATTTATGAAGAATACTTTGATTTTTGTGTGAAGTTTTCAAGGATGTCTTAATGGTTTTTTAAAAAGTTTATGTCTTTCAAAATAATCTTTTAAAGATTTTTATAAGGATTTTTCAGGTTTAGGGATTTTTATCATTAAATGATTTTTCAAGGATTTTTTATGGATTTTTTAATCCAAGAATTTTTTAATGATTCGTTAATGGGTTTTTAGGGATATCTCAAGTTTTTTTTCCAGACTTTTCTAATAATTTATGAAGAATATTTTAATTGATTTTTATGCAAAGTATTCAAGGAATTCTTAATGATTTTTTAGAAAATTTTTAAGAATTTTAAAAGGATAGTTTCAAGAATTTTAACGATTGTACAGTGATTTTTTAAGTATTTTTTAAAGATTTTTCAAATATTTTTAACAACTTAGTATGTTAGTCAGTTCACAAGGATTTTTCAGGAATTTTCAGGACTTCAAATATTGTTCAAAAAGACTGTTTAGGGATATTTATTGTGTGAAAGGAATTTTCAGGGATTTTTAAAAAAAATATTTTAATGTTTTCAAGTATTTTTCAATTTCTCAATTTTTTTCCTGGCCTTTTTATAGATTTCTGTAGAATATTTTATTGATTTTTATGCAAAGTATTCCAAGTTTTTAAGAATTTTAA
This sequence comes from Neocrepidodera transversa, assembly GCA_963243735.1. Lineage (NCBI taxonomy): Eukaryota > Metazoa > Arthropoda > Insecta > Coleoptera > Chrysomelidae > Neocrepidodera > Neocrepidodera transversa. Next base: position 17,192,334 of record OY725354.1, on the reverse strand, counting down.
AAGGATGGTTTCAAGATTTTTTAACGGTTGTACAAGGAGGATTTTTTAAGGATTTTCCAAGTATTTTTAAGAGATTTAGTACAAGTATTTCATAAGGATTTTTCAAGGATTTTTTAAAAATTGTTCAAAAATTCTGTTTAGGGTCATTTATTGTTTGAAAGGAATTTTCAGGGATTTGTTATGGATTCTTTAATGCAAGGATTTTTTAAAGCTTCTTCAATGGGTTTTCAAGGATTTTTCAATTATTTTTTAGGGATTTCTGAAGTTTTTTTCAGATTTGTTTAAGGATTTATGAAGAATACTTTGATTTTTGTGTGAAGTTTTCAAGGATGTCTTAATGGTTTTTTAAAAAGTTTATGTCTTTCAAAATAATCTTTTAAAGATTTTTATAAGGATTTTTCAGGTTTAGGGATTTTTATCATTAAATGATTTTTCAAGGATTTTTTATGGATTTTTTAATCCAAGAATTTTTTAATGATTCGTTAATGGGTTTTTAGGGATATCTCAAGTTTTTTTTCCAGACTTTTCTAATAATTTATGAAGAATATTTTAATTGATTTTTATGCAAAGTATTCAAGGAATTCTTAATGATTTTTTAGAAAATTTTTAAGAATTTTAAAAGGATAGTTTCAAGAATTTTAACGATTGTACAGTGATTTTTTAAGTATTTTTTAAAGATTTTTCAAATATTTTTAACAACTTAGTATGTTAGTCAGTTCACAAGGATTTTTCAGGAATTTTCAGGACTTCAAATATTGTTCAAAAAGACTGTTTAGGGATATTTATTGTGTGAAAGGAATTTTCAGGGATTTTTAAAAAAAATATTTTAATGTTTTCAAGTATTTTTCAATTTCTCAATTTTTTTCCTGGCCTTTTTATAGATTTCTGTAGAATATTTTATTGATTTTTATGCAAAGTATTCCAAGTTTTTAAGAATTTTAAAAGGATGGTTTCAAAATTTTTAACAATTGTACAAGGAGGATTTTTTAAGGATTTTCGAAGTATTTTTAAGAGATTTAGTACAAGTATTTCATAAGGATTTTTCAAGGATTTTTTAAAAATTGTTCAAAAATTCTGTTTAGGGTCATTTATTGTTTGAAAGGAATTTTCAGGGATTTGTTATGGATTCTTTAATGCAAGGATTTTTTAAAAATTCTTCAATGGGTTTTCAAGGATTTTTCAATTATTTTTTAGGGATTTCTGAAGTTTTTTTCAGATTTGTTTAAGGATTTATGAAGAATACTTTATTGATTTTTGTGTGTAGTTTTCAAGGATTTCTTAATGGTTTTTTAAAAAGTTTATGTCTTTTAAAATAATCTTTTAAATATTTTTTTAACGATTTTTCAGGTTTAGGAATTTCTATTGCTAAAAGATTTTTTAATTCAAGGATTTTTTAATGATTCTTTAATTTGTTTTTAGGGATATCTCAAGTCTTTCCAGTCTTTTTTAAATATTTATAATATTTCTGTGCGGAGTATTGAATGATTTCTTTCTGTTTTTTTCAGGAACAATTATTTAAGTGACCACCCTGTAAGTGCCTCATTTATAATAAGAGTTAAAAAAAAATTACATATTTCAAATAAAAAAGATACCTAAAACTGATTCCAAATAACTCGCTGCTTTGGCAACATCGCATTCATACAGGTTTCATCTCAGTGTAGTGTACCGTGACTTTTTTTATGAGGATAGGTTAGTGATTACAAAAATGAGAAGCACAGACGAATTTTCGCTTGATGACATACATCCCACCTGATTAATTCGACCTTCAACAATAGTACACTGTGAAATTGTTTAAATAATTTTAAGTTATTTTTTTGTTTGTATCTGGTTCGATGAATGAGGTCAGGCGGTTACTAAAAAAATTTAGGAATTGTAATAGTTTTATGTAGAAATTGAATTATTATTACCATGGTCGATGGAAAATATGATAAAGTTATTTTTATAAAAATTTATGTTCTATGGGGTGCAAATTTGGAATCGCTCTGTATGTTAAAAAAGGGAATAAAAAAAAGCTTAAACAACACGCGCGACCCCCTGCGATTTTTGTTCGAATGACGTCGGGTTGTTTTGATTTTCTTGTTCATTAAATAATTATTTAAGCCAGACTAGTCTTTTTCTGTTGAACAATTATTTTTGGAATATTTGTTGAATGATGAAAATAGCGAACTCGTTCTAAATTTATAGAAATAAAAAAAAATATAACTAAACTAATAATAACAATAATTGCCTTTATTTGTTCGTTATACAGGAAAATATTTGTTATTTCATAATGATCTACAGAAACAGATTGTGGACAACAGCAATAGATTATTCTACTGTTTTAATTATTTTTGTTGTTTCATGCACTAATTGTTATACAGAAAGGCGCAAATTTAATTTGACACAATTGTGATTTCGTAAAATGATGCGTATTTTCAAGACGAATTGAATGGTTTGTTCAAAATTAAAATATCAGGTCCGGTTTCGAATTTGACGATTTATGTTGTTTTTAATTAACACAATTTTTTTATTGGATGCCAAATATAGCTTAATATAGCGTACCTATTTTTTAAAAACAACGTTTCGTCTTTGAAGGGCCACCATCAACAATTTTTTTAATACTTAATTTTTACCTCTCGTCCTTCAGATAAGAGAGGTATAGGAATCATGCTAAAAATTGGGTAGTGAGTTTTAAATGGATAAAGACGTTTTAAGGTCCCTAGAATACGATTTTGATATTTTCGCGATGATGTCTGTGTGTGTGTGTGTTAGTGTGTGTGTGTGTGTGTATGTGTGTGTGTGTGTGTGTTAGTGTGTGTGTGTGTGTTAGTGTGTGTGTGTGTGTGTGTTTGGATGGATGTTGTAGTAACGATAACTCAAAAACAACTGAATAAAAAAATTTGAAATTTTGCATACAGAATTCTTATACCCTAGATTAGATCTGATTAGATTTTGGTACCAATCGCACAACCGGAAGTGGCAGTTGCTATGGGTGATGACGCCATTATTATACAAAACGGCAATAAAGTTTTACACATATATTTTGTATACCCTATAGTTTATTTTCATCTCATTAAAATTTTCGAAACTTTTGCCATTGTTGCCAGATTTACAAAAAAATAATTTTTTTTCATACTCTTTTGTGTCAACCTGTAAATTTTTGATTCAAAAATGGCGAGAGGTCATGTGCTGGCCACATCAGATTTTTTTATTAGGTTTTTAACAATAAACTTTACTTTAAGAATTTTTCCAAGTACAGTCCTGTTTTATTTTCACTGTAAATATTATATGAAAAACTTTTTTTTCATGCTTGACAAAACTGGGTGCTTCACTTAAAAATTGATATTAAAACAATTTTAAAAAAATAGTCAGAAAATATGAATTAAGTGTAATACCCTTATTTAAAAAAAAATAGAAAAATGTTATTTGGAAAAATTGTTTAGAAACAATATTTACGCCTAAATATGAAATCACAGCCTGTTATCTCAAAACAATATTTTTTTTCTTGTAATAAAGTTTGAAGCAAGTACGGTTCTATTCTATTTCGTAGGAGTGTGAGATTTTACATGGTTAAAGTTTATATACATGAGAGGAGTGTAGAAAGCTAAAATTAATATATAATATACGTTACAAATATTAAATTTTTGCATAGGTAAAAATAGGAAAAAAATAGCAATAAATAGAAAAAAATAGGAATAAATAGGGAAAAATAGAAAAAAATTGTAAAAACCAGGAAAACAGTAAAAACAGAAAATCTAAGAATAATAGGAAAAAACTGAAAAATGGGAAACAATAGGAAATGGGAAAAAATTGGGAAATGAGAAAATAATGGGGAAAAATACGGAAAAATTGGAAACTGGGAAAAAATAAAAATGAGCAAACGTAAAAAAAATGGAAGAAAAAGAGGAGAAATAGGGAAAAATAGGAGATGGGAAGAAATAGGGAAATGAGGAAAATAATAGGAAATAATAAAAAAAGTGGAAAAAAATAGGCGAAAAATAGAAAAAAAAACAGAAAAAACAGAAAATGGGCAAAAATGGGGAAAAACAAAGAAATGTAGGGCAAAATAGAAAAAAAAACAGAAAAAACAGTTAAAAATAGAAAAAAACAGTAAAAAAAAAATAAAAAACTGGAAAAGACATAAAAACAAGGAAAAACAGGTAAAATTGGAAAAATTATAAAAAAAAAATGGGAAAAACAGAAAAAACAATAAAACCCCAAAAAGTAAGGAAAAAAGGAAAAATAGGGAATAGTAGTAAAATATAGGTAAAAATTATAAATATGGGGAAAATAAAAAAAATGGGAAAAAAGAAAAAAAAAGGGATAAATATGAAAAAATGGAGAAAACCAGAAAACTGGGGAAAAAACAGGGAAGATTGAAAAAAATATAACAAAATTTAAAAACAGTAAAAACACAAAAAGTAAGGAAAATAAGAAAAAATGTTAAAAAACAGCGAAAAATACAGAAACAGAAACAAACAGGAAAAAATACTAAAATATAGGTAAAAATTATAAATATGTGAAAAAATAGAAACAAAAGGGAAAAAAAGAGAAAAATAGGGATAAATATGAAAATATAGATAAAACCAGGAAAACTGGGAAAACAGGAAAAGAGGAAAAATAGTAAAATAGCGAAAAGTAGTAAAATATAGTTAAAAATAATAAATATGTAAAAATGGAGAAAACCAGAAAAATGGGAAAAAAACAGGAAAAATAGGGAAAATTGAAAGAAATATAACAAAAATGCAAAAACACTAAAAACTCACAAAGTAAGGAAAATAAAAAAAAAATGATAAAAAACAGGGAAAAATACAGAAACATGGAGAAAAATAGGAAAAAGAGTAAAATATAGGTAAACATTATAAATATGGGGAAAAATAGAAACAAATGGGAAAAAAGAGAAAAAAAGGGGTAAATATGAAAATATAGATAAAACCAGGAAAAATCGGAAAACAGGAAAAGAGGTAAAATAGTTAAATAATAAAGAAAATAGCAAAAATAAGAAAATAGAGGAAAATATTGGAAAATATACAAAACAATAGGAAAAATCTGAAAAAACAGAAAAAAGACATAAACAAATTGGAAAAAATCAGGAAAAAATACGGAAAATATAAGAAAATAAAAAAAATACAGAAAAATATGAAAAAAAAAGAAAAAAAAACAAAAGAGGAGAAACTAGGGAAAAATAGAAAAATACAGGTAAAAATAGGAAAATGTGGAAAATTAAAAAAAAACAATAAAAAATAGGGAAAAATAGTAAAAATGTAGAAAAATAGAGAAAAATATGAAAAAATGTTAAATTTTAGTGAATTACGGTCGAATTTCGACCACTATGGGCAACCAATAGTAAATATAAAATGGAACAGTACCGTATTTAGAAAAAATCCTATAGTAGGTAGGTACAGTTCAGTGTCAAAACTTAATTGAAAAATTAAGTGTTCTACATGGGTGAATGGAGTAAATGGGGATTTAAAAAATGGACAGTTCCGTATTAAAAAAAATAGTTAAATGTGGCCCTTTAAAGACTAAACGTTGGTTTAAAAAAATGGATACAATGTATTAAGCGTGTAATTTTCGTCTATGTTATCAGACCTAATTGTTGACCTTGAATAAACTTATCGGCTCATTTATCAACAGATAACCATAAACTTAGTGGAATACTCAGCGCTTAACAAACTATTAAAAATTTAAATTATGTTTAAAAATGGGTAGAATACACCTCAATTATTTTAAAAAAGCATCCTTACTAACTGGAGTGTTGTAAAAAATAGTTGAATTTGATAAAAGTTAATCATAATTTAAAAAAAAAACAACTAGATTTTAAAAAAGCTTATGATGATTTTTTTTTTCACTTTAAAAATTACTAACTTTACACATACGTTTTCAGGCGTAGTTCAACTTTACGCACTGGTGCGTAAAATAAAATACTAGTGCGAAAAATTTGGGTGAAAAATATGGAAAAATAAGGCAAAATATGGAAAAATAATGAAAATAATCAAAAACCGGGAAAGTGTAGGGAAAAATGAGGAAAAATAAGGAAAATAGTGAGAAATAATGGAAAATATAGAAAAATAAGGGAAATAGTGAATAATTGGGAAAAATATGAGCAAACAGGGCAAAATACTGAACAATAGAGAAAAATAGGAAACAGTTGGGACAAATTTGGAATAATTAGAAAAAATTGAGCAAAATACGGAAAGGGAAAAACAGGGAAAAATTATTAAAATTAGGGCAAAATAGGGAAATTTGAGAGAAATATGGAAAAATAGGGAAATTAAAGAATAAATATGGAAACATTTGGGAAATATCGAATAAAAGTAAGTAGATATGCTATGCCACTCCTGGCACAACTATAGGAAATTCAATGTATTAGAGAGAGAGGTATAGGAAATTCAGCGAGTCAGAGAGAGTGTGTCAAGGTCAATGTCAAGGTCAAGGTAGTTGAACGTATGCCACGATGAGAATAGCACTCTGTGATATCCAAGGGTTCGATATTGAGGGCAGTTTCCATCCAAAGGAGATGTCAATTCAAATCGGATCCCATTTTTCCAATTTTCTATTCAAACCTGCAATACCCTATGCTAATTTAAGTACACGTGATAAGTCGACAGTTCGATATGTAAAGAATTATATTCATGGAATAAACTACAGCTCGGCTAACATCGAGTATACGGAAATGAACGATATATTGGAAAAATATTTGCTTATATGCTGCAGACTGTATTTACGTTAGAGGCAATCAAAAGGAGGATTTTTTACGGCAGAAATGCCAACAGTTATTGAGTACCCCTCATCCCGCCGTTTATGATGTCGCAAAATATGACTGCTTGCTCTGCCAAACGGGGAGATTTGAAACAAGCCATACGACGTATCTAAACCATGCATCTGGAAAATTTCTGTGTGCTGAACGCAACGTTAATATTTTACATAATTGGTTATATTATATTATATTACCTAGATAATGTAATTTTTCAAATAAAAAAATGTTTATTTATATACAAGTTTTATGAAACACCCTGTATATTTTTATTCATTTATTTTGTTAAAGAATGTCAATTTCTTACATTCTTTTATTACAATTTTTATCAATAGAACAGAAACTGTCGATAATACCGCACATAACATTGAAAATATTTTGTACAGTTCATTTTGAATGATTTTATTATTATTATTCCACAATGATAGTGGAGCAGCTACTGCTTCGCCAATACTTCCTAAATCGACATCAGCTATAGAAGTTGAGATTTGTTGCCACGTCTCAACATCACCTTCGGTTCCATCTTGAAATACGAGCTTCAACTTGTATCTCGTTTGATTAGTTGGTACATTTATTGAAAACACTTCCAACTTTCCATCATTAACTTTATTTAAAGACATCATCTGCCATTCTGAACGCTGGCACTCAAATCCCTCGTTAAAACATACGGCTATATGTTTTACTAGAATAGGAACGTTTGTGTAAAGCATATTGTTCAACACTGCTGTTAGAATTATGAAAGCCATTTTCAATGCGGCCATTTTGTAGGCTGAATTCGTCTTGGTGGATATTGAGCCTGCGGTAATTGGCGATTTTCAAATAATTTATCCCACGCAGAACTTATATATAAACGGTCCAATTGCTTAATCGTTTTACTTTTATCTTCGTAATGTATTATATCTTGATATAATTTTCTAACTTTCCCTCCAAATTCCTCCAATTTACGTGCGTATTCTATCGATGTCATCATACAACTGACAAATTCTGCGAATAGTTTTCAGTATTGAATATCTCGTTCGGCCTAAGGATTTCGTTATCATCGTAACGCTGACCTTCACCTTGACATTGACCTTTACACACTCTCTCTCTCTCTCTCTCTCTCTGACTCGCTGAATTTCCTATACCTCTCTCTATACATTGAATTCCCTATAGTTGTGCCAGGACTGCCCTAGCATATCTACTAAAGTAAAATAAGGAATAAATGGAAAAAGGAAATACTAGAAAATAATAGGGTTAAAAACAATAATGAAAAATAGGAAAATATGAAAAAATAGAAAAAATGGGGAAAAATAGCGAAAATTGGGGACAAATAAGTAAAAATAGATTAAAACAATGGAAAATAGGAAGAAATAGGAAAAATGGAAAATGAGGAAAGATGGTGAAAAATAGAGAAAATATAAGAAGATTTGCCAAAAATAGGGAAAAATAGTGAATAGGAAAAAATCGTGAAAAAATGATGACAAATTGGAAATAATAGGAAAACGTTAGAAAAAGATAAAATATCAAAATTAGAGATAAATATAGGGAAATAAATGGGAAAATAGTAAAAAATATGGGATAATTTGGAAGAATATAAAAATAAAAAAAAATAGATAATAATAGGGACAAATATTGAAAAACAGAAAAAACTAATGAAAATCAGGAAAAATTTTAAGAAATGGGAAAAATAGGGCAATCAGAGAAATGAAAAACAGGAAAAAATGAATAAATTGGATAAATAGGGAAAATTGGGGAAAAAATATTGAAAAATTAGTACAAATAGGAACAATTAGAAAAAATAAGGAAAATAGAATAAAATAATAGAAAACAGGAAAAAATAGAAAGAAATAGAAAAAATGCGGAAAAATATGGAAAAATAAACAGTGAAAAATTGGTAAAAATCGGAAAAAAATAGGGCAAAATAAAAAAAATTGAGAATAATTGAGAAAAATAAGGAAATTTGGAAAAAAAAAAATAGAAAAATAAGGAAATTAGAGAATATAGGCAAACATATGGGACATATTTGGAAAAAAGATAATAATAGGCAGAGCTGAAAGTATCTTTAGGAAAAAGATAAAAAAAGGATCTAAGGTACCAAAAGTATCTTAGATACTTTTATTTAAGATACTTTTTGGTTCATTTAAAAGTTACTTTTACTTTAGATATTTCTTAAAAGTATCTAGTATCTTTTATCTTTAAAAGTATCTTAGATACTTAGAGTAAAACTGGTGAATAATGAAATCATAGTTCACTAGTAAATAATGGATATTATTAATCACTAGGGAATTATGGATAATATTATTATTATTTAGTACTCATGTATAATGAACAAATAATAGATTAGTTGCGGATAAATAACTATTATAATTATTTTGAAATAAATAATTAATGAATAATGGATATTATTATTCACTAGTGAATAATGGATATCCAAAAATCAGTAAAACCGGTGAATAATGAAATCCTAATTTCCTAGTAAATAATAAATATTATTATTCACTAGTGAATAATAGATAATATTATTATTATTTAGTAAACTTACGTATAATGAACAAATACTAAATTAGTCATGAATAAATAACTATTATAATTATTTAGAAAGAAATTTATTCAGCTTTACTTATTGTTGTTTTATTTTTATACTGATGTTTATTTATTTAATTAAAGGTGTGCAGATTATATTTCCTTATAAATATTTATATTATGATTAAATTGATACAAATCGTCCATAGTGACAAAGTATTTTATCATAAAAAAATGTTGTTTCTTTATTTATGATTGTTTACTAGTATTTATCGGACATAATTATGATAAGATTTATAAGAATCTTGCAATGATAAAATAATTTGCCAATATGTGAGAAACTTAAATATAATATGAAACAAAGACGTAAAGAAAATATTGATTTTTTATTTTTGAGTCACTAGATTTAACGAGAAAATTTTTTTCGAAAACAATCAAGCAAAATTATGATTTGTATGCCTCAGGGTTAAAAACATTGTCTTTATAAATGATTAATAATTTCCGTAAAAAAATTAATAATTTACTATGTGGTAGATACCGATTGGAACACAATTTTTATCACAAAAAATTTAAATTTAACTGCATCAAAAAAAATAATTTTTATTATATGTGTCAATAAACGTCAAAATAAATTAGTACAACTCAAGTGAGTTATGACCATTACCACAAGTTGAATACTATAATTTATCTACGACTTTAAAAATAAATACCAAGATGCAAGTGCAGAGAAAGAACTTTATTCACAAAATATCAAGTGACATTACTCCCCCCCCCCACCCCCCCAATGAAAATAATGGACTATTCTTTTTCGGAGAATCGGCTTGTACAGAGCCACCTTGCTATTCAGTTCGTAAATAGTGTGTAGTAAATTCCAAGAATCTTTTCCCTAATGTAGACCGTGAGGTTATGATAATTTAATAATTTTAAAATCTTTTAATAATACATTCCTTTCCAGTTGTTATAAAACCTTTCTAACATTTTTACGCCAATGGAACTTATCGGTTTTAAAATTTCCAAGAATTTACTTCACACTTTTTACAGACCGAATTATTGTAGGAGCCCAGCGTGAATTATTATAACTCACGCTGTTTGTTTACGGATACTATGTTATAATAACTCACTAGTGAGTTAGAATAACTCACGCTGTTTGTTTATGAATACCATTAATTGTTCAAAAGCAGTTGAATAATTAACATAATTTAATAAGAGTAGATAAAGTTTAATTGAGTTAAAGCTTATTGAATTTAGAAACTTTTATTAGGAGTGAAATTTTCTGTCAAATTAATAGTACAGGGTGATCGAACTAAAGAGTTATTTTCTAATCATAATTTACGTATTTTTGATATCATCCTGTATATTTGTAATGTTTATTTTTTAATTGATTTAAAGAATATTGAATTTAGAAACTTTTATCAAGAATGAAGTTTTCTGTCAAATTAATAGTACAGGGTGTGCGAACGATAATCATAATTTACGTATTTTTGACATCATTCTGTATATTTTTAATATTAATTTTTTAATTGTTTTAATTGTTTTAAGACTTATTGAACTTAGAAACTTTTATTACGAGAGAAAGTTTATGTCACATTAATAATACAGGGTGTGCAAACTAAAGAGTTATTTTATAATCGTAATTTACGTATTTTTGACATCTTCCTGTATATTTATAATTTTTATTTTTTAATCGATTTAAAACTTTTCGAATTTAGAAACTTTTATAAAGAGTGAAATTTTCTGTCAAATTAATATTACAGGGTGTGCAAACTAAAGAGTTATTTTATAATCATAATTTACGTATTTCTGATATCATCCTGTATATTTGTAATGTTAATTTTTTATTTGTTATTTATTTTTTAATTGATTTAAAGCTTATTGAATTTAGAAACATTTATCTTGAGTGAATTTTTCTGTCAAATTAATAGTACAGGGTGTGCACACTATAATCATAATTACGTATTTTTGACATCATCCTGTATATTTTTAATATTAATTTTTTAATTGTTTTAAGACTTATTGAATTTAGAAACTTTTATTACGAGTGAAAGTTTATGTCAAATTAATAATACAGGGTGTGCAAACTAAAGAGTTATTTTATAATCGTAATTTACGTTTTTTTGATATCATCCTGTATATTGTTGGTATTTGTTTACCTTTTTTTAAAAAATTATTGGATTTATAAACTTTTATCAAGAGTGAAATTTTTGTCAAATTAATATACGGGGTATGCAAACTAAAGAGTTATTTTATAATCATAATTTACGTATTTTTGACATCATCCTGTATATTTTTGATACTTGTTTTTCAATTTTTTAAGGATTATTGTATTTACAAAATTTTATCAGGAGTGAAATTTTCTGTCAAATTAATAGTACAGGGTATGCAAACTAAAGAATTATTTTAAAATAATTTTCGTCTTCTTAATACCATCCTGTATATTTTTGTTTTGATGATATTTGTTTTTAAATCTTATAAAGTTTATTGGATTTAAAACATTTTATCAAGTATGAAATTTTCTGACAGGTTCATAGTACAGGGTGTGCAAACTAAAGAATTATTTTATTATAATTTACGTCTTATTTATTCCATACTGTATATTTTTGTTTTGATATTTATTTTCTAATTTTATAAAGTTTATTGAATTTAGAATCTTTTACCAGGAATGAAATTTTCTGACAAATTAATCGTACAGGGTGTGTAAACTAAAGAATTATTTTATTATAATTTACGTCTTCTTTATATCATCCTGTTAATTACTTTATTATAATTTGCGTTTTTCTAACATCATCCTGTATATTTTTGAAATTTGTTTTTAAATCTTCAAAAGATTATTGGATTTAAAACATTTTATCAAGAATGAAATTTTCTGACAAATTCATAGTACAGGGTGTGCAAACTAAAGAATTATTTTATTATAATTTAAGTATTTTTAATAGCATCCTGTACATTTTTGATATTTGTTTTTAAATTTTTTAGAGTTTATTGAATTTAAAACATTTTATCAAGAATGAAATTTTCTGTCAAATTAATAGTACAGAGTGTACAACCCTTGCTGGATCGAATTTTACATCATCCAAATATTGCAGCATCGAAAAGTTACTGAGCCGAATAGTTATAGGACCGAAAATCGCCTGTTCGAAAGTTGTTGGACCGAACGAAACATTTTCCGTTCGAAAGGTTACTGGGTCGAAATATTGCTGCATCCAAATATCGTTGGACCGAATTGTTGTTGCACCGAAACATCGTTTGATCGAAAAATTAAGAGCGGGTACATGGATGGTTTGGCCCAACTTTCAAACGGGCAATTTTAGATCCAACAAATATTCGGCCCAGTAACTTTTCGATGCTGGAATATTTCAATGATGCAAAATTCACATCTATGTAGCTGGAGTACCCCCTACGGCAGAATTTAATGGGACATGCGCAGGATTTATGTGCTAATTTCGGACGCCGCGCAGGATTTATGTGCTAATTTCGGACGCCAATAAAAAGTTTTGTGATCTTTTCTTTTAACAATTACAAGAGGTTCTGCTGGCTTCAGACCAAGGTGGAATACCCCAGGTCAAATATATTGGAAAATAAAAATTGAAAAACATTTTCGTTATCTCCTATTTATGTGCTAGTTTACATTTTTGTCCCTAATTTAACAATATTAAGTTATTTGTAATTTAAAATTCATTTTCAGTTATAAATTATCAGGTTGTTTACTTTTTACAGGTAGGTACTTTCATTATATTTGACGTGGTCACAATGACCACGAATATTTAATTCCCTTAGAGGAAATTCCTGAACATATTAGCTAGAGCACAAAATTTTTTATTGGCGTCCGAAATTAGCACATAAACAGGAGATAACAAAAATGTTTTTCAATTTTTAGTTTCCAATATATTTGACCTGGTTTCAAAATCTAATTTAATTAAAATAGATAGAATACAATATCGTGCTTTGAGAATTTGCATAGGTGCATTTAGATCATCTCCATGTCCTGCAATCTTAGCTGAGGCTCAGGAACCACCCCTTAGTATCAGGAGGAGCTTCCTAACTAATAAATTTTTGATTAAAATAAAAAAATTTGATATACATGATCTCTTGTCCAAAATATACAACCTATCAATTCATAACTTAACCAATTCGTATTGGAAAATTAAAACATCTCCTCCTCTGACAGATGCTTTTACCCAAAATAATCAAATTAATATTCAATCTTCTGATAACTTTCCGTTATATTCTCTTACATTAGATGAAATTGTTGCGACTCCCAAAGTAATATTTCCCTCTTACACTGATTTACCCTCTGTAAACAATTGTATTTTACAATCTATCCTCAATCCATACAAAAATTTTACAACAATTTACACAGATGGATGAAAAAATGAAAATGGAGTTGGTTGTGCTTTTATTGTGCCTCATGTTAAAGAATTTAACTCTTTTAGACTACCACACTGTTGCTCTGTATTCACCGCAGAACTTTTTGCAATAGAAAGAGCATTAGCTTGGGCTAATGGAAATAATATACCAAAAGTGATCATACTATCTGACTCTCGATCGCCTCTTGAGGTACTATCTCACAAAATATTAAAAAAATATAATAACTCACTCATATGCAATGTGAAAAAAATAATCCATGATATACTAAACAAGTAAGGCGATGTCATTTTTATTTGGGTGAAGGGCCATGTAGGCATAATAAATAATGAAATCGCTGATAAACTTGCAAAAGAAGCTTTGAATCACAATCATATAGAAGAATTAGACATTTATCCATCACAAGCGTGTCAGTCGGGTGGGGGGGGGGCAACATGTATTTTTATTAAAAAACATTTATTTTTAAGTTTTTTATGTATCCGACACCGAATTTGAAAAATTCAAGATAATTTTCATAAAAAATGTTCTCTTCTTTCAAATCGATATCATGAACCGTTTTCGAGAAAAATAAATTTAAACTTTTTGTGTTTCTTACATAAAATCATGTTGGATTATAAAATTGTATCTGTAATATCGAGTTGGCTTTGAAAAATCAACAAATTGTACATATACTGGTAACAATAGTCGTAAGTATTAAGTTGCTTACATTGTTTTGGAAATTTTAAATTAATTTTATTTCGTGAGGGTATAAAACAACAATCAACATTAAAAAAAAACGAAATTAAAGATAATTACCAACAGAAATAAGAGAATTAATTTTACAAAAGATGTTCTACATGACGACCATTTGTCGCAATACACAAATTCATTCTTTTCCCTAACGATCGTCTAATTTTTGCAAAAATTCCTGCATTACGGGTTTCTATTGGAATAGCATAGACTAATGATTTTAAATACCTGTTGGTCCCCCCGACTGACACGTTTGTGATGGATCTAAATAAAATTATTTAATAGCGATCGACGGGTTTGTAACTGTTTATTGATTATACCAAGTTTGAATTTTTTAAGTAACAGCATTTTTGAATAATTTGAAGAAAACTCATATAAGGACGTCTTCTTCAAAGGGCTGTAGCTCCCTTAGGAAGCATTTTCGGATAAAGGTAATTTGAGCTAAATCGACTTAAAATCACCTCTAGTAACTGCAGTTTCCGTTAGGCAGAAGAGGGCTGTTTAAATAATTCATTTCAAGAACAAATTTTATTCACTTTCATTTGATTTCAATAATTTAGTTTCGCAGAACTGGTGAAAATTTAGTAGAATCTGGCAACATCTGATGATAATATTGAGTTAGTTCTATGCAGAAGGCTATTGCATGATTATTAGTCAAGGTGATAAGTGAAATAACAACTATTTTAGACGAAGGTTAATAAACAACTAGGCAAATGATAAGATATAACGTATAAACGTAAAAATCAACATTTCCTATTTATAATAATTATGAGAACACTTATGGAAAAACTGTACTTTAATTGATTTTAATCTTTTAATATATTATAAATAAAACACATAATAAAAAATACACTAACTGAAGATTAGAAAAATTGTTGAAAAACAAGTTTTAACAAAATAGTAATTTCTGCACCCAAACGGGAAAGTAAATGTTTTCAAGGTCGAAAGAAGTCACAGTCGAGGCTGGCCACTCGGAAAACCACTTTCCCGTCATCTTATCCTGCACCCTAATTAGTCACGTGTTTAATAACACCAAAAAACATTTTAAATTTCATAGTTAAATAACAACAAAGATAAATAATAATATACAGGGTGGCGCAAATTTAATTGAGGGATTTCGTAAACCGTAATAGATACTACAAAGTTGGTTAAATGGGTATTTTCAAGACGAATTAAATGGTTTTTTCAAAATTGAAATATCAGGTCCGCTTTCCGAGATATTTGGGAAAACCGTAATTAATGATTTTCTGTAATATTAATTTGTCAGAAAATTATACTCTCGACAAAAGTTTCTAAATCTATAAGTTTGCACACCTTGTACTATCAGTTTAACAGGAAATTTCACTCCTGATTAAAGTTTCCAAATCCAATAAACTTTTTAAAATCTGAAAACAAATATCAGAAATATACAGGGTAATGTCAGGAATACGTAAAATATGATTATAAAATAAATCTGTAGTTTACACACCCTGTATATTAATTTGTCAGAAGATTTCACACCTGATGCAATTTTTTTTATTTAATAAGCCTTTAAAAAAATTTAAATACAATAAACTTTTAAAAAAAGGTAAACAAATATCGCCAGTATACAGGAGTATGTCAAAAATATGTAAATTATGATTATAAAGTAATTGTTTGGTTAGCACACCCTGTACTATTAATTTGACAGAAAATTTCACTATTAATAAAAGTTTCTAAATTCAGTAAGACTTAAAAAAATTAAAAAATAAATATTAAGAATATACAGGATGATGTCAAAAATCTGTTAATTATAATGATAAAATAACTTTTTAGTTTGTACACCCTGTACTATTAATTTGATAGAAAATATCAATTAACATAAAAGTTTCTAAATTCAATGAACTTTAAAAAAATTAAAAAAGAAATGTCAAAAATATACAGGATGACGTCAAAAATACGTAAATTATTATTTTAAAATTACTCTTCAGTTATCACACCCTGTACATTAATTTGACAGAAAATTTCACTCGCAATAAAAGTTTCTAAATTATGATTATAAAATAACTCTTTAGTTTGCACACTCTGTACATTAATTTGACAGAAAATTTCACTCCTAATAAAAGTTTCTAAATTCAATAAGACTCAAAAAAATTAAATAAAAAATTTCAAAAATATACAGGATGATGTCAAAAATACGTAAATTATGATTACAAAATAACTCTTTAGTTTGCACACCCTGTACTATTAATTTGACAGAAAATTTCACTTTTAATAAAAGTTTCTAAATTCAAGAAGAGTCTAAAAAATTAAATAAGAAATATCAAAAATATACAGGATGATGTCAAACTACTTAAATTATGATTATAAAATAACTCTTTAGTTTGCACACCCTGTACTATTAATTTGACAGAAAATTTCGCTCTTATTAAAAGTTTCTAAATTCAATAAGACTTAAAAAAAATTCAGAAAGAAATATCAAAAATATACAGGATGTCAAAAATACGTAAATTATGATTATAAAATGACTTTTTAGTTTGCACACCCTGTACTAGTAATTTGACAGAAAATATCACTATAGATAAAAGTTTCTAAATTCAATAAGACTCAAAAAAATTAAATGAAGAATATCAAGAATATACAGGATGATGTCAAAAATACGTAAATTATGATTATAAAATAACTCTTTAGTTTGCACACCTTGTACATTAATTTGACAGAAAATTTCACTCCTAATAAAAGGTTCTAAATTCAATAAGACTAGAAAAAAATCAAATTAAGAATATCAAAAATATACAGGATGATGTCAAAAATACGTAAATTATGATTATAAAATAACTCTTTAATTTGCACACCCTGTACTATTAATTTGACAGAAAATTTCACTCTGAATAAAAGTTTCTAAATTGAATAAACTTTAAAAAAATTAAAAAAGAACTATCAAAAATATACCGGATGACGTCAACAATACGTAAATTATGATTATAAAATTACTCTTTGGTTATCACACCCTGTACTTACTATTAATTTGACACTCTTAATAAAAGTTTATAAATTCAAGAAGAGTCAAAAAAATTAAATAATAAAAATCAAAAATATACAGGATGATGTCAAAATACGTAAATTATGATTATAAAATAACTCTTTAGTTTGCACACCCTGTACTATTAATTTGACAGAAAATTTCACTATTAATAAAAGTTTCTAAATTTAAGAAGAGTCAAAAAAATTAAATAATAAAAATCAAAAATATATAGGATGATGTCAAAAATACGTAAAATATGATTATAAAATAACTCTTTAGTTTGCATACCCTGTATATTAATTTGACAAAAAATTACACTCTTGATAACAGTTTCTAGATTCAATAAATAAGAAGTATACAAATATCAAAAATCTACAGGGTGATGTCAGGAATATGTAAAATATACAATATACAGTAACTCTTTTCTTTACACACCCTGTACTTTCAATTTGACAAGAAAATTCAACCTTGAGACAAGTTTCTAAATTCAATAAACCTTAAAAAATTGAAAAAAAGAATCATTAATATACAGGATGATCTCAAAAATACGTAAATTATGATTATAAAATAACTCTTTAGTTTGCTACACCATGTAGGTATATTAATGTGTCAAAAAACACTCTTAATAAAATTTTCTGAATTAAATAAACTTAAAAAAAACTAAACACATATCAAAAATATACAGGATGATGTTAAAAATACGTAAATTATGATTATGAAAAAAATCTTTAGTTTGCACACCCTGTACTATTAATTTGACAAAAAACTGCATTATTAATAAAAGTTTCCAAATTCAATAAACCTTAAAAAAATAAAAAATAAATTACAACAATATACAGGATGATGTCAAAAATATGTAAATTTTGATTAAAAAAAACTCTTTAGTTTGCACACCCTGTACTATTAATTCGACAGAAAATTTCAAACAAGTTTAAAAAAATAGTAATTTGTGCACCCAAACGGGAAAGTGAATGTTTTCAAGGTCGAAAGAAGCCAGGATCGAGGCTGGCCACTCGGAAAACCACTTTCCCGTCATTTTATCCTGCACCCTAATTAGACACGTGTTTAACAACACCAAAAATAAACCCAACTTGAAAGTTCATAATTAAATAACAACAAACATAAATTATGTACGGGGTGGCGCAAATTTAATTGTGGGATTTCGTAAACGGTTTTAGATGGTTAAATAAAAAAAAAGATGCCTATTTTCAAGAAAAATTAAATGATTTTTTCATAATTAAAATATCTGGACCGGTTTCCGAGATATGTGGGGAAAACCATAATGAACGATTTTCGTTTTATTTAATTAACACTTTAATATATCGCTTTACATTGCGTATCCATTTTTTTTAACAACGTTTCGTCTTTGAAGGGCCACCCTCAACTGTTTTTTTCAAATACGGCCCTGCATTTTTAAAATACCAATTTTTTCTCCATCGAACCTTGTAGAACACTTAATTTTTGTTATTAGGTTTTGACAAATGTAATGAAATATGCAGCGCTTAGGAGAGGGTTGCTTGATGGCTACACTGAAAGCACTTAGTAGACGACACGTTCTGTTATTGGTGAAGGGGGGAGGGTTTTTTTAAGTTTTTGTTATTAAGTTAATATTATTAATCATTTATTTATATACACCAATAAAAGAAGAAAAAAAACATCCATTTATGTTTCTAAAAATAGATTATTAATTTGCAAAATAACAGTGCATCGCATCTAGAAATTAATTTCCCCATCTTTCAAGGTTATCTTACTCTTTGGAGTATGAAATCGTTATATTTCTGGAAATTAATTGCATATTTATCATCCTACGTTTGAATAAATATATCTTCTAGCACGTGTTTATATATTTTCTTGATTTTTGACAGAGCCGGAACAAGGGATAAAAAAAAAATTAAATCGCTTTATTGTCTTGACAACTATTATGGTAAAAACAGCGTAAACTTAAGGTTGGAAAAAACTTTACAAAGTACAGAAATTGGAAATAAAGTAGGGGAAAAAGTAGAGGGGGAATGGAGATTGGAGAATGGAAAAAAAGTTTGAATCAAAAGAAATTGGTAAAAAATTAGGTTAAAAATGGGGGAAGTGGAAAAATAAGTAGTGAAAAAACAGCTTAAACTTATGGTTGGAAAAATGTTTAAAAAATACAGAAATTGGAAATAAAGTAGGTGAAAAAGGGGAGGGGAATGGAGAATGGAAAAAAAAGCTGGAAGAAAAAGTTTGGAACAAAAGAAATTGGTAAAAAATTAGATAAAACAAGAGGGAAAGTGGAAAAATAAGTATTAAAAAAAAGTTTGAAACATACAGAAATTGGTAAAAAATTAGGGAAAAAAAGAGGTAGTGAAAAATAGAGAAAAATAAGTTGAAAAAAAAATTTGGAAAACAAGTATGAAAAAAATAGTTTGAAACGTAAAAGAAATTGGTAAAAAATTAGAGAAAAAAGGGGGAAGTGAAAAATAGAGAAAAAGAAGTTGAAAAATAAAAGTTGGAAAACAAGTTTGAAACATAAAAGAAATTGGTAAAAAATTAGAGAAAAAAAGGGAAAAAGAAGTTGAAAAAAAAGCTGGAAAACAAGTTTGAAAAAAAAATGTTTGAAACATTAACAGAAATTGGTAAAAAATTAGAGAAAAAAGGGTTAAGTGAAAAATAGGGGAAAAGAGGTTGAAAAAAAAAGTTTCAAAACAATTTTGAAAAAAAAAGTTTGAAACATAAAAGAAATTGGTAAAAAATTAGAGAAAAAAGGGGGAAGTGAAAAATAGGGAAAAAGAAGTTGAAAAAAAGCTGCAAAACAAGTTTCAAACATAAAAGAAATTGGTAAAAAATTAGAGAAAAAAAGGGAAAAAGAAGTTGAAAAAAAAAGCTGAAAAACAAGTTTGAAAAAAAAAATGTTTGAAACATTAACAGAAATTGGTAAAAAATTAGAGAAATAAGGGTTAAGTGAAAAATAGGGAAAAAGAGGTTGAAAAAAAAGTTGGAAAACAATTTTGAAAAAAAAAGTTTGAAACATAAAAGAAATTGGTAAAAAATTAGAGAAAAAAGGGGGAAGTGAAAAATAGGGAAAAAGAAGTTGAAAAATAAAGTTGGAAAACAAGTTTGCAACAAGAAAAATAATTAAAGTATTGAAAAAAGAAACATAGAAATAATTAGTGAGTATGAGAAAAAATGGGAGCGGAATGAAAAACAAAGGTAGCTAGGGTAAAATAAAAAGAGAAGAAGAGAAAAAAGATAAGAAAAAAACCAGAAAACGAAAACATTAGGAAAAAAACAAAGTGTGGGAAAGATGGAAAAAAAGGGGATAAAAAATAAATGTTGTAAAACAAATGGGGGAGAAAAATTACGGTATAAAACACTAGTTGTAAAAAATGAGGGCAAATGGGGCAAAAAATACTAGTTTGAAAATAAAGAAAAAAATTGAGGCATAAAAAAATTGTTGTAAAAAAAAGGAGGAAAAGTGGTGGAAAAATATAACAGTTGTAAAAAACGAGATAAAAAAATAATTGCAAAATAGTTTGAAACAAAGAAAATTAGTAAAAGTATGAAATAAGGAAGTGAAAAAAAAGAGTGAGATAAAGGCATTGGTAAAAAAGAGAAAAAAATTAGGAGAAAGAAGAAAAAAAATTAAAACAGTAAGAAAAGTAGGGGTAACATTGGAGGGGAAGTGGAAAAATAGAAGAAGTTTTAAAGAAAGTTTGAAACATAAAAAAAATAGTAAAAAATAGGGTGGAAAGAACGGAAGGAAATGGAAAAAAGTTTGAAGCTTAAAAAATTTTATAAAAAAAAAATTAAGAGAAGTGAAAATAAGTTTGAAACAAAATGAAGGGAAAAAGGAAGGGAAAGAAGAAAAAAAATTAAAACATAAAGAAAACAATAAATAAAGTTGAAACAATGAAAATTAGTAAAAAAGTAGGCGGAAGTGAAAAATAGTAGGGGAGAAAATATTATAATTTGGAAAATAAGTTTCATACATAAAGAAAACAGTAAAAGGTAGGAGAAAAAAGAAGGAGGAAGAAAGTAGAAAAAAGTTCGACACATAAAAAATTATGCAAAAATAAAGGGGGAAAAAGGTGAGGAAAAATGAGGCAAAAACAATAGTTTTAAAGAAAATGGGGGACACAAATATGGGGCATAGAAATAACAGTTATAAAAGAATGGGGAAAGATAGGCCAAAGTTTAAAAAAATGGGACAAAAAAATTGGGGGAAAAAATGTGGCGTAAAATAATAATTGTAAAAAAGGAGGAAATGGGGCAAATCACACATGTTTAAAAAATAAAAAAAAATGGGACTCTAAGCAACAGGTGTAAAAAAAGTGGTGGGGAAAAAGTGATGGAAAAATATAACACTTGAAAAAAACGAGGGGAAAAAAATGCGTCAAAAAATGAAATGTTTGAAAAAAATAGGGAAAAAATTGAGGCTTAAAAAATACTTGGAAAAAAAAGGGAAAATGGGGCAAACAATACAAGTTTGAAAAATAAAAAAAATAAATTATGACATTAAACAATAGGTGTAAAAAAAGGGAGCAAAAGTTATGGAAAAAAATAACACTTAAAAAAATAACGAGGAAAGAAAATGGGACAACAAAGTCGTTTGAAAAAAAATGGGGGAAAAATGCGCCAAAAAATACAAGTTTGAAAAAAATGGGGGAAAAAATTGAGGCATAAAATAATAGTTGTAAAAAGGGAGGAAATTGGGCAAATAACACATGTTTGAAAAATAAAGAAAAAAAATTGGGACATTAAACAATAGTGGAAAAAATAACAGTAAAAAACCGAGAAGAAAATAATAATTATAAAAGAGCGGGCGAAAAATTTTTGCAAAAAACGTTAGTTTGAAAAAAAAAGAACAACAATTGAAAAAATTGGGGCAAAGAACGAGAACAATAACAAAGAGGTAGGAAAACACGTAAGTATTAAGGGAAGAACATCACTTCGCTCGGTTTCCGCCACTCCACTTTTCCCTAAAAAAAAATTATTCAGAATTAGTAACTAGTAGAATAATCTCGCTTGGTTTGGAAAAAAATGGGTCCAAAAACAAATGTGAGGAAAAAAATTGGCGGAAAACAAAAATGGGGAAAAAAACAAGAATAGTAAAGCAGGAAAACAACGGTTTCTGCTACCCCCTAAGAAAAAATTAATTCAGAATTAGTAACCAGTAGAATAACCTCGCATTTACTAAGAGCAGAACCTGCTCCGCTTGGTTGGGAAAAAATGAATATGTAGCAAAAAAACAAATAATTACTAACCGATTCATACAGCACGATTATTTTTAATTTTGACTTTTTGTGGTTATTATTAATTTTTACTGCTTTATGTAGCTTCCTTATCGCACAATGGAAAATCATTTAAGCCGCTTAAACAGCGGGGACATTGCCATTACCTGGGAAACACAGTTTCAGAAAGGTCATTCATTAGTGATGACGTTAGTGGTACATGTCTAATTCGAGAAAAAAGTTTGAGAATTGCTGATCTAAATTAATACATTGAAAAATTTGAACACATGTAACGTAAATTTTTCCGATATCTTATAAGTTATAAATTTGTTACTTATTACCTCTATTTTTACCCATTCCAAAACATTGATAATCTAAGTACAATAAATTAAATACTTTGACTGGATTTAAGTTTCTTTTTACTAAAATTAGATTTATTAACCACAGTAAAATAAATACTTGTGAGTAGCTAAACAAGGCCGATTCTAATCTGGAGGAGGGAAGGACTTTGACATTGACCTTATCAAACAGAACTGAAGACTACAACAGACATGTCTTGTCTGACCTTCAGGTCTGTCTGATAAGGTCATTGTCTCATCCAATTAGAACCGACCTTCCTATCAGACAGTCCTTAAGACAGACCAGAGATATGTGGTGTAGTCTTCAGTTCTGTCTGATAAGGTCAAGGTCGCTCTCTCCTTCATATTAGAATCGTCGTTTTTAGCTACTCTTGTGTTCATATTGTTTTCGTTCTCGTACCAAAATTTGTTTGGGACCACACTAAGGATGTAGCTAGATTAGAGTTAGACCGTAAATAGACTGAACCAGGGCTTCTAATCGCTTCCAATGGCCACAATTTTCACGTAGACAATATTAGGTTTACAATAAGTAAGGGATTAATTAATTGTAGTAAAGTTCAAACTTAATAATAAATAGTAAGATTTTTTTCTTATAAGTTGTCTATATGTCTACGCAAAGAGACAACTTCAGATTCTTTTTTAAACGTAATGCGCTAACGGAGGAGTGTGAGATTTTTCATAGTTAAAGTTTATATTCAGGAGGGGTGCAGAAAACTAAAAATAATATATAATATGTGTTACAAATAAATTTAAAGTAAATTAAATATAATATAATATAACATTATGATTTTTGGATAGGTAAAAAATAGGAAAAAATAGAGAAAAATAGGAAAAAAATTGAGAAAAAACAGGAAAAACCACTTAAAAAAGTAAAAACAGAAAAACCAAGAAAAATAGAAAAAAAGAATCTGAAAAAATGGGAAACAATATTAAATGGGCAAAAATTGGATATGAGGAAAAAAATGGAAAATAATAGGAAATCATTATGAAAACTACGGAAAAATGGGGAAGAAAAACGTAAAAAAAAGAAAAATAGGAAAAATGGGAAACAATAGGCAATAGGGAAAAATATGGAAATGAGAAAAAATAGGAAATAATATGAAAAATATGTAAAATGGCAAAAAACAGGGAAATATATGGGAAAAAACCCTATAAAAATAGCAAGAAACATTAAAAAGATTGGAATAAATAGATAAAAAACAAGGAAAAAAAAGAAAAATTTATATACAGGAGCAGTACAGAAAGTACAAATTAATATATAATACGTGTTACAAATAAATTAAATGAGTTAATATATCATTCATGTTTATCTGGTACATTCGACTATTTTTAATCAGGCAAAATGGGGAAAAATAGAAAATACCGTAAAAAAATAGTAAAAAACAATAAAAAATGGGAAAAATATCAAAAAAATCGAAAAACAGAAGAAAAAACAGCAAAACAGAAAAAGTAAGAAAAACATACAAAAACAATAGGAAATGGGAAAAAATAGGTAAAACTAGAAAAAACAGAAAAATGGGAAAAATGGGCAAAATAGGAAAATAGGGAAATATAGACAAAAATTGAAAAAATGGAAAAAAATTGAAAAAAATATCAAGATAACAGGAAAAATAGTTAAAAGTAGGAAAAATTAGAAAAAATTAGGAAAAAATAGGGAAAATAGAAAAATATATACAAAAATAGGAAAAATGGGTAAAATAAAAAAATTGATAGGAAAAGTAAAAAAGAGAAAACAGTAAAGAAAAGACGCAAAAAACGCCAAGAATCGCAAAAAAACGAAAGAAGAATCGGTAAAAACACAAGAAATCGATAAATATCGCAAAAAAATTTCAAATAAAAAAGCGCAAACAAATCGCAAAAGATCGAAACTAAATCAAAAAAACAAAACGCAAGAAATTGCAGAAAATAGCAAAAACATGGAAAAAAAATACAAAAAATTGTAAAATCAAATAATCAGAGAAACCGCAAAAAACAACAAAAGAATGATAGACAAAAATAGAAAAATGGGAAAAAATAGAAACATAAAAAATAGTACAAATATGAAGATTACAGGAAAAATAGTGAAAAGTGGGAAAAAATAGGGAAAATAGAAAAGTATATGCAAAAATAGGAAAAAAGGGTAAAATGGAAAAAATCAAGAGCAAATAGTAAAAAATAGGAAAAAACAGGAAAAAACGGGGAAAATAGGAAAAAATAGAAAAGAGAAAATAGTAAAAGAAAAGACGCAAACACGCTAAAAATCGCAAAAAAACGAAAAAAAGTCGCTAAAGCTAAAAAAAAAACACGAGAAATCGATAAATATCACAAAAAAATTTCAAATAAAATCGTAAAAAAGCGCAAACAAATCGCAAAAAATCGAAACAAAATCAAAAAAAATGCAAGAAATTGCAGAAAATATCAAAAAAACATTAAAAAAATTGGAAAAATAGGAAAAAACAAGGAAAAAGAGGGAAATTTTATATACAGGAGCAGTACAGAAAGTACAAATTAATATACAGGGTGTTCCGATATTCGACCGACAACGCTTTACGGGTGATAGCCCTTGACAAATGATGAAAAATGAGGTAGGTACCTACATAAGCCCCTAAGATTCTTAGTTTGCGAGATAGAGCTGGTTAAAGTTGAAAAATTAAAATCATATTTTTGCGATATTTCACCTACCGTTTTAAATTTTTTGTTCAAACTTGCCAGTCGATTTACTTTTTAGAAGCTTGAAAATTTAACAAAAAATATGGTTGGCGTACTTCATCCAGTGGCGCACAATAATGGGTAGTGGTAACTTCGGCCCCCTTATTTTTTACGACACTGTATATATCGATTGTTTTTTCATTTTATTTAAATCTTTGGTTATTTATGTTACAAAAAGTTATTAACTTTTGTTGCGCTAAAATCAGCAATTTTGGAGATATTTGACTTTGAAGAGAAGTCTATAATTCATCTTTTCTATCGTCAATGTTAAATATGGATTTGTTCATTTACAATAAATAGACGTCTGGACCTACTATACACAATAAAAATATTTAGAAAATAGTTTATCATTGGACAGAAATAGAAATTTTCGAAAAAATCATATCTTAAATATACAGGACCGTATTCTATTATTTGACAGGAAATTTCAGTACCTGCATGTTTTTGACTGGCATAAATACATATTTTAAAGAAAGGAAATTTTATTATAATTAGTGAGGAATAAGAATACAAAAAAACTGTTACATATTAAATTAATAGTAACTGTTCAAAATGTTGACCGTTCACTTAATAGCACTTCCTACAACGTTTTCTCATGTCAAAGCGCACTCTTTGAAAAACTGTGGGGTCAAACTATATAAGCGCTGCAGAAAATATCGTGACTTTTTCTGTACTAATTATTGTTTTTTGCTTTTTTTCATCCTTTCTTTTAATATTAAATTTTAAGTTTTCCTCGGTATTTTTTCAATGCTAACTTAAGTTAAATAATAAGATATTTGGCGATTTAGGAAATTTTTGTTCAAACAACCGTACTGCCTTTCTTCCATATAATAATAACATGTCGATCATTTTTCAAAAAGTCAAAAAACATGCACTTACTGAATTTTAGTGTCAAATAATAGAATACGGTCCTGTATATTTAAGATATGATTTTTTCGAAAATTTCTGCCCAATGATAAACTATTTTCTAAATATTTTTATTGTGTATAGAAGGTCCAGACGTCTGTTTATTGAAAATGAACAAATCCAGATTTAACATTGACGATAGAAAAGACGAATTGTAGACTTCTCTTCAAAGTCAAATATCTCCAAAATTATTGATAACTTTTTGTAACATAAATAACCAAAGATTTAAATAAAATGAAAAAATAATCGATATATACAGTGCCGTAAAAAATAGGGGGGCCGAAGTTACCACTACCCATTATTGTGCGCCACTGGATGAAGTACGCCAACCATATTTTTTGTTAAATTTTCAAGCTTCTAAAAAGTAAATCGACTGGCAAGTTTGAACAAAAAATTTAAAACGGTAGGTGAAATGTCGCAAAAATATGATTTTAATTTTTCAACTTTAACCAGCTCTATCTCGCAAACTAAGAATCTTAGGGGCTTATGTACCTAACTCATTTTTCATCATTTGTCAAGGGCTATCACCTGTAAAGCGTTGTCGGTCGAATATCGGAACACCCTGTATAATACGTGTTACAAATAAATCAGGCAAAATGGGGAAAAATAGAAAATACCTTAAAAAAATTGTAAAAAACAGAAAAAAGGTGAAAAAACCAAAAAAATCGGAAAAATAGAAGTTACCGTCCTGAAACCGTGACAAACGCGATCACGAGTTTGGTTGGAACATCTTTTATCTAAGGCTCATGCGCGTGGCCGTACGGTGACGGTATGTCGACGTGTTGGAACCATAGATGTATATAATATAATATATTTCTAGATAGCTAATGGTATAGCAGTTTCCATAGGCCAAAGTGTGCCAAGAGTTGTCTACCGGACAATGCTGCTCATGCGCAGTTTAACTATTTTTTACTTGCAGTGATGCCAATATATATATATATATATATATATATATATGAATTTGGTATTGTTGTTGAAGACTTCCTGATTTGTATTAAAATCTTAAAATCAGGAAATCTACTTACGTTTCAAAATACTGTGGCAACACTATAAACTTCATGTTGATTTCAATGTCAAGCGTCCAGATCCGTATTCCGTATTCATATTCCCGCTCTCCTTTGTGATTATTAAGTATTAAGTGTGGATTGATTTCTTAGTGCAAATTTGATTTATTAAGCACAGTTCTTAGTTTGGTTTACTATTTACAAATAACTATGGTAATAATAGCAAATAAAAAGACTATCTGTCAGTAGATAGAACGTCCTTTAACTTTAAAGACTCAATAAGTAAAGGCAATGACGTTTAGAATAAAACTTTACAAGTTGATTTCTTATACAATTGTCACAATCTAAACGTCATTGTCATTAGTTATAGAACCGTTAAAGTTAAAGAACGTTCTATCTACTGACAGTTTGAGTGCTTGTATGGTAATTTCGTGCCCCAACAAAGAAAAAATGCCGGGTATTAGCTACTTCAAGTGAGTAAACAATCCTATAAAATGATTTTGGAAAACATTAATACTGGTATTAAGACTGCATTCATAATAGAAAATAATAATTATTAAACAATTTCTGTTTCATTATATTTGTTCATGGTTTTATCCATCTATAACATGTACTGATTAAAAATGTAAGCTTAAGCCGCCCCTGTCCTACGTAAATTTAAACTGCGAACACACGCTTGTTCGAAAATGCAATCTGCTAGGGACAATACTGCGCAACTCAGAAGGTTCAAATTCGTCGCCTGTTGCTTCAATTTAAGAGGTAGCATTAACATTCTGTGGTTGGAACAAACCTACGACCTTAGCGGATCTTCCTCTGACTACGATTCCTATATCATTAGCGTATCCTAAGCAATAAATACCTTTGTATGATATACTTAGCGATAAACCATCAACTTTCCCATAGTATAGTGGTATAGTGGAGGACAACCCCTTTCTGCTCTGGCTATGAGTTCTTGACCCATTGGCATAGAGCGGCTGGTATTCAATGTCTTGCTTAGGCATCAGTCATGGAGCTTGATGAAACATTGTTAAAGGCTCCTTCAATGTCAATGAATGTAGCTATTGCGTGTCCCGTTCATGAATTTTGAAGATCATCCATGACTGGTTCTGTTGAATTTCCTTGTTGGTATGCGTTCCAGTGTTTTTAACAGGAAATATTAAAGGATTTAGTTGTCATATTGGGTTTATATGTGACTTTTATCATCTGCCAAAACTTAGGTGTATGCAAGCTTTAAAGATGCGACACAGATCTGGAATTAATATTTCCTGTCGTCCATTTTGAAGTAATATTGGGTGTATCCCGTTTACTACAGGTGTATGGAGGGTATAGAAGGAGGCACATCGCAACGTTAGAAAAAGGGAACCAATTTTGGAAGCCAGTTGTGGTGGCGCTGTTGATCGCCTTTTGATGACAGATGACAGTTTAAGCGAGTTTTGACATTTACTTTGACTTTTCATAATTTTAATTCACAAGGAGAATTTATGACTCAAATTATTTTCAAGAATTAGATAAATTATCCGTTCTGGAGATTCCGTCTTAATAATTTGAAATGTTTATACATATATGGGATCGGAATTGATCGGTATTGCATTTGGTAATAATGTCCATCGATCTCGTAGAATTATTTGAAAATTTCCATTTGGAAAATCATGTCTCACTGATTTAACAATATCAACATCTTTAAAATGAAAATCACAAATAAAATCGTTTTGGCCCAAATTTATTCTTAGGACCGAAGACCATTGTGCTAGAAGCGTTGCGTCCTGCAAAGTAAGTTTAAAGGTTTTGGTTTTGCGAAATAGTGTTATTAATTATTACTGGAAACAAATAATAACCTCTTTGAATTAAATACATTATTGATAAGGATCTATATTTTGTTGTTTTTGTTGTAATATTAATTGTAATTTTTTTTTAAGATATACATAACTTACCTTCGGTATACTAAATAGACTTGCTTGTTTTATATTTAGAGATTTTCGAATTTGTCTACCTATCTGGAGAACCACTTACACAGTTGACAATAATACACGTTTTTGTCATAGTCTTCTATATTTTGACTCAAAATTTATTTGAATTTATTCATTCAAAATTATATTTAAAATATTAAAATTTGAAATTACGTCAATATACAATAACAACTGCAACTAACTTCAAATTGTAACTAACTTCAAACTATTTCAACATACGATCATCAGCGCCACTTCGGTTATTTTATGTACCATTAGTTGCGTATAAAATTTTGACCACATTTTAAATGTGTTGTCCATTAGAGATTGCCCTCCTTCTATACGCTCCATATACAGGTGATTTGAAGGGTTAAGATTTATTTGTAGTCCATCTAATTTTGTTTGGTCTCGATATTTCTGTAGATCTTCCAATCAAGTATATTTTGGGTAATTTACTCTTGATCCAAATTCATATTTTTGAACTCTTACATGGCAATTTTTTTTTAAATATTCTCAAAAATCATAGTTTCCTCCCTATATTGAAAACTTTTTGCCGTTTATTGTCGTCAATTGCGGTTTATTGCCGCGTATTGTATTTTATTGCAGTTTATTGTCTTTTATTGCAATTTGCCAATTAAAAAATTCTAAATTTTTTTGCTTAATTTAAATATAAATGCATCAACAATATGTTGTTGATTTTCATCTAAACGATTTCATTTTACAATTTCTATCATTTTTTTAAAATTTTTGGTCATAAAACAAGCGCTCTCACCATTGTTTTAAAAAATTCAAAATTTTTAATCTGTTATTTTTTTGCTTCATATAAATATAAATACATTCTTCTAAACGATTTCATTTTACAATTTCTACCATTTTTTTTTAAATTTTTGGTCATAAAACATGCGCTCTCACCATTATTTTAAAAAATTCAACATTTTTAATCTGTTATTTTTTTGCTTAATACAAATATAAATACATCAATAAAATGTTGTTGATTTTCATCTAAACGATTTCATTCTTAAATTTCTATCATTTTTTTTAAATTTTTCGTCATAAACCCTGCGCTCTCACCATTGTTTTAAAAAATTCAAAATTTTTAATCTGTTATTTTTTTGCTTAATATAAATATAAAAACATTCGAGAAAGAGAGTCAAAATCAAAGTCTTACCACATGAATTTTTAATGATCGTAGAAATTGTTTACGCAACATGTTTCGGCCTTCCGGCCATCTTCAGGCGCTAAAAATTACAAAGGTTGTCAAATGATGTGTGATTTAAATAAAATATTATTAAAACTTACAATAGTTTGTCGTAAATTAAGTGTCGAAACAGTAACAGGTTTAACAAGGCATCTTGGAGATAAATTCATTGTTAACAGTATGTGGTAAAATGGTAAAATTTAGCATATAATAAAAACACAGTAAAAAATAAAAAATCGTCGTCCAATCAATTTTGTGATGAAATTGTTGGACCATTTATAAATACATTCTTCTAAACGACTTCATTTTACAATTTCTACCATTTTTTTTAATTTTTGGTCATAAAACATGCGCTCTCACCATTGTTTTAAAAAATTCAAAATTTTTAATCTGTTATTTTTTTGCTTAATATAAATATAAATACATTCTTCTAAACGATTTCATTTTACAATTTCTACCATTTTTTTTAAATTGTTGGTCATAAAACATGCGCCCTCACCATTGTTTTAAAAAATTCAAAATTTTCAATCTGTTATTTTTTTGCTTAATATAAATATAAATACATTCTTCTAAACGATTTCATTTTACAATTTCTACCATTTTTTTTAAATTTTTGGTCATAAAACATGCGCTCTCACCATTATTTTAAAAAATTCAAAATTTTTAATCTGTTATTTTTTTGCTCAATATAAATTTAAATACATCAATAGAAGATAGTTGATTTTCTTCTAAACGATTTCATTTTACAATTTCTACCATTTGTTTTTAATTTTTGGTCATAAAACAGGCGCTCTCACCATTGTTTTAAAAAATTCAAAATTTAAATCTGTTATTTTTTTGCTTCATATAAATATAAATACATCAATAAAATGTTGTTGATTTTCATCTAAACCATTTCATTTTTCAATTTCTACCATTTTTAAAAAAAAAAAATTTCATAAAACATGCGCTCTCACCATTGTTTTAAAAAATTCAATATTTTTAATCTGTAATTTTTTGCTTAATATAAATATAAATACATCAATAGAATATTGTTGACTTTCTTCTAAACAATTTCATTTTACAATTTCTACCATTTTTTTATTAATAAATAGACGAATAAATAATCCGATCCATCAAATAAATCACTATTACTTAAACCAGGTGATCATTATGGTCATTCCATTGGAGTTTTTATTCAAATACATCTCTTAGAAATAAACAACCTACTTTTATTTACTTAAAAAAAACTTTTGAAATGAACATATCTTTTTTTTCTTATTTCTCGCTACGGTTCTGATTTCCGAGCCCACGTAGTGCCTCCATGCAAAGATGGGAAAATTAAATTAGTTATGTATCATAAAACAAGTTTCTTATAAATTGAATGCTAATAGTGTTTTTGAAACGTCGTCAATGCTGCAATAATTACGAAAAAAAAAATTTATGTCAACTAGTAGGCCAGTTGAAAAAGGGTCATTTTACTCAGCATGATTGCAGCTCTCGACTTCGTCTCGAGCTGCAAACCATGCTTCTTGCAACAAAATAACTATTTTCCAATAGAGTCAAATTTTTAACTCTTTCCACCGAGCTAAAAATGCAATTTTTCTATAAAATATCGATTTACAATTCGATTTATTTTAATCTGTTATGTAAAAATTAATTTTTCCGATATAATATGGATTTATACTTTGGTTTATTTTAAGCTGAAAGGTAAAAATGCATTTTTCAAATAAAATATCGATTTAGTTTCTTTTAGCTCACGAGATAAAAATTAATTTTTCAATTAAATTTTAAAGTACACCCAAGTTTATTTTAGCTTGCGAGGTAAAATTCATTTTTCCGATCAAATTTCGACTTACACTTTGGTTTATTTTAGCTCTCAAAGTAAAAATGCATTTTTCCTATAAAATGTCGATTGTTTCTTTTAGCTCGCTTGGTTAAAATTCTTTTTCCAATAAAACGTTCATTTAAATTCTAGTATTCTAGTTCAAGAGGCAAAAAATGCATTTTTTCGTTAAAATGCCGATTTAAACTTCGGTTAATTTTGCCAAGCTGGTTAAAAATGCATTTTTTCACCCCCAGAGCTAAAATAAACTAGAAATTAAATCAACGTTTTATCGGAAAATTTTACCTTGTGCTAAAATAAACTTGAGCGTAATTTAACATTTTACCGGAAAAGTGAATTTTTACCTCGTGATCTAAAAGAAATTAAACCAATATTTTATCAGAAAAATGCATTTTTCCTTGCGGGCTAATAAAATAAACCAAAGTGTAAAACGAAATTTTATCGGAAAATGCATTTTTACGTTGCGAGCTAAAATAAATCAAGGTGTTAGTCGACATTTTATCCGAAAGATGAATTTTTACCACGTGAGCTAAAATAACCTTTGGTGTAAATTGACATTTTATCGAAAAAAATGCATTTTTACTTGGCGGGCTAAAAGAAACTAAATATATATTTTATCGGAAAAATGCATTTGATCTTGGGTGCTAAAAAACCGACCCAAGTGTAAATCGACCTTTTATCGAAAATGCATAAACCAAAGTGTAAATAAAAATTTTATACAGAAATTACATTTTTACCCCGCTTGCTAAAATTAACCAAAGTGTAAATAAAAATTTTATCCAAAACTGAATTTTTACATCGTCGGCTAAAATAAACCAAAGTGTAAATAAAAATGCAATTTTTGGATAAAATTTTTATTTACACTTTGGTTTATTTTAGCCGACGATGTAAAAATTCAGTTTTGGATAAAATTTTTATTTACACTTTGGTTTATTTTAGCCCGCGGGGTAAAAATGCAATTTTTTGATAAAATTTTTATTTACACTTTGGTTTATGCATTTTTCGATAAAAGGTTGATTTACACTTGGGTCTGTTTTAGCACCCAAGATAATGCATTTTTCCGATAAAATGTCTATTTAGTTTCTTTTAGCACGGCAGGTAAAAATTCATTTTTACACCAAAGGTTATTTTAGCTCACGAGCTAAAAATTCATCTTTCTGATAAAATGTTGACTTACACTTTGGTTTATTTTAGCCCGAGAGGTAAAAATGCAATTTTTGGATAATGTTGTTATTTAGACTTTGGGATATTTTAGCCTGAGAGGTAAAAATTCAGTTTTCCGATAAAATGTCAAATGACACTCAAGCTTATTTTAGCCCGCAATGTAAAATGCATTTTTCGATAAAATGTCGATTTACACTTGGGTCTATTTTAGCCCGCAAGATATAATGCACTTTTCAGATTTAGTTTCTTTTAGCTCGCGAGGTAAAAATGCATTTTTGGACAAAAGTCGATTTAAATTCTAGTTTATTTTAGCTCTGGAGGTAAAAAAATGTATTGTTTTCCGATAAAATATCGATTTAGTTTATATTGGCTCGCGAGGTACGAATGGATTTTTCCGATAAAATATCGATTTATTTTATATTGGCGAACAGCGTAAAAATGCATTTTTTCGTTAAAATGTCAATTTGCACCCAAGGTTATTTTAGTCCGCAAGATAAAAATTCATTTTTCCGTTAAAATATCGATTTAGTTTCTTTTCGGTCGCTAGATAAAAATACGATTTTCCGATAAAATTTCAAATTACACCCAAGTTTGTTTTAGCCCACAGGGTAAAAATGCATTTGTCCGTTTTTTCATACTTTTGTATAAAAGTGTGAAACTAGAAAAAAATGTGAATAATATTCCAATATTCTGGAAAAATAACTATTTTTTAAAATATCTGTATTATGATTTTTTTTGAAAAATTATTTGGTCGCGACTATGATATGAACTATTAATGTCATGTAGACCGAGTATAATATAATTATTTAAATTACTTCCTACCATTGTTTTATTCACTTGTAAATTTTTTTAATATTTGCTTGAATTCCTTATTGGATGGCCTTAAATTATTTACATTGTTACTTTTTTTTTTCATTCACATTCACTAAATACTTAAACATATGGAGACAAAATATTCTCCATTATCCTAGTTTTGAATTTTTTGAATTATTTGTTAATGAAGTAGCATTTCCTAATTTTTTTTAACATTTTCCTTTTTATTGAAACTGGAAAAACACTTTTTACTTTACTGCTACATTTACTAGAATAAATTTAAAAACAATTGTTTTCTTGCATTAAAGGTTGTTTCTACTTTAAAAAAATTAGCAACGTTTTATGCACTTTTACCTGGCGAGCTAAAATAAATAAATTTTAATAAAAAATTTCACGAATTTTAATCAAAAATTTGAATTTTTTCTTCTAATTTTTATTGTAAAAAAGTATAAAAAAAATCTTATTTTCGATTTCAATAAAAAAAATTAAAGAATTTTAATACAAAATTTCAAAAATTTGAATTTTGACGCATCATGTTTTTTTTTCTTCTACTTTTTATTAAAAAAAGTATATAAAAATCTTAGTTTCGATTTCAACTAAAAGATTTTAAGAATTTTAATAAAAAAATTCACAAATTTTAATCAAAAATTTCAATTTTGATGGAACATGTTTTTTTCTTCTTCTAATTTTGATTGGAAAAAGTATAAAAAAATCTTATTTTCGATTTCAATAAAAAATTTCAAGAATTTTAATAAAATATTTCAAGAATTTAAACAAAAATTTCAATTTTGACGGAACATGTTTTTTTTTTCTTCTAATTTTGATTGAAAAAAGTATAAAAAAATCTTATTTTCGATTTCAATAAAAAATTTCAAGAATTTTAATAAAATATTTCAAGAATTTTAATCAAAAATTTCAATTTTGACGGAACTTGTTTTTTTTTCTTCTAATTTTGATTGAAAAAAGTATAAAAAAATCTTATTTTCGATTTCAATAAAATATTTCAAGAATTTTAATACAAAATTTCAAAAATTTGAATTTTGACGCATCATGTTTTTTTTTTCTTCTACTTTTTATTAAAAAAAAGTATATAAAAATGTTAGTTTCGATTTCAATTAAAAGATTTTAAGAATTTTAATAAAAAAATTCACAAATTTTAATCAAAAATTTCAATTTTGATGGAACATGTTTTTTTCTTCTAATTTTGATTGAAAAAAGTATAGAAAAATCTTATTTTCGATTTCAATAAAAATTTTTAAGAATTTTAATAAAATATTTCAAGAATTTTAATCAAAAATTTCAATTTTGACGGGACATGTTTGTTCTTCTAATTTTTTTCAAAAAAGTGTAGAAAAATCTTATTTTGAATTTCAATTAAAAAATTTCAAGAATTTTAATAAATTTTAAGAATTTTTTAATCAAAAATTTCAATTTTGACGTATCATGTTTTTTTCTAATTTTTATTGAAAAAAAGTATAAAAAAATCTTATTTTCGATTTCAATTAAAAAATTTCAAGAATTTTGAACAAACATTTCAATTTTGACGTAACATGTTTTTTTTCTTCTAATTTTGATTGAAAAAAGTATAGAAAAATCTTATTTTCGATTTCAATAAAAAATTTTCAAGAATTTTAATACAAAATTTCAAAAATTTAAATCAAAAATTTGAATTTTGACACAACCTGTTTTTTTCTTCTACTTTTTATTAAAAAAAAATAGAAAAATCTTATTTTCGATTTCAATAAAAGAATTTTAATAAAATATTTCAAGCATTTTAATCAAACATTTAAATTTTGACGGGACATGTTTGTTCTTCTAATTTTTTTCAAAAAAGTGTAGAAAAATCTTATTTTGAATTTCAATTAAAAAATTTCAAGAATTTTAATAAATTTTAAGAATTTTTTAATCAAAAATTTCAATTTTGACGTATCATGTTTTTTTCTAATTTTTATTGAAAAAAAGTATAAAAAAATCTTATTTTCGATTTCAATAAAAAATTTCAAGAATTTTAATAAAATATTTCAAGAATTTTAATCAAAAATTTCAATTTTGACGGAACTTGTTTTTTTTTCTTCTAATTTTGATTGAAAAAAGTATAAAAAAATCTTATTTTCGATTTCAATAAAATATTTCAAGAATTTTAATACAAAATTTCAAAAATTTGAATTTTGACGCATCATGTTTTTTTTTTCTTCTACTTTTTATTAAAAAAAAGTATATAAAAATGTTAGTTTCGATTTCAATTAAAAGATTTTAAGAATTTTAATAAAAAAATTCACAAATTTTAATCAAAAATTTCAATTTTGATGGAACATGTTTTTTTCTTCTAATTTTGATTGAAAAAAGTATAGAAAAATCTTATTTTCGATTTCAATAAAAATTTTTAAGAATTTTAATAAAATATTTCAAGAATTTTAATCAAAAATTTCAATTTTGACGGGACATGTTTGTTCTTCTAATTTTTTTCAAAAAAGTGTAGAAAAATCTTATTTTGAATTTCAATTAAAAAATTTCAAGAATTTTAATAAATTTTAAGAATTTTTTAATCAAAAATTTCAATTTTGACGTATCATGTTTTTTTCTAATTTTTATTGAAAAAAAGTATAAAAAAATCTTATTTTCGATTTCAATTAAAAAATTTCAAGAATTTTGAACAAACATTTCAATTTTGACGTAACATGTTTTTTTTCTTCTAATTTTGATTGAAAAAAGTATAGAAAAATCTTATTTTCGATTTCAATAAAAAATTTTCAAGAATTTTAATACAAAATTTCAAAAATTTAAATCAAAAATTTGAATTTTGACACAACCTGTTTTTTTCTTCTACTTTTTATTAAAAAAAAATAGAAAAATCTTATTTTCGATTTCAATAAAAGAATTTTAATAAAATATTTCAAGCATTTTAATCAAACATTTAAATTTTGACGCAACATGTTTTTTTTTGTACTTTTTATTAAAAAAAGTATAAAAAAATCTTATTTTCGATTTCTATTAAAAAATTTCAAGAATTTTAATCAAAAATTTCAATTTTGACGTAACATGTTTTTTTATTCTAATTTTTATTGAAAAAAAGTATAAAAAAATTTCATTTTTGATTTCAATAGAAAAATTTCAAGAATTTTAATATACAATTTTAATAATTTTAATCAAAAATTTCAATTTTGACGTAACATGTTTTCTCTTCTAATTTTTATTCAAAAAAGTATAGAAAAATATTATTTTGGATTTCAATTAAAAAATTTCAAGAATTTTAAACAAAAATTTCAAGAATTTTAATCAAAAATTTCAATTTTGACGTAACATGTTTTTTCTTCTAATTTTTATTCAAAAAAGTATAGAAAAATCTTATTTTCGATTTCATTAAAAAATTTTCAAGAATTTTAATAAATAATTTCAATTTCAACGTAACATGTTTTTTTTCTTCTAATTTTTAATGAAAAAAAAAATTCAAGAATTTTAATTAAAAATTTCAATTTTAACGCAAAATGTTTTTTTTTCTTTTAATTTTGATTGAAAAAAGTAAAGAAAAATCTTATTTTCGATTTCAATAAAAAAATTTCAAGATTCTTAATAAAAAATTTTAAGAATTTTAATAAAAATATTTAAGAATTTTAATCGAAAATTTCATAGACGTAACGTGTTTTTTTCTTCTAATTTTTATTGAAAGAAAAATTTTATTTTCGATTTCAATAAAAAAATTTCAAGAATTTTAATAAAAAACTTCAATTTTTAAACCCTCCGTTTCATAGGCTTAACATGTTTTTTTTTAATTTTTATTGAAAAAAAGTATAGAAAAATCTTTTTCGATTTCAATCAAAAAATTTCAAAAATTGTAATAAAAAATTTCAAAAAAATTAATAAAAAATTTCAATTTAGAAACCCACCATTTCATAGACGAAACATGTTTTTTTTAAATTTTTACTCAAAAAAAGGATATAAAAATTTATTTTTGATTTTAATCAAAAACTTTCAAAAATTTTAGTAAAAAATTTCAAGAATTTTAATAAAAAATTTTAATTTTGAAACCCTCTATTTCATAGGCCCAACATGTTTTTTTTAAATTTTTATTGAAAAAAGTATAAAAAATCTTATTTTCGATTTCAACTAAAAAATTTCAAAAATTGTAATAAAAAATTTCAATTTTGAAACCGTTCATTTCATAGGCGTAACATTTTTTTTTCTGATTTTTATTGAAAAAAGTATAGAAAAATCTTTATCGATTTCAATAAAAAAATTTCAAACATTTTAATAAAAAATTTCTATAAATTTAATCAAAAATTTTAA
Organism: Neocrepidodera transversa; assembly: GCA_963243735.1. Classification (NCBI taxonomy): domain Eukaryota; kingdom Metazoa; phylum Arthropoda; class Insecta; order Coleoptera; family Chrysomelidae; genus Neocrepidodera; species Neocrepidodera transversa. The sequence goes on along the minus strand of OY725354.1, from coordinate 17,153,631 downwards.
AACTCTCCATTTCATAGACGTAACATTTTTATTTTTCTAATTTTTATTGAAAAAAAAAGTATTATTTCACAACATCACTGGTTTAGGGTTTTTCTCCGTTTTCTTTACAATCCATAACATTTATTATAGATTGGCTAAGGTCAAGGTTTATTCCGTTCTCTTTTCATTTTAATAAAACTAACTTTAGTTAGTTTCCACTAGTTTTACCGGTACTCTAGCCATTGGCGTGTTATTTTTTTGAATATACATATCGTGGTCAGTTGTGTAACTCACACTATTATTAAGTAAGCTTTAATTATTTACCAGTTTTGATTTTAAGTTGATAATGACATAATTATGTATGAAATAATTATATGTTGCTTGTACTATAAAAATATCAAACTAATATATACATTTTTTTTTGTAAATTAATAAGAAGTTTAAAGTCGTATAAAAAAAAACCATTCGGGTGATTTCAAATAGTTATTTATGTACCAAGGGTATAAATATACCGATAGATAGAAGAGAAATCGATTAAATATATAGGGTATAAATAGATGTTTTATGCCCTCTGGCCTGAGGGTTGGTAAGTCGCCCGATGGCATAAAACATCTATTTATACCCTATATATAATCGATTATATATAGGGTACAAATAGGTGTTTTTATGCCCTCTAGCCCGAGGGTTGGTAAAGCGCCCGAGGGCATAAAACACCGATTTATACCCTATATATAAAATATTATATATAGGGTATAAATAGATGTTTTATGCCCTCTAGCCCGAGGGTTGCTAAAGCGCCCGAGGGCATAAAACACCTATTTATACCCTATATATAAAATATTATATATAGGGTATAAATAGGTGTTTTTATGCCCTCTAGCCCGAGGGTTGGTAAAGCGCCCGAGGGCATAAAACACCTATTTATACCCAATATATAATCTATTATATATAGGGTATAAATAGGTGTTTTTATGCCCTCTAGCCCGTGGGTTGGTAAAGCGCCCGACGGCATAAAACTCCTATTTATACCCTATATATAATCTATTATATATAGGGTATAAATAGATGTTTTATGCCCTCTGGCCCGAGGGTTAGTAAGGCGCCCGAGGGCATAAAACATCTATTTATACCCTATATTAATAATCGATTATATATAGTGTATAAATAGATATTTTATGCCTTCTGGACCAAGGGTTGGTTTCGCCCGATTTCACTTCTATCTTTCGGTGTATTTATACCCTTGGTACATACAAACTTTTATGTCATACTTGTTCGTTATTGCATCCGCAATATAAATATTTATAAAAATCTGAGTAGTTTATTTGATTTCAATAAAATATTAATTTATTATTTTTTATTTCATACTAGTTCATTATTGTGTTTTTATCGTTTAGTTACCAACTAAATAAAGGTTTATTTTATGCCCGTGCATGCATAAAGTGAACTTTATCCCCCGCGCGGGCATAAAGTACACTGTATGGCCCGCAAAGTGAATTTTATGGCCCGCGCGGGCGTAAAAACAAAAAATAGTTTTTTTTTTATTTTTAAATTGTGGATGCAATAACGACCTTGCATGACATAAACGTTTGTTTGCACCGCGGGTATAAACAGATCTTTATGCCCTCGGGTGACTGACAAACGCTCGGGTCAGTGGCCCTCGGATTTGTAAGATCGTCGCCCTCAGGGTATAAAGATCTATTTATACCCTTGGTACATAAATAACTATTATATCATAATTTTATTTCATAATTTGTAATTTTATTAATAAGTTAAACAAAAACTCTGTTTTGTCTATATGCAGCGCGGTCCATAAAGTGTACTTTTATGCCCGTGCGGGCATAAAGTACACCTATATGTAGTTGGTAACTATAAGCGATAAAAACATAATGAACTGGTATAATATAAAGTTATTTTTAACAGGAAATATGACAATAAATCGACATACAATTTTAGCCAATTATAATATAAGTTAATGTATAATTATTTTTTATAGTGATTCATCGAGTCGATTTAAATTAATAATAATAAAAAATAAAATTATTAAAAACAAATTAATAGGCAGAAAATAAATATTTTAAGAAGTGAAACAGGATAAAATTAGAAAAAATTAGAAAACAGAAAATAGAAAAAAAAATACAAAAAATTAGAAAAAATTGTAAAAATAGAAAAATCGATATTTTATAAGAAAAACGAGTTTTTACCTCGGGAGCTAAAATAAACTTGGTTGTAATTTAACATTTCATCGGAAAAATACTTTTTTTACCTCGAGGGCTGAAATGAACTAGAATGGAAATCGACATTTTATAATTTTATTTTTTTCTCCCGAGCTAAAAGAAAATAAATCGATATTTTGTTGGAAAATGTATTTTTACCTCAGTGTAATTTGACATTTTATCGCAAAAATGATTTTCAATTAATAATAATAAATTAAAAAAATAAAATTATTACAAACAAAATAATAAGCAGAAAATAAATAGTTTTGGTAAACATTTTAAGTAAAATTAAAAAAAATATAAAGAATTAGAAAAATTTGAAAAAATTAGAAAAAATTAAAAACAGGAAACATACGGAAAAAATTAGAAGCAAAATACAAGAAATTAGAAAAAAAAGAGAAAAAAATATAAAAAATTAGAAAAAATTGGAAAAATATAAAAAAAATTAGAAAACAGAAAAAAATAGAATTAATTAGGAAAATTCAAAAAATTAATAAGAACAGAAAAACAGAAATAAAGAGAAAAAAAAATAAAGTGTCAAATAGCAGCAGTATCAAAGTCGATTTTTCCAAGTTATAATTTTTTAAACCTTGATTATGGAATATGAAAACAACATTTAGTTTCAATTGAGATATCAAATTCTAATATTTATATTATCAATAACCATAATTCAAATCTAATGTAATCATTCAGTTAAGTTATCATTTCTAGATTTTTTAAAAAATGCCTATAACTATGAACAAATCCAGGTGGCCATCTTAATTATTAAACGCATTTATACTGCTGATAAATATTTTCCAAACGACTCGAATACAGTCTAATAATAGCAGAAATGACATTGCAATGCACTTGAATTCACAATTTTATTGCATAAACAAATCTTAAGTGAGCTAAGAACATGTATACGACAAATTGCTTATTTTTCAACATTGTTGGTATATTTTTATTTATTTATTTTTCGTTGTGTTGATTCGAATGCCAATTATTTTCTTTGTAAACGTGAACAGAGAAAAAATTAAATATGAACAAAGGAATTTTTTATACAGGGTGTATCAAAAAGGTTATGAACCGCATATTCTGGTGTTAAAAATAACTCGATTGAACAATGTACGAAATTAAAATCGATTTTTTTTCAAATATTTCATGAACTGTTTGACATTTTATAATGAAAATGGATGGCATGACCGAGGGGTGGGACACTCCTTAAATACATTTAAATATAAAATACATCGCTAAATACCTTGAAATACTATTAAATGAAATGAAATTCAATTAAATACTTTAAATACTTAAATACAATATATTTTGACACTGTTAAATAGAACTAAATACATTTAAATAATCTTAAATAACTTTAAATACAATTAAATATCTTTAAATACAATTAAATATCTCTAAATACAAATAGCCCGCATTTATTCTCCCCGATTTATACATTATACATTAGATTTGGAATGCAAACGAACATTTTATTCATCGGTGATTTCCGCTTCAAACAAAAACCTATCTATTGGTGATTGGGCTGTTTTTCAAAAAGTGACAAATATTTATATTGGGGAAATAATCGGATTCTGTACATTTAATATTGATGTAATAAAGGACGTAGAAATCGGAATGTACCAAATTTCTAATAAAAAAATTTCATGTGTTGCAACTTTTCACCATATCAAAAAATTTGGTATCTTATAAATCTCAGACTTAGTCAGTCCAATCCAAGTAAATAACTATAAACAAACAATTGAAAAACCTGAATTAATAAGTGGAAATTATTTTATTAATTCAAATATAAATAACAAAGATTATAGAACTTATTAAAATTATAAAAATCATGAAACAAAGAAGTATAATCGCAAAATAAAATCATCTATTTCAAAACATAAGAAAGTGCCTGCTGCTTCCTCGTAAAATCAAGTTTGCCAGAATCTTCCAGTGAAGAATCAAGTGATCTTAGCGATTTCTCAATCTGCGAATCAAGTGATGAATTACTTTTTAGCACTGAATCTGATTCTAATTCTCAGGCAGTCCCCTAAGCCCCTACTGTCACTAGAAACGGGATAAAGGTGACTGGCCCAAAATTTTTTGCAATGGAGTTAATAAGTGTACTTATGTTAAAGAAATCGGTCAAGTTCATGTCAGACTTCGCACATTTAGGGTTCTGTACCAAATGTAGAATTTAAGCCGGCTGTGCAGAGGTAGGATTCTTAAAGGACTTTAAAATTTTAATCGAACTAATAAGTCAAAAATGCTTGGTAAAAAGATTTAAAGAAGTGAAAAGAAAACTAACCTGGTGCATGTGTGTTCGATGAAGAAAAAAATTATGAGACGAAAAATGCGTTTCTTAACAAAATTAATAATAATACAAATAAAATAATATAAATATCGAATAACACAATCCGCATATATACTTAGATATATTAACAAATTTTGAAAGGCAACGACCAAATTTGTTAACAAAAGAGTAACCTACAAAGATAGAAAAATAATAAAAAAAATAATAAAATATAGAATATCACAATTCGCAATACAAAGGTACGGAACCCTAAAAAGTTCATAGGTCAATGGAAAGTTAAAAAATACTGCTTAACAAAATTTTGTAAAAAATGCTGATTTTGGCGGCTTGCAAAATTTTTTAAAACAAAAAATATGGCTTTTACCTACTCAATGAGCTCTAAACAACTGTACCTCAATTGATGAGGTAGGAAATTTTTTTTTCAACGGCTCCATTAGCTGTATGGGAGCCCCTCTTGAAAACATTTAAAAATATTTTTTATAATTTATATGGCTTTGGACCAACAAGATGCTTGTACTGTGAAAATTTGAAGACTCTAGCTCCAACGGTTTAGCTGCTAGACCGGTGTAACAGACGGACACGCGAGTGAGAGCAATAGGGTTCCGTTTCGACCCTTTGGGGTACGGAACCCTAAAAAATAATAACTTTGTAGTAAATAAAAAACTTTTTATGAATCTTTATTGATTATTTGATAAATACATAAAGAAAATAAATTAAATAGATTTAAATATAATTAAATACTTTTAAATATAGTTAAATACTTTTAAATATATTTAAATACTTTTAAATACTTTTAAATACAACCATATGTAGGGACTGTTAAATAGAATTAAATATTTTTAAATATACTTAAATAACTTTAAATACAATTAAATACATTCAAATACGTTTAAATAGGTTTAAATATATTTAAATCATTAAATACATTAAAAATTTATTAAATACAGATTAAATACGTAAATACATTTTAAATACGGTATATTTTAAATAGGTGTACAAAATTGATGGAGTGTCCCACCCCTCGGGCATGACTTTCTCATCATAACAGACCATAAAAATTTTAGGGGGGTTTTGAACCCCTAAAACTTTTCTAAGCGTTACAATTAAATTAGTATTGTGACACCATTGGTTTAACACATCATTTTTGAAATTTTCTTATCACTTTTTCTAAAAAGCCATTTTTTATCGAAATGTGGCCTCTTTTTCATTATCCTTCAAAAATTCTTTAGTTGGCTGTTCAACACTTGTAGTTTCTACGGATAAATAACAAATAGTTGCTTTAACAATTACATACTGTCAATTGAAGCTTTCCATTATTGCGCATTTTAAGAGTTAAAAAAAAATAAACATTCTGTTGCAGACATGGCAAGATTTCAGATAATTATCTGTAATTCTGGAAAACACAGGTGAATGACAAGGGAATAGTGCAACAACTGCAAGGCGTTATAGGGAAAAATATTCCAATCGGAATACAGACGATTTCCATTGATCTTCGTTTACTGGAGAGGGGTATTTTGCGACCGCAACTTGCTGGTAATAGTGATCGTCCAAAAATGGATACAGACGATGAGGAGATTTTAGATTTAGTCGAAGAAAACCCTGGAAGCAGTACAAGGGTAATAGCTGCTCAATGGTCAGATGATGGTTAGGAGAAGATTGAAGGAATAGCAGCTTCATCCCTATCACTTAAGAACCGTTCAAGAATTACTAGATGAAGATTATCTTAAAAGAATGGTATGTTGTGACTGGTTCAAAATGGAAAACAATTGAAATATCAATTTCATTAATCATATTTTGTTTACTTCAATAGAAATGGCGTTACGAATCACCACAACGCACATTTATGGTCAGAAGAAAATCCTCACGCAAAAAAGCGACCCATCAACGAAGGACTTTTAAAGTCAATGTTTGGGCAGGCATTGTGAGTAATAATTTAGTAGAACCAGTATTTCTTCCAAATAATTTAAATGGTGCAAATTACTTGCAGTTCTTACAAAATGATTTACCAGAGTACTTGGAAGAGGTAAATTTAGGAATATGGCAAAATTTGTGGTATTTAAAAGATGGAGCTCCAGTGGGAATACTTGGGAATATTTTTTCGGTCTGTACCCAAAAGTCCAGATCTTAACCCTATTGCCTTTTGTTTCTGGGGTTTTATGAAAAAGGGCGTGTATTCTGTTGAAATAATCGACGAACAACAACTGAGGTATCGAATCATTGAAATGGCAAATCCATTTCGTCAGAAGCCAAATGATCTTCCAAAAAAGTTCCTCCAAACTTGGACTTACAGTGTATGGGTTGTCGATCTCATCCGTTAAGCCTTCGGTGTCACTCTGTAGTGGAGATGGGAAATAAAAATTAGCATATTATAACAGGGTGTGCTGCTACTAAGTAAAGGAAGAGGTAGGATAATAATGAGGGAAAGAAAATTAAACCCTGAGTTTAATTTTTTACTTTTTCATGTACCCCCTTTTCCGTCATTATTAGCCTACCTCCTCCTTTACTTAGTAGCAGCACACCCTGTTATAATATGCTAATTTTTATTTAACATTTAATTCCTGTTAATGTCTTGGTAAGTTGTTCTTGTACTTTGTATCATTTGTAACCAACACGATGTATATTTATTATAGGCCTGAAGATGGTTATTTAACCGAAACTAGTTGCCTTTAAGGAAATTTTTTTTAATGAATGTTATTGTGGTACAGGATTTTGGGGTTTTCATTTATGATTAATCTTTATTTTTTCTATAATTACAATTCTAAATTCTAAGAAACTAAAATACATTGTAAATGAAATTTAGAGTTTCTTTCAAATAGTGCAAATCCTATATATTTTAGCCTCAGGTGGTACGAAAACAAAATAACATCTGTTTTATGGTCTGGTTGCTGGCTTAGGTTGGACATGTGTGCGAAGTGCATCGGAAAATTCTCGAAATATATTTTAAATCAGAAATTAATATTTTAAAACTACTAGCGCTACCTGGTATACAGAAGATTAAAAATTTTAAAAAAGATAGTCTTTCTGTTGTTATATATGAAACACAGTACATCTCTTTTATTATTAATAAAGGAGAGACGAATGTATTTTAAAGTGTGTAATTAGAAAGTTAATTTTCAGCAGAAAATATATATATATTTTCTTTAGTTAAGTTTTGTCAAGCGCTTTCGGCAACATTTGCCATCATTTGCCGAAAGCGCTTGACAAAACTTAACTAAAGAAAATATATATATATATTTTCTGCTCAAAATTAACTTTCTAATTACACACTTCAAAATACATTCGTCTCTCCTTTATTAATCATCAAGTGTGTACGCACCAACCCGTAACCTTCAGTTACTTCTTCAAATTCTTTTATTATTGCTGAAAGACAATGATAGACAATCGACACTGAAAACTTGAGTAACACAACAGAACTGCGAATTTGCACACGGTGCTTGGAATTTTAGTGTTGCCAGTTTGGTGTACCTGTTAATCTCTTAAAAATAACTCGATTGAACAAAGTAATGAAAATTGATGCATGGCTTTCTTCTCGTAAGAGCATATTTTTCATATAAAACCACGAAATCTGTATAGACCATAAAAATTTTAGGGGCAGTTTTGAATCCCCAAAAACTTTACACTCAAAGAAATGAATGGGTAAAATCAACCAAAAAGAGCATATGAAAATGATCCTACCTAATTTAATAATTAAATCAACCAGCAAATAATAGTTAAATAAGTTAAGTCACCATACAATAGTTATTCGTGTAACTCAGCATGATTGCAGCTCTTGACTTCGTCTCGAGCTGCAAACCATGCTTCGTGCAACAAATATGCACTTTTTGCACGTGTTCCACACAACATTTTTTCTACGATCGAAATAAATGACATTTTTAACAGTTTTCAAAAAAATAAAATTTGAACTGACAATTTGAAATTAATTGCAGAAATCACAATCAATCTGACAGTGACAGTTCAGGCCACATCCATAGGTCAAATCGGTAGACATGAAACGATTTTGATTAATCAAACGGATTTCTATTTATAAAATGACCACTAAAATTTGGCGGCTCGGGTTCGAATCCCGGCGGCGGCGTCAAATTTTTTTTTTTATTATTTTTTTATTTTATATACTAAGAAATTGACAATTCGAAGCACTCTAAAATTTACTTTTATGCACTAGTGCACAAAAGTTATATTTTTAACACGGTAGATAGTGCAAAAAGTGGTTACTTTTTGCACAATCGTAGAAAAATTAAATTGTTGTTTTGATCAAGAAAATTTGTTATCAACCAGTTTTTAGTCTCACAACAATTTTCTATTATCATAAACAAATGGTCGTTTAAACATATATATCGTACCATAACAAAATAAGTGGTAAGTAATCCTTTTTTTTGTTCCTCAACTTTTTTTGTTAAGTCAATCCATCTTTCTCGTTTGGTTACCATTTTAGATTGTACCGCTACAAAATGAGTGGTATGTTAACAATTATTTTTGTTCCGATACTTATACAGAGTAAGTTTTATTTATGGAACGCCTCAATTATCTCGAAAATGGATCGCACGATTTTTATAGATTTTGGTAAGCAAGGGTTTTGTGATGCGACTGATATTATGGTGGTATTTACATTATTGTCAGATCTTCCCTTTATCCTTAAGAAATGCTGATTATTTTTCATCCTATACCTAAATGCCATAATTTCGGAGTTAAAGCTACATTTACATCTTCGTCGAAGTTAAAATAATACACTTAGATGTCTATGGCTGCTACAATAACAACTTTGAGGTTCCAATATCATACGAGGGTCACTATTTATATTTCGGGAACTGGCAACACTGTTGTCATATGAGTCCATCTGACGTTTCCATGGTAAAGTTTGACATTTTTGACGATAATCGTACTCAGAACATTTTGTTTATTTTGTATTCAGTTGAAAGTTTCGTCTCTGCAAAAGATGGAACTGAATCGTGAACATTTTCGTGCAATGATTTTTTACGATTTTCGACGTGGATTATCACAACAAGAGTCCATCAATCAACTTAATTCGACTTTTGGCGATGAGGCTCCATCAAAAACCACTGTGTATCGCTGGTGTAGTGAATTCAATCGTGGTCGTAGTTCGCTGTCCGACGAGTTTCGTGAAGGTCGTCCAAAATCGGCTGTTGTGCCAGAAAACATCGATGCTGTGCGCGAAATAATTAAGCAAGATCGTCATGTCACTTATTGTGAGATTGAGGCATCCCTAAAAATTAGTTCCACCATCATATATGCGATTTTACATGAACACTTAGCTGTGCGAAAATTATGTTCGCGTTGGATCCCGCACAATTTGACAATCGCTCAAAAACAGGCTCGTGTCGATTGGTGCAAAAAATGCTTAAGAAATTGAATCGCGGTGCTTGGAAATGCGTTTATAAAATCGTGACTGGTGACGAATCATGGATATATTCGTATGAGCCCAAAACTAAGCAGCAGTCGACTGTATGGGTGTTCCAAAATAAACCAAATCCAACAAAAGTTGTTCGTGAACGAAGCACTTCAAAGAAAATGGTGGCCTGTTTCTTCGGGAAAACTGGTCACATTGCAACAGTACCTCTAGAGGATCGTAGTGAAGCCGGACAGCCCCCGGTCTGATTAAAATTTTATTTTTTTTATAGTAAAGGAAAGACGATAATAAAACGGAGAGATTTTTATATCAAAATGATAAATAATTTAAATAGAATTCGACATTTCTTAGTTTAAAATATTCACCTATAAAAGTTTACACAAAAGCATGAGAATTTAATAGGTTTGGTTCGGAGGGTGGTCGCGATAAGGCACAAATTCTAGGAAATTTCCAACGCAAGATAAGGTACGTGAGAACTGCTTCGGTGGTCGTGGCTGAGCGCCACCACGAGGGCACATAGTTCTGGGTGGGATTTGCATAGCTTTCTCTGTCTTACCTATTGAATCAAATGGGAGATTTTTTGAATAAATAGGGCATCTTGAGACCCGCGAGGGCACTTAAAAATCAAAGCTCCTAACGACGCACATCCACGCTGTCCGTTAGAATTTTAACCTTCCTAAAAGCCAAATTAGTTAAACTAACGTCGACTTGAACTTGATAGAAATCTTCGTTTAAAAACGACGCCTGTATTTATTCCATCTTTAAGGTGGATATACAGTAGTGCGTTTCGACGATTTTATTTTGTCGTTCCCGACGTTGGCTTTACCTGCCTTGTCGACTTGAACTTGACAGAAATCTTCGTTTAAAAACGACGCCTGTATTTATTCCATCTAAAAGGTGGATATACAGTAGTGCGTTTCGACGATTTTATTTTGTCGTTCCCGACGCTGTCTTCCTTTCATTTACCGATAGTAGCAACTATATAGCGCATTTAGGGTTATCTATAGGGTGACTCATTTTCTCTATATAGGCGTTATTAACGCAAGTTAAAAGAAAATCAGAAATCTTCGTTACCTCGACGATAATTAATTTTAGGGTTATCTATACGGTGACTCATATTAATTATCTCTAAAGGGAAATTTCTGATTTTCAAGGTTTCATCTGTATAACGAATTTAGGGTTATCTATACGGTGACTCATCTCCGTTTGCAGAGCGAACCACTCTTGCGAGGTACATCAAACGATAGTAAGAAATCTTCGTTACCTTGACGATAATTAATTTTAGGGTTATCTATACGGTGACCCATATTAATTATTGTAGAAGTGAAGTTTCTAACTTTCGAGATCTCGTTTACATAGCAAATTTAGGGTTATCTATAGGGTGACTCATTTTTGTTATGTAGCGAGACCTTCCCGCCAGGTCTCGTACCAGATGGTGAGAAATCTGAATTACATTGACGTAAATTAATTTTAGGGTTATCTATAAGGTGACTCATGTTAATTTCCGTATCGTAGGATTTTTTCTTACCCTCTAAGTACTTACGGTGTAATTGAATTTAGGGTTATCTATAAGGTGACTCATCTGCAATTACGTTGTAAACGACGGTGAAAGGTATAACGATTGAATATAGGAATTGACCTTTCCTTTACGAAAATTAATTTTAGGGTTATCTAAAAGGGTGACCCATATTTATTTTCGTATGAGAGGACCTTTCCTGTTTTCGCGTGTTGTATTTTTCTGTGGTTCCCCACTTTCCCTAAATCGTCCTCGTTGTTAAAAGTGTAAAAGTTCAACGCAATATGAATTCCGGGGGAGAATTATTGCACCGCGAGTTTGTTACAGGTATAAATATTATTTTATCATTATTTTGCAAGTCACTAAATTCATTCTCCGCAAATAGGTATACATAAATTTATTATTAATTTTCAAGCTCACTAAATTTGTTCTCGCGGAATAGACATACCGGTCCTTTAGTATTAGTATTTTGAAACGGCAATGCTATAAATAATTTCTACTCTCGAAATTAGGCCAACGGACTCTGCGAATTAGGTCAGACCGGGTTTTATGGGTACCGTTATTATTCGATAAATTCTACTGTCAACCAGTCGCGTGTCTAAGTACTTTAGGGACCCTTACCGACAGGGCGCCACCCGAACAAGTGTACACAAGAAAGCCATCAGGGCGGCGGTTTGCTTTTAATCTCTTTATGGTACCAAAACATTGTTTGTTATGATTTATTTATTATTGTGGGTTGTTTACAATATTTTGTTATTTAACTTTGACGGCCAAGGGTGCCGAATTATATTGTGTTTGTATCAAGAACTTAATTGCCGCATTTGTGTCACATAAAGTTAGCATTTTAACCATTACGGTAACCACTGTATTTTTAATAAATCAGGTATATTTGTTTATTACTGTAGCAGAAGTTTAGGCGGTAACATAGGTACAAAGGGATATCTAAGGATATCTAAAGTGTAATTTTGTTATTACTACGGTTTTAAGGGTATTGGCTGCAGGTGCGTCCGTAACTAACGTTAAATTATTATGAAGGTATGGTCTCATGAAAGGGGGTAGAATTTGTTCTCTGTTTGAGGTATATCGCGAATACGAAGGTGTGTGTTTTACCTGAGGATCTCGGGGCTGTGGAACGTTGTATCACTTAAATAATGGTTAGAATAAAAGAGTCGTATGACCACGAAAAAAGGTAGCACCAAAAAAAACATTAATTAACATGACGTGCCGGGCCGCTTAACTAGGGGCGTCCTTCACTGGTCTTTCTACCGACACGATCATGTCCAAAGCCTGGTAGAGGGCAAGGTGGGTCTCCGCAGGAACTTATCCCGGTCTGCCCCCCTTTATATCAGGTGTTCTGGTTATTGCTGGAGTGGTATAGACTTCTACAGCTCTGGTTACGAGGGTTAAGTGTGGTATTGGGATACCGGAAGAAAAGCTGAAAGCGCGTGGACATCGCTCTCTCTACATTACATTTTACTCCGTCCTCGCGCCGCCGCTGCACTCTTCCGATATCGGACAATACATAATTTTACGATCAAAGGGAAATGAGTATAGTCTGTCTGTGCGTGTATGGACGGAGAAGGGTTTTGCCAACTTTCATGAGATCCGAATAAAGGTTTACACCGGGGTTTTCCGCTATTAGGGGAGAGTCGCACCTTAGGCCGTCCTTAATTTGATTTTGGGGTTACGGGTATGGTGTACAAAATGATAATAAATCTGCTTGGTAAAATTTGAGAGTACTTTATTTAGTTTCCCATCCTTTCGTCCCCAACTGTACTGAACTCTAAACGTAGCTGGTTCCGCGACGAGCACAACGGAATTCCCCCACTAGACAAAATTAAGGCCAAATAAAATAGGTAAAATAAAAAGATGACAGGTCCGGGTCTGTCAAGCTTCAGTAGAACAGTAAATTCTGATTGGTATACAATCATTTGTTTGCCAGGAGTCTTTTGTGAAATAAGGAAAACAAACAAAAAACGCCGGATTGTTCTTCATCATGACAATGCGAGCTCTCACACATCAGCTCAAACAAGAGACTATTTGAGCACTCAAAAAATCGAATTGATGGGTCATCCGCCATACAGCCCTGATTTCGCACCTAATGACTTCTTTTTGTTCCCATCCGTGAAGAATCAACTGCGTGGTCAACGATTTGCATCGCCAGAAGAAGCTATTGAAGCGTTCAAAAATTATGTTTTGGAGATACCTCATTCGGAATGGAATAAATGCTTTGAAAATTGGTTTAAGCGTATGCAAAAGTGTATCGATCATCGTGGCGAGTATTTTGAAAAACAATAAAAATATATTGGCAGCTTAACTATTTTTTTTCCTATTCCCGAAATATAAATAGTGACCCTCGTAACAAAGTCTACTGTCAGTAAATTAGTAAAAAGTTTAATGAAACTGGTGCAGTAAAAGATTTATCCAAATCATGGCGCAGTCATAGTCATCTAAGTGTATTATTTTAACTTCGGCGAAGATAATGTAAACTCCGAAATTATGGCATTTAGGTATAGGGAACATTACATGAAAAAAAATCAGTATGTTTTTAAGGATTTTAAAAGGCATAAAATATACATGGCGATCCATTTGAAATAACAAAGTTCATTATTGTTCCGGAAAAAGGGAAGATCTGACAATAATGTAAATACCACCATAATATCGGCCGCACCACAAGACCCCTGTACACCAAAATCTATAAAAATCCTGCGATCCGTTTTAGAGATAATTGAGGCATTCCATACTTAAAAATCCCTCTGTATAGTGTAGATATCCATAATATTTGGTTAAACATCAAAATGTATAGTATATATTTACTATTTTTCAGGTTCTTGTACCACTGAATTGTATAAAAACAATTCATTTTTGTTGACATTGTTTTTGAATTTTAAAGATTCAGAATTTGTATATTGAAATCAAAATACAGATTTTATTAAATAAATAAAACAGTGTATTTATCACATCAAATCCTCGATATGTAAAGTTTGTAACAAGAATAAAATAACCATTTTCTTAGTATGTCAACTACAAAACATGCATTATATTTTCTATAATAAAAATTTTTCACCTTTACCAAAAAAAATCTATCTGAGTGTTTGAATGGTGGCCAACTTTTCAAAATATCTACTATATCACTCTCTTTATTTGTAATTTCTCGTCTCCATAGTTTTAATGTACTCTTCCATTTAATTGTAACCACAGTTTATCATCTTCTTTCTGAATGAAATTTCTATAATTGAAATATGAATTTAATTAATAATACTCACCATCACATTATTTCCATTAGCTAATGAATTTTCCTCATAATGCTTATTAATTAGGGGACTGCATCAGTAGTACTCCCTGATGATGGGGACGAGAGAATTAATAATTTTCTCAATTTTTTTTTGTATGGTTCTGGTACTTGTAGTACAACCTTTCAGAGGGAATATTTCCACTTCTTTGGTAGTAAATGATCTAACAATTAATGAGATTGTTGGATGAATTTTCACTGATACTTATATTTATTTTGCTGTATCGACTTACCAAAATCACTTCACTATAGAATAGGTATAATATGTAATGATAAATATCACAATCACAATGAGACGCGCGCATGCTCTGAAGATAATTGTCAACCAATTAAAGAAGGATGCGTACCTATTTTATGTTCATCTGAAAATAATTGTAGGTTGATTCTAACTTACTGTTCGTTTGTCTACCAACTATAAAAGTGTGCGAACTGTAATAATATTCTAGTTACAGTATAATATTGTTGAAATACTATCTTTAGTTCGATTTGATAAAATTCAACAATTAAGTGATTGTATCACAAAATTATTAGTTAATCCCAGGATTTCGCAACTTTTCACGCACGTCCTGCTCGCTGCTGATTAGTACCACGTGATTTTACCTAGCTCGAGTCAGTTATTATGTGACTCGAGTCAGTTGTTTTCTGGCTCGAGTCAGTTATTATGCGACTCGAGTCAAATGTTTTCTGGCTCGAGTCAGTTGTTATGTGACTCGAGTTAGTTAGTATGTGACTCGAGTTAGTTATTTTCTGACTCGAGTCAGTTGTTATCCGACTCGAGTCATAAAAAAAAAATCTTGTGTGGCCCCACAGCGCTTCCGTATAATCCAACTAATATTTTCAGTTGACGTTGAATTTGTTCAGGTACAATTTTTCCTCGTTTGTTTTGACAATCACCTCATCATTAAATATACCATAATTGTAGTTTAATTAAACAATTATAATGAAGTTGTTGATTAAACACTTTTTATTGTTGATTCAACCCATACTATTTCTTTGAGTGTATGCGTTACAATTAAATTAGTATTGTTATACCATTAGTTTAATACATCATTTTTGAAATTTTCTTATCACTTTTTCGAAAAGCCAGTTTTTATTGATATATGTCCACTTTTCCATTATTCTGCAAAAATTCTTTAGTTGGCTGTTCAACAATTGCAGTTTCTACGGATACATAACAAATTAAAATCAAATAGGTGTGTACACACTGGATGATTGTGAAGGAAAAAGAAATTTGTATTTTCAAGTTTGTATGGTTTATGGCCGGTTTCACCAACGATAAATAAATCTCTAAATAGTTAATCGATGAATAACTTTTAATCTCCCGTTAAATATTTTGACGTTTCACCAACACTTTTAATCTTTAGTTAGCTGTTTAACAAATATTTCTGTAAACCAACCTTTAAAACGCAATATATACAAAAAAAGAAGAATTTGAACTGTAAAATAGTTTATGAAACCATATAAAAGAAGAAGAAGAAGAAGGTCATAACCTCTTTTTTTGGTGTATTAGTAGTGTTATTCGTAATAGTAATTATATATTTGGAATTTGTACATATTGTTTTAAAATGGACAGAAAACGAGAACGAAGCACAAATTATTTGGAAGAGGAGAGGCAAAATTTATTAACCATCTTGGAAGAATATCAACACATTGTTGAAAATAAAAAAACTGATGCTATTTCTTCCCAGACAAAAGCGATAGCTTGGGAAGAAATAGCCAAATTATACAACAGTACAGCCAAAACTGGAACTAGAAATGGGAACCAGCTTAAATTATTGTATGATAATTTAAAAAAAACAGCGAAAAAACATAAAGCTGACGAAAAGGTAGTAGGTAAATTATAAAAAAAGTAGAGCATTTTCTAATTCTACATGATTTTAGGTTGAAATATATAAGACTGGCGGAGGAAGTGCTTCTTCCAATTTAAGTACCTTTGATACAAGGGTACTTAATATTTTGGGAAGCCAAGTCGAAGGTATTAGCAATCCCTACGACAGTAATACAGACTTTGTTACGGAAGGTAAATATTAAATTTTTTAAAGTCATAGCACTATTTCTAAAGACACATTTGTAATTATAATTTTGTTTTAGCTACAGTTGAGGAAACTGTTCCCGTAACCCCTACTGTTCGGATAGTAGCCACTATTCCCGCAAGCCCCTCAACCCTACATCAGTCCCTAGTTGTTCAGGGACTAAGCAGAATACGTATATAAAATTTTTTTGACAAGTGTAATAAAAAAAAGGTGGCAGAACTTACACCTTATCAAAGGGAAATTTTAAAAATTAAAAAAGAAAAACACTTAAAAAAATGGAAATACTTGAAATCATTAAAAAGAGGGAAAGTGTAGAATTAAAACTGAAACAAATAGAATTACAAGAAAAACAAAATACACAATTGTAAAATTTTTTTATTAATAAAATATATTTATCTTGCAAAAACTGTATTTCTCCACGACCATTACTGAATGTATGAATTCTGAAATCATTTTTAATAATAGAATGTAAACATTCACACTCTAGAGTCTGAATATTTATTCTATAATACTTGCCTCTTATGCATTTTGCATGTATTTTCATTCTTTATCAAGGTAAAGAATGGATTTTCTGTAATCGAATTAAACAATATCGATTGCCGTGGACTTCAAAAGTGTCAGTGTCAGATATAAAATGGCGACGGTAATAATTATTTTCAAACAAGTTTTAATTTAAACAAAATAATGAGTGAAAAATCAAGTGAAGAAGATATAGAATTTAATAATATCTGAAATTGCAAATTATGAAAAAACACCAATGCACCAGATTTTAATTTCGGTAAGTGTACCATAGCACTATAAATATTAATACAATGTAATACAAATATGTCAACAAATAACTTGTGGTTCCTCACACTCGCTTTCGCTCGCGTTCGGAATTTTCCACTCGTGTCGAATTTTTCATTCTAACCTTGTTACAGAATCTACTATTATTAACGCACTTCTTACTGACATATTTTTGTCATTCTCTAAATGGTCAATATTTGCAGCATCTTCAAATAGAGGAAATACAATATTTGGGTCCTCATTAGGCTCATCATCAGCAAGTTCAGTGGCAATATTGTGCAAAACACTACTTGCTACAATTACACTCAAAACGGTTTCTATCTTTAATCTAAGTCCCAAAGATAGGCAAGGAAAACGTCTCTTTAGAACTCCAAAAGTTCTTTCAATAACGTTGCGAGTCCTTATATGTGATGCATTGTAAGCCTATTCAGACCTCGTTTGAGGATTTAATAGTGGAGTTAGAAGATATTTTCTGCATCCATAGCCATTGTCTCCTAAAAGATATGTACCTGGGTACTCATTATTTTCAAATCGAGCTCGTATCAAAGAATCGTTGAAAATTGTAGCATCATGGACACTACCAGGCCAACGTGCAACAACATCTCTTATTATTTGTCTAGCGTCACATATTACTTGCACATTAATAGAAAACCATCCTTTTCGGTTTCTATACATTTCTCCATGATCTCCACCTGGTGACTGAATACGAATATGCGTGCAATCAATAGCTCCAACAACCCTGGGAAATCCACTTATTTCATAAAAACCATTCTGAATTTGAATAAGCTCATTTGCATTTTGTGGCATTCTTACAAACTGCTGACGAAGCATAGCAATGTGGTGTGTTACTTTTTGTACAACTCGGCATACTGTTGCTTTTGAAATATGAAAATTATCTCCCATGCATATCTGAAATGACCCTGTAGCATAAAATCTTAAGGCAATTAATAATTGATTCATAGCACTAATTGGTCTATTTCGATTACTTAAATGACCTAGATGATTTCCAATTAAATTTAAAACTTCCTCAACACATCTTCTGGATAGTCTGAATCTAATTTTAAAATCAACATCATCGTATTGAGTAATGGGATTTCTTCTTTCTAAAATAATTCTAGTTCATCTATTATAAAGCAAATCTTCATCAGACGATGTTGAAGAAGATGATGAAGATGATGTTAAAAATCTGCAATAGTTTATAAATAAATAATTTTGAAATATAAATTAAAAAGTATATAATTTATTATCTTACCTGTTATCCATTATTTGAAATCAAACAAACTATAAATACAATACAACCAATAAAATCAAAATTCTCAATTAGAAAAACACGCGTAAAAATATTACAATTTAATATTATTTGAGGTTAGAAAACACCAAATAAAATTTTAACTGTCCAAATTTCGTTGGTTAATTTAAACGTCAATTTAATCGTCGAATAAGGCTATTTGACGTTGGTGAAACAAAATTGTCTATTTTTATTCGACAGTTAAATTTATTCATCGAATAAGGCCTTATTTATCGTTGGTGAAACCGGGCATTTTAATAAGTTAAAATTAGTCGAGCGCTTTCCATGAAAACCTAACATTTTCAATCATTCCATAGTTTGTATCGATACTTTAAGTATCAATACTTTGGATTCCGATATTGTATTGTATCGATATTAAACATTTCGATACGTATCGATACTAATTATCGGACATCTCTAGATTGATTTATGATTATTGCGGTTTGCCAGGAGTGCCGAGAAAATGCATTAAACAAATTTTTTAAATGTTTGTGCCACCTTTTTTTCATAGTAAAAGAGTTATATTTTTGTTTAATTTGTAGATTGTACCTAGTATTACCAGTTTTTGTTTATTTGTATGACTAATTAAGTGCAGTATTGAAAAAATACCATTTTCAAAGTTTTTTTTTGTACTTGTACTTAATTTTTCTTTTTCCAGTCATTTTTTGTATTGTTAAAAAGTCTCTATACCTAATTTTTGAAAATTAGGTTTCACAATTTTTTTTGGAGCTGACGCGAGTAATTCACGTCTTAAAATTTGACACGACTACTGGAAGGTTAATAAGAACAAACATTTTGTATACAATTTTGTGTTTATTTTTTTATGTAGAATTCAAATCTAAAATCAAAACTTTTACTGCGAATTTACATCTTAAAAAAATAATCTGCTTATACCAAACTAAATAAAGGCAAGAGACAAAACATACAAACACCTGTTCGCAACGGTTGGATGGCGAGGTTAGTTGTGGGCCTCTGCCTCAATCAACCGAATGTTGGAGAAGGTCGAGGAACGGGCTCATAATCGAGCGATCGCTCGCATGCACTAGGAAGTCAACATTTTCGACTGGGTGGCTGAACTGGGTTCTCCGATTGTATTTTCATATTTGGTTCTTAGAATTCTATATTTAGATTACAATTTTTTTTTAGGTATTTGTTCTTTGGATATATTAAAACAACAAAAAATCAATGTTCATTATTTATTGTTTCTATAAAAATCTATATTAGTAATAACATTATAAAAAAAATTAAAGGGAATGTGTATATTTTTTTTATTTTGCTGCCTGGCGATCTAAAAAAACATAAAATGACACAAGCACAAGAAAAAAATTGTAAAGTAGTGATACATATAACAATATTCAAAATATCCTATGAATTCCTGAATGGTAATAGTTCTTGATTTTGATTAATTTTTTTCTTACAGGTCTTGTTTTGAGACAAAATGGCGGATATGGACAGCGGCAATGTCAGTGGAGAATATGAAACTGAGGAAGATTCGGCTCCAGAGGCGTGCTCATCCCCTAACGTCCTACCCAGGTAATAATATGAGCTTCTTACAATTTTTATAGATAAATGACAACTAGTTATTGGGAAATTTCATGGGAACCATTACAAAAAATTATTTCTTTGTTTTTTGGTAACGGTCTTGAGACAACTTTTGGTAATGTATCGTATATTATTGTTATTGATAGATGGATACGCCTACGCCGCTGATAAAGACCATCTAAACAAATGATTGACCCATCCGGTCACAAATTAATAATTAATTTTCTTCCCCGGATTCTGCACTTCAGGTAGCATTTTTTAATACATTTTGCTTAAGAGGAAGTTGTACTATACTATAAAACAGTGGATGCAAAGGTTTCGTAGTCCCTAACTTTTAAAGTTTAATTTTATTATTAGTGGATTAAAAAATTTGTACGTATAAGTAAAGATCTGATCTATGTTCCTTACCCCTCACCATTTCGAAATTTGATATGGTTTTTTCAAAAAAAAATCGCAAAATTCCATGTTTTTTGACTATTTTCACAATTTTTTTAGAAAAGAACAAAATCAAATTTCGAAAAATTGAGGGGTAACGAACATAGATCAGATCTTTACCAACACGTACAAATTTTTTCATCCGTTAATTATAAAAAATAAACTTTAAAAGTTAGGGACTACGAAACCCTTACATTACAACATTTTATATCTGGAGAGTGGCGCCGCTATCAGACTTCAAAGGAATTAATCATTTATGAATAGAGATGAACTTCATTTACTTTTCACAATGTTTACGGGGGTAAAGAATTATAATTTTCGTGAAAAATTAAATTATTATTATTTCATATCGTACATAGGAAAAAAAAATCAGGAAACCTCAAAATAATAAAAATAAAAGTAATACATGACCAAACATTTACGTTTGAATTTAGCTAGAAACCGATGAAAACAATTTTTATATTTGTTTTGGTCAATTTTTTGCTGCACACACAATTCTACTTTTAAATGAAAAAAAAAAATATTGCAATGTGGTCACAATGAAGAATATAATTATGAAAAGAACGTATATTCAGCACAGAGGCGACACTGCAATTTAATAAAACTTGCCAATGCCCCTATTATGAGGTGCCAATACAAAATATTATCTTGCCTGAAATGGTTTTTGGACGGGCGCTCCGTTAATATTAAAGCTAGGAAGCTGCGGTTTTAACCTATCGATTCTGTATTTAATTGTTGAGAGCGCGTTTATGGTATTTTTTTAGAAATATTTTTAGTAAAAGTGATACGACTATCCACTTTTTCTCTAGATAAATTTGAAAAAAGTAGAACAGATGCGGTCTTCTGATAAATATTTTCGTTTGGTATTTCTTTAAATGACAACAAAGCAAGTCACGTGGCCTCTTCCACTTTCCGTGTATCGAAAAATAAAACAGTTTTATACTAAATTCTAGCTGAATACCTGTACGACCATGCTTTAATTGATTTTTTCAAATTTTTCCAGTTTTTCCTGTTCTTTTCTATTTTTTTTATTTTACATTATTTTTTTTTCAAAGTTTTAATCTTGACTGTTTTTTCCAATTTGTCCCCATTTTCCCCTATTTTTCCTATTTTACCTCTTTTTACTCTATCGTTTCCATATTTTTCATCATTTTGACACATTTTTTATCATTTGTTCCTATTTTTTGCTAATTTTTCCCTATTTGTCTCTATTTCGCCCTACTCTTTCTTTTTTTTGCCCTATTTTTCCAATATTTTAAACCTTTTCCCAATTTTTCCCCTATTTCTCTCTAGGTTTATCCGTTTTTACATATCTTTCTGATTTTTTATATATTTTCCTTTTTTCCTTTTTTCCTTTTTTCCTTTTTTTCCTTTTTTCCTTTTTTTCCTTTTTTCCCTTTTTTTCCTTTTTTTCCTTTTTCCTTTTTTCCTTTTTTCCCTTTTTTCCTTTTTTCCTTTTTTTCCTTTTTCCTTTTTTCCTTTTTTCCTTTTTTCCTTTTTTTCCTTTTTTTTCCCTTTTTTCCTTTTTTCCTTTTTTTCCTTTTTTCCTTTTTTCCTTTTTTCCTTTTTTTTTCCTTTTTTCCTTTTTTCCTTTTTTCCTTTTTCCTTTTTTCCTTTTTTTCCTTTTTTTCCTTTTTTCCTTTTTTCCTTTTTTCCTTTTTTTCCTTTTTTCCTTTTTTTCCTTTTTTTCCTTTTTTCCTTTTTTTTCCTTTTTTCCTTTTTTCCTTTTTTTCCTTTTTTCCTTTTTTCCTTTTTTCCTTTTTTTCCTTTTTTCCTTTTTTCCTTTTTTCCTTTTTTCCTTTTTTCCTTTTTTCCTTTTTTAATTTTTCCCCTTTTTCCTTTTTCCCTATTTTTTTCAATTGTGTCCAATTTTTTCCTATTTTTTTCTCATTTTTTTCTATTTTTTTCCCATTTTTTCTATTTTTACATTTCTCCTCTTTTTTTTTTCTTATTTTCTTCACATTTTTTTTCGTATTTTTTCCCATTTTGCTCTATTTTTTTCACCATTTTTCTCTGTTTTCCCCGTTTTGTATTATTTTGCCTATTTTTCACCAAATTAATTTACTTTTTACTATTTTTCCGTTTTGTCTTTATTTTTATTATTTTCTTCATTTTGCCTCATTTTCCTATTTTCACTATTTTTCTCCATTTTTTCATATTTTCCCTATTTTGCCCTATTCTTTCCTACATTTGTCTATTTTCCCTATTTTGCCGTATTTCTTCATATTTTTCGCTATTTTTTTTTCATGTTTTTCCCTTTTTTTTCTCTAATTTGCCTGTTTTTCCGTATTTTGCCATAATTTTCGTACTTTTCACTAATTTTCCATATTTTATCCTACTTTTGAATAAAAGACAGAAAGATAAAAAGTGACAAATGAGTTTAATTTAAAAATCTCCTCATACCTAAAGTAAAGAAAAGTGGAAAATAGCCTATGCGCATGTGTACGATATTTTTTTGCAATATCCTTATGTTTCTTATCTTGCCAAGATTCTATGTGCCAAAAATCTAGTTAAAGTTATAACTGGTTAACTTATAAAAAATTTGCAAAATAGCTTTTTCTCATGAGCAATCCATTTTTGTACATAAATATTATGGTAGTAGAAAAAATATTGTATGCAACTAGTGTGTAAAGTGCTTTTTTCGCTCATGTGATTGTCAAACAAAATTCACATTCGTGAAAAAAGTATCAGTATTACGCACTTGTTGCATAAATAACTATTTTATACTCTTATATAATGATACGCTAATTAAAACATTAAATTCTGTTTCATGAATTTTATTATGATAGTGATTTTCACAATGCTAAATTAACTCCTATATAAAATTTGTCCTTTTGACAGCGATAACAACGCCTGTTCCTTATAATCAGACTACATGTAGTAGTATTTTTAGGCAAGTTGACAGTTATTTTGACAACTGTCAAAATATTTTGAATTGTTTAAAAGTTAATAACAAAAAAGATTAATTAATTAATATGTTGTAAAAAAAGATCCTTTTCATTTAAGATAATTAATATATAATGGGAGTAGAAAAAATAGAATAGCGTATGGCCATTATTACAGTCGCATAATATATACGAAACTCGCCAACGGTTCGCTTCCTATCCTACAACATGCTCTTATTTTTTGTTATTTTATAGTTCCACCAACGGTACCGCCATACCGAATTTAGACTCCCCCTCGTAAGTGTTCGACATAGATCAACATCTGGACACAAGTAACAAACTTCGGTCTAGGAACGGATTAACGACTAAGTAATAATGTATTCGTAGTATTTAGACCACGCCTATCAGTAGCGAATAATATACCTCCGCTTCACCCGACGCCCCGCAGGTCTTTCTGTTTGTCATGTATCACTTCCTCTTAAACTAAAAATTTTAAAATAATGGTTAGTTTTTATATAGTGTAATCTTTTATAGTTAGGGTTCGGTGAACTTAAACAATCAGTATAACTATAAATAATTTAGTTACAATAAAAATACAACTCTTATATTTTTATTAAACAACTAACAATATTAATTTATATCAGCGCGCGATCGTCTTCTATTCTCCTTGTCCGGTTTTCCAAGTATTATTTACTTATAACGACCGATCTCAAGACATGTAGAAGGGTGACGTCATGATTGCCGGAATATTCACTTATAATCTCACTAGGGCATGAATTATTGCCGGAAATTTTTTAAGTACACGGATTTTCTTTAAAAATTCATGTACCAGACAAATTTCCCGCAATTAATTCAAGCAAAAAATACTAGGACAATGACGGTTTTTGATGGTAAATGTAAATGTCATTTTACTGTAAACGTCAAAAAATTTCCAGTGTAATTTCATGCTGCTTTACTCCAAGGAGGAGAAAAATTTCCGAAATTTTTTTTTGTTGCTATGGTAACGATAAAAAATACAGACTTTTAATTGGTTGAAAATGTTAGGTGTGAAATTTTCTCAATTCTAGAGCGCGGTGTGTCCACAGGGCCGGCCTGGTTACAATAGGAATAAAGCATATTCATTCTGCTGACTCTACTGTGTACAATTTGTGGCAAAATATCGCAAAATTTATTCTAAATAAAAAAATTCAATTTGTTTTCGAATTTATTTTTCCAAAAATCGTGTGAAATCTTTTCATTATAAATATCTTTTGGGAGTCTAGACACACAATATACTAAATGGTGCAATTTTTGTAACATTTCCAAAAAGAATGCAGCAGTGTTGTCAATTTTGAATTCCAAAAAAATTCCAGTTAGTTTAAAAAGTACAATTTTCAATGTACAGAAACCAAGCGTATTTACGTTCCCCACCTCATATCTACTTTCCCAGACATGTGCGATAGCTCATTTTTCTCAGGAGCCCAAGAGCAGTCTATGTGCCAAATTTTAAGAAAATCCCTCGAGCCATTTTTAATATCACGTAAACAAACAAAAAACGAACAAAACTGTATATACTGTATTTATCAACTAGGAAGAGATAAAGTTGCGTATTATAGGACGGAGTACGACGAATTTCGGGATTTGCGCAACCTCATCATCGTAGCTAGGATGAGGAAAGCGCGCATTGGTGGCGAAGTAGGTACGATGAATTTCAAGATCTGCGCATCCTCCTCCTATTTGGCGCTTGCAGTACTAAGATAAATGTTAGTAAAGGGGTTATTTGTTAAATCCCATAAGAAAACGCCAATGTCCGTTCTTGCAAAATTGCGTTAAATTCTAACAGCACATCGAGACCTGTTAAAAGCTTTTCGAGAGTTGTTAAAAGCTATTTGAGACCTGTTAAAGATCACCATTGGGTCCCATGAAAGGATCGTGCTCGGCCATGTTCGTGTCTCGATAATAGGTCGAATTCAACAAAAATGTTTTCATAACATATCTGTAACGCCTTCTATATGATGAATATGCCAAAAAAATCAAATTTTTGAAATTCTGAAAGCGCATTATCCCCTTAAACGTGGAATTAAGTTTACGAGAGATATACAAAACGTATTTATAATCAGTTTTTTTTTTGTTAAGACAACTCAATTGTGCTTAATATGTGGACATTAATTTGGTGAAATAAAAAAACATTACTAATAATCACCAAGGAAATTTCATTATTTTTCATACCGACATTTATCTTTGTAAATCCTTAAAACACCCACAAAAATCCTTTTAAGCAGCTCCAAACAGTACTTTTGAACAATCCATAAAAAGTCCTTAAACAAATCCTGATAAATCATTGTAAAATAGAATCATTTGAAAAATCTGTTATAAATTTTTGAGTACTGTTTGATAAATCTATAAACAGTCTTGGACATTTGTAAAAAATCCCTTTAGAAAATCACTAAAAAAATCCTTAAGAAATAGTAGAAGAGTTATTAAAAATCGTTTAAAATTTTCAAAACTTATTTTAAAATTCTTAAAAAGTACTAAACAATTCATGCCAAAGAAGGAATACTGTATACACCTTCAAATTTTCAACTCCCTGAAACATCGGTGTCATAGAAAAAAAGTACCCCCACTCCATAATTTAGATTTTACTTTCCCGACCCACCTCCTAAAAGGGAAAGTATTGTGAACGAGCAAAAAAAAAATTCGAGATAAAAACGGAAATATCCATTTTCGGGTCCCCTGAGACGATTAAGACCATTTTCAGATGGAAGTCTGTCTGTCGGTCTGTGTGTGTGTGTGTATTCTTCCACGATAGAGGCCATACGTTTAATTCGATTGAGCTGAAATTTGGTATAGGGGTTTGGCTTACCCGTCGGAAGAACCCATTTATTTTTGTACGACATCTGTCAAACGGAAGTACCACTATCAAATAATGACAGATGCAATATGTCACGGAATTGGAAATGCAATATGTCATTTGAAAGCCCTTGAAAAACTCTATTGAGAACAGTCAAAATTATTTCTCCAACTGTCACCCGTCAAAAATAAAAAAATGTCAAAATTTGAAACTTCAGCATTAAATATCTGAAGACGTATTAATCTGATTGAGCTGAAATTTGGTATATGGGTTTGGGTTATCTGTCGGAAGAACGCATTAGTTTTTGTACGAGATCTGTCTAACGGAAGTATCACTATCAAAAAATGACAGATGCAATATGTCACGGAATTGGAAATGCAATATGTCATTTGAAAGCCCTTGAAAAACTCTATTCAGAACAGTCAAAATTATTTCTCCAACTGTCACCTGTCAAAAATAAAAAAATGTCAAAAGTTGAAACTTTAACATTATATAAATATCTGAAAAAGTATTCCTGGATACTCGTCGGGAAAGTTTTGGGGCGACACAACAGATTTTTTTTCTCTCAGAAACCATCTTTTGATACAGTATCCGATTTGGTGGAAAATGCCAAGGAAAGAATACTGTATACACCCTCAAATTTTCAACTCCCTGAAACATCGGCGTCATAGAGAAAAGTACCCCCACTCCATAATTTAATTTTTTTTTTCTCAGAACCAACATTTGAGACAGTATGCGATTTGGTGGAAAATGTTGAAGAAGGAATGTTGTATACAGCTTCAAATTTTTAAATCCCTGAAATATCGGCGTCATAGAAAAAAAGTACTCTGCTCCATAATTTAGATACTATTTCAAAAGAAAAAAAAACATCTTAATTATAGAGTGGGGGTACTTTCAGGGAGTTGAAAATTAGTAATAATAATCTTAATTATAGAGTGGGGGTACTTTTTTTCTATGACGCCGATATTTCAAGAGTTGAAAATTTGGGGGTGTTTACAATATTCCTTCCTCAGCATTTTCCGGCAAACCGTATTAAATACAAAAGCTAATTTTTGTGAAAAAAATTATTAAAACTTTTGAGGTGGGAGTATTTTTTTCTATCTGTTCTTTAATCCATCAGGGAACAACAAGACTTATTTAAAAATATTTTAAATTTATTATTACTTACTTACATTTATAACTTTTTATCTAGAGATGGGAAATTTTTATTCAATTTATTAGGGTTGTTTTCTCCTTGATTACACTCACTTCTCTATTTTAATTTTTAACTTTAAATATTTATGTATATAAGTTTATTTTGCAATATCAGATAGTGTTAAACACTTGGTTTTGAAAGAAACGATAATGTGTTCATATAACTATATTTTTGTATCGTGTGAGTTTGGTTTGGTAGTGGGGGGTGGGAGCTGCATTTGGGCGCCAGCGCCGGGCGCTAACTTCACATTCACACGAGTAAAAAAAACCAAGCTTGTTAACATTAAGAAAAAATCAGACAAAATCCGTAATTACACAACTATGCAAAATATTTTTACTGCCATGCCAAAATTTCTAACACCTGAACCAGTGGCGCAGTCAAGAAGAGTTTAGGGGTTAAACCCTCCCCACACCCACACATATATTTCTTTTCCAAAGTTTTCTGTAATATATTCTGGTAATACGTCTCCTACTTTTTTGAAACCCCCCCCCCCCCTAATATGTAAAAACCTTCCCAATAAGTAATTCTGGTTGCGCCACTGGCTTGGACTAATAATAAAAGTATCGTACATAAATTTTTAGATATGAATACAAAGTAATACTATTTAATTTGGCACAGGGATGTAACTTGGCTCGTGTATAAATTGGTTATAATAAAAATAGATAAATCGATCAATAGTTAATAATTAATAAAGCACCGACAGCACAAAATTCGCAAAACAAATCAAAATAAAATAATTATATAACCCAAATTACAACTTGAGTGGAATTCGAGCCAAGAAAAAAAAAATAACAGTTTCCTAGTTTCCTGCCGAGCGACGGGTTTAGCTGCGCTATTGCTCCTCCGCGAAACGCCGCGAAACCGCGATCGCTCATGACCATGTGATGAATTTATCGCGCAGTTGGCTATGGCTAGGCTAGTCTCTGTCACGCCGTCGACTTGTAATTGTTCGATGTTGTTTAATAGCGATCACGCCGGTAATTGATAAAATTTGAAATTTGTGTTGTTTTTAACGATGATTTTTACGAAAAAATAGTGATTAAGTATATCCCGCGGAATGTTATCCTATCCGAGTAAGACTAGTGCTAGTGTTGTGGATATGATGCAGAACCCTTGGTACCCGCCTACTAGGCAAACTTTCACCAATTTGGTGGTGGAAACTGTTCCACTTAGGTTAGTTTTTTTGAACCCTTTGTGACGTTTTATTAAAAATAATATAAATACATTGTATAATTCGTATTACTCGTTAATTATCGTAATGATGACCTTGCAGGCATTTGATATGACGGAATAAACAATTCAAATTGTGATAGAAACAAACTTGTATTTTAGCTCGGGGCTCAACTTACAAGGAGATTTATTTTGTCCATCTATCTTTATTTGTTACCATGGAAACTAAGGCCGATTTTAACTCATTTCAATTGGTCGACGAATGCGAATGCGAATTTTTTAAATAGGTATTTTGAATCTATTTATACAATGTTTTTAGTGCGTTTTAAAATAAAGCTGGTTTGTTTGTTAGTCTACTAAAAAGTTACTATTTTAAAAATAGACATCTAATTTATTATGGCTGAATTAGAAAACACAATTAGCGATATAATTTTTGATAATATTAGTATTTATCATAAGTTGGAGTTAAATACAAGTGATACTAATAGAACAGCAAAAGAACCGAAAAACTCTACAGGTTAGCGCTAAAAATGATTACAATAAAAAAAAATGCGCATCTGCACATGTAGCGAGTTTTAAGGGTTGTAAATCGTTTTTTTGCAACTTCCGGATAATTCTTACTTTCAATTAAAATATGATCTGGAATAAAATTGTGGATAATAAAAAAATCTGCAACTTTGTTTCAGACCTTTTTTCAACATAACCTCAAATTTACCGCGAAAAACCGCTGTTTTGAGTTTTTTATGTCGAAAAAATTTTCAATATACTTGAAATGTATGTTTTGATATCATTTAAATTTACCGGTGTGTCTATTAAATAGTTCCGTTTTTCGAAAAAAAAATGAAATTTGAAAAATCATTTACAAAATTCTTAAAAAATCGTTGATAAATCTGTTAGAAATTCTTAAGTGCTCTTTAATTAATCTATAAACAGTCTTGGACATTTGTAAAAAAATCGCGTTGAACAGTGTTTGGAAAACCCATAAAGAATGCTTAAAAAATAGTAGAAAATTCGTTAAAAAATCGTTTAAAAATTATGTTAAAATTCTTAAAAAGTACTAAACAATTCTTGAATAAAATCCTTAATGTTGAACAATTCCTGAAAAATCCTTGTAAAATTATTGAAACATCCCTGAAAAATACTTAAGAAATACATCAGAAGGTTGTTGAAAAAATGCAAAACAATCCTTGAAAAATACAAGAAAAATCCTTATTTTTATTAAAATCCCTTAATAATCCCTTATATAAAAAGCCTTAAAAAAATTTTTGTGCAGTAGTTAAAAAATCTTGAAACCATCGTTTTAAAATTCTTAATACCGTGAGTGACAACAGACGAATTCCAGCCACGAATTTAGGTTTGGCGGCCGAAACACCAGCGGTGCGCCAATCATTACTAACAGAAATAAAAATAGTATATTATTTAAATTTCGTTAAATAAATACGTAGCTGGGTAGTTTTTTTTACAGAGACGGATGTAGTTTTATCCCTTCTAAATAACCTATATCACGAAATATTTTGCCGCCCTCAAATTTACCTTTATTTAATTATTTTTAGAAATTCTTTAAAAAAATTCATATTTCATTGAAAAAATACGTGGCTACGAATATTTTAAAGAATTTTAAAAAATAAATAAGGGTAAGTTTGATAGCGGCAAATTTTTTCGCGATATAGATTATTTAGAAGTGATAAAACTACTATAAAAAAACTTCGTAGCCACGTATTTTTTCAATGAAATTTAAATTTGTTAAAGAATTTTAAAAAATAATTAAATAAGGGAAGTTTAAGGGCGGCAAAATATTTCGTGATTTAGATTATTTCGAAGGGATAAAACTAGATCCGTTTCTGTAAAAAAACTTCGTAGCCATGTATTTTTTCAATGAAATTTAAATTTTTTAAAGAATTTCAAAAAATAATTAAATAAGGGAAGTTTGAGGGCGGGAAAATATTTCGTGATATAGGTTATTTAGAAGGGATAAAACTACATCCGTTTCTGTAAAAAAACTTCGTAGCCACGTATTTTTTCAATGAGATTTAAATTTTTTAAAGAATTTCAAAAAATAATTAAATAAGGGAAGTTTGAGGGCGGGAAAATATTTCGTGATATAGGTTATTTAGAAGGGATAAAACTACATCCGTTTCTGTAAAAAAACTTCGTAGCCATGTATTTTTTCAATGAAATTTAAATTTTTTAAAGAATTTCAAAAAATAATTAAATAAGGGAAGTTTAAGGGCGGCAAAATATTTCGTGATTTAGATTATTTCGAAGGGATAAAACTAGATCCGTTTCTGTAAAACAACTTCGTAGCCATGTATTTTTTCAATGAAATTTAAATTTTTTAAAGAATTTCAAAAAATAATTAAATAAGGGAAGTTTGAGGGCGGGAAAATATTTCGTGATATAGGTTATTTAGAAGGGATAAAACTATATCCGTTTCTGTAAAAAAGCTTCGTAGCCACGTATTTTTTCAATGAGATTTAAATTTTTTAAAGAATTTCAAAAAATAATTAAATAAGGGAAGTTTGAGGGCGGGAAAATATTTCGTGATATAGGTTATTTAGAAGGGATAAAACTATATCCGTTTCTGTAAAAAAGCTTCGTAGCCACGTATTTTTTCAATGAGATTTAAATTTTTTAAAGAATTTCAAAAAATAATTAAATAAGGGAAGTTTGAGGGCGGGAAAATATTTCGTGATTTAGATTATTTCGAAGGGATAAAACTACATCCGTTTCTGTAAAAAAACTTCGTAGCCACGTATTTTTTCAATGAGATTTAAATTTTTTAAAGAATTTCAAAAAATAATTAAATAAGGGAAGTTTGAGGGCGGGAAAATATTTCGTGATATAGGTTATTTAGAAGGGATAAAACTACATCCGTTTCTGTAAAAAAACTTCGTAGCCACGTATTTTTTCAATGAAATTTAAATTTTTTAAAGAATTTCAAAAAAATAATTAAATAAGGGAAGTTTGAGGGCGGCAAAATATTTCGTGATATAGGTTATTTAGAAGGGATAAAACTACATCCGTTTCTGAAAAAAAACTTCGTAGCCACGTATTTTTTCAATGAAATTTGAATTTTTTAAAGAATTTTAAAAAATAATTAAATAAAGGAAGCTTGAGGGCGGCAAAATATTTGTTGATATAAGTTATTTAGAAGGGATAAAACTACATCCGTTTCTGAAAAAAAACTACCCAGCTACGTATTTATTTAACGAAATTTAAATACTACACTATTTTTATTTCTCTAGAAATGTTTGGCGCACCGCTGGTGTTTCGGCCGACAGACGTAAATTTGTGGCTTGAACTCGTGGTTGTTGTCACTCCGGTTTAAAAATTTCTGGAAAAAAACTTAACAAACCCCTAAAAAAATCATTGGTAACTTCCTAAAAAAATTATTGAAAACTCCGTAAAAAAATTAGTTATAACTCCCTAAAAAAATTACTGATAGCTCCCTAAAAAAAATTATTGATAACTCCGTAAAAAGATTCTTAAAATATACTTTAAAATTCTTAAATCTGTGAAAAGTGACTAAGAAATCCTTGAATACTTCTTACAAAATCCTCAATCTTAAGAAATCGTTAAAAAATGCTGAAGGAAAAAGGATTAAAGAAATCGCTCAAAGATTATTGAAAATGTCTTGAAAAATCATGAACCTTAAAAAATCTATTCAGAAAAATTCCTTAAAAAGATTCGCAATATCGTTGAAAGTTTTTTGAAAAATAATTTAAAAAGTCATAAAAATTCTTTGTAAATCATTTTCGATATATATATATATATATATATAAACTTTATTTATTTTATTATTATATATTTAAGATCGCATTTTAGATCTTTTAGAAGCATGTTCCGTATAGTGTTCATAAAATAAAATTTACTCTCACTCACTCGAACCGCACTTGTTGAACTTATATTTCACTTATAATTCCTTAAAACATCCTTATTTTTCATACCAATCGTTCAGTCTTCCGTCCGACTAAAACAGTTTGATCCGAACGATTTTTTGAAATACAGGAAAGTGTTTGTTTATTATTAATATTCGAAAGACGAATATAGTATTATATAACAGAACGTTCGAGTAATTAAGTTATATATTTTTTTTACTTTAAAATATTTGAAAAAAATGGCACATGCGGCTAATCAAAATCAGCTGCATCGGCGACCGCAGCCGATAGTTCTCCTCGACTTCTTATATGCTAAACAACGCGATTAAAGGTTTAAAAGAACGTGGATGATCATCACTTCAAGCCATCAAAAAATATTACCGATGTTCGATACATCAGAAAGTATCGATATTCAGCTCCATCAAGCTGGCAGTGAAAGGTTAGCGGAATCCAAAAAAAATACACTGGAATTAGTTGCTAATTAATTGCTAATTAGTTGCCAAAGAAACGATTTAGTTGCTCATACCGATCACGAGAAGTCGCGAATACCACTAGCTTTATATAAAGGTAGCAAAAAAATTTGAACAAAATTAGGGAAATCGAAAAAAAAATGCATGTGAATTAGCTGCTAATTAATTGCTAATTAGTTACCAAAGAAACGATTTAGTTGCTCATACCGATCACGAGAAATCGCGAATACCGCTAGCCTAGCGGAAAAATTTTAACAAAGTTAGCATCGAAAAAAAATACACTGCAATTGGTTGCTAATTAATTGCTAATTAGTTACCAAAGAAACGATTTAGTTGCTCATACCGATCACGAGAAATCGCGAATACCGCTAGCCTAGCGGAAAAATTTTAACAAAGTTAGCATCGAAAAAAAATACACTGCAATTGGTTGCTAATTAATTGCTAATTAGTTACCAAAGAAACGATTTAGTTGCTCATATCGGTCACGAGCAGTTGCGAATACTGCTAGCTTTATTTAATAAATGGATTTTTTTACTCCTGCCATCTTGACACCCCGGTTTCTTAGTGTTCAGCATATGAATAGAATTTGTTGCTGATCGGAATATTGATACATAAGGTCCACTTAGTCAGCAACAAAATTGCAATTGAAAATCGGTCAGTTTCTTGCTTATTATTTGAGCACCAAATTAGCAATACATTCCTACTCACATTTATATAAATCAGTATTAGCGGTTTCTCCTGATCGCTATGAGCAATTAAATCGTTTCTTTGGTAACTAATTGGCAATTAATTAGCAACTAATTCGAGTGTATTGGTTTTCGATTTTGCTAACTTTGTTCAAATTTTTCCGCTACCTTTATATACAGCTAGCGGTTTTCGCGATTTCTCGTGACCGGAATGAGCAATTAAATCGTTTCTTTGGTAACTAATTAGCAACTAATTCACATGTATTTTTTTTTCGATTTCGCTAACTTTGTTCAAATTTTTCCGCTACCTTTATATAAAGCTAGCGGTATTCGCGACTTCTCGTGATCGGTATGAGCAACTAAATCGTTTCTTTGGCAACTAATTAGCAATTAATTAGCAACTAATTCCAGTGCATTTTTTTTGATTCCGCTAACCCTTCACTGCCAGCTTGATGGAGCTTCGATATTCGTATCGATACGTATCGGAAAGCAATGTATCGATACACAAAATATCGATTGTTTCGATACTTTTACGCGTTGCGTTTTCATACTTTAGAATTTAAGTTTAGCGGTTAATAATAAATGTTTTATTGATTTTAAAAATAAAACAACAAAAGAAAACCATTTTCGTAAAATATAACATGGGTCATTCCTTTCTAAATGTTTTATTAAATTGGTTGTAGTTCCAGTGGATTTAATGTCATTATTACAAACTTTATACATTCCTTCAAATTTTGTTTTTATAAAGAAATCCCATACATTGTTGTGCTTGGCTTTGTTTTCTGGTGGCATTTCTTATCGAATCACAAATAAATCACAAAGCAAAACAATTTTAACACATACTGTTAATTTGCATCGGCGAATGGCTCACTAAATTAAATAAAAATGTTTCATTTACTCAGAGTGATTTATTGGGTGATTACCAGTTACTCGCCCAGTTCAGCTGAACCGTATCATTCCTACATTCTGCCATCTCTTATGTAATTTCGAATTAAAACACACATCGTTTATTTCCTCCTCAGAAAAATATAAAAGTAAGATGTACTGCGTGTTGCCTAATAGTAGGATCGATACGATTTTTCAGGGAATGTATCGATACACGGTATTGGTACTGACCTAAGTATCGATACAAAATATTGAATATCGTCAGGAAATGTATCGATACTCTATGGCAGTCTAAGGTATTAAGATAAATTCTAAGAAGCAGATCGAGACCTGTTCTAGATCAGGTCTCGAACAGTTATGAGATCTCGAATATCTTTTAACAGGTCTCGAGCAGCTCTTAACAGGTCTCGAACAACTTTTAACAGGTCTCGAACATCTCTTAACAGGTTACGAACAACTTTTAATAGGTCTCGAACAGTTTTTAACAGGTCTTGAACAACTTTAACAGGTCTCGAACAATTTTTAACAGGTCTCGAACAGCTTTTAACAAGTCTCGAACAGCTATTGATCAGGACTTGTATTTTCAAGGAATTTTCAAGGATTGTTTTGTAAACCGTTTTTTTGAATTTTTGAATTTTTTATGTCGAAAAAAATTTCAATATACTTGAAATGTATGTTTTGATGTCCTTTAAATTTACCGATTTGTCCGGAATTTTAAAATTGAATAGTTGACGAGATATTACCGTTTTTCGAAAAAAAAGAAAATTTTTCAATTGAAAAATTGATTGTAGAAATAAATACCTTTACATTTAAAAAAAAAAAAACCCCAGTAAAAAATGAGGAAACCAAAAATAGCGATTTGTAAAAAACTCAATTTTTCAATCACTCTAAAAATATTCTACTAATCACGTAATTTTTGAGGCCACTTTACCTAAAATTCTAATTTTAATAAAATTAATTAGCTAATTTTTACGGTTTTTTACGATTTTTTTACAGTTTTTTACGGTTTTTTACGGATTTTAAAAAATTGTGAAAGATAGGAAAAAAATAGAAAAAATCCTGAAAATTGTATGAAATCGTAAAAAATATTAAAAAGTTGTAAAAAAATGTAAAAAAAACGTAAAAACAGGCAAAAAGTTTTGTAAATAATGCTAAATAATCGTAAAACATCATACAAAATCGTAAAAAACCGAAAAGAAACTGGAACAAATGGAAAAAAGGGATAAAGTCGGAGAAAATCGAATAACGCCAGTAAATTAAAAAAAATCGAAAAAACAATAAAATAAAATCGAAAAAAATCATAAAAACTGATAATAAATTGTAAAAAAAACGTAAAAAACAGGCAAAAGAAAGAGAAAAAAATGGAAAAAATGGTAAAAAATCGTGAAAAATTGTAAAAATTCGTAAAAAAATATAAAAATAGTGCAAAAACAGGCAAAAAGTCGTAAAATTTTCTAAATTATTTAAAAAACTGAGAAAGATAGAAAAAAATGGAAAAAACCGTAAAAATTGGTAAAAAAAATCGTAAAAAATTGTAAAAAATCGTAAAAAACTAGTAAGAAGTCGTAAAAGTTCGTAAATAACGCTAAATAATCTTAAAACATCATAAAAAATCGTAAAAACCCAAAAAAAAATCTGGAAAAATCTGGAGCAAATAGAAAAAAAGGGATAATAACGGGAACGGTCGAAAAACGCGAGTAAATTAAAACAAAATAAAAAAAATTAATACCGAATAAAATCACAAAAAATCGGAAAAAACAGGACGAAAAAATGGGGAAAGATGGGAAAAATAAAAAAAAAATAATAAAAATGTATAATGAATTTTTTCTTTTAAACACAGGTTAGTGATGGCGAGAATCAATGCATCAGATGCGTCAGGCCTAACAACTCCTCCAGAGAGTATTGTCAGACCTGACGCATCTGAAGGACCTGAATATTGATTGGTTAGTACTTCAGGTCTCTCAGGCCCTTCTGCTCTGGCAGCACCCTCTGGTGAAGCTGTCAGACATGAAGATCGGTTGCGTAGTGACGTCATAGCGCTCTCTCTCTCTCTCTCTCTCTCTTTCTGACACGATGAATTTCCTATATCTCTCTCTCTAACACGTTGAATTCCCTATAGTGGCCTTCGGACGAACGTCGACTATCTACTCGGTAAACTAAAAAATTCAAAACAACCGGTTTCGTCATTATCTCGTAAAATTTCAGGTTATATTGAAAAATGGTTTAAAACAAAATTGTAGACTTATTTATTATCTACAATTTTAGTGTATATAATTTTTTATTGGAAGTCACACTTTGCCGGAAATTGCAAAAAACAACCCTTAAAACGCACGCCCTTTCGAAACCGCTACATGTGCAGGGCTGCATTTTTTTTCCTCATTTTGTAATTTTTCAGCAACAAATATCGCTATATCATGTAGAGATTTTTTTCTAAAAAGTGTATGGCCCTTTACAATACATAAATAAAGTAACATTTACATACTTTTTCAATTACTACTACCACTACACGACTATTATTATTATTATTGATCTATTTTTAACACAACAAATTGTTTTCCGGTGCTTTTGCTCAGATTAGGTAAATAATAATCAATTATTAACTGTGGTTAATAATTAAAAA
This sequence comes from Neocrepidodera transversa, assembly GCA_963243735.1. Taxonomy (NCBI): domain Eukaryota; kingdom Metazoa; phylum Arthropoda; class Insecta; order Coleoptera; family Chrysomelidae; genus Neocrepidodera; species Neocrepidodera transversa. Next base: position 17,116,273 of record OY725354.1, on the reverse strand, counting down.
CTGTCAAGTAGTGACAGGTTGTTCGAATACTGGTTATAATTTTATGGAAAACCCGTTAAAGTATTTATTATCTCCATTTCATTTTTTTTTAATATCGTTTTAATTTTCCAAATCCTGAATACATTAGCAGTGGCGTGCTAGGATTTATAAAGATTATATAAGGGTACTAATTAGGTAGGAAAATAAATAATAATAAACTTTGAATATTATTAAATATGAAAAGTAAAATTTATAACAAAATAAAACAATAAAAAAGTCAATATTTGTTTATATGCTTAATATTACTAAATCATAAATATCGTGTTTACAAAAAGTGGGGGAGCTTGCCCATCCATTTAGGAATAAAAAGGCATGAAAAACCGCAATTTCATATTTGAACTGAAAAATAATAGCAATATCATTTTAAATTTTAAAAACCTAAATAAATTGGGAGATCCCCGAGCATACGCCACTGTACCATATTTAGTTGCCTAATATCCGAAATTATTCATAAATTTAAAGATTTTCCGTTAAAAGTTTAAAAATAATTTTAATATCTTGTCTATTTTTAAGTATCATAAAAATCCCTTGATTTAGGGAAATTTTCGAAAATTTGGCAATGACGCATTAAAATCCCCTGATTTAAAAATATTTTTTGAAATTTTTTAACATCGGTTTAAACATATTAGAATTGTTAAATTAGTATTTTTTATTTAAATAATTTTGTAGAAATTTCAGTGTTTTATAAAAAATAAATAAAAAGTGTATCATTTAAACAACGTTGCCTAATTTACGAAAAAATATTTAATCTGAAATTGTTTACCACACAAAAAAATATTACTAAAATCATTATTTTTTTTTTAATTTCATTTTCCTCAATTTGTAAAATGTTTTTAATATTTTTGACATCGAAAAAGTTGTATTTGAACGTTGCCCAATTTCCAAAAAATTACTTAAATTTATATCTAAAATATCTTTAAATTTAGTGATTAAAGAATTTTTTTCGCATCTTCTAGATATTAATAAAAACATAAAATGAATAATTTTTTTTTTGGCAAGTTTAAAAGTAATTTTAAGGAAGTTCCGTAGGTTAATTTTTCACTTTTCAAAATTTTAAAATAAGAAAAAATTGGAAAATCGGAATAGGAAAAAAACTGAAGAAACCGACAAAAATCAAGCGAAATCGAAAGAAATCAACAAAAATCGAAAAAACAGAAGGATAAAAGGAATACGTAAAAATGAGAAAAAATCAAAAAACAGAATATATTGAAGAATATTGTCATCACCTAACCAAAACTCAGAAGGAATAAAAAAACAACAGAAACAAATCAGAAAAATAACAAAGAAAAAAAAATTTGTCAAAATTTGAAAGAAAAATCAGAAAATATAAGGAAAAAACCCAAGAAATCGAAAACTGTCCCAAAAAAATTGCAATTAATCAGAAAAAATCAGATGAATATGAAAAAATTATAAAACGAAGGAGATAGAAAAAAAACAGAGCAATGAGGAAAAATTTGCAAAAAATCTGAAAAAAACAGAGAAATCAGAAAGTTAAGAACAAACAAAAAACCGGAAATAAATGTGACCATGAAAATTAAAAAAAAGTCCAAAAAAATGACAAAAAAATAGAAGAAATAAAAAAAGATTAGAAAACAAAACAGATCAATGAGGAAAATACGACAAAAATCGAAAAAATCGCAAAAAATATGGAACAACCAGAAACCTGAAATAATTGTGACCATAAAAAAAATTGAAAAAAAAATTGCCACGAATTCACAAAAAATGCCAAAAAAAAAGCTAAAAATGGAAGGAATAAGAAAAAATTAGAAAACCAAAAAACGAAATAGAAAAAAAAACAAAAGTGGGGAAAAGTTGGAGAAAATCAATAAAATCTGAAAAAAAAAAACAGAAAAAAATCAGAAAAATACGAGAAAAAACGAAAAATATCGCAAAAAAATCTCAAAAACATAGAACAACCAAAAAACCGGAAATAATTGTGACCATAAAAAAATTGAAAAAAAAAAAATAAAACCCTACGAAGTCCCAAAAAGTCGCAAAAAAAATGCGCAAAAAATCGAATAAGAAAAAATTAGAAAACAAAAGAACGAAATAGAAAAAAAAATAAAACCCTACGAAGTCCCAAAAAATCGCAAAAAAATGCGCAAAAAATCGAATAAGAAAAAATTAGAAAACAAAAGAACGAAATAGGAAAAAAAAGAACAATGAGGAAAATTGGAAAAAATCTAAAAAATCAGAAAAAAATACGAGAAAAATCGAAAAATATCGCAAAAAAAATCGCCAAAACCATAGAGCAACCAAAAAACCGGGCATAATTATGACCATAAAAAAAATTGAGAAAAAAAAATAAAAAACGCTAGGAAGTCCCAAAAAATCACAAAAAAATCTGGCAAAAACCGAATAAGAAAAAATTAGATAACAAAAGAACGAAATAGGAAAAAAAAGAACAATGAGGAAAAATTGGAAAAAAAACTAAAAAATCAGAAAAAAATACGAGAAAAGTCAAAAAAATCTCAAAAACATAGAACAACGAAAAAACCGGAATTAATTGTGACCATAAAAAAATTGAGAAAAAAAAATAAAACCCTACGAAATCCCAAAGAATCGCAAAAAAAAATCGCAAAAAATCTAATAAGAAAAAATTAGAAAACAAAAGAACGAAATAGGAAAAAAAGAACAATGAGAAAAAATCTAAAAAATCAGAAAAAAATACGAGAAAAATCGAAAAATAAGGCAAAAAACATAGAACAACCAAAAAACCGGGCATAATTATGACCATAAAAAAATTGAGAAAAAAAAATAAAACGCTAGGAAGTCCCAAAAAATCACAAAAAAAATCTGGTAAAAAACCGAATAAGAAAAAAATAGAAAACAAAAGAAGGAAATGGAAAAAAAAGGAACAATGAGGAAAAATTGGAAAAATCTAAAAAATCAGAAAAAAAACAGTAAGAAAAATCAAAAAAATACGAGAAAAATCGAAAAATATCGCAAAAAAAAACTCAAAATAACGAAATAGAAAAAAAAAACAGAAAAACAAAAAACTAGAAAAATGAGAAAATCAAACAAAATCTCTAATAAAATATTTACAAATGATATATAAAAAAATTCTAAATAAAAAAAAGTTCATATTGTAGAAAGAGACAGAGACGTTCGGGGCCAGGTTAGGGCGCACCAGGTATCCGTGGGGTGTTCGCCGATGCCATATTTGAATTCAGCGACTCAAAAACCCCCCCGTAACGATTTTCGGTCCGTTTTTTTCAATTGTGTCTGGAAAACCCTCGGGGATGACTTTCAGGGCCAGGTTAGGGCGCACCAGGTGTTTGGGGGTCGTTTTCCACATGAAATTCGGATTCAGCGTCCCACAAAACGCCCCCATAACGATTTTCGGTTCGTTTTTGTCAATGTTTCCAGGTTAGGGCGCACCAGATGTTCGTGGGGTGTTCTCCGATGGCATATTTGAATTCAGCGACCCAAAAAACCCCCGGGCGCCGAATTTTTCTCCTTCCTCGCATGAATTTCGGGAGAGTCCCACGGAGGTGACGTTCGTCGGCGTTCCTGAGCTCCAGGTGTTCGGGGGGCTAATTTGAACATCATAATCGTGATCAGCGACCTCGAAAACCCCTGGGTACCCGACTTGGGCCAATTTTGACTCTTATTTACAAAGTTATTAAATTTGCCAAAAGGCCTGTCAAATAATGCATTTTTTGCTGCAGCAATGCAACTTTCGGTTCTTAGTAGGTACCAACTAGGTATTAATGGTATAAATAATTTTTGGAAGCGAATGCAAAAAGATTTCCTAACATAATGCTTCATTGCATAGCCTAATACCCCCTTTTGGGCCATTCGCTAACTGGATTATATGGAATATTTTTCGTTTATTTTTATGTGGGAATGAGTTTGGGCTCCTTTTTCAAAATTTTTGGTGAATTGGTTTAAAAGATAAAAAATAAAAAACATAGCCAAAGATATTAACAGTGTTGTAGGTATTTTGTAAATTTTATCATCAGTTTAATAAATAAAAATTAAATGTGCTAATCTGTATGCACGTCGAAACAGTTTTATAAATATTCCCAATATTTGAATACAGACAAGACCTTCATTGGATACGAGTAAATATAATACCTATATCAGCTTAATAATGTGACCTTTGCCAATGGAAGTAAAATAAAAATGCTCTTTATAAACTGATAACCATTATCAAATTGTTGATACTGACTACTAAAAGCGTTATAAATTTCTTAACACTTCAACTGCAATGTGAATCACCCTTTTTTACGTTGTATTAAATCATTAAAAAAAGACAACAATGTACACAGCTTTGATTGAAAAATAATAAGAAATTATTTTTACACGTGTACTTTCCTTTCCTCATATATAACTAAGTAACCGGTTGTTTATGTATTATGTCATCTAAAGATGCGTATCGAATCGTCTCGTGTAGAATGAAAAGAAATGAAGAAAGGATCAGGGTCGATTGAGATACACGAGGAAGAATCTGCGGGGGATCAGAGATAAAACTCGTTTATTAATTCATTCATTTTTATTCACTTTCTGATGACACGGCACTGATGACTGTGACGTATGTATGTGTTTCGTATTGTAGCAACTTTTAATCTAAGAGTTGTTCAAATAAAAAAAGAAAATTAAAATTTTTAAGCAAATAGTAAATAGAAAATAAATAAAAATTAAACACAATAATATATTTAGGAGAAAACGAAAAAAAATGTTTAAATAATTCAAGATTTTTTTAAAAAATGTCGATAATAATAATGTTCCAAATGAAATTAAATTTTTGAAGTAAATAATATATTTAAAAAAATTAAAAATAATAATTTTTTAATGTTTATTTAGAAAAAAAACGAAACAAAAATGTTTAAATTATTCAAGATTTATTTAAAAAAATGGGGTTAATAATAATCTTCCAAATGAAATTAAAATTTTTTAAGGAAAATTAAAAAAAAATTAAAGAAAATAATTTTTTAATGCTTATTTAGAAAACGAAAAAAAAAATGTTTAAATAATTCAAGATTTACTTAAAAAATGTTGTTAATAATAATCTTCCAAATGGAATTAAATTTTTTAAGCAAATAATAAATTTAAAAAAATTAAACAAAATAATTTTTTAATTTTTATTTAGAAAAAAAAACGAAACAAAAATGTTTAAATAATTCAAGATTTATTTAACAAATGTGGTTAATAATAATCTTCCAAATGAAATTAAAATTTTTTAAGGAAATAATATATTAAAAAAAAATTAAAGAAAATAATTTTTTAATGCTTATTTAGAAAACGGAAAAAAAATGTTTAAATAATTCAAGATTTACTTAAAAAATGTTGTTAATAATAATCTTCCAAATGGAATTCAAATTTTTAAGCAAATAATAAATAAAAAAAAATAAGCAAAATAATTTTTTAATGTTTATTTAGAAAAAAACTAAAAAATGTTTAAATAATCAAGATTTATTTTAAAAATGGGGTTAATAATAATCTTCCAAATGAAATTAAAATTTTTAAACAAATAAATTTTAAAAAAATAAACAAAATAATTTTTTAATGTTTATTTAGAAAAAAACGAAAAAAAAAATGTTTAAATAATTCAAGATTTATTTAAAAAAATGGGGTTAATAATAATCTTCCAAATGAAATTGAATTTTTTTAAACAAATAATAAATTAAAAAAAAATAAGCAAAATATTTTTTTAATATTTATTTAGAAAAAAACGAAAAAAAAAGTTTAAACAATTCAAGATTTATTTAAAAAATGTGGTTAATAATAATCTTGAAAATGAAATTAAATTTTTTAAGCAAATAATAAATTAAAAAAAATTAAACAAAATAATTTTTTAATGTTTATTTAGAAAAAAAAACGAAAAAAAAAATGTGTAAATAATTCAAGATTTATTTAAAAAATGTGGTTAATAATAATCCGAATAAAATTACATTTTTTAAGCAAATAATAAATTAAAAAAAAAAATAAACAAAATAGTTTTTTTGTTTATTTAGAAAAATACGAAAAAAATGTTTAAATAATTCATGATTTAGGTACTTAAAAAATGTTGTTAATAATAATCTACCAAATGAAATTAAAATTTTTTAAGCAAATAATAAATTTAAAAAAATTAAACAAAATAATTTTTGAATGTGTATTTAGAAAAAAAACGGAAAAAAATGTTCAAATAATTTAAATATTAGATAAATAAAATTAACTATATAATTTTTATTTACCAGAAAGCAGATAAATTTTAAAATATAAAAAATTCAAAATTTAACAGTTCTGATATTTTTAAAGCATGTCTAAAAATATTTTTAAATTAGGGGAATTTTAAAGCGTATTTACCAAATTTCCAAAAATGTTCCTAAATCTGGATTTTTTTTATAACATAAAAAATAGACACAAGATGTTAAAACTACTTTTAAACTCACAAAAAATATTCATCTTGTATTTTTATTAATTTCTAGAATATGCAGAAAAATTTCTTTCTTTAATCCCTAAATTTTTAATCTTATCCGATTAAAAAAAACATTTTTCAGATTGAGTAAAATGAAATAAATATGAATGATTTTAGCATATATGTATTTTTGCGTAGTAAACAACTTCAGATTAAATATTTTTTTATTAATCGCTGAAATTTCAAAAAAAAATATTTTAAAATAAAAAAAAATATTAATTTATTAAATGTATTTAAAAAATCCGAAATTTAAAACAATTCGGATATTTTTAAACTGATTTTAAACAAATTCTAAAAATATTTTTAATGCGTCATTGCCAAATTTCCGAAAATTTCCCTAAAATACACAAAAAATATTAAAATTACAAAAAAAAAATTGAGTTTGAATCCAAGTTAGAAAACATTCAATAAATTGTGTTAAAACTGAAAGATTTTAAAAAAATGCGAACTAAATTGAACGAAAAAAAAAACGATTTTATTAATAAATCATTTAAATGAACGAATATTTTCGCGACAATTTAAAACAACAGATAACAATTTTGAAGACATTCTAAAAATATCTAAAATGTTTTATATTTATTTATATAGTGAAAATAAATTTGACTTTGACGACACCATAAACTGTTTACGAGAATTCTCACTATTTTATAAAGTCGATGGAACAAGTAGTAAAAGCAAAATTATTCTGTTTATTGTTTAAAAAAGATATACAGTTAAATTGAAGAAGTTTAACTGTATCTAATTATTGAATAATTTCTAGATTTTTAAAATTGCAGAGATATTTTTGTGCAAATTAAATGTAAAAGTAATAATCAAATTGATGGAATTAATTTTTTTTTTATTAATTTATTTAAATTATTACAAAAATACAAATATATTATTATTATACATTTTGAGAAAAATACTCATTTCAGCAAACAATATAGAAAATTATTTTGATTTTATTAAATAATAAATTTGTTTCAAAAACAATATTTTTTGTTATATCAGTTTATTAATTTTTGTAACAATATCAAATATTCGTTATTTTAAAATATTATTTTATTTCAAGATTTTCTCAAACACTCAGTATATGTTTAAAAATAAATACCCTACCATTTTTAGATTCACTGTGCCCCTATAATATTCTAAAATATTCAAATATGAGATGTTGATAATAATTCTCTCCATTCGTAGACATTTATGAATCTTTACAAAAAAAAATATTCTTCTTGTATTTTTATTTTTTTAATCATTTTTATATATGGTTTATAATAATTATCCCAAAAAATTAAAGTAAAATTAGAAGAAAAATAAAAATCAAATAAATACTTTTCATTTTATAAAAGTACGCACATATTTTTTAAAGTTTATTAATAATTTAAAAGAAAGAAATAATTGATCACTAATTAAAATCTATTATTAGGATAACCTTTACCAAATATATAAAAAGAAACAAGATGAATCATTTGAAAATTCGAATGTTCAATATCTTCTTTGTTGTAAAACGTTTACAGTGAAAATAGCAAATTGACCTGTTGCAGTATTTATTTAATGTGTAGAGCAAATTGCCCTGTAGCAGATTTTATTTATGCTTTTAAATATTTTTTTATACCAAAATCTTACCACATTTTTTAATTTTTTCCTTTATTTTTCTTATTTATGAAATTTGTAGAATTTTATTTTGATACATTTTGAATTAATAAATTACTACATTTTTAAAGTATTAAACTAAATTTATTCAATCATAAATAATCAATAAATTATAACTAAATAAAATGATTTTTTTTTTGTTATATAGTGGCAAAACTATTTTTGTTTTGTTTTTGTGTTTAAATTTTTTTTTCAATTCTTTCTTACAGTGTTGCCAATACCCAAACTTGAACTTATACGGTGGCTGGGTACAAAAGATGCGCTTTTTATACGCATTTGTAGATTTAGCTTTGCACACATCTGTTCAGTCAGACAGACTGCCAAAAGCAGTGTTGTTCCTGGATCGTTTTTTTTTTTTGGTGCGTTATTTGTCGGTAAAATAGTGCACTTTAGATGTCAATAGTGCATATTTTTTGTAATAGATTTTTTACTAGTACTAGATTAGTTCCAGCACAGTGTTTCTAACTGTATGAGTATGTTAGTTTGAACGTTCCGTTTTAACCTCGATTAATTTTCAAATATTTGTTAATATCCTTTTCTAAACAGGGGAACATGTTTGGTTTAAGTTGTAATGTAAACAAACCGATATAGATATATTTAACGTTCTTAATATTAGTCATACATGGGTCTTAGTAATGGCCGACTGCTCACACATTCACGCTGTATGTGCATTCACGTATATTTGATGGTAAATGCTCCTTTCTACTTACTATAGATGAGTTCAGCTTTGTTACTCTTTTCACACACTATTCCTAACGCTCAAGTGTCAACTGTCAATACTGACATTCGACCATAGATGAGTTCGGCTTGGTTAGTCTTTTTACTCGTTTTACCCCGTCTTTGATCTATCCGTTCGGGTACTAACAAAAATTCGGTTTAAGTCGTTACTCCAAATACTCACACTATTCCTAACGCTCCACATTCTTCACGCCGAACTCAGCTTATATATTCTAAGAATACAAGTCACAATTGAGAACAATGACAAGTGTCAACTCGTCAACTGTCAATACTGAAATTAGACCTAGATGAGTTCGGCTTGGTTAGTCTTTTTACTCGTTTTACTCCGCCCCCGATATATCCGTTCGGGTACTAACAAAAATTCAGTTTAAGTCGTTACTCCAAATACTAACACTATTCCTAACGCTCCAAATTCTTCAAGCCGAACTCAGCTTATATATTCTAAGAATACAAGTCACAATTGATAACAGTGACAAGTGTCAACTGTCAATACTGACATTCGACCATAGATGAATTCGGCTTGGTTAGTCTTTTTACGCGTTTTACCCAGCCCCCGATCTACCCGTTCGGGTACTAACAAAAATTCAGTTTAAGTCGTTACTCCAAATACTCACACTATTCCTAACGCTCCAAATTCTTCAAGCCGAACTCAGCTTATATATTCTAAGAATACAAGTCACAATTGACAACAAAAGTGTCAACTGTCAATACTGACATTCGTCCATAGATGAGTTCGACTTGGTTAGTATTTTTACTCGTTTTACTCCGCCCCCGATCTATCCGTTCGGGTACTAACAAAAATTCGGTTTAAGTCGTTACTAAAAATACTCACACTATTCCTAACGCTCCGAATTATTCAAGCCGAACTCAGCTTATATATTCTAAGAATACAAGTCACAATTGACAACAAAAGTGTCAACTCGTCAACTGTCAATACTGACATTCGACCATATATGAGTTCGACTTGGTTAGTATTTTTACTCGTTTTACCCCGCCCCCGATCTATCCGTTCGGGTACTAACAAAAATTCGGTTTAAGTCGTTACTCCAAATACTCACACTATTCCTATCGCTCCAAATGTTTCAAGCCGAACTCCTCTTATATATTCACTTATAGTCACAATTGACAACAATGACAAGTGTCAACTCGTCAACTGTCAATACTGACATTCGACCATGGATGAGTTCGGCTTGGTTACTATTTTCACTCGTTTTACCCCGTCTTTGATCTATCCGTTCGGGTACTGACAAAAATTCTTCAAGCCAAATTCAGCTCATATATGTCAGATTTTGAATCTCTTGATATTCGGCAGATTTTTTATTTATTTTTCTCAATAACTTTGATTGTCCAATCAATTTTTAGTAGCTCATTTCAATGAAAATGAAAAGGTGCACTTTTTGGAGAAAATAAGGAAAGTGGTGCCGTAGTGCGCACTTAGTTCAAAAAGAGCGTCAAATTGCACAATCGTGCAGCCAGGAACAACACTGTCTAAAAAGTTTCAAAGTACATTTCATTCGACAATACGAACAGAACAATATCGGATCGTTGAATCCCTGACTTCGGGCCTGTTTTCATTGGTCAATGACATGGAGAGGGGCCTTCTCTAAAATAAGCAGCCAGCTACCAGTCAGCCACTCAGCTCAGCGTTGCTAGTGCTATTACGTTCGTATTAGATCTAGCACGTTTTTCGGTCTCTAACATCCTAACTATACGATACTGTTTTAAGAAAGATAGAGATTGCCCTCTGGAGATGTCCATGACTATATGTCAATCTTTAAAATTATACTATAATAATAAAAATTATAGTATAACAAAGACCTATAACCGAAAATGTTCAATAAATTTTGTAAAAAAAGCTTCTTCTTTCGTTGGAGGCAAATATGTAAGTGAAGTATGAGTAGGAGTTGTAAAACGGAAAATATTTTTAAGGTTAAAATTTCAATGAGGAGATATCTAAAAGGATTCTGGTAAATATTTTACAGACACCACTAAAAGTCATTTCATCTAGTACGTTATTCTTGAATCAAGTACGTTTTACAGTCAAAGTTTCAAAGAGGTAGAAAAAGATACGCTGGCAAGTCAAAATATACGAAAGTCGTATAATTATACACAAATCGGCAACACTGCTTTCTTACTAATTTTATTGTTTCAAACTTTTTTCCCCACCTAATTTGTTGTTATTAAAGAAGGGGAAACTAGTTAGGAGTCATATATGAATTTCATGTACGGGTTCATGTAGATATAGTGGTTTTTCCAACTTTCTTTTGTTTTTTGTTTTAAACTTTTTTCCACTTTTTCCTCTACTCTTTTTTCTCACTTTTTTTTTTTGTTAAAAAATGGGAAACGAGTGGGGAAAAGATGGTTGGAGAAAGTCATATAAAAATTAGATGCACCCAGTTTTTTCCCACTTTTCTTTTCCATTTTCCCCACTTTTTCCCTTTTTTTCCACTCTTCCCATTTTCCCTACTGTTTCATCCCCACTCGTTTTCCAGCATTTTTACCAATTTTTTTGCTTCCAACTTTTTTCCAACCTCTTTTTTCTTGTTAAAGAGGGGAAAATGAGTAGAGTAAATATAGTGGAAGAGAACTTTTTTTTCACTTTTCCCCGCTGCTGTTCTTTCCCTACATTTTTACTAAGTTCTTTAGTTTTTAAACTTTTCCCCAATATTTTACTTTCCCGACCCATCATCCAGCGAGGAGGGAAATTATTGTGAATGCGCAAAAAAATTATTTCTAAAATAAATGGAAATTCAAAAAGATAAATAGTTTGTCCTAGAATGTAAGGAAACACTGCTTTCTTACTAATTTCATTGTTTCAAACTTTTTTCCAACCTACTTTTTTCTTATTAAAGAAGGGAAAACTAGTGAGGAGTGGGGATAAGTCATATATAAATTTCATATACGGGTTTCTCCGAACCTCGCTCCGCTCGGCACGGAGTAGATAGTGGTTTTTCCAACTTTCTTTTGTTTTTTGTTTTAAACTTTTTCCCACTTTTTTCCTAATTTCTTTAAGTTTCAATTTTTTTTTTTTTTTTTAAATGGAGAACGAGTGGGAAAAGATAGTTGGAGGAAGTCATATAAAAATTATATGCACGCAGTTTTTTTCCACTTTTTCCCACTCTTCCTCTGTTTCCCCACTTTCCCCATTTTTCATCCCCACTCGTTTTTTTCCTGTAGTTTTAGTAATTTATTTGCTTCCAATTTTTTTCCTAACCTCTTTTTTTTTTTGTTAAAGAGGGGGAAATGAGAAGGGTAAATATAATGGAAGGGAACTTTTTTTACATTTTTCCCTCCACTCTTCTTTCCGTACATTTTTACTAAGTTCTTTAGCTTTTAAACTTTTTTTTGCAAAAAAGAATTTCGTAATGAAGACGAAAATATACATTTCGAGGTCCCCTAAGACGATCAAGACCATTTCCGCATGGAAGTTTTTGTTTAACATCTGTCAAACGGAAGTGTCACTGTCAAAAAATGACAGATGCTATATGTGTGTGTGTGTGTTTTATTTATTGGCTCTGGTTCTAAAACCAATAGGCCAGTCTAATGTTTACTCAGACAGATGCTATATGTTAAGGAATTTAACTTGCAATATGTCATTTAAAAAATCTTGAAAAACTATTAAAAAAGTCGATTTTTTTTCTCCAACGGTCACCTGTCAAAAATAAAAAATGTCATATTTTGAAACTTTAACATTAAATATCTGAAAAGATACTGTATGGATTTGATTCAATTTCCGTAAAAAGGGTTTCGAGTAATAGTCAGAAAAACCGTTAGTGTTTGTCTGACATCTGTCAAACGGAGGTGTCACTGTCAAAAAATGACAGGAGCAATATGTCACGGAATTTGACTTGCAATATGTCATTTCAAAGCTCTTGAAAAACTCTATTTATAAAAGTTAAGATTATTTATCCAACTGTCACCTGTCAAAAATAAAAAATGTCATTGTTTGAAACTGACTATTTACACAATTTTTTAATAATCATTCAAAAAATAATAGAAAAACTCGAAGTCATACCACATAAAATATAATTAATTAGTCAAAAGATTAAACTGGCGAGGGCGACATGTTTCGGCCAAACAATGGCCATCATCAGGCCTACAATACAAATTATAAATGTTAAGACTAAGTTTGAATTTTCTGTAGTCTTAACATTTATAATTTGTATTGTAGGCCTGATGATGGCCATTGTTTTGCCGAAACATGTCACCCTTGCCAGTTTAATCTTTTGATTGATTAATTATATTTTATGTGGTATGACTTCGAGTTTTTCTATTATTTTTTGAATAATTTTACCACATTTGAGAATGGATAATCTTCTGTTTTTTAATAATAATTATTGAATCACTTTAATTTCATAATCTGAAACGTCACTAGTTTAAATTATCGAATGTTTTTATTAAATTAATTTAATTTTTTATCGTTTAATAATAAATTATTTTATTTTTATCGTTTATTTCTTTTTTGCCCCTGACCAATAATAATACAGGCATAATTAAAATCAATTATTTATTATCGCCGATTTTTCATAAATATATTCATATATTCAAATATTAATACTAAAATTATTTAAAAATATTTTTTTATTTTCTCTGTATGCTACTTAATATTTTACAAATTCTAGTTTTGATTTTCAGTTTTTTAACTAATTTAGAACTTTTTTTGTACAATGTACATTTTTCTCCATTTATAAATAATTTTTTTAATTTATAAAATGGCAAAAATTTTGTTAACTGTTATATATACACAGTTGGTTAAATCGGAAAAAAGATGCATTTTTAAGACGAATTTATTGGTTTTTCAAAATATCAGGTCCGGTTTCTAAGATATTTGGGGAAATATGAAATTGAGTTTTGTTTAATTAAGTCATTTTTAATAAATGCTAATTATTAATATTCTTAAACAACGTTTCGTCTTTTAAGGGCTACCCGCAAATATTTTTTTAAATACGGACCTGTACTTAAAATACCCATTTTTCTCTATCCAACCATGTAAAATACTTTCTTAATTATCTTATTAGGTTTTGATAATGAGTATTTTATAAAATTAATTAATAAATGAGCCAATTTTCTTACCTTTAAATTTCTTAAAATTATGCAAGAATTTAAAAAAAATCAGGGTAAAAATGAACAGGACCGTACTTTTAAAATGTACAGTTCATTGTCAAAAACCTCATAAAGTAATTAAGTGTTTGATGTGGTTGGATTAAGAAAAATAAGAGGATTTTAGAAATTAATTTAAAAGTACAGGTCTGTATTTAAAAAAAATAGTTTGCTTATAAAGTTTTTTTCTATTTTTTCAACTGTCTGTCATTTTTATAATAATTATTAATGAAACACTCTGTATATTGACGGGCAAAAAATAATTGCTGCAATGTATAAATTTATTAGATGTTTTTTTCCGGAATTAAAGCAAAAAAATAGGAAGCTCTATTAAAAGTAAATTTGTTTTTTTTTCTATTTCGCACACATTCGTTTTTTCAATTTTAAATTTTTAATGGACGTTAATTAGTGAAACTGGAACAAGTTCTAAACTGCGCGACTATGCTTTTGATGTTAAATTTTAACATGATATCGATTCTGTTTGCCTTCACATTGAAAACGTAAACGTTATTTGCTGATTTTACGTAATAACTTGTGCCTCGTGGACAAAATCGCAGCATGCACCGGAGAGTGCCGTGTTGCCGGAACAAGAAATAAGAGAACGGTAATTACTTACACATAGAAAAGTAATTTTATAAATAAGTAACTGATTGAATGGGCACTTTAATTTTCTGTTTAATTTTTGTCGATACAAAATTTGATTTTCAACAATTCTTATATAACCTGTCATTCTGACACTTCTTAGTTGCCAAATCTTGAGAAATATATTAGATCAACAGATTCTCGTTTCCTATTGATTACAAATCTCCAAAAATTTTCATAATGTCCTTGCAATAATAATAATAATACTCTCCCTATATTTCATCCCCTTACGAGTGAACCCCATAAACCAAGGCTTGAACGAAAAGAGGCGGCTATTATTATTATGTGACTTACTGATGATTAATGGCACCATTTAATCAATAATTTTCTACATATTTTGATGTGCTGAAAAGAAATTTGACAAAAATTTGTTACCCCTTCAATTTTTCTCTCCACCTAAACTTTTATAGAGTTTTAATTATTTTTACGACCTTTGTTTGGGTTTTTGGTACACTGAGATCCAGAATAAATTCCGATTTAATCACAGCTATTAAATGTTACTAAAATGTAAAATTTTGACATCTTGTTGACGCTGTCATAAAATTAAAATTAATTTTTGATTTCTGATTTTTGTTCAGAGATTTAAAAAAAAAATAATTACCAAGAAAAAGTGGGCCAAAAATTAAGAGTTGGAAAAGAGTGAGGTAAAAAATAACAGTCGAAAAGTAATTAATTTACTTCCTAAATAGAAAATAAAAAAAATTGTTATAAAAATTTATAATTCATAATTGGTGATTACCTCCCTGAAAATTTCAAATAGCGAAAACATTTATTCATTGTTCTGTTTTTTCTAATTCTTTCAGTTTTTTTTTTAATTTCTTCTTATTTGTCTGATTTTTTGTGGTTATTTTCGATTTTTTGTTGCGGTTGTGTTGAGATTTTTTTTTGATATTTTCAATTTCTTGCGTTTTTTGCACTTTTAATTTATTTCATTTTTTTTTAAAAATTTCTATGGTTACGATCGTTTCCGGTTTTTTGGTTTTTGTTTGGTTTTTTTTTTTGCAATTTTTTGCAATGTTTTTCGATTTTTTTGGTTTTTTCTCATTTTTCTGGTTTTTAAAAAAATCAGAAAAGATAAGAAAAAAAAAACAAAAAAACTTTGGTGATCAGTAACCCAAAAAAAGTCCAAGAGAAAAAATTGTTAATAATAATAATTACTAATAGGAAGTGAGACGAAAAATAAAAGTGGGAATAAAGTTAAAAATAACGAAGATGAGAAAAAGAGGAAAAAAGTGAGGCAAAAAGCAATAGCGCGAAAATAAGGGGGTGGAAAATCAAGTAAGAAAAATAATTACTAAGAAAAGAATTTCACTTCGCCCGGTTCCTCTTACTCCAATTGCTCCACTTCCTACAAAAAAAAATGTTACTAAAAATTCATAATTGATAAAAATCTTCCCGCTCCACTCCAAGAGTGGGAAAGAGAGGGCAAAAAACAAGAGAAGAAAATAATCAAAAGATAAAAATTAATAATTGGTAAAAATCTTCCAGCTGCTCTCCAAGACTGAGAAAGAGAGGGCAAAAAACAAGAGTGGAAAATAATCAAAAGTTAAAAATTAATAATTAGTCAAAAAGTTCCAACCTAAAAAAATTGTTCCTAAAAATTCATAATTAGTAAAAATCTTCCACCTCCACTCCAAGAGTGGGAAAGAGAGGGCAAATAACAAGAGTGGAAAATAAATAATCAAAAGTTAAAAATTAATAAATAGTCAAAACGTTTCATACTAAAAAAAATTGTTACTAAAAATTCATAATTGGTAAAAATCTTCCCGCTCCACTCCAAGAGTGGGAAAGAGAGGGCAAAAAACAGGAGTGGAAAATAATCAAAAGTTAAAAATTAATAATTAGTTAAAATTTCCATCCTAAAAAAATTGTTACTAAAAATTCATTATTGTTAAAAATCTTCCCGCTCCACCCCAAAAGAGGGCAAAAAACAAGAGTGCAAAATAATCAAACGTAAAAAAATTAATAATTATTCCAAAAGTTCCGCCCTAAAAAAAAATTGTTAAAAAAATCATAATTGGTAAAAATCTTCTAGCTCCACTCCAAGAGTGGGAAAGAGAGGGTAAAAAACAAGAGTGGGAAATAATCAAAAGTTAAAAACTAATAATTAATCAAAATGTTCCATCCTAAAAAAATTGTTACTAAAAATTCGTTATTGTTAAAAATCTTCCCGCTCCACCCCAAAAGAGGTCAAAAAACAAGAGTGCAAAATAATCAAACGTAAAAAAATTAATAATTATTCCAAAAGTTCCGCCCTAAAAAAAATTGTTAAAAAAATCATAATTGGTAAAAATCTTCTAGCTCCACTCCAAGAGTTTGAAAGAGAGGGTAAAAAACAAGAGTGGAAAATAATCAAAAGTTAAACATTAATAATTAGTCAAAAAGTTCCATCCTAAAAAATTGTTCCTAAAAATTCATAATTGGTAAAAATCTTCCACCTCCACTCCAAGAGTGGGAAATAGAGGGCAGAAAACAAGAGTGGAAAATAATCAAAAGTTAAAAATTAATAATTAGTCAAAAAGTTCCAACCTAAAAAAATTGTTCCTAAAAATTCATAATTAGTAAAAATCTTCCACCTCCACTCCAAGAGTGGGAAAGAGAGGGCAAAAAACAAGAGTGGAAAATAATCAAAAGTTAAAAACTAATAATTAATCAAAAAGTTCCATCCTAAAAAAATTGTTACTAAAAATTCATTATTGTTAAAAATCGTCCCGCTCCACTCCAAAAGAGGACAAAAAAACAGAGTGCAAAATAATCAAACGTAAAAAAATTAATAATTATTCCAAAAGTTCCACCCTAAAAAAAATTGTTAAAAAATTCATAATTGGTAAAAATCTTCTAGCTCCACTCCAAGAGTGGGAAAGAGAGGGTAAAAGATAAGAGTGAAAAATAATCAAAAGTTAAAAATTAATAAATAGTCAAAAAGTTCCGTCCTAAAAAAATTGTTACTAAAAATTCATAATTGTTAAAAATCTTCCAGCTTCCACTATAAGAGTGGGAAAGAGAGGGCAAAAAACAAGAGTGGAAAATAATCAAAAGTTAAAAACTAATAATTAATCAAAAAGTTTCATCCTAAAAAAATTGTTACTAAAAATTCATAATTGATAAAAATCTTCCCGCTCCACTCCAAGAGTGGGAAAGAGAGGGCAAAAAACAAGAGTGGAAAATAATCAAAAGTTGAAAGTTAATAATTAGTCAAAAAGTTCCATCCTAAAAAATTGTTCCTAAAAATTCATAATTGGTAAAAATCTTATACCTCCACTTCAAGAGTGGGAAAGAGAGGGCAAAAAACAAGAGTGGAAAATAATCAAAAGCTAGAAATTAATAATTACTCAAAAAGTACCATTCTAAAAAAATTGTTCCTAAAAATTCATAATTGGTAAAAATCTTCCAGCTCCACTCCAAGAGTGGGAAAGAGAGGGCAAATAACAAGAGTGCAAAATAAATAATCAAAAGTTAAAAATAAATAAATGGTCTAAACGTTTCATCCTAAAAAAATTGTTACTGAAAATTCATAATCGGTAAAAATCTTCCACCTCCACTCCAAGAGTGGGAAAGATAGGGCTAAAAACAGGAGTGGAAAATAATCAAAAGTTAAATATCAATAATTAGTCAAAAAGTTCCATCCTAAAAAAATTGTTACTAAAAATTCATAATTGGTCAAAATCTTCCAGCTCCACTCCAAGAGTGGGAAAGAGAGGGCAAATAACAAGAGTGGAAAATAAATAATCAAACGTTAATTAATAAATAGTCTAAACGTTTCATCCTAAAATAATTGTGACTAAAAATTCATAATTGGTAAAAATCTTCCACCTCCACTCCAAGAGTGGGAAAGAGAGGGCTAAAAACAAGAGTGGAAAATAATCAAAAGTTAAAAATTAATAATTAGTCAAAAAGTTCCATCCTAAAAAATTGTTACTAAAAATTCATAATTAATAAAAAATCTTCCCGCTCCACTCCAAGAGTGGGAAAGAGAGGGCAAAAAACAAGAGTGGAAAATAATCAAAAGTTAAAAATTAATAATTAGTCAAAAAGTTCCATCCTAAAAAAATTGTTACCAAAAATTCATAATTGTTAAAAATCTTCCAGCTCCACTATAAGAGTGGGAAAGAGAGGGCCAAAAAACAAGAGTGGAAAATAATCAAAAGTTAAAAACTAATAATTAATCAAAAACTTCCATCCTAAAAAAATTGTTCCTAAAAATTCATAATTGTTAAAAATCTTCCAGCTCCACTATAAGAGTGGGAAAGAGAGGGCCAAAAAACAAGAGTGGAAAATAATCAAAAGTTAAAAACTAATAATTAATCAAAAAGTTCCATCCTAAAAAAATTGTTCCTAAAAATTCATAATTGTTAAAAATCTTCCAGCTTCACTATAAGAGTGGGAAAGAGAGGGCCAAAAAACAAGAGTGGAAAATAATCAAAAGTTAAAAACTAATAATTAATCAAAAAGTTCCATCCTAAAAAAAATTGTTACTAAAAATTCATAATTGTTAAAAATCTTCCAGCTCCACTATAAGAGTGGAAAGAGAGGGCCAAAAAACAAGAGTGGAAAATAATCAAAAGTTAAAAACTAATAATTAATCAAAAAGTTCCATCCTAAAAAAATTGTTACTAAAAATTCATAATTGTTAAAAAATTTCCAGCTCCTCTATAAGAGTGGGAAAGAGAAGGCAAAAAACAAGAGTGGAAAATAATCAAAAGTTAAAAATTAATAATTAATCAAAAAGTTCCATCCTAAAAAAATTGTTACTAAAAATACATAACTGATAAAAATCTTCCCACTTCACTCCAAGAGTGGGAAAGAGAGGGCTTCAACATAGGTACCTGCTGTTTGAACCATGTTTTCGATGCCTCTTTTTCACAGGTTATCATTAGCAATCCTGAATCTGGGTACTTGCCTGTAAATTGAAGCCCTTTTCCCGGGGCACATTTCCAAATTCCCTGGGTCAGAGCTTGCTGGATTGGTGATTATCTTGCAGAAAAAAAATCGAGTTAATGATTTTAAAACAAAAATTGTTTTCAAACACAAAGAGTGTCCTATCAATTTTTAAATATTATTTTATTGTTAATGGATTTAATTATATTAAAGATGAATTTTTAAAGCGAAAAATCCACCGTTTTGTTTAAAAAAAAACTATATACGTACAACGTTTTACCAAAGTTACAAACAGTTCGCCAACGTATAATTTTAATTAAAAAACTTTTTCAATATCTAAGTTTTAAATAATTTTAACTTTCGATCGATGACATTATTAATTATTTAATGGAATAGTTACTTTTATAAAATGTAATATCTAGTTAAAATTTATTACCTTAATTGCAATATTAATAATAAATTTAAATACCTTTATTAACACTTTTTAGCGACGACCCAATAGGGACTTGCTTACTACGACCCATATGAATTTGCTATCTACGTAACTAAGCGAAAACGGGCTATAGTATCTTCGGGGGAAATGATCTCCATCGAATTCTAAGCAATTTTTTCTGTGGTCTGTCTGTTTGTATGTCTGGTTGTCGTCCGCAAAGCTTAAAAATGCCATAACTTTTGAATACTTCAATGTATCGATGTGACATTTTTACCATTTTTTAAGACCTACGATTATTACATTTTAGCGGAAAATGAGCGGAATCGGAAAATGAATAAAGGGTGTTTTCCGGGTTTTTCTCACCTTTTTTCTAGTTCCACAGGAAACACGCTACATGTCGTAATTTTTGAGCAAACCGCTTCAAATTTGGGAAAAAGATACCTTGAATTACTGTTACGAAGATTATTGAAAATCGAAATAATCGGAAAATTATTAGGTTTTCCCGGGTTGTTTTTCTGAAAATGTCATCGTTTTAAAAAATCGATATCTCTGAAATCATAAAAGGTATTCAAAAAATTAAAATGCGTAAATGTAGGACTAAAATAACCCAACAAGTAATATTTGAACTATTTTTCCGAATGTTGGGGAAAAAAAATAAAAAAAAAGAAATTTTTAGATATTAAATTGAGAAAATCTCGGAAACGAGGGGGAATATCGAAAAATGTCAAGAGTACTTTTTTGCTGTACTTGAAAAGATCCTTTGAAACGAGATTTTAAAAATAACACAAAAATAAGGAAAAATAGGGATAAAATATTGGAAAATCGAAAAAATAATGAAAAATATTGAGACGAATAATGAAAAGAATGAAAAAAATAATGAAAAATATGGAAAAAATAACAAAAAATAGGGAAAAAGTAACGGAAAATGGGGTAAAAATAATGAAAAATATGGATAAAGTAATGAAAAATAAGGAAAAATATGGAAAAAAATAATGAAAATTGTGGAAAAAAATTGTGAAAAATATGGAAAAAAAATAATGAAAAATAGGTAAAAAAATATAGGAAAATAGGGAAAGAAATAATGAAAAATATGGATGAAAATAATGAAAAAGGCGGAAAAAATGATGAAAAATATGAAATAAAATAATGAAAAATAGGTAAAAAAATATCGGAAAATAGGGAAAGAAATAATAAAAAATATGGAAAAAAATAATGCAAATTAATGAAAAATAGGAAAGAAAATAATGAAAAATGAGGCAAAAATAATGAAAAATAGGGAAAAAGTATTGGAAAATAGAAAAAAAAATAATGAAAAATAGGGAAACAAATAATGAAAAAAATGGAAAACAGAATGAACTGTATGGATAAAGTAATGAAAAATATGGAGAAAAATAATGAAAAATATGAAAATTATGAAAAAGACGGAAAAAATAATGAAAAATATGAAATAAAATAATGAAAAATAGGTAAAAAAATATCGGAAAATGGGGAAAGAAATAACAAAAAATATGGAAAAAATTAATGCAAATTAATAAAAAATAGGAAAATAATTATGAAAAATAGGGCAAAAATAATGAAAAATAGGGAAAAAATATTGGAAAATAGAAAAAAAGAATGAAAAATAGGGAAACAAATAATGAAAAAAATGGAAAAAACAATGAACTATATGGAAACAAAATAATCAAAATATGAAGAAAAAAAATAATAAAAAAAAGGATAATAACAATGAAAAATAGTGAAAAAAAATAAATAAAAGTATTAAAAAAATAACGAAAAATAGGGAAAAAAATATCGGAAAATAGGGAAAAAATAATGGAAAATATGAAGAAAAAAAAATAATAAAAAGTAGGTAAAAAAATATCGGAAAATAGGGAAAGAAATAATAAAAAATATGAAAAAAAAAACGCAAATTAATGATAAACAGGAAAAAAATAATGAAAAATAGGGAAAAAATAATAAAAAATAGGGAAAAAATATTGGAAGATAAGAAAAAATATAATGAAACGTGACAGGGTGAGTCGTAGTCGTCGTATTTACTACACCACCCTTGTGATTAGTTGCTTGTTATAATGCTTATTTAAATTGTATACAAGGTGTCCCTAAATTCGACTGTCAACGCTCTAGGGCACATTCCTTGTGCCAAATTATACCCATTGTAGTAGGAAACTTATATATTCGCAAATGCACCCGTTTAAAAATACAGTGTGTTAAAAATTTAAAAAATAAAATAGTTTATTATTAATAAATTTATTGATATCAAACTTTAGGAGGATTAACAGGTTGGAACTACTTGTTTTGACGTGAATAAATAATTTCCCGTCACTGGTTAAAATAATGGAATTTTTTTAATTTATAAAATCTATCAACCTCCCTCAGTAAGAAAGTAATAACATTTTACATTGCTAAAATTATACGTATTTGAGAAAAACGTCATTTAGTTATTAAGTAACAATGCGATACAGTTTTTATGTCTAATTAATTATACCTAAGGTGCAATTTTGTTTTGTTTTTACTAAATAACTAAATGAACGTTGATAAAGAAAATTATGTTTTTCTCGAAAACGGTTAACATAGTAAAATGTTATTAAATCACAAAGGTTATCCATATCTCAAATGTGGTCCAAAGTTTTAAGGAAATAAAGCACAAAGTCAGGTACCATAAATTTTATAACAAAAAGTACTAGCAGGCAACTAGTTTCGGTCACTGACCATCATCAGGCCAATATTAAGTACTAAACGAGGAAAAGAATTGTCACAGATTGTAAAACAACCCATTAAAGGTAAAAATTAAGTAAATTGAATTAAACATGATGGTACTTGAAAAGTAAAAAAAAAATTTTAATTGAAAATATAATCGAAAAAAATTTGAATAATACAGGTTTCTTCCTAGGGGTGGCAGTGATTAACCGCACCTAAGTAGATCACCTACAGGGGGATCAACATCCCGGAAAAAATAAAAATAAAACCACAATATCGTCACCCTACATGGGGTGGTTATTACAGTTGAAAACCGTCAAAAAAAACCAAATAACAAAATTTGGGAGAAAGTCACCATGTGCCAAAACACAATTTCCTCGTTTAATACTTAATATTGCCCTGATAATGGTCAGTGACCGAAACTAGTTGTCTGTTAGTACTTTTTGTTATTAAATTTGTCATACCTGCTTTATATACTTAAAAATAAAAAAGGAAAGTTGATAGAATTAAAAAATTATCATTTTAACCAGGGGTGGAAAAAGAACCCTTAACCCCTACTGCACATCTCTGGAAATTATGTATTCACGTTAAACCAATCTGTGATAATCCTAAAGTTTCATTATAATTGATAACACCGTTTGAAATTTATTGAAAATAAACTATTTAATTTTTTAAACTGTAACACCCTGTATTTTTGAAATGGCGCATTTACGCACAAGAAATTAGCCCTAGAGCGTTGACAGTCGAATTTAGGGTATATTAACAGTTTATTTAATACTAATAAAATGATTAGTACGGTCCTATTTTATACAATTAAATTTGCACCACCCTGTATACCTCAAAAAAGCCATTTTCATTCAACATAACATTTTAGTGGTATAATTCTAACTGAAAAATAAAACGCCAATGGTAAAATTCAACTTTTATCACTCTTTCTATATACATAACAGATTTTTTTAATTATAAATATACAGGGTGTTGTTTAAGGGATAAAAAATGTATTCTGTTAAGCCGGATCTAAATTTTTTCGTTATCAAATAAATATATAGTATTTTATGATCGTAGAAAGAATTTGGTTGGTTTGTTGGTTATAAAGGGCGACAGACCCAAGAAAAATGATTTCTTTGAAACCGCCTCTATATCCGCAGTTAACGTATGACCCTCTACAATTGAAGCACCCTGTATAAAAAAAATTATAGACGGCCTTGATTTAATCAAAATTGATAAGAACTCCAAGATTAAAATTATAACATTGTAATTTATCTGAAGCGTTATTTACATTACTTATATTATGGATATATAAAGTAGTTTGTTTATACATTTTAGTCTCAACTATTTAATAATTGCAACATTTGTTAAATTATAAAATAAGTATTTTGTTTGCATTATAAGTTATATCTTACCCTCAATTTCAATCAACAGGGGTCGACTGATAGCTCATTTGAAAGGGTTTTTAATTCTCTATTTAATAAATAATTTTAAAGAACCCCGCACAGGATGTTAAGAAATTGGGTCTTGGTGGATGGTATTGAAAATTTTCTATGTTGTTTGTGTTACTAAAAGTAAAAAATCGGTTTTGTTGCCCCAAAACTTTCCCGACGAGTATCCAGAGAAATAACTTTGACTGTTCTGTCATTTTTTGACAATGACACTTCCATTTGACAGATGTCGTACAAAAATTAATGGGATCCTCCAATGTATAACCGAAACCCATATACCAAATTTCAGCTTAATCGGATTAAGCGTGTGGCTTCTATCATGAAAGAATAGACACAGACAGACATACAGGCAGACACACAGGCAGATAGACAAACAGACTTCCACCTGGAAATGGTCTTAAATGTCTTAGGGAACCTCAAAAATTAAAATGGATATTTCCATCTTTATCTCGAAATTTTTTTAGCTCGTTCACAATATTTTTTCTTCTCGAATGATGAGCCGGAAAAGTAAAAATCAGAAAAATCGGAAAAAATCGAAAAAAAAACAGAAAAAATAAGAAAAAAACAGAAAACATTGGAACAAATTGAAAGAAACATCGGAAAAAAATGAAAAATAAAATTGTGAAATACGGAAAGAATAAAAAACAACAAAAGAAACCTCTAAAAATCGCAAAAAACAAAACGAAAAAGAATTCGCAAAAACCGTGAAAACGAAAAAGAATTCGCAAAAAAAAATGAAAGAAATCAAAATATATCACAAAAAATAGCAAAAATCGCAAAAACCGTGAAAACAAAAAACAACCAAAAAACCAGAAACTATTGTAACCATAAAAAAATAATAACGGGAAAAAAATTCAAAAGATTTGAAATAAATCGCAACAAAATCCGAAAAAAAAATTGCAAAAAAATCGCAAATAATTAGAAAAAATCAGAGGAATAAGAAAAAATTAGAAAACAAATAAAAAAAAAAAAAAACAAAATTATATAAGAAAAAAACGAAGAAAAACTTTAAAAAACAAGAAAAATACAAAAAAACAGAAAAAATCGGAAAATTAGAAAAAATAATAGAAAAAATCAGAAGAAACCAAAAAATATGAGAAAAAACAGAAAAATCAAAAATACCAGAAAAATCAGAAAAAATATCTTTTCCTGGATTATTAGGATTCAAAAATCCTTAATTTTACAGGTTATACATATGACAAATCTGTAAAGAATCAGAAAGAACAGAAAAAATCCGACAGGAGAATCAAAAAAAATCACAAAAAATAATATATAAGAAAAAGTAAAAAGAAAACCAATAAAATAAAAAGAAAAAATCAAAAAAACCAGAAAAAACTGATAAAAATTTTTGAAAAATTCAGAAAAAATCTTTAAAAATTGGCAAAAAATCTGAAAGAAATCAAAAGAAAATCAGAAAATATCATAAAAATAAGAAAAATTTTTAGATATTTAATGTTAAAGTTTCAAATTTTGACATTTTTTTATTTTTGGCAGGTGACAGTTGGAGAAATATTGTTGACTGATCTGAATAGAGATTTTCAAGTACTTTCAAATGACATATTGCAAGTCAAATTCCGTGACATATTGCATCTGACATTTCCGTTTGACACATGACGTACAAAAACTAATGGGTTCTTCCGACGGGTAACCCAAACCCAAATTTCAGCTCAATCGGATTAAACGTGTGGTCTCTATCGTGGAGGAATACACACAGACAGACAGACAGACTTCCATCTGGAAATGGTCTTAATCATCTCACGTGATCTCAAAATGGATATTTCCATCTTTATCTCGAAAATTTTTTTAGCTCGTTCACAATACTTTCCCTTCTCGGAACTTAAATTAACTTAAATAACGCCATTTGGAGTTATTTAAGTTAATTTAAGTTTCGTTGTTTTTTAATAAAAGATTTTTTTAATGTGTTAAGTTTATTTTTCACACCAAAAAACTTTTTTTAAATTTCTACTCTTTGGATCCAATTTGTTAATCAGCCTGATGATGGTCGTTGTAGACCGAAACATGTCGCCATGGTGACTTTATGTCATTATTAAATATTTCATTGTGGTATGACTTCGAGTTTGTTTTATTCTTTATTGAATACTTTAACACATTTGAGTATGGATAATATTTTGTTTTTAAATTTATTTGTATTTCTGAACTGAATTAATAAAAAAACTAAAAAAATTAATAAATAAAACAATTTAGTACATGTATACAGGATGTCTCATTTTTATAGATAGAACAAGAAACCGTACAGTTAAAATTCTGTTTAAAAAATTTTTCTATTTTGTTAATATCTATATAAAAACTTATAATGATATATACAGAGTGACCCACCATATACGTGTCACGTTGGTATTTATATGGAAAACGGTAACTTTTTTATTGGAACGAAGGTCCTTAACGCGGCTTGCGGTGATACTTAATTGGCAGAAATCGTCACGTAACGAAAAAGCGTTATGCGTCAGGCTACCTTCTCTCTCTTTCTCTTATTCTGTGTATTTTTCTACAATATGAATTTGTTCTTATTTAAGTTTTTTTATACTTAAGTTGTGCATTGTCTAAACTCTAAAATACAATAATCAGATATCAATTTTTTTTAGTCGTATCATTCGTAATTATATTATAGAGAGATAGATTTATTTTTTTTTTTTATGATTTATTCCAATTTTTCCTCATTGTTCTGTTTTTCTGTTTCTATTTCTTTCTTTCGTTTTATAATTTTTGTCGCATTAAATTTCTTAATCCTCTGATTTTTTTCGATTATTTGCCGTTTTTTTTTGCGATTTATTTCAATTTTTTTGAATTTATTCATTTTCTTATGGTTACAGTTGTTTTCGGTTTTTTGGTTGTTCTTTGATTTCCGATGTTTTTCGATTTTTCTGATTTTCTGTTTTGTTGTTCTGTTTTTTCAATTTTTTAGGAGTTTTGTTTCGGTTTTTTTTTGAAAAATTTTTACAATTTCTTGCGATTTTTTTTATATATTTCGATTTCTTACGTTTTTACGCATTTTTTTTCTTTTTTTTTCATTTTATAAAGGTTTTTTAACGTTTTTTCCGGATTTTTTTATATTGTATCGTTTTTCTGAATTTTACAATTAAATTTATCATTTTTCCCAATATTTTCTTATTTTTCTCTCAATTGCTTCCAAAGTTTTTTATTTTTTTTTTATTTTTTCAATTATTTCGATTCTTCTAATTTTTTTTTGTTTTTTCTTATTTTTGTTATTTTTCGTTTTTTATCTGTTTTTTATCTGTTTTTTTTTTGTTTTTTTAATTTTTAATCTTTAATCATTTTTTTCTCATTCTGTTTTTGTTTCTCATTTTTTCTTTCTTATTTATCTGATGTTTTTCTAATTTTTATTCACTTTTTTCTCATTGTTCTGTTTTTTTTTTGTTTCGTATTCAATTTTTTTCTCATTTTTCTTATTTCTCTGATGTTTTGTGATAATGCAATTTTTTCGGAATCTTGTTTCAGTTTTTTTTTTGCAATTTCTTTTTTGTGATATTTCTCGATTTCTTGCGTTTTTATGCGATTTTTTTTTTTTAAGGTTTTTGCGTCTTTTTTTCCGGATTTTTTTTTCATTGTTCCCAATATTTTCTAATTTTTCTCTCAATTTCTTCCAAAGTTTTTTTGCTTTTTTTCTTATTTATCCATTCTTCTAATTTTTCTAGTTTTTTGTTCTCATTTTTATGATTTTTTGTTTTTTATTTCGGTTTTTTTTTTTTAATTTTTTTCAGTTTTGCCTTATTTTTTTCTCATTGTTCTGTTTTTTCTTTCTATTTCTTTACTTTTCTATTTTTTTCTCATTTTTTCTTTCTTATTTCTCTGATTTTTGTGATAAATTCAATTTTTTAGTCATTTTTTTTTGGAATTTGTTTCGGCTTTTTTTGCAATTTATTGCGATTGCTTGTGATATTTTTCAATTTCTTGCGTTTTTATGCGACTTTTGTCGTTTTTCCCCCATTTTTAAAGCTTTTTAGCGTCTTTTTTATATTTATTTTACTATTTCGTTTTTCCGTAATTTACAATTATATTTTTCATTTTTCCCAATATTTTCTGATTTTTTTTTATTCTCATTTTTATGATTTTTTTTTTGTTTTTTTCAATTTTTCCAATTTTTCCTCATTTTTTCCCATTGTTCTATTTTTTTCTCTTATTTCTCTGATTTTTGTGATTAATGCAATTTTTTTTGAATTTTGTTTCAGGTTTTTTTTGCAATTTCTTGCGATTTTTTGTGATATTTTTCGATTTCTTGCGTTTTTATGCGACTTCTTTCGTTTTGTTTTCTTTTCTATTTTTAAAGCTCTTGTAGCGTTTTTTTAGGATTTTCTATAATTTTTTTAAATTTTCGTTTTTCCCAATATTTTCTGATTTTTCTCAATTTATTCCAAAGTTTTTTTGTGTCATTATTTTTTCCGATTTTTTCGATTCTTCTAATTTTTTCTGGTTTTTTCTCATTTTTATGATTTTTTGTTGTTTATTTCTGTTTTTTTCGTCAATTTTTTCAAATCTTTTCTTATTATTCTGTTTTTTTAAATTCTTTCTTTTGTTTTCTATTTCTTTCGATTTTTCGGTTTTTTTTTGGTTTTGTCTCTCTCCTTTTTCTGATTTTTCTGTTTTATGATTTTTTCTGTTGTTTTTTGAATTTTTCAAATTCTTTCAGATGTTTTCTCATTCTTATTATTCTGATTTATTCGATTTCTCTCGATTTTATATCGCTTGTCTATAACTTCAAAACTATTTAGTTTACATTAAATGTGTAATAGGCTTTGAAATCAGTTTCCCAGGATGAACATAAAAATATAAAAAAATACAGAGTGTTCCATTTAAAATAATATAATTATGGTGCAGATCTTTTTATGAGCTGTGTAAATAAAAATAATTTAAAATTGTACCTGCAGTAAACATTTTTTACACAATCTTGACCATATAAAGACCAACGCGACGCGTATATGGGGGGCCACCCTGTATATTCCATTATAGGGTTTTAAATAGAGATCAACAAAATATAATTAATTCATAAGTATTATTTTAACTTATATCTATATTTAAAGACCAAAAGTATTCTGTTTTTTCGATATAAATGAGACATCCTGTATAAATGTACTAAACTGTTTTTATTAGATACACACAAATTTAAACTTTACCATTTTTTTACTTTTAGTAACACAATCAACCAATTATGTTTTCATTAGGTCCCACCGAAGGCCAATTTCTTAACATTCTGTTCGGGGGGAGGGGAGGTTCTTTGTTTCAATCAATAAATATAGATTAATTAAATTTAAAATTTCAAATCAACTAAACAGGCAATAGTTTATTAATTGGATTAAATCTTTGTAAACTGATACTTAATGTAGATTGAAAAACCAAAATTAAAAAAAAATAAACTTCACCTGATATAGTAAAATAGAAGATACGATTGTTACCTGAAGGAGGATCACGCAAGGGTCGAAACTTTTATGCCATAGCATACTATTTTCCTAATTAACATCGGAGGGGGTAACACTTATTTCTACAACGTACATAGAGGATATGTTTGATGATATTAAATTGTCTGTATAGAATAGTTGAATATATTAATCACCTGTCACGTGAATGACCTTTCAGCTTCTGAGATTCCAATGTCTAAATTAAATGCAGAATCGGTTACAATAACAAATCGCCTACACGGAAGTTTGCCAATTAATAAAGGATGGTAATTAATCTCACATTTTAATAAAGACAGGACAATCTCCTACATCAATTTAAATAGATATTGTTTAATAAGTTAGTTTATGAACAATTAAACGATTTTGATTTAATATCATTGAAAATCTCGTTAAAGTTAATTTTAACAAATTCGGCTTAAATGAGAGATTTTTATTGATTTGTTAATGGGAAAATCCAAAAAAAAATCAATAAACTTGAAATTTTCTGAATATATAGGGTGATTTGAAAAATATATAAATTTTTATTAAACAACTCAATAATAGTACTTTTTAATACAAACACTTTTTACTTGGCACACCCTATATTTTTAATTTGTGAAAAAATTTGTATTTTTACTAAACATTTCTAAATAGACAACATTAAGTTAAAGGAAAGTTAAAAATGTACAGGATAATTCAAAAAATATACAAAATGCTAATAACAGTACTTTTTCATTGACACACCCTGTATTTTTAATTTTTCAGAAAATTTCATTGATACTAAAAATTTTTAAATCTAATAATCCATATTAAATTGAAAACGAAAACAAAATGTACAGAGTTGATTCGAAAAATATGTAAATTATTATTAAAAATACTTTTTACTTAGCACACCCTGTATTTTTAATTTGTGAGAAAATATTTATTTTTACTAATAGACAACATGAAATTATCAATAAGTTAAGAATCTACGGAGTGATTCGAAAAATACATCTTACAAAAATCAGTAACTGTACTTTATTGGTTGACACACCCTATATTTTTAGTTTTCCAAAAAACCTTATTCCTGTTAAACAATTTTAAGTTTAATAAACTATATTAAATTAATAAAAAATCAAAAATATATTGAGTGATTCGAAAAATAACTAAATTATTATTAAAAATACTTTTTACTTAACGCGCCCTGTATTTTTAATTTGTGAGAAAATATTTATCTTTACTAAAACTTTTTAAATCTAATAGACAACATTAAATTATCAATAAGTTAAGAATCTACAGGGTGATTCGAAAAATACATACATTCTCGTTACAAAAATCATTAACGGTACTTTATTGGTTGACACACCCTGTATCTTTGATGTTCCAAAGAACTTCATTGCTGTTAAAAATTTTTAAATTTAATAAACCATGTCAAATTAATAAAAAAACTAAAATATACAGAGTGCTCCGAAAAATATGCAAATTATTATTAAAAATACTTTTTGCTTAGCCCACCCTGTATTTTTAATTTGTGAGAAAATATTCATTTTTACTAAAAACTTTTAAATCTAATGGACAACATGAAATTATCAGCAAGTTAAGAATCTACAGGGTGATTCCAAAAATGCATACATTCTCTTTACAAAAATCAATAACGGTACATTATTGGTTGACACACCCTGTATTTTTGATTTTCCAAAAAACTTCATTCCTGTTAAAAAAATTTAAATTTAATTAACCATGTCAAATTAATAAAAAAAATAAAATATACAGAGTGATTCAAAAAATATGGAAATTATTATTAAAAATACTTTTTACTTAGCACACCCTGTATTTTTAATTTGTGAGAAAATATTTATTTTTACTAAAAATTTTTAAATCTAATAGACAACATGAAATTATCAATAAGTTAAGAATCTACGGAGTGATTCGAAAAATACATCTTACAAAAATCAGTAACGGTACTTTATTGGTTGACACACCCTGTATTTTTGATTTTCCAAAAAACTTCATTCCTGTTAAACATTTTTAAATTTAATAAACTATATTAAATTGATAAAAAACAAAAATATACAGAGTGATTCGAAAATTATGTAAATTATTATTAAAAATACTTTTTGCTTAGCGCACCCTGTATTTTTAATTTGTAAGAAAATATTTATTTTTACTAAAAAATTTTAAATCTAATAGACCACATTAAATTATCAATAAGTTAAGAATCTACAGGGTGATTCGAGAAATACATACATTCTCTTTACAAAAATCAATAACGATACTTTATTGGTTGACACACCCTGTATTTTTGATTTCCATGTACAGAGTGATTCGAAAAATATCTAAATTATTATTAAAAATACTTCTTTCTTAGCACACCCTGTATTTTTAATTTGTGAGAAAATATTTATTTTTACTAAACTTTTCTAAATATAATAGACAACATTAAATAAAAGAAAAGTTAAGAATATACAGAGTGATTCGAAAAATAAATACAATTTATTTAAAATAATTAATAATAGTACATTTTGGTTAAGAATATACAGGGTGATTTGAATAATATACAATTTTCCATTAAAATGCCATAACAGTACTTTTTGACACACCCGGTATGTTTGATTTTTCAGAAAATTTAATTTATGCTTTTAAATCTAATAATGTATATTAGCTTGAAAAACAAAATAAAAATGTACAGAGTGATTCGAAAAATATGTAAATTATTATTAAAAATACTTCTTTCTTACCACACCCTGTATTTTTAATTTGTGAGAATATATTTTTATAAAAAATTTCTAAATCTAGTAGACAACATTAAATTAAAGAAAAGGTTTAAGGATATACAGGGTGATTCGAAAAATAGATTCTCTTTAAAAAAATCAATAAGAGTACTTTTTGATTGACAAATCCTGTATTTTTCATTTTTCAGAAAATTTCGTTCATGCTAAATGTTTTTAAATCAAGAAATCTGTATTAAATTAATAAAAAAAAAAAAAAATGTACAGAGTGATTCGAAAAATTTGTAAATTATTATTAAAAATACTTTTTGCACACCCTGTATTTTTAATTTATAGAAAATAATTTTTTTTACCAAAAATTTTTAAATCTAATATACAGCATTTAATTAAAGACTATTCAAGAATATACAGAGTGATTCGACAAGTACATACATTCTCTTCAAAAAAATCAATAACAGTAGTTTTTGCTTGACACACCCTCCATTTCTGATTTTTTAGAAAATTTCATTCTTGCTAAAAAATTTTTAAATCCAGTATACTATATTAAATTAATAAAAAAACAAAAATTTACAGAAATATGTAAATTCTTATTAAAAATACTTTTGGCTTAGCACACCCTGTATTTTTTAATTTGTGACAAAATTTTATTTTTCCTAAAATTTTCTAAACCGTCTACATTAATGTGAAAATTCTACATTAAAGTGATAAAATGTTAAGAATATACAGGGTGATTCAAAAATATATAAATTTTCTTTAAAAAAGTCAATAATCGTACTTTTCGCTTGACACACCCAGTATTTTTGCTTTTTCAGAAAATTTCATTCTTGCTTAAAGTTTTTAAATCTAATAAGCTATATTACATTGAATAAAAAAATTAAAATTTACAGAGTGGTTCGATAAATATGTAAATTATCATTAAAAATACTTTTTTTAGCCACACCCTGTATTTTTAATTTGTGAGAAAATTTTATTTTTACTAAAAACTTCTAATTATAATAAACTATATTAAATTGATGAAAAATTATAAATGTACGGGGTGATTCGAAAAATATCGTAAGTTTTTACCAAAACTAAATTAAAGTACTTTTTAGTTAGCACATCCTGTATTTTTGATTTGTGAGAAAATTTTATTACTGATTAAAATTTCTAAATCTATGAAATTATATTAAAATTAAAAAAATATACCAAAAATGTATAGGGTGATTCGAAAAATATGTAAATTTCCATTAAAAAATAAATGTAAGTACTTTTTGGTTAGCATTTTTGATTTATCAGAGAATTTTATTCTTGACAAAAGTTTTTAACTTTCTTAATTTATATTTCAAAAAACCAAAAGTGTATAAGGTGATTCAAAAAATATGTATTAAAAATGAAATTCAGGTTAAATGAGAGATTGTATTGATTTCTTGGTGGAAAATTTTTAAAAAATCCAAGAAACTTAAAAATTATGTTTTTAGGTGCTGGTTGTCTTCAAATGGGTAAAATAATCAATATTTATATTACATTTGTCAGGCGTGTTTTGTCAGTATTAAAAATTTTTGCGTTAATGTGTCATACTCTAAAAATAACCAAACATTAATATCTTAATTCTCTTATTTTCTGCTTAAAAATATTTGACTACTAAAAGGTTATTGCTGAAATATTTCGGGTCAGACTGCAGTTGGCAATCGTTTGGTCATAAATACATAATTTTGGCACAACGCGCGGGCCGGTCTACTATCTACCAAATTTCAATGTAGTAGTTAAAATTTAAGTTATTTTAGGAACTATGAAGTAAATTTTATTTAAATATAGAAATAAAATTTTATGTCAAAGTTTACGCGTTGCGTTATGGTTAGGGAATTTTATTTGTATAAGTTGCCAGCACTGGAGAGCGGCCATTGTAATTCGTATCATTCTCGGCTATGAAATTTGAAGCCTCGCACTGATTTTATTGAATCTCACTCCAACACTATATTAAAATGTACATTCTCTCTTTTCGTGACTATATAGCTTTGTGCAATGTGAATCAAGTATATATTTAGATAATTAGGCTTACAAACTCTTTTCGCCATTTTTCCAATTTTCCGGGAAAACTTTGCATTTCCGAGAAAAACATAACAGAGAGGGATTTTAGATAATTGAATTCTCTACAACTTTTATATTGAACTTTTTTTCGAATTACGCATAGTTTAGACGCTAGAGACCGAAAAAAATTCACATGCAGGATTTTTTGCCTTTTTTTAATTTTATAGTAAAAATGTTCTTGTGGAAAGTTGTAGAGCATACAATTCTGATCCACTTTTGTATTAATTTTTTACCGAATTCCCAATAGTTTCGGCGCTAGAGGGCGCAAAAAAAATTGCACGTAGGTTTTCCAGATTTTGAAGACAAAAAATTAATTTTAGTGCAAAATTTTCTACAGCAAAGTTGTAGAGCATACAATTCACTACAACGTTTGTATTGAACTTTTTCCAGAATTCCCAATAGTTTCGCCGCTAGAGGGCGCTAAAAAAATTCATATGGGTTTAAAATTTTTCTAGATTTTAAAGACAAACAATGCACTTTAGTGCAACTTGTTCTCTAGCAAAGTTGTAGAGCATAAAATTCCCCATAATTTTTGTATTAAACTTTATCCAGAGTTCGCAATAGTTTCGCCGATAAAGGATGTGAAAAGAATGTGTATGTCGGTTTTCCAGATTTTTTTCAGATTGATTTTGAGGACAAAAAAATGCACTTTGGTGCAAAATGTTTCGGAGCAAAGTTTTAGAGCATAAAATTCCCTACAAATTTTGTACCAAACTTTTTCCAGAGTTCCCAATAGTTTCCCCGATAGAGGATGAGAAAAAATGTGCATGTCAGTTTTCCAGATTTTTATCAAATTTTAAAGACAAACAATGCACTTTGGTGCAAAATGTTCCCGTGCAAAGTTATAGACCATAAAATACCCCACAACTTTTGTCTCAACCTTTTTCCAGAATTCCTAATAGTTTTGCCGCTAGAGGGCGCGAAAAAAATATGCATGTCTGTTTTCCAAACTTTTTCAAATTTTAAAAACAAACAATCCACTTTGGTGCAAAATGTTAGAATGCAAAGTTATAGAGCACAAAATTCCCCACAACTTTTGTTTCAAACTTTTTCCAGAATTCCTAATAGTTTTGCCGCTAGAGGGCGCGAAAAAAATGTGCATGTCGGTTTTCTAGACTTGTTTCAAATTTTAAAAACAAACAATGCACTTTAGTACAAAATATTTTGAAGCAAAGGTATAGAGCATAAAATTCCCCACAACTTGGGTTTCAAACTTTTTCTAGAATTCCTAATAGTGTTGCCGCTAGAGGGCGCGAAAAAATGTGCATGTGGGTTTTTCAGAATTTGATGACAAACAATACACTCAGTTCAAAATGTTTTAGTGCCAAGTTGTAGTTTCACTGATAGAGGGCGCGAAAGAATTCAACATTCGCGTCACGTGGTTAGAAACCAATGTTAATTTATTAGAGTTTTGATCCTCCTACCCCTAGTTTATCTAGAACTTGAAGCATCACATTTATTCAGAACTTTTCACGTCAAAAAATAAAAATAAGTTGTTATGACAAATGATATTTTGCACTAACGGTATTATTAAATCGAGTCAAAAAGAGAGAGTAAGTTTTTGAAACTACACTCCGACCATTACCATACATATTTCATCCTTATAGGAATCATCAGTGATACTTTGTCGGAATACATAGTTTCAAAAACATACCATGTATACCTTAAGTACTATGTACTATATTAAATCTAGATTCAAGGTTGTAAATTTGTTTTTATTTTTTATTAAGTTAGTTATTTTTGCATGACGAATCGTAATTGAAGTAAATTATTAAATACACTTATTTAATGGTTATCAAGTATAATCAGTACTAGTAGGTACATCATATAAATACATACTTACCTAGAAAGCAGTGCTTCTAAATTAAAATTAATGCTTGCACACAATATTGCATTACAGAGAATCCTTACAATTATAACTAAAATACCGTAGATAATAGAACACGGTCGAATAATTTTAAATTCAATAACATAGTACGAGGGCGGGTAATATTTTTCCAAAAATCCAAGGCGCCCTTGACACAGATCTAATTTCATTTTCAGCTTTTTAATTATTATTATTATTATTATTATTCTTAACAAGTGCAATATAATAAGATAAAAAAAATTAAAGTGTTTAAAAACTTCGTTTCGTAGTTTAACCGTCCGAAGGGGTGTGGAGGTAAGGAGGGGGTGGGGCAAACCTAGTGGGCCGATTGGCATCAAACTTAATATACTGACACTTTGGGTCGAGTGGAGGGGTAAGGGTAGTTGGGGATCAAAGTTCAGATTAAAAAAAATCGATTTTGTATGTCAAAAATTATATTTCTTCTGATTTTTTTCTACAATTTGTGTTCCCACTTTTTCCAAATTTATTTTTTAATTTTTATTATTTTTTTGTTTTACTAATTTTTTTACATGCTTTCTTATTTTTACTATTTTTTTCCTCTGATTTTTAAAAAATTTTATCGATTTTTATTTGTGTTTTTCTGTTTTCTGTTTTTTTAATGTTTTTTTCTCAGTTTTTACTGATTTTTCTATACTTTCCACAATTATCTAATGATTTTTTCATAATTTTCTCGTGTTGAGTTTTTTTAGGCGATTTTTATTCGATTTTTTTAAAATTTTTCTGTTTTTCTAAATTTATTTTTTCTAACCTTACCACATTTTTATAATTCTTTTTTGGGTTTTTTTTTTATGTTTCCACATATTTTCTAATTTCTACTATTTTTTTATCTGATTTTTGAAATTTTTTTGACGATTTTTCTTCGAGTTTTTCTGATTTTTTATTTAATTCTTTTTTATTTCTACTTATTTTTCCACGTTTTTTGACTTTTACTGATTTTTTTCCTTGATTTTTGATTTTTTTAAATTTTTTTTGGCGAGTTTTCTTGTTTTTCTGACGTTCCCACAGTTTTATAATTCTTTTTTAATTTTTACTGATGTTTTCACATGTTTTTTAATTTCTACTATTTTTTTTGTTCTGAGTTTTGAATTTTTTTTTGACGATTTTAATTTGAGTTTTTCTGATTTTTTCAGTTTGTTTTCTATTTTTTTATTTTATAATTTTTGTTCGTGATTTCCAGATTTTTCTAAAATTTTCGCATTTATTTAATTCTTTTTTTATTTCTACTGATTTTTCCACGTTTTTTTACTTTTACTCATTTTTTTTTCTTGATATTTGAAATTTTTTAATTTTTTTTTGCGAGTTTTTCTGTTTTTCAACATTTCCACATTTTTATAATTCTTTTTTAATTTTCACAGATGTTCTAATTTCTATTTTTTTTTTGTTTCGATTTTTGAAAAAAATTTTAGACAATTTTTATTCAGTTTCTGATTTTTTCTGTTTTCTATGTTTTATAATTTTTTCGTGATTTCTAGAGTTTTCTAAACTTTTACTGATTTTTTTTCTTGATTTTTGATTTTTTTAATTTTTTTTTACGAGTTTTCCTGTTTTTCTATCATTTTCACAGTTTTATAATTCTTTTTTAACTCCTACTGATGTTTCCACATGTTTTATACTTTTTTATACAATTTTTTTTGTTCTGATTTTTTAATTTTTTTTTTTTTGACAATTTTTATTCGAGTTTTTCTGATTTTTTCAATTTGTTTTTTATTTTTTATAATTTTTTTTGTGATTTTCAGATTTTTCTAAACGTTTCACATTTATTTAATTCTTTTTTTTATTTTTACTGATTTTTCTACGTTTTTTGACTTTTACTCATTTATTTTTCTTGATTTTTTTTATTGGCGAGTTTTTCTGTTTTTCTAACATTTCCACAGTTTTATTTCTGATATTTCGACGTGTTTTCTACGATTTTTTTTGTTCTGATTTTTTAATTTTTTTTGACGATTTTTATTTGAGTTTTTCTGATTTTTTCTGTTTGTTTTCTGTTTTTTTATTTTTTATAATTTTTTTTTGTGATTTTCAGATTTTTCTAAACGTTTCACATTTATTTAATTTTTTTTTGTGTTTCTACTGTTTTTTCCACGTTTTTTGACTTTTACTCATTTTTTTTCTTTTTTTTTGATTTTTTTTTTGGCGAGTTTTTCTGTTTTTCTAACATTTCCACATTTTTATAATTCTTTTTTAATTTTTACTGATATTTCCACATGTTTTCTATTTTTTTTTTTGTTCTGATTTTTGACGATTTTCATTTTAGTTTTTCTGTTTTTTTCTGTTTGTTTTTTATTTTTTATATTTCCAGGTTTTTTTGACTTTTACTCTTTTTAATTGATTTTTTAAATTTTTTTTGGCGAATTTTTCAGTTTTTCTAACATTTCTACAGTTTTATAATTTTTTTTTTAATTTTTACTGATTTTTCCACGTTTTTTTACTTTTACTCATTTTTTTTCTTGATTTTTGAATTTTTTTAAATTTTTTTTTGCGAGTTTTCAACATTTCCACATTTTTATAATTCTTTTAAAACTTTTACTGATGTTTCCACATGTTTTCTAATTTATACTATTTTTTTTGTTCTGATTTTTATTTGAGTTTTTCTGATTTTTTATAATTTTTTCTCGTGATTTCCAAATTTTTCTAAACGTTTCACATTTATTTAATTCTTTTTTTTCTACTGATTTTTCCACGTTTTTTGACTTTTACTCATTTTTTTTCTTTTTTTTTGATTTTTTTTTTGGCGAGTTTTTCTGTTTTTCTAACATTTCCACATTTTTATAATTCTTTTTTAATTTTTACTGATATTTCCACATGTTTTCTAATTTTTTTTTTGTTCTGATTTTTGACGATTTTCATTTTAGTTTTTCTGTTTTTTTCTGTTTGTTTTTTATTTTTTATATTTCCAGGTTTTTTTGACTTTTACTCTTTTTAATTGATTTTTTAAATTTTTTTTGGCGAATTTTTCAGTTTTTCTAACAGTTCTACAGTTTTATAATTTTTTTTTTAATTTTTACTGATTTTTCCACGTTTTTTTACTTTTACTCATTTTTTTTCTTGATTTTTGAATTTTTTTAAATTTTTTTTTGCGAGTTTTCAACATTTCCACATTTTTATAATTCTTTTTTAACTTTTACTGATGTTTCCACATGTTTTCTAATTTATACTATTTTTTTTGTTCTGATTTTTATTTGAGTTTTTCTGATTTTTTATAATTTTTTCTCGTGATTTCCAAATTTTATTTAATTCTTTTTTTTTCTACTGATTTTTCCACGTTTTTGACATTTACTCATTTTTTTTCTTTATTTTTAATTTTTTTTTTGCGAGTTTTTCTGTTTTTCCAACATTTTCACAGTTTTATAATTCTTTTTTGATTTTTATTGATGTTTCCACATGTTCTATAATTTCTAATCTTTTTTTGTTCTGATTTTTGAAATTTTTATGATTTTTATTTGAGTTTTTCTAATTTTTTCGATTTGTTTTTTATTTTTTAAATTTTTTTTATTGATTTTTCTAACATTTCCGCAGTTTTATAATTCTATTTTGATTTTTACTGATGTTTCTATATGTTTTCTAATTTTTACTAGTTTTTTGTTTTCATTTTTGAAATTTTTTTTATGGTTTTTATTTGATTTTTTCTAATTTTTTCTGTGTGCTTTTTATTTTTGAATTTTTTATAAGTTTTTTTGATTTACAGATTTTCCAAACTTTTCATCCACATTTATTAAATTTTTTTTTATTGGTTTTTGATTTTTTTTTTGGTTTTTCTGTTTATCTAAATTTATTGTTTTTTATTATGTTTTACTGATTTTTCTAACATTTCCACAGTTTTATAATTCTTTTTCATTTTTAATGTTTTTTTTAGCAATTGTGGAACAAATGTTTATTCAAAATTTAATTTACCATGGTTTAAATTAAATTTGGAATATAAAACAGAGTTGCCAAATTATCAAAAAGTACGGAAACCATAGAATTTATCAATCCGCTCTCGTAATTTTATCTGGCAAAACTTCTTACTTTTACGTAACGTCGCTTAATTGTTGAATTGTTCTTATTAACGTTTCGAGGTTAAATTAAATTAAGGACTATTATTTTATAATTATTCTATGACATTGATAGAATTTCTTGGATAATAATTTTACTTCCACTAATTTATAGTATATGGATGAAACATATTTTAAAGAAAAATTGATACTAATTTTAAATGATTTACAGTGGAATACAAAAGGGTTCATAGTAAAAATAATTTAAAAAAATCCTTTTTTATCAAAACACAGGCAGCAAAGAAAAATAATATTTTACTTAATTGTTGAACCATTTTTTTTTATTTTCCTGACTGCATAATGTTTGGATTCGATTTTTTCTATACACTAAGCTCGCAGTGCCGTAGAGGAAAAGCAGGATTTTAATGTAAATTTGTAGATTTTTTTTTTATTTAAATTTTGATGCCACTTTCTTCCCTGAGCTTATATGGATTTGTGGCAAGTATACGATTTAACCCGAAGCAGTCATACAAAGTATCGGAAAAATATAGTTTACAATCTACGTAAAAAATTGTGTTTACAATCAATGAATTGCGAATTATGTTCATACACTATCAGCAGATAAATAAGTGAGTCTGATATCGGAATTAAAAAGAGACGCAGTATCAGGATGTAAATTGTTATGCATGCTATCGGTACAACACTAAAAATATTGGTATCACAGTAAATAGAATGACGAGAAAATGTGTCACCATTGATAAAAAATTTCTGTATAAGTTTCTAATTTCTTACTTTAAATTGACAAAATTTTACAAAAAACCACAAATGTATATAAATAGTAAAAGAATAAATATAAGATAACAGTTTTCTTCGTGTAGAAAAATAATTAAATAAAAAAATTTAAATCAAAGAAAGTTAAAATAAAATCGCCCAGTATAGTAAATTTTAAATAGTTTAAAGGACACTGACAGATAAGATAGATCAAGAAACAATTTCAAGTTTTAAAATAGGATTATTTTTATGGAAATGGTGACTGTAATTTTCCTAAAATCCGAAATTAAAAATTTTAGTTTTCAAAATGAATTAAAAAAATAAAAAATTTTTCTTAGTGTACAGTAAAATTGCTTTAAAAAGGTTAAAGCAAAATCACCCAGTGTATTAAAATTTAAATAGTTAAAAGAACATTATGAAAAAAAACACTGACAGATAAGAAAGATAAAATATGTTTTTAATCGAAAAACAATTTCAAGTTTTAAAATAAAATTATTTTTATGAAAATAGTGACTGTAATTTTCCTAAAATCCGAAATTATTTCAAAATAAATTTAAAAGAAATTAAAATTCTAAGAAAACACTTTTCTTAGTGTACAGCAAAATTGCTTTAAAAAATCACCCAGTATAGTCAAATTTAAATAGTTAAAATGGCATGAAAAAAGACACTGACAGAAAGATAAAATACTTTTTTAATCAGGAGACAATCTCAAGTTTTAAAATAAAATTATTTTTATGGAAATAGTGACTGTAATTTTCCTAAAATCCGAAATTATTTCAAAATAAATTCAAAGAAATTAAAATTCTAAGATAACACTTTTGTTAGTGTACAGCAAAATTGCTTTAAAAAAATCACCCAGTATAGTAAAATTTAAATAGTTAAAAGGACATTATGAAAAAAGACACTGACAGATAAGAAAGATAAAATATTTTTTAATCAGGAAACAATTACAAGTTTTAAAATAAAATTATTTTTATGAAAATAT
Organism: Neocrepidodera transversa; assembly: GCA_963243735.1. Taxonomy (NCBI): domain Eukaryota; kingdom Metazoa; phylum Arthropoda; class Insecta; order Coleoptera; family Chrysomelidae; genus Neocrepidodera; species Neocrepidodera transversa. The sequence continues at coordinate 17,074,468 of OY725354.1, read as the reverse complement.
TGACGGTAATTTTTCTAAAATCCGAAATTATAAATTTTAGTTTTGAAAATAAATTAAATGAAATTAGAATTCTAAGATAACACTTTTCTTAGTGTACACCAAAATTTTTTTAAAGAAATTTAAAATAAAATCACCCAGTATAGTAAAATTTAAATAGTTAAAAGGACATTATGAAAAAGGACACTGACAGATAAGAAAGATAAAATATTTTTTAATCAGGAAACAATTACAAGTTTTAAAATAAAATTATTTTTATGAAAATATTTTTCTAAAATCCGAAATTATAAATTTTAGTTTTGAAAATAAATTAAAAGAAATTAGAATTCTAAGACAACACTTTTCTTAGTGTTCAGAAAAATTGCTTAAAAAAAAAGTTAAAATAAAATCACCCAGTACAGTAAGTAGGAAAAATGAAAATTTTAATAATTAAAAAGAAGGTCTAAATATAATATAGTTTGTTTGACCAGTTCTATTACTCTGAATTTTTGTCGTCCAAATTAAGATTAAAAAAAAAAAAATCGATTACAAAAATTGATTCAAAATTTAATTAAATGATCAATTAAGCATTCGATTTTTTAATCGATTTGTTTAATTCGAACTTTGACAAAAACCAAGAAATAATACAAGAAACGAATATTAAAAATTAAGAAACAAAATGTGATAAAGATTTTAATAAAGTATATTAAAAATATGGATAATTATGACAGAAGGCAAAATGACAGCAATACTGAGAAAAAGGAAACAAACAAAGATATGAAGAGCAATTTTGATAATAAAAAAAGACAGAAAACTTACAAAGCAAACATGAAAAGAGTAGAGAAGAGACATAGAAGAAATATTTTAAAAAAATTAAAACTTTAAAGTAAATAAATTAGAATTAGTAGAAGTCAAGAAAAAATAGAGGTCCTACCACTTTAAAAGAATAAAAAAACATAAGGAAAGTCGACAAATGAAAGAAAAAATTTTCTAATAAAAAAGGGGTCGTACCAGTATTAAAAGAATAGAAAATAAAGTAAATAAGGACTAGGAAAGTAAAAATATAAGAAAGATAAAAGGTCGTACTAATTTTAAAATAACAGAAAAAAAAATAAACACTGGGAAAGAAAAAGAAAAAAAATCAAGAAAGAAACGGGGTCGTACCAACATTAACCCTTTAGTAGGACCTGAACCGGGGTGCCGGGTCTCTGGGACCCATAGCAAAATATTTATTTATCAAGATTACGGTTACAGGGTTTGATCCGAGGACCTTCGTATCTCAAAGCGAGAGCGTTAGCACTGCCCAATGACGGGCTGTTACAGGTCTATTATGTTTTTTAACCCTTTAACTACGGACAAAATTTTACAGCGCAAAAATATTGAAAAATGCATTAAAACATTTTTACATTAGTTGAATTTTGAGTCAATTTAAATAAAACACCAATAAAATTGATTGTAATAAGTTTCAAAAATTTAAAAACAAAACTGAGTAGGTACAAAGAAATTCAAAAACTTCGAAAATATATTAAAAAAATCCAAAATTTCAGAAAAAAATGTCTGGGAATTCAAAAATTTCGATAAGTTCAACATATCGAAAATTTCAAAAATTTTAAAAAGGAAAAATGTCAAAATATTTAAAAATTTCTAAAATATATCGAAAAAATTCAAGAAACGTAAAATTATTCGATTAATTAAAAATATTTCAAAAATTTCCAGAATTTTACATATTTCAAAAATGTCAGAAGTTTAAAAAACTGTCAAAAATTTCAACAAATTTGAAATTTTGAATTTTTTTTCGAAAAATTCAAAAATTTCAAAAAGTACAAATGACAAAATATCCAAAAAACGTAAAAATTATTCGATTAATTAAAAAAATTTTAAAAATTTCCAGAATTTTAAATATTTTAAAAATATCAGAAGTTTAAAAAAACATTAAAAAATTATTTAAAAATTTCTAAAATATAACAAAAATTTCAAAGAACTTAAAATTTTGCATTTTTTTTTCGAAAAATTCAAAAAGTAAAAATGTCAAAATATTCAAAAATTTCTAAAATATATCGAAAAATTCATCAAAAAGTAAAAATATTTCCAAAATTTCCGGAATTTATTTAAAAAAATGTAAAATTTGTAAACATTTGTAGAATTTGTAAAATATGTAAAATTTTGTAAAAATTTGGAGAGAAATAACAAAACATCAAAATTGTTTATTTACGATGCCCACATCACATTATAGTTTTTCCAAAACATTATACGCGACATCCGCAGTTAACGAATCAAATCAGCTTTTCAGGACAAATCTAAAAATATGAAAAAATACAGGGTGTCCCATTTACAAATATGTATCTTTGATTTGGTACGTCGCTCTTGAATACGCTGTACAATTGCAACTAATTTTACAATATTCTTTCCAAAAGATCGATCTTCTGAATCGATTCAGATCGTTTGGTATTTAATCGATGCACTTAAAGATCGAATGGACAAAATCGATCTTATCGAAATGGTTAACCTTTTGGATTTTTTATAATTTAATGTTTACACAAACAGTTTTATTTTAGTTAACGAAACAAAAATATTTAATACTTGGTAGTTTTTTATTCCTTCTGTCTGTCCTTTATGGGGATCAATTATTTATTTAGAATTTAATATATTTAAAAAAATAAAACAAATGGCTGGCAAAAATATAATTTCCGAACATCGAATTTTCGTTGAGCGATTTTGTGATACACCGATTAAACGCTGATGAAAAAATCGATTTAAAAGATCGAGAATCGCTGGTAAAAAGATCGATTTTCTGAATAATCGATTTAGATCGAATATCCCCAAAACTAATTACAATCTGCCAGAATTTTGTTTTTATGCCTTTAAGTATTTAGAAGATATTGGACTTTATCGCACTAATTGATCACCCTGTATATATATTAATATGTTAAATAATCTATTTGAAGATTATGAAGTTAATTATTAATAAAAATAATTGTTATATAAGGTTTGCAATTTTATAGAAAGTAGCATTTTATGTATATAAATTTTGAGGAAAAGAAAATTTTGAAACTTAATAAAAAAAAATAATGAATGATATGATGATTTAGAATAAAAGAGTATTTTCAAGGGATTTTATATTGTTGATGATTACAATAATTAAGAAAATTAGAAAATTGACATTTAATGTGAATTTGGGAAATTTGTATGAATTATTGAAAAGAAACAAAAAAGGTTTTATTGAATGGAAATAATATATAGAATGATGAAATATGAAAAAATATATACAAATTATAAAAAATGTATTTAGTTAAAAAAAAAAATAAAAAAAAATCTTAATTTATCAAAGAAGATAAAAGGGTTACCGTTGGAAGATATCAATTTATATCCATAAGAAAATAGATACGTGGAGGAAGATTAATATTAAATTATAAATTTTCTGGAACAGCAGAAACCGCGATACAAAGAAAAGAGAAGAAAGCTATAAGAAGAATTGACAAGAAAAAAATTTAAAGTTGTAAAGAAACATGAAGAAAAGAAGATAACGAGATATAGTGGAAGAGTAATAGAAGATATATTAATGAACAGTATGAACAGGCCCAATTAACAATTTTATATTTATTGTAATATTTATTATTTTTCATAGAACCCATCCCAAAATTGAGAGTTCAAAATTTTATTACAATATATTTTTTTTGCACCGTCGGATAGTCAGAGGTTTTTTAACGAACAAGAAGGGTGCCAACTTTTTTTTAAAACCAGCTTTTTAAAATCAAAATAAGGGATAAAAATAAATGTTTTAATTCAAAAAAATTACAGCATCTTTGGGAAATAAGAAGGTACGTTTTCACCAAATTTCGTGAAAAGAATATTTTTTTATGGGAGATTAAAAACAAAAAATCGGTTATTTCGATTTTTCGCGGATATTTTGAGGTTAAGTGAAAAAAGTGTAAATACAAAAGTTGTAAATATTTTTATTACCTACAACTCTGCTATTTAACTTTTTTCGATAGGAGTTGTACTTTTGTCGGAAATCGTGACAAACCGTTTTACACCCTCTACCTCAAATAGCCCGTAAAATATTTTGTCTGTTATTTTTGCTATATTTTCTTCCTTTTCCAATGGGTGTCATACTGATCTAGTTTTTTTCATTTTTTGCCATTTTCAAAGACTTCGGCCCTGGCCTATATTTTTTTTAACTTGTTTATATAATTAATGAATATACTTTTACTTAAAAAAAAGGATATAGTTGGTTAAGTTTACTTAACGATTTAAACGTATAAAATAGTCATTATTTGTAGATAAAAATGATTAAATAAGGAATTGCCCAATTATAAAAGTACATTATACTTAAAAAAAAACAAGCTTTCAACATGAAAAATAACAAATATTATTCAAATACAATTTAAAATCGAAGGTAAACAATTCCGAGCACCAGCGATAAAAATATCAAAATTTGAGATTTATTTTATTGATGAAAAATTCAAGGTTGTTGCCACGTTGTTATGTTCGTGATACGTTATAATTTAAAATTAGAGAATTTTTAACACAAATACCGTTACACGTCACAAGTGACGTTACTCTTTCATTATAGTACTACCGTTGTCTGAATAAAGAATAGTCACTCAACCTCATGAGTAAAACAGAGAAATAAAAGATGAGACGGATATATATCGGTACGTGGCGACACACCAGATTTATGGCGGCAATATTTGCAACTTCTCAGGTAGATTATTTTTTCTTTCTAGTAAACACTAGATGGCTCTCTAGCAAGTAAATCGTAAAACAAAAAAATACCGCAAGATGTCTTACTCTGAAAAGGTGTATTGGTTGAGGCACATTGTATAAAGAAGTCTATATACAATGGTTGAGGTATTTTTGATGTTAGAACATTGTTTGAAAAAACTTTCACTTTTTAAACTTAATTTTTTTTTGCAAGAGGAAAAAATCTGTTTTTAGTTCGAATTGAATATGTACACAAAAACGAAATAACAAAAAAATCTAGTGAACTGAATGCGCTTCAGATATTATTCTTCCAAAAATAAGGTTATAATTAAATATAAACTTTGCGAATAATTTTTCAATTCTTAAAATATTTTTAAAATATACAGTTTGCAAAATAACAGAAAACGTTTTATTGGTGTTGGTAAATTTTAGACTTCCTAAACCATAAAGTTTATAGAGAGAAGCCTTATAATACGGCTCTGTCTGGTCTGTCTGTCCGCGTTTATAACTCAAAACCGAAAAGAGAAAAAGACAAACGGTCAAGATAATAAACTCAGCATACCTTGAATAACTCCCAAATAGATTTTCAGCTTTTTATGACTTCCGGTTTCAAAACTGCTCAAGGTTTTACAAACCAGAATCGTAAGTGATACTATCGGTTTCAAAAATAGCATTCAGACGTGAATCGATATTTGAAAACACATTTGAGATATATTCATGGTTCCTGAGATAATGCGCTTTAGATCATATACGCTACGCTAGAAAGCGACATATAGGTTCCCTAACAACACAGGGATATCCTAGAGGTATGTCATTTATTTTATGTACCGCGGTACAAGGACATGATTGGGACATCCAGTGGATGACCCAGAGTATATCCATAGGTTGTCCCTTTCATGTCCCTGGTATTTCTGATATCCATTCACATAAGAAATATCATCGAAACTGTTTAAAAATCTTGTTTTCTTTTTATCAAGAAATTGAAAAAAATTGTTCAAGAATTTCTGGGATGTGATTGTTTCGCATGAGCAAATATTGTTAATGCATAATACCCTTAATCTGAATCTCCAAGGATGATACAAATTATACACAAATCTCAATAAAATTTCGTTCTGTAATTTTATCCTCAAAGGCTTGAATGGAAAAGTAAACAAAACCAGTGATTTCATATTTGCAGTAAAGTTGTTTTGTATTGAACATCTTTGGATTTATTTATTTTTCCACATTTTCCATGCAATATTTCATGAAAAAAAAAACAGAACATTCGAGGAAGTCCTCATATACCCCAGTGATGTCCCTGGAACATCCCTAGAGTGTCTCTTTGATGTCCTTTGTTGGACTTGGTACATCCCTGGGACGTACCAGAAAAACATCCCAATGTGTCCTTTTTTTGGAAAGGAGATATCCCTGGGATGTCCCTAGTACGTATCATGTCCCAATGAAGGATATCCCAGGGATGTCCCAATAGCAAATGATGGACGTCCCTGGGATGTACAGGGGATGTACTTGTGTTATTATAGTTACTTGTTTAGAAGGTCCCGGGGGGGGTCTACCGTGTACTCAGTCAGTGATTGGTCGTTTTAAAATTTCGACATGGTTTGACCAATGAGAAATCAGAATCCACGTATTTTGACCAATGGCAAATCAGTACTCGACTCAGAATACGCTGTCAAACTTTACCCCTCTTCTACCAAACAAATATTACATGATGCCGTATCTTGTGCAGCATATATATATGATCCAAGGTAATGTTTAGAAGTCGTTACGTGCCTGCTAACGCGCAGGCGCTTCTGACTTGTTTTAATTTATAGTCAAGTACATAACAAGTCAAACAGAAGCGCCTGCGCGTTAGCAGGCACGTGACGACTTTGAAACAAAAATGCAATTATCTAATGAAGCATAAAAGTTGTCTAAAATCTGTTTTCAAATATCGATTCAGCGTTAAATTTCACGTCATAATGCTATTTTTGAAACCGGTAGTATCACTTCAGGTTCTGGTTTGTAATACTAGTTTTGAAACCGGAAGTCAGAAAAATCTGAAAATCCATTTGGGAGCTAATCAAGGTATGCTGAGGTTTTTACCGTTGGTCTCTATCTCTTTTCGTTTCCGAGTTATAAATGCGGGCAGACGGACAGACAGAGTCGTATTATAAGACTTTGGGGTTTAGAGTCTAAAAATAAGGTATGGGGATCAGGATCAAAAACGTAAATAGAAAAAATATTTTGTTAAGTGAGCAGGCAAAAAAATAATAAAAAACTAGTAAGAGGATAATCTCTGCGTGATTTTTCAAAACTACGGCCCGTTTCCATCAGTGGAAGAAAGTCCGATTCGAAAAAATTGAGATATCTCGGATAGAAGTTTCACTTAAGGCGGGACCGGGATCCTCGGACCCGAAATTGCTCATCTTCTGATAGAGCCTTTCTTTTTTGAATAAAAACCGATGGCCGAAAGAATTTTCCGGATCGGTCGTACCGTTCTCGAGTTATCGTGCGCACAGACATCGTCACATCCACACAGACAGACTTCTTTTCGCGGAAAATCAATTTTTTCCACGTTTCATGACATTTTAAGTCATTGGAGCAAAAAAAAGTTTTGAGATTTTTGCACGATTTCAATACTACACGGTTTGCCACCCAAGGTGAAGTATTGTAGTAAAAACAAACTCAAGTGGTAAAACTACGAAATAATTATACATAGAAAGGAGATAAATCAGAAAAAATGAGAAATATTGTAAGAATCACATAACGAAAAAAAAAAATAAAAACCTAAAAAATCAGAAAAAAAAACAGAAAAAATCGGAAAAAATCGGAAAAAATGAGAAAATATCAGAAGGTTCAGAAGAAATCAGAAAAAATAATAAATAAAAAAGCTAGAAGTAGAATTTTTTTTAAAAATAACCCTCGAAATTACCTACCACATTTTTTTTGTTTGGTGAATATGATTTTAGTAAATTGAGGCCGATATAATTTATTAAATAATCTAAAATATATATGCAGACTCTAAAAAACTAAAAATCATGTTTGTTTACAAAATCTGTAGATACCAAGTTTTTTGTTTATGTATTTATTCTAAAAATAGATCTTTTAAAAACAAAAACCAGGTAGCAAGGTTGTCAACTCTCATTTGTCAAATTCAATGTTTTTTTAACAAAATCTTTAAAATCCTCACAAAACAGTTTTAAATTTCATTTTATTAGATCCTGAATAGATGCAAATGTAAAATGAAAATTTCTCATATATATATTCTACAAAGTCTCATTTATTTAACGTCTTCTCGTTTGTAAAAATTGCCCAATTTCACAGATAATCCATATAAAATGGGAATTTTTTTATATTTTGGCAACCTTGTTAGTCATCAGAAAACAGCCAGCCAACCAACAAAATGCTAAAAATTGTCTCGAAAACAGTTTTCTTCTTTTTAAATTTGAGCGAAAACAGTTTTCTTCTTAAATTTCATCAAAAACACCAGCGGGCAGCGCCATCTGAACGTTTGGTCCAAAACTTGTATTTGCCATCTATACGTTTGGTCCAACACTACAAAAAAGTGTTAAATTTTTAGTCCATAAGGTTACATGACTATTCTTTATTCAGACAACGGTACTACCAACTAATTAAAATTTCACTAACTAAGTTAAATAATCCGAAACAACGAATATTCAGGAGCATTTATGAACGTAGTTACAGTAGTAGTGAAAATACGAAAAATAGAATTGGAACTAGTTTGACAATTTTAGAATGATCCCCAATTATGTAAGCTTATACACATAACATTTGGACGCCAATGAAACTCGTATTTATAGAAAATAAATGACATTTTAGTAATTGTTAAGCCTTGATGTGCTGTCAACTGTAAATTGACAATCCATCCCGAACAATTCCCACAAATGACAATTCTTTATGGAAAATTCTCCTCCATGACATTTCTTCCCCATGAAATTTCTTTCCGGACAATTCTCACATATGACAATTCTTCCCGGGCAAAACTCACCCATGACAATTCTTTTTGGACAATTTCTCACCCTGACATTTCTTACCAAACAATCCTTCCCTGATAATTCTCACCATGACAATTCGTCTCAGGCAATTCTCCCCCATGTCATTTCTTTCCGAACAATTCATCCCGAACAATACTCACCCATGACAATTCTTCCCGTACGATTCTCCCCCCTAATAATTCTTCTCAGACAGTTCTTTCCCATAACATTTTTACACGGACAATGCTCACCCATAACTCTTTCTTGAGAATTCTCCCCCATGACATTTCCTTCCAGGCAATTCTTACCGATGACAATTCTTGCCAGACAATTCTCCCCTATTGCATTTCTTACGAGAAAATCCTTCCCGTATAATTCTACCCCATGACATTTCCTTCCGGACAATTCTTACCGATGACAATTCTTACCGATGACAATTCTTTCCAAACAATTCTCCCCTATTGCATTTCTTACGGGACAATCCTTCCCGTATAATTTTAGCCCATGACATTTCCTTCCGGACAATTCTTACTGATGACAATTCGTCCCAGACAATTCTCGCCCATTGCATTTTTTACGGGACAATCCATCCCGTATAATTTTAGACCATGACATTTCCTTCCGGACAATTCTTACCGTTGACAATTCTTCCCAGACAATCCTCCCCCATTGCATTTCTTCCCGGACAATCCTTGCCGGAAAATTCTCATCCATTATAATTCTTCCCGGACAATTCTTCCCATGACATTTCTTCCCGGACAATTCTCCTCCATTGCATTTCTTCCCGAAAAATCCTTGCCGGAAAATTCTCATCCATTATAATTCTTCCCGGAAAATTCTCCCTATGACATTTTTTCCCGGACAATTCTCACCCATGACAATTCTTTTTGTTCAATTCTCAACCCTTACATTTCTTACCAAACAATCCTTCCCAGACAATTCTCACCATGACAATTCGTCACAGGCAATTCTCCCCCATGTCACTTTTTTTTCGAACAATCCTTCCCGAACAATTCTCATTTATGACAATTCTTCCCGTACAATTCTCCCCATGACAATTCTTCTCAGATAGTTCTTTTCCATAACATTTTTACACGGACAATTCTCATCCACACCCATAATAACTCTTTCTTAGAATTGTACCCCATTACATTTCCTTCCAGACAATTGTTACCGATGACAATTCTTCCCAGACAATTCCCCCCATTTGCATTTCTTACGGGACAATCCTTCCCGTATAATTTTAGCCCATGACATTTCCTTCAGGACAATTCTTCCTGACAATTCTCCCCTATTGCATTTCTTCCCGGACAATCCTTGCCAGAAAATTCTCATCCATTATAATTATTCCCAGACAATTCTCCCCATGATATTTCTTCCCGGAGAATTCTCCCCCATTGCATTTCTTCCCGGAAAATTCTCATCCATTATAATTCTTCCCGGAAAATTCTCCCTATGACATTTATTCCCGGACAATTCTCACCCATGACAATTCTTTTTGTTCAATTCTCAATCCTTTCATTTTTTACCAAACAATCCTTCCCGGATAATTTTCATCCATGACAATTCTTTTCGGACAATTCAACCTCATGACATTTCTTCCCAGACAATTCTCACCATGACAATTCGTCCCAGGCAATTCTCCCCCATGTCATTTTTTTTCGAACAATCCTTCTCGAACAATTCTCATTCATGACAATTCTTCCCGTACAATTCTTCTCAGACTGTTCTTTCCCATAACATTTTTACGCGGATAATTCTCACCAACACACATAATAACTCTTTCTGGAGAATTATACCCCATTACATTTCCTTCCAGGCAATTCTTACCGATGACAATTCTTGCCAGACATTTCTCCCCTATTGCATTTCTTACGAGAAAATCCTTCCCGTATAATTCTACCCCATGACATTTCCTTCCGGACAATTCTTTCCAAACAATTCTCCCCTATTGCATTTCTTCCCGAAAAATCCTTGCCGGAAAATTCTCATCCATTGTAATTCTTCCCGGAAAATTCTCCCTATGACATTTTTTCCCGGACAATTCTCACCCATGACAATTCTTTTTGTTCAATTCTCAACCCTTACATTTCTTAAAAAACAATCCTTCCCAGACAATTCTCACCATGACAATTCGTCACAGGCAATTCTCCCCCATGTCACTTTTTTTTCGAACAATCCTTCCCGAACAATTGTCATTCATGACAATTCTTCCCGTACAATTCTCCCCATGACAATTCTTCTCAGACAGTTCTTTTCCATAACATTTTTACCCGGACAATTCTCATCCACACCCATAATAACTCTTTCTGAGAATTGTACCCCATTACATTTCCTTCCAGAAAATTCTTACCGATGACAATTCTTCCCAGACAATTCTCCCCCATTGCATTTCTTACGGGACAATCCTTCCCGTATAATTTTAGCCCATGACATTTCCTTCCGGACAATTCTTCCCGACAATTCTCCCCTATTGCATTTCTTCCCGGACAATCCGTGCCAGAAAACTCTCATCCATTATAATTATTCCCAGACAATTCTCCCCATGACATTTCTTCCCGGACAATTCTCCCCCATTATAATTCTTCCCGGAAAATTCTCCCTATGACATTTCTTCCCGGACAATTCTCACCCATGACAATTCTTTTTGTTCAATTCTCAATCCTTACATTTTTTACCAAACAATCCTTCCCGGATAATTTTCATCCATGACAATTCTTTTCGGACAATTTAACCTCATGACATTTCTTCCCAGACAATTCTCACCATGACAATTCGTCCCAGGCAATTCTCTCCCATGTCATTTTTTTCGAACAATCCTTCCCGAACAATTCTCATTCATGACAATTCTTCCCGTACAATTCTTCCCCATGACAATTCTTCTCAGACTGTTCTTTCCCATAACATTTTTACCCGGACAATTTTCACCAACACCCATAATAACTCTTTCTGGAGAATTCTACCCCATTACATTTCCTTCCAGACAATTCTTACCGATGACAATTCTTCCCAGACAATTCTCTCCTATTACATTTCTTACGGGACAATCCTTCCCGTATAATTCTACCGCATGACATTTCCTTCCGGACAATTCTTACCGATGACAATTCTTCCCGGACAATTCTCCCCCATTGCATTTCTTCCCGGACAATCCTTGCCAGAAAATTCTCATCCATTATAATTCGTCCCAGACAATTCTCCCCATGACATTTCCTCCCGGACAATTCTCACCCATGACAATTCTTCCCGGACAATTTTCCCCCATGACATTTCTTCGTGGACAATTCTTACCCATTTCAATTCTTCCCGGACAATTCTCTTCTATGAAATTTCTTCCTGAACAATCATTCTTGGACAATTCTCCCCATGACATTTCTTTCGGGACAATCCTTCTCGGACAATTCTCCCACATGACAATTCTTCATGGACTGTTCTCCCCTATGACATTTCTTCCCGGGTAATTCTTCCCGAACAATTATCTCCCATGACATGCTTCCAGCGACATTGCTTACCTACGAAAATCCTTCCCACGATAAAAGAAAAAAGGACTAGACTGAACAATGTAAACCAATACAGAAAAATAGGGAAATATATCGGAGAATAGTGAAAAATGGGAGAAAATAAGGAAGAACAGTAAAAATAGGAAAAAATGGAGAATAATGAGGACAAATACGGATAAGTATGGAAAAATAGAAAAGAATAATGATAAACAGGAAAAATTGGGGGAAATGGGAAAAATAGTAAAATTAGAGAAAAATATAATAAAAATAGGGAGAAAAAGGATAAAATATGGAAAAGCATGGAAAAATAGGAAAAAATAAGAAATGGTGAAAAATATGGAAAATAGGAAAAAATAGAAAGATATAGGAAAAATAGAGAAAATAGTCAAAAATACGGAAAAATATTGGAAAAATAAATAGTGAAAAATTGGAAAAAACGGAGACAGGAAGAAATAATGCAATATTGTGAAAACCAGAGAAATTTGCAAAAAATAGTGAAAATTAGGGAAAAAATATAGAAAAATGGAGGAAAGTTGAGTAAAATATGGAAATTTGGGAAAAATAGTGAAAAGTGGGAAAAAATCGGGAAAAGTAATAAAAATAGGAATAAATTACCAAATATAGGGAAATTAGAGAATAAATATGAAAACAAGGGAAACTAGTAAAAAATCGATGCACGAATACTTTTTCAGATATTTAATGTTAAAGTTTAAAATTTTGACATTTTTTTTATTTTTGACAGGTGACAGTTGGAGAAATAATTTTGACTGTTCTGAATAGAGTTTTTAAAAAAAATATTTTATGACGTGGAACGGTATTAAAAATCATTACAAAAAACATAATAGGTCAAAAATATTGACTTAAAATTTACAATTTGTGATAATTTGATATAATTGATGACGTTTTTATAATAAACAATCAGAGAATGAACAAAAAAATAAACTCAAATCAAATTTTAATAAAAAACAATATACTGAAATATAAATTTTAGATACAAAACTAGAAGAATAAAAAAAAATATATCTACTTAAGTTCGCACCATATGAGAAACTTCTTTATTATTAATGTTACCAAAAAATGTTATTCTTCATAAAAAGTTCTGCATTGTCTAAAACCTAAAATACAACCATCAAATAATAAATTTTTTGACAAGTATACGAGGTGCGTCAAAAAATATAAATTTTGCTCAAGGGTAAAGTACGCTTATTTTAAAAAATATAGAAAAATGTTACTGCTAAATAAATTTAAAAAATAAAAAGTTGAAATTGTTTATCCGAGCTGTTATGCCATACGTGGTCTTCTGTGGCTTTACTTCCAAACGTTTTGGACTGCAACTGCGGCAACCATCTTCAGCTGAGACTGAAACCTCCTTCGCTGTTGATAATTAGCGAATAGTACTTCGTCCACGCCACTGAAGATGGATGTCGCAGTTATAGTCGAAACGTTTGGAAGTGATAAAGGACCATATGTATAGTCCTTTATGCAAACAACTTTTTATTTTGTAAGAATGTAGGCTTTGTTTATTTCCGGACTGTTATGCCGTGGTCTTCTTTGGATATCACAAACGTTTCGACAATAATTGCGACATCCATCTTCAATGGCGTGGACGAAGAACTATTCGCGACTTATTAACAGCGAAGGAGGTTTCAGTCTCAGCTGAAGATGGTTGCCGCAGCTGCAGTCGAAACGTTTGGAAGTAAAGCCACAGAAGACCACGCATGGCACAACAGCCCGGATAAACAATTTCAACATTTTATAAAATAAACATACTTTAATGTTGAGTAAAATATTTTGACGCACCTCGTATACGGGTCAAAAAATTTATTATTTGATGGTTGTATTTTAGGTTTAGACAATATAGAACTTTTTATGAGGAATAACATTTTTTGGTAAAATTAATAATAAAAAAGTTTCTCATACGGTGCGAACTTAAGTATACACACTGTATATACATTAAATTTACATCTTAGTTAAGACTGAAGGTAAAAATATTTTAAAACATAGCCTGGTTTGCAAAAATCATTAAGCATTACTGCAACTTCAAAGAATATTTTTTAATAAAGTCACAGAAGAACTTCAAGTGCATCCTTGACAAGGCTGATATATAAATTGAAAAAGAAGTCTACATCGGCGTACGTACATTAGCATCAACTCGGAAATTTTCTTGAAGTAATTTCAAATTTATATTTAATAATATGTAAAAACTAAATACAAAATATTTAAACTAATTTCATTGGTCCCGAATAATTTAATTGATGAGCAATTAATAATATTTGTATTACACTTTTATTTACTAAATAGTCCACATTACTTAATCATATGTTTTTTGGACGAGCGCTCCGTTAATATTATAGATAGGATGCTGCGGTTTTCACCAATCGATTCTGTATTTCAGGAAAAAGTTAAAAAATGTAAGGAAAAAGGGGAAATTTTGGAAAAAGAGGAGAATTTTAAACAAAAAAGTGAAAAAAAAATGTTAAAAAGGGGTAATTTTATGGAAAGTTTAGAAAAGAGGGGTAATTTCACAAAAATAGTTACAAAATTTGAGAGAAAAGACGGGAAAAAGTGCCAAAAAATTGCATTTTTCACATTTTCAGAAGGAAAAGATGGGAAAAAGTGCTGAAAAATACCTTTTCCTACGGCTGATTAGAAAATACACAAAAACGCACTGTCAACTTGCCTTGAAAAACGTCAATTTCAAACAGCGTGTGTAAACGTTGAAATCTAGCATGCGGACACTGTCACCACTGACAGTTCTCATTTCTCATTAAAATAAATTCAAATTTATTGCAACTTTAGAAAATAAAGTGGCAGCCGTAGGAAAAGTATAGTGTGTAACTCGTGTGAAAAAGCACTTTTCACACTTTGTGACTTGTGGCACTCGCCTTTCAGGCTCGTGCCACAAACCGTCACATGCGTGTGAAAAGCGCTATTTTCAACACTTGTTAAACAATATACTATTTTCTACAACCACTATGCAAAACACGCTTTTCTACACAAATTTTGATACGCAAAGCAAGCCTGTTCTTAATTTCTTTGATGTCCGTGGGAAAAGTAATAATTTAGCGTGCGAAAAGTACGCGCTATGGCACTTTTCCCCACGGAAATGTCAAACACAGACAGCTGTGACCTGTCAACTTTTTTTGACAGTTTAACATTATAGTGAATTTCTGGGAGTTCAATTTTGAAATTGAAACTAAAAGTAAGTAAACTATTTTTTTGATTATTTATTTTAATTTATAAATTATAAACAAATTAATTTTTCTGTATTCAATAGTCATTTTTTAATTATTTCATTTCAAAGTTTAAGTAAAATACCTATATAAGTTACTGTTTTTCTTTTATTAATAAATGTGGTTGTAGAAAAAATATTGTGTACAACTTGTACGCAAAGCACTTTTCCCACGAGTGCAGAAGTTTGTGGCACGAGCCGTAGGCGAGTGCCGCAAATCTAGCGAGTGGGAAAAGTGCTTTGCGTACAAGTTGTACAAACTACTATTTTAAGAGAAAATAGGAAACAAAAGTAGTAAAAAGTGACTTTTTTACAGTGAAAAGAGGGGTAATTTTGGATAGAAAAAAAGAAGAAGAAAAGTGTCTTTGAAACATGAAAAAAGGGGTAATTTTAGAGGGAATGTAAAGCACTAAAAAATAGCTTTTTGAGAGGAAATGGAAGGGAAAAAAGTGCTAAAAAAGTGCCTTTTTCAGGTAAAAAGGTGGTAAAAAAATGAAAAATTTCAATGATGAAAGAGGAGTAATTTTTGAGAGAGATAAAACTATTAGAAAAAATGAATTTTTTTGAGAGAAAAAAGTGATAAAATCGGATAAAATGGTCTAAAAAAGTTTCAGTAAAAAGTTGAGAAATATCAAAGAGAACGGGAGTAATTTAAACATTTGACACAAAATCGTGCCTTTTTTTAAGAGAAAATAGGGGATAAAAGTAGTAAAAAAAGTATTTTTTAGAGATAAAATAGGGGCAATTTTGAAGAGAAAAAAAGTAGAGGAAAAGTGTCTTTTGAAAAGAGAAAAGAGGGGTAATTTTGTAGGTAACGCAAAGTTCTAAGAAAATAGCTTTTTTTTAGAAGAAATGGAGGGGGTAATTAGTGCTAAAAAAGTGTCTTTTTCAGGAAAAAAGTACTAAAAAATTGAGAAATTTCAAAGAGAAAAGAGTCGTAATTTTGGAGAGAAAAAAACGGCAAAAAGTAAGAAATTTAACAAAAAAAAGAGGGGAAAAAGTGCAAAGAAAGTGGCTTTTTCAGAAAAAGGAAAAAACGGGGAAAAAGTACTAACAAGTTGAGAAAATTCAAAGAGAAAAGAGTAATTTTGGAGAAAAAAAGAATTAGAAAATGTGTCTTCTATAAAAGAAAAGAGTGGTAAACGGTCTAAAAAAGTGCCATTTTCAGAAAAAAGGATAGTAAAAAGTTGAGAAATTTGAAAGAGGGTAATTTTGGAGAGAAAATATTTGACACAAGAAATTGCCTTTTTTAAGAGAAAATAGGGAAAAAAGTAGTAAAAAAGTGTCTTTTTTAGAGAGAAAAAAGGGGCTATTTTGAAGAGAAAATAAGTTGAGGAAAAGTAATTTTTTGATACTAGAAAAGAGGGGTCATTTTAGAGATAAAGCAAAGTACTAAAAAACGCCTTTTTTGATACAAAATGGAGGGGAAAGTAAGTGCTAAAAAAGTGCCTTTTTCGGCAAAAAAAGTACTAAAAAATTGCGAAATTTAAAGAGAACAGAGGGGTATTTTTGGAGAGAAAAAAGTATTAGAAAAAGTAGCCTTTTTCAGAAAAAATGAAGGTAAAAAGGTAGTATAAGGTTGAGAAATTTCAAAGAGAAAAGGTAATTTTGAAGAGAAAATATTTGAAACAAAAAAGTGCCTTTTTTAAGAGAAAGTAAGGAAAAAAGTAGTAAAAAAAGTGTATTTTAGAAAGAAAAGAGGGGCTATTTTGAAGATAAAACAAGAAGAGGAAAAGTGTTTTTTGAAACGAGAAAATAGGGGTCATTTTGGAGAGAAAGTAAAGGACTAAGAAACGCCTTTTTTGAGAGAAAATGGAGGGGGAAATAAGTGCAAAAAGTGTCTTTTTCAGGAAAAAAGTACTAAAAAATTGAGAGAAGTCAACGAGAAAAGTCGGGGTATTTTTTTGAGAGAGAAACTATTAGAAAAAGTGTATTTAAAAAAAAAAGAATGGTAAAATGGTCTAAAAAAGTTCCTTTTTCAAAAAAAAAGGAGGGGAAAAAAGTTAGTAAAAAGTTATGAAAAAGGAATAATTTTGGAGAGAAAATATTTGACACAACAACGTGCATTTTTTAAGAGAGAATAGAATAAAAAAGTAGTGAAAAAAATGTTTTTTAAAGAGAAAAGTAGAGAAGAAGTGTCTTTTGGAAGGAGAAAAGAGGGGTAATTTTAGAGAGAAAGCAAAATTCTAAAAAATGCATTTTTTGAGAAGAAATGGAAGGGGAAATAATTGCTAGTGCCTTTTTCAGGAAAAAAAGTACTAAAAAACTGAGAAATTTAAAGATCAAAGAGTCGTAATTTTGGAAAGAGAAAAACTGTAAAAAAGTAAGAAATTTAAGAAATAATAGAGGGGAAAAATGCAAAAAAGTGGCTTTTTCAGAAAAGGAGAAAAAAGGGTAAAAAGTTTTTAAAAGTTGAGAGAAGTGTTTTTTGGAACGAGAAAAGAGGGGTAATTTTAGAGAGAAAGCAAAGTACTAAAAAAACGCCTTTTTTGAGAGAAATTGGAGGCGGAAATAAGTGCTAAAAAGGTACTTTTTTCAGAAAAAAAGTACGCAAAAATTGAGAAATTTAAAGAGAAACTGCAAAAAAGGTGGAAATTTAAGAAAGAGAAGAGGGGAAAAATGCAAAAAAGTGCCTTTCAGAAAAGGGGAAAAAGTACTAAAAAGTTAAAAAGTTCAAAGAGAAAAGAGGGGTAATTTTGGAGAGAAAAAAAGTAGAGGAAAAGTATCTTTTGAAACGAGAAAAAAGGGGTAATTTTAGAGAGAATTCAAAGCACTAAAAACATGCCTTTTTGAGAGGAAACAAAGGGGGGAGATGGGGGAGATAAGTACTACAAATATGCCTTTTTTTCAGGAAAAAAGTACTAAAAAATTGAGACATTTCAAAGAGAAAAGAGTCGTAATTTTGGAAAGAGAAGAAACCGTAAAAAGGTAGAAATGAAAGAAAAGAGGGGAAAAATACAAAGAAGTGCCTTTTTCAGAAAAAGGAAAAAGTACTAAAGTTAAGAAATTTCAAAGAGAGAAGGAGATAATTTTGGAGAGAAAATATATGTCACAAAGAGTTAGAGAAAAAAGGGTAAAAAAGTAGTAAAAGAGCTTTTTTAAGAGAGAAAAGAGGGGTAATTTTAGCGAGAAAAATAAGTACCAAAAAAGTGAGAAATTTAAGAAAGAAAAGAGGCGAAAAAAGTATATTTTTCAGAAAGAAAAACGGGAAAAGAGTACTAAAAAAGTGACTTTTTAGAAATTGGGTAATTTTGGAGAGAAAAAAAAGGATTAAAAAAGGGTAAATTTTGGAGGGACAAAAAATGAGACAAAAAACGCTTAAAATGTGACTTAATTTAAATAAAAAAAATGAATGCAGTTAAAATAAAGAATCTCGCTCCTTAATATTTTTACAATATTACTTTCATTTACTGATTAAATTTCTAAATTTGCATCAATAAATACAGGCTGGAGCACCATATACGAATTATTCTCTAGCATTTAAATGACAGTTAATATAAATAAATATTTTTGGAGGTGTAACCTGATGCTACTTTTCAAAAATATTTTTAAATATACAGGGTGGTCCAGAAAAGCTTAACTTATTAAACAATGACTTTTAACTTTTTTTTGATTTGAGAAGCTTATTTTAAAAACCTATAAAATTTGATCACTCTGTATATATTTTGTTTCAAAAAGTTTAATGTTAGAATACAACAACTTTTTTATTAAAAGTGCTGGGAAAGTTGGGTGGAATTTCCCTCTCGTCATTTTTATTTTAATCAAAAGTAACATCATAAGTAAAAATATTGAAAATTCTAAATGGACATGCTAATCGAAAAACAATAACATTTACTACGCAACATTTTAACGATTAAATCATTAAAAAAATACATAAAATTTCTACAGTGTATATAAATACATATTATTCACATGCTATAAAAGTTTTAATTTCTATTCCTTAGTTTTTAACATTGCGGTAGGTTGAATATAAAGTAAAAATATATATGACCTTTTTAATGCGCAAACCCACAACACAAAACATCATGTAAGTGGGAGCTGATAGTTGCATGTTGGTTTACGTAACTTATTACAACTCTAGATCACGGAAGTATAATCGAAAAATTATTTCCAAGGCGTTCTCAAAACAATAACATAACCATAAAACCATATGAACTCCCTGACCAACCTTATTGTTTCATTGTTTCAGTTAAATTATTTTATGAAACAATATTTATAACATTGTACCAAATTACTTTTTCTAGTATATATAGGACCGGAACTATAATGCTGACCCTTGATTTATGAATATTTGCTCCGGGGCTTTTTGAGCTCAAGATCTGACCCTTATCATGTATCTAATTTAAGAAAATTTTATACACGTAGAAACACCCTCTATATTAATTCAGTAAACACAAAAATTACTAGAGATTGTATATAAAATTTTTCGTCGATTTATGTTATAAACCTGACCAATGTTACGTTACTCGATGTTGCCAGGGGTTGCCGAATATTTTATGTGGCGTATCAACAGGTTGCACATAAAAATCGTCTCGCAGACATCCAAGGTCATTGTTAAAGCCTCCTACACCATCACTGTTAACCCTACAGATCGATAATTCACCGCTGAGAGGCAGAACGTGCCAACTGGACTCATCTAGTAAAACAATTATTAATTAATAGGTGAGATAAAATTTCCAATAATCAACAGTTTTTGAATATTTGATTAAAATAATTGTGCAAAAGTGGTATAAACAATATTTTTATTTATTGTTAATTAGAATTTCAAATTTCACACAAATAAAAATAATTATGTCTTAAAACTTCACACCCCTATAACTTTTTTGTCTTAATAGTCTTAATAGGTACAAACTGTTTGTACAACAATTTTTTTCTTATTTTTGAATTCTTAACCTTCCAGTCGACGCGTCAAATTTTGAGAAGTGAGTATTCGAGTCTTTAATAAATTAAGAAATGAAATAAAACTCGGAAGTCATGTACCACAAAAATGTAATAAAATTTTAGGAAACGGCGACTAGTTTCGGCTTATGAGCCATCTTCAGGCCTAGAAGTTTCAAGGTGCACTTACCATACTGGTGTTAATTAAATTTCACATTTAACAATAACTCATTTTAATACGAGTATTAAAACAATGCTAAGAGAGGTTTTGTACAAAGGGAACTATAGGAAAGGAGTATGGCATGGAATTAAATGAGATGTAGAACATGAAATTCAAAACTTTTTAAAAAAAATTTAAAATTTTTAATAAACCCAACAAGAAACAATTTTAATTTGTCAATTTTGGAAACCTTACACGGTAAAGTAGAATCAGTCCCCGATGGGAAAATAGGAAATGAAAGGATCCTAAAATGGAGCATATATTAAGAAACTTCCCAGTAGGAAAGAACACAATTTAATCACATGAATTCATTTCAAGATGACCTTGAAATTAAAATTTCCGATTTTGTCCAATTTTTACTTTCCCGGCCCACCATCCAACGAGAAGGGAAAGTATTGTGAACGAGCTAAAAAAAATTTCGAGATTAAAACGGAAATATCCATTTAGAGGTCCCCTGAGAGGATCAAGACCATTTCCAGATGAAAGTCTGTCTGTGTGTATCTGTGTATATTCTTCCACGATAGAAGCCACACGCCTAATCCGATTGGCCTGAAATTTGGTATATGAGTTTAAGTTACCCGCCGGAAGAACCCATTAGTATTTGTAAGACATCTATCAAACGGAAGTGTGACTGTCAAAAAATGACAGAAGCAATATGTCAGGGAATTTTACTTGTAATATGTCTTTTAAAAGCACTTGAAAATGACTATTTAGAACAGTCAAAATTATTTCTCCAGTTGTCACCTGTCAAAAATGAAAAATATCAAAGTTTGAAACTTTAACATTAAATATACTATTCGTCTCTGGATACTTGTCGGGAAAGTTTTGGGGCATCACAACCGGTTTTTTTCCCATTTTTTTCGGATTGCCGATTTTTCCCAATTTTTTGATTTTCTGATTTTGTTCAATTTTTTTCGGTTTTGTAAGATTTTTTCGATTTTTCAGTATTTTCGACCAATTTCGATTTTTTCCCGATTTTTTCGAATTTCACCAGATTTTCCCCATTTTCTGATTTACCAAATTTTCCTCGTTTTTCGATATTTTCAGATTTTTTCCATATTTTCGGTTTATTTCGATTAATTTCCGGTTTTTTTCCAAATTTCATCAAATTTTGCCCAATGTTTTAGTTTTTATGATTTTTTCCAATTTTTTGCAAATTAGAAGTTAAAAGATATGTTATTTATTGTAATTATTTAAGAAAATTTAATTCATATATTTAATACAAATTATTGATACTTTTCAAATAGATTTATAAATATTTACAGTGTAAATGGAACAGGACCGTTCTTAGAAAAATTCCTATAGAGGCATTGTCACGGTCAGATTGTGTTTGCTTTCCGCTAGAATCTAACCAAAATTGTTGGATGTTTTTTTTATGAAGTGAAATTAACTAGGGGAGATAAGGGCAAGACGGGGTATTTAAGGGCTTCTGGACTCATAATTAAAAAAATAACATTTGCAATTATTTAAAAAAGTATATATTAACAATATCAATCACTTCATCTTGTCGCACACTTGATAGAATAAGACGGGATAGATTAGTCTTTACAATGGTCTGACCAGTACTTTAAACTTGTTGGTATAAGTATAGTGTGATGCAAAAAAAATAATCCCTCTAAGAATAAATTGTTTGCTGTTTCAGAAGCTAGCGAAATTAGTTTTTGTAATTATTAACCGATTGTACTACCGTCCTAAGTAATTATCAAATCCCCAAATACCATTATATATGGTGTAGGGGTAATACTTTTATTTACAATAATTACTTAATCTAAACAGAAATTATCTATATACCTATACTATTCATTTACAAATTTCGCCCATTGTTTTTTATCTCTTGCCATTCTTTTTGCCTCCGTCCATGACTTTCGTTTTTCTTGCAATATTCTTCCGATAACTCCATCCCATGGTTGCCTTGGTCTTCCTCTTTTCCTTCTTTTTTCTATCTTTGCTTGCCATACTCTTCTGACTACTCTTGTGTCATTCATCCTTTGCAGATGTCCCCACCAGCTTAATTGTCGCTTTTCAATGAACTTGAGTGTTGATTCTCTGTCAAGGTCTTTTCTTATTTGTGTGTTTCTGACACCTTTAACTCGTCTGAGGTACTTCATTTCAACTGTTTGTATTTTACTTTTTTGTCTGTTGGTCAACACCCATGATTCACATCCAAATGTTAAGATTGGTCGATATATTGTTTTAAATACGTTTATCTTTGTTTTCCTTGAAATTTCTTTTTTATTTATAAATGCCGAGTTCATCGTGTAGTAAAGCTTTGTTGTTTTTTCTACTCTATTGTTAATTTCTATTTCTTGCCTGCCATTATCTTCTATGTCTACTCCCAAATACTTAAATGTGTTTACTTGTTCGATTTTTACTCCATCTATTTGTACATTTATATTTGTTTGTTTCTCTCCTATAACCATAACTTTAGTTTTTCTTTTATTTACTTTCATTCCAAATTATTCACAAAATACATTTAAAATTTCCATATTTTTTTTGTAAATCTTCTTCTTTTTCTGCCATAATTATTACATCATCTGCAAATGCTCCTTCTGATAAATCTACTCTTATAAGATTCCAGTGTCCTACGTGTAGTTTTGTCATTCTGTTTGAAGATTTTTTTATTATTTCATCAATAAAAATCGTAAATAATAATGGGCTTAATCCTCCTCTATGCATTAATCCTTCTTGTGTTGAAAATGATTCTGATATTTTATTTTTATATATTACACAATTTATGTTGTTTTCGTACATGTTTTTAATTATTCTTATAATTTTAGTGTAAACTCCCCTTTCTTCTAATATTTTCCATAGCTTCTTTCTTGGTACTTTATCAAAAGCCTTTTCAAGGTCTATGAATCCCATATATACTTCTTTCCCTTGCTGTGAGAACTTTTCACTTATTTGTTTTACCGTAAATATGTGGTCCTGTATGCTTCTACCTTTTCTAAACCCACTTTGCGACTCCTCGAGGGAATTCTCTATTGTATGTCTTATTTTATTGTCAATAATTTTCTCATATATTTTCATTGCTGTACTAAGTAGATTTATTCCTCTATAGTTATTACAATCATGCCTGTCCCCTTTTTTGTATGCTGGAACTATCAGAGCTGTTTTCCAATCTTCCGGTATCTGTTCTTCTTTCCAGGCTGTATTATAAATTCTTAATAGTACTTCCATTCCTGTATCCCCTAAATTCTTAAACATCTCCGCTGTTAATTTATCAGTTCCTGGTGATTTTCCATTCTTTAATTCCCTTATTATTTCCTGCAACTCGCTTATATTTATATTTTCCGTGTTTTCTTGATTTTCTCGAATCGCATCATTTTCTTTGTTTTCATTTTGTATTATTATGTCTGCTCCTAATAACTTCTGGAAATATTCTTTCCATCCATTCATTATTTCATTTTTATTTGTTAGTTTATCTCCTTCTTTATTCTTTATCCAGCTTATTTCTTGTACTTTCTCTTTTCTTAGCGACTTTAAAGTTTTGTAGAATAGTTTTTGATTTGATTTACTATCTCTTTCTATTTTTTCAGCAAATTCTTCCCACTGTTTTCTTTTTGCTGCTGCTACCATATCTTTTACTTTTTTCCTGCTCTCTTTGTACTTTTCATAATTTTGAGTTGTGTTGTTTATATAAATTTTCCATGCCTGTTTTGTTTCTTACAGGAAAAATAATGCTTAAATTTTTCATTAATTTTTATTCACGGTATACCTATAACCACTATTAAATTTTCAAGAACATTTATGCTTTAGTTTTTTCTGTAATGCAAATTTAATTAAAAATATTTGTTCATTGTGCAGCTGGTCCTTTCCTTCTCTTAATATGACCCAAATAATCGCTGATTTTCGCGAAGCTCGACTTTTTCGACCTTGTGAAATAATACGCAGAGGGTTCAATGTATAATTAGGTCGAGGCGTAGGGATTTTAAAAGACTTGTAAATAAAATATGGCCCTACAGTGGCAGGTTCTCGTTGATGTTTATGCTACGAGGGTTGACCTATATAGTCTCGCCCTTGATCTGTTTAAAAATTGTGTAAATAAGAATCTAAATGAGATTACATTAGATTTTTACTTTTTTGTGTTAATAAGTACAAATTTTTTGTTAATTTTTTATGCATAATCAAAATGTGAAATTAGAATTGTAAATTGTATACAAATAAAAGAGTTAAAAATCTTAAGCCGGGTTCACACCTATAAACATTTGCGCCGAACGCGTTAGCCGTCACTATTTACGGCGCATTCTAGGTAGTGTGGACGAAAGAATTTTTGTCACATTTAACGCTGTGGTGCCTTTTGGGCTACACAAAATAACCTTTTAAATAATAAAATATTGTAGTTCATTAATCTAGTTATAATTTAAACAATATAAATGTTAAGAGGTTTTCATGCGGTAACGTGATATCGCAAGGTAACGACCGACGGTTTAAATTCGACGTTGTGTCGGGTCAAGTAATGTTTTTTGTTGGATTTAGATATATAGGTTATTATCTCTTCGAGACCGGCTCATTATTCATTACAATTAGTGGCTCATTACATTCAATTATGAGTACGAAGTTCGTGCCGCGAGTGTTACAAGGCTTGCATGAGAACTCAAAAGATATGTTAATTATATTATAGTAAAACATTATCCAATGAATAAATAATTAGTGTTTGACAGTGTCCCATGTATATCTATCTTCCCGATAACCAGAAGAAACCCTTGAGATACATTATGTGACGACCCGGACTATTTACTATTATAACGCACACGATCCGTAGCTTGCCGGTTTTTCGACGAACATCAAAGAAATATGCGACGCATGTTGTTTCTAGTGCACCCATTAACTTTGCTATATTTTGATGTTTATTTTTTATATTTTTGAGTTTTTTCATGTCTGAATAAATTTTTAAGCAGGAAAGTACAAAAACCTCGACAAAAATAAACAGTGATGTAACGTTCACTCATTTTTACGTATGGTCTGAGGGGGTAGTCGTAAAAATTTTCGAGAATAAATATTTGTGTGATAAATAAGATTAAAGCGACGAAAATATTTTCGACGAATGCGTTCGCCGTAAATATTTGTAGATGTGGACCCGGTTTTAAAACTTTATTATTGCGACCATCATGCACATTTTTTATTTTTTTGTCGCGACTTCATAAAAATTCGTGAATGTAGAAACTGTTACTCGGAATAAAATTGTCTGACAAATTAATAAGTAATACAGAGTGTGCAAACTTATAATCCATTATTTTTAAATTTTAAAATCGTATTATTGGGATCATCCTGTACATTTTTAATTGTTTTTGTCGTAATTTAATAAAAACTATTGGATTTAGAAACTTTTATTACGAACAAAATTTTTTGATAAATTAATGATACACAGGGTGTGCAAACCTGTAAAAACCATTATTTTTAAATTTTAAAATCGTATTATTGGGGGGATCATCCTGTACAGTTTTAATTTTTTTAACGTAATTTGATACAAAATATTTAATTTAGAAACTTTTGCTAAGAATAAAATTTTTTGACAAATTAATAATACAGAGTGTGCAAACTTACAGAAACCATTATTTTAAAATTTAATAATCGAATTATTGGGATCATCCTGTAGATTTTTTTTTGTTTAATGCAATTTAAGAAAGAATATTGGATTTATAAACTCTTACTAAGAATAAAATTTTCTGACAAATTTATAATACAGAGTGTGCAAACTCACAGAAACCATTATTAAATTTTAAAATCGTATTATTGGGATCATCCTGTATATTTTTATTTTTTGTTTGACGCAATTTAATAAAAAATATTGGATTTATAAACTTTTACTAAGAGTAAAATTTTCTGACAAACTAATAATACAGAGTGTGCAAACTTACAGAAACCTTTATTATTAAATTTTAAAATCGTATTATTGGGATCATCCAGTATATTTTTATTTTTTGTTTGACGCAATTTAATAAAAAATATTGGATTTATAAAGTTTTACTAAGAATACAATTTTCTGACAAATTAATAATACAGAGTGTGCAAACTCACAGAAACCATTATTATTAAATTTTAAAATCGTATTATTGGGATCATCCTGTAGATTTTTATTTTTTGTTTGACGCAATTTAATGAAAAATATTGGATTTATAAACTTTTACTAAGAATAAAATTTTATGACAAATTAATAATACAGAGTGTGCAAACTCACAGAAACTATTATTTTTAAATTTTAAAATCGTATTATTGGGATCATCCTGTAGATTTTTATTTTTTTTTTTGACGCAATTTAATAAAAAATATTGGATTTATAAACTTTTACTAAGAATAAAATTTTCTGACAAATTAATAATACAGAGTGTGCAAACTTACAGAAACCATTATTTTTAAATTTTAAAATCGTATTATTGGGATCATCCTGTAGATTTTTATTTTTTGTTTGACGCAATTTAATGAAAAATATTGGATTTATAAACTTTTACTAAGAATAAAATTTTCTGAAACTAATAATACAGAGTGTGCAAACTTATAGAAACCATTATTTTAAAATTTAATAATCGAATTATTGGGATCACCCTGTACATTTTTATTTTTTTTTGTAGTTTAAAAAAAAATATTGGATTTAGAAACATTTATTAAGAACAAAATTTTCTGACAAATTATTAATACAGAGTGTGCAAACTGATAGAAACCATTATTTTTATATTTTAAAATCATATTATTGGGATCATCCTGTAGATTTTTATTTTTTGTTTGACGCTATTTAATGAAAAATATTGGATTTATAAACTTTTACTAAGAATAAAATTTTCTGACAAATTAATAATACAGAGTGTGCAAACTCACAGAAACTATTATTTTTAAATTTTAAAATCGTATTATTGGGATCATCCTGAAGATTTTTATTTTTTTTTTGACGCAATTTAATAAAAAATATTGGATTTATAAACTTTTACTCAGAATAAAATTTTCTGACAAATTAATAATACAGAGTGTGCAAACTTACAGAAACCATTATTTTTAAATTTTAAAATCGTATTATTGGGATCATCCTGTAGATTTTTTTTTTGGTTGACGCAGTTTAATAAAATATATTGGATTTATAAACTTTTACTGAGAATAAAATTTTCTGACAAATTAATAATACAGAGTGTGCAAACTTACAGAAACTAATATTTTTAAATTTTAAAATCGTATTATTGGGATCATCCTGTAGATTTTTATTTTTTGTATGACGCAGTTTAATAAAATATATTGGATTTATAAACTTTTACTAAGAATAAAATTTTCTGAAACTAATAATACAGAGTGTGCAAACTTATAGAAACCATTATTTTAAAATTTAATAATCGAATTATTGGGATCACCCTGTACATTTTTAATTTTTTTTTTGTAGTTTAAAAAAAAATATTGGATTTAGAAACATTTATTAAGAACAAAATTTTCTGACAAATTATTAATACAGAGTGTTCAAACTTATAGAAACCATTATTTTTATATTTTAAAATCGTATTATTGGGATCATCCTGTAGATATTTTTTTGACGTAAGGTAATACAAAATATTCTATTTAGAAACTGTTACTAAGAATAAAAGTTTCTAACAAATTAGTAATACAGAGTGTACAAGCCTATAGAAACCATTATTTTTAAATTTTAAATCGTATTATTTGGATCATTCTGTATATTTTTAATTTTTTTGTCGCAATTTAATAAAAACTATGGGATTTAGAAACTTTTACTAAGAATAAAATTTTCGGAATTTGGTGACGGGTGTACATAAATCAAACACAAAAATAATTGTTTCGCGCCTTTCGTCTTACTGATGAATGATGACGCCATTCGGCATAGAGGTATAGAGAAACCCGGAAATTCTAGCTACCAATATATTAAATATATTTATTATAAATCATTAATCAGTTGTCAAATTTTCTCAAAAACTCGTAATAATTTTTCATACTAAATTCAAATTTAAAACCATAATTTGAAATTTTATACAAATAAACAAAAAAAACAACAAATTTTAAAACTTCTGATCTGTTTAACTTTTTTGTTTTTATAAGCCGAAAATTTTTATCAAACAATTTTTTGTTAACTTTTTTAGGCTGAATCCAAATTTGAAATTAAAATTTTAAAATTCCATAGGATACATATAATTTTCTTGAAATTTCATCTAAAACGTTCATAATTTTTAAAAACTTTGTAGAAATTGTGGCACTTTGAAGCAATTCGAAGCTCTAGTCCCTAATTAGATAATTAGTTATATCTATTAGTTTAAATAAAATTTTAATGGTTTAAAATTAAATAATTAATGATTTTTTTTTTGTTTTTACAACGTTCGAAATGACTAACGCGGTATTTTATAAACATTGCGAATGCCAGAAACTAGCCGCAAACTAGTCTCAAAAATAGAGTTTGCCGAGTTGTATTTAGCGAATTTCATCAGACTGGGACTGGACCTCTCCACTATTTGTGGATGTGTCTATGGCGACCTTGAAATAAATATTATTTTAGCAAGAATTTGAAATCACTAATTCTATCCAGTAGCGGCTCATCCGTTGATTTTTTAAATTAGAATCTACGTTGACGAACAGGTTATTGAAATTTGGGCGTCGGCGTCGAGACGTTGGACTTGAAGCATTTATTTGTCGATTTGACGATACCCATTTTTATATGGAATTTTTGATACAGTGGTTAACCGTGTTCTGTTTATTTCTCGCTAAGCTAACATAGAGCGACGTCTCGAAAGAATTATTATCAACCTCTCATCTTTGTATATTTTGATATAATACAATAAGATATGACTATTATCAGCATGAAGGACGAAAAAAAATAAGAACAAGAGTGGAATTTAATTGCCAAAATATATTGAAAAAAAAACATTCGCAATATTTTCAAGTTTGGGATTTTCACTATAAGGTAGTTTAAAAAATAAATTTAAGGGAAAAGGGACAACAATTTAAATTGGAATAAGCCATTATTAACATTAAACTATTATTAGTAATTATCCTTTATCGCAATAAATTATAGTTATTTAACTTTTTAAAACTACCTTATCGTTTTACGTACTGATACCAAAGTCTTCTTTTTTGCGTTTTATTTGTAATACCTGAACTATACGCTTTATTCTTTCCCGCTTTTTATAAAGAAATATTTATTAAGATGAAATGACAACTAAAGTCTGTACATCCAACAAACGGAGTAATAAAAGTGCGTGATCAGCACATGTTCAACCTTTTTTAGTTTCCTTTCAGGGAAGTTTGACTTGACCGGGGTATTTTTAACACTTATTTGTTACTGTTCGTTGAAATCTCTGGCGTGCATTAAGGAATTATTAAGAGATTTTATTTTGTATTTTATTTTGTGTTGAATTTTGTGTTTCATTTTGTATTTTACTTTTTCTGCGTTGTTTTGGAAATTGATTTTTGTGTAACGCCACTGGTTTCGGACGATATTTCTTTATTCCTGTTATAACTTTTAGGGTAACTGGACATCGGGTCTATTCTTTAAAAACATACGGTGTTCACGTGATTACTCTGTTTGTTGGATGTACAAACTATAGTATATTTTATGAATCCATGACAATCCTTCTCGGACAATTTTTCTCAGCCACAATTCTTCCCAACAACAATCATTCCCTATGACAATCCTTCCCCACGACAAATCCTTCCCGGACAATTCTTCCTAGCGACAATTGATCTCCGTAACAATCCTTCCCGGACAATTCTTTCTAGCGACAATTCTTCCCAACGTCAATTCTTCCCCACGACTATCCTTTCCCAGGATAATCTCTCCTGGATAATTCTTCCTAGCGACAATTCTTTCCCGCGACAATCCTTCCTGGATAATTCTTCCAAATCACAATTCTTCCCCATGAAAATCATTCCCTACTAAAATTTTTCCTCACGATAAATTTTTCTAATCTAAATATATTTCTTTACAAATTTTGTCATATGGATAACATTCGAATATACTTTTTGGATAATTGCCAATATTTTAAATTCTGCGAAGACAGTCAAATATTTCTCACTCGGACAACGCAATGCAAACCAGTCACTATTTTTATGTATTAAAAAAGAACTTTGCCGTCTTTAGAATTTAAAATACTGGCAAATATCCAAAAACTACATTCGAATGTTTTCCATATGACAAAATTAGATCAGAAAAATTTATTGTGAGGAATAATTTTGATAGGGAATGATTTTCATGGAGAAGAATTGTCGTTATTAAGAATTGTCCAGAAAGGATTGTCGCTAGGAAGAAATGTCACGGGGAAGAATTGTCGTTGGGAAGAATTGTCCGGGAAGGATTTTCGTGTAGAAGAATTGTCCGGAAAAGATTGTCGCGTGGAAGGATTGTCGCTAGGAAGAATTGTCACTCAGAAGAATTGTCGCTAGGAAGAATTGTCCGGGAAGGATTTGTCGTGGGGAAGAATTGCCCGGGAAAGATTGTCACGGGAAAATATTATCTTAGAGAAGAATTTTCGCTAGGAAGAATTGTCCGGGAAAGATTGACGTGGGGAAGAATTGTCCGTAAAGGATTGTCGCTAGGAAGAATTGTCACGGGGATGAATTGTCGCTAAGGAGAATTGTCCGAGAAGGATTTATCGTGGGGAAGAATTGTCCGGGAAGGATTGTCGCTAGGAAGAATTGTCACGGGGATGAATTGTCGCTAAGGAGAATTGTCCGAGAAGGATTTATCGTGGGGAAGAATTGTCCGGGAAAGATTGTCGCGGGGAATGCTTGTCGCTAGGAAGAATTGTCGCGGGGAAGAATTGTTGTTAGGAAGAATTGTCCGGGAAGGATTTGTCGTGGGGAAGAATTGTCCGGGACAGATTGTCGCGGGGAAGGCTTGTCGCTAGGAAGCCTGGGAAAGATTGTCGCTAAGAAGAATTGTTCGAAAAGATTGACGCGGGGAAGAGGGGAAGAATTGCCCGTGAAGGATTGTGGCTAGGAAGAATTGTGGCTAGGAAGAATTGTCGCGGGGAAGAATTGTTGCTAGGAAGAATTGTCCGGGAAGGATTTGTCGTGGGGAAGAATTGCCCGGGAAAGATTGACGCGGGGAAGGCTTGTCGCTAGAAAGAATTGTCCGGGAAAGATTTGTCGTGGGTAAGAATTGCCCGGAAAAGATTGTCGCGGTAAAGATTGTCGCGGGAAAGGCTTGTCGCGGGAAAGGCTTGTCGCGAGGAAGAATTGTCGCTAGGAAGAATTGTCGCGGGGAAGAATTGTTGCTAGGAAGAATTGTCCGGGAAGGATTTGTTGTGGGGAAGAATTGTCCGGGAAAGATTGTCGCGGGGAAGGCTTGTCGCTAGAAAGAATTGTCCGGGAAAGATTTGTCGTGGGTAAGAATTTCCCGGGAAAGATTGTCGCGAGATAAAATTGATATTTTTATTTTTCTTTATCAGTTCTTAATTTTTAATTATCTAGATGCAACAAGTTCCATCAATCAAAAATTACTACTTACTGAAATTTTTTATTAAGTATATACAAATTTACTTTCTATTTACCTTTTTGCCTCACTTTCCAACTGTTTGTTTTTTGTCACACTTTTGTTTCTTTTTTTTTAGAAAGTGGAAGTGAAAGCGTCTATACACTTTTAATAGTTACTAATTATAGTAACAATTTTTTTTTAGGAGTGGGGGACCATTCCAAGCGCGGTTCTTTTAGTAATTATTTATTTACTTCCACTTTTTTATTTCCACTTTGGTTTTTTATTGTTTTTTATCAGATTGTTTTTCATTTTTACCACTTTTTTTTGTTTTTTTGCCCCACTTTATTCTTTATTGAGGCTTTTTTGGCGTCCTTTTAACCTTTGTTGTTTTTTTTTTTTTTTTTTTTTTTTTTTTTTTTTTTTTTTTTTTTTTTTTTTTTTTTTTTTTGTCGCACTTTTACTTTATTTTTTTGCTTTTCTTATTGTTTTTTGACTCACTTTTCTCCCCATTTTTTGTCTGTTTGTCCATTTTTTTTTATTTTTTTGGTGCACTTCCAGGGGAGTGGGTGATTTTATTTTTTAAATTTTTGGAACCACTCTCGTCTCCATTATTTAGTTTTTTTGCCGATTTTTTTTTCTTTTGTATTGTTTTTTGTACTACGTTCTGTATACTTGGTACTTTTTTTTGTTTTTTTGACCCACTTTATTTTTGTCTTTTTTTGGCGCACTTTTAACCCCACTTTTCTTGGTTTTTTGTTTTTGTTTTTCAGTGTTAGACCTGCTTTTTCCCTCGTTTTTATTTTTTTTCTCATAGTCCCATTTTTTTTTTTAATTTTTACCACTTTTTTTTGGTTTTGTGGCGCACTTTTGTTTGAACTTTTTTTACTTCTTCTTTTTTTTTTTTTTCTAAATTTTTTGATTCACTCTTCTTCACATTTTTTGGTTTTTTTGCCCAATTTGTTTCTTTTTTATTTTTGGCACTTTTTTCGATTTTGTGTCCCACATTTTTTTTTAGTCTTTTCACCTACTCTTGATTTTTTTGGTTTTATGCCTTATTTTTTTCTTTTTTTTAGTTTTTTGCTTAATTCTTTCCAACCATCGTATTTGGCAAAGTTTTATTTGGATGTGTAAAGTTTATGTGGTTTTCCATGTCAAATGCTGATGGCTTAATAAGCACTAAACACATAGAAAATACTTATCATTTATAATAAATTTCCAGTGTGGAAAACATAAAAAATTTACGAATTATTAACCCACTAGGTCAATTATGTATTGTCATAATAAAAAAAAAACGAAATATGCATGCAACAAACTAGACAGGTTAATAATCATTGCATATAAACAAAAACAATAAATAAAGAATGATTCTAATATTGATTAGAATGATGGTCAGGAGAATTGAAATGCGAGTGCGTCGCAACTGGCAAGACCCTGTTTTATTGGCTCACCGTTGTTGCACAGTGTTTCGTTTTGTCAATCTAGCTAGTCAAAATTCTCGAAATTTTCAATCACAGTATTGAAATTATTAATAGAATTTTTTTTAATTACTCAGTAAAAGTTCAATTTACCAAGGCCCTAGATAAGATTTTTTCTCAAAGGTGGGGTGAATTTTTTTTTAGGGCGTAAATAAATATTGTAATAACACAAAAACAATTATTGAAATTTTTTTATCAAAATCATTGAAATTTTTTTTATTTTTCATCAAAGTAAAAGAAATACGTTTATTTCTTGTCAAACTTTCAGTTTAATGTAATGTAATAATTTCCAGTATTTTGGTATTTTTGTTTGTTACTTCCCACATCTATTTTTACCCTTTACCGACAGCGTGTCGGTTATATAATTAGGAAAGAGGAAGGTTGGTGTCGTGTCATTTCGTACCGTCCAAAAATTTTACCTGTTTTAGTTTCAATTGGTACCGTGGCTTATAAAATAAAGGGTATGAGCCAATTGAGCACCAAGCTCTAGATGTAATAAATGTAGGCAGGCCAACTGAGCACCAGGCAGGCAGGTACCTTTTCAAAGCGACCCTTTTGAGACAGGCCAATTTAGCACTTAGACCTGGATCCACTTTGTAATAATAATCCCTTAATAGTCCAAAATTCTTTAAAAAATCGATAAATTGAAAAATCCTTGAAAAATTGTTGAAAAATCCTTGAACAATCCTTAAAAAATCATTAAAAATTCTCGAAAAGCCCTTGAAAAGTACGTGAAAAATCCTAGAAGAATTTTTGAAAAATATTCCAAATTCCTTAAAAAAAAACATTTAATTGAAAAATCATTGAAAAATCCTTAAACAATCCTTGAAAAGTCATTAAAAAATCCTGGAAAAATCCTTCAAAAGTACGTGAAAAATCCTACAAGAATCTTTGAAAATAGTCCAAAAATTCTTTAAAAAAACGATAAATTAAAAAATCCATGAAAAAATTGTTGAAAAATCCTTGAACAATCCTTAAAAAATCATTAAAAATTCTCGAAAAGCCCTTTAAAAGTACGTGAAAAATCCTACAAGAATTTTTGAAAAATACTCCAAATTCCTTAAAAAAAAAAACATTAAATTGAAAAATCCTTAAACAATCCTTGAAAAATCATTAAAAAATTTTGGAAAAATCCTTAAAAATCCTACAAGAATGTTTGAAACATACTCCAAAACTCCTTAAAAAATTGTTTTCAATTTAACAATTTCTTAAGTGTTTTTAAGACATTTTTTAGAAATATTCAAAGATTTTTACAGGATTTTTCGAGAATTTTTCAATGATTTTCAACGTTTTTTCAATCCTTGAAAAATCCATGAAACTTCCTTAAAAATCCATGAAAAATCATTAAAAAACATTTTTAAAAAATCTTAAAAAAATTCTTGTACCTACCTACTAAAAAAGAATTAAAAAAATCCTTGAAACCCCGTTAAATAATCTTTGAAAAATTGCATGAAAAAAAGAATCATTGAACAATCTTTGAAAAATACTCCAAAATTCCTCGAAAAACCAATAAAAAATCCTTGAATAATCCTTGAAAAATCCCTAAAAATCAAAGATTAGGATTATTCAAGGATTTTTTAGCATTTTTTCAATGATTTTTCAAGGATTTTTCATGAATTTTTCAAAAAAATTTCAATTTAACGATTTTTTAAGGGTTTTTGAGAGTTTTTAAAAAAATACTTCTTAAAAATTGTTTTGACCCCATGATTTTTTGTTTAATAAATAAATGCCAACTACCATATTCTGATTTTTATTTAACCGAGAAAAATAACTGTTTGCATTAATTCAGTAGGTACCTGATAATTCGTTAATGAACAAACTAAGTAATAAAGTGCGCAATTGGCTAGTCATAAAGTGCTCAATTGGCCGGTCTCTATTTGGTCCTTGGTGCTCAATTGGCGTGTCCGGTCACGGTATCAATTTTACCTGAGGGTAATAAAGTGTTCAATTGGCGTCCGTCCAAAATAAATATGAACAGTTGCATTTGGTACCGCATTATCCTTCCTTATACTTGCTAAAGATTTTTTGGGATTTTCCAAAAATAATCCATATCTTGGATAATCCCATATGATAAAAAAATTGGATACAAACTAAATAATTATTTTTATCAAAAAGTACAATTAATAAATGTGCATTGCAAACATTTTTTAACTTTATATAATAACTACTTTACAACCATTAAGTTCAAAATTTTTAATTCAAATCACAGAATTCAATTGACAGATATTTGACAGTTTAAAACTTCAAATTTATTTGGATACTTTTCTGACTGTAATATATTGTAATATTTTTTCAATATTAAATCGTCAACACAGAAAAAAAAAGTATATTGTACAGGGTGTCCCAAATTGGTGTGTTTTGCAGGATATCTCGTAAACTAAAAGATATAGAAAAAAAGCAGTTAAGATTTTATGACTTCTTTTTTTGTTAAAGTAACGATAACCTAATTAAATCTTTAGTGGCCTTTGAAAGATACAGGGCGATTATTGAAAACTGTCACATGATAATTATGTGAAAAGAAACACTCAATATTATTTCATAACGATAACTTAATCGATTAAATAATGGAGATTTCTAAATATATAATTATGGCTATACACTTTAAAATATACTATTGTGAAATTAGTCAATTTTCAAAAAATACCGAATTGTCGCCTATCAAAATGAAACACTATGTTATATATTTTATGTGTTAAGGTCTGTCGGTTTTATATTATGAAAATGAAGGAATACGGAAGCATGTACGATTATTTGCAGCATTATCATACCTACCATCTGAAGCCACAGAAGATGGATTCTTATATATTATGGAAAACTAGCCAGAAAATCCAGATTTACGACGCTTCAGCGATTATTTTGGTGACCAGTGGTTGGAAAATACCACAATAATTGGAAAAACTTGGATTTGTTTTAGAGGAAAACGCCGAACCACCAACATTCTAGAAGCATGGCATAGTAAATTGACAATTAACATTGTTTTTTTTATTGTAATAAACATATTACAAAATGATGTATTCTTTATAAAATCAATACATAAATTTTCCACAAAAAATATATGTACCTAGAGGTATTTGAAATAATAATAATACGCGGTACGAAATGAAACTAGCCACAGGTATACATTTGGGACGCGGTACGAAGTGGGAAATTTAAAGGTAGTAGTAGAGCTCGATTATTTTGAGATGAGTACATTTCGTCATAATGTGCAGAAACCAATTTGAGTTTGTAGGCGTGGTCAGAGAGCTTTAACTGTGGTCCAAGTCGCCTGTCGCTCATGAAATTTGGATTCAGTAGCGTAGTGTTACTTATTTGTACTTGTTGCATTTATTTAGCTATTTTGAGCTTTCTTGTGTTATTGTGTTTCGATTTGTGTGTCAATATAAACTTTAATTTAATTCATTTTGTGTGCATTTTGGTAAGTACATTTAAATACAACTAATTAATAATATAAGACGAAAAGGAGGAGGAAAAAAAGGAGATTATCATGATGAAATGAACTGGAATAATTTTTTGCAATGGGTTAGATTACAACTCAGGCTTTAAAGGCATATTTGATTTACTGGCTCAGTAAAATCCATATTTCGCATGATGCTAAAATGACCAAACCAGAACTCTACACATTAATCAAAGCTTAGAGACCCCCCACCGAATTTTATTTTAGATGATCTTCTGGAAGAAAATGGTCACAAAGTACTACCTCCATATCACCCTCAACTAAATTCCATAGAAAAAATATGGGCCACGGTAAAAAATTGAGTGGGTCAACATAATACAACATTGAAGTTGGATGAGGTTTTATTTTAAGTATTTTCGATTTAACATATTTCATTAATGTACACACGCCACTGCTAACATATCAGATACCCCTACCGCAGCAGATTTGAACTTGGCGCCATAAAATAAGGTCCACAAAGTTTATGACGTGCTGCGCCAACTGGGGCGTGGCCATAGCTAAATGTACTCATCTCAAAATAATCGAGCTCTACGACATGACACGGTACGAAATGGGCATAAGGTTCACGTAATAAATTTCAGGGAGGCCACAAAAAGACACATGAGGTCTATACCCAGAAAAGAACAAATTCTTTAATTTGATGCAGATATTATTGTCCAGTTGGATTTACAATTTCTAACAATGTGTATAGGACGAACAGTTTGTCTGTCATGTCAATGGATCTGGCTTCATTATCGACTGGATGAATCCGGTTTGTTGTGTTGTATCCAGGACGGTACATAGCGACAAACATGGAAACTCAGGAAAGCACCGTCAACGTGAATCCTACTCTCCACTCTATTCTACTAGAGACCGAGACTATTATATCTATTTCTTTTTAATTAAGCTCCTTTTGTGTTTAAATCACACGTATCATTTTTGTATTAAAAAAATTGTACTTTTTTAGGTGTACTGAGTTTAAAAACCCCATGAGGGGAAGGGAAAAATTAAACAAAGAGCGAGTGGGAAAAATACAAAATGTAAAAAAAACACAAGTGGATAAAAACATGGGGCAAAACAAATACAAGAAAAAAAATAGGTTGTGTCGCCCCAAAACTTTTCCGACAATCCACGAAATACTTTTTCAGATAATGTTAGTTTCAAATTTTGACATTTTTTTATTTTTGACAGGAGACAGTTGAAGAAATAATTTTGACTGTTCTGAATAGAGTTTTTCAAGGACTTTCAAATGACATATTGCAAGTCAAATTCCGTGACATATCGCATTTGTCATTTTTTGGATAGTGACACTTCCGTTTGACAGATGTCGTTCTAATGGGTTCTTCCGCCGGGTAACCCAAACCCATATACCAAATTTCAGCTCAATCGGATTAAACATATGGCATCTATCATGGAAGAATACAGACAGACAGACAGACTTCCATCTGGAAATGATCTAATCATCTCAGGCGACCTCAAAATGGATATTTAAATCTTTATCTCGAATTTTTTTTTTTTTGAGCTCGTTTACAATACTTTCCCTTTTCAGAGGTGGGTCGGGAAAGAAAAAAAAAGCAAAAAACCAAAGTGAGAAAAAGATGGGTAAAAAATAAGGCTGGGAAAAAATTGTACAAAAATAAGGATGGGACGAAAAATCAAGAGTGGGAAAAAGTGAGACAAAAAATGAAGGGAGTGGATAAAGATCCGCGAGTTGCAGAAATGTATATAAAAAAAATATTTATTTTATTAAAAGAAGTCTTGACTATCTAAATCTAGCCTGTGTATTTAAAAAAATATTTATTTTATTAAAAAAAGTCTTGACTATCTAAATCTAGCCTGTGTTTAAAAAAAAATAAAAGGCCATGTGGGATTCGATCCCCGGATCCACTACACCACTAGCGGGCATAACGTCACGCGACTACTAGAGTTCATGTTTAAATATGTTTAAACTTATTATTTAAGCGAATCACGTGTCATGCAACTCGCGGATCTTTATAAAATATGTTAAAGATCCGCGACTCGCGAATCTTTATCCACTCCCAAAAATGAAAGGGAAGGAGAAAGTAGCGGAAAACACAAGAAGAAAAGGAGGAAAAACAAGAAAAAATGTGGGAAAAAAAGAAGGAAGGTGGGTCAAAAACAAGGGTAGGATAAAAGGGGGTATATGTGGGGTAAAAATTAAAAGTGGGAAATAAGTACCAAGAGAATAGTCTCCCTTCAGTTGGTACCCACAGCCAAAAAAGTGGGGCAATAAACAAGAGTGGGAAAGAAAAGGGAACTGGGACAAAAAA
Source organism: Neocrepidodera transversa (assembly GCA_963243735.1). Lineage (NCBI taxonomy): Eukaryota > Metazoa > Arthropoda > Insecta > Coleoptera > Chrysomelidae > Neocrepidodera > Neocrepidodera transversa. Next base: position 17,035,390 of record OY725354.1, on the reverse strand, counting down.
TAGGAGTCGGAAAAAAGTGGGCAATAGACACAAGTGGGGAAAAAATGAAAAATGAACGGCAAAAACTAAAGTGAGAAAAAAATGGGAAAAATTGGGGCAAAGAAATATGAGTAGGAAAAAATTGGACCAAAACAATAGTGGAAAAAAGGAGATGTGAAATGGGACAAAAAGGGCAACAATCAAGGGTGGGAAAATGTGACAAAATATGGGGAAAAATAATTACCAAGTACCAAAAAGTGGACAAAAGACACAAGTGAGGAAGAAATGGAAAAAAGGGCAAAAACCAAAGTGAGGAAAAAAAGACAAAAAATTAGAGTAAAAAAATAAGAGTAGGAAAAAATTGGACCAAAACAAGAGTGGGAAAAAGGGGGTTGTGAAATGAGACAAAAACCAAAGTAGAATAAAAAATGGAAGGGAGGGAAATAATTTAAGAAAATAATGTGGGAAAAAAAGAAGAAAGATATGGGTCAAAAACAAAAATGGGACAAAAGGGCAACAATCAAGGGTGGGAAAATATGGGGAAAAATAATTAAAAAGTACCTCGACACAAAAGACAATAAACAAGGTGGGAAAAAAGAGTTGAAAATGGGACAAAAAACAAGAGTCGGAAAGAAGTTGGGTAAAAATGAGACAAAAAGCGAGTGGAAAAAATTCAAAATGAAAAAAAACTAAAGTGGGAAAAAGTGAGGCAAAAAACACAAGTGTAGAAAAATGGGGCAAAAGGCCGGAAAAAAGTGGACAAAACAAAAAGGGGTGGTTAAAAAACACAAAAAACTGAAGTGAAGAAATGGGGGAAAGTGGGGCAAAAAAACAAAAAGTTGGAAAAGTAAGACAAAAACCAAGGGTGGGAAAAGTAGGGCAAAACCCAGAAAGTGGAAAAAATACTTCCTCCTAAAAAATATTAAATAATATGTGAGTTACTAAGAATCAATTTCAGTTCCGTAAAAAGGAAATAGTTTTTTTTGTAAATTACTAAAATTAATATCTATACCAATATATTGTCAGTAGTGGCAACGCTGAAAGTGAAAACGGTAAGTCAAATCTGATATAGACGCGGACGTAATGTAAACAGGACGGTATCCGGTTTAGTGAAAGATTTGGGCTCTTCGATTTTTTCTGACATATTAGGATTGAGCGGGAACTTGGCAACATGTAGGGAGAAGGCCACATAGACCTTGGCCACGTGTGCCGAGCGAGTTTTTGGGTTAATCAGATTGAGCTGAAACTTGGCAAATGCATAGGGAAAAGGTTACGCAGAACTTTACTACGCCGACCGGGGCGAGTTTTTGAGTCACAGTGACCCTATTGGGTTGACACCCACTGGACTTTTCAACTTTCTCTGAAATGATCGGTTTGAATTGAAACTCGGCAGATGCATAGAAAAGTCCACGTAGACCTTGGCCACCATGTACCAGGCGAGTTTTTGGATCACAGTGACCCTATTGGTTTCACACCTACTGGGTTTTTCAACTTTATCTAAAATAATCAGATTGAGCTGAAAATTGACAGATGCAATATACTTGTCATACAAAATACATGTAAAACATCCTCCAGCAAAACCGAAATTACCCAGCTCTGAAACTGGAAAAGGATACAGTTAAAGAGTTTCCTGCTTAGATTCAAAATTTTAAGCAGAATAGTTAGCGGTCTTTTCCGATTTCATTTTTTCGGTAATTCCCGGCTGAGTTCTTGAATAGAATAGTGCAGAGTGCAGTAAAAATATAATGGGGGAAAATAGTGATAACAGTAAAAAAAATTAATAAAATATTTCATCTTAAATATGCCGATATAAATTGATAAATTTTGCCAATACGATATTGATACGTCAATATTTATATCGATATTGGTCGATCACTAGTTAATTTTCTACTTACTACGATAACTGATGATAATTTGACTGTTTGCGCCGTGAGAACGATCAGATCTTTATTTTTTTTAATACAGGTTATCCTGCGACGTTGGCCTTCGATTATCTTGAAAACCGTTTAAATGACAAAGTCAAAAATATTGCTTTCATCTACTAAAAACAAATCAGAAGCTCCTGAGCGTTAGCAGGGTAGTGACGACTTCTAAACAAGTATTATCTCATGTACCATAAATGATATCTCAAATCTGTTTGCAAATATCGATTCAGCGTTAAATTTCACGTCGGAATGTTATTTTTGAAACCGGAAGTCATAAAAAAGTGAAAATCTATTTGGGACCTATTCAAGATGTGCTGAGTTTATTACCGTTGGCCGTTTGTCTCTATCTCTTTTCGTTTTTGAGTTATAAATGCGGACGGACGGACAGACAGACACAGCCGTATTATTAGGATTTAGAAGTTTACGACCAAGTGACGCAAACTTCAAGATGAAATAAGAGAAGAACCTACCTCCCTTTTTTCGGTAGCTTTCACTTCCAAAAACTGTTGAGGCAACTAAAATCTGAAAAAAAATATTATTTTTTATAAAAATTTAATAATCTATAATATGATTTTGGCCATGACTGTACTTTTCATGTCTTAGCGCATCTAAAAATATTTATTCTCATATCTCAGAATATATCTAGTATCAAACATTATTTTCATTGTCACTTTTCAATTCTATCTGCTTTCATGTTTTCTCTTATGAAACCAGAAATAAATTCGTTGTTAATTAATGAGCTAATTGACCTCAATGTGATTTATAGAAATCCCACAATCTAGATTAGCCAATCACATTTTTTACCATTCTCTTGTAACCTTTAACCGTTCAAGTTTAAAATTTAATGGATTCATTCTCGGCTCATCAACACCCAATTGTGTCACTTTTCGCGGTATTTTTACCGGCTTATTAATTCGAAAAGAAAGAAACATTGAAAAATAGGGAATATAGGAAAAAAAGGGAAAATAGGAAAAAAAACAGAAAATAATAGGGACTAAAAAATTATGAAAACCAGGAAAAATATAAAGAAATGGTAAAAATAAGGAAAAATAGGGAAAAACAGGGAAAATTGGGAAAAGTAGGTAAACATGGGAAAAATAATTAAAAATAGATAAAAGTAAGACAAAATAGAAAATAGGTAAAAATAAAGAAGTTAGAAAAAAATAGGGACGTGTGTGGGAAAATAGTGGGAAATAGGCGAAAATAATGGAAAAAGGGAAAATAGGAAAGCCTAGAAAATAGTAGAAATAAATAGGGAAAAACAGGAAAAAATAATGAAAAACCGGAAAAATTGGGCAAAAATGACAAAAATATGAAAAAATCATAAAAATATGGAAAAGAGAGGTAAATAGAAAAAAATCTGGAAAAAAAGGGGAACATATAACTAGTATAATATAGGAAGAAATGGTTTTTAAGAGAACTAAAAAAAAAGTTATAGATTTTTTCAGAGAAGAGGCACAAAAAATCTCATTTGTTCAGTGTCTATTAAAAGAAACTTAAAAATTAATTAGAAGAAAAGTACACAAATTCATTGAAGAAAGAATTTTTACATTTTGAATAAAATACCGGAGAACGGAAAAAATGTGTTCCGTAAATCTAACCTCGCTAAAAAAAAAAAAATACTCGACACACATACAGGGAGTTAATTTTCGAACTCATGAAAGGAAACTTATACGTTTCCCAATTTCAATTTTCGCAAAACATGATACTGACACCTGCTAACTCAAAATTCATTTTTCTAGCTCCAATAATTATATTCCAGGTGGCTGATATTTCTAACAATGCTGGCAAGATGGGTACAGTCTAAATGACCAATAACACCAATAATATCCATACAATATATTAGTTTCCGAAAATCACGCTAACATTTTGGCCATGACTGTACCTTTCATGTCTTAGCGCGTTTAAAAAAATTTATTTCTAGATGACAAACTTTAGTTATTAATAATATTTTCATTGTCACTTTTCAATTATATCTGCTTTGACATCAATGTGACTCACACAAACTAGATTAGCCAATCACATATTACTTTCCCGACCCACCTCCTAGAAGGGAAAGTATTGTGAACGAGCTAAAAAAAAACAGAAATATCCATTTTCGGGTCCCCTGAGACGATTAAGACCATTTCCAGATGGAAGTCTGTCTGTCCGTCTGTGTGTGTGTATTCTTCCACGATAGAGTCCACACGTTTAATCCGATTGAGCTGAAATTTGGTATAGGGGTTTGTGTTACCCGTCGGAAGAACCCATTAGTTTTTGTACGACATCTGTCAAACGGAAGTACCACTATCAAAAAATGACAGATGAAATATGTCACGGAATTGGACATGCTATATGTCATTTGAAAGCCCTAGAAAAACTCTATTCAGAGCAGTTAAAATTATTTCTCCAACTGTCACCTGTCAAAAATAAAAAAATGTCAAAATTTGAAAATTCAGCATTAAATATCTGAAGAAGTATTAATTCGATTGAGCTGAAATTTGGTATATGGGTTTGGGCTATCTGTCGGAAGAATCAATTAGTTTTTGTACGAGATCTGTCAAACGGAAGTGTCACTATCAAAAAACGACAGATGCAATATGTCACGGAATTGGACATGCAATATGTCGTTTGAAAGCCCTTGAAAAACTCTATTCAGAACAGTCAAAATTATTTCTCCAACTGTCACCTGTCAAAAATTAAAAAATGTCAAAAGTTGAAACTAACATTAAATATCTGATAAAGTATTCGTGGATACTCGTCGGGAAAGTTTTGGGGCGACACAACCGATTTTTTTTACCATTCTCCTGACTTGTAAGCTTGAACCGTTCATGTTTAAAATTTAATGACATTCATTCTTAGCCCGTGAACTTACCCATGCATTGTGACATTTTCCGCGGTACTTTTACCGGCTTATTGCTACAATTCAGACTAAACAATTTTCTAGGGTTTCATATTACAGAAGTTTAGAGTGATCGTAAAGTGTAAAATTATACCAATAATATGTGCCGGTTATTACACACATTGTATGCCAGTATTAGTTACTTCAGTGAACATAAACTAATTGGAAAAATAGTTATTTTCAAGTCGTTGTTACTCAATAAATGGGCTTTGATATGCTCCATCCTTAACTTTTTTATATAATTTCTTTAACATGTTTGCATAATTTCCAAAAAAAAATTCATTATACTCTTCTATTCTTACATTGTTTTCCTTTCGTTTCTCTTTTTTTAACTATTACATTTATGCGTTACGCTGTTATTTTAATAAATACATTTTGATACGTTTATATATGGCCTGAAGATGGATTTTTAGCCGAAACTAGTTGCTTTTAAATATTTTTTTTGTTAAATATTGTATTTTATTTCACATATAGTTGATATGGATAATCTTTTGGATTTAGAATTTTAAACTAATTTTTTTAATTTTTTATCACGTGCAATGTTTAATGTGACTTGTTTTTTTAAACAAATTCTTTTGCATTTTTACGGAAAAATAAATCAATTTTTTATTTATAAATTCGATTCAGTGTTAAATTTCACGTCGGAATGCTATTTTTGAAACCGGTAGTATCACTTCCGGTTCTGATTTGTAAAACCAGTTTTGAAACCGGAAGTTATAAAAATCTGAAAATCTATTTGAGAGCTATTCAAGGTATGCTGAGTTTATTACTGTTGACCGTATTACAAGACATCTTTCTGAATGATAGATATCACGACGTCTATCGTAGTTTGAGATTAAGATTAACCAAGTACAAATTGGTGCCGGTAGCTGATGGAACCTCTCTGTTTATGGTTTGAATTATCTGTTTGCGTGAAGATCGGTGCAATCGAAGTTATTTAATCAATTATATTTTTACTTTTTACTACAAAATATCTTATAATTATTGTGTCGCAATGTTCAAGAATAGTTTTTTTTTGTCGTTATTGAAAAACTAGAATAAATACGTAAAATTGACGCTAACTCCTCTTGCGGTGATTTATAGTATTGAGGTATAGATTGACACATCAGAGAAAACTGTCTCGATTTAGAGTGGCGCCATCCTACGCATATTTTTTTAACTGAGCTACCTTAAGTCGTCACAAATTTTAATTATAAGCCGAATATAGGTTTTTTAAAAAATATACGGGTAAACTATTTATTGGTCAGATTTCTAATGCATTCTCGGTATTTATACAAATATTTTAACAAATTCATTGAATGTGGTTATAATATTTTAAAAGTTCAGATTTGTTATTTTGATAATAGAAATCGATGTGTTTTTTTTTCTATATATTTTTTTTAAATTATTACTTCCGTTATTTACCAATACATAACAATGTACAAACATGAATTTATCATTATTTTTCTATTCGTTGCATTGATTTATTATGGAAAAAAAATGAGCAGCTACAATATTTTATTTATTACAGAATATTTTGATGTGAAAAATACTTTCTATTAATAAAAACTGATATAATATGCCAAACAAATTTACTGATAGATCCAATAATAGACAACTATTACAATTAACAAGCAGTATTTCTCGTGGACTTTAAACGTGGCAAACCCTCCTCTTCTTCTTATTTCAAGGAAACGATAATTGCACTGATTCTTTGAGTGCCGTTGTCAGTTTAGATTTAGAAAACATTTTTAAGCGAAATGAGTGGGTAATAAATATTCTGGAGTTTGTCACGCATTAGAAGAACGTGACTGTCTTGTGGATAATTGATCTAATAATGAATTACTACCAAAAATGCAACAATATAAGTTATTAATCAAACACATTTTTCGTATTATATAAAGGAAATTTAATAGGTATAGGTATAACATAATATACCTGAATTAAAAATAGATAGCTCTAATTTGTAATAATTCAGTATTACAAAATGAATAAGGCGAGTTTTGGCACGACCAGTTGGATAAGAAAAGTTTTGGAATGATAGTTTGTAAAATAAACGAGTTCTGGAACGGCAAATGTTTATTTTAGTGAAAATATTAACCTCCCAAAGAATGCATTAATCTAGTCCACATCTTATTACGTAACAATAACATTGATCCCACCATTTCTCGAGATATCTGCTCTTTACTCTCTCTAGCCTACAGGACTTGCAATGGGTTTTAACTTATCACCTTTACTCGCTCAAATATTTATGAATCATCTGGAACACTCCTATATTAATCACCCCCTTTAAAGATAAAATCCTCTTTTATTCCTGCTGTGTTGATGATTGTATAGTTCTTTTTCAAGGCATTCACTCAGAAACATTAGATTTTCTTTCATACTTAAATACTTTACACCCACGTATCAAATTTACAATTGAGTTCGAATCAAATAATAAAATTTCATTCCTCGATCTTTTGATCATCAAGAACACTTTGTCCTCACACTTAGAATTTGAAATATGTAGAAAACCTACCACCACTGATACCCTTATAATTTTTTTCTCGAATTATCCTTCATCACACAAATTAGCCTCCTTCAATAGTCTTTTTCATTGAGCTTTCTCTATTCCATTGTCGCATAATTCTTTCACTTCAGAAATTAATATTATCAAACAACTTGCCATCAATAACAATTTCCCGCTGGATATTATTAAGAAACTTTACAACAAATTCTTTATTAAATTTAAACGCAATGCTCCACATATCTTCGCCAATACACAAGATCTTTCTCCTTTTTACGGATCTATCATTTTCTTCGGTAATATCTCTTACAAATTATCGAAAGTTTTCAGAAAGCATAACATCAATACAGCTTTTAAAACTATCTAACACTTATTCTTTTATCGTTAATGCTAAAGATGTTATTCCTTATCTTCATAAAACTGGTGTTTACCAACTTTGTTGGCACGATTGTAATGCCGTCTATGTTGGCCAATCAGGTTTTCTGTTGATAATTCCAAATTACTACATGATGTATGCAAGAGTAATAAACTGAATCTCCTTGAAATCTTTGAGATTAATTCATGCCTACAAAATAACTCTGTTAATTGTCTCAACGATCAAATTAGGCCTAAAGATAATCACCTTTTTCTACTTGAACATTTCAGAGACATAATTTAAATTAATTTCCAATTCTTTTAAACATTTAATCCCCTTATAATTTCTAACTTGTTCGATTCCTAGTTTATTTAATCCCCTAACACACATAATTCTTTATAAACAATAAATTTTAGATCCTAACCTAGATCTACTGTCATTTTTGATTCTTCTTTTCCTTTGCATCCTTCCACTGCTATTCTTCTTTTCTACTCTTTTCTTAGCCTCTTCTCCTCTTCCCTGTTTCCTATGTTTTGGATCCCTTTTTTCCTATTATTTTCCGTTACTTTTCTTTCTTCCTCCTTCTCTCTACTTTTTCCTTCTCCACTTTTCTTTTTCTTTGCCTACGCCTGCTCGCTGTCACTGGGTACCTCGGTTCAAAATCTTTGTTAGTTTAAGATTATTGTAGCTAACCTTAATTTTAATTTTTTCACTTTTCACTATTCACCATACTTTGCTATTGCTTTTTGATCTCCCCCTTTGTTCAAAAAATTTTAGGTTTAAGTTAATTTGTATTTATATAAGATTGATCAATTTAAATCTAATTTGTCACTGTCATTACTGTCATTTTTAAATTGTCAACTGTCAATTGTCACCTATCAATATGTCACTTCAAACTCAGTTGGTCTGTCGCAATGATTACTTTCTGGTTCATGATCGCTAATTTTCTCCAAAATTTAATTTTGCCGCCCGTAGGGCTGCCTAAATACTTTGTAAGTGCTACTGGGGCTAGATTTACTTCTAGTCGTGATACCTACCATCCTGTTAAGTCTCCTCACCACGCTTTCTATAAATTCCTTACCACTTGCCGGTTCCTGAACTTGGCAATGGCTGATGTTTTCCTTGGGTGTTACCCACCTTTCTTGTCCTTGTGACATACAATGGATGCCGATTTTCCATCCCTACCTAGTTAATATTCACTTGTTTTAAAAATTTTTCCTATCATTTCTATGTACCGTCCCCCCTTAATTGTACCACAATTTAATTTTGGAGTTTAATGTTGTTTTTAATTTAAACTTGTCAAGTGCGCCTTAGATAACCAATTTTATTATTAATTTAATTAAGTATTTCTATCACTATTAATAATATTTGGTAAGTTTCAACCTTATTGTTACTATTACTTGTGGTACTAGACTTTGATTTTCATTTTCATTTACTCATCGGTGGACCACATTCGAGGTTATGAATAACATATTGGATTTAAAATATTAACAATTTCTGTTTCATATAAATAAACTCAAATTCAAACTTCCTCTTCCTGCTCCCCTTCACATTATGACAGTTCTTTCTCTTGTTCGTCCATCTCGTTTCTCGCATATTGTCTTAAAAAAGTTCCTAAAAAAGTGCTGCTTTTCTTCTTCTAACCAGTTCTCACCGAAGTGTGCTTCTAATAGCTTTTTAATATCTGCTACTTTCTTTGACTTAACAGGTACTCCTTTTTCCACATCAGAAACATGCATCTGCGTACATCGTTGTCCGCGTTTGAAGACTGATTTTGCATCTCCCAAATTCACTGTGTAGTTTTCCTCATCAGTTTCCGTTATGACGTTAGTATTGGACATCTTAATAAAAAATCTGATGTGGCCAGCACATGACCTCTCGCCATTTTTGAATCAAAAATTTACAGGTTGACACAAAAAAGTATGAAAAAAAATTATTTTTTTGTAAATCTGGCAACAATGGCAAAAGTTTCGAAAATTTTAATGAGATGAAAATAAACTATAGGGTATACAAAATATATGTGTCAAACTTTATTGCCGTTTTGTATAATAATGGCGTCATCACCCATAGCAACTGCCACTTTCGGTTGTGCGGTTGGCACCAAAATCTAATCAGATCTAATCTAGGGTATCAGAATCCTGTGTACAAAATTTCAAATTTTTTTATTTAGTAGTTTTTGAGTTATCGTTACTACAACATCCATCCAAACACACACACACACACACACACACACACACACACACACACACAAACACACACACACACACACTAACACACACACACAGACATCATCGCGAAAATATTAAAATCGTATTCTACGGACCCTAAAACGTGTTTATTCATTGAAAACTCACTACCCAATTTTTAGCATGATTCCTATACCTCTCTTATCTGAAGGGCGAGAGGTAAAAATCTTTTAGCCGTTGAAAATTTGAAATGCCAGGCGCTAACTCCTTTTAAATATGTTTTTGCAGCGTCTTTCCATTTCTTCACTCCATAATATTCTAATCGTATTACGGTTCCATGCTCACGAAACAATGCAATATAATCCTCTGGATTTATTTTTTTTTCTATAATGCCAAATAACCTATCAGATGGTAAAAACGAATGCCCTCTCATGGGGAATACTAGTTCAAAACTTTCCCGAGCCACCTCCGAGAAGGGAAAGTATTGTGAACAAGCTAAAAAAAATTTTTGAGATGAAGATTGAAATATCTATTTTGAGGTCATCTGAGATGATTAAGACCATTTCCAAATGGAAGTCTGTCTATCTGACTGTCTGTCTGTCTGTCTGTATTCTTTTACGATAGAGGTCACACGTTTAATCCGATTAAGCTAAAATTTGGTATATGGATTTGAGTTACCCGTCGGAAGAATCCATTAGTTTTTGTCAAACGGAAGTGTCAGTATCAAAAAATAACAGATGCAATATGTAACGGAATTTGACTTGCAATATGTCATTTGAAAGCCCTCGAAAAACTCTATACAGAACAGTCAAAATTATTTCTCCAACTGTCACCTGTCAAAAATAAAAAATGTCAACATTTTAAACTTAAATATCTGAAAAAGTTTTCGTGGATACTAGTCGGGAAAGTTTTAGGGCGACACAACCGTTTTTTTTAATACTTGGGGGAGCAGAATTCGCCAAAAAATTGTTATGGGTTAAAATCGTCACCAAATAATTTTAGTATTTAAACTTAACCCAATGTAAACTTTATTTAATTTTATTCAATATATAGACTTTTTCGGTCGGTGAGTCGCTACCCTTCTCCTCTCTTCCGTGCCCATCATCTTTTTAATTGTTTTTATCTGCCTAAAATTCAAATATAAATCATATACAATTTAATTATTTCCGAGAATAAGGTAAATATAACATCTCTTATGCTCGCTTCTTTTCTTGATGAAAAGTGTCACCCTTCAAAAATCGATTGTTCTTCGTTTGCTCTCAGTTACATCTATTCATCGATATTAATCGGATTTCACATAGTGCCAATCTGATAAATTATTTTAGCACTAAGTTTTACTGCCTAAAAAACTGGCATGAAAACCGTTTTTTTTTTTTTGGTGATTTAGACACATGTGGATGTGTTCGCTTAATAGCGGATTTAATCAGGATTTTACTATCCAGGAAAATTTAAGAAGGTCTAGAACAGTACCGGACTATACTTTGTGGATGTATTTTTCTTCCTGTATAGTTCTCCACAATTTTCTGCTTCTTTTGAAGCCACGTTGAGGCAACCCACCACCCAACGTAAGCCTTAAAATCTAAAATAAACTTTTCTTCATCAATAAAATCAGATTTACCTCTTCCTTAATCTTCATACTCTCTTTTAGGCCTTCATTCTTACCTTTTTCGTAATCGATTACTCCGATATCTGTCTCGTTTACTTCTCCTGGCGTTCGACTCTACGCTTAATTTGGAGCTCCATCCATCTCTGGGCCACCGTCTGGACGGGACTCGCCTGAAACGCCGGCCCACCTCCACCAGAGATCGGTAGCCTCTCGTCGAGAGCCAAACGCACGCGGCTGACTTCCCGAAAGATCGTCAAAAACCAGATAAGCCTTTTTCAGATTTGACTATATAAAAATAAAATAAACGTAAACAATCTGATATTCATCATTATCTTGATTATTCTTACTTATTTTTATCAGCGTCTTTAAAAAATTACAACTGTGACTGTCAGTAGATAGAACGTCCTTTAACTTTAAAGACTCAATAAGTAAAGGCAATGACGTTTAGAATAAAACTTTACAAGTTGATTTCTTATACAATTGTCACAATCTAAACGTCATTGTCATTAGTTATAGAACCGTTAAAGTTAAAGAACGTTCTATCTACTGACAATGAGTCTTCTAGAAGGTATCAATCCGCGGATCTTTTGTAGCTTGTAAAAAAATTTATTTTGTGTCAAATTTAACCCTATTGCACATATAAAACATACAACTGCAGCATTATAATAAACAATAGAAAAGAATAGAAACTGTTTTCACTTTACCTTTCTAGCGAACCTAGTAGAACGCCTGAATTCCCCTTCGGGAGAATTTGGGTGGTAGCAAAATATATACACATGCAAATCATGATTCAATTTCGCTTCTGCCCTCCACAACCATCAGCACAAAGTGTTATTTTTTTGAATGGATACAAATCGTTTGAAATTAATAAGTGACAAACAGCAGAAGAAAGCTCATTTGATCCCTTGTTAAATTCTTGCTCCATCCAAAACATCCAAAAGGTTATAGTCCAGTCATTGGGGGGTTCTGACTTGCAAAAGGTCCAGGAGTGTTCCAACTTGGTAGATTAATAGATTTTGGGTTTCTAATTAACACTTATTTACTTAATATACATATCAAATAGTCCAATTCTAAATACAAGTCACAAGTCACGATTATTTAACACTAAACACCATGATACAGATTTGGTTAGATGGAACAGAAGTTGTCTATTTTAGGTATAACTAAAATGTTGGTCAAACTATAACATCTATTATACATTCAAAGTCAATTATCGGTTTTTGTACATAGAGATTTTCTTTAAACGATACCGCTAAAAGTGTACTTTACCATTATAAGCAGGAAAATTAAATAAACTACATTGGACACTTAAACACCCTAAATCTCGAAAACTGGTCATTAAAATATGTTTGGGAGGATATATTTGAGAGTTCACATTTACCGCCTAGAAAAAAAAAATACAGAATTTTACCGACGAATTTTTTTAATACAAGGGTGTTTTTAAAATAATGCAATTTTGCACAATTTTTTCCACGTTATACCTTTTAAAACACGCTGTAGATATGTTTTTTATTTTGGCTAGAGAGTGTACAAATATATTTGACATAATAAAATATACAGACTGTCTCATTAAATAATGGTCATGCACATTACATTACTCTTCACTCACCCTGTATACAAGGTATACACGTGGGCCTTTATATGGAAAACGGTAAGCTTTTATAAAAATGTCTATAAGTTCAAAACTAATAAGTGTAGAAGGTGTAATAGGTTTTTAAAATCCATTAAATTCCATTTAAATAAATATAACTGTCGTGCAAATCTTTTTATTGGGACGCCCTGTATAAATCAAAATAATTTTAAAGTATACTCATATACACCATGCATGTACCTGCTCGATAAATTTCACTAAAAATAGATTTAAAATCAACACAATATGATTCCGTCTTTCTCTCAGACTCTTTTCTGTCTACTTGCAATATACAGTTAACAAAAACAAAATACATAAAGCGACTGTTGCTATGCAAGCTTATCTTTCTCTTATATTATCCCATCATTATAAGAGACAAAAAATATAGATATATTTCTTCCCGCTAAGATTCTGAATTCAAGGCTATTTACATACCACGTCACAGGTCTCCTACCAATAAAAAACCACCAACCCTACTCTCCGTTAAAATTCAGAGCACAATCATCCTCTCGCATCCCAACTGTGAACAGATGCAGTTGCATTCAATAGAACAAAAAAGTTTCTTCAACTAAGTAAAATGGTGCGTAATTAACCGCACACAAAAAGTTTTCTGAGTTTTCATAACAAAACCATGTAAATAGTTTTTACAGTGAGTGAAGTGATGAGTACTCTTTAAATATCTATGTTTCGGTTTCATAATTTAAGTTAATGTGCCGCTTTATGATTTTTCTGTTCATGTTCGTACTTGGAAAAAATGGAATAAAAATTACATTCCTATTTCAAATACCATTTTTATTTTAACATTCATATTGGTTTAACTTCTACCTACAAAGTTTGGTCCTTCGAGAAAATCCAAAAATTTATTTGATAGCGCTCGCAGTCTAGTGTTCTTTCAACAGTTATGAATACTAATATTCATAAATGGTTCACCTGCATTAAACATTTTTTATAAAATCTTTCCATATAAAGACCGACGCGTATAGGGTGCACCAGTGTGATAGATTATTGTTTTAAATGGTAGTTATTTTTATGTAGTATACAAAAATATTACTATTTCCTGTTAGAAGCGTAAATACAGGTACCATGAAAATAGCACCCAGTTTACTCTTGACTCACCCTGTAGCTTCTTACAATTTTGGTAATATTCGTGGTTCATTGCATAAATGAAGTATACATTTATGTGGTAATAAAGCAATAACTAAAGATTAGGAATAGATTGATAATGCTGTAGTAAAAATATGTAATTTTAAAATTCAACACTCTGTAGATAAAAAAACTGTCCATTATTGAAGCGTGAAACCCATAGACACATTTGATCAGGATGGTCAAAAAGTACAACATATCAAAAATTTTCCAAATTTCACCAAGAGCCACTTTGAATAAGATAAGTGCGAAGTCCTTTACTCAAAAATTTTTTTTTTTTTTTTTTAAGAAAAATATCAATGTTTTGAGGATTTCGGGTTTATAAAATTTAATTTAATGTAAAATTAGTGTTAATTAAAAGTAATAAAGAGAAAATATTGTGGAAAATGCAAATTATTTGTTCTGTAATGTTGAAATGGGTCGATTTTTCCTACCTAGCATGTACATTTTCCAATTGACATTTCTATGGAAACCAGCGAGGATAAACCTCGCGCGTGCACTACGATTTCTCTCTTCATCATTTTGCAAAAGTGCACAGGCGTAGAAAAACACTTTTTTATTATTTTTACTTTGTTGAAAAATTATTTAGATTTAACGGTTTTTTTTTAATTTCTTCAATTTTACGAAAATGCATGGGCGTAGTAAAAAACTAAACTAAACAGGTTATTTTTTTTTGTTTTGATATGGATTAAAAATTATTTTAAGCAGTCACTTTTTTATAGTGTTAAAAAAGTTTCTATAATATTACGAAAATGCATAGGCGTAGTAAGACTAAACTAAACAGGTTTTTTTATATGAAATAAAAATTATTTTAAGTAGGTAGTCGATTTTTTTATTAATTGTTAAAAAATTTAACATGTCTACTATAATGACATTTTTTGTACCTACAATTTTACGAAATTGCATAGGCGTAGTAAGTTTAAACTAAACCGGTTTTTTTTACGTTTTGATATGGATTAAAAATAATGTTAAGTAAGTAGTTGCTTTGTTATTAAGTGTTAAAAAATTTAACACGTCTACTACTATGATTTTTTTTGTGTCTGCAATATTGCAAAAATGCATAGGCGTACTAAAAGTAAACTAAATAGGATTTTTATTGTTTTATTTAGATTTAAATATGATTTTAAGTTGCTTTTTTCTTAAATGATAAAAACTTTAACACTTGTACTACGATAGCTCTTGTTTCTTTATTGAATAAGGTTATTTAATTAAATACATCTTGGTAGATCTACCCTGTGGTGACGCTACTTACCAAAAATGACCATTTAGTATGGATAAAATTTTTTGTCCTTTATTTTAGCTAGTACGTGTCACTGTACGGCGTCAGCAACACGGACGTGTCCCTGAATTCGCAATGAGGTTTAGCCGAGGGCAAAACGGTGAACGACTTTAAAAATATTGATATCTATGCAATGTTTATATGCTACCAAATATTGTCGTTAACAACGTTCGATGAACCGATTTATTTATACCGAGAGTGGATTCGTTTATCATTTTATAAAAAAAAATATTTTTTCATTTATATGAAAGTTTTTTTTTTAAATTTAAAATGTATTGAAAATGATTTCATTATTGATAAAATTTAGATCGTTAAGTCGAATTTTAGACATATTAGATACAAAAATGACGTTTTCATGATGACGTCATGTCCATATTATATTATTATTTATTATTATTTATTATTATTTATTATTATTTATTATTATTTATTATTATTTATTATTATTTATTATTATTTATTATTATTTATTATTATTTATTATTATTTATTATTATTTATTATTATTTATTATTATTTATTATTATATTGATATGGACCACCCGGTAGTCCAGATGCCTTATCAAAGATAATAACGGATTCACTATAAAAACAAATTATAAAAATTATAAAAAAAAATACAATTTATTTAAATTTCTAATGATTCTTTTCTACTCCCTTCGGTTATTCTCTTTTACTAGTCTCTCTTCTATTGATTTGTTCTTATTTTTGTCTTTCCCTGTATCACCTCCTAGATTTCTTACCTCCTCTTTCTTTAAATATTTTACTATTGTATTTTATTTTTTATTTGTCTATCATCTCAATATCTGACTGTCTGTATTGCTATTCGTTTTTTACCATTTTCATCTTCTGGTTTATTCTTTAATTTCTCTATTTATCAATAATATTTGTTTGGTATAAATTATTTTATTTTATTTATTTCTGTATTAATTTATAATATATCTGTTTCATTTAACATTTAAATATTAAATAGCAAGACGAATACATTCTTCAGGAGGAATGCTTGGAAACAGGTTGGATATATCTAAAGAAAAAAGGAATGAGTTTTGTGGAACCAGAATATGAAAAAGGTTTTTGATTAATTTTTAATTGAAAATTTGTTTTCAAAGGACCATGCACTTTTTTTATGGCAGTTGGGTCCCGGGCCGATTTTTTAAAAATTTGGTACACATATTTCGTGAGTCATTTTTGCTCATTGCACCATGACTGTAAAAATACCGGGTGACTCAAAAAATTGACTTTCAATACATTAACTGTGGTTTATTCTCCTAATTAAATTAGTAATTATCTATCCGTAAATGCTATTTTAAAACGTGAAATATAATTAACGAAGTGTTTAAATTGAATTTTGCGGAAAATAAACATCCACTTTGCAACGGCGCGACAAGACAATTAGTGGATTCTGGAGTTAACCGCACCCCCTAAACAGATCAAAATCCGCCCCCGAGGATGCTGAACACGATGGTGATACTGGATCTTCTTCTCGAAACAAATGGCCAAAACTCTTCTCAAAGGGGTGATTTTTGATCGTTTGAGAGGTTAGTAGGCTGCGGGGTGAAGGAACCAGGATCCCCATTTTGTTAAGTATCCTCGAAAACGAGGGCTGGCGCAGGTTTTTTCTGTATGAGATGGCGTATCGGCCTGAACTTCCTTGGGGATGGTTTTTGGCCGTTTTGGAGGTGGGGTCAATTCTAAAAAAGTTTAAACCGCCGCCATCGTGCTTAGCATCCTCGAAATCGAGTGGTGACGCAGGTTTTGTTGGTATGAGACGTCGAATCTGCGTTTTACCTCTATCGGGACGGTTTTTGCAATTTTGGGGGGAGAGAATTTAAACCACTGCCATCGTATTCAGCGTCCTGGAAAACGGGGGAGGGGGAATTAGTCTCGTTAGGCTCTGTTAAAATCACTTTAACTTTTGAAACTCTGCTACGCCACTAACAGACCAATTCAGAATTCCTTAGGACACGGTCCAGGATATACCAAGGGAGAGCTTCTCTTAGCTCCTCTTATGGACATCCTTTTTCTGTAATTATATCTTTTTTATATGTGCTGTTGTTAAATGTATTGTACTATATTCGGAACTATTTATGTCTTGTTCTTACTTTCATTTAAATGTACTGTATCAAACATCACCTATTTAATTGTTGTCGTTTACTAGTAGAATTTAATTGTTGTTTACTAGTAGATGAATTTCTGTTTAATTGTTATTGTTTACTATTAGCTGAACTTCTATTGTTGTTGTTTACTATTTGATAAACATTGTTTAATGATTGTAAATTTATGTGTTAACCTTTAACGTTTAAAGCTTGCTGATTAAATCTTATCAGAAAGCAGGATGATATGTTTTATTGTCCCACGTCCCCTAAACGTGTAATAATTATAGGGTGGTCCTTCGAAATATTTATTCGACCACGCGATAGCTTATGTGTGATTTTTTTGAACCAAACTTCTATTACAACAAGTAAACAAATCTACTAAATCCATTCACTCTGATTCACGCAGGCTCTGAAATGTTTACATGTTTGTCCGACTCACAGAATCCACTAAATATAAAGGTGGATACAATAGAATTACTGTGAGCCAGTTTTATAATTATTTGAAGAAATAAAACACCAAAGTCTAGTACCAAAGAATAATTTAATAGTAGATTTAGAAGAAACTAGCAACTAGTTTCGGCACACAAGTGCCATCATCAGGCCTATAAATTTAAAAATTTGTCAAATTTCTTAAATATTGAATACCTTAAAATACTATATTATTCACTTGTAGAATCCCATATCTACTATGGACTTATAGCATGGGGCACCGCTGGAATAACACTCCTTGAAAACCTACAAAAAATTCAAAAATGTATTTTAAAACATATGTACAAAAAACCTCGAACTTACCCATCAGAATTATTATACCACGATACCCAAATATGTAACGTGTATCAGCTAAAACAATATTACTATTTCAATACAAAGATAAAAAAAATTAAAAATCTATCAGCCACACTTATAGCACGCGATATAAAACTGATGCAGTTACTGTGCCCCGGATAGAGAAAACAATTGGACAAAAATGCTTCACTTACCTAGGACCAAAATTATATAATGATATTCCTTCTGATTTCAAAACAATCAACTCTTATAACCTTTTCAAAAAAAAAATTACTCAGTGGATTTTAGGAATACTTACCACTTATTAAATTAAAACAATTTCTAAATTTAAATATAGCTTGTTATAGTCTAAAGAGTTTCTAAAAGTCTCTTATATTTATAAATATTCTTGAAAGTATATGTCTATTATATTATTTTACTTCTAATCCTAAATTATATTTTACATTATATTTACTTTATGTTTAAATTATGTTTCGATTACGTTTATATCATGTTTACATTATGTTTCCATTACGCTTATATCATGTTTATGTTATGTTTCTATTACGCTTATATCATGTTTATATTATGTTTATATTAGATAAAAATAATTCAATTCTGCATATATGCACTACTACTATTCTCTGCAAGGAGAAGAATGAAAATATTGCCCACGCTCTGGCTTTCCTTTTGTGGGTGTTTTCATCTTATTTACTTGCATGTTTCAAACTAATTATACTTGTAAATTTTTCATCTAAGTAAATAAAGATTATTATTATTATTATTATTATTATTATTATTATTATAATACAAACGTTGCAGATTAAACAGAGAATATTTGGAGTACAAATTGAGACTTACCTTAGACCATTTACTATTAGACATGCCTTGTTTATATTTTTGTACACAATGTTTTGAAGTCGATACATCTTGTCTCTTATGACATTCCTCATGGTGCGGGGTATCCGGTGTGTGGGGGGAAGTGTTTACAATGACAAACATCAATGGATATGGCGTACGCCCTTGGAACTTACCACAAGTATCGTTTACAATTTAAATAACTCAATAATACTTTAGAAAATGACTCGGCCACTTATTAAACCGTCGAAGAGTTACTTGTTTGTTTACATACTTAGATATCACAACATGCTGTGATTAGATATCGACATCAATAGAAGGATTGAAAATTGATGTCTAATAGTAAATGGTCTAATGCCCAGTTTCTCCAACATGCCTTAAAGTAGAGAATAATTAAGCTCGGCCTATCCTGAAGGCCAGCTTAAGTTTAGATTGCGTTGCACAGTGGCAAATTGTTTCCTATTTTATCCAAGACACCTTTTGACCTTGGAGATATATAACAACGTCGCAAAAAACTACTTTTTTTCTTAGTTTGAGGTTACCTATCCTGTTCTTTGACGTTGTAAATCCCAGTTTTGTTCAACAGCTGTTTGTTGAGAATTTTCAATTTCCTGCACGATTTGATTTATAATTTAAATAAATTGCGTTAAATAAAAACAATGGCAGAAAAAAATGTAGATAAAAAGCGGGTTAACTACACCAGCGACGAAAAACAACTGTTAGCAAAGTTAGTGGAAGAAAATAAGGCAATAATTTAAAATAAACGTACTAATTCAGTTAATAATAAACAAAAGGAACATGCTTGGGCCCAAATTAGCCAAATATTCAATGCAAAGGTAAGCTAATGTTATAATAAAATTATGATATATTTTTGTACCTGAATGATTTCGTAATTTTAAGTCAAAAAATTATGAACTTAAAAATAATTTTATTTTTCAATAACATAATCATAGATTCTCTTAAAGTTAGTTCACAAGCAGACTCTCTACGCAAGCAATGGTCAAACATAAAACAAGAAATAGGAAAAAATGATGCGAAACATCGCCCTGGAAATTTACAAAACTGGGGGTGGTTTGTCAAACAATGATGTGGATGAAAATATGACATCAATGGCAAACTTAATAAACCCGAAAACGGTATATGGCCTTTCCAACCTATTTGATTCAGATAAAATTTCGCAAGCCATTATGACGTGTTAATTGAAGAAATATCATCTGATAATATAATGCCCGAATCAGGTGAACCAGTGTAACAGAAGATTCTAAAATTGATTTAAGTAGCTTGGAAGCAGTGATGGAAACACCTGCAACCTGCAACACTTAATAGAAAAGTGTGGCGCCAGTAGGTGAAGAAACGTAGCCGAAATATACACCGCTGGAAGAAGCTAAATTACTGATTTTAGAACTGCAAAGGCAAGTTTTGGTTCAAGAGTTGGAGAAGCAAAAAGTAGTTTACGATTTAGAAATACAGCACAAGAAAAAATTGTACGAGATTTTAGAAAAAAAGACGCAGCAATATCGTATTTTTTTAATTGTAATAGAATATTTTTCATTTGTTTTTCGTTTATGATATGTTTTTTTTTGTTATATAAAAATGTTGCTAATCCAAAGAATATAAAATGAATAAATTTTATTTATTTTTGCTATGATGACATTATTGCGGAAACTAGTCGCTGTTCTCTCCCCTTCAATGTAACAACGAAATTTTTTTGAATTCTATGTGGTACTAGATTTAGAGTTTTACAACTTTTTTATTTAACCACATTCGAGAAAATTGGATTTATATAATTTATGTTTGTAACCATAAACTATTGTTAAATGCAGGCAGTTCTCGTTCTCTATAAACGACCACTGCGACTCCATATTTTTACTTTCCCGACCCACCTCCTAGAAGGGAAAGTATTGTGAACGAGCTAAAAAAAAAATTTCGAGATAAAAACGGAAATATCCATTTTCGGGTCCCCTCAGACTGTCTGTCTGTGTGTATGTCTGTATTCTTCCACGATAGAGGCCACACGTTTAATCCGATTCAGCTGAAATTTGGTATATGGGTTTGGGTTACCCGTCGGAAGAACTCATTAGTTTTTGTATTCAACTTGCAATATGTCATTTGAAAGCCCTTGAAAAACTCTATTCAGAGCAAAACTATTTCTCCATCTGTCACCTGTCAAAAATAAAAAAATGTCAAAATTTGAAACTTAAAAATTAATTATCTGAAAAAGTATTAATCCGATTGAGCTGAAATTTGATACAGTGGTTTGGGTTACCCGTCGGAATAACTCATTAGTTTTTGTATTCAACTTGCAATATGTCATTTGAAAGCCCTTGAAAAACTCTATACAGAACAGTCAAAATTATTTCTCCATCTGTCACCTGTCAAAAATAAAAAAATGTCAAAATTTGAAACTTTAACATTAAATATCTGAAAAAGTATTCGTGGATGCTCGTCGGGAAAGTTTTGGGGCGACACAACCGATTTTTTTTTAACAATCTGAATAAGCTGTCACTACGGCACTGGTTTTACATTTATCATTAAAAAAACCTAATCTGAGTATAGATAATGCAGAACGCTAAGTAGTAAATATTTTTTTACATCATCATTTGCAAGTAAATTAATTCTTAACTTAATGTTACTCACTATCCTTGAATGAATAATGCCAGACATTTTTATACATTGTAAATTTTTATGATATTTATATTAAATTACTTTTACTAGTTGTTTTATTATTTATTCCTATTTATTAACTTTATTGAGTTAAATATATAATTATTATTATTATTATTATTATAGTAAATTAACGTTTTTTAATAATATAACCACCTGTGAATTTTTAATTTCTTTTTATTGATAATAAATTTGAGGTATTAGAAAAATATTTTTTAATATTCATCATAAAACACTGCTATTAATTCGTTCGAATAAAATAGAATTATCAATTTTTTTTTAATTATTAACGTAAAAGTAAATTGTCATTTTAACCGGTTATTTCAAGGTTATGAAACGTATTCTCAGAATAATTATGCGTTGTTTAATACATACCAAAACGTTAACTGAACCAAATTATTTTCTATACTTCCTCTGCTCTTGGTAGCTAAAAAATCCTAAAAAACCCTTAAAAATCCCTTAAAATTCGTAAATTTTTTAAAAAAATTTAAAAATCCTTAAAAATCGTAAGAATATCTTAAAAACCCTTAAAAATACTTTTAAATCCTTAACATTCTTAAAAAATCCTTTAAAATCCCTAAAAACCCTTAAATATACTTAAAAAGACTTAGAACTACTTAAAAATCTTAAAGATCCTAAAATAATGCTTAAAAAACAATAAAATCCCTAAAAATAGTTAAAAATTCATAAAAATCCATAAAAGCCTTAAAACTACTTAAAAATCTTAAGCAATTTTTAAAGATCTTAAAATAATCATTACGAAAACATTAAAATCCCTAAAAATAGTTTAAACTTCTTAAAAAAGTTTTTGAAAATACTTAAAAATCCCAAAAATCCATCAAAATCTTAAAAATCATTAAAAATCCCTTTAAATTCTGAAAAAAATTTAAAAATCCTTATAAATCTTAAGAAAATCTTAGAAATACTTTTTAAGGATTTTAATCCTTAAAATATCCTAAAAAACCCTTGAAAAAATCATTAAAACTCCCTAAAAACCCTTAAAAATACTTAAAGACTTAAAATTACTTAAAGATATTAAGCAATTCTTAAAGATCCTAAAATAATCCTTTAAAAACATTAAAATCCCTAAAAATAGTTTAAAATTCTTAAAAATCCCTAAAAGCCTTAAAAATACTTAAAATTACTTAAAAATCTTAATCAATTCTTAAAGATCCTAAAATAAGCCTTAAAAAAACATTAAAATCCCTAAAAATGGTTTAAAATTCTTTAAATTTTTTTTGAAAATACTTAAAAGTCCCAAAAATCCTTAAACATTATTAAAAATCCCTTAAAATTCTGAAAAAAAATTTAAAAAGAAAATTTTAGAAATACTTTTTAAGGATTTTAATCCTTAAAATATCCTAAAAAACTCCTGAAAAATCCTTAAAACTCCTTCAAAACCCTTAAAAATACTTAAAATTGCTTAAAAATATTAAACAATTCTTAAAGATCCCTAAATAATCCTTAAAAAACATTAAAATCTCTAAAAATAGTTTAAAATTCTTAAAAATCACTAAAACCCTTAAAAATACTTAAAATTACTTAAAAATATTAAGCAATTCTTAAAGATCCTAAAATAATCCTTAAAAACATTAAAATCTCTAAAAATAGTTTAAAATTCTTATAAAAGTGTTTGAAAATACATAAAAACCCCAAAAATCCTTAAAAATCATTAAAAATCCTTTAAAATCCTTAAAATTCTGAAAAAAATTTAAATTTTTAAGAAAATCTTATAAATTTTTAAAAATACTTTTTAAGGATTTAAATCCTGAAAATATCCCTAAAAACAATTAAAAATACTTAAAAATCTTAAGCAATTCTTAAAGATCTTAAAATAATCCTTAAAAACATTAATATAGTTTCAAGATCCTAAAAATCCCTAAGAATTCCAAAAATTTATAAAAATCATTAAAAATCCTTTCAAAATCATTAAAAATCTAAAAATCCTTTAAAATTCTGAAAAAATTTGAAAATCGTTAAGAATCTTAAGAAAATCTTAGAAATTCTTAAAAATACTTTAAAATCCTTAAAATATCCTTAAAAAAATCCTTAAAAATCTATAAAAGCCCTTAAAAATACTTTAAAATAATCCTTAAAAAACATTAAAATCGCTAAAAATAGTTTAAAATTCTTAAAAATCCCTAAACATTCCAAAAATCCTTAAAAATCATTAAAATTCTAAAAATCCCTTAAAATTCTGAAAAAATTTGAAAATCGTTAAAAATCTAAAGACAGTCTTAGAAATTCTTAAAAATACTTTAAAATCCTTAAAATATCCTTAAAAAATCCTGAAAAAATCCCTAAAAACCCTGAAAAATACTTTAAAATAATCCTTTAAAAACATTAAAATCAATAAAAATAGTTTAAAATTCTTTAAAATCCTTAAAAGTTCTTGAAAATCCATAAAAATCCCAAAAATCATTAAAAATCCTTTAAAATCCTTAAAATTCATAAAATATTTAAAATTCTTAAAAATCCTTAAAACTCGTAGATCCTTCCAGTTGGGTGGATGACTGAAGAGTGTAACAGATGCTCCTTATTTTTGCGTTTTCCTGCGATCTAAAATTACAATTTCAGATAGTCCTAGTGAAATTCACTAAAACATTATCTTTTTTACCACTGTTTTTTGTTATATTACTATTTATTTTTTTAATTCTAAATTAAGTTTGCAATAAGTTTTAATTCGACATTTCATATTCGAGGAATTACATTTAATTTATACTAAATTTTATAAATTATGCAGTATTTTTCAATTATAGATTGATTACATTAATGAATGAATGAATATATTATATATGATTTACATATCAATTTTATTTTTAACTATAAGCAAGTGCTATTCCAGATTATTCAAATCTCTTTTTGAAATTTGTCAATGATTGATCATATTATAATTTGTGAAAATATGAAATTATAGTACAAATATTTACTTTGAAATTTTATATTACATGAAGTTGTAATTATCGGACAAATACTATAATTAAAGTACAGTTGGCAACACTGGCTGTAACTTTTGATTTGCAAATTTTGATTCAGCATAAAAATATAAGCGAAAAACTTATAGTGTCGGAAATTTTAAAATTTGTAAATTTATTGAAAATTAATTAATTATTTTTAAAACCATCTGCAATAATCATTTTTTAATCGACCGACAAAATATTCACGTTTGTCTTTTAATTTTTGAGGGATTCTAACCCCTAACTCTCTCGTTGCCCACAGCCTGAATGACAAAACCAAAAATTTTGCAAAAAATGGACCAAAAAGTAATTATTTACGTTCTTAAATACTTTTTTGTTTACAAAAAATACTATAGCGTATTTTATATCATAAAAATTTTAATCTTTAAAAATCAAGCAGTATTTTTGACGTATTCTATCCCTAATCCTCCTGTTGACTACAGCCTGAATGACAAAACCAAAAAGTTTGCAAAAAATGGACCAAAAAGTAATTATTTACGTTCTTAAATACTTTTTTGTTTACAAAAAATACTATAGCGTATTTTTTATCATAAAAATTTTATTCTTTAAAAATCAAGCAGTATTTTTGACGGATTCTATCCTTAATCCTCCTGTTGACTACAGCCTGAACGACAAAACCAAAAAGTTTGCAAAAAATGGACCAAAAAGTAATTATTTACGTTCTTAAATACATTTTTGTTTACAAAAAATACTATAGCGTATTTTTTATCATAAAAATTTTAATCTTTAAAAATCAAGCAGTATTTTATCGCTTAAAATAGAAATATGGGAAATAATGTTGTGATATTATTCCCATGACCTTGAGCTACTAATTTTTGAAGATAAACCGAATTTTATCGTAATAACCGACATCTAGATAAGAAACAAAGAACGCATTAAAAAAATATATAATACATTTCAAAAATTTCGCTACTTACGACCAACAACAATATTTTTTGGTAAAAAATTTGAATTTGAATTTTTTGAAATGAAAATTAATATTTTATTACATCCCATTTATTTCTAAAGATTAATTAAACTCAAGTTGAATTAAATCATTAAAAAATGCGAGAATTTTGAAAATCAGGTTTTTTATATTTAAATTAGCATAAAATCTTAAAAAAATACAGATGATATAAAAATGTAGATTTCCACCAAATTTCATCAAAATTGAATTATTTCTGTGCGCAATAATTTTCAGATAGAAAAAACATTCGCGCCCGCTAGCGGCGGAACTACTGGGAATTCTTGAATAAGTTTGAAAAAAAAGTTGTAGGTAATTTGATGCTCTATAATTTTGCACTAGAATAGTTTGCACTAAAGTGCATTGTTTGTCCTTCAAATTTGAAAAAGTCGGAAAACCCTACATGAACATTTTTTTGTGCCCTCTAGCGGCGAAACTATTAAGATGATACAAAAGTTGTAGATTAATTATCTACAACTTTTTTCCATAGGAGTTCTAGTTTCACTTGAAATAGTAAAAAATCATTATTATAATCCTGTTCTCTATCACGATTGTTTCTTTTTTTTTGGATTTATTCAAAATTTTTCGACCGTTCAATTACTGCTAAGAAATTCTTCAAATTTTGGATTCTGAAAGTTAAATTAATCCTAAGTAAATAACTATTTGGTTAGTAGAAAAAATAATATCTAATGTTATATTTTTTATATAATAAAAAATAAAACAATCTAATAATAAAAATCACAATTTTTTTGTTATCACTATTATACCGCAGATGATATAAATAAAAATTAAAATTTAGGTTAGATAAATATAGAACGCGTCAGATTATTTCCAAATAATGTTTTATCAACGCTAAACCGCATTATTTATAGCACGCAAATCTTATTTAATTTTTTTGCTATATCCAAGATATTTTTATCGATTAAAAATGAATCAAAATATTATTGCACTACAATAATAAATTTCCTTCGAGAAAGCAATTCAATTGGCTTCATCATCAACCGAGATTCAATTTGTGGTTGCAATCTTCCATCAAATAACCATTTTAATGAAAGAATTTTTTTATGGGAAATAAAGAGATTTTAAAACGCTGTAATTCATTCTAAAAATTATGACAGCTGAATATTGATTTTCTATGGTTTGGTGTAATGTTTTTTGATAATCGTATTTCTTTATATTTCACAAAATAAACTCACATAACAACAGTCTCAACAGCTAAAAACACAATAATCCTTCTTCCTCTTTTTCATTCTTACCAACCTCTCAATGTGACCAACTCAAATAAAATGATCCGGTGCCTTGGCACCTTAAAGTAGACAACCACAGACAAACATTGTTGGTTGTCTACCCAAAACCTCTACAGTATGTAATGGGGACGTGTGATGCGGTAGATACAGCAAATTCATTTGTAGTATATGAGAATCTACCTAAAATTATTCATAAAAATAGGCTTGGTTAACTTTGAATCACTACCATTAATAAGAAATAAATTTTCTAAATTTCCAAGTGACGTCAGCTACATTAATTTGTTTAAAATAATATAGATGGCATGACAAGGTATAATTTTTAGTTATCTGTCGAGTATTACTAAACCAAATAGCCTTAGCGGCTTAGAATATTAAAAAAAGAAGAAATACATATTGACAATATTTGACGTTTCTCAAGCTGTGTATGCAGCGTTGCCAACCCTACCGATTTTTCGGTAGATCTACCGATTTAGGAACTAATCTACCGATATACTGATTTGCGAGCTGATTAGCGTTTTTTATTGACTTTTTAGGTTGTTACACTATTTTATATTTATATTTACAAATATAGTTTATTTACAAATTATTAAATATTATGCTTGAAGGTAATGTATGCAACGCCTTTTACATTTTATCGATAGAGCAAACTCACCACACGGGATTCGGGAATCACATACATATTATTTTAACTCTTTGTGGAAATTACCATATAAATTTCACCTATAAGTTAACTACTAAACCGACCGCTTGGTTAAAAATTAGAGAAGTGGGGAACAAAAGAACACAGGGAAAATTAGAGAAGTGGGGAAGCTGGAGGTGTCGTTTAGTTTTATATAAAACGATTTCGCAGGGTTGAAAATTATAGTTCTTTATTTTGCCTTTATTTATCAGTTAAAAATGTCATCAAGCGAAACTGAAATATACTGATAGTGAACCAAAAACAGTGAAAAAATTAAATATTCCCAAATATATAAAGAAGAATGGGAAAAACTACCAGATTTTAAAGGGTGGATAAAAAAAGTAAAAAAGGTGATCAATTTGCTTGTTGTAAATGTTGCGATAAAGACATTAATGTAAAAAGTGGAAAGGATAATTTTTGTTTGTAGCCAAATAAAAATGTTTGCTAATCATTTTTTGCTTAATATTTTTTATTGGTTTTTTATGAAATAAATATTTTGTAAATTTGCCCCTTTTTTTTACAAAATAAATCTTTTTTTAATTTGTCGCTTTTTTAAACCTACCGATTTCTACGGATTTTTGATGGATGAATCTATTGAATTTAGAATTTTTAGGTTGGCAACGCTGTGTGTATGTGCTTGTGTGAAATTGGTATGTCTAAACCGCACGTTTACCCTACATTTATTCGGGGTTAATTTGAATAGATTTTTCTAATTTATACGTTAATTTTTGATAACTGTTTAAGGGTGCCTTGAGTTAGCTATTATACTGTTTAAAAGGTACTCATATGAAATAAAATTATTAATATACTTACCATAAAATTATCTTCACATACATAAAATGTTTGGGTAAAACAAACAAGTTTCCTACCAGTTGTAGTGGCAATAGTAGAAAACCAATCTTTTCGTCTATTCGCATTTTTAGGCAGCGTTATAAATAGTTTCTTTGGCGTTAACTATTGGAACAACACGGCACCAAGCAATATTTTGCCATTAAAGTTAAAAAAAATTAAACTTGTAATAAAAACAAACCAAGTAAATATCACAAAAAGCAAAACACACAGGCGACACATAAACATTAAAATAATAGGTTATGTTATACTGAAAAGTGAAAAACAAAAACAATATAACATTTCTTCTTTTATCATGTTTAAATCTGGCCTTCATTTAATAAAGAATTCAATTTATATATACTGCCATCTTGTAGCAGTATTATCAATTAATGTAGATATTTTAAAGTTATCTTTGTTTTAAATATAATATATGTTTAAAAAAATTATAAATATTTTTATAGGCATATTTGATAACAGACTTTTCAAGTGCTAATTTAAAAATTTTACATAATAAGTCCCCCATTGTTAAAGAGGATTATCGTTAACGGACTGTCGCATAAAGCAAAGCGCGGTTTCCGTATATCTGTTTTGAATGGTACAATTTACAATGTGTAAAGTAGCCTAACAAGATTATAGTTAATAGTTAATATAATATAACCAATTAAACTTTAAGTCGAATTGGGAACGTAGAAGTAGCGCGTTTTTCGATTAATTAATATTTTAGTGCGCACTTTATTTAAATATTTGAATTAATTGGGCATTAAATTATTTTATTGACAGTAACAGGGCGAATGGGACAATTTGTCACCACTGCCGATCTGCCATAGATACAATTCGCTATTGGCTAGTTCGCTATCAAAAAATATTTATTTTAATTTGATGACGGCCGTATTCACCATTTTTACAATAACTCTCTGATAGCTAACAGTGAGTAAAGACTCATCTATCTGTTAGTCACTTTCCGTATTCACCATGAAATATAATGCATCTGTTTATTAACAGTAGGTTAATAAAAAGTAACTGGTTTTTATGTTGGTAACAACTTGACGCTAACTTCGTTTTTATTATTATTTTTGAGTGATTCGCTTATCTAGTTTCAAATTTAGTTATAAAAAAATATATACAATATTTATGACAAAAAAACCAACGCAGTTTTTAATAAATAGAAGCAGGAATGCTGGGAAAAGTTGGCCTGGGAATTCAATGCCAGTCAAACGAGTGGTCTCAGAACAGGCACACAATTAAAAAGCCTGTTTGAGCAGATGAAAAAGCTTGCTAAACAGCATAGGGCCGATGAAAAGGTATTGTAAGGGGCTATTCCAATATCATCCAATCATATGGTCGTCAATAATGCCTCTTTCTTCTAAACACAGGTTATGTAAAACAGCTACTGCAACTATTATGGGGCCTACCAGCTCTTTATCAACTCTCATCCCTATTGATAAGCAGGGAAATCTTATTTTCCAAACACCAAATAACCGTTCCACTGGATTTCTGGTTAAAATTTGAGCTTTGTTATAACGCTGCTCCGGTAGAGTCTGTGGAGTTGCTAAAGGGGTAAGCAAATAAACCTTGCACGCATATCCTCCATCTCCAACAAGACTGAATGGGGAAAATTCATTAAGTCTCAAACCGTCTTCTTATGAGCGAATCATTAAAAATCGTTGAATCATGAACAGATCTGGGCCATCGAGCTACTATATCATTGATTTTAAGGTTAACATCACAAACAACTTGCGTGTTGATTCTAAACCAACTCTTTCTATTCCTGTAAACTTCTGGAACATTTCCTCCAGGCGATTATGTCATCCTTAACGTATGCGCATATGAAATTTCAATCGGTAACAGTGAATTAAGTTCCTTAACTGCCCAAATTCTAGCTTAACTTTAACTCTTTGATAAACGCAAAATATGGTTGGTGAATACAAAAAAATATTTTAACTGACTGATAAGCGACTTAACCCTCTGATA
Source organism: Neocrepidodera transversa (assembly GCA_963243735.1). NCBI lineage: Eukaryota > Metazoa > Arthropoda > Insecta > Coleoptera > Chrysomelidae > Neocrepidodera > Neocrepidodera transversa. The sequence goes on along the minus strand of OY725354.1, from coordinate 17,004,889 downwards.
GAGAGATAACTTTTGTTGGTGAATACAGCTGTGAGTAAGGAGGAGTAAATAGTAGAGTTTGTTTATCCATTTTCTGCCGTTACGTCATACATTGTCCATCTTGATCTCTCAGTCATGAAATAGATGAGACATAATTATGACATCATTAACGCATTTCTTAACTAATGTCAACGTAAATGTTATTTATTACTTTTACCAGTTCAATTAATTTTTCATTGTCAAAATGCCTTCCAGGTATAATGAGAAAGAGCAAAGTTTAATTTTGAAGATAATTAATTACTTTTCAAAATAAAGAGATGCTGGAATACCGCTTTTACCGTTAAATGCAGTCTTCAACGTTTGGGTTCCCCCCAAACATATAATCGTATAAAACATTTTTAATATATTGTAATGAAATACTCTGTATGAGTTATTTTTTATAAGTTAATTATTATTTATTTGTTAAGAAGTTTGAATGACATAAATAATTTTATGATTTTTTAATTTTATAAACAGAGTTTATTGTTAAAAAGTTTAATTTTAAAGCATTTAAGAGTAATTGGTGTATAAAATATTTAAAATCAACAATTGTGGAGTATAAAAAGAATCTTATTCTTATAATTATTATATCATTATTATAATCTAAATGATTATTATTATTTGAATAATAATTTAAAAGAAAAATAGTAAATTTTGGAAAGTATATTAAAAGAAATTTTTGTAGTACAATTAATAAGTAAATGACATGAAAGTCAAAAGTAATATAAAAAATATTTTATAAATAAAGAACAAAAAATATTTTGGGGAGAGACAGACAGTTGAAAAAAAAATAATAAACAGATCAAAATTTTACATGTTAAAAGAAAATTATTGTCAGATATTAAGTATGGTTTTATAAGATAAAATATGGAAGGATGTAAAAACAAGTAAGAGGGGTATATAGAGATATATAAGTCGAGAAGCGACCAGGAAATTTGGTTAAGAGGAAATATTGAAAAGAAGTAGTCGAGGTAGAGAGAAGAGATTGGTGCAGGAGACTGGACAGGAAGTGTAATAAATTGGAATAAAAGGACATACACAAAATTGAAATTTATTTATAATATTTAGTTAGAACTCACCCCAAATTGAGAAAATCATAAATTTATTTCAATATATTATATAATTCGTCATTTAATCACGATTCGATCATGGTATTTTTAATTTAGTCAAAAATCATGCTCAGGGATGTTAAACATCCCCAAACGGATGTTTCAAGTAAAAAAAAATTACAAAATTATGTAAAAAGGTATGCGTAACGCATGAAGCAAAATACAATTTTTGGCATTACCAATTTATTCATACTAACATACTTAGATACTTAACGCGGTGATGAACTGTATTATATTTATTTCTCAAGGACATAACTAAGAACCATGAGACTACAAACAATTATTATCAAGCTTTCATCTTTATATATTTTGGAATACTATAGAGATACAGTAAATTAATTAATAAATATAAATAAATAAATATAATTAAAAATTAATACCCCTTTTTGGTTATATTATTTTTCAGAGACATAAGACACAATCATAACACAATATATAATAAAATAATATCAAAATAGGCCAAGCGGCGATATGTTTCGGCCTCATCAGGCCTAACAACAAAAATTACACTATACACTATATAAGCACCTCTATAGTGTAATTTTTGTTTTTAGGCCTGATGATTCCGAAACATGTCGCCGTTTAGCCTATTTTGATATTATTTTATTATATTTTGTGGTATGACTGTGTCTTATTCCTCTGGATACCTATTACCACATTTGAGCATTGATCATTTTATTTGTTATTATTTTTGTTATAATAAGTATTTTTTTGTTGTTACAGTAATAGTCGAGAGCAAAGAAATAAAGCAGAAAAACAAAGGAGGGACAGACTGAATTCGTACATTGGAGAATTAGCCACTTTAGTTCCAATGGTATCGCGAAGTGCTAAAAGATTAGATAAGACCAGCATTCTCCGACTGACTGCAACACACTTGAGAATAAAACAAAGTAAGAAAATTATTTATCTTGCACTTTTAACAAAATACAAATTATTTGTTTTATTCTTGTTCTATATCAAAACGATAATGTCTCTCAAATAAATATTTACGTTTGGATTAGAATTATATATACAAATGTATTTGTAAAGAAATGATTAAACATTAATAATATATTTTGTTGCAAGTGGACATTAGCGTTGCTAAGAGCTGAAAATTGGTTAGTTTTGATTCCGGTAAACTATCTACAATCCGTAATTTTAAAAATATTTATAATAATTTCTATATCCATAAAAAATTATCTCTTTAGGGTCTTCAAGCTTCCCTTTTATTCATCTTCGTTAATCCGTATCCATCTGTTATTATCTCATCTTTTTCGTCGACAAAGCGTACCTACGCCATTTTGTAAAAAATAGGTACGAAATAAAAATACCGTCAGCAAAAGGACAGACAAAAATATCTTATTTGAGAGTGGAGGGACTTTAACCCAGTTTATACCCAAGTTTGCAACCCAAAAACCGTCTGCTACTCCCATGGTGCCTAAAAAACTGCGAAATTCTAGCACTTGTTTCAGTTTTTTTGAAAAAATTCTTCTGTCGAAATCGTAAAGTTCGGACCTCAGTGAAATAAAAGTTGAAAATATAGTGTGATCGTGAATAAACTTCGTAGGAAGGCAAAGTGGTCGTTGTTAAACAAAACAATTATTAAAGCAAGTGAAAAACGTATTATCCAAAAAAAAAAACGAAAGAACTCTCTCGAAGAGGAATGAAGTCTCCGTACACGATGCTTGCAGAAAGAGGTATGTAGCTGCATCTGAAGAGAGGATCCAGTTCCACCCAAGCGGCCATCACTAGGTCATTGTCACTTTAACAGCACCAGCAACACGTCACAAATCTGGGAAAGATATGTTTCATGTGTGGAGAAGAGATCACAGAAGAATTTATAAAGTGCCAAGACTACCAGCAGCTCGTAAGCATTCAGTGCACAAAGTTTAAAAATTCGTTGATAAAGGAGTCAGTTATTGAAGCTAGATAAGATGTAGTGCTGTAATATTATAAAATAACGCTGACTGGATATATCTCGTCAGCATTTTCATTGGTCTAAACTCCAACCAGGAAGAAGAACGAACTGCTGGCGAGAAGATCTCGATGAACCTCTACTGAGTAGATGAGAGAATGTTACCCAACCTTGCCTGCTTCTCCACACCACAGAGGCTGCAAAATATCAATCGTGGAGGACCTACCATCAGGTGCAAAAATGGTTAGACATTGACAAAAATCCGTGTGACTGGAGATGGGTCATCAGCAATCAAAGTCTCTCAGAACTTGCTTAGAGTGGTGGCTTGCAAAGAGGGTGCTTAGAGTCGTGCTCTTGCAGAAAGGCAGGGCTCAAGTGTTTTATCGTATGCTCCTTTTGCGAAATTGCAACGTCATTCCTATCGTCTTAGACGAGGATAAGGGCGACTCAACATCATATGACGACCCGCCTTCGCCTCCAGAAAATGTTGCCTCTCCTCTCCCTTCCCCACCTCACTGATATCCAGACTGGATGAGACTTGACCCATCCAAAAGGGCAAAAGTCTAAACTAACATTATTCAGTACAGTGTTTTCATTATTTACCCAAAACCCAATATTTTACTATTCTTTTATTTTTGGAGAAACTATGAGGCCTAGAAGTACGTACCACTTTAGAATTAAATTAAAGTTATTTCAATTCTCTACAAATTTTTCTTTCATGACTTTTCTCTAGGACCATTAGTTCAGTCAGTACATGTCTTGGAAATGCCCCTACCGATATTTTTTCACTTTTTGGAAAAAATTGCGCATCATTGACTAGTATCTGCTCAACCAATTTTCCTAGAGTGCTCGTGTTGGGCTTAAATTGTAGCAAATTTACTTTGTTTTACCAAATTATAGAACTAAGATACCTGAAAAATGCCTCCGTAAGGTATTTAAAAAAAAACTGAAACAAGTCTCAGAAATTCGCAGTTTTTCAAGCACAATGGGAGTTGTACTAAAAATTGATTAACGTTAAAAATAAAATATCGTAACATAAAATATAAAAATAAGAAAAAAATAACAAATACCATTAATTATTAAATAATTGGTATAAATACATAAACGAAGAAAAGTAGTCTATGGTCTGCTTTAGTTAAAATCTAAAACGATACGTACACTACAATTTTCAAAATTAAAATGTATCCTTTTTATTTGTATTTCCCATAGAAAAAAGTAACTATAACAATAGAAAACAATGTGAAAAAGTATTTTAGTCATTAATCCTAATTATTAAATAATTTTTGTCAAAAAAAAATTGATAATCTACTTAAAATTGTCTTTGTTTTTTAACATGTCATTGTAAATACACTTGTGTCTCAAGAAAAAGTAGTGTATGATTTGCTTTAATTAAAACCTAAGCAGTCTATATACAATTTTTAAAATTATAATTTATCAGTTTTATTTGCATTTCCATAAGAAAAAAAAATGTAAAAAATTAATTTTATTCATTAAACCCTAAAAAAAATGTTTAACGTACAAATACAGTTAATTATCAAATAATTTTTGTCTAAAAAATTGATAATATCCTTTAAATTGTTTTTGTTTTTTTTTAAATATCATTTTGAATACACTTTTGTATGAGGAAAAAGTAGTGTATGATTTGCTTTAATTAAAACCTAAACAATTTTTAAAATTAAATCCGTTTTATTTGCACTTCCATATGGAAAAATTTAATTGTGGTAATCAAAAAAGTGTGAAAAATTAATTTTTTTCATTAAATCCTATAAAAATCATTTAACGTACAAATGCTAAATTATTAAATAATTTTTGTTTCAAAATTTTGACAATCTCCTTAAATTTGTCTGTTTTTTAACATATCATTGTAAATAAACTTTTGTATGAAGAAAAAGTAGTGTATGATTTGCTTTAGTTAAAAAAATTTAACTGTGGTCATCAAAAAATGTGAAAAATTTATTTTATTTATTAAATCATAAAAAAATATTTAACGTACAAATACAGTTAATTATTAAATAATTTTTGTCTAAAAATATTGATAATCTCCTTAAAATTGTCTTTGTTTTAACATATAATTGTAAATACACTTTTGTATGAAGAAAAAGTAGTGTATGATTTGCTTTAGTTAAAACCTAAAGCAGTCCATATACTACAATTGTTTAAATTAAAATTTATCCGTTTTATTTGCATTTCCATAAGAAAAAATTTTACTGTGCCAATCAAAAAAATGTGAAAAACTTATTTTATTCATTAAATCTTAAAAAAATATTTATCGTGGAAATACAGGTAATTATTAAATAATTGGTGGGTAAAAAAATTGATAATCTCCATAAAATTATCTTTGTTTTTTATATACACTTTGGTATGAAGAAAAAGTAGTGTATGATTTGCTTTAGTTAAAACCTAAAGTAGTCCACATACTACAATTTTTAAAATTTAAAACTTATCCGTTTTATTTTCATTTCCATAAGAAAAAATTTAACTGTGGCGATTAAAAAAATATGAAAAATTAATTTTATTCACCAAATCCTAAAAAAAATATTTAACGTACAAATACAGTTAATTATAAAAGAAAATTTGTCTAAATCAATTGATAATCTCCTTGAAATTATCTTTGTTTTATTTTAAACATATCATTTTAAATATACTTTTGTGTAAAGAAAAAGTAGTGTATGATTTGCTTTAGTTAAAACCTAAAGCAGTCCATATACTACAATTTTTAAATTAAAATTTATTCGTTTTATTTGCATTTCCCAAAAAAAAAATTTAATTGTGGCAATCAAAAAAAATGTGAAAAATTTATTTTATTCATTAAACCCTAAAAAATATTTAACGTACAAATACAGTAAATTATTAAATAATTTTTTTCTAAAAAAATTGATAATCTCCTTGAAATTGTCTTTGGTTTTTTTTATATCACAGTAAATACACTTTGGTGTGAAGAAAAAGTATGATTTGCTTTAGTTAAAACCTAAAGCGCTCCTTATACTACAATTTTTTTAAATTAAAATTTATCCGTTTTATTTGCATTTCCCTAAGAAAAAATTTAACTTAACAATTAAAAAATGCGAAAAAATTACTTTGTCATCCTATATAAAAACTAGAAAGAAGTAATTATATAGAATTAAATTTTTTTTTATAATAAATGTAATTTATGTTAAATTTTAAACGTACTGTACGATTCACTTTAGTTAAATTTATAGCAGTCCATAAACTATAATCGATAAAATTAATATTTATTTTTGTTTTTAATACGATTTTGAACAAGGTTTAAAGAGTACTAGTGCAATAATAATAATAATAATGAAATTATAAAATGGTAAGGAATTCATTGAAATTATAATTCAACGAATAATTAAAAATCCAAGTCATACCACAACATTTATTTAAAATTTAAAATGTGATTTTTAAAAAAGTTTTCAACAATAATTTTATAAAATTTTACTATATACAATTTCGTCATTATGTTTGTAAGTAACCTCTTTTTGAGTATGTTTTATTTTAATCCAATTTTCTAATTTTGTATTGTAGGACTGATGATGGCCATCGTTTGGCCGAAACATGTCGCCATTTTAATCAAATTTTAAACCTTAAATAAATTTTTGTGGTATGACTTGAATAATTTTACCACATTTGAGTTATGGATAATCTACTGTTTTTGAAATTATAATTGTTTTTTAAATACACACTTTTTTATGTATGTTATTTTTAAAAAGAGTGTACGATCGCCTTTAGTTAAAATTTAAAGCAGTCCGTACACTATCACCTTTAATATATTTTTCAAAACATAAATCTTTTTTTTACTTGATAAAAATATAACTCAAAAATATGTAAAAAATGTATTTTAATCACTTACTGTGTAGAAAAAAATAATTAATTAGAATAATTTAATTTTCTTAAATATCGTTTATTAATAAATTTCCCATTTAAAAAATATACTAATTTTACATGTAGTATATGATCAATTTTAGTTAAATTTAAAGCAGTCCATACAGTAAAATGTATAAATTTTATTTTTTGTTTATTGTATATTTTTATTAGAGCAGCACACCTAAATAATGTACAAATAGTACTTAAATCATATCAAAAGATCAGTGTTTACATTACAAACGCCATTTTTTTTATTTTTCAGTATTAAATACTAGTAAAATAATTCCTCACATGGATTTTCCCAAACATGTAGATCAACTACTTTTAGAGCAACTCATCTACGAGCAAATGGGTGGTTTTTTGCTGATCATCTTAGCATCAGGAAAAATCGTATTTATCTCAAACACAGTCGAAAACTTACTGGGACATTTACAGGTAAATAATTTAAATACATAAATACTTTCAATAATTTGATCCTATTTTAGACCGATCTCATGGGCCAATCTTTATTTAACATAACGGCTCCCAGCGACCAGGACCGGCTCAAGATGTTTCTCCAATGCGAGGGCGACATCGAGCAAGATTGGAGAAAGTGTTTTAGCATTAGATTAAAAAGAGCAGGACCGAGATCCGAAACGCCCGTTTACGAAGCAGTGCGGATGATGGGTATGCATCGGCAATTGCCCAATACCAATTGTAGTATACTAGATACGTGCAGTACGACCAGTAGCAGTTCGTCTTCTTCTGGAGTTAATAATGATGATGTGAGAAATAATGTTTATTTTTTGATATTATTTAAGAAAAAAATCTTCATGTAACGTTGCAGCTGTATTCTAAAAATATAACTTTATTTTTACTCCTTTATGACAAAAAGCTGATTGCCGCCGACTTTATACGTCTATGTAGCCGGAATACCCCCTACGGCATAATTTAATGGGACATGCGCAGGATTTATGTGCTAATTGCTAAGTGCTAATAAAAAATGTTGTGCTCTTTTCTTTTAAAAATTACAAGTGGTTCTGCTGGCTTCAGACCAAGCTGGAGTACCGCAGGTCAAATATATTGGAAAATAAAAATTCAAAAACATTTTTGTTATCTCCTATTTATGTGCTAATTTCGGACGCCAATAAAAAAATTTGTGCTCTTTTTTTTAAAAAATACAAGTGGTTCTGCTGGATTCAGACCAAGCTGGAATACCGCAGGTCAAATATATTGGAAAATAAAAATTGAAAAACATTTTTGTTATCTCCTATTTATGTGCTAATTTCGGACGCCAATAAAAAAATTTGTGCTCTTTTTTTTAAAAAATACAAGTGGTTCTGCTGGATTCAGACCAAGCTGGAATACCGCAGGTCAAATATATTGGAAAATAAAAATTGAAAAACATTTTTGTTACCTCCTATTTATGTGCTAATTTCGGACGCCAATAAAAAATTTTGTGCTGTAGCTAATAAGTTCAGGAATTTCCTCTAAGGGAATTGAATATTCGTGGTAATTGTGACCACGTCAAATATAATGAAAGTACCTGTAAATAGTAAACAAACTGAAAATGAATTTTAAATTACAAATAACTTAGTATTGTTAAATTAGGGACAGAAATGTAAATTAACAAATAAATAGGAGATAACAAAAATGTTTATCAATTTTAATTTTCCAATATATTTGACCTGGGGTATTCCAGTTTGGTCTGAAGCCAGCAGAACCACTTGTATTTTTTAAAAAAGAAGAGCACAACATTTTTTATTGGCGTCCGAAATTAGCACATAAATAGGAGATAACAAAAATGTTTTTCAATTTTTATTTTCCAATATATTTGACCTGCGGTATTCCAGCTTGGTCTGAAGCCAGCAGAACCACTTGTAATTTTTAAAAGAAAAGAGTACAACATTTTTTATTGGTGTCCGAAATTAGCACATAAATCCTGCGCATGTCCTATTAAATTCTGCCGTAGGGGGTATTCCAGCTACAAAGACGTCCACTTTATATTTTATTCATATTCTCTTCATATAGGAAATCAAATTGCAAATCTTGACTTGTTTATTTTTAGGTTTTAGTATTTTTTGTCCAAGTTACCCGTCCAGAACCGTTTATTGACAGGCTCATGGAGGCTTCTAAGGACGAATACAGGACTAGGCATCTGATAGACGGCCGAATAATAGGATGTGACCAAAGAATTTCAATTATTGCTGGATATATGATTGATGAAGTGATGAATCACTCGGCGTTTTCGTATATGCATAGAGATGACGTACGTTGGGTTATGATCGTTTTAAGACAAAGTAAGCATTCCACGAGTATAATATTTTTGTACTTAATATATAATTTCTTTTTAGTGTATGATAGAGGAGAAATGAGAGGTTCGTCGTGCTATAGACTCCAGTCCCGAAACGGTCAATTCATATTTCTAAGGACGACGGGTTTTTTGGAAATCGACGATTCCGGCACCGTAGAATGTTTTACCTGTATTAACTCGCTAGTCCCGGAACTAGAAGGCTTGCAGTTAATCGAAGACATGAAGAAACGATATTCGGCAATTTGTGACTTTGAGGTAAATTAATTTTTTTTAATATAGCGATTGATAATTATTATATATATTTTTAGAATCTAACCCCACCACCGAGCAACGATTCAATCGACATAGTCGAAGATCCTTTACAAGTAGAAAAAGCCGTTATTCATTTAATGGAAAATCTCAATTCTGGCACTACCGCCGAAGATATTACAAATTTAAATTCTATTACTAACACTAACATGAACATAAACTCAATTCCCAGCCCGTTGATTCCAGCCGAGACTCAAGACTTGAAGACGCCGACAGACTGCTCGCCTAACAAGGTAAATTTAATATAGGAAAACATTAAAAAAAGGTTTTTTCTGTGCTTATGGAAAAACTATAAAAAATTAGTCATGATTCATTGCTTGATTGACTAAAGTCCTTCATTTTTTTTATCTTGTTATCTTCTTCTATTAAGAGCGCTCTATCGTTGTAAACTAAATTCTAGTTGCATCGCCCCTCTACTTTCTGATTGAAACAATGGGCCACCACCTATGGAGACTTAAAATGCAATAATGATAATAACGTAAAGATTTAAGTCTATCTAATAGATGGCAGCACTTACCAGACAATTAAATGCAAATATCTTAATTCGCTCTTAAAACTTTACTACTATTAGATATTCTTTTTTCTATTACCAAATATCTTAAGATATTATAGGGAATTGTGGAAAGCTAATAAATGATTCAAAAAAAAAAATTAAAGAGCTAGAAAAAAATAAAAGTTAATTTAAAAAAATGTTCTTCGTAGCCACAATACTAGATTTTTTCTCCATATTTTAGTGAAAACTACAGTTTTGTTTTTTGTTTATGCAATTTCAAAAACGGCTCGAGGGTTTTTCTTAAAATTTGGCATATGGACTCCCTTTGAGCCCTTTATCTGAGAAAACTATGTACCCCAAGATATAGGGTACTCGTTTATTTCCTTCTATTTCATCCGTCTCGAAATACCAGACATTTACCAGTCCGATGGACCAAATTTTCACCGGTTCGGAGAAACTTTTATAGGCTCAAAGGACAAGAGTTACTTTAACTATAACTGTGTATATAAGTTACGAATTTGTTTTATATTTTTGCAATAAATTTTCTACATTTACTTTTTCTCCTGTCAATTAGTGCAATTATTATATGTCAAGGAAATTGATTTGAACGCCAAGTTTACCGTTTATTTATATAAAAAACAAAGTTACTGACTAATTTGATTTCATTTTTATTTGAAATTTAAATTTAAAATATAACAATGTATGAAATATTTAAATATATTTTTATTAATATTGTATAATTATTCGGGGTAAACTTTTCTCGTAGTAGAAAAACATTGTTCAGTGTAACTTTGCTTGGGGTAGAGTAACTTTGTTCAGGGTAAAGTGAGAGGCTATTCACTTTGGAAATAGGTGTACAAATTCCAAGAAATATATCGGAAATATGGGAAATATTTGAGAAATATTGAAAATATCACAGATATATCGGAAATATTTCAAAAATACCAGAAATATTTAAAAAGTATCGGAAATATTTCAGAAATACCAGAAATATTTAAGAAATATCGGCAATACATGAATTATTTTTCTTTCAAATGTTAGGAAATATTTGAGAAGTATCGGAAATATTTGAGAAATATCGAAATTTTTGAGAAATATAGGAAATACTGCAGAAATATCGAAAATATTTCAGAAATATTCAGGAAATATCGGAAATACAAACTAGAATGAAACTTTTCTAAAAGCTGATATTTGTATTTTAAACGGAAAAAATTGAGAAAAAAAAGGAAAAGCCAAAGACGCATTTGAAATTAAGTCAACTTCGGCCGAAATTCGTTCAAACAAGCTTCAATCAGAACCGAGATCAGAAGTTACATTGTCCGAGAAATAGATTCAATATTTTCAAATTTTAAAAAGCTGAATATTAATGATTACTCTTCCACTACTACATCATATTTGACACTACTACATCATATTTGAAATCGAGGACGTAGATATGGGGAGGGTAAAAGGGATAATTACTCCTCCTCAGGATACCAGGAGAAAATAATCAATTAGATAATCACTCTTGTAAATGAAAGTTTAGATACAATAATTATAGAATCAATGTCGGAACAAATCCGGAAAAAGTGAAGGAAAATTCACGGAAAACTACAGAAAATTAATGAAATAAACGCCGAAAAGTACTTTTCCGTGTAAATCAAGGAAAAATGATATAGAAATGCCCACGGTTTCCAATGGGGAAGTTTTTTCCTAAATTTTTCCAATGAAAACGAAAGTATGGAAAAAACACATATGAAATGCAAATTTTTACAAAAATAAATAAATTTTTTCACGAAAGTTAGGAGAAAACTCTTAAAAGGCCTAGAAAAAATCACACATGAATTGGGAAAAAGTATTGAATAAAAAAGTGACAAAATGGGATAAAAATTGAATAAAAAAAAGGGGAAAAAGGTTGAAACCAGGGGAAAAAAGGATGAGAAAAGAGAGGAAAGGGGGAAAAGGCGGTAAAAGTACTCGAAGTGCCTTCCCTTCGGAGGTCCTCGTACAATGGTTTTTATCCAAAAGTCTTTTCGAAAAAAAATTATATTACAGAAATTTGACTTATACAGGGTGTCCCAAATAAGAGTGATCGATTTTAAATGTAAATGCACAACGTATTAATTGCTCTAAATAAATCGGGTTTTCACTAATTGTTTTCTTTTCCTCAAAAGTTTTTTATGAAGTTTGTTTACATTTTATCCCATCAATACAAACTAATAATGTAATTAATAGTACTAAATAATGTTACAAAAATTTTTGCCACTTTATTTCGAGTTTTTGCGATTTTTTGCAATTTATGCACTTTTTTGACATTTTGTAAGATTTTTTTGTGATTTTTTGCCATTTTTTGTGTTTTCGACTTTTTAATTTTTCCCATTGCTTCATGATTTTTTTCTTTCAATTTTTTTTCTGATATTTTCCATTTTTTTCGGTTTTTTTTTGCGTTTTTTTTGCAATTTTTTGCGATTTTTTTCTTTGTTTCTGTATATTTTGATTTTTTCCGATGGTTTTTTGTTTCCTAATTATTTTCTATTTTTCGCAATTTATGCAATTTTTGACATTTTGTAAGATTTTTTTGTGATTTTTTTGCAATTTTTTGTTATTTCGATTTTTCAATTTCTCAAAATGTTTCATGATTTTTTCTTTCAATTTTTATTCTTTTTTTTTCGGTTTTATGTTGCGTTTGCTTGCAATTTTTTGCGATTTTTTTCTTTGTTTCTGTATATTTTGATTTTTTCCGATTGTTTTTTGTTTCCCATTCCATTGTTTGCAATTTATGACATTTTGTAAGATTTTTTCGTGATTTTTTGCATTTTTTTGCCGCTTTTTGTGTTTTCGATTTTTCAATTTTTCCCAATGTTTCCCGATTTTTTCTTCCATTTTTTTTTCTGTTTTCTTTTTTTGCGGTTTTTTTGCAATTTTTTGCGATTTTTTCGTTGTTTCTGTATATTTTAATTTTTTCCGATTGTTTTTTGTTTCCTAATTGTTTTCGATTTTTGTTAGTTTTCGCAATATTTTGCAATTTTTTCTTATCTTTTCGTTTTTCTTCTCTAATTTTTTTCTGATTTTTTTGCCATTTTTGCGATTTTTCCGATTATTTGCCATTTTTTGAGATTTTTTTTGGTTTTTTTGCAATTTTTTGAGATTTTTTGTGTTTTTGCGAATTTTTGACATTTTGTGCGATTTTTTAATTTAAAATTTTTAAACGATTTTTCTAATATAGCTGTCAGAATGTTTTCGATAATGTCTAATGTTATTTTTTTTCTGAAATAAATTTTTTGTTAATTTTTTATTTAATGTCCTTTTTCCATATGGAAAAATGCAGTGTTTCTTGAAATTTCGAATATCTTTATTGATAGGAAAGCAAAATATATCAAACTATATATTTTTTAAAAGATGATCAATCGCTCGTTTAAGTTCCATAAAAATATACAGAGTGTTCCATTTAAAATAACACATATTTTTCCCATTTATTTTTACCAAAATTAGTAGATCACCCTGTAATGACGGGATAAAATGTAAACAAACTTCATAAAAAACTTTTGGGTAAAAGAAAACAATTAATGAAAACCCGATTTATTTAGAGCAATTAATACGTTGTGCATTTACTTTTTAAATCGATCACTCTTATATGGGACACCCTGTATCAAAAAACAATTAAGGTGATTGAAATTACTGAAATACCCATTCTTGATATCCTTATTTTATTATGTACGTTAACCCTTTCTGTCTGTCCTGATTTATTAATAATTTAATCGTAATAAGAGATGTTTCCTTTAATCGTATTTTTAAAAAAAATGGTGAACGCGCCATTGATGTGCAGTGCCACATATAATTGCACATATCTCTTAAACCGTTAATTTTATCAAGTTGTCACAAGAGGACGTTTTTATTATAAAGATATTTGTGGAATTTAGCTGCCATATTTAGAAGTGAAAAAAATGATAGATAAAAAAAATGTGCCTCATTAACCATTGAACTTAGTCCGTACCTGGCTTCACAATGGTAGTGCAGATTTGTTAATAACGCTATTAAGTGCGCATTTACGGTGTTTATAAATGGTTAATTTTTGATTTATTTCAAATAAGTAGTTTTTAATAATTATAAATAAAAACCATTTTTAATTTTTAACTTTGGAGTCCTATAATTCGTTAACGAAGGGTGTAAGGGACAAATTTTATATGAAGTACCATCATTAATTTTAGCCCCTCTATCATCTCCCAAGTTTTGGGTACGAACTCCTGTGACACCCTGTATATGGTTTAGATTTGATTTTTTTTTACAAAAATGCTATATTTTAGATACTCATGAAGAGGCCGAAGAGGCCTCCAAGCAGTGAGGGACCGTACGACCATTACAGTTACAAAAAACATAAGGCGGCCATATTACAGAAAGTTACATCGCCTGGAACAATGCATAGGGGGACAATACAGGGGTACAATGGAAATTCAGTTATTTCGGATATCAAGGTAAGTTTTATATTTTTGGAGTTTTTACAAAAAGCAACATTTAACTTGTGCTGCTTGAATTTCTTGAAAGAAATTCCTACTTGTCTTATTGTTATTATGAGAAAAAAACACTTGTGCTGTGTAAATTTCTAGACAAAAAGTAATATTCCTGCTCTATTGGAGTTTCTGGAAAAATGCAACACTTTTACTAGTGCTTTGATTGAATTTTTTGAGAAAAAACAATATTCTTCAATGTTTTATGTTTTTAATTACGAAGAAAAAGCAGCATTACTGTTTTATTTGAATTTTTACAAAAAAAATAAACATTTCAACTTGTGTTAATTTTTTCTTAAGATAAATTAACATTCCTTGGGGTCTATTCTGTAACGTTTTAGTTAATTTTAGGTTGTTTAAATTTTTGTAGAAGAGCCAACATTTTAACCTGTGTTGTGTTTAAATTTCTAGAGAAAAAGTACTCATCTATTGAAATTTCTGGGAAAAGCAATATTTTTGCTGATGCTTTGATTGAAATTTCTTAAGAGAAATCAATGTTTTATGTTTTATTGTGAGGAAAAACGACATTACTGTTTTATTTGAATTTTTACCAAAAAAATCAACATTTTGGCGTGTGCTAAATGAATTTCTTAGGATAAATTAACATTTCTGATTGTTTATCATGAGAAGAAAACAGAATTCCTGTTTTGTTTAAATTTTTGTAGAAGAGCCAACGTTTTAACGTGTTTAAATTTCTAGCGAAAAAGTAACATTCCTAATCTATTGGAATTTCTTAAGAGAAATCAATGTTTTATGTTTTATTGGAAGGAAAAACAACATTAGTGTTTTGTTTGAATTTTTACAACAGAAGCAACATAAACGAAAATCCTGCTGTGTTTAAATTTTTAGAGAAAAAGTAACATTCGTGGTCTATTGGAATTTTTGGAAAACGCAACATTTTTACTGATGCTTTGTTTGGAATTTCTAGAGAAATACAAATTTGTTGTTTGATTTTTAGCAAAAGAAGCAACATTTTGACGTTTACTGATTAAATTGCTTAAGATAAATTAACATTCCTGATTGTTTTATGTTTTTAATTATAAATAATAAATTTATTTGTTGAAATATTGACAGAATAAACATTTTTACTTGTGCTTGAGATACATTTACATATATACTTGTCTTACGTTGTTTTTTTTTTGTGAAAAAGCGATATCCCTGCTTTGAACTTCTTTAAATGGGGAAACATTTTAATTTTTACTGTATTTCAATTTCTTTCTGTTTTATTTGAAATGGTAAAGCAACAGATTTAATAATTATATTTCTAGAGAGAAAGCAACGTTTCTGTTCTGTTGAAATTATTAGAAAAAAAGCAACATTTTTGCTTGTGCTGATTGAATTTAATGAGATAAAGTAGCAGTCTTGCTTGTCTTACGTTTATTCTTATAATAGAAACATTCTCGCTAGAATGGGCAACATTTTTACTCGTTCTTTGCTTAAATTTGTAAAGAGAAAGCTATATTCCTGCTTTATTTGAATTTTTGAGGAAAAAGCAACATTCCTGTTCTATTTTAATTTCTGGAAAAGAAGCAACATTTATTGGTGCTACGATTGAATTTATTGAGAGAAATGAATATTTCCGTTTGTTTTGTTTTTGATTATCAAAAAAGCAACATTCTCGCTTTGATTAAATTTCTGTAGAATGGGCAACGTTTTTACTCATTCTCTGTTTGAATTTGTAGAGGAAGCTATTATCCTGCTTTATATGACTTTTTGAAGAAAAAGCAACATTCCTGCTCTATTTTAATTTCTGGAAAAGAAGCAACATTTGTATTGTTGCTATGATTGAATTTCTTGAGAGAAGTTAATATTTCTGTTTGTTTTGTTTTTTATTATTAAAAAAAGCGACATTCTCGCTTTGTTTTTTTAATATTTTTGTTTGTTTTATGTTTTTTATTATCAAAAAAAGTTGACATTCTCGCTTTATTTAAATTTCTCTAGAAGCAGCGACATTTTGCCTGTGCTTTGTTTGAATTTGTACAGAGGAGGTAATATTCCTGATTTATTTGAATTTTCGAGGAAAGCAACATTCCTGCTTTGTTTGAATTTCTGGAAAAGAAGCAATATTTGTATTGGTGCTATGATTGAATTTTTGAGAGAAATTAATATTTCCGTTTGTTTTATGTTTTTTATTATTAAAAAAAGCGACATTCTCGCTTTGTTTGTTTTATGTTTTTATTATCAAAACAAGTGACATTCTGACTTTCTTTAAATTTCTCTAGAAGCAGCGAAATTTTTAATTGTGCTTTGTTTGAATTTGTAGAGAGGAGGAAATATTCCTGCTTTATTTGAATTTTTGAGGAAAAAGCAACATTCCTGTTCTATTTTAATTTCTGGAAAGAAGCAACATTTTTATTGGTGCTATGATTGAATTTCTTGAGAGAAATGAAAATTTCTGTTTGTTTTATGTTTTTTATTATTAAAAAAAGCAAAATTCTCGCTTTGATCAAATTTCTGTAGATTGGGCAATATTTTTATTCATTCTTTTTTTGAATTTGTAAAGAGAAAGCTATATTCATGCTTTATTTGAATTTTTGAGGAAGAAGCAACATTTTCGCTTTGTTCAAATGTCTGTAGAATCGGCAACATTTTTACTCGTTCTCTGTTTGAATTTGTAGGTAGAAACAATATTTCTGCTTTTTTTTTAATTTTTGAGGGAAAAGCAATATTTCTGCTCTATTTTAATTTCTGGAAAAGAAGCAACATTTTTATTGGTGATATGATTGAATTTCTTGTTTTATGTTTGCAGTGATTGAATTTCTTTACAAAAACCATCTGCTTTTAATTATTACAAACGAGCGACATTTCTGGTTTGTTTAAATTTTTAGAAAAAAACTAGCGTTTCTGCTCTATTTAAATTTCTGTTAAAACGCAAGATTTGTGCTAGTGCTCTTATTGATTTTTTTGAATGAAATCAACATTTCTACTTTTTTTGTGTTTTTAATTATCATAAAAAAGCGACATTCCCGCTTTGTTTAAATTTGTGGAAAATTTGCAACATTTTAACATTTAGATTTATAGAGAAAAAGCAGCGTTCCTACTTGATGTGAATTTTTAGAGAAGAAACAACATGTTTAATCATGCTGTTTTTAAATTTATAAACAGAAGCAACATATTTGTTAAAAACCAGCATTTTTGTTTGGAGGTTAATATGCATAAATAACAATTTCATTTTAATTTATATATTAAATTGTATTATTGTTTTCAGCAAGAATCCGGAAAGTCCATATATCAACCTGACTCTCTGCCGAGTCCGAATTAAAAAAAAAATAAAATAAACAAATCCCAGAATTCGAAGACTGACCAACTAGGGCCATACTTAAGAAACATAACATTTTTCCACCACTAGTAAAAAAAAACTGTTAGCAAATTGTGGTGTTACCGGTGTTATAAATAAGTGTAATATTTACGTGATGTGGCCAAAAGACTGAATCCCGAAGATAGAATTATAAAAAAAAGTTACATTTAAGTATGTTTTGGTTTGTTTAATAAAATAAGGATAGGTCCTATTTTTATTAAATAATATTGTCAACTGTTACTTTGGTTATGTAATAATATATTTTTATTGCTAGTTAATTGAGTTTATTTTTTTATTAAAAATTAGAATGTGCTGGATTTACTGGCATTAAGTAAATTTTTATTGTATTTAGAGAATGGATTTGTATCATAAATGATTTATATAGACTTTAAAGTTTTCCTGAACCAACAAAATATTCCTAAAATTTGGGTTTTTATCTAAAATTTGACTAGGCTAAAATACAAAGTAGAAAGAAATTTAAATTTTAGATATTTTTTAACCTTCTTTATTGTAAACGTTTTTTTATATAAATTTGTAAAATAAATGCATACCAAAACCTAAAACATAAGTTTTCCACTTCAAGAAAAAAAATATGTCCAAATACACTAAAAGAGTAAATTTTTAACTATTTTATAGTTTATGAAAACTTTTAAAAGTATTTACTGAACATTCTCTAAGTAAAAAAAAGAGAATTAACTAGCAAAAACACTAATATTCTGAAGGTGCTTGTTGAAGGGACGAAATACCAAAGTTAAACAAACATAGTTATTGTTTTTTTTAAGAAGACAAAGATTTTTAGTGAAATTAGCTAAAATTTCGTTCAAAACATTTCTTATTTAAATCTTCGCACTTCTTTTGTCAAAAATACACCGAAATTGTCATAAGGAGTGATTTTTTTTTTCACTAAAAATCCTTTTTTATCTTCTGAACTCAAAACGCGAGGACACATTTAACAAGCTAACAGGACTTAAAAAAAAGCTTGTTTAATTTTATAACTATATTTAAGGTCTAAATGCAACTTGTACAGATTTTTTTAAATATTCTCGTAATATATTATAAATTTTAAGATTTAATTATAGTAAAACTGTGATGAAATTTGGTTAGGTTAATTTAAGGAGTAATGTCTGTTTTTTTTTTGTATAAAATATCAAGATGTAATAGGTGCAAAGAGAAAGGATATTTTTGGATTTTTAAGTAACCTACCATATTAATAAAATAAATCTCTAATAATAGTAATAATTTTGAACACAATTTCTGTTAAAAATATGTCAAATATGGAATTTCCTAAATCTAACGAAAAATGTGATATGTTTTTGTTCAAGCTATGATTTAGCTGAATTTTATTTGGTATTAGTTTTTTCTAAGTAAAAATCGGTATTTTGAATTAGAATTTGCTACATTTAGATTAAAAACTTAAAAATTTTGGTTTCTTTAATACAGGGAAAAATAAGGTATGCTTTTTTTAGGCTATTATTTTGGACCACAGAATATTAAATTTTAGAAATAAAGCTAAGTGATATTTTAGATTGTTTTTAATTAAAATTTGATACTTGTTGGTACCTTTTTACCTGAAGCTTCTTAAATATTTTAAATTTTACCACTTTTTCCCTAGATTCAGGAAAAGTTTCATTTGCTATGCTGGACCAATAGAACTGAAGAAAATAAGCGCCCTAACTGGACATAACATGGTATGTAAACCGAACAAGGTCGCAATCAAGAAAATTCTATTACTAGGTTTTATTGGAAAAAATATTGCTTTTATATTTTTTTATAATAAGTTTAATGCATGCTTCTATAATGCTATCTAGTTCTTACATTTTGTTTCTATAACAAATTCTTTTTTTCAGCAAAAGAATCTAAAATGATAATATTTATTATTTTTGAATCACTGTAAATATCAATATGGGAGTTTATGCCATTCAAAAGAAAATTAAAAAGTTATAAATGTGTAATGTGAACCAAATACGGTCCCATGACCATGTCTTATGGCAACCAAATCTGTATTTTGGTGACTAAATGTGGTCTTATGACAGTCGGCGCTGTCTTATGACCACCGAATACGATCTTATAGCAATTAGGTTTGTCTTATGACGACCAAATTTGTAATTTGATGACTAGATACGGTCTTATGATGATCAGATCTATCTTATGACCAACAAATACGATCTTATGGTGATCAGATCTATCGTATGGCGATCAGATCTATCTTATGACGACTAAATCCCTTTTCTGATTATCAGATCTGGTTTATAATGGAAGAAGTAAGTAGGGGAGGGTGGAGCAGAATGGAATACAAAAGTTGGTTCGCTCATAGCTACCCACCTGAATTTTTTTTTCAAAATTTTAATTTTATTCTTATTACATAGGGATCTAAGCTATGAAAGAAATGCATCAACCGTTATTATAGAATTTTGTGTCATTGTGCCCCACTACGATACGCAGACGCAAAACAAGGTTGTCAAAACGGAGTAAGTTGTCAGCATTTACGACGTGCCCTCTTTCGGTTGTCTACTTATTTAACAACCTAACCTTAGTTTTATCAGTTTTATTTTTAAACAAACTATCTTACTATTTTCAAAAGGTTAAACAAAAATATTATTATCTCAAGTGCCTTCCAACAGAATGCAACCATTGTCCATTGATGCATTTTCTCTTAGACAAAAACCTTTTTAGATATGAGTTTTCTTGTTGACCTGCTTTCGCAGGTTTATTGTTAAAGTCGCGGATTAATTTCGAAATGGACCTTAAAAGGTCATAAAGTTCATTCATCTCCTCCTCAATTCCAGATCTGAAAGAGAATAATTATTCACATCTCTAGAACGCTTATAGGTACTGTATAAAACAACTTACTTAAACACTGCTGTTTTGTCCTTTCTTCAAATTTTTTGACCATGTTCCGAACTAATTGAAGCCGATGTACCAATAATTTGTAGCAGATAAACCTGTATAAGGTTCCACCTACCAGAATCCTCATAAGGGTTCTGCCCTACTACCTCTCGAGCAAATGCTAAAGTAAATTCTTTTTACTTATACGTCCCAGAAGTCAAGTTAGCAGCTTGCAGAATTTTAAAATTTTGTAAATCTTATCCAGAGATGAAACCGACAAAACTTAGGGGGTTATAGAGACTGCCAATATGATTGCAAAAAGCCATATACAAATGTCCAAAACCTCTTCGTTACTGATATACAGTGTGATTTTTGAATTTAGACAAAAAATTCGATCCGCCATATTAAATACAGGGATAACCCGATTTGGTTAAATTTGGTACATAAATTAAACTAAATTGCCTTAATAAGTAGCCCTTTGAACCAATCCAATATCAGGACCGGAATATTATTTTTCTTCCATCTTAAGTTCTTGTAAGAATAACTCACCCTGTATAATGATTATCAAAAATCTGAGCTCAGATTCGAAATCTACGAAAAAAATCGTAAAGGAACTTGTTAAAAAAGTTTCTGGTACCATTTCAGTTATTCCGTAATAAATTATTATTTTCAATTTTTTCATTTGAGAAATTAATTTTTGGATAAAATACCATCAAAAATGGGTTATTATAATAAAAAATTACAATACCAAGACATAAATATTGTTATTTTCTTTAATTAGTTTGAAGTAAAATTTTATAAAATACTTTCATAACCCAAGAAAAGATGAAAAAATAAATTCGTATCAGGACCGGAATGAGTCATTTCTTGTAAGAATAACTGTTCTAGTATAATAATTGTAAGCTACTGATACGGATTTATTCTTCACTTGTTTTTGGGTTATGAGAGTAGTTTATAAAATTTTACTACGAACTAATTAAAGAAAATAACAATATTTATGTCTTGGTTTCGTAATTTTTTATTATATTAAGCCATTTTTGATGGTACTTTATCCGAAAATTAATTTCTCGAGTGAAAACATTAACATTATAATTTATTACAGAATAACTGAAATGGTGCCAGAAACTTTTTTAACAAGTTCCTGTAGAATTTTTTCCGTAGATTTCGAATCTGAGCTCAGATTTTTGATAATCATTATACAGGGTGACTTATTCTTTCAAGAACTTAAGATGGAACAAAATGAATATTCCGGTCCTGATATTGGTTTCGTTCAAAGGGCTGCTTATTAAGGCCATTTAGTTTAATTCATGTACCAAATTTAAATCAAATCGGGTTATCCCTGTATTTAATATGGCGAATTGAATTTTTTGTCTAAATTCACAAATCACATTGTGTATCAGTAACGAAGCGGTTTTGGACATTTGTATATGGCTTTTTGCAATCATATTGGCAGTCCCTATAACCCCCTAAGTTTTGTCGGTTTCATCTCTAGACACCCTGTATAAGAAGGTATTAAACAGAGGTGCCCTAGAGTTTTTTAGATGTTAGTCACAACTTTACTTTCTTATAGTTTTTTGCAAAGAACAAAGAGCCAAAAGAGGAAAAACGAAACATCAAAACAAAACAAATTTAAAATAGGTACTTTCCTTCCTTCCTTTCTTTCCACACAACATTTTTTCAAAATACTCTGAACAGCCCTGACTGCCATTCGCGTTTATTCGTTTAGATACGATACGTTATAGGGGTAGTACGTGTGAAACGGCAAATCTCCCTAATAGCACAAAGTAGTCCTACAGATATCCATAGGACGTATTCTTCAGACATTCTGGACATCCTTTTCTGATACAGTGGACGTTTTATGGACGTCCGAGGGACTCACTAATGTCACTGGAAATCCTTCCGGGTCTATAACTAGATATCACTATGAACATTCACAGAACGTCCTAATTTGCTACAGTAGACGTCAGAGAAGTGAATTTTTTGTTATTTACACCAGTGAAATTTTTATTTCAACACTCGCTCATGTCGGAAACTTCCTCTACGTGATTAATAGCCACCGTTTACGCTTGTTGAAGAATGTACATACACTATTCGTGACGTCTAAGAAGCACCAGCGCAAGTGTCTCCATCTTTCAGATGGCAGAGCTGGGAGTAACGAAACTAAAACGTTACTTTTCAGTTACTAGTAATTTCGTTACTTTTTAAAATTGGCGAAAAGTAACGGTAATTGCGTTACTTTGTAAAAGTAACGCGAAATCGTTACTTCGTTACTACAAAAATAACGTTGCTAAAAAGTAACGCGTTTTTCTCTTTTGTTTCTGCTGTTTGATGTAAAATAATGTTTTTATTATTTTTTTTGTATCCTGTCGATTTCGCGCGCCACTGTGTTCTGTCTAGCATTTTTAAAAATCAAGCTTAACCATACAAATTTTATTTAAAAATTTTGTTTGTATGTGCAATAACAGCGATAAATGGTAAGATGGATAATAAAAGAACGAGAAGAACTGGAACAAGAAGAATAGATAGAAAAGTAACGCGTTTCGCTACTTTAAAACTAACTTGTTACTTTTGGAAAGTAACGAATAAATCGTTACTTTTTAAACGGTAAAGTTTATCTAACGCGTTCCTTTTTAACAAAAGTAACGCATTACTTTATTTTTAGTAACATCCCAGCTCTGTCAGATGGAGTTTTACTTCTGGTCCATATCATGTCAAGTGAGGACCACTCATTAGGTGTCTGTCCCGGACATCTTTTAGACATTGCCTGTATTAAGTCGGCCAAGGACCGTTTTAAGACTATGGTATAGATCTATGTTATATAATCCGTATTATATTTATCATGGATATCCGGGGACATACATACTAAGTCCATGGACGTTTCGACATTAAATGGAAATAAATTATACGTCCCAAAGACGTGGTGTGCTATTAAGGCTACGGTTTGCAAAATCGCTACTGCACATGCTTAGCTGTCATTCGATACGTTATTAGAGACAACTTGAACTTTTGCGAATATAAGTCTCATATAGGAATGTCACCGAGGGTAATGGTATACTAAAAAAACTTGTTCTAATCAATTTTTGTCATCATCACCTAGTCACGAATGTACTTCTGTTGTTTCTGCTGGAAATTTAACACTAAATTAGGAAAAGTTACCGAAAATTTCGCCAATAAGACCGATTTTAATAAACCATGGTGCATTTTACTCGGAAAAGCATACAGCAAGTTTGTGACATATTTTAATCACTTCAATCGTGTAAGCAGCTCTAATGAATCGAAAAAATGCATTTTTTGAGTGCATTTTCTTGAGACTATAATATATTTTAGAAAAATTCATTATATGGCAAATAATTAACAAAAATTTTTGGGGTCGCTGAACACGAATATGATAAAGAAAAATTACCCGGAGTTACTTGGTGAGCGCGGCGATCTGGTTAAAGTGCTCACCTACAGGAATTTCTAATTTGGCCAGTAATTAACATAATGAAGCCAAATTGGTTACGTGGTTAAGGTGCTCATTTGCAAAAATTTTTTTGTTATGTATAACATCAAAAATGTATTCTATTTTTAAGTAAATAAAATTAATGCAGTTGTTATTTACCAAGAAATGTATTAATCAATTATTGTTCAGGCATCCGGGCGGCGTATCAAATAAAACAAAGTTGAATGTATTTTTATATTTAAAAAAATAAACTCACATAAAATTATAACCCTAATCTTACTCCATCTTTCAACCACTACAAATATAATATCACGCCTGAAAGCCCTTTCCTAAGTACTCAACCCACAGACACACATTGTTGGTTGTCTAAACAAACCCAAAATACAATAAAAATTAAAATAAAAATCTTAAGAAATTCTTTAAGCAGGTCGTCCTGGTCACCAGGTACCTCCAAGTAATTTTTTGACATCTTATTCGTGTTCAGCGATCCTAAAAAATCCCCGAGTAAAAAATTTTTGTTATTAGTCGCATAATGAATTTTTTCGATGCACTACAGCTCAGATCTGGGAGTAATGAAAATAAAACGCTACTTTTCAGTAACGCGTTACTAGTAATTTCGTTACTTTTTAAAGTAGGCGAAGAGTAACGGTAATTGCGTTACTTTGTAATAGTAACGCGAAATCGTTACTTCGTTACAGTGACGCGTTACTGCAAAAGTAACACACTACTAAAAAGTAACGCCTTACTTTACAAATCAAGGTTTTTCTCTTTTGTTTCTGCTGTTTTTCGAGCATCACTGTGTTCATTTTTAAAAATCAAGCTTAATCATACTACTATTTGAAAATTTTGTTTGTATGTGCAATAATAACGGTGATAAATGGTGAGATGGACAATAAAAGAACGAGAAGACATGGAACAATATATAGAAAAATAACGCGTTATTACTTTAAAATTAACGCATTACTTTTGGAAAGTAACGAATAAATCGTTATTTAAAAAAATAACTGTAACGTTTATCTAACGCGTTACTTTTTATCAAAGGTAACGATAAAGTAGAATCGGCCCGTTTAGAGAACAACCCATTACGTCACACTTTACGTATCGACAACGCCTCACTTCTTGGCAGGAAGGGAGGCGATACCACCAACCAGTGGCGTGTTCGGTTTAGAATAAAATTAAAACCTGTATTAAAAATTATTTAATAATGTCAACTAAACACACTAAAATTTCGAATTTTGTCAGTGAGCATCGTGACGTAATGGGTTCTTCTCTAAACGGGCCGCCTCTAACGCGTTACTTTTTTTTAAGCTTCATACACGATTGAAGTGATTAAAATATCTCACAAATTTTTTATATGCTTCTCCGAGTAAAATTGGTCTTTACTACCGAAATTTAATGTATGAGAAACCCCAATTTAATTCAAAACTTTTTATTGATTATTTTTTCTTATTATTTTCGAATTAAGGTAATTTAAACAATATTTCTGTCTTGTTACAGAACGGACCGTCTAAAATTGAGAACTCATTTCAATTTTTTGAGTTTGAATAATAATAAACATTTTTATTAACTAAGGTGTAGACTTAAATAGTTCTAGTTGGATTATCGTTTCCATTTCTTAAATATACTTTTAATTAATCTGAATCGAAGTTTAGACTTTTATATACTGGACAAATTGCTCAAAACAATAAATTAGTGAAGACTTTTTAATGTTAGTGGCACTTTAATGAAGACTGAATTTTATACGAAAAAAATATTAAATTAAGACTATTATAAAGCATTATTTGAGGCAGCAATTAAATTAGTTACGATATTTTCTATTTAGAGAAAAGTGAGTAAAACTAAAAAAAGATTGTAACTTAACGGTAATTATTGATAGTTTAAATGTCATTAAGATCCAATGGGTTCTAAAAATGTCTACACCTTATCGAAATAGATTCATAAAAACTTGTAAGTATATAGTCTACGTTAGTCCAACCATTGGTATAGGGAATTCAACCTGTTAGAGAGAGAAGTATAGGAAATTCAGTGTGTCAGAAGGAGACGTCATATTTTACGACGTTTTTTAACGTTCAGTATTTTGAAGCGTAAAAAACGTTCGAAACGTCACATTTTACAACGTTTTTGAACGTTTACTTTTTGATGTGAATAAGCTTTCACGTTTGAATGAAATATGGCAGTGGTTGACTATTTTTTAGAATCGAAAATTCTGAGCGTTAAAAAACGTTGAAAACGTCGTAGAATGTGACGTTTCGAACGTTTTTTCGCGCTTTAAAATACTGAACGTTAAAAAATGTCGCAAACTGTGACGTTTCAAACGTTTTTTCACGCTTCAAAATACTGAACGTTAAATGTTAACGTCGTAGTGCTCCCTCCTTCTGACACGCTGAATTTCCTATAGCTCTCTCTAACACGTTGAATTCGCTATACCAATGGTCGGACTCACGTAGACTATATATTCTTTAGGAAAAAAATGTACTCTTAACGATCGATAAAAATTTGGTTTAAATATTAAGAATGGGTCAATTATTTCTTCTTACCTTAAATATTTTTTTGCTTCTCTAATTTTCTAAAAATAATTACATACTGATTAAACAAAAGGTTGCTTTAAAATTTAAAAATATCCATACTGATCATTAAAAACATTGTCTTAATATTAAATGTTTTAAACGGTTTATGTTTATATATTAATGTATCTATCTGTTTAGGACATCAACAGTGTAATCCAAAATAAAAAATAATGTACAACTTTTAAAATATGTACATATTTATATAAAGAAACGATTGTTGGCATTTTGTTTGCAGAACGAGATATTTTGTAATTTTATTTTTATGAACTGTACATTGAGAGATGAATAAATAGATGCTGCATACAGGATGCTGATACGTGATTTTTTTGTTATAAGTTTGTCACCATTTTATTTAAAATAAATTAATTACAAACCGACTTATTATTTCCTTTTTACTAATTTTATAAAAATGAATAATATGTTGAAATTAACTTGATAATATTTAAAGGAGAGAGGATTAGGGATAATTTTCAAAGAAATAAATACATCAACTTATATATTAAATTCAATATAAAAATAACAAAGGCACATGCCACAAATAGTTCATCACCAAAATTCAAATATCTTCCAAAAGAACTGAACGCAAAATTAATATTTATAGACCAAGTTGTCGTTGATTAAAATTAAAAATTGTTGAAATAATAAAATTAACTAATTTCACACAAAGAAATCTCTAAAAATTCGTATCACAATGGTTCATTTGAACTAATAAGATGTTAATTTTTCCTTCATAACGCATATATATATATAGATATTTGCAATTTGGTAAATTAAAAACAAAAAAATTAGTCCAGAGAATAAAATAACGAAATAAATAAATATACTTACAAGATACGATTAAATCTTTTTTTTTGCAGAAAAGCATAAAGCTAAATTATTTTTTTTATAAAAAGAACAGTATAGATTTTTCTTTTGATGTTTATTTACGACGACAAAAGTTTTTGTATTGATTCAGTTGCACTGGTTTCAAAGGAAGACACAGCATTTGCCAGTTCTTGAGGGAAATCCCGGTGTATTGTTTTTATGAAATCTCCCAACATTTTTTTCACTTCTGCAACAAATAAAAAGTTTCTTCACAAACAACAAACTTATTGATATTCAATATTAAGATACAAACTATCGGATTTTTAATGTTGAAAAAGGATTTAATTATCATAAAAACTTTTGTTTTTATCTTTTCTTAATTAAAACTTTGTCAGAATCAACCTGAATCAGAAATACATATCTGATAAACCAAGTAACATTCATTTTTTAATTCAACTACAAAACATACATTTTCGGAAAGAGGAAGCGTTTACTTTTCACGTAATATCAAAATATACATAGTGATCCGTTAAAAAAATAATATATAAGATACACCTCGGTGATCTTAGCTCCCGGCCAGCCAGCTCCAAGCTGCACTTTTCCACCGCGGTTAAATAATTTCACAAATTCATTCAGCCGATTTAGGGTCTACTCATAAAAAATTTCTCGTTTTATATTATCTGCTCTAATTTGTTTATATTTTTTTATGACGTTGAGAGTAGGCGGCCACGAACAAAAATTAGCTGATTACATAGAGGAATGGAAGGACTATTTAGACAAAATTCTTCGTTCGCATCTATCTCCCAAAAAGGGCCAGCTCCAAGAATTGAAAAGTAGATTTTTGTAGCGGTCGAACAAATTGCAGTATTTTTTTTTCAGGGGTTCAGAATATTTGGTCGAAACAGTCCTTCCATTCCTCTATGTAATCAGCTAATTTTTGTTCGTGGCCACCTATTCCCAACCCCCGAAAAAAAATGTTGAAATTTGTTCGACCGCTACGAAAATTTACTTTTTGATTTTTGGAGCTGGCCCTTTGGGGGAGATAGATTTAATCAAAAAATTTTGTCAAAATAACCCTTCCATTTCCCTATGTAATCAGCTAATTTTTGTTCGTGGCCGCCTATTCTCAACGCCACAACAAATATAAACAAATTAGAGATGATAATATAAAACGAGAAATTTTGTATGAGTAGACCCCAAATAGGCTGAATGAATTTGTGAAATTATTTGACCGTGGTAGAAAAGTGCAGCTTGGAGCTGGCCGGCCGGGAGCTAAGATCACTGAGGTATAAGATACAGATGCTGGATTTACCACTAGGCCGGCTGAAGGAGGGATGATTTTTTGTCAAGTAACTTATAAATTACATAATTATAATTTCATATTCACAAAAACAAAAAACTTGGCTTAAGCCTTCAATTCTGTAAACCCGGTACTGACTAGACGACAACATAAATCAAACATAGCAGCACATTGTTGGGAAATGGAAATATTCAACAACAAACAAGTTGAAAAAAAAACAGATTCTTTCAAATCAGAGAGAAAAAATGGGAAGATAGCCTTCAAAATTTTTCATCACTCGGATTTCAATAAAAATTTGTAGAAGGGTAGTCAAACGGGCGAAGATTCTAACTCTTGTTAGTTTCAGAGATAATTTTTTTCTATTATTGATTAATTTAAATCAAAATAAAACACCCTGTTTATAAAATATACTTAAAAATAAAATATAAAATGTCATTTGGTTTACGAACCATTTAAAAATTTTTACAACAAAAAACATTTTAAACTGATGACTTAATATACTTAATAAAAATACTAAATTATTTATAAACACTATGTAGGCAGTACATGAAATTGAACACTTAAAAAATAAGTTGACCATCATAATATCCCAATGTATTTATATAAATTTAGTTCAGTTCGTATTTATTACCGCCTAATTTATTTTAAATGACCACTGTGCGCCATCTTATACTGACAAAACCTGCGTCATCCCGCGTTTTCAAGAAATCTGAGCCGGTTGGCGACGATTTAAACTTTTTTAGAGTTGACACCCCCCAAGGTCAAAAAACATCCCAAAGAAGATTGTAGAATTCGGCAAAAAATCGAGACCAACGCCGTTACTATTCCGTTATATATTAATAAATTTTAAGATTCAAATAAGTGTATAATTATAGGTTTGTTCCAACCTCGATTTCAGTACCGTACATAAACTAATTTTCAACTCGAAACGAAACTGTTTACTGCGCAACTATAGTTAATGTATTATTGGATAATCGAAATTGGTTGCAATGGATCTTGTACTAAAATCTGACTGTAATTTGGGAAATATTATTAACAATATCTCTCGATAAACGAAAATGTTTAAAAAATTCTTCATCGGAGTAACGGGGTACAATTACTTCTAAAATGGATATTGAATTAATTTCATTTCAAAAACAATGTATAAATTTAGTATACCTAAACATTGTTCATTTCTAACTCGAGGTTCCATTAATAACATGTCGTCCTCAGAATCGTCCCTACTCATTTCACTCAGTAAAGAAAAATCACTATTGCTTTCAAAATCACTCATTTTTAATAAAATAAACAAAAACAACCAAAAAATAACCTCAACCAAACTGCCTTCCTTCCCCAAGATCAAAACAAATACAACAATTTTAACAATCTGCGCATGTCACTCCAAACATATACAACGTTCTTCAGTGTACGGATTTGATCATTCACCGGTCGTACAATTTTAGGTTGGAATAAAAAAGTAAACGGTACAAGAACTATCAATTATTCGGTTGGAACAGTGTGTAAATATAGCGCATGCGTCTGATCGTAATATTGCAGTTTTTCCGCCGGTTGGAACAAATCTTATATTTTTTTAGTTGTACAAAATTTTGACTGCCAGCAAAAATATATCAATAATTATTCGGATGTTTTCTTTTTTAGTTTTCTTTTTTCCTTAGTTGGCCGAGAAATCCGGAAACTTGAAACTCCGGAACGATTTCTTTCTTCTGCTTGTTCCATGCAAGAAATTCGTTAAAGAAAAAACGACCAACCGTCATTATACAACTAAGGAAATGTAGAGAAATGTGAAAACGTACACTACAAGGATAACGCGGATATGCCGTCTCATACCGACAAAACTTGCGTCACCGCCCGTTTTGACGATGCTAAATACAAAGGTGGTGGTTTAAAATTTTTCAAGTTGACCCCACCCCCTAAACGGCCAAAAACAATCACTATAAGGGATGAAACGTGGATGCGCTGTCTCATACCGACACAACCAGATTCACCCCCGTTTTCGAATATTGTGAAGCTGGATCTTCTCCATGAAGCAAACTAATCCCTGAAACGGCTAAAAACTCTTCTCATATCCGGTGCACTTCATAAAACCTGGTAGCAAAGGAATAGTTTTGAGCGTTTGAGGGGTTAGTTAGAGAAGATCCAGCTTCACCATCGTGTTCAGCATCCTCGAAAACGGAGAATGACGCAAGTTTTGTCGGTATCAGACGGCGTATCCTCTTTGGGGTATTTTTTTGCCGTTAGAGGGTGTAGATATCTAGGAGAGTTTAGAGTTTTAACTATCGCTATCGCGTTCAGAATATTCGAAAACGGGGGGAGACATAGTCTCGTTAGGCTCTAAAATATTTATATCTCTGTCCGACTAACAGAATCCACTACAGACGCAATGCTGGATTTACCACTGGGCCGCCTGCCGCCGTATTTTTGTCTTTTGGGGGAGGAGACCGTACAAAAAACTTAGCCTAGGGCCTCCAATAACCTTTTCATTTCCAAAAAATAAATTCCAAAACTTATATGTCGATTGTTTTCATATGAAATGTCCATTTAATTCAGAGTTTGATCATATATTTTTTATTTCGAAAATAACGTCTTAACTATTGTGCATGGAAGTGTTATCATAAAAGATTTAGAGTGATTTAAAATATAGAACAGATATTAAAATTATAAAATAATTTTTGGAACTTGTGTTTTTCTTGTATTTTAAGTTGATTTATATCGGGTATTATCGAATCACACTGAACAGTAATTTCTAAATAAAATATTTTCACAAATGGCTTGTTCGTTTGCAGCAGATCTAATTGCCAATCTCGTATAAGACATTTGCTGGAAAAAGAGGCGAAGAGAGAAAAACGACTGATAATATTCTACTCTGTGAAGCCTATCAAGACAAATGTGATACGTCACAATTGATGTTCCATAGTTCCCAACTTATACAATGATGCCATATCTAATTTTAATGAACGTTACATCAGGAATCTACTTTTATCCTAATTATGAAAAAAGTAGATATTAAAAAATTTAAAAAAATTCCCGAGTGACATCAACTCATATACATTCTGTTTACAGTATTCCCTCATGCTTCATAAAAAGGTTCATTCTGTAAATCCGGCACTGATAAGATATAAGAATTACCTAAATAAACATTTACTACACGTAGAAAATATTTTTGTAAAACAAAATTGTTCAGAGCAAACCGCACTTTTCAGATATTTACATTTACAATGGGTCAGAAAAACTTGCAGATATGGCAGACAGATAAGGCAAATATTAAGGAGTCTTAATTTGTATTATTTAGTGTTATTATTTTAATATTGGAGTATTTGGTACTAAAATATATTTTCTATCTCGTAAACTTAAAATGAACAGATTTTCTTTGATGTAAAATTTACCCTTAAATGAAACAAGTGGTGCAATTTTCTATACAAAAGGAAAATAATAGTGCATTTTTCCATTGTTATTGAAGTAAAATTCAAATATTTTAATGATGAAAATATTATGGTTGGATATAAAAATGTTTTAAATATTATTAATTCTTCTAATTTCTTTATAAAATGATATAATAATAATAATAAATTACTTACCATCATTTGGTGTTTGTCCTTTATAGTAAATATGAACTAAAATTTTAATAACATCGCCTAAATGTTGTTTTAACACTGGATTTCCTTGTTGGTACAAGGAAAAGAAACAATTGACCACGGCTTCGTTTTCTTGGAAATCGTCCCTCAAAGGCAGTTTTTGTAAAAATGCCGGAAACACCTAAAAAAAAACGATGTGATAAAAAAATAAAAAACCGTTTAATGATACGTACTTGGTCTAATGGTATACCAGTAGGATTAACTATGATCATTTTGGCTAGTGCACCGCAAATATTGTCTAAGGTTCCAGAATGCGTTTCTTTCGCTACTGCTGTGGACAGAGCTTGTAATATTTCTTGATATTGGCTAAAAAAACCAAATGAATAAAAATAGTATAATTTACAACAAGAGATGAAAATACTGTTTTATTCGCGATGAAAATTGGTCAGTGTGTATATTGACTACTTTTGAAAATACCACCTAAAGTTTCAAACCGTCCCGTTTTTTCCTCTAGGAGATATGTCCAGGAACGCTATACATTTTTAAGCTATTTATAATTTTATATCTCTAAGGCCGGTTTTACGACAAATATGTATTAAATATTTCCAAAAAATCCATGAGGCTTAATTATTAATTATTACGTGATAGCCACTCAGACAAAGTGCCAGTATCAGTCACTATAATGCTACTTGGGGACATTTCTATAAGTTTTAAAGTGTTTCCAATATTTGTACTTTTTAAATTCGGCATTTTCGACACATTCTAACGTTTATCGTAATTTATTTGTAATGAATTTGAAATTGTTAACAGACTTGAAGTTAATGTCGAGGTATTTGTCGTTAATTTTAATATTTTACGTTGATCTCAATTTATTTTAACATTTTTGACTAATTTGGCATTGATTTCAACATATTCTTCGTTATTTTACAATATTGTCGGTAATTTAGATATTTTAGAACATTTCAAGTTTTAATTTAAACATGTTTAATAAATTTCTCATGAATTTTGTCACATATAACTTATTAAATGCTAATCTAATATTTATTTATTCTTTTTAAGTTCAAACTGCTCAATATTCTCATTTAATATTAATTTTTCGTCTTTATATGACATTTGACATACTTAACGCTAATTATGTTACTTTTAATATTTACATCTTTAAATTTCTCATTTTTTACCAATTTAATATTGATTTTCACATGTTATCAATGTTGACGAATTAAACGTTAATTTTGATATTTTTAATTTAATATTGCTAAGTTGTATTTACTCTTACCTAAAAACTTTTTCTTTGCCATGCAAAAGCATCTCTCCTAATCCGAAAATGGCGTTATTTCTAACCTCATCGGCAGCATCTCTAGCACCACTAAACCAAAGATTTAACAAAGTGGGAATAAATTTTTCTACATAGATTCCTATAGATTTCATACATTCAGCTAAAGTCCCATAAGCGAACGATCTTTGAGAGAGACTGTGTTGCTTTTTCTAAAATAAAAAACAATTACAAGATTTTTTTACATTGAGCACCTACTAAACTGTCAGACCAGACATAAAAATGTCAGAGCATAAACAAAACAGTCAGAATGATAAATATTCGGAATAAGGACAAAAAAATATAAGAAAACACTGTTCGGTGCTCACAGACTTTTATACGGACGTGGCAATCCCGCATTTTTCATGTGTGCTTTACCGATGAAGATGTGACGAGAGACTCGTACGCAAGAGAAACTAAAACATCCGTCAGCGGGATGGACGCTTTTTGTTTATTTCAAATTTGTTTTCTGTTTTAATATTTTTTATATGTAATAAAGTTTAGTTCAAATTATCAAAGTTATTTTTACGACGGCTACAAACACACAACAAATGTCAGACTAAAGACAAAAATTTACAGAAAACGGACAAAAGAACAATGTTTATGATAATAATAATAATAATAATGAGGTCTTAAAACATTTTATGTATAGAAAAGAAAGAATAATTAATCTACTCTTTAAAAATGGGATTGGGACGGATTTATTTTATTATATTTACCGTTCTGGTCGACATCAATTGTAAAATATTGGGAAAATAGGACATTAAGTCTTCTGGATTAATAGCTGCAGCAAATTTTGGTATAACATCGCCGGCGGATTCTAGTAATAGTTCATCTTGTTCGGCTTCGACATCTTCATCATTATTTTCCGTTTGGCCAGCCAAATCTGTATCTTGACACATTGTCTAAAAAGAGTAATAATTCGTTACGAAAAGGTAAATTAGAACTAATCAAAAAAATAATATATATTTAAAGTAACAATTAACTATAACAATTTTATGAACCAGTTTTGACGAATATTATAATAAATGTACAGCGCAAGGGTATTTCTAGTTTCTTTTTTCTTATGTTTGTATCCTTTTAACGTCGCCCATGTCATAGAATTGGTTAAAATTATAAAAAGTGATATAATAAGTGGCGGGGAGGTGTATGAGGTGATAAGTGCGGCAGGGTTTCCAATTTGTGAGTAATTTCTCACACTTTGAGTAATTTCTCTAGTCTGTGAGCAATTTTGTGAGTGAAGGGCAATTGTAAGTAAAATGTGAGTAATCGGAAGTTCAGCGCATATTTGTGGTAACGGCACTTACGAAAAATTGTTATCTACTCTCATAAATTATTAAAACGTTTTAGTTTTCAACAAATATTATTTTAGACCTAATTTTACGCTCTCTATTAGTCATAGGTACTGAGCGAGAACCAATCTAAATTTGAGTCATGCACCCTGATTAACGCACCTTACTCTAATAAGCCCTGGCTCATATGTTTTAACATTAACCCTTTGTAAAGTTATTAACAACTATTTAAATTAACAATTTTAATGAAATTAACAACAAAAATGCAGTAAAAAATATGAAGTGATACTGCACGCCAGCTAGAGGCAGTGTACAACAACAACAAAATAAAAAAGGGAAAGCATACCAGCTTCTGGGAATTCACAACTTGGACTTGAAGGTACTGACTTCAACCTAAATTATATGAATCTGGTGACTACCAACGTGATCGGGATCTCTTGTATTTTACGTAAAAATGTCACAGTAAAGTATAGTGAAGGTATATTTTAACTATATTCAAAGGTTATATCCCGAGAACTGCAAATTTAACCGGATAAACTGCGGCTAGCTTTTTTTGAAAAATTTTGCCAAGAAAATGTTTGAGACTGAATAATCCACCATTAAAAGCCCGAGACCGAAGGTCGAGGGCTTTTTAGGTAGATTATTCAGTCGAAAACATTTGCTTCAAAGCAAAATTTTGAAAAAAATTGACTTGCCGCAGTTTATGGGGTTAAATTTACAGATCGAGGTGTATATGTTAAGATTATTTCCCAAATTGGGAATGTAGTATTTACATTTTATCTTTATTGTTTATTAACATGCATATTTGTCAAAGCTAGGCCACGTTTAATCAAAGCTAGACGTCGTTTAATCGCGATTAAACGACCTCTAGCAATATAATCACTTATCAATACAAGTCACGTGGTGCAATTTGGAGGTATCTCATTGGTTTTATTTGTTACGAGGGAAATAATCTATATTATTTTTAAAGAGGCTGACTTGACAGTGATTTTTTACAGAAGTCACAATTCTAATTTTTTTTTTAATTTTATTTTATCAAGTCTTTTTAAAGTAAAGTTACTACTTCATAAATATTGTTCACCAGGGCCTTCACCAATCGGAACAGTGTTCGAGGATTTCTCGAACAGGTACAATTTTCAGTTTTCAGATTTACAACGTCCTCTATTGGTTTTACAATATAATAGTATAGGTAAGTGGTTCAATAAGATAAGTGCCTATATGATTCGTCTGTTTGATATAACTTACGACACTCAAATCTATTATGTTTTTGCTTGTTAATAAAAACATTAATCTAATTTTTTATCTTTGGTTTCTTGTTTTGTATCTAATATTTTGTAACTTGTAACCTCTTTTTTTGTAAGATGATGAAGGCGAAGAGAAAACGATATACCCGTTTTCACTTTTTTCCTATGACAACACTGTAACACTTAACCAAGCCAAGCAGCATCAGCCTTTGATGCTTGGCAACATTGCACAGTCACAGTTTTAAAATAAAATCCATCAAAGATTGTGATATTAATAAAAATAATAAATACTGTACGATTTCTAAAATAACTGCCTTGATATTGATATTTTGTAAATAATTTGTGAGTGTTCCGGAAAAGTTTTGAGAGTAAATCGGCAAAGGCTAGTTGGCAACCCTGGAGTCCGATGAGTTCGAGGCAAACGAGTAAGGAGAACAGCGTTGACAACTGTACTATAATTGCAGTATTTGTACGATTATTACAACTTCATGTACTATAAAATTTCAAAGTAAATATAGTACTTCGTACTATAATTTTATATTTTCACAAATCATAACAATATACCATGATCAATCACTGACAAATTTCAAAAACATCTGTTAGGACAGTCTTCGGTCATCCACCCAACTGGAAGGATCTACGATTTTTAAGGATTCTTAAGGATTTTGAGGATTTTAAAGGATTTTTAATGATTTTTGGGGTTTTTATGAATTTTCAAGAACTGTTAAGGATTTTTAAGAATTTTAAACTATTTTTAGGGATTTTAAGGGTTTTTAAGGATTATTTTAGGATCTTTAAGAATTGCTTAAGATTTTTAAGAAATTTTAAGTATTTTTACGGGTTTTTTAAGGATTTTTTTAAGGATTTTAAAGGATTTTAAAGTATTTTTAAGAATTTCTAAGTTTTTCTTAATATCTTTAACGACTTTCAAAATTTGATCAGAATTTTCAGGATTTTTTGGAGATTTTTAAGAATTTTAAAGTATTTTTAATGATTTTTGGGATTTCTATGGATTTTCAAGGATTTTTCAGGATTTTTAAAAGTTTTAAACTATTTTTAGGGATTTTAATGTATTGTTTTAGGATCTTTAAGAATTGCTTAAGATTTTTAAGTAATTTTAAGTATTTTTAAGGGTTTTTAGGGATTTTTTAAGGATTTTAAAATATTTTTAAGAATTTCCAAGTTCTTCTTAATATTTTTAACGATTTTTAAAATTTTATCAGGATTTTAAGGGGGTTTTAAAGATTTTTAAGGATTTTTGGGATTTTTAAGGATTTTCAAGAACTTTTAAATAAAGATTTTTTGGGATTTTTAAGAATATTAAACTATTTTTAGGAATTTTAATGTTTTCTCAGGATTGTTTTAGTATCATTAAGAATTGCTTAAGATTTTTAAGTAATTTTAAGTGTTTTTATTGATTTTGTCAGGATTTTTTAAGGATATTTTAGGGATTTTAAAGTATTTTTAAGATTTCCTTAAGATTTTTAACATATTTAATTTTTTTTCAGAATTTTAAGGGATTTTTAAAGATTTTTAAGGATTTTAAAGGATTGTTAATGACTTTAAAGGATTTTTGGAATTTTTAAGCATTTTCAAGAACTTTTAAGGATTTTTAGGGATATTTGAGAATTTTAAACTATTTTTAGGTATTTTAATGTTTTTTGAGGATTATTTTAGGATCTTTAAAAATTACTTAAGATTTTTAAGCAATTTTAAGTAGTTTTAATGGTTTTTAGGGATTTTAAGAATTTTTTCAGGATTTTTAAGGATTTTTTAAGTATTTAAAAGTATTTTAAGATTAAGATAAGATTTTTAAAATTTTTTAAGGATTTAAAAGGATTTTTAATGACTTTTAAGGGTTTTTGGAATTTTTGGGGATTTTTACAAATTTTAAACTGTTTTAGGGATTTTAATGTTTTTTGAGGATTATTTTAGGATCTTTAAGAATTACTTAGGATTTTTCAGTAGTTCTAAGTAATTTTAATAATTTTTAAGGGTTTTTTTTGGGATTTTTTAAGGATTTAAAACTATTTTTAAGATATTCTTAAGATTTTTAAGGATTTTTAAACCTTTTTAAGGGATTTTTAAAGTTTTTTAACGATTTTTAGGGGTTTTTAAGGATTTTTAAAGATTAATTATCTACCAGAGCAGAGGAAGTATAATTTATAATCCAGAAAGAGTTGATTGAACTCAGATACCTAATTGAGATAATTAGAATTTGTTATTTTTGGTGCAGTTATATGTTATTGTTGGTGTCGTTACGCATTTTTCTTGTTTCTTCTTTATTGTACTATATTTTTCTTCAATGTACTATAAGTTTATAAGTGCCCGTACTGTAATAGCTTCCAATACAGTTGGCAAGGTTGAAGGAGAATGCAAAGTCACGTCTAAGTCAAAACTAGCCAGTTTCGCCGAGGTGCACTAGAGAACATCGGAATTGGCTGTGTGTTACGCAAAACGGTAGGATCCACCATTTATACTTACGTGGGCTTGCACAGTTTTGCGGTTGCCCTTCATATTGTTTTGGTAACGCCGACTCGGCTAGATAACGTGTAGAGGTTTTGTTCGTGGTTGCCTACTTTAAGGTGCTAAGGCACTGGATCATTTTATTTGGATTGGTGACACTGAGAGGTTGGTAGAAATGAAAACGGAAGGCGAACCAATGAACTTATTGTTGATTTGGGGGGTCATTGTTACCAATAAGAGAAGAGACATTTTTTTTTATACAGAGTGAGTTGTAAGTGGGAAACGCTTCAATTATCTCAGAAACGGATCGCACGATTTTTATAGATTTTGGTGTTCAAGGATCTTGTGATGTGGGCGATATTATGGTGGTATTTACATTGTTGTAAGACCCTGGCACACCAAAATCTATTAAAATCGTGCGATCCGTTTCCTAGAGGCGTTCTATACTTAAAATTCACTCTGTATAATAGACGTGCTAGTATTATTTATTTATAATAGACTTTGCTTGGGAGTATTAGTTATTTTTAAAGTTCAGTTTATTTGATTTTTAGATTCTTTCTTTTTACATTTATTATTAAACGTTGTGTTGATATTTCAAGGTTTTACTATTAGTCAGTTCAAAAAATAAATTTTTAAACCTTGGAGCCCATTTCATAAAGAATTTTAAACTCACCTTTAAATTTAACACATCAATAACACAATTCATAATAGCCTCTCGATGTCCATCAATAACAAATACTTCTCCTTTAACCTCGTCCAACAGGGTAGCGTAAGCCTCCAAACAAACCATAACTACGCTTCTTTCTTCATCGACTCTGATCAGTTCCGCGCATTTCGGCACAAACATTTGCAACGCCCTATAGAATGATTGTTTATTCTCGGGATTGCTGTATTTGTGTAGAGAAACGCAAAATTGGAGAAGAGCTTCGACGGAAGCTACGCGGATATCGTCTTGAGGGTAATTGATCAATTTGAAAATTTCTTCAAAGCATTTTTCAATATAAGGAAAAAAAACTGGTCTGGAAAAGTTCGATTCAATGACAAATGTATTTTTAAACGTTCTTAGAATGCTTACCCAGTATTCACGCAAATATCTTTTAAAGATAAACATGCTTGTTCTTTTTCTTCATTATAGGAATTTTCGACGGAATATCGACATTGCGTCGAATCTTCGCTACCAGTTGAAGAACCATCGATATCTTCTTCGATGTCATCTTCGTCGTCAGATAGTTCGGCATAAACGTCTATTTCATCTTTGTCTTCTTCGTCATAATGAGTCTAAAAACAGAAAAGTAAACGCTATATCAAAACCTTGAAATTCTATAAAAAATATGGTTGGAAGTACATTAAAATAAAAATTTACTTTAAAGCGATGTACTAAACACGAATAAGAATACTTATACATTTAAAAAAAACTACTATTATTATTATTTCTGTCGAAAAAGTATAAATAAATATTTTTTTAAGACCGACCAGAAAGTGTACACTTTCCGGATAATTTTTCGTCCAGAAAATAACGTTTTGCCGATCAAGACCGGAAAATGAACATCAGGAACCGGCAAAAGCTTTTTCCGGTCCCAGTTGTCAATGTGCCTTGATTTCGTATTATGATAATCACGTTGCGATTAATTGTCAAGTGACAGTTCGTTGATTTTTTATTTGTCAAACTTGTTTCGTGAGTTCGGAAATTTAATTTAAAAATATGGGTTCAGATTTTGAAATGTCTGACATAGAAAATGAAATTCCAGAAGACATTTTGGAAGCAGCAAATGCCAGTAAAATCAAAAGCTCGTTACGAGAAATTATACGACGCATTTAAAATAAATAATCAGTCTTAAAAAAATATTGTGTCTCGCGACCGAAAATTAGTGTTTTGTAGGTTTCTCCAAACTTCCACGACTCGCCTAGGGCTCGTCCTGGAATCTGTCCTGCAAAACACTATTTTCCAGTTTTGTAACGATTTTTTTTTTGAAGGATAAATTCGAAAAGAAAGATAAGAAAAGTCAATGTACATGCAAGATTGCAATATTTGATCCTTTTCTGCAATGCGGTTCAAAATCCAGAATAAAAATAAAGGTTTTAATTAATCTTTTACTTTTTAATTTTTTACTAAAACAAGGTTCTAAAATGTGTTTAACGCTATAGGTAATTTTACCTTTTACTAAATATATTATGTGCTAGCGAGTTTCATT
Organism: Neocrepidodera transversa; assembly: GCA_963243735.1. NCBI lineage: Eukaryota > Metazoa > Arthropoda > Insecta > Coleoptera > Chrysomelidae > Neocrepidodera > Neocrepidodera transversa. Next base: position 16,964,107 of record OY725354.1, on the reverse strand, counting down.
ATTTTATTATTTGACCACATTTGAGCAATGGGTAACCTTTTTAATTCAACATTTTTAGATTTCAGATTTAATATTTATTTTAGGTATATGAACAATTTGTTATTTAAATTACTAAAGTACTTCATAATATTATACATATACAATATATTTATGCATTAAGAAATTCCCTTAACTTTAAATTAGTCGTACATTGGAATTTGCCTTAATCAGTTAAATTGAATTGAATTATACTTTATTATGTTAAAATTACTAATTAATTATTTATAATTATTGTCTTATATATATTCAACTCAACTTTCTGAATTACTTAAATAATTTATTATCTGTGATAACTTTAATTATCAATTTATTTATAGTTATTTATATTTAGCACCAAGTTGGGTATTCAATTGAAACGATCGAATGCTGATTTAAAAGTGTCTTTATTTTAATAAATCGAGGCCTGAAGCTAAGTCGTTATCTATCATATAAAAACTAGTACCTGATACCAACAAACTAACAATTGCTAATACAGGGTGGATCAATAATATACAATATCATATTTTATTAAATATATTACATTATCCACCTGTAGGTACGCACTTTTGACATTTGGATATAAATGCTAGAATTCATTAGCTAGATAAAAGATCAGTTGGGTTGAAGCTACTGAATAAATTCTTTAACAAAAATCCGTCACTACCAAAGTCACTACATTCGTCACTGACGGCAACTGACAACCGAATAAATTCGTAAACGTAAAACGTCGATACACTTACAGACTTTCACCTGTGGAACGGACGACTCTGATATTACTTGCCCTGCGGTTTTACTTCGTATAGGTTTATTTATCATTATTTCTAAATGAAAATTTTATTAAAGTTTATAAAAAATACTTCAAATCCGGCAAACATAATATTAAGGTTGTTTTCGCGGTACACTATTTTAGCTCTTTCCTTACATCTCAGTTATTTATCATCGGTAACATTTCACTTTTGGCCAAGAGATTCAAAATGAAAATCCTAACAATCTCTAGTCTTTAAATTTTTTTGTTACATCCTAGTTTTTTCAATAAAAATTAAAAATTAATAATAACTTTTATCAATTTGCAGATATCAAATTTTGGAAAACTAGAGATTGTAGCTAATTTTTTTTCTATATTTTGCTAAAATCAAAAATTGATTCGGACAGGGTCTAACTCGCCCTTTTGATTCTAAAAGTTTAGTATTGTTTATTTCTATTATCTTTTACGTGTTGTGGAAATATTTATGAAAGAAAAATCGTGCAGTTGGTAGCAAAAGTCTATTTTTATTAGACATTTTTTTAATGAAACATAAATATAATTTGAATGATATACGAATATCATTTTTATTGATACATTTCATGAGAGTCTAATTTATGTCTGAGCTCATAAATATTTTGCTAATTACTCGAGTCGAAGACGATGGACAATTTCCAAAAATTCCTGAAAGTGGATAATGTTAATTTTAATTTATATAATTCTTTTAACGATGGTCACTTCAACCCGGATTATATCCTTATTAATCCAATAAAATTGTCGATTGCTTCTACTGTTTCAAAATTTGGGTTTTTCCTTCTGCCATAATTTCAAAAATCTCTTCAATAGTTTATTACTAACAAACCACTCTAATTGTTTTCTTAAAAATTTTCATTTGAATGTTGAATTTTGATTTTAAATTGTGTGTTATTTTTGTAATTGTGAAATGAGAAAAGAAAAATTTTCGTATAAGAGAAAATCACATTCTGTCTTAAGCAAAAGGTAAGATTTAGTATACTTATTCTATTATTAAATATTTCTATATTACTGATTTGTTTAAATTTCTATACCGGGTGGCCACAAGTCAATATTTTGGTTGTTTTTTAATTTAAAAATTATTTTTTTGTGTGTGATTCAAAAACAATGTTTCTAAAATAACTCACGACCGACATAATTGTAAATATTCTGTAATGCGTGATTTTTCCATCGCCTACTGTAGAAAAATTTTTTAGGATCACTTTATACTTGACAATATACAAGGTGGACCAAAATTGTCAAGCAGTACTTCTAGGGGTGATAGAACACCTAAAAATAAGTAATGTTTGTCTAATGAACCTATATCGAAAACCGCTTATTAAGGGTGCAACAACCCCTAGAATGGGCTTAACCATCATTGGTTTTTGATGAATATTTTTCGAAAGAGATACCATACAATATTCAAATTTTAGGTTGAACCTAAGGGTACTAAGATACGCTATTTACGTATTTTGTCTTCATTCTTCGAATTCACCAAGGGTACTTTTCAAGTGGTGAGTTACCCTTTTTTAGACATATTTTTTTTGTTATCAACTATTTTGGAAAATGCATATTAAAATAATGTTTTCGAAAGTTTTATTTTGAATAAAAGTACTCTTGATGTAGGTATCAACCAAAAATCAACCGTTTTCGTGTAATTTGAGTTCAAAGATATGCGTGTTCATCTTTCGAGACTGTAAAACCAGTAATAAAATAATTACGGTTTCCTTAGATGCAAAACAAAAATTACATATTAATAGTATATCGGCTTTGTAAGGAAGACTTAAAATATTTTTTATGTAACTCATTTAATTGACAATAAAAAAAGTTAATTGTAATTTTACTGTTTGTTATCGCAAGTCGATATTTGTCCCTAGCATGTTCACAAGTCAAGCACGCCCATTATTGAACTCAAATTACACGAAAACGATTAATATTTTGACGATACATCTAGAGTAGCTTTTTCCAAGAAAAACTTCCGAAAATATTATTTCAATATGTATTTTCCAAAACAGTTGATAACAAAAAAATATGCCTAAAAAAGGGTAACTCACCCCTTGAAAACTACCCTTAGTGAATTCGAAGAATCAAGACAAAATACGTAAATAGCGTATTTTAGTATCCTTAGGTACTATCTATAATTTGAATATTGTATGGTACCCCTCCCTAACGATATTCATGAAAAACCAATTATCGTTAAGCCCTTTCTAGGGGTTGTTGCACCCTTAATAAGCGTTTTTGGATATAGGTTCATTAGACAAACATTACTTATTTTTAGGTGTTCTATCACCCCTAGAAGTATTGCTCGACAATTTTGGCCCACCTTGTATACAGGGTGTTTCATATGTAAAGGTACATACGCTAACTGTGGATAAAGGACACTTAGACGAATCCAAAAAACCTATATACGATTGGTCTAGCTCGCTTCATTACTAAGTTACAGGGTGTTTTGTCAATATTACTCATTTCTTTCACCCGCCGTATATTTGGAACCATCCCTTATATTTTTCTGATATTTAGCAAGATTGTTCTACTCTATTAGGACAATCAACAGACATAGTGACCAAATTTTAAATCCAGGTCTGGCTTCAAAAAAAGATATCAAAATAATTTTTCTCTAGAACAACACCCTGTATATCGAAATTTTAAAAAGTGGATTGCATATTCGAAAAGAGCGGAAAGAGTTGAGTGGGAATACCTATTTCTTGAGACTGCACATTTCATTTTACTATTAAAATTTTAAAAGCAAACTTAGATTTATTAATTTTCGTGGAATTCGTACATAGTTTGTGTTATTGATTAGAAATTGTTTTTTAGTGATAACGCTCAGTTTTCAATATAATTCTTTTATGGTATCAAAGTAAATTTCTTTTTAGGTTTTTACTTAATAAAATATTGTTTAAATAATACAAGTGCAAAATAATCTGTATTTTCTGATGACAAATATAGGACAAATTTATGATTCACAAAAGCAATCCGTAAGACAGTAGTCTAAATTTTCAAGAAAAAAAAACAAAAAATGTTTAAGTTTGAAGAAATTTATTAATATCAAGTTTCTGACCAAAATATGTCCTTTTGAAATTGGTTTCTAATCCAAGGGAAGCTTTTTTTAGGCAGAAAGTGGTAAAATCTTAATTTTGCATAAAACGAAAACAGTAAAGCGTTTTTTTTTAACTGAAATTGAAAATCAATAAAAGAAAATACCTAAACAATTAATGGGGTCATGTAATTAATAAAATTTATTATTCAATTAAAAAATACCTAAAGAAGATGTTCAAAATGTGAACCATTTTCTTGAATGCATAGTCTTGCTCTTCAAATAATATTTAGAACTGAGTTTCTAATCATGGCTGGCAAAACTCTAATTATTATAACATTTGTAGTCCAAGAATAGCTCTTTTCAACCAGCCCAAGTTGGTTAAAATCGGCTCAGCCGTTTTGAAGATCCATCCCCACCAGTTTATGTTTAGAGATACAGCAAAAATTGCCAAACAAAAAAGATTCAGATTATCCTCGACTTTAAAGTTCAAGTATTTTTTTGTTAGGTTAATATAGCGGATTTCACAGAAACATAACTTTTTTAGAATGCGGTGTAATGTTATTTTAAAAATTGTTTGTTTTAACTTTTTACCAAACATTTTCTGGCAGCGAATATTAGGACTCTTCTTTTAATTTTAATTTGTAATGCGTTTCAAAAACTATTCAAATTCTTTTAGATTTCACTAATTAACTCACCAATAAAAGGTTAGTCTAAGTCTATTTTGGAATCAAAAAACAAATACAGTAAGTTTTTGAAACTGTGCACTCTGACCATTACCATACATGTTTCATCCTTATAGGAATCTTCAGTGGCACTCGGAATGCATAATTTCAAAAACTCACTCTGTCTGAATACCCCAAGTATTTCTATGTATTCTAAAAATAACGCCATCTGCTGGCAACCAAGTTGTACTTAGATAGACCCGTTTACAGGATTGTATTCTGATAAACGGCCTGCCCGGTTGGTACCCATCAACCATATGATAGATGGTCTATTTGGAACTTCATTTTTTATTTTGAAGATTGCTTATTCTATTGAGAATCGCCAATTTTTTAATATTTAGTCAACGTTTTATTAAGCAAAAACCTAAAAAGCAATAAAATTTTAAGTTTGCTTTTAAATTTTTTATAGTAGAATAAAATGTGCAGTCTCAAAAAATATTTATTCAGACTCAACATTTTCCGCTCTTTTCGAATATGCAATCCAAATTTTAAAATTTCGATATACAGGGTGTTGTTCTAGAGAAAAATTATTTTGATAACTTTTTTTGAAGCCGGACCTGGATTTTAAATTTGGTCACTATGTATGTTGATTGTCCTAATAGAGTAGAACAATCTTGCAAAATATCAGAAAAATATACGGGATGGTTCCAAATATACCGCGGGTGAAAGAAATGAGTAATATTGACAAAACACCCTGTAACTTAGTAATGAAGCGAGCTAGACCAATCGTATAAGGTTTTTTGGATTCGTCTAAGTGTCCTTTATCCACAGTTAGCGTATGTACCTTTACCTATGAAACACCCTGTATAAGATTTATTTTTAAATGTAATTATCTTGCATTATTGGGGCGAAAACTGGAAAAGTTTTGTATGTTTCTTCTAAAAGTAAATATTGTCCTATATGTGCTCGAGTTTTAACTAAGAACATAAAAGCTTCAACTCATAATCGTTCAAAGAATTAATTTTAAAAGGATTCCGTAATAGTATAAAAATGCACAAATTAAAATACGTAAAAATTATTGGCGATGGAGAGCAGTGTTTACCAAATAATTTGCTTAGAGGGACCCTACCAAAAAATATGCTTAGAGAGACCCTATGTAAGAACAATGATCCGCAAAGTAAAATGCATAAACCATCTTCTTAGGAATTACTGTACAAATTTGCGTGATCTTACGAAAAAAAATATAGTTCAAAAAACAACATAGTAAGTCCAGGACTAAATATTTTATCGTTTTGACCCCACTAGAGTGTTCGTTGAGAAAATTGAGAGAGACAACAATTTTTGGTTAAGTGTCGAATCCAAAATTAGTAATTTTTATCTAAAATATTTATTAAAAGAAATTGTAAAACGTAACTAATTAAGTTTCTTTATGTGAAATAAAATCTTTTTTTTTTGTTCATTAAAAATTGTAAAATGTTTTTTTTTATTTAAAAGTATTTAATTTATTTCGACCTATTTTTATCTGCAGTGAACGAAGAAAAAATATTCCTGTAAAACTAATTTAATATCACAGAAACCCAAAATAAACAATTTACATTTAGAAATAATTTACGCTTACTTCTTCCAAGCTACGACCTTTCCTTAAATTTTATAAAATGTTTCAAAAGGAAGAACACAGCGAATCGACTTCTAATAATATTGAAATTGCAAACACATTTTATTCCATATATGAATTAAGAGGCGCCAATACCATATGTTATCTTGCCTGAAATCGTTTTTGGACGAGCGCTCCGTTAATATTAAAGATAGGAAGCTGCGGTTTTCACCGATCAATTCTGTAGTTAATTCTTTAGAGCGCGTCTATGGCACTTTTTTAAAAATAATTTTAGTAAAAGTGATACGACTATCAACTTTTTTCTCAAGACAAATTTGAAAAATGTAGCACAGACGCGCTCTTCTCATAAATATTTTAAATATCATGAAAAAAACGGCATATTTTTAGTCGCTATATTAGGCGAGTTCTCGTCCAAATACGAATAATTATGTTTTATGGCGCTCTACCCTGTTCTGCGCAGAAAAAATTGGACTAGAAGGTAGGATTATTTAACATTAACCTGAAAAAACTAAAAAAAATTTTTACACCCAATTTATTAGAATAGAAGCACATTTTCCTTGGGTAATTCTCTAACCGGCAAACACAAAAGTCACGTGGTGTGTGGGCCTCTTAAGGTATAGCACTGACAAATATTACAATTCGGCAACGCCGCTTCCCATTGGTTTGGTGAGACGCGACGATTGAGAGCTGCAACTTGGGGCCTAAGCTGAGAAGAAGGTACTTTTGTTGCCAAGTGGTATATACAAAAATTTAAATGAAACATTCATTCAATGCAATATACAAATTTGGCCAGTCCGTATCGACCGTATCTTAAGGGTACATAAATACCGAGAGAGGAAGACGTTTCATTTGCACTTTGCGAAAAAAGAAGAGGGAATTATTACACGTACAATCGTCGTTACAGGAAGCAAAGAAAGGTTACGTGCAGAGTTATTTTATGAAATGGATGGGGTACCTCTCAATTTTGATATAACGAAAAGCGGTAGAACAGCCTTAATACGTTTGTTGACATTGATATGTTCTTCACAATAAAAGCAAAAAATACTTTCCCGGAAAATACTTTTTTTTTAAATTATCTAAAAAAATGTGAAAATCGGACGTACAATATGGAAACTGGAGGTAAAATCATTTCAAATGAGCATGAAGACCTCTTAAGAAATATACATGCGAAAGTTAGACACCCCCGGAAAAAAATTAACAGAACTAAATGAAAAACAAAACAAAACGATGAGTAATTGTTGTAAAAACTTAAATTCTTACTACAATTCCTTCGCTGCTTTGTATGCTCTCGATCATCTGGTTGACGATTTTCGGCAAAACGGGTCCGAGTTCTTCTTTCATATTGATTGCCAATGCCGCAAAAAGGGCGTAAACGCTCTTGTTTATATCCGGATCCGAAGTAGAGTCTAAAATTCTTAATCCCAATTGCAAACAATCGCCTGTCAACGGTTTAAAGTTTTCTGAACCTATAAATTGAGCTACCACCGCCAGCGACTCTAAAAATAAATATATTTTATAATTATGATTATTAATATTTGGAAATGTTCTTTTACCTATTGCATAACACTGGATTTGATGAATTTCAATGTTAGGATCAGAATTTATATAAATTTTCAGTAACTCAATGACCTTTAGGAAATATGGCATCAATCCTTCTTTTACCGCACTAGCCACAGATCCTAAAGTACTTAATGCTACTCGTTTTAATTGTAGAGAAAATCCGTTTGGATCCAAAGCCACAAAAATCCTTTCCATAAGTGTAGGTAAATATGGCAATAATCTGGAATAATCTCTTTACTAATATGTTTAAATAATAACTTTTAACTTACCCTTCATCTAAATTCTCGCAAAACGTCTCCAAAGCGTAAAACAACCTCGCCAAGCTGGGCGGATCTTTCTTCTCAGCTTCCATTTGAACAAAAGTCTGTCCTAAACATTCGAAAAGAACAGGCAACAGTTCGGAGGCGTATTGACTAATTTCTGGTTGTAGATGTTCAGCAAATTGACCCAGAGCGAAGAAAGCGGCGTTTCGGACGACAGCGTTTGGATTGTGTATGGCTGAACATACGCATTTTAAAAACGCCTCTAAGTATTTGTTTCTTATGCATTCCGAACAACTAATAAATAAAAAATAAGTAAAACTATAATATAAGCGGCAAAGTCCTCATTGACTGATATAGATCCAATGTACAGCAAAATCTACTAAACCCGGAAACTTGAAATAAGTATACGACGGTTTATAGCTATTATCGGATATTTCTTCCTCGGATTTATTTAATGAAAAATGGGAAAAAATAGGACGAATGCAATAATGATGGAAAAAAATAGGAAAGATTAAGAAAAAAAATTGATAAATGGCGAAAAATGGAGAAATTAGGAAAAATAGGGAAAAGGTTATGGAAAACAAGAAAAAAAATCGGTTGTGTCGCTCCAAAACTTTCCCGACGAGTATCCACGAATACTTTATCAGATATTTAATGTTAAAGTTTCAACTTTTGACATTTTTTAATTTTTGACAGGTGACAGTTGGAGAAATAATTTTGACTGTTCTGTGCTACATTCGAGTTAAAACTCCATGGAGCGAGCAGGGCAGGAGTAGTGCAGGGCTCGAGTTACTATAGAGCTAAACGGTGTGATAATTATTTTAGGTTGTTTCTTGTGGTGATTGTTACTTTCATAATGAATAATCGTAAAAGATAATTTGTACTTCTTTTAAAAATTATCAGTTTATTTACAATTTGTATTTAAATTTTATTTTACAGTTATTACCGATTTTGGATAATACACTTGTTTTCAAGTAATCTTCCGCACTTGTCTCATGTAATATATCTGTATGTGCAGACATAAAATGATCTTGAATATTTTCTAACGGCCCTTCAAGAACACAAATTCCACACTTGCCTTCTTGCATATCCGTATTTTATCCATAAAAATCAAAAATGTATAGCTTTTGACTACTCCGACCGGTAGTTTACTACACACCACACCAAAATTAATTTATTTTATGGTTAGGATTTTAACGATTATAAAAAGCTCCAATTTCCCTATCCGAATATCCGGAGTAAAAGAGATTGCTCTTATTGTTCACCCTAGTCCAACTCGAATGCTACCGCGGTTTACACCGATCTTCAAATCGAACACGAAACAGCAAATGGAGTTAACTCGGAGTGAAAAGAGCGTCATCTCGAATGCACCACTGAATAGAGTTTTTCAAGGGTTTTCAAACGACATATTGCATGTCCAATTCCGTGACATATTGCATCTGTCATTTTTTGATAGTGATACTTCCGTTTGACAGATCTCGTACAAAAACTAATTGATTCATTCGACAGATATCCCAAACCCATATACCAAATTTCAGCTCAACCGGATTAATACTTCTTCAGATATTTAATGCTGAAGTTTCAAATTTTAATATTTTTTTATTTTTGACAGGTGACAGTTGGATAAATAATTTTAACTGTTCTGAATAGAGTTTTTCTAGGGCTTTAAAATGACATTTCATGTCCAATTCCGTGACATATTGCATCTGTCATTTTTTGATAGTGGTACTTCCGTTTGACAGATGTCGTACGAAAACTAATGGGTCTTCCGACGGGTAACCCAAACCTTTATACCAAATTTCAGCTCAATCGGATTAAACGTGTGGCCTCTATCGTGGAAGAATACACACACACAGACCGACAGACAGACTTCCATCTGGAAATGGTCTTCATCGTCTCAGGGGACCCAAAAATGGATATTTCTGTTTATATCTCGGATTTTTTTTAGCTCGTTCACAATACTTTCCCTTCTAGGAGATGGGTCGGGAAAGTAAAAGGAAGTGTAGACTGTTATATATTTGGTATTATCGGACATTCTTTCTTGATTTTTTAGGGAAAAAATGGAAAAAAATACGGAAAAATTAAGAAAAATAATGAAAAACGAAGAAAATAGGGAAAAAGTAGGGAAAGATGGGAAAAAATATTATCGGATATTCTTTCATTTGATTTTTTTTTAGGAAAGAAATGGAAAAAAGTGAGAATAAAAATAGGGATAAATGGGGGAAAATGGAGAAACTCGGAAAAAAGAGGGAAAAGGTGGGGGGAACTAAGAAAAAACAGGAGGTATAGACTGTTATACCACTGATAAAATGGAGAAACCATGAAAAAATAGGGAAAAGTTAAGGGAAAATAGGAAGAAAATATTAGGTATAGACTGTTATATCTTTGGTATTATCCGATATTATCTCATTTGATATTTTAGGTAAAAAATGGAAAAAGTAGAGAAAAATGGGAAAAATAGGAGGTATAGACTGTTATAATAATATCTTCGATATTATTGTACATTCTCTCATTTGATTTTTTGTTTGGAAAAAATGGAAAAAAAATAGGGATAAATTGGAAAAAATAGGGATAAATTGGAAAAAATGGAGTAGGGCAAGGGTAGAGGAAAATAGGAAAAAATATGATGTATAGACTGTTTTATCTTTTTAGGAAAAAAATAGGGAAAAATGCATAAAAAAGATAAAAAAGGATGAAAATAGGGACAAAGTAGGTTAAAATGGGAAAAAATAGGAGGTATATGCTATATCTTCGGTATTATTCGATATTCTCTCATATGATTTTTTAGGGGGAAAATAGGAAAAATGGAGAAAAATTTTGGAAAAATGGAGAAACTAGAAAAAAAAGGAAAGGTAGGGGAAAATAGGAAAAAATAGGAGATATAGACTGGTATATCTTTGGTATTATCGGATATATACTCTCATTTGATTTTTTAGTGAAAAAAATGGCGAAAAAATGACGACATAGGAAAAAAATAGTAAAAATAGAGAAAAATTGTAAAAAATGAGGAAAATGGAGAAAATATGGCAAAAATAGGGTAAAAGTAGGGGAAAATGGCGAAAAAGTAGGGCAAAATAGGGAAAAATTGTGGAAAGTGGAAAAAAAAAGAGTAAAAAATAATGAAAAATAGGAAACAATGGGAAAATAGGGAAAAAGTAAGGGAAAATAGGGAATAATAGGTAAAATGTTGCAAAAAAGGAAATAATAGGGAAAAATAGGTAAAACAGGTCAAAATGGGCAAAAATAGGGAAAATAGGGCAAAATGGGCATAAATAAGAGATAAATAGCAAAAAAGTTGAAAAATAGGAAAAACAGGAAAAATAGGAAAAGAAAAAAATAGGAAAAATAGCGTAAAATAGGGAAAAAAATACGGGAAAAGATGGAAAAAGGAGAATAGGGACAAATAAGGAAAATAGGAGGAAATAGGAAAAAATAGAGAAAAATAAGAAGAAATAGTAAAAAATAATGAAAAACGGAAAAGAATACAAAGAAAAGGAAAAAATACAGAAAAATAGGGAAAAATATTGAAAAGGAATAGGACACAATAGTGAAATTAGGGAAAAATAGGGGAAAACAGGGAGAAATCATGAAAATGGGGTGCTTGCATACTTTTTTTTACTTTATTATGTTTATTAGACCAGAATTTAGGATTTTATTGGCGTTCAGTGACCTTAATTTTGAATAATAAATATATGTGTGACGTCTTAAGAAAGCTGAGAAAAAAGTATCATGTAATCCATGAATTCTCTATTTGAAAAATTGAATAGAAGATAATTTTACTTGATGAAGATCTATACTACACGATGAAATAAAACAATTCTCTATTTCTGTGAAGATGGCTACGATCGATGTTATTTATTCTCTATATTCTTACTTTTTAGCACAAAATTCCTTATAATCTTATAATTATTGTGCCACAATGTTCAAGAATAGTATTTTTAATAGTCTTTGAAAAACTAGAATCAATACGTAACTTCATAACTCCCTCTTGCGATGATTTATAGTATTGAGATGTAGCTAATGGTTTACCGGCACATCACAGAAAACTGTCGGATGTAACCTGAATCATTGTATATAGACTTCCTAGTAGGATACTCTTATGGAGACTACGTTGGACCGAGATGGAGGCTAAGTATAGATGGCAGCACCTGTATTTGGATGCTAGCTTGCTATTAAGGGACATAATCGCTTGTCGAGGGTTGGATCCGCTGACCTTGAACAATTATTTAAATACCTAGTTTTCCCTTTTTGGTCAGGTCAGATCCGCATTATATTATATTTTTATTTTGTGTTGTTTATCAATTTTACAGCATCCGTAGGTAACAATATATTTTTGAGATTTTATATACAGGGTTTGGTAAACCTCTGTCGTAGTTCTATAACTTTTATATTGTGTAAAACTTACAGATTTATTTTTAATATAAAATTTAAAATTTTCAAAATGGGTTTTTGAATTTTTTTATACCAAAAGTGTGTTTTAAGGATTACCGGACAACATTAAAATATAAACAAAAAAACTCAATATGATCAAGAAAAAAAATTAATTTACATGTGACCATGGGTCGGCGTTTTAAGGATTGTGAGTTTACTATTAATCTAATAAATAAAAAAGTTCAAGCAGTTTGTAGATAATTGGTATCACATGAATTTCTATGGAAAAAATTTTTATTTTTTTAATTGGTTTCCAATATATATATCAAGAATTAAAAAAAAATATAGAAAAATGGGAGAACACTAATTTTAAACAAATTTACTTTACTTAATATTGAGCAAAAATTAAAGTAAATTTGTTTAAAATTAGTGTTCTCCCATTTTTCTATTTTTTTTAATTCTTGATATATTTGTAATACAAATTGTATAAGTATGTATTATTTAAAAAATAAAAAAAGAAAATTTTAAATTCATTGAACAATAAGTGCCTATAGCGTTTAAAATAAGAATCACGAAATCATCATTTTTAAAACCAAATAATTTTTTTTCTGGACCATGTTGAAGTTATTTGTTCATATTTTTAATGTTGTCAGGTAGTACTTAAAACACACTTTTAGTGTAAAAAAATCAAAGACCCATTTTAAAAATTGTGAATTTTATATTAAAAAATATCGCAGCGCACCTTTTTCGGTATTTTTACTTGACTCACCGGGGCAATAGATCTTAAAAGCAAATATTTTAAAATTATTTTCATGTATACAGGGTGAGCACGACATTTTTAAAAAAATCACAAGTTTTAAAATTACCAATGTACAAAGCCAATAAACTGTAGATTTTTTTAAACTCAGTTTTAAATTTTTTATTTTTATTTTTGATCTAAAATACATTTGACATTCCAAAAACTTTGATTACAGTTTTTTCAAATGAGACACTTTGTGTAAGTATTCATCAATGGATACTGAATTTTTTGCCCTTCAACACTGCAATTTACTCTCCGTAAATTAGAATTGTTATTTATACTATCCTTTTATTAAAAGCGTGTAAAATTGGTATCATTAAAACAATAGCATTGTTTATTATGCTAAGGATACTTGATTGATTATCTACTTTTGATCCAAAGCCAGAACACCCTACTTAGATTTTTACCAAAAATGTGATTTTTCACATTTGCCTAGGTTACTAATGGACCACCCTGTATACATGAAAATCATTTTAAAATATTTGCTTTTAACCGCCATTAATACCTTTCAAATAAATCTGTAAGTTTTACACAATGAGAGTTGTAGAACTATGAAAAATATATAAGTATAATGCAAATCTTTATTTTGAGACGCCCTGTATAAATCGAAACAAATTTAAATTGTACACATAGACCCTGCATATATCTACATAAAAAACTTTTTATAAAGTGTTTCATATATCTGTTGAGCTACCCTGTATATATTTAATATAAGAAAATAGATTAAATGATAAAAACGCAATAAAAGAAAATTTAGTGATCCCACTCACTTGGAGATTTGTCTTTTTTTCTGTAGATAGGTATATTTTTAAGTTATTTTATGTGTATTATTAGATGGTGTCACAAAACTTGGTTTTGGAAGAAAAAAATATTTTAAAATTATTAGGGTTGTTTTACCCTTGATCCCACTCACTTAGAGATTTGAGTTTTTTTATAGATGGATAAATTTATAAATTATTTTTTGTGCCAAATTGGAATGGTGTAACAAAACTTGGTTTTGATAGAAAAAAATGTTTAATGGTTAATAGGGTTATTTTATCCTTTATCTCACTTACAGAATTGAGTTTTTAATTCTAGTTAGATATGTAAATAATTTGTTTTCCTGCCATATAAGACCATGTCAGAACACCTAGTTTTGAATGAGAAAATAATTTGTTAATATTCTACTTTTATGATTTGTGTATCGTGTGAGTTTGGCTTGGTAGTGGGGGGTGGGAGCTGCATTTGGACGCTAGCTCCGGGCGCCAACTTCACACGAGTTAGAATTCAAAGTTCCAAAATTTATGTTTCGAATTTAAAAATTTAATTTTATATGTTATGCTTTTAATTTTTACTTTCCGATTTCACATGAATAAACTTTATCTATCAATCTATCAAAAAGTTATTGTTTTCAAACTTTTGTAAATTGCCAAAATTATCCATTTTAATGAAATTTACAGATTATCAAACTTGTAGAACATAAAATTTTCTACACATTTTATCCGAAACTGTTTTTTCGAATTCCGCATAGTTTTGTCGCTAGAGGGGTGAAAGAAATATATACATATTTTAGGGCATTTTGTTAGATTTTAAGCCAAAATTATGCATTTTAATGAAAAATAATAAGATTCCAAAGTTGTAGAACATAAAATTATTAACTTGGCAAAATTTTAATATTAAAAATTAAAAATAATACAATGAAATTTGTAATAAAAAACTTTAAAATTGTATTTTTTTTTTCAAATTTTTGTTTCAAAAATTGTGGAATTATTAAAAAAATTGCTCAATAAAAATTTAAATTTTATTTTTATAATTTCGTTTTATCAAAAAGTATACAACAAATAAAAAAGTAAATACAGTACCCGAAAGGGAGCAAAAGGTACTATATATATGTGTGAATTATTTCATAATATTTGTAGATGTTATAACCAAAATTGTAAAAAGTTGAAAAAATTCAAAAGCCATGAATTTTTAATGAAAAAATTGATTTTGTTTAACTAATTTTATTAATTCATCTTGATCCAGAAAACCTAAAAAAGGCATATTTCTCATTTTGAATAAAATTCAATGAAATATTAATTATTTATTGATTTTAAAGTTATTAAAAAAATGTTTTTAATGGTAAATACTAAAATTAAAAAATTGAACAAAATACCATTAATTTTAAATGTTTAGCCAAAAATATGCATTTTTATGAAAAATTAGTATAAGTAAAAATTGTAGAACATAAAATTTCCTACAAAAGTAAATTATTAATTTTACTTGGGCTGTTTATTATTTTTTATTAACATAAATGTAAGAATCGACCCCTAAATACGTTTCTGGCACTTTATATTGCCATACTCATTAGTTAGAATTTCCTCCTCCCAGAGAGCGTATCTGTACAGGCTAAAATAGTGTCAAGTTAACAAAATTTATGATAGATGTCGCTCGCAAGTGGCTCCAACAATAATTACACGTAGGGTATCCTACTAGGAAGTCTATATACAATGCCTGAATACAGATAAATCAGAGTGGCGCCATCTTTCGCATATATTTTTAATTGATCTACCTTAAGACGTCACAAATTTTAATTTTTTTTTGAATTATAACGGAATACAGGTTTTTAAAAATGCGGGTTAAATATTTATTGGTCAGGTTTCTAATGGCCCATTTACCTAAAATCATGCAAGCACCCCATTAGGGAAAACCTATGGAAAAATATGGAAAACCTAGTGAAAAGTAGGAAAAAATAGAAAAAAATAAGCAAAACTCGGTCGTCCAGGTATCAATCTTAAAGAAACTCCCATAGCAAAGCACGTTAAGGGAGGGTTGTATAAAAATTGAATTAACTGGAGTTTGGTTAACGGTCGTTTTATTTTAATTGACCAGTCAAGAATCTACCTGTTGTATAAAACTTTTTGGCAGCCGTTTTGTTAACTGCTGTTTTTATAAGATTGGCAACGCAAAAATAGTTCAAATGGCATTGAACTGTCAAGAATATAACCTAACAATAAAAGAAAAATAATCTGTTTCTGTTTCTACTGGTTCTATAATATACTGTCTCAGCAAGTCTGCAGTATTTATACTTTCTCTATGGTCTGCAGTCTGAAAACTGGGAGTATATTGCCAGTTTCTAAAACGAATAAAAAAGAAAAAACAAGGTCTCCTAATTTTTCTGCTAAGTAAGAGAGGCTTCTTGTTGAAATAGTCAAAAAATATTTCAATAAAATTGAGTGCAAAGTACTGATGCCATTTCCAACCAATCACAGATTGTGGCAGACGGTAAGCAATAGCAATTAGACACTAGTCAATAGTTCTACTTGCAATGGACTTATCAATGCCACAAAAATCACCAACAACTTGTAAAATTGAGCCCGTGGCCAAAAATCTTAACGTTAGGAGAATTTTTTCAGATACCATCAATGCTTTATTCCTAGAAAAGTTTTGTTAAATAAAACTTCTTTCGATATAACCCAAAAACTTACTAACCTCTCTGTTGCCGAAACTAATACCGGAGAAAGTTCATCTTCCAGAATATGTACAATTGCTTTCGATAACCGAAACCTAGACCTAAATTCCTCTTCACTTTACTCAGTAAAGTTGTTGGTTCTCATTCTAAAAGTCCTGGGATTTCGAGGATGTAAATACATATTTATTAACTCTTTGAAATCTTCATCATCTGTTAAATCCATTTTAAGTATAGAAAAAAATAATAAAATTCTTGAAAAACCGTAGTTCCTAAACCTTTTGACAGCTAATTGAGCTTTAGGTTATAATAGCATCGTTAACTCCTAAACGTTCATTTTTGGGCGTTTGGTAAACTGATCATCTTAAACGGGGTTTTACGGTAAACGCGTTTTATACAACTCGCTTTCAGTAGTTAAACTTGGATTTACTGTTAACTGAGTTTTATACAACCCGCCCTAATTCAGCTAGTATCGTATAAACAAAAATATTACAAACCCTTCAGCTAAAACAGCGAGTGATAAATAAGCAGCTTTTTGAGCATATATATCTCCTCCTTGAATTGCTGGTTCAACTTTCGTCAAAATATATGGTATAACTTTCTCGGCAGGGATGTGTAAAGCGATAAGATCGAGAGTTTGAGTAGCGGCCGTGATTGATGTGAATTGATCGGGATCCCCCAAGAAATACTCTTCATTGCCTTCGTCGTCAGGTTGTTGTGCCATAAGAAGGATCAAGACGTCGATAATCGGTTCGACTAGCTTGTGTTTTTGGACGACCTAATACATGATTATTTTATTTTTCATAAGAGACAAAAAATAAAAATTTTTAAATTACCTTTCCTTTGGATCTTATTAACCAGCCAACTATTCCGATGGATTTAATTTGGACGGGTTTAGGCGTGGCGTTATTACTAGCTAACTGAAGGCACATGTCAATGATGAGTTTTAAGTGAGGAGCCACGACACTGACAGCGAATTCGATCAGTTCCTCAATAATTTCGAACATATCTACCGCTTTCTTTTCGTCTTCTATCGCCTGGACATTGATTATTTCGAGGATTTTAGGTAGCAGGGCGTGATAGATGTTTATCATCTATAAGAAAATATATGAAATTAAAATATGTAACTTTTACTTATTTTTTATATACTTACTTGTTGGTGTCCTCCAATGACGGAAACTAAATTTTTCATTGTAATTACAGTATAATAAGCTAGATTTGATTTAAGATCTGTAAGTTGATTTATAATAGTTGTAAATAGAATAGCAAAAGATTCAGCATGAACAATATAAGAACTTTGAGCGATTTCAGTCATTATGGAAAGGGTATACATGCCAAGCTAAAAAAAAAAAATGTTCAATTAGATTTTCATATAATTTTGTATATGTTAAATAAATCTAATCGAAATGTATATTTTTGTTTGCAACAACTTGTAACGATTTTTTTGCCACTTTTGTCCGATTTTTTTGCCATTTTTGTCCGATTTTTTTGCATTTGCAATTTTTTGTGACTTTTTTTTCCATTTTTTGCGTTTGCAATTTTTTTGTGATTTTTTCCCGATTTTTTGCGGTTTTTTTTGGTTGGATTATTTTTTTTTAATTCCAAAAGGTTATCCATCTCAAATATAGCTGAATGATTACGTAATAAAATTTAAAATCAAGTACCACAACATAACATATATTTCAATTGTGGTTAAAACGAAAAGGTAACGGCAACTAGTTTCGTTATCACTGCCATCATCAAGCCAAAAAATTTCAAATTTAAGAGTGCTTAATGCAAGGTTGGTAAAACATAAAAATAAAACGATCTGAGCTCGCACAGGTACAAGAAGGTAAAAATTATTGAACTAAAAGGACTAGTAAAGGAAACATAGATGGTACTAGGCTTGTTAATGGAGTTCTTTAATAATTTTTCCATTAACTAGCCTAGTATACCACCCATGTTTCCTTTACTAGTCTTTAGTTTAATAATTTTTACCCTCTTGTACCTGTGCGCGCTCACATCGTTTTGTTTTTATGTTTTTACCAACCATGCATTAAGCACTCGCTCTTAAATTTGAAATTTTTTGGCCTGAAGATGGCAGTAAAGTTCTGAAAAAAGGCTGTGTTTCCGCAGAGTTCTCTGGACTATAACGGCCACTCAGTCAGTCGAAAAGGGTAGTTCGTGCTCTCGCTGTGTTTGAGTATTTGGTTTTACAGACCGGATTAGGGGAAAGGATAGTTCGTGCTCTCGCTGTGTTGGAATCTTTAGTTTTACAGTCCGGATTAGGGGAAAGGGTTGGCTTGAGGAGTTAAATATTCAACTTATGTAGATTTCAGAAACTTGATGATCAGTGCGGCCGGGTTAATTCTCATCAGAGCTTTTTCCCGATCTTTTACATTTCCCCTCTTTGATGGGAAAAATTTAAATCCGGTAATGACGGTTTAAGCGTGATTTATTAAAAAAAAATATATAAAAAAATTAACAACGAAAAATGTAAAAGAATTAAAAAACAATTGCTATGGTGAAGGAAACAAATTAAATAATGACAATTACAAAATAAAACACAAAATATTCAAAATGCGTGTTACACCAATTTTTGTCATAACTGAGTGGCTTCTAATCCAAAAAACAGCTGATTGGTTCAACAAAACATATTAACCAAATATAAGTAATTCTCTACGTTATCAACGCTAAATGTTTATCCAACAAAACAAAAAAACTGGCTTACAAAAGTCATTAACTATATATAAAAAAACAACCTATTGGCACAACAACAAAAAAAATTATTACCAGAGGCCAACAAAGAAAAATGTTTGTATTTTTTTTTTTAAATTTACCTAAATCTTATGTATTTTTTGGATGCTGAAACCGTATTATATTACCAACCAGTCTCTCACAATATGAGATCGATTATATATTTCAAAAAATAGGGTAAAATTGATCTATAAAAATTAAAAATTCATAGTTCTTTTTATTTAGTTAAAATTTTCACTTACAATAATATTTAATTACCAAAATGTGAATAGATGCTTATGTTTTGTATTTCCTCTCTCTTTTCTCTGTAAAGTGTCTTGAATAGCTTTTTCGCCGATGTGATGCGTTTTGTTGTTCTCTCTAAAGTGATCAACAGTAATCATCTAACATTCTGAAATTCCACCGTCCCTGATATCGTTTCTCCATCTCTTTTATGTAATAATGAAACCGATCCCCAAGCTATTTACTGACATCACCTAAGTTTTCAGGAAAAAAGTCAAGATGATTGCGCAAGAAGTGGACTTTAAGGCTCATCAGACAACCAAGCATTTTAAATATTGAAACAATAGGAAAGAATATAAAAAAATTAAAAAAAACTTGGAAAACATAGGGAAAATTATGGAAAAATAGAATAAATAAGAAAAATTAGGGATTCTCACACCACTTCAACAGCTGCTATAGAAAGTTTTCTTTCAGATTTTACATCTAGTTTTTACTTAGTATTGAAATGTGAAAACTTGGTGGGTGATACGACTATTTTTTTTATTACATTTGTATTAGAGGACTAATGATGGCCATCGTTTGGCCGAAACATGTTGCCGCCACTTAATCTTTTACAACTTTGATAAGCTATTGTGGTATGACTTGAAGTTTTATTATTCGTTGAAAATTAAGTATGTTTTAAATAAAAAACATTTTTTTACTACAAAACCGTTAAATTTATGTATAGGGAAATCTTATATGGAATGAAAGATAATTTAAATATTTAAAAGTTTAACATATTAAATACAGGGTGTGTCATTTAAAATAAGAATATTATTGAACTCCATATGTAAGTCAAATTAAATTAGACTAATTGAGCACCCTGTATAATTTAATGTAAAAATTTACATTTTATTCAATAGTCTAATGTCTTGGGTACGCATATTTATTTTATTTTTTCCGTGGAATCAACAGACACCATTAAATGGGTGTTTCTTTAAAAAAAAAACAAAACTTTGACATACATTACTATTTTTGATCACCCTGTATAATCCAAATTAATTTTAATTTGTAGTGTTAATAACCCTGTATACCCCTGTTAAGAAAGAAAAATTAATGTCCAGCCGTTTTCCATACAATAGGATGCGCCACCCTCTATCTGTTTATACAGGGTTTTTTAAAAGTCTGGAAACGATTATCTTATCGTTCTTGCTTTTAAAAAAATTCAAGATGACCGCCTATAACAAAAACAAATGAGTGTTTTTGAATTTTAAGCGCATGAAATTGTGTAAAAAGACATGTCAGTACTAAAAATCCCGAAGTTGGACAATTTACCTTTAATAGTTTTTGAATCCCGCAGGACCGTTTCCAGACTTTTTAAAGACCCTGTATGCTTTCATTGGTAATTTTTAATTAACTTAATAGAATTATCAGAATTGCCATGTTAATTATTTTTAGGAAAGATGAATCATCTAATTTTTGTAACTCAATTAGGTACATGATGAATCAGGAATATGAAATGTAATTCGAGAAAATGTGATCTATTTTTAAAATGAACAGAAATTGATACAAACAAATGTAAACATTATAAATATTTTCGTAACTTTGAAACTTAAACAAGTAAAAATATTTTGATGGAAAAAAGCAGCACCAAAAGAATACATTTTAATTAAAAGAAAATTGTCAATTTTAGATTCAGTGTAAGAATGGTTTGGTTAAATGGAAGCAACTCAGAAGTAAGTAAGAAACAAACATACAATTTGAAAAATTCTAGATAGGACATACAAATTGGTTATCTCCGTTTCTGTGTTTAGTGGTGATTCATGTGTTTTTCGTATGGTTGGATAAATTAAGTATAAAATTTAAATAAACTAGAAATTGGTAAATTTTTCAAAGTAATTGCCAATATTAAAACACTATCTTCTCCTATTAATACATTTGCCTAGGCGACCTCAAAAACGGCTTAAGGGATTTTCTTAAAATTTGGCCCATAGACTCCCTATGAGCTCCTGAGAAAAATTAGCTATTGGTTATGTCTGGGAAAACTTTGTACCCCGAGATATGGGGTGGGGAGCATAATTGCGCTCGCTACCGTTCATTTATTTGGAATTAATTGAGAATTCTGCTAGTCAATAATTCATTTCAATATATGAAATAAAACTCAAGTCATGTACCATATTAATATAATTAAAAATTTTAGGAAACGGCGACTAGTTTCGACTGTCAAGCCATCTTCAGGCCATATAAAAGGGTTAATTAAAAATTAACAATTACTCATAGTAAAACAATAATGCGGAGTGGGGATATTGTACTTTTCACCAAGACAGCACGGTGGCGCAACCAGTGGCGACACCGTAGTTACCGCAACAACCAAACCAAGCAACCAATCAGGCAACCAAGATACTGATTCATTTGCAATATGGACATTGAACAGCACTGCACTTCTATATGCGACGAAGAATGCTGGAGAAAAAAAAAAGGAAATTTTAGGTATATCCTTTTGTTGCCAATCGTTTTATAAGTGGAGTAAGAAGAAAAATTAGTAGACTCTTTAAGACGAGTCTCTTGTAACTTTAAAAAAAAAACAAACTATAAGAAATGGATATTCATATGATAACACCCTAGAAATTATAGGCTTTGAAGATGGCATGGAAGTAAACAAGAATTTGAATCGATGAGGATAGCACAATCGTCTCGAGAAGAATTTGCAAACTATTTTGTAACCGACAATGTACTTTCATTAATGTACATAAATTAATTAATTACCCATGTTTATCTAATAAAAATTAATGAAAACTTACCCAATTCCTTCTTTTCTCCTAAACAAATTAATTAGAGGTAGGTACCTACCTGACGATCAGCAGTTAAAAGGATATTAATAATATTTGAAGGTCTACTTTCAATTGAATCCCTTAATAAAATAAAATATGTTTACATGGTCATTTAGTATTAATTGTGTATTTGTTTTGTTAACATGGATCTTTGTGTGATAACAAGTGAAATAGGAAAACCTTTAATTTTGTTAGAAAATAATAAGTTTTATAAATATCGTATTTTAAAAAGTACAGGTGAAACTTATTGGTATTGTGTAAAAAAAACCTGTCGTACTAAATTATACACACTAGGACACATGAAGGAAACTTAATTTTTTCAAAGAAAAGTGGTGACAATGATCATGAAATGTTAGATGAATGTGTATTAAACAGACAAAAAGTGGGTAAGTAATCAAGTAAAGAGAAAAGCCGAAAATTGGATATGCGACAGACAGGCCAAGATTGTTCACAGGGAAATAAACTCCCAAAAAGAGTGTTTGGATACTCTTACAAATAAAGACATGAAATACATTCGAAATAACTTCGGAAGATAAAAACGTAAATTGTTCCCCAAATTGCCAAAATCTTCTGCAGACGTTCAAAATACTTTATTTAGACATTAGAACAATTAAGGACGAACAGTTTTTGTTGGTCTACGATCCCACCGAGGATATAATTGTTTTTTCTTGAAAGAGCAAAATAGAATTTATGTGTGATCAAACAAAATTTTATAGGGATGGAACTTTCGATAATTGTCCAAAATATTTTTTTCAATTATTTTGTGTGCATGTATATGCCAATGATACATATGTCCCAGTTCTATATTGTATATTAAAGAACAAAAAGAAGTCAACATATGTGAAATTGCTTCAAATTTTAATTGAAAAATGTGGCGAATTTGGATTCGTTTGGCGTCCCGACACCATAGTTAACAAGCAATACATTCTGC
This sequence comes from Neocrepidodera transversa, assembly GCA_963243735.1. NCBI lineage: Eukaryota > Metazoa > Arthropoda > Insecta > Coleoptera > Chrysomelidae > Neocrepidodera > Neocrepidodera transversa. Next base: position 16,940,899 of record OY725354.1, on the reverse strand, counting down.
TGTTTCAACAATTTTTCCAAATACTAAAATTATAGGATGTAGATTCCATCTGGCGCAATCTTGGTAACAAAAAAAATTATTTCAATCTCTACACTCAAAAAATATTATTGGTAAATACAACTGGCTGATAGTCTAATTATTAAATACTACAGTAAATAGATCTTCAGTGTAGTGTAATTGTTTTATAAATATCTATTTTTTGTTGTAGGTACAGAAAACTTGACCTTTCAAAAGAATATCGCAATCCAGCCTCTGATATAGGAAAATGGTTACATCATATTTTTGGACTTACATTTTTAGGCGATGCATTTTTTTTCGATTTTTCATAAGATATGCCTAAAGATGAAAAAGTGGTTTAATTGGGGGACTATTTAACGAATACTTACATAAGTGAAGACTCAAGTTTTCCCCCTTATATTTGGGCAGAATGTTCCTCAGACATTTCTAGAACTACGAACTGCTGTGAAAGCTTTCATTCTAAATTTAAAAATTACTGTGCGGTTTATCATCCAAATACAGTGCAACTCAAAAAATCTGCACCATATGGGAAATTTTTTTATTATTTATTTGACAGAAAATTTTATTCTTGATAAAAGTTGGTGCATTGCGTAAAACTGCTAGTTCGAGCGTTAAATTTTCAATTTTCTAAATGGTATACAGGGGCGGGCAAAAAATAGGAATTTTGACCAAGAGTAAAGTACCCTTATTTTTGACAATATAAAAAAAAATATTGAAGAAAGTTGTTTAGATTTAAAAACTACACTCAGATTTAAAATCAAAGCCTCCTACGCAAAAAGCCATTTTTTATGTTTTTAGCCTAGCTCAAAATAATATTATTTCGGATGCACTTTAGGGGCCTTCCTTCAATCACTATAATACATCTTAGTTAAAAAAATTTACATCATTCTCGGCCTTGTTTTAAAATTTTTATGATTTTTGGTTTTTCTTGGTGCAAAGTTGAAATTTCACCCTGTAGACATGTACATAAAAATGACCATTATAATTTAATTGAAGAAAATAGATAAAAAATGATACCCAAAAGTTTTTAGTACCAAAATGTAAATACCGTTCACTTATTTATGTCAAAAAAATATTTTTCAATTTAACGGTGTAAATACAATATCTAGCTAAAATTAACTAAACAAAATGAAGCTTTGAAAATAAAAATGAAAAAAAAAAGAAATTAAAAACTTTGTATCAGGAAAAAACCAAAAATCATAAAAATTTTTAAAGAAGGCCCAGAATGTTGTAAATTAAAAGAAGAAAACCAAATTTTTTATATTATTTTGAGGTAGGCTAAAAACATAAAAAAAATGGTTTTTTTGCGTAGGAAGCTGTGATTTTAAATCTAAGTGTAATTTTTAATTATAAACAACTTTTCTAAATACATTTTTTTGTTATTGTCAAAAATAAGGGTACTTTACTACTGGTCAAAATTCCTATTTTTTGCCCGCCCCTGTATGGCACTTAGAAAATTGAATATTTGACGATCGCAATAGCAGTTTTACGCAATGCATGTGTGTCATATAAATTTAATATAATATAGTTAATAATAGCTTTGAATAAATATAATGAAACTTGAAATTATGTACTTTTAATTTGAATGACCGTAACGGGAACTCAAGTTTGGGAATAAAGGTAAATTTAAACCCTTATGGGAACCCGTGTGCACTTTTAAGGGATCCAATTTGAAGAGCAGGTAAAAGGGTTTATGCGGACGGGAACTGGAGCCGCCCGTTTTCTCCACCTAATAGAATAGTTACTTCCTCCCAACATTTCGTTTTTTGGAAATAGGTTGGAGTAATCATTTAATGAAGTATCCCAAAGTGAAGATCTGTACTGAATTTCTATGATATCAGTATCAAAACTCATGATAATTATGATGAAAACACAGTTTCGCAAGTAAACACGCACGTAAACTAGCGCTGGTGGCCAACAACTGGTATCCGAGTGAGTGATCCGCCATATAATATTTCTGTACATTACATTACTGGTGGTGTAATCAGAGCTGTGGAGACACCAGCAGGATGTACGAAGGATATATGGCTAGTGGCGCCACCAAATCATGGTGTCTTAGTGGGATACTGCACTAATAGGGTAAGAATATAGGAAGGAAAGGAGTAATCTAATTAACATTTCCAAATTGTTTCTTGTTTGATTTTTAAAGAAATCCTCACAATTTTAAATTTTTCATGTTCCACAATTCCATTATATATACTCCCTTCCTATATTCTTCGCCTATTATAAAAAAATTCTACTCTGATTTACTATGAGTAATTGTTAATTTTTAATTAACCTTTTTATATGGTCTGAAGATGGCTTGTCAGCCGAAACTAGTCGCCGTTTTAATTATATTTATGTGGTATATGACTTCCGAGTTCTATTTCATTTATTGAACACTGGACCACATTTGAGACATGGATAACCTTATAGATTTAATTATACATATTCATAAAATAATAATAAACAACTATGTTAGGTTTAAGTCTTGAATTTGATTATTAGATAGATATTATATAATAGTTTAATATTATACCTCTTTATCGAATATTGTTTCGCTACTTGTCAGAGTATGAACAAATTGTAAAACTTCGGGCCAAGAATTGTCGGGAAATTCATGTTTTCCTATGATACCGATAAATTGAGCTATTGAGTTTTTCACCAATTTTTCTTGTTCATTTACCAATGCTCCTAACATTCCTTCTTTAATCCTAAAAAGATATTAAATTATAGAAAGAAACCATAATGATAAAAACTTTACACTTTATCTAATTAACATTAAATTTGGTTAATTTATAAATGACATTTATAATAAATTTCTCCTGACTTTTATTTAATAAATAACCCATTTTTATATGCCATTGTAAAACTTTATATATAACTAAACATATATAAGTAATTGAAATATTATAAAAACCTGTTTCTTATGTCGATATTAATTCTACTCCAGTGTCTTTTTCTCCCCAATTTTCTCCTGAGAAGAACAGCAGCAGATTGTCTAATTTGTGGATGTGTAGATGTAACCAATACATCGCAAAGAGCAGGTATAGCTTCTGGTTTCTTAAAAGCTTCCTTTAATTCCCTAGTTCCCTAAGATTATTAAATTTTAAATTTACGGTGTTTTCCAATCGGCACGTGGAATGTGAGGTTAGGATAAAATATTTTTCGAATTTAAATTAAATTTGTTTTACTTGCCTCTTGAACGCTTTTACTGTTCGAAACCAAAAGTTTCGTCAAAATTGCTTCCATCGATTCCATAGTTTTAAATTATTTTAATTTTCGTTTTTAAAAGCTTGTCAATCGACCTCTTTCCTTCTTTTGATTTTTTTATTAATGAAATTAATCACATTCCATTCGCATTCTTTTGGCAAAATTTAGAAATCGCGATCATTAAACGACCAATCCAATTGTTAGAGTCAAACCATGTGTGATAAACGAAGACGTCCTATTTGTCAAATGAGAGAAACGACTTATAATTCAGAAAAGAAAACGTGCTTTTGTGTACGTTCAAAAAACTAACATATTTAATTGTTATCGAATTAGGATGGAGATTTTTGGGTGTGACATAAAGCGCCAAATTTGAATATTATGAAAAACGGTGCTTATCCATACGAATATAAATTACTAATTCGCAATAATGTTGGAATGAAATAATGTTATTTTAATTTATTTTTATATATATATGAAAATTAACAATATTAGTAAGACTAAAAGATCAAAAATGGGTATAAGATATTTATTGTTCTTTATGCAATCAATTAAACAAATAAATGTAAATTTGGTTGCCTATGTATATAAAAATTTAGTTACCAGTGGCGTATCTATTTCATAATTCACAGAAAATTTAAACGAATATTTTAAAATCTAGTAGTATTTTATTTTTGCTAATAAAAATTAAAATTGGTCAACATACCTAGGGTAGAATAACTTTATTCGGGGTAGACTAATTTTGGTCAGGGTAGAGTAAAATGGGAAAAGTGGATAAAGGTGGAAAATAAGGGAAAAAAGATAGCAAAAACTGAAAAATAGAGAAAAAAGGTAGTAAAAAGGAAAAACAAAGTAAGCTCAGGTTAGAATAAATGGAAAAATAGTTAGAAAAAAGGGTAAAAAGTTAGAAAATAGTTGTAAAAAGGTGGAAAAAGTGGGAAAAACGGAGTTATCTTTGCTCAAGGAAAATTAACTTTCTTAAGCGGGAATAAAAGGGGAAAAGGTAGAAAAAAATTGTACAAAGGTTGGAAAATATTTGGAAGAAGGTGACAAAAAGTGGATAAGCGGAATAAATGCAGCTATATAACTTCGCTCAGGGTATATTAATTTGGGTCAATTTTTTAAATATTTTCTGAAGCGCCACTGCTAGTATTTTTTCTTTTTATGTGTGTATCATTAAAACTATTTTTTATTTTTTTCCAGATTTTCAAACGCGCAGGACAAGGGGACAATTTTTATTGGATATTCCAATTGAATTTTTTTCAATTTTAAAATTTTTGCAGGCGTCACTGTTAATTTTTCCAGGTTTTCAGAAGCAATTTTTTTATTGTATATTTTAATTTCAATTTTTTTTTTGAATTTTAAAATTTTTGCTGAGGCGCCACTACTATTTTTTTCTACCTTTTGTAATTCATTAAAAGTAAAAGTTTTTTTTTTATTTTCAAAGGTGCAGGATATGAGGGCGATTTTTTATACTAGATATATTTGAATTTATTTTTTTTCCGTTTTACTGCTAGTTTTTTTCTTTATTTTGTGTATCATAATTTAACTATTTTTTATTTTTTTCCAGACAATTTTTATTGTATATTTCAATTTAATTTTTTTTCAACTTTAAAATTTTTGCTGAGGCGTCACTGTTAATTTTTCGTTCTTTTATTTTATTAAAAGTTATTTTTTAAATTTTTTTTTTCAGGTTTTCAGAGGTGTAGGATACGGAAGCAATTTTTTACTACGGCCCGCCCATACTTCACCTTGGTGAAGTAGGGCAAACAGTAGTATTGAAATCGTGCAAAAATCTCAAAAAAAATTTTTGCTCCAAATGACTTAAAATGTCATGAAACGTTAATATTGATATTAAAAATTTATTAAAATTACTATTAAATTTATAACAAAATAATCTGTGATTGGGTTTTTTTTCAAAATTTTATTACAAAAATTGTAGATTTGTTTCAAAAATGGTCCTAAAATGTTTAAAATTTAATATTGATTTAAAATAAATTAAATAACTGTTGAACTATTAGAGTTATCAAAATAGGATTTACGCCATTTGAAAGAGAATAAAAAACTCTAAATTTACGATATATTTTGGTTTCATCGATTTTGTTTTTGAAATTGTTACAGGTAAAATAAAGAAATTTTTTAAAATTTTTGTAAATTTGTTTTTTCTAAAATTATAAAATAAATGAAAAAAGTGAATACACCATTCGAAAGGTATCAAAAGTACTATAAGTGTGAATTTTTTCATAATTTTAAAATAATATGTGTAAAAGTGGTAGCCGAAAATACGAAAAAATAAACAATTCAAAGGGTCCCCCCTAATTTTTTTGACGAAAAATTTGGTTTTTTTATGTCTTTAAATTAACTTTATTAATGCATTTTAACAAAAAAACTTTTTAAATTCATAGTATTTATGATATTTTCAAGTTTCTCTAAAAAAAAAACAGGCGCAAAAGTCTATATATATTTTCCAGCCCTTTTTTCGGCGAAACTGCGCGGAATTATAAAAAAAGTACAAACAAAATTTGTAGGAAATTTTATAATCTACAATTTTTTTTTACTGTAATTTTTTATAAAAATCGATAATTTTGGCTCAAAATCTAAAAAACATGCGCAAAACTCTATATATATATTTTTTCACGCCCTCTAGCGGCGAAACCAAGCGGAATTAAAAAAAAAGTGAATACAATATTTGTAGAAAATTTTATGTTCTACAATTTTTATTTTTTGTAATTTTTTATACAAATGCATAATTTTGACTCAAAATCTAAATAAAGGCGCAAGACTTCATTTAGATTTCTTTTACGCCCTCTAGCGGCAAAACTATTCAGAATTCTAAAAAAAAGTAACAACAAAATTTGTAGGAAATTTAATGTGCTACAATTTTGATTTCTTATAATTTTTATACAAATGCATAATTCTGACCCAAAATACAAATAAAGGCGTAAAACTCCATATATATATTTCTTTTACGCCCTCTAGCGGTGATATTATGCACAATTCTAAAAAAAGTGAAGCCAAAATTTGTAGTAAATTTTATGTTCTACAATTTCGATTTTTTATAATTTTTTATACAAATGCATAATTTTGACTCAAAATCTAAATAAATGCTCAAAACTAAATATGAATTTCGTTTACGCCCTCTAGCGGCGAAACTATGCAGAATTCTAAAAACAATTAAGACAAGAGTTGTAAAAAATTTTATATTCTACAATACTGCAATTTTCTTTTATACAACTTTGTTTTGTACAGAAATAAAATAAAAACACCCATTTAACCCTAAAAGGGATATTTTAATCTTCCATGTTGTCTATATATGATTTATTATTGATTATTTTAAGCTTAACTATAAGTAATAATCAATAATCAATCAAATATTTATAATATAAGGTATTTATTTATCCAATGTAACAAATATTTTAGGTTAGATTTATTTTAACTAAACAATTATTTATTGATAAATGATTATATTAAAAAAAAACATTATGTACTTATAAATAATAAATAAATAAATAAATAAAAGTTTCTTAATGGATATTTAAAATATTCATGCAATTAATTGTTTTCATTTTTCTCCAAATTTTATTTCATTCAATCAAGTCGTTTAGTAAGAATTTTTTTTTTTATAAAAAAAAATTAGTGAAACGTAAACGAACATAATAGGGAGTTAGGAGATCGGGCGTCGTCGTCGTCGGTTTTCGTGATGTGTCATGTAGGATCTTCGCCTCTACTTTAACAGAATTTTAAATTATTTAGTACCATTTTGAGTGCAAAAATTATTAGTGGTAGAAAGTTGTTTAATACATTATTGTAAAAGGTATGTGAATTTTTTATTTTTTTTAGTTTAACATCAATTATAATAATAAATTATATCATTGTTTATTGATTTTAATAATTTCAAGTATAAATAATAATTATTTCCATTAAATATTTTACAATATTACAATACGGGGTGATTAAATCATAAAGACATCCATTTTTCATTTATACAGTGTGATTATTTATTCATTTTAATAATATCAAGTATAAATAATTATTATTTTTATTAAATATTTTATAATATTACAATGCAGGATGATTAATTTATAAAAACATCTATTTTTGATTTATACAATGTGTTTATTTATTTATTTATTTTAATAAGTTCAAGCATAAATAATTATTATTTTTTTCTACTCCTATTTTATAATACGCTAATTAAAAGACTATACCAGTTTCATAATAAGATTCATTATGAAACTGGTTATCATTATAATACAGCTCTTTCAGCCAATAGAATCGATGAATTATTTTTACCAAGGTAGGCGGTTATTTTGATAGTAAAAATGTTCCTTTTCGTTTAAGATAATTAGCATAAAGTCTTAAAATAAATATGTATTTCGTTTATTAATGGGAGTAGAAAAAATAGCGTATGCAACTCTCATGTAATGGCCATGAATACACTCGCATGTTATATACAGGGTGGGCCAATTACCTTCCGGCGGTTTGTGGCGTCGAAACTAGTAAAGATATCAAAATGAAAAAAAACTTTTATTTGGTTCGAAAATCCCTATAACTAGAAAATATTTTCATTTATACAGAGTGATCCATATACGGGCGGCTAAAAAAATTGTAATTTTTTTAAATGACACACCCTATATATTTTTACATTTTTAGATTACTACTTTAGTGATCTTTATGACAATATTTTATTTTTTTAAATCGGATGCTGCGTTGCCAAGATATTTAAATTTTTATTAAATTTTCTGAAAAATCGCTACATTTCAAAATCATTCAAACATTAATGTATTTTCCGAATTTGAAAATGAAACTTTGGTTAAAGTTAGTTTAGATATGGATGTACCTAGTCAATATTTCATAATTATTAATCATATGTACAGGGTGTTTATAATATAAGATTAAAATTTCAAAATTGTAATTATAAAAATCTTTGTTTTTTTAAATGAAACACCCTGTATATTATTTAATATTTAGAAAGCCTATTCTACAGGTTTTCTATACATACCACATACTAGGCTTTCTAAATATTAGATAATATACAGGGTGTTTCATTTAAAAAAACAAAGATTTTTATAATTACAATTTTGAAATTTTAATCTTATATTATAAACATCCTGTACATATGATTAATAATTATGAAATATTGACTAGGTACATCCATATCTAAACTAACTTTAACCAAAGTTTCATTTTCAAATTCGGAAAATACATTAATGTTTGAATGATTTTGAAATGTAGCGATTTTTCAGAAAATTTAATAAAAATTTAAATATCTTGGCAACGCAGCATCCGATTTAAAAAAATAAAATATTGTCATAAAGATCACTAAAGTAGTAATCTAAAAATGTAAAAATATATAGGGTGTGTCATTTAAAAAAATTACAATTTTTTTAGCCGCCCGTACCTGGATCACTCTGTATAAATAAAAATATTTTCTAGTTGTAGGGATTTTCGAACCAAATAAAACAGTTTTTTTTTTCATTTTTATATCTTTACTAGTTTCGACGCCACAAACCGCGGGAAGGTAATTGGCCCACCCTGTATGAAACTCGCTTGCAGCTCGTTTCGTATCCTACAACATGCTCGTGTATTAATGGCTATCATTACATTATCGTTGCATAATATACTATTATTAAATACTTTATAATATTACAATACTAATTTATAAAAACATCTATTTTTCATTTATACAGTGTGTTTATTCATTTCTTTTAATAAGTTCAAGTATAAATAATAATTATTTTTATTAAATATCTTATAATATTATAATACAGGGTGATTAATTTATAAAAACATCTATTTTTCATTTATACAATGTGTTTATTTATTTATTTTAATAAGTTCAAGCATAAATAATTATTATTTTTATTAAATATTTTATAATATTTTTTATTTATACAGTGTGATTATTTATTTATTTTAAAAATTTCAAGTATAAATAATTATTATTATCATATACAATACAGAGTGATGTATTTATAAAAACAAATATAATTTTATTTATACAGTGTGATTGCATATAAATAGATAATTCTGATTATTTATAACTAAGATATAGGGTGATTTATCAACTTTTCAACAACATTATCATATACAGGGTAGTTCATTATTGTTAAATGAGTATATAAGAATAAATAGATGGCTATGATTATACAGTGTACCTATCCAATTAAGTCGGCATCATATGGGAAACTTTTTTATTCTTAGTTTTATAAAAAAAAGTTATTCTTTATAAAAAGTCTAAAAGTCTAAAACCCAAAATACAGTCATCAAATATCAAATTTTTTCAGTGGTATACGAGGTCTGTCAAAAAATATGAGTTTTACTCAAAGGATAAAGTACCTTTAAATTTGACAATATCGAAAAATTTTACTAAAAAAGTTGATCAGAATTAAAAATTACGTTTTAAATATGCAAAATTATTAGAAAACATCAAAAAACTAATAGATGTGCTTCGTAATCACAAGAGATAAATGTTCATTCAAAATAGAAATATTAGTAAAAAATTAAATAATCTGAAGTTTTAATTTAAATGGATGTACTTGCATATTTAAACGTAATTTTTAATTCTGAACAACTTTTTTTAGTAACATTTTTCGATATTGTCAAATTTAAAGGTACTTTACTCGTGAGTAAATCTCATATTTTTTGACACACCTCGTATACGGCTTAAAAAAATTGATATCTGATGGTTGTATTTTTGGTTTTAGACCATGCACAACTTTTTATAAAGAATAACTTTTTTTCATAAAACTAAGAATAAAAAAGTTTCCCATATGATGCCGACTTAATTGGACACACTGTATATAACCAATATACAGAGTGATTTATCCATTTTCTAATAATATTATTATACAGGGTGGTTCATTATTTTCAACAGAGGATGTAAAAATAAATAGATGATTATGATTATTTATAATTAAGATACAGGGTTATTTATACATTTTTATTATTTCTTTTTTTTATGAACCACATTATATATTTGTATAAAAAAGTTGTTTTAATAGAGTTTTATTTGTTTTAGGTGGAATTTATGGAAAAATCAAGTGGATTAGAGCAAGACTTCAGTAGATTTTTGGGTAAGAATTTAAATTTTTTTATCACCATTATATTGATTGTAATTGCATTTTTTTCAAAATTTTTGTTGGTTTTTAATATTTTTTAGCAAATTTAATTTTTTGTTTTTTGTTATTCTGCGACAAATTTTGAAAAAATCACCATTATACAGTTTTTTTACAAATTTTATAGTATTTTTTTTTAATTTTTAATATTAATATGTAACATAACAAAATTTTTTTGAATAATTTTAAAATCAATAAATTTAATAAAAACATATTTAATAATTTAGTTTCGTTCATTATTATTCATACAGGGCAGCGCAAATTTAATTGAACACTATTAACTATTTAACTTTCACACTGTATGTATAATTTTGTTTCAGGTGGTGGTAGTTAAAATAAAAACAGGTAAATAGTTAATGATACAGAGTGTTACCAAATTATTAATTAATTGGTTAGATATATTTACTTTATTTAGGTTATGATGGCGAAAAGAAGAATTTTTATCTTGCGCAAACCTGACGGCAAATAATTCATTTACTACTCGCACACATATCGGTAAACGGTCTGTGAACTCAGTGCAGTACGTCAAATTATCAGGAGTGTTAGTGCTATGATAAATAAGACCCGTCCTAGACGCTACCGACCGTTTAGCGACGGTTTTTAAACTCATATCGGGCGTTCGTTCATAGCTGCCACGGTTACGTTCGCGGGCGGCTGCGGGAAAGGATGACAGATCATTAATGGTATTGATTAATTATTATCATACTAAATATTGATTGGAATAAAATTTATAAACATTAAAATTAATTAATTAAAAAAAATCTTTAATTATGATAAAAATTGTTAAAAATAACATAATAATTTAAATAATATATATTTTTCGTAATAAAAAAAGCAAAAATAAATCATGTACCACAATATATTTATAAATATTAAATGGGGGCTATGGCGACTAGTTTCGGTTACTCATCATCTTCAGGACATATACTAAATAATTATACATGAAGTATATAGTAATTAAAATATAAAAAGCAGAACGCTTAAAAGTGAGCATATATGGGGAGGGAGGGAGGACATACAAGAATGATATATGAAAAATTATATAAAAGTTAAAAACTATTTAAGTTAATTTTTAACTTTTACTAGCATCTTTAAGTGTTCTGTTTATTATATTTTAATTAATATGGTATTTTATATATTATTTAGTATATGGTCTGAAGATGGATAGTAACCGAAACTATTCGGCGTTTTACATTTCAACTCATTAGACCATATTTGATATATGGATTGTAATCAGTTCTGTTATATTCTATTATCCTCGTTGTCGGGTTGGCTGCCAAAATCGCCGGATGGGTGGCCACGGTTTTCGTTCGTCGCGGTTGTGTGTGCTCGAGATTAATTTTATTTAAAATTATACATCAGATTTGCCGTTGCGTATGCGCATGTCCTGATATTTATATTTATTATTTTTCCAATAGCAAATATTTCCTAAGAGAAGCATGAGCATTCTTCAAGAATGGGAGGGGCGGTGCGCTGTTTTGAATAAAAATTTTTAAATGATAATCAAGTAAAATAGAAGAATAGTTTAAAAAAAATTACTTTTGACAACTTTTAAAGTAAATATTAATATTTAATTTCTATTAATTTTTAATTTGTCTTAAGTTAAATAACGTTTTACACCCTTCCCATATTACCATCAAGATCAACATCTACAAGATCATCATAAACATCTGGATCGCAGCAGTATTTCAACATTTTTATATTTTTATAAAAAATAATTAATAATTTGGTATTCACTGGTATATGTTAAGCATCCTGTGACACATAGAACGATTATTAATAGGCCTTACTGTATATATATACAGTACCTAGCCTGCTTTTTAATCGTACTTAAGTGATTTAAGTACTTGACTTGTAGCGACTTTAGTACGTCACAAAGTTAGTATGAGATGCGTATGTTACTAAGAGTGATCATAGTAGGTATGTATGTTTGTATTAGATGATGGATATTGAGTTGTAGTGGAGTTTGTTTAGATTGAATATTGGACGTATGTCAGATCTTAAACATCCGGCGTGTGTCTAATGTTGAATTTAAACGTCCTCCAAGTATATTGACGGCATCTGACCAGGTAAAGACGATTATAAATTATCCTTACGATTTAAAATTCATGGAAATAGGGGACAGGGGAATAAATATTATGTATAGATAATTTAAAATCGGACAAGCGATGGTCAAAGTACTTGCTCACTGTGGCGACCTCTAAAGCAGTGCGTCACAGGTTCGTATAGATGCAGTATGTTACTAGATTGTCTGTGTTAGGAAACATCAAGTTAGAGGATCTATAAATGGAAATGGTAATGGTCATGGTAATGGTACTGGATAATGGAGAGGATTAGAACAAGACTTCAGTACATTTTAAGGTACGGTATATTTAAAAATGAAACAAGTTTCAAAATTTTGAATTTTTAAGAAAAATTATTTTTTTTAACTTTAATAATGCAGTCGAAGCTCACAAAAAAAAATTAAATAAAAAAAAATACATTTTAATCAAAAAAAAAATTCATTTACATTTAATGAAATACTTTTTAATAACAAAATAAAAAAAAAATAATAACAATTTTTTTCTTTTTTTTTTCAGGTAAGTGAAATATAAATAATGCAACAGATCAGCAGTAAGTTTTAGAAACAAACTTTTTTGATATGTATTTTGCAATTATTTACATTCTCAAGCTATATTTGTCGATTTGTTTAATATTTCGGAGAGTTTGATTGATTTAATTGCTTCGAACCTCGCTACGTTCGGCTCGAAGTGGATGGTCGAGAAAATAATAATTCCAACTTTCCTTCACCATCCACTCCGAGCCGAGCGCAGCGTGGTTCAGAGCAATCAAATCAAAGTACTTCGAAAAAAAATAATAAAAAGCTAGAAAGCGTCCTGAGCTGAAGCATTTCATAAAACTCAAAACAAAAAATTTTCCTATTAGTTCATGTACTAAAATTTTATGATAAACACTAATTCGCTATTATGGAGACTTTGATTTAAATGCTCCGAAGCTGGACGCTCGGCCCGGAGTGGAAGGTCGGGAAAATAATAATTCCAACAGTAAAAAAAGAAGAGAAAAAATAGGGAGAAAGTAGAGAAAAAAAGGGAGAGGAAAGTAAGAGAATCTCACTTTTCCCTACCATTCACTCCACAGCAATTAAATCAAAGTTCTTCGAAAAAAATATAATAAAAATCAATAAAGCGTCCTGAGCTGAACCATTTCATAATACACAAAACAAAAAATTTCCCTATTAGTTCATCTACTAAAATTTTATGATAAACACTAATTCACTGTTATAAATAAAAAAACTGGTATTATTAGAAAATAAATGTAGGAAGTATTAAAAAAATAATAAAAGTAAAGAAAAAAATAAGAAGAGAGTTGGAGACTTTGATTGATTTAATTGCTTGCTCCGAACCTCGCTACGCTCCGGTCTGAGTGGATGGTCGGGAAAATAATAATTCCAACAGTAAAAAAAGTAGAAAAAAAATAGAGATGCAGTTTTGGAAAAAATTGTTTTTACTAAAAAAAGTCCCAAAACCCACCTTTTACAATGAAAGTGTCAAACTTTTTTATTAAATCAGTTGTTTTATGCTAATCAATACATTAAAATGAAATATTCACCTTTTTTAATTGACAGAAATAGTTATTTTCCTAACAAGTGCGGAAAGTTATACTTTTCCGCACGCAATTGCAGTTGCCCGAATGACGGTCATATCTCGTCGTGAAGGGGGGGGGGGGGGGGGCTAACTTAGCAGATCAATGGGTTTTATGGAGGATGTCTGGGTAATTTTATATAAAAAATGTTTGGAAACAATTTTTGTTTCATACAGAACAAAATAATGTTTTTTGTTAGAATGTAGATTACTTAAACACTTCAAAACTAATACTCAAGACGCAAGGAAAATGCTTGTTTAAGAGCTATTGCCCCAGTGAGTCTTCTAAAAATACCGAAAAACGTATTTTTAATATAAAATTTACAATTTTCGGAATAGATTTTTGAATTTTTTTATACCAAAAGTGTGTTTTAAGGAGTACCTGACAATATTAAAATATAGACAAAAAAACTCAAAAAAAATAATTTGCATGTGACCATGGGCCGGCGTTTTAAGCATTGTGAGTTTACTATTAGTCTAATTAAAAAAAAAATTCAAGCAATATGTAGATAATTGATAGCACTTGAATTTGTTTTGAAAAAAATTTCATTTTTTTAATTGGTTTGTAATATATATCAAGAATTAAAAAAATTAGAAAAATGGGAGAATAATTTTAAACAAATTTTACTTTAATTTTTGCTAAATGTTTGTTATACAAATTGTAGAAGTATGTATTAGTTAAAAAATAAAAAAAGAAAATTTGAAATTCATTGAACAATAAGTGCCTAGCGTTTCAAATAAGAATCCCGAAATAATAATTTTTATAACCAAATAATTTTTTTTCTGGATCATGTTGATGTTATTTGTTCATATTTTAATGTGTTCAGGTAGTACTTTAAACACACTTTCAGTATAAAAAAATGAAAGACCCATTTTGAAAATTGTGAATTTTATATTAAAAAATATCGAAGCTTACAGTTTTCGGTATTTTTACTTGACTTACCGGGGTAATAGCTTTTAATAAAAACAGTTTAATAAAAAAAAAAGTACCTAACAAACATAAACGTCATCCTAACGAAACAAATAGCTACTTCCAATTCACAAAAACAAAAATAAACTTAAAATTAAAATAGCTAGGAATAAACTCATGGTCTGAACTACAGAACAAAATCTAAATTTTATTTGCTCCTTTAGCAAATCTGTCAATAACATTATTAATGTTTATTTCAATGTCTCTGTGTACGTTCAGTAAGGCCAACCCATTGAGACGATCTTCGCGCATAGTAGAACGGAGCCAAGTTTTTAATCTCCTAAGATTAGAAAACGATCTTTCGGACGAAGCTACGCTTACTGGTAATGTGCATAAAATTTGCAACATTTCGAATATGATAGGAAAAACACTTCTGATGCATTTTGACAGTGCATATAAACAATCGTTGAGTTGTTTTTCTTTATTATTAGTCCACATAGTTTTCCACATTTGAAGCTCACCAAACAAAGATAAACTTAATGTCTCTGTAGACTGCTTTGGAAATAATTTTCCATATTTTCTACTCAAAATATCAGCAGTAGATTTAATAACGTTTTCATCCGAACTAAGTAAATGAGATGGAATACACATGAACAAGTAAAATAGTTCTAATGTATCTTCTTTAAAACGATCTTCTACATCGTTTATAACAGATTCGAGTAAGGGAATATATACTGCAATTTTGTAATATTCCTCTGCTGAATTTGTAGACGGGTTAGGACGATTATTCATTTTCTTACCCAGTCTAGGTGTAGATAACTCCAAATTTAGAGCATCTAAACATTTTTTTATATCACATAGCAAACAGTTAAAATGTTGTTCAACATTTTGTCTTTTATCTTTGAAAAGAATAAGGGTGTTTAGAAGGAGATCTTGCGCGTTGTTAATATCTAAATTTTTAGATTGTAGTAGTTTACTTAAAGGTGCTGTTATTGCAAAGACATCGCTTAAACTGTATAAAGCAATTATAAAGCTGCAGTTAGACATTGCATGTATATAACCCACTGCTACACCGGATGAATCTTCTTCCCAGCGCGATATTAACTTCAAAGCTTCTAAAATGTTTTCCAGAGAAGATCTAAATTGTAAAATAGAGTCGTGTCTCTCTATCCACCGGGTTTCACATAAACCCGAAAGTTGGCAACCCAAAGTACGTTTCAGAACAAAATTTCGTTTTGCTGATGCCGTGAAAAATGAAATAACTGTCTTGATAGTTCCTATACAGTTCCTAATGCACTGTACACTGGTGGATTTTGACAAACTTAAATTTAATGCATGATTGTAACATGGACATCGTACAGCTAAATTCATTGACTTTTGAATTTCTTGAACAGCTCCTTGTTGTTTCGATGTCATGACACTACATCCATCTGTACAAATGCCCACACAGGTTTCCAGTGGTAAACCAGTCCTTTTTATGGTACTTACTACTGTTTGTCCTAAAATGCAACCAGTTGAAACAGGTTCTAATGTTTCCGTATTTAACTCATAGTTCTCAGAATGACAATCCAAGAACGATATGAAGTCTTCTCGGATTTCATTACTTTCAACGTCGACATATCTTAGAACAATGGACATTTGCGATACGTGGGATATATCAGTTGTCTCGTCAAATACTATGTTATAATAATTTGCTTTTCTAATTTTAACAAAAATTGATTGTAGAATTTCCTCCTTGCAACAGTTTATTAATTCATTTTGTGTTCGTTTACTTATATATGTTGCTCATGATGAACTATTTTTCAAATGTTCCTCAAGAATTTTATCACCAGCTTCTATTCGAAAACGCAACAACTGTCTAAAATTTCCGTCATTAGTGTTTTCATTGACATGTTCATCAAAAATTCTACCGTCATCTCTGTGTCCTCTGAAAGGAATATGTTGGCGTCCTAGAAAAATAATTGAACGAATAATAGGTTTTAACCTATTTCTGTTATCTTCAGTTTGCCTTGATCGAGCCGTATCAAGTAAATTGCGAATATCTGTGGAAGGATTTTCAAAAGCTTCAATAAAAAACTGACTTTTTACCACAGCGTCTTTATGATAACGTTTGGTGTTGTGCAGATCAAGAACTCCATCCTGTCCAAAAAGTTTTTCAAATTTGGTAACCGGTTCTTTTACCAAATTTTGCAACTGCAGACTTGGCTGATCGATAGTGAAAATGACACAGTATTTACAAAAAATTCCTTGTTTTAACTGAGAATAAGCAGTCCAGTTGTATTTTGTAAGATGGTGATGATTTAAATGTCTTCTTACTGTTTTTCCGCATTTATTATGTTCCGAAAATGGTAACGAATATTCTTTTTCTGGTACCCATGTGTGTTTTATATAATTATATTTTTCATAGTCAGAGAGTCCCAAATTTCCCACAGCTTTTCCAATATCAAACTTAAAAGTATCGGCAATAAAATTAGTCTTTGTAGTGGATATAATTATATTAGGTAAAAGTTCACTTTTTTTTGGTGTTTGCTTAGAATACGAAGCTTCACTTTCTAATACCTACTCTGTGTTAGAATTGTCATCTTCTTTTGATTTTTTATGAATTGGTGAAAAGAAGGAATCTATTGTAGTCGGTCGTTTCTTAATCATTAGAAACCTAAAATTAAATGCAAACCGCTCAGAATTCAACATAATACAAAATTAAATTATTACTTACCTCTACTTTTTGATATTTTCTTACACAGCTATCACTAATAGATAAATAATAACTAACTCACATTTACGAGATACGAGAAACTGAGATAGACTTTGACTTTAGAGCACAACAAAATGTTTTAAAGGCTGATGGCTGAATATGTGAGCGTAATCTGCGGAAGGTAGTAGCACGAACAAGTGTTTTGTTTGGGCGAGGTTAGGCGAGGGGACTGAGCGGAGCGGTCAAGAGGAAGGAGTAAGGAGTGTGGGGGCGATTGGCTACAATTCTCAAGGATGTTCGATGTTCTTCGACGAAGGTGGGAAAAAGTTAGGTAAATGAGATCTTGACTAAGAAAATAAATAATGATAAACATCTGAAGCAAGGAGGGGGCCATGGCCCCCTCTATATAACCGCCACTGTAGTACGGTTGGCAATGCTGCCGCCGGTATTGGTAGATGCGCCTTTAAGGCCTCGGCGCCGTCGTGCGACGCACGACTTTGCCCATATGGACGGCGCGTCCCTGCAAGCACAAGACAATATAATGAAGTATTTAAGTATTTCTTTAAACTTGTGTAGTGTATCCAAAAATATATCCAAATTATTAGAGAGCAAATAACACAGAATAACAATTGCTTTTTATTGAAAAAAAAAACATAATTTTCACCGATACATTATTAAACTATACGTATAAAATAAAATAGTTAAAAGTTTATAATTTTGATTCTGTAAGCCAAGGGAAAGATTGTGGTTTTCTATCTGCGGTAAGATCAATTATAACATTAATTATTGTAGGTCCATCGTTAATTTTAAGCGCATCTTTAACGGCATCTTGGAGTTCAGTAACTGTATTAACAAAATATCCAGTTCGTCCAAACAGACTCATCATATTATCGTAGCGAGTAACACTACTCAAACAACCAGGAGGCGACCTAAAAAAAACATTTATTAATAAGGAAAAGGATAAATTTTGTTAGAAAATTCTTACACTTTTGTAATATCTCCAATTCCTACACTTCCTTTAATTTCTTCTAAAACTTCAGCATTCATACCAGTATAAATTCCAGAATTATTAACTACTACGATAATTATTGGTAATTTGTACCTAACCATGGTTTCTATTTCCATTCCTGAAAATCCAAATGCTGAATCTCCTTCTACGCAAATTACTCTTTTGTTAGGTTCAAAATGGCGACAATATAAGGCAGCAGCGATTGCAAATCCTGGTCCAACCTAAAAGTAAGAGTCTCTTTAAGATTAGTAACTGGACGACCAAGCTTTACTTGTTTTTTTCTTATTGTTTCTTATTTGTCCATATTTTTCCCTATTTTTTATCATTTCTCCTTATTTTCCTCTATTTCTCACTATTTTTAAAAAAATTTCGCTATATTTACCTATTTTTCTGTAATTTCACTATTTTTATCTATTTTTCTGTAATTTCCCTATTTTCCTAATTCTTCCTATTTTTTTTATTTTCATTATTTTTTCCTGTCTTTCCCTATTTGTATCCCTATTTTTGTCTATTTTTCCACGTTTCCTTATTTTTCCAGAGTATTCTCTATTTATCTCTAATTCAATATTTTCTCTTTCTCTTTATTTTTTTAATTTTTTTCAATGACCCAAGTCAACTGAAACCGACTATCTGTCCGTTTGTCGGCAATAAATCGAGAACGTTTTCGAATTTTGGATTACTATTTTCAGTAATCGATAGAACGGTTTCGAATTTTATTATTTTCAGTGACCAAAGTCAAACAAAATTGTCTGTCTGTCCGTTTGTCTGCAGCTGAACTGCTTGGATACTGTTAGCTTGCTGGGTTTTTTCTATTTTTTCCTATTTCCCCTTTTTCCCATGTTTCCCCATTGTTCTCAAATTTACCTATTTTCCCCTATTTGTTTCCTATTTTTCTCATAGTTTGTACTTATTTTTCACTATTTTCCCCACTTTTGCCTATTTTCTCATATTTTAAGTATTTTCCCCATTTTTCCCCAGTTTCCCTATTTTTCTCCAATTTTCCTAATTCTTCATGTTTTTCCTCTTTTTTATTATTCTTCCTGTTTTTCTCCAAGTATCTCTATTATTTTCTATTTTTTGCCATTTTTCCTTTTGTCCTTATTTTCCCTTATTTTTACCTATTTTTCACTATTGCTCCGCTATTTTTCTATAATTTCTCTATTTTTTCCAGATTCTCCCTATTTTTCCCTATTTTTTCAATATTTTACTTATATTTCCCCATTTTTTACTACTTTTCCCAAATTTCCCTATTTATCCTATTTCTTCATATTTTACCTATTTTTTATTATTTTTCCTGTTTTCTCCATTCATTCCTATTATTTTCTATTTTTGCTATTTTCCCTTTTTTCCCTTATTTTCTCTTATTTTTCACTATTTTCCATCTGTTTCGCACTTTTTCTCTAATTTTCTTACTTTTCCCTATTTTCCCAATTCTTTCCTATTTTTTTTTATTTTTCCTTATTTTTCTCTATTTGTTTCATATGTTTCCCTATTTTTCAATCACTATTTTTCCGAAATTTCACTATTTTGCATTATTATTTCCTCTTATTTTCCAATTTTTCACTATTTTACCCAATCTTTCTCTATTTTTTTCCTGTTTTTTGACTATTTTCACAATTTATTCGTATTTTTACTGTGTCTTTATTTCTTTACTGTTTTCCATTATTTTTTTCTTGTTTTTCCCATTTGTCTTTATTTGCCCCTATTATTCCCTATTTTTCTCCTATTTTCCCATATTATTTCTCCGTTTTTCCACATTTTTCTCTAATTTCCGTATTTTATGTATTTTGTCCTATTTTTGCAATTTCTTAATATTTTTCTTCTTTTTCATTACTTTTTTCCTGTTTAATTTCATTTAATCCTATTATTTTCTATTTTCCTTATTGTCTCTTATTTTCCCTATTTTTCACTATTTTCTCTTATTTCCTCTATTTTCCACTATTTTCCAATATGTTCTGCTATTTTTCTATAATTCCCTGTTTTTCAGAGTTATTCCCTATTTTTTCCCAATGTTTCACTATTTTTTCCCAATGTTTCACTATTTTTTCTTATTTTCCCTTATTTATTCCCCCTATTCATCCTATTTTCCCACATTTTTGCTGTTTTTCATTATTTTTTCTGTTTTCCACATTTATCCCTATTATTTTCTATTTTTCCCGTTTTCCATTTTTTCCTTATTTTATCTTAATTTTCCCAATTATCCCATTGGTTTCGTTATTTTTCTCTAAATTTCACAATTTTCCCTATTTTTACCTATATTCTTATTTTTTTCCTTTTTTCCCAATTTTTCACTATTTTTCAAAATTTCCCTATCTTCACGATTTTGCACTATTTTTTCCTATTTCTCTCCATTTTACTTACTTTTCCCCAATTTTTAACAATCTGCCCTATTTTTCTTTATTTTCCTATTTTGCCTATTTCTTCATATTTTTACTGTTCATCATTATTTTTTGATGTTTTTCATTATTTTTTCCTGTTTTCATATTTGTCCGTATTTGTCCCTATTATTTCTTATTTTTCTAATATTTTCCTTTTTTCATTATTTTTTCCACTATTTTCACATATGTATAACCGGAAGTAGCTGGTTGCTCTAAATATTTTAGATCAATTGGGCATCCCCGAAAACTTCATATTCCAAATTTTCAGCTTTCAATTCACACTACTTCTCCTGAAACCTCTAATTAGCCCTCTAAAAGAATCACCCTGTATATACCGTCATAAATATAGATATACTTATTCTAAATAAGCCACCGCTTTTCACCCTTTTCTACCCCTTAAAATCAAAATTTCGCAAAAAACTTTCTTAGTGGTTGTCTATGTTAAGAAAAGAATATATTCTCAAAATTTCAAGTCTCGGGGTTACGTAGATTTTGCTGTGCGTTGATTATATGTCAGTTAGTTAGTCAATGTAATAAAATTATTAACTCACCCCCATGGTACCAAAAGTTCCAGCGTCTAATCTATGACGAGGTTTGGTATTAAGAAGCATCGCTCTACCAATATCCATAGTATTTGCTCCTTCGCTCACAATAATACAATCTTCCGGTATATGTTTGTTTAAGTTTTGAAACACTGCGTAATAATTCAATGGTACTGATACATCTGCAGCCATAGCCTACGAAATTACCAAAAATTATAAATTTACTAATAAAATAAACCATGATGATAGAACACAACAAGTTTTTTATTATTGTATTAATTAATACATACCCCTACAGTTCTTTGGTTACTTTCACATTTCTTCTTTAACAGTTTCCACCATTCACTGTTATTATTATAAACGAACTTTCGTTTTTTCAAACCTTCGACTAAAGAACTTACAGCAATTTTAATATCACTTTGGATTGCTACTTTAGCTTCGACACTGTTGTGAAGTTCTTCGGCTGTTATATCGATTTGAATAACTTTGACGTTTGGTGAAAATCTAGGTGGTCGGCCAAAATGGAGAATCCAATTTAATCTCGCTCCTAATAGAAGAATAACATCGGCTTGTTGTAAAGCTGTAGATCTATTGAATAGACGAAATATTTATTATTGTTTAATTTGAAAATGATGAATTCATACCTAGCTGTACCCACACATTTTTCTGAAGTATCTGGTACAACTCCTTTTCCCATTGGAGTCGCCAAAAACGGTAGATTAGCAGAATTAATCAAATCTATTACTTCGTTTTCAGCTCTAGAATAAGCAGCTCCTTTACCAACAATAACTAACGGATTTTTAGCTTGAGTCAGTACAGTTATAGCTTTTTCGATTTGTGCTGGATCTGGATAGATTAAAGGAATATCTGTTGGTCCGTATTGTTCCAAAATTTTATTCTCAGGAACACGTCCGGATAAAATATTAGCTGGAAAATCTAAATAAGCTGCACCTGGTCGACCTGTTTTAGTTAATCGGACTGCCTTTTCAACATGTTGTGGGATTAAAGTAATACTTGGTGGACGGGCTGAGTATTTGCAATAAGGTCTTGCTAACTCTACCTATAAAGTAATAATTATTTACATTTAGTCCTACTTAAACGCTACAAACGACTTAACCTGATTACACTCCTGGAAGCCACCGATACCCTCGTGGTCTTGTGGTGCAGATCCTCCAATAACAAGAACAGGCCAGCAGTTGATTTGAGCATTGCCTAAGCCTCCAAAAGTGTGCAATAATCCTGGTCCGGAAACTACCAAAACAGCACCAGGTGTCCCTGTTAAGTAACCAATCGCTTGAGCAGCGTAGCAAGCAGCTTGTTCATTCCTCATACCTATGTAGTGAATGTCTGCCATTTGTAGCGCCAAACTAAGTTCTATGACCGGATAACCAATAATACCGAATACATAGTTTATGCCCTGTCAAAAAAACTCGGCTGTAATAAAGTTAATTTTAAAATATAAAGTCTAATATAGACACCTACAAAACTGTGATTTTTTAACATTTTAATATCTAATGATTAGATAAATTAATCTGAAATTTACCCAAAAATCCTGCATTTGAATTTGAAGCAGAATTGGGTAATTCCTGGTAATTAATAAATACAATTACTTTTTTTTCGTGTACTTTGTAATTGTCTAAGTACTTTTTTTATTAAAGTAATTTGGAATTGTAATTGCAGCAAAATCTGTGTTGGAATTGTAATTTGTAATTATATTTTTACAATTACACAGCCCCCAAAAAAAAAGTTCATACACAAGAGAGTGACATATGTATTCCCATGTATTTTTCGACGCTGAATCCGATCCCGAGCTCAGAATTGGGCCTACACGTCTGGAATTGGTCCCAAGTGGGATTTGTGCTCGAAAAGTTTATGGCCAACTGAAATTTCGGGTTTGGGTGCGGGAAAATGATCCCTTCGGGCGGGAAAATGCCCCCTTGTGGCGGGAAAATCATATTTCGGACGTACCAGTCGCAAAAGTGGGATTTTCATATATTTTTCAATCCTGGTCCTTATAGTATGCTCAAAAAGTTTTTGGACAGCTGAAATTCCCAGTTTGCCTGAAAATCATATTTCGGACATACCAGTCGCCACAGTGGTATTTTCGTGTGTTTTTCAATTCTGGACCTGAGGGACCCGAACAGGGAATTTCACATGGCCATAAACCTGTAAAGCACAGTCTAAGCTACAGGAATTAGTACATAAAAATCCCACTGTTGCGATTGGTACGTCCGAAATATGATTTCCCGGCCCCAATGGGCCATTTTCCCTGACCCAAACTGGGAATTTCAGCTGACCAAACACTTTTCACACCCAGTCTCTGCTCCAGAATTGGAAAGTCCATGAAAATACCACAGTCGCGACCGGGACGTAGAAAACAGGATTTTCCCGCCCCAAGGGGTCAGACAGAAACCCGGAATTTCAGTTGGCCATAAACTTTTCGAGCACAAATCCGGCTTTAGCTCCAAAATTCAGCGTCGACTTTGCCTTATCCCGGGAACCGCATTTCAGGCCATTTTCGGCCCCTGTGGCCAATTCCAGACGTGTAGGCAGAATTCTGAGCTCGGGATCGGATTCAGCATCGAAAAATACATGGGAATACATATGTCACTCTCTTGGGTATGAACTTTTTTTTTTGTGGGGCTGTGTTATAAATACAGTTACTTTTACAATTACAATTACATTTATAAGTACAATTACTTTTCTAATTACATGTACTTTTTTAAATACAATTCCTTTTTCTAATTACAATTACTTGTGCGTATTTATGAACGTGAACTAAAAACAAGAAAATTCCTGCATGAACTTGCATAAGGTCCCATCGTTAGCGCTAGCCTAGAACTCTTATCATTTGTTTTATTGCATTTCAAGAAAGCGTTGTGTTGTGAAAAAGGCTTAGTGAAGTAAATATAATAGTGAAATAATAATTATTGTTTAACTGAAGATAATAATAATAAGTGTAAGTAAACCTATATTTTTATATTACATTACCATAGAGATAATAAACATATGAATTAAGAAAATACCTAAAGTTTTACAGAGGTAATATTAAGTTAGGTACGGCAGTTTTTTAAGGTACATAATATGTACTACATATTAAATAAGTACCTGCTATTATTTATTTTTTAATGGGTGCTAATATAATAATAATAATACCACCCACCCTTCTACAACATTATCTATACTTTTTCAAAAATTTCTTTACCTCGAAGAATACTGTGAAATTACCAAGACTTTAGCAGAAACACTAGATTTTTTGCAAACTGAGACCAATATATTTTATGGTTCTCTTTTGCCTAGCATAATTTCACTCCATAATAAATTAAATAAAATAAAGGCAAATGTGTAGAAAAAAGATTTGAAAATCTACTGACATTACAAGATCGCTATGTCGTTTTGGGTGCAATTTCTCATCCAGAATTTAAGCTACGTTGGTTTTCAATAATAGAGACAAAAGCTGCATTAAGCAAAGAAGATTTAAAGCAACTTTTAATAGCTGAATGTGAAATATTGCAACAAGATGTAGAGCTGGTTTCTCATTCTACAGAACGGACCAAAGACATTTCAAACGAAGATTTCTTCGATTTCGATGAAGATGTAACAGCTTCTGTTGAAAACAAAAAAATGGTACAATTGCAAGTGCTGCAGTACATTAATGATTTGAAAAAAAATACCAACACGCTAGTTTACCCATTGATAAAAAATAGTACATTGTTTATCTAGTAGTAAAAGCGATACATTCCGGGACGACAATGTAAATTGTAAGCCGAGGCGTTAAGCCGAGGCCAACAAGCATTGGAGTCCGGGAATGTATCGCTTTTACTACGAGGTAAACATACTATTTTTTCTAAAATCGCAATTATCATTATCATAAATTAAGGATTTTTTATAAATGCATAATAATTTTTGATTACCATCTTACTGTCTATGAAATCACTTCCTTGACAACCACTGTTCGATTATTGTTATGACAAAAGTCAGAGATTCACTGCTTATACGCCGGCAAAAACTTTTCCGGACTCTTGTCGGTCCGGGAAAGTTCATTGCTTAGCAATAGGCCAAAATACTAGAATAGCCTATTTTGGGGTCTGAATTTGCTCCGAGAAAGTAGGTATTCTTGAGTGATTTCAGAAAAACCATTTTTTAAATACAACACAGCACTTTCCTCTTCCGGGCCTGTATAGAGATTATTCTCCTTTGCGACAATTGTCAACGCTCCCAGGAGAAATGCTCTAAGTGACAGCAATTTCGAAAAACTGGTTGTAATAAAAAGTAATAAGATTTATACATAATATTGTGAATTAACCAGACCTCGCAAGTCGTTACCAGACCTCGTTAGTCTTTCTTTGTTTACTTGATAAGTGAAAAATCTATTATAAGTTTAGTTTTACACCAATTTGTTTTTTTTTCAAGTTAATAAACTTTTAAATGCGGAGATGATTTTTTTATTATTAAGTTGCCTATTCCGATTTTTTTACATTACTCTACCTACTTTATACTTTGGTTCTTTGTTACTTATTTGTTATGGATTTTGGACTTGGATAACATCCCTAATAGCACAAAAGGTCCAATTGACGATTTTTAATGGTTCATTTAACGTCAGAACGTCCGAGGTCCAAAATAAAACGTTTTATAAACGTTTCTATAAGAACGTTTTTAAAATGGACATAAAGAAACGTCCAAAACGTTTTGTACGTTACAGTACGATAAAAAACGATTACTAAACCTTTTTTAAACGTCCATGTCAGAATGATTTTTATAAATTTACAAAAAGTATGTTTTCAAAAAAAGTCAAAAACAATGAATAAAACAACATATTTGAGTATGGATAATATTTTAAAGTCAAAAAGTTACGTTCGTTAAACGTTTTTGTAAGTGATTTTTATGCCCACGGTAAAAAACGTTCAAAAGGCGTTTTTGGGTTCACAAAAGTATATTTTGAGAAAGAAAGTTTAAACGTTTTATTGACGTCATTTATAAATAAAAACGTTCAAAAAGAATGTTTTCAAAAAAAGTCAAAAAGTTAAATTCTTTAAACGTTTTTCTAAGTTGTTTTTATAGCCACGCTAAAGAATGTTCAAAAGAAGTTTTTGGGTCCACAAAAGTATATTTTGAGAAAAAAAGTTTAAATGTTTTATTTGAGTAGTTTGTAAATACACCATCAGTAAAAACGTTCAAAAAGTATATGTTATCAAAAAAAGTCAAAAAGTTACATTCTTTAAACGTTTTTCTAAGTTGTTTTTATAGCCACGGTAAAGAACGTTCAAATGGCGTTTTTGTATCCACAAAAGTAAATTTTGAGAAAAAAAGTTTAAGCGTTTTATTTGAATCGATTTTAAAACCACCGTTAAAAACTTTATAAAAACGTTTTATTTAGGTCCCCAAAAGTATGTTTTCAGAAAAAGTCAGAAAGTTACGTTTTTGTAAGTAGTTTTTATAACCACTATAAAAAATAAAAGACGTTATGTTTTTGTTTCCGAAATATAATGGACGTTCTAAAATATGTCTAAAAAACGCCTTTGTCATACCATTTATTTAGTCCGTTTTGAAACGTTTTACGTGTTTAAAACGTATTTTTTCGACGTCTATATGACGTTAGAAGTTGTGACATTTGCACTAGAGAAAAACGTCTTATAAACGTTCTCGGGTACTTTAACGAACGTTTTTTAAACGTCTCTGTGCTATTAGGGATACTAATTTTTTCCTCCCTCACATCCATTAATAAAAATTTAAAAAAATTGGTGGGTACCTAGTAAAATCATATTAAAATTTAAACATTACGGTTCTTCAATTTTGTCATAGGTATTTTTTTAATCCAAAACCACAAATAAGTAATTAGAAAAGTAATTATAAAAGTCCATTTTCCATGTAATTGTAATTAAATGCATATAATTCCTATTTTTAAGACATGTACTTTGTAATTGTAATTAGTTCCTTTTTTGAAAAAGTACTATGTAATTGTACTTACTTTCAAAGTACATGTAATTACCCAGCTCTGTTTGAAAGTACTTTACTCATGAGTTTAAATCAATATTTTTCATTTTCCCTGTATACCGCTAAATATTCTACAAATTCAATTTTTGTGATGAAGGATAAACATTTTTTTGGGACATACTGTATATATTAATAATTAAAATTAAATTGTCATTATTAATGCAAATTTTATTATAGAAAGCGTTAATTTTATCGTAAAAGTGCTTTTTTATTTTTAGATATCATGATTTCTGTATTTACAAAATAATAATTAATTTTAAGCGATGTATTTAAAACACTCGATGTTACGCCTCTGGCTTTCATTTTAGTTCGACTCATTTTCCACGATGTCAATTTGTTACAGGTTTGCCAACTTTTCCAGTTTTATATAAAATTAGGGAAATCCATTATGTTATAGTAAAAAAATTCTTATATAATTTTAATTTGACAAAAACTAAAAGTCCGCAAATAATATATAAACAGTTAATTTTTATTAAAATATAATTGTCACCGTTTTTATATCGATAGTTATTTATTGTTTGGTATAAAAAATTTAAAAGATATTTTGAATCTGACAACCGACAACGTTGTATCAAGTTATTGACTACGAAATAAACGATAATAACCTAATTATTCCTAATATTTCAATTCTCTTTTTGGACTTTAAAACTTTACAAAGCACATTAAATAAATCAATTTTTGTACTTACTTGTTTTTTAAGGGCTTGAGCTAGAACAGTATTTCCATCTACGTCACTCATTTTTAGATATATTTAGCATACAATATTAATAAACAGCTGATATCACTGACTGATTCAAAGAAAGTATCCTTATAAGTTGGTCAATACCTGCTTTTTTATAATCAATTACGTACCGTGATTAAAAAATATGATAATCTACCTTGGGTACAAAGTGCGCCTTATCGTTCTATTGAGTTTTTAACCTTTACCATCTCGAATATATTTAATCAACTAATCTCATTCCGTATGATCATTAAATTTTTAATATAAAAATAATATTTACTAAAAAATATACTATACAAATAAAACGGTATTATTAAAAATTCGAATTTTGAATGCGCGTTATTAGAAAAATATTGTAGTAAAGTTTTCAGTGTCTCTGTAGTATTTAAGTTGGAGTTTTATTAAAATAACGTCGCGATTTAACTTGTCATTGGAAATAAACTTAACAAAGGACCGATTAAATCGAATAATGTTCTAAAATTATGAAAACATTACATATACAACAAAAAACCTAACCTTTAACATATAATAGAACCATAGAGTAAGTATCCTAATATATAGAACAATCACTTGCGCGGTGTTGCCGTAGCGGATAATTATAAGTATCCGGATTTGCGGATAATTTTCTATTCCATACGAAAAACGGTTATTAAAAAACTAGCGTGATACAGTAAAATTAACTATTCTTTGAAAATGGTCACAGACACAGAGATGTAAATAATAGATTTTACTATGGAGGGTATAGAAGGAGGCACATCGTAACGTTAGAAAAAGGGAACCAATTTTGGAAGCCAGTTGGTGGCGCTGTTGATCGACTGTTGATGACAGTTTAAGCGAGTTTTGACATTTCCTTTGACTTGTTTTCAAATAATAATTTTAATTCATTACGTAAACTTTTAAAAGATATGTATTTTATAAAAATTGGGTGGTTCATTAAATAAAAAACGTTATTTGAGATTATGGTTCTATTCAATCTACAAACAGTTTTTCAACATACGATCGTCAGTGCCGCGTCGGTTATTTTATGTACCATTAGTTGCGTATAAAATGTTGCCCACATTTTAAACGTGTTGTCCATTAGAGATTGCCCTCCTTCTATACGCTCCATAGATTTTACAATTCAATGAGGGAGTTCCCTCAATGTTGCCAACCTAGAAAAAGGTCTACCAACGGGGAAGGATTATTTTTGGTCAAAATCTACTTCATTATTTGGCAATGATAAAATATGTGTACAAAATTCTATTGAGCTTTCCAAAATATATCGTTTGCGAAATATAATGATTTTAATAAAATCTTACTTCTGATTGGTTGAAATTTCGTTGTAAAATGTCATTCCTCATAGAGTAAGTATAACAGAGGGACATGTTTCATTTTCAGACTATAGAATATTCAAACCACTCGCCTAATTCAGTTTAGTTCCACCAATCCTCCAAGGCTGTAGTCAGTCGCTGAAAATGAAACATGTCGCTCTGGTATACTTACTCTATGACGAATGACATTTGACAACGAAATTTTAGCCAATCGGAAGAAAGATTTTATTAAAATCATTATATTTCGCTAACGATATATTCTGGAACGCTCAATAGAATTTTGTGCACATATTTTATCATTGCCAAAATAATGAAGTAGATTTTGACCAAAAATAATCCTTCCACGTTGGTAGACCTTTTTCTAGGTTGGCAACATTGAAGGAACTCCCCCATTGGCGAATCTGATTAATGTGGCAATGACGCCAAGTCCCTGTCAAGCCCCCTAACGGTATAATTTTGAACGTGTGTAACAGTGCAAACTAGAGATATTGCAGGATAGATGTAGAATCAGAGGGAGAAGTTGCATCCAACATAAACCCTAAATTACATTAAGACTCATATAACGAACCTCTGAAAGCGGTGTTGATGGATTTAATTTATAAAATATATTCGCATTTTATTATTTTTTAAGTACATATTAACGAACTGTTATAAAAATTCATTGTCACTGAAAGTTGGCTAAGTAAAAAAAATGATGAGTAAACATTAAATTAGGATTTTTACATTTCAATTTATAAATATTACTACGCATTTTATGAGTTTTAATCAATACAAAAGGTATAAAATTACGTCATAGATTTTGGAAGTGCTCAAATATATGATTTTAAAACTGTGATGTACTAGCAGTTGACAGTTCAGTTTATCAATGTCAGATTCGTACTTGAAGTAAATTAATAACGAAAAAGAGGTGCTTGTTGTGATTTGTTTTTTTAAATAAGTTATTGTTTAAAGAGGTCTGCGCTGGATTTCTTATGGTTAAATGGTTTAAAGAAATGGATCGACTAATCGAAATATTCAACGAAGAGGTCGAATTACAGCAGAATTGGTTTTTAAGTCAAGAAGATGATTGTGTAGATATTATTATTATTATTTTAACCGCTATTTTCATGTGAGCATGTGCAGTCTGCTCGAACTGTTCATCATTTCTTTTAATTATCCAACTTTTGGTGACAATGAATTTTTATAATGTCCTAATGTAAACATTTAGGGTTTATGTTGGATACAACTTCTCTCCCTGATGCTACATCTACCTTATCTCTGATCTCCGGGAACAATGTTGCCAACTCTGACTGCAAAATAAAATAAAAGATTTACCACACAATACCAACCTTACACCACTTACTATTAGACATCAATTTTCCATCCTTCTCTTGAAGTCAATATCTAAGCACAGGATGTTGTGATATATAAGTTTGTTTGTATACAAACACGTAACCAAACAGTATCGCAAATAACTCTTCGAGGGTCTAATAAATGGGCGTCCCATTTTCTGAAGTTTCATTGAGTTATTTAAATTGTAAACGATACTTGTGGTAAGTTCCATGGGCGTACGCCACTTCTATTGATGTTTGTAAACACTTCCCCGCACACACCGGATACCGTCGTACCATGAGAAATGTCATAAGAAAGAGACAAGATGTATCAACTTCAAAATATTGTGCACAAAAATGTAAACCAGGCATGTCTAAACTAAAAATGGTCTAAGTTGTCTTTCATGCTCTCTCTAACCTTATACTATCTCTATGGTTTTGTTAAAAGATCAAATGGCAACACTGCTCGTTAATACAAAAGTTGTTTTGAATTTTTTCTGTCATTAGTCATTATTACGTCATAAGTAGATTAGATTAGACTTTATACTAAATTAAGTTGTGAATAGAGAAGGAAGTGAAAATTGGAACCTAAAATAAGCCCAAACACCAGAGAAATGGAACAAGAATGTTTTCAAACAAATTTGATAGAAATTAAAGCTGAGCCTTTATCATTTTCTGAAGCAAAAATCCAGAAAGATAGTTATCAACAAATGGAGGGTAATATTAATACTGATTTATCGCTTGCAAACAAAATTGGGATTAAAGAAGAAACTTTAATGGAAGTTAATCCTGATCCTTTACTTTCTGAAGTGGAAATTCAGAAACTTGAACAAACATATTGTTTAGTGCTCGAAGAAGATATTTACCAAAACAACGAATGTAATATTAAAACTGAAATTCTAGATATTAAAACTGATTTATCTCTTGCAACAAACAAAATTGAGATTAATGAAGGAAATATAAAAGAAGTCAATCCTGAACCTTATAGTTACCATGAAATGGAAAATATTAAAACTGAAGTTATTGAAACAGATTTATCGATTTTAAAAACAAAAAAATTGGACTTTGGGAAAACGGTTTTTAAGAAAAAGAAAAAATATCATTGTCCAGTTTGTCAAAAATGTAAGTTTGTTTTTTAATCCACGTAATAGTTATTAAAAATTGTTTTATTTGTAGATTTCTCATCTTTAAAATCAAGATTAAAACATTTTGATAAGCACTTTAAAAAATGTTCTGTAACTTGTATTTTTTGTGGAAAAGTATCTAATGGAAAATTGCAATTTTGGAACCATTATGTGGTTCATTTTGTAAAAAATAAATTCAAAATGTGTACCAAGGAAAAAGGTAAAGATATATGTACAAATAAGAAATATCTTAACTGCGAAATTTGCCTCCAACAATTCACTTTAAAATCTGCATTAAATGCTCATTTGAATTTTCACAAGAGTGAGAAATCTTTTAAATGTCTAATTTGTCACAAACAATTCACTACAAAAAGTAATTGGCAAAGACATATAAAATTTCACACTCCTCAGAAATCTTTTAAATGTGAAATTTGTTTAAAAGAATTCATACAGAAATCATCTTTGACTTGTCATTTAAAAATCCATACGGGCGAGAAATCTTTTAAATGTGAATTTTGTCAGAAACAATTCACTGCGAAAAATACTCTGAAAAGGCATTTAACAATTCACACTGGTGAGAAATCATTTAGATGTGAAATTTGTAACAAATATTTTGCTTTGAAAGGTACTTTGGGTAATCATTTAAAAATTCATAGCGGTGAAAAATCCTATAAATGTGAAATTTGTCACAAACAATTTACTCTAAGAGGTACTTGGAAAAGTCATTTGAAAACGCATTTACAGTTTCTCACTAATATAAAATTCTTTGAATGTGAAATTTGTTTAAAAAAATTCGTATATAAATCATCTTTGAATTGTCATTTAAAAATTCACGCTGGTGAGAGATCTTTTAAATGTGACATTTGTTACAAACGATTTACTCTGAAATGTACTTTGATAAGACATTTTAAAATTCACACTGGTGAGAAATGTTTTCAATGTGAAATTTGTTTAAAAGAGTTCATACATAAATCAGCTTTAACTTATCATTTAAAAATTCACTCTGGTGAGAAACCATTTAAATGTGTAGTTTGTCCAAAAGAATTCTTTATGAAAAGTACTTTGGAAGACCATTTAAAAATTCATACTGGCGAAAAATCTTTTGAATGTGAAATTTGCCACAAACAATTCACTCTGAGAGGTACTTGGAGAAGACATTTTAAAATTCACACTGGTGAGAAATCTTATAAATGTGAAATTTGTCCTAAACGATTCACTTTGAAAAGTACTTTAGACAATCATTTAAAAATTCATACTGGTAAGAAAGCTTTTAAATGTGAATTTTGTAATAAACGATTTGTTCTGAAAGGTTATTTAAGTACCCATTTAAAAACGCACGACTGAGATTTTTTTTTAACTATGAAATATGTTTATAAAAATTCATAAATAAATCTTTGGTTGGTCATCAAATAAATAATTCGCTTGTAATAATAGCAATGAGAAATCTTTATGTTAAAACTGACTCAAACAATTCAATCAGGGAAAATTGACATTGATAAAAAGTTATAAATGTGAATTTTGAATAATTAACTCAAAAGATCTACAATGAAAGTTTAAAACCGTTCAAAAGGTGATAGGATATCCAAACTTATATTGACAAAAATAAACAGGTTAAACCATGTGGCTTTTCTAATTAGACTTTTATAATAAATATAAGAAATAAAGCACAAAGTCAGATAAAGTCTATACGAAGTCAATCCAAACAGTTAAATAAAAGACTCATGTACCGGGTCTGATAATAGTTAATACCATATAAAACCTCCCATATAAAATTGATGATTAGACCCTTGTATGAATTTCTTATCACTAAGTCGAACAAATAATATTACGTGGATGTGACATAGAAGTAAAATATGACGGTCAAATAATGTCTGGTCCACTGTGAATAGGGGCGTTTGCATTTTCGAGTGAATTGTCAGTGGTGCGGCTTAGATTAGGATTTATAAAATTAGTTTATTCTGCGTTCTTGCGAATTTTAACGAGTGGCTTGTGTTAGGTAACGGTATTTAAAGCAATAGTATTTAATAATTCAATTTATTATTAAAACTCATTTAGAATATTATATTGTACTTAATATCTTGATTATAAATCTTTCACCCACAAAGTCTAAACAACAAGTGTCTATGTTTATATTAAAAACCCCTCAACACATTTCAAATGTCTTTAACCATTGATATAGTCCTTCAACCAATATTTCTAAGAATATGAACAAAATACAAGGTGTGTATTATGTCTGCTCTAACACTTGCATTAGTGTCGTATTTTTATAATTTGATTTCTTTTTGTTATTATTTAATCAAGATGGCGTTGTAGAGACTTTTTTGATGTTATTAACGGTTATTAAAGAAGTAAACGACAGTGGCAAATGGATGAAATGTGTCCATAATGTCATAGAAAAGGAGAATAAATATTGTATTTTACCTTTTATTGATCCATTTATTATAACCCCAAATTCAGATTCAAGCTCTAAAAATTTAGATTCAAGCTCTAAAAATTCAGATAATGAATCTTGAACTTTTTATTAAATTCTCATGGCAGGACAATCTGGTGTTTTTTTGCATTACTCTATATTGCTAATAAAAAAATATCCGTGTAGTTATATGAAAAATAAAATTAATTTAGAAAATAAATTATATCATGCCGCCCAAGAAGTCGTCGACGCACGTGGGACCAAAACCCAAAAACTTGGACAAATCTCAAAAATTTTAATTGATATGAAACTTGGTACTCGGGGATTTTTGGGGTCGCTGATAACGAATCCGGCATCAGAGTTGAAATGTTCATAGGAAATTTAGTAATTGTGATGAAATTTTGTTACTCGGCTGTTTTTGAAGTCGATGATTAGGAATATGGCGTCACAATTAGAAAATTCGGAGATAAGCGCGGCGAGTTTAATACTGTGAATGGGCATAGGAAATTTTTTAGTCCAACTCACAAAATTCAAGAGTTTCTTCAGAAAAAGATGAGATAAACCCAGAGGAGCAGCTGAAATTAGTTTTGCTCGTTGGGTTATAGTTTGATTTACAATTTCCAATTGTCTTGAAGAATATCCTCACCATTAACCAAAACTACACTTTTTTATCACGTACGTTTCGCTAACTATATTAGCATAATCAGGAGTTTATCATCAACTCCTGATGATGCTGACATAGCTGGCGAAACGTACGTCTAGTGTTTAAAAAGTGTATTTTTGGTTAGTGTTGACGATATTTTTCAATATTGTTGAAATCAAATGTTCCAAATTCCCGATTCAAATTTCTGTTTGAATGTACTCTGATAGATTGCTCTCGTTATATCTAACGAACGCACCTATCAGTGTGCAACAACTTCAGTCCCTCAGTGTCATGTCCATTCAAATTTATTACCTTAGATTCTAAAAACCGTGTGTATCCACTGATTAGATTTTGTTTCGAACTATTTGGGACTACCGCCTGTTGCGTTCAATAGAACTTACTATAAAATTTTGACCACATTTTAAACGTGTTGTCCATTAGAGATTGCCCTCCTTCTATACGCTAAATAGATAGGTCGTTGGCGATATAGGAGTATTACATATATGGTCCTAGCTTAGTTTGTCACAAATCACTTAAAGCAGATGAGATGTCAAATAAATTATTTTCTGTCAATGTCAATGTGGATTTTTTTATGTATTTGGTATTAGTATTTTCTATAATCGGTGTGTTTTTAAAGTGCAAATTTTACCTGTCCTTAATATCTTTGTTCCTAGTTTTTATTATAGATTCGTTAATCAGTTCTTAGTTATTTTAGTGTAATTACATTTAGTCCAG
This sequence comes from Neocrepidodera transversa, assembly GCA_963243735.1. Classification (NCBI taxonomy): domain Eukaryota; kingdom Metazoa; phylum Arthropoda; class Insecta; order Coleoptera; family Chrysomelidae; genus Neocrepidodera; species Neocrepidodera transversa. Next base: position 16,905,152 of record OY725354.1, on the reverse strand, counting down.
TAATTAGTTCATAAGGAATAGTTCTAAATAGTGTATAAGTATGGATACTTTTCGTCAAATGAGGCCGTACTGTATTTTGTGTGGACAATGTAAAGCTGTAGATTCAAGCATTCGTCTGTATTCAGTACCAGATTATAAATACACCCTGTGTGATTATGATTACAGTTTACTACGAGCAATGTATGCGCCATCTAAAATTTTTAATCTGAAACATTAGTAATCTCTCAAAAATCAGTCAAAATCAAACTTTTACAGGTATAAGTGGAAACACCATGATTTTTAGACATCTTATCTTAAATCATATATGCTATGCTAGACACGGCATGTAGGTTATTTGTTTGGTAGGTCCGGGGGGTCTAGCGTACTAAGTCAGTGATTGGCCGTTTTCAAATTTCGACATGGTTTGACCAATGAGAAATCAGTATCGACGAAATCAGTATCGACGTAGTTTGACTAATGACAAATCAGTATCCGACTCATAAACATTACCCCACACCTACCCAACAAATACTACATGATGCCGTATCTAGCGCAGCATATATGTAAGTTTATTACATACAACAATAACTTAGATGTGCATATTTGACTGTCATAAATATGAATGGTTTGACATGACATTGAGGGACTGAGAGCAATCTATCATTTGTATTTGTTTTAACGTCTCTTTTCTGCTACCAGGGCTAATTTGGATGGGACCTACAGCTTATCGTGGGCTCTGAACCACGGTTCTCAAACACCACACTGCTCTATTCCGGCTCTACTGACGTATTTTGAGAATCCGCACTAAACTTACTTTCTACAGGTACATGTTTATCGCAACCGTATTCCTTGAAGGCATGCCACATGGCTCCTTATTATAAATTGGTTGCCCATTTCCAGACTTAAATATTTCTGATTTTTATGATGGCTCAAATTTACCACCTTAATCTACCATCCTCTATTGGATTACAAATATAATTTTCACGACCTATAATATCTCCTTTATAACTTTGCCCAACCAGGCCTATTTGCATTTCTGTAATCTTTAACATATACTAATTCCCCCAGTAAAAAATCCACAATTCTATTACCGTGATGATTTTTAATTTGTCTTTGAATATATTTTTCGGAAACTGGTCGAGTTAAAAAGTCGAGTCTGGTCCTGATCTTTCGAGCACACATTAATTTGGAAGGTGTTTCTCCCGTTAACTATGGGGAGTATTTCTATTCGAAAATAGATATTTACTTACAAGAGTATACAAGGTTTGACTCTTATTTTTACCAGCAACATTTACTGCCGGGTGATAAGGAGTTTAATGCAGTTTTTTACACAAAATTCCTTAATTCCGGACTCACCAGCCATGGACCATTATCCGAAATCAAGGTATCTGGTAACCCAAAACGCGCTAAACACTCAGCTTTTCCAGAAAACTCGGCGTATCCATTTTATTCATCTTATAAACTTCTGGCTATTTAGAATACGAATCTATGATTAATAAATAAACTTCTCCTTTAAACGGCCCCAAAAAATCTATATGCACCCTCTCAAAAGCATATTTACCTTCTGCAAACCTAATTAGAGGTACCGTATTTGGTTTTTTTGAATTTAAAATGAAAGCATTGCAATTCTTAACAAACTCCTCGATGTCCTTATCTAGGTCAGCCCACCAGAAGTACTGCCTAGCTAGTGATTACATTCTTACTCTCCCAAAATAGAAACTTTTTTTGGGGGGTGTTGCCCAGGTTTTTGGAATTTGGTCCATCCTTGTGACGATCAGTAGATATTTAGTTTTTATGCCGTTTAAATTGAATTCGTATAGACCGTACTACAATTTAATTTCAAATAAAGAAAGGCAACAAGTTTAGGTCACAGACCATCATCAGGCCTATAGATACAAAACGTTCAAAATTATGTAGTAATGGGACACTACAGTTTGAATAAGAAATTGGAACAATTTTCGTTGATTTATTTAGTTTCCATAAAAATTATACATTTAACACATAAAAACTGAAGCAAAGGATTGACGATAGACTAACTAACCGTCCTCCAGTTACTACCAACATTAAACAGGGGTATTTTTCAAGCGGTAAATTTAAAATTAAATCGTGATTACTACAATTAGTAAATTGTAAAAGGCAACAGCAAAGCTCAACTCACCATTATTTATTATAAATCACCAAAGGTGAGACCCATTCAGGATAGTGAAAATAATTAAGATGTGTAAAATTGGTATTTAAAAAAATAATAAAAACTATATACAAAAAAATTTAAATAAAAAACCGCAACACGACGAATTGGTTTGTAAATTTATTTCTTGCTTCTGTTTCTTTGGACCATGCTCGGTCCACTTTTCTCCTTCGATTGCCCTTACTTAGGGTGGATTACCCTTATTATTGTGAGCTCTCGGCCCTATGCGGGCCTTATCAGCTGCAAGTACCAATTTTACACTAACCACTGCAAACAATTGTTTACCATTGTAATTAGTACTTGTATTTTTATATAGTTTTGTACTTATTTTTTTTCTCGTTTTAAAGAGTGAGCTGACTATTGTTAAGCAAAAGGCATATTATATTTTAACTGTTTTATACTTGAATTAATTGACCCAATATTCTAAAAAAAAAATTATTCTTGCACTTGCCGGAGTTTGCATTTAGACGTCTCAAATATAACATCTTGTAAAACAAGAATTATTTGAGCCATCGTTAGCCTATATAAATGTATCAATCAACTATTGATTTGTTATTGTACAATTTTATACTTGTAATCGTTATAATAATAACTTTGGAATAGAAATAATTAAAATTTAATTCTTTTCTGTATTATCATTTGCTGTACCTATACCAAAATAATACTAATCAACTTTAGGTTATCGATAATCTGGAACCTTTTATTTCAACAATGTTAGCATCATCAGGAATTAGTTATTTATGCCTACCAACTTCACAATGAATGCGTTTTGGCGCTAAGCGTGGAGACTTTATCCAATCAATAAGTTGGAAAAAGCCCGAAAACCTTATCGAATTAATAAGCTATATTGAATAGGTAACCGATGATGTGAAGATGTATTACCAGTACAAAAATGAGTGTCAATTCATGATGGATTAGTGCTAAGAAATGATCGAATAATTGTCCCATATTCACTTCGAAAAATATTAGTGGATAAATGTCATGTTAGTCATAATGGGATAGAGGCTACCCTTAAATTATGTAAAGAAAATCTCTTCTGGCCTGGAATGGCAGATCAAATTAAAGCGAAAGTTCAACATTGTGAAACTTGTTCAAAATTTCAAAGCTGTCAACGAAAACCAGAAATGGTTTCTCATGCAATACCAGAATATCCATTCCAATACATATCAATGGATGTGTTTACCGAAATGTACGAAGGAAAGCAAAGAAAATTTCTTGTGACAGTTGACCATTATTCAGATTTTTTAGAACTTGATATACTTCCAGATTTAACCCCTAGAAGTACCATAAAAATGTGTCAAAATAATTTCAGTAGACATGGTATTCCCATGCAGTGCTGTACAGATAATGGAACAAATTTCTATAGTTCAGAATTTGCCAGAAAATGAGAGTTTCAACATGTTATGTCAGCACCTCATCATCAGCAAGCTAATGGTAAATCAGAAGCAGCAGTAAATATTACAAAAACCCTAATAAAAAAATTAAATCATAATAAACAAAATATTTGGTATAACTTACTACATTGGAGAAATACACCTAACAAAATTGGTAGCAGTCCAAATGCTAGACTATTTTCAAGACAAACTAGATGTGGTATACCTACTATAATAAAAAATCTTCATCCTAAAATTATTGAGCATGTACCAGACAATATAGAATATGAACGAAAAAAGGCTAAATATTACTATGACCAGAAAACCAAAAAATATCCGGAAATCAAGATAGGTCAACCAGTGGCAGTACAAGTTCATCCTCAAAAAAATTCCGAATGGTCATCAGGGATAGTTGAAAGACAATTATCAGATAGTTCCTTTTTAGTTAATGTTATGGTTCTTCCTATAAAAGGGATAATGTCCATATACGACCTTTTGAAGCTGAACAAAATTTATACCCTAACGATAAAAGATCGACAGACATGAATTTGGACTTAACTCCTAAAGATGTAAAGAAAAGAATGGTGAACATGAAGAGAAATGATGATCAACACCCGTGCTCCAGTAAGGCGGAACAGAATGAATTGTGTTTGTCAAACGAATTAAATTTTGAAATTGATGAAACACTTAGAGGCTCAACAGGAGTAATGGAAAGATCACCAGACGATCGAAAGTATCAACCACTCATAGAGTATGCACTAGCTACTCTAATAAAAACAAGACCAGAACGACAGAAATCTTTACCAGTCAAATATAAAGACTATCTGTTAGATTTTTAGTTTTATAATTTTACATACAATTTTATTAGTATTTTATTTTGTTTATATTTAGAAAAGGAAGGATGTTATATTATGTTGGTAACTTGTACTAAGTTGGCAATACACTGACAGACACGTCACGACGTTTCGGAGGGACTTGTCTGTCATGAGCCCAAAGAATAAATATAACATACATTTAATTATTTCTATACTTTCAAATGCATCCAACCATCTTTTGTTTGGTACATTTTTAAGTCATTTTACATTATCAGAAACAGAAGATTTATCTGTAGGACCGTATTTCAAATGATCCATGTGATCTTTAAACCTATAGTTTGTACAGATTTTCTAATTTGTCCAACATACTTTTTGTCACAATCAGAACAATTTATTTCGTAGATTTCACCTTTTTCCAAATCACTTGTTTTATCTTTTGGGTTGTTTTCAAAGTCTTGTTTGATTGAAGCCTGATTTGTGAAAAATCGTTTGTAACCCTTTAGTGAGGTATGGGTTATATGGCAGAGAAACAATTTTTTCAGCTTGTCTCTCATGTTGCAAAAAAAGTGGTCTTAAATATATGGCGATTAATTAACTTATCTACTAAATGTCTATCATAACCGTTAATAGCAGGTATATCTTCAGATTCTTTACTTTTGTATACATTTCTTTAGTGAGACGGAAATTTATTAACATATTGCAGCTCAAATTATGATATCGCGAATAAAATAGATTTCTGAACAAAAATTGCGTTAATTACTGTAAAGTTTAACGCTAAAATTTAAAATATTTTTTTATCACTCCCTTTTGGAGTTTGGAAGTGGTTCCACCCAGCATGGTGTATGAGAAATTTGTTTGAAAATGATATATTAGTTTACAATTAGATCAACAAAGTGCCAGAATATGCGATGCCACTATTTTTTTGCTTTACGATCTATTTCGTAGCAAGCCTTTTATAAATTATTAGGGAACGTTCGAACGTTACATGTTTATAGAAGCGTGTATAAATAATGAACAACATAAAGTATAATGATATAACAAGAATCATTAGGACGCGTGAATAAAAATTAACAATAACTTTAATTGGCGATTTACTCTATTTGGTTCAAATTTTCAAAAAATCGACAGGTCCGGCGCAGACTTGGCATGCATTTCGCATAAATATTAAAGTTAGATTATAGCTTTAATATTTAGTTTATAATCAACTCCTGATGATGCTAACATAGTTAGCGAAACGTTAAAAGTGAATTTTTGGTTAGTTTTGACAATATTCTCCAACACTTTTAAGTTATCACATTATTTTAATTTTTACTAGAAAAAAGATTTGAAATAATGTGAAAAAGGTAAAGTATATCAGTATGCAAGCAGTTGGGCTGAAGTCATAATTTTAAAGGAAATACTATTGAGATACCTACATTTTCAGTTTTCAAAAAAAAAAAAAACTTATGCCTGATTCAACTCGAGAGCGGTGAAAGATAAGAGATAAACGAACAACGCCAGTCGTTAAAAACCGCTAAAATGATATTAATCTTTGACCTATTTTTACTTTCCCGCTACATACACCATACTAGCTGAATACCAGTACTTTGCTACGGAGTCTCTTTTATTTGTTCTTATTATTATCTCTTTTTACCATTTTTATACTAATTTTTACTATTTTTCCATATATTTGATTAATTTCCTGATTTTTCAGTATTTATCTCTAATGTTTTTCATATTTTTCACTATTATTCGCAAACACTATTTTTCACTATTATTCGCAAATTTTGCTTTTTTTCCCCATTTTCTCAATATTTTATCTTTTTTCCCCGTTTCTTTCTATTTTTTCTTGTTATCCATTATTTTATTCTATTTTTCTCATATGTTTCCTATTCTCTAATTTCCATATTTTTTTCCTATTTTTCCCTAAATCTCACAACTTTTCCTTATTTTTTCCTATTTTGTCATTATTTTTTCCAAAATTTGTGCCATCGAAGTTTTCTCAATTTTTCTCCAGTGATTCCCATGTTTTCCCCTATTTGTCTTATTTTCTTGTATTCTATTTTCCCGACCCACCTCCTAGAAGGGAAAATATTGTGAACGAGCTAAAAAAAATTTCGAGATAAAAACAGAAATATCCATATTTTCGGGTCCCCTGAGACGATTAAAATTATTTCCAGAAGGAAGTCTGTCTATGTGTGTGTGTGCATTCTTCCACGATAGAGGCCACACGTTTAATTCGATTGAGCTGAAATTTGGTACAGGGGTTTGGGTTACCCATCGGAAGAACTCATTAGTGTTTGTATGACATGTGTTAAACGGAAGTGTCACTGTCAAAAAACGACAGATGCAAAATGTCACGGAATTCGACTTGCAATACGCCATTGGAAAGCTCTTGAAAAACTTTATACAGAATAGTCGAAATTATTTCTCCAACTGTCACCTGTCAAAAATGTATTCGTAGATACTCGTCGGGAAATTATTGGGGCGACAACCGATTTTTTTCCAATTTGTACTTGTTTTTCCCTATTTTCTCTTTTTTCCTATTTTCTTTATTTTTACTTGTTTCTCGTATTTATCCTTATTTTTTCTCATGTTTCCATATTGCCCAACTGTTTTCCTATTTTAACTATTTTTTCCATTTTCCTTATTTTTTCTTTAATTTTAAATAATTAATTTAATTTCCCAATTTTTCAATTTTTTTACTGTAATCTTCACATTTTTCCTAAATTTCCCTATTTGCCCTGATTTTTCCCAAATTTCTCCCATTTCCTCTATTTTTTCGTTCTTTTCCTTTTGTTTCCAAAATTTCTCTATTTTTCACTATTTTGCCTCATTTGTTCCTATTTTTCGATGTTTTTCTCCATTTTTGTCAATTTATTTTCCCCTATTTTTCACTACTGTCGCTATTTCTCCTGTTTCCCATTAGTTTTTCTTTTTTCTCCTATTTTTCTTATTTTTTCTATTCTCTCGTTTTTCATTAGTTTTTAATCTTTTCTTTATTTTTCCCTATTTTCCCTATTTTTCTATTTTTTCACATGATTTCCCATTTTTTCACATGATTTCCCGTTTTCTCCCATTTTAATTGTCGCTGAGCAATTTTTTTAATCGGTGCTTAGTGCATCAAATACTGGAAAAGTAAACTTATTTTTTTACATGTTATTGTTTATTTATCACATAAGAATATATAATTTTATAATAGAATCTAAGGAGTAAGTCCAATAAAAAAAGACAAAATGAAAGAATATATGAATAAATATAAACACATTTTTTTACTATTTGTTATGAACTCTCTAATTTTTTTTATTTATCTATGCCTGATATGTAATAGAAATAAAAAAAAATTCAAAATAACTAAATAATCTTCATATACTGAAAATATCTACAGTTAAAAAACAAATGATACTGAAATTTAGATTTCATAACTAATTCTTAATAATATCTATAAAATAAAACAAAATTTTCCCTATGGAAGCTGGTCATCCAGTTCAAGGCACCTATGAACGTGACTTTCTAACTGGGTGATATTGCTGAAGCCGAAATCGCATTTAGGGCATTTAAAAGTGGGCCTATCTGCAGGTGCCGGTGCAGAAGCAACAGGCACAGTTCCCCTATTTGACTGCGGTCTAGAAGAATTTTGTCTGGGGTAGACCACATAGTCACGATCGACTCTAAGCATTTCTATTTCTTCTTGAAGCTGTTGGTTACGTCTCTGGAGGTTCTGGATGTCTTCATCTAAACGATCTCTTTCGCCTAAAACATACTAGTATGATTTTTGTTGAATTTAAATCAAACAAATTTTCACCTTTAATAACTTCTCTTGCATGTCGCTCCTCTTCAAAATCGGACTTATAAACATCTAATTGTACCTTCAAAGCACACACTTCATCGTTACGATCTGGTAGAGAGGTTTGAGCTTTGAGCATCGACAATTCTTGTGACAATTGACTAACTTGGCAGTAAGCTTGTCCTCTTGAATATTCTACTTGCGTCAAGTTGGTCTGAATATCGTTCAATTGAGTGCGAAGCTTGTTGAGTTCTTCAGATTGATCGTTTATCTCTAGTTGTGATTTTAGAGCATTCGTTGTCATTACAAGAGCCTCTTCTCTTTGGCATTTGGCCAGCAGCTGTAAAAAAATATAAAATTATAATGTATATTAAATAAAATATTATTATGTATTCAGTATTCTTCATAGTTATATTGAAGAAAATACTACCTCATTTTTCAGTTCTTCTATTTTCCTAGCGGAGTTACTTCGGTCCTCTAATAATTTTTGCAATTCCGGTTCGACTTTTTTTAAATTATCTTCTTTCTCTTTTGCGTTTAAAGTTAAATTTCCGAGGTAGCTCTCTAAGTCTGTTATTTTTTTACGGGTTTCTTCCCCTTGAACATCCATTACGGCAGCTTTGTCAATAAGTACTTTATTTTCATTGTTCAATTTTTCAACTTCAGCTTCTAGATCTTTAATTTTTTTATTAGCGACGTCTAGTTGAAATTCTTTTATATTGTCATCAGATCTGTAAATAATATGAATTAATTACTATTAAATAATTTTAAATGTTATTTTACTTACCTTTGAACTAAAACCTCGTTACTAGCATGTTCTTTTTCTTTCAATGATCTCTTCATTTCAACAATTTGAGCAGCTAAATTATTATTCACTTCGGTAGCCTTAGTCAAGTCTCGTTTCATGTTTTCTTTTTCTTTTTTTAAATTTTCGATAAAATTTTTCGCTTCTAACAATTTTTCTTTGTGAGTCATGTGGACTTTTTCCACTTCATCCCGCCAAGCCACGATTTTTTCGTACTGGGACTTCAGAGTCATATTGTTCTAGAAAAAAAATTACAATAATGATTGTATATCTAAATAAATCCTAAGTACTACCTGTAAAACAGTATCTTTTAAACTGATGTTCTCATCGATTATTTGTGAAATTTTATTTTGAACTTCTTCGGAAGACATATCGCTAGAAAAGTGAGCAATGCTAATGGTAGTTGTGGAGTCGAAACTTTTTTCAATATCCGGCATGGAAGGAAGAACTGTAGATGACATCATTTTTGGTTGGTCTTCAATAGAAACAACTTTATTCACATCTAAATTTAAAGAAAAGAAAATTTACATTCTATATATAATTAAGTAAATTATGTTTGTTCAGTTCAATGACTTGAGTTAATAAATTGGCTCTTTAGTTAACAAAATAATCTTTAAATAAAAAGTTCAAGAGACAGAGAAATTATAATAGTTAAAATCTGATGAAGAAGAATGGTGAAATAAAGCCATTAATGGGACAACTTCCAGGTTTGTTTTCTGAAAATAAAATTCTGACTTCAGTTTCTGAAAATGCCCACTCAAAACCAGCAAAACCCTTTCTGAAAATAAAATTCTGACTTCAGTTTCTGAAAATGCCCACTCAAAACCAGCAAAACCTATTTGGGTTTTGATAGTTTGGTTCGAATTTTTTTTTTCATTATTAATTTTCTTGTTCGAACTTTGGTTTTGCATGGCTATCTGTCAGTAGATAGAACGTCCTTTAACTTTAAAGGTTCTGTAAGTAAAGGCAATGACGTTTAGAATAAAACTTTACAAGTTGATTTCTTGTACAATTGTCTCAATCTAAACGTCATTGTCATTAGTTACAGAACCGTTAAAGTTAAAGAACGTTCTATCTACTGAGTATTAATCTCGTAAATTATTGGGAATTTTGTAATGCAGTTTTCAAACGAAATATTCTTCACACTAAAATACATAACTTTTGTGAATATATGTCGAGACCAGTTTTTCATCCTTTAGGGGTGTTTTTAGTGAAGAAAGACCTAAAAAATGTCATATTTTCACATTTTCGACAATAACTTACAAACCGTGCATATCTTAGCATAATAAATGTCTGTGACAAAAATGTTCTCTGCATCAACAGTACTAAATTTGCTCAACATTGCAATAACCTATAATGGATCCTTCTAATTCTTTTGGCCGTTGTAAGGAATTTCGTAACCAAATAGTACATTCCACACCAAGATTTACAAGGTTGCTACGAAAAATGTTTATTTTAATATATGGTACTATTGTTAAAAAATCAGAGAGAAACTAATTCATGTAGACATACACGAAACAAGATATAGACTTTTTCTTAGACAATTTTTTTTATTTTATATCAAATAATATAATTTCATAATTTTTTATACAAAATTGCACATAATTTATTAATTAATTACTTATTTTAATCCAAGTATTTTTTAATGAAACACCCTGTGTATTTTTGAGATTTAAAATTTTTCCTGATAAGGTGATTTCAAAAACCTGTTGCACTTATATTCTAAAGTGTAATAATTGCGTGAAAATTACATTTTTTAACTTTAAATGCTACGAATAATACGACTTGCTTGTTTGTCCCATTTAAATAAGGATACTTGAAGAATTTATACAGGGTGACTATAATTTGCAATTTATTTTTTCTTAAAACCTTCCTCTACTATTTTTTTAATTTTGTTCGACTTTTTTGTTCATCAGTATTACTTCTGCTCCATAAATCATAACTGGTCTTATCAGAGTTTTATGTGTTCACATTTTTGTTCTCTTTATTATTATTACTTTTCTGTTCAAAAAATTTTTGTTTGCATCATGTGCAATTTTTTTTCAATCATTAATCAAGCTTTTTAATTTTTAACCCAAGTAAATTGTAAATAACAAAGTGAAAAATAACAATTTTTTAATTTTTCCAGCGGGAGTCTCTTCTGAGACCTTTAAAAATATTTCCAAGTAAGGAAAACATTTTCAGATTTATTATTTAACACTTACAATGTTCATGTTCAAGTACGAAAAAATTGTTAATTAACTAATGCATAGTTTATAGAAAAATCGCGATAAAAATTTTTTGACCGCGGATTATTGTTCATAAACCTATTCAGTAGATGCCTGAATTTTTTGAATTTGTAATTTTCATATTTAATAAGTTTAAATAATATTTATTCATTAAAGGTCCAAAGGGATAGCGCTTACGCAAGCCGAAGTCCCCGTTTTCGGCTGTATTTTCAACACTCTGGGAAAATTATAAATATTGGTCCTACAGGTCAGGGAGGTGGTTTTTTTTTTGGTAATTTTCCTCCTCTTTTTGAATCTTTTTTCAAATTTCAAATAGTTTTTGAGATATTTGCAAAAAACCAAACCCCATTTTTATTTTTCACTTAATTGGTAAGCGAGTCTTGAATTTTTTCAAAAATCATTTACATGCTATTCCGAATCGAATGACACCTCGTTCATATTTTTCGGAGGCGGAGAAACAAGTTTGGCCCAAAAAGCACTTGTTGACTAGTCTAAAATGCCCATTTATACATATCCTGCTCACATCACTAGTTTTGACCTCTTCGATAGTCATTCTAATTCATTGTCTGCATCTGTATAATCACTTTCTGAACTCGTTCTGTATAAAATATTTAAGGGCATATCTCTTTCATTGTGTGTCCTTCATATTCTTCTTCGGGGCCCTCATCTTTATATTGGTATATCTTTTAACTACACCAACATACTTCCGCAAGCAATGCATTCAGTTTTTTTTGCTTTATATCATTTTTCCATTGGCATGGTGACCGGATGGAATCGTTCCCCTTGTTCGCTGGGTAATTGTTGTAAGAACTCATCAAGGGGATGGTGCATAATGGTTAAGTTATGGTCAAAAATGTGAAAAAATGGCATTTTTTAGTCTTTCTAACACCCCATGAAAGAGTGAAAATCTGGCCACATGTTCACAAAAATAGGGTTTTGCTGGTTTGGGTGGGCACTTCCAGAAACTGAAGTTGGAATTTAGATTACATTCGATCGCCTCGAAAATGTTGCACTGTGTTATTGAACATTGGAAATCGTATATAATATGATAGTAGATTGAGCAGACAAAAAATAAATCTAGAGATGTGGAAAATTCTTAATGCTTTTATCCAATAATAATAATAAATGTGACTTTCAATGAATTAAAATACAAAAAATAACTGATATAGTTAAATACAATATACAACTACAGCAATATGATGGAAATATTTTATATAAGATTTACGACACTTTGGTTGTCTTAATAAAAGTATCCCAGGACTCTATAAACTAAACAATAAATGCACAAAAAAACATACCAGCATCTTCTTTTTTCTCATCTAGATTTTTCCCTTGATCCAAAGCTTCCAATTCCAAGTTTAACAACTTTTTGGCTTCATCAACTACGGAAAGACCTACTAAATCCCCATATTCATCATTTCCGCAATCTGGGATGGATCGACCCAATACAACAAAAGATTCTTCATCAGATTCTAAAGATGGCAAAGGACAAGGTTCCTGAGGCATCTTGAAGGCAATATTAGCTGCAGCCATCTTAAAATCTAAAACAAAAACTTATTACAGTATATTTTTTGTAGAATATATATAATAGCTTGATAACACATCTTATTAAAATGATTAACAAGATAACACCATTGAGCTACATTTAATAGATAGAGTTCAGTGTATTACACACAAAAGCTAAAATAAACTAGTCAACGCCCTAGAAAAAAATTAGTTTAAGCTGGATCACTTGGTGTTTCTTTAGTAAGAATAATGTCTTTTATAGTCAATATTAATAGGTTAAAAAAAACCAGTATTATTTCTTACCTTATAAGAATAAAACTATATTGATAGACGAAATACAAATCAAGACTATTTTAACTTTTAACAAAGACGCAAAAGAAAACGATTTTATGGGAAGTACACAAACTGGAAAATGTTTTTTGGATGGCTAGTATTATATGGATGAATTATCGTCCACTTCTTTTTGTTCATATACTTGATAAAGATGGCAATAACCAAAAATTAATGAAAATTAAATTAACATATTATTATGAAATATCATTTTTATCGGTATGAATCATTTATTTCATATTCTGAAAATAAAAATATATCGATACATTCTATTTAAAACCCGTGATCAGAAGATGACATTGGCATTGTTATCTGGGTAAACATGACATAAAAATAAATAAAAATAATTCCTGACTTTTTTTAATATAATCATGCAGACGAAGAGTTAAAAAAAATACACTTACCTCTTACATGAATCTATTAAATGTGTGCTTACAAAACAAATTGATGACAATACAATAACAATAATAAATAGTGAGTCATTTGACAATTTCAGGAATATTCCGTTGTCATTTGTCGTGTGTCAATGTTAAATGTCAGTTCGCTCCTGAAATTTCAGGTGGAGTTATCGGGAGATAAATATTCCATTAAGCGCATTCGTAGTTAATGCCTGATTGGATTTTTTCTAATTATTTAGAATAAATAATAAAAAGAAAATAAAACTACTTTTTGTGGAATATTTGTCTTCCAATGGCCACTCCTGAAATTTCGTGTTCGATTCTCACCGAACCATAGAGATATGATAAATCATAGTCCATCCAATAACTGATCTAGATTACTTCTTGTTATGTTATAATGAATAGAATAATCAAAGAGGTTGTAATCTCTTTGAGAATAATAATCATATATTTTCATAAGTTGGATGAAACTTTATACACTTATAAATATATCATCTGACATGTCTAGTACACTGTCATCCCGGCGGCTGTCATTCTATGTATCGTGGTGACATCTATTTATAAATTGTTACAACCAACATAATGTTATGTTGGTTGTCTAATCAGTAGGATAGATACATATCATAACACTTCTCATACAATTTTATTTTTAAAATGATCTGAATTTATCCCATCTGGATCACTTCCAGCTTTACCGATAGTGGCACATTCGCAAAAATTGTTCAAATGCATAGAGGTAGGAAAAGTTAGACAGAACATGAGAGAGATAGACTTATGGGTATTCAATGTAAAGCTGTTGTTCTCAACATCTCGACCCGAAAAGTACCTTTTGTAGGACTCATAAATATGCATTAGCGTCGTTGGTCCAGGGGCGCAGTAATATTTTGAAATTGAAATATAAAAACTATATTTTAATTTTTGTTCGAGTCAGTTTAGGTTAGTTAATAATTGAACATCCGAGTGAAAATAAATAAGGCCTATTATTTCTTTTAACTATTTGACAATCCCCAACTGAATTCTCGAAAAAAAAACTTATTTTTAAACTTGGTATTGGCCGAGCAGACACATCCGAACAAATTAGCCATACTTAAATATTTTAACACAAAATAACTGTACTGCTTGACCTGCAGTTTGTCGTTTTAAGAATAAAGAAATATTATACAGAGTATAGGGCATATACCTATAACAATATAGGTATGTGGTATAAGGAGAGAGCATAAAAGATACAGACTTATTCAATGTAAATCCGATATTCACAACATGTCGTGTTGAAAAGCACCTTTTGTTTTTATTAGGACTCATCCTCTATCTCTCTCAAAACAGTATCGTATAGTTAGAGATAGCGCTAGACCGAACGTATACGCCATCTTTGTCACTTTTCAGCAAAAAAAATGTTTCCCATAATAGCAATGGCCCTGATAATGGTTAAATTTTCGTCTAGTCAACATTTAACTTAACAAATATATTACAAGGTGGTAACACGTCAAATTTTATTAATTACATTTGAGATTATGGATAGCCTTTTTTTATTATTTTTTCTATTCCATTTTTCGTCTGCATTTATATAAGGTGGAATATAAATAATGATCAAACCACAACTGACACTTATGTAATATTTATTTAGTCTTACATACATTTTTTATGAGGTAAACATTTAGAAGTTTTATACGGAGAAATGTATCAATCTGAAAAATAAAATATATTTTTCTTTTCATTTAGACTTTTTTTCAAAACATGATAATCGAGTCAAATCGGTAAATTTCTTAACTATAAAGATTATATTTATTTTGCTGCTGTTTCTTCTCTTTCTTCGTCATCTGCGATTCTGTTCCATTTTTGTTCTTCAACAGACCCAAAGAGTATAAATATGATACCGCTGGCAATGTAGACGCCGCCTCCTAGAATAAAATTGTATCCCCATTCTTTGGTCCCATTCTGAAATAAGAAATATATTTAATTCAGCTAAATAACAGAATAAGATCTAAACAATAGAACTAAAAAAAAAAATCAATATTCATGTCAAATAACGACACAAAGTAAAATAAAACAGAAGCAATTTGCAAGTTTTATCATAAACTAAATAAGGACAATAGTGGTAAGAAGGAAGAAAAGTATCCTTTACAAATTGCAAAGTAACTATAGTATATACAACTTCGAGCTAGTTGCTGATTAAATTTAATTTTTCATTTATTTCAGTCCATGAATTTAATATACATTTGGCTAATTGGTCTTTGCCAAAGCCATAAACCTAATAAAAGAAGAAAAGAATTTATTAATGATACAAGTACATTGAGCTCACTAAGGAAAGGACAAAAACAAGTAATTTTGATATTAAAACAATAAAAATGATATTAAACGTTGCAGGAAAATTTTTGCCTTTTTCTGCAACGAAACCAATTATGAATTGAAAAAAATACATTTGAGACACTTTCGGATTTTTACACAAATGCTATCCGTCGAAAAGTTCATGATTTTTTCTTCAGAAATAAACTTCCTACTATATCAGGGCCGTCGCGTGAGATGTAGCATCCGAGGTGGGATTTTACCAGGCGCCCCCCCCCACAGTACGTTTTTTATAATGTTATTCTTTGCCGACGGCCGTGGTGTACTAACTGACTAACATATACCAAGGTTGTGAGTCTCACCGTGACTTACGCTTCCGTAATATGGTGGAATAAAGCGAATAGAGCGAATGCAGCTAGGCAGCTGGGCAAGCTACATAAAATAGCATGTCTTCTGATTGGAGGGGCGTTTAAAATAACGTCAACTGTGGCTATGCTATCATCAGACCTATAATATAAAAGTATATAACGGGGGGGGGGGGGGTAACGAGACTTACCAAAGAATTTAACATTAGTTAATTAAAATTATGAGATTCAATTCATACGATTGCAATATTAATGGGCGCACTTATAAACTAGGTATAATTTATAAAAAATTTTAAATTTTACGTGGTACTTAAAAGGGTGGAGGGTACATAATTGTAATTAACATGGAAAGAGAATAAACATACAGGAGTGCGTTCATAAATAAACTCCCGGTGCTCCCCAAGCGCCCAAATGCGTTCATAAATGATTTCGGCTTAACCAGGGTTATTTTTCCACGCGTTCATAAATGCTCGACATGGCTAAAAGTTACCCGACCTGCGCAATACGTTTTTCTGTCTTCACGAAACATGGTTTCTAACTTAGACCATTTACTATTAGACATCAATTTTCCATCCTTCTCTTGAAGTCGATATCTAAGCATAGCAGGTTGTGATATGACAGTTTTTTTGTATACAAACACATAAATGAACAGTATCGCAAGTAACTCATCGAGGGTTTAAATAAATGTCCGAGCCATTTTATAAAGTTTTATTGAGTTATTTAAATCGTAAACGATACCTGTGGTAAGTTCCATGGGCGTACGCCACTTCTATTGATGTAGGTGACTTTGTTCTCGAGATCACACGGTATATAATTCGGGGTACACGGTCTGTGAATCACAAGAAATATACCAATTTTCATTATTGTGTAATTGTGTTTTATTTTTTAATTAATGAATCAAGAGGTTGAAATTAATCCCGTATATTTCAAACAACATTTTCAACATAATTTTCTATTCGATTAGGTTTATGGAAACTTCGTTTACGTGATACCACGATTAAGTTATTCAAATCCTCATCAACTTGTGCTTCACATAAGTATGAGTACAATGATTTCTTCGTCTTGGTCCATTTCTTGTTGTAGAGAATAACGTGTCTGGAGTAACCAACGAAATAATACCAAAGCAAGGATTATGAATATTATACAAATATTTACCAATACCTTTTCAAATTCACATTAGAGTATCAGAAACGACGAGACAACACAAAAGTACAAATAAATGCAAATGTGTTAAAAAGTTAGGTTAAAACGATTGACAGAATTTTAGGCCCCGCTCGTTTATAAGTTTTTATACACCCGGGCGTACTCTGGGTAAATATTGCTCCGGGCGAATTTTGCCCGGATATTTAATTTATGAACGCACTTCTGAGGTGGGTTTGAATTCCACGTGGTTGAGTTAAGTTTGAGGAATTTACAAATTCCTAAATTCTGCTTCAGGAGGTCGGATAAGGTTAGTAATCTCGAGTAAAATTCGGGATACGGAAAAAGGTGTGACGGATCAAATAAGATAAGGAAGGAACAAGAGTACCAGTAACCGACTTAGACGGGCCTACTACAAGCCAAAAGACAGAGCAAAACGCTGTTTACATTAAGTAACGTGCTATCATAGCGGTGCGTATGGAGGGTATAGAAGAAGGCACATCTCAACGTTATAAAAAGTGGCCCGATTTTGGAAGCCTGTTGGTGGCGCTGTTGATGACAGTTTTGACATTTCCTTTGATTTTTTTCAAATAATAATTTTAATTCATTACGTGTAAAGATATGTATTTTATAAAAATTGGGTGGCTCATTAAATAAAAAACGTTATTTGAGACTATGGATCTAATCAATCTACAAACAGTTTTTCAACATACGATCGTCAGCGCCACGTCGGTTATTTTATGTACCATTAGTTGCGTATAAAATGTTGACCGCATTTTAAACTTGTTGTCCATTAGAGATTGCCTTCCTTCTATACGCTCCATAGCGGTGCGGTTAAATAGTATGAAATGTGTCATATCATATAAAATGGTAGATGACACATGACATTTGACAGATAATTTATGGAGTAATAGGTTTGTTACAACAAGAATCTATGCGCACTTTCAATTTGAGCGTTCCAAGAAACTTTGAACCAAATACATGATTGTAAATCCGGTGTTCCAACAAAAAATTTGATGAATTTTGGATTGTTATCAAACCGTCAGAATAGATTGTAAACTTTTCTCGGACAGTTTATTCATTCATTTTTTTTGGATTTGAGATCGTGATCGACATTGTCTGTTTATTTTATAATTACTATGGCCCACCAATACTTTACCTTTGGTGAAGTATGGCAAACCGTGGTATTGAAATCGTGCAAAAATCTCAAAAAAAATTTTTGCTCCAAATGACTTAAAATGTCATGAAACGTGGAAAAAATTGATTTTCCGCAAAAAAAGTCTGTCTGTGTGGATGTCTGTGCGCACGATAACTCGAGAACGGTACGGCCGATCCGGAAAATTCTTTCGGCCATCGGTTTTCGCTCTTTCAAAAGATGAGCAATTTCGGATCCGAGGATCCCGGTCCCGCCTACTAAGTGAAACTTATATTTGAGATATCTCGATAAAGAAAGCAAATTTGTCGATACTGATTTATATTAAGGTGTTGTAAGTCAAGACGCGTTGATTGATTTCCATGTCACATCCGGCTCGTTGAAAAAAAATTGAAAAAAAAATATTGGAAAAATTCCGATTTTTTCGAATCGGACTTTCTTCCCCTGACGGAAACGGGCCGAAAAATCGTGCAGAGATTATTCTTTTTACTAGTTTGTATATGAATTTTATATAAAATGATTCATGATTTTTCATCAGACGATTCTTCCGAATACTGTCACATCGGAAAAGTGTAAGACACTTTTCCAACTAATAAATTATATTATTTTCCTAAATTAAATTAATTGAAAACAATATCAAGTATAAATAACGGTCGATATTGTTTCTACGGGGAGAACGCGTTCTAGAACGGTCCTGCGATAATTGTGATGTGCTCATACGCCCTTAAAGCATTGTGGTAAGAAATTATATTATACCCTTTATATTGACTGATTGTATGTTTAATACCTTATTATTATCCCCATTGTTATTGTTGGCAATAAACACAACTATATTTTTTGATTCCTGAGTTTTATTAACTTTCCCCCTAGGAAGATCAGCCCTTATACTGATGAGAGCGTGACAATATGATGAATTATCTACAAGTGAAGATGATTTAGCAGAATTAGAAAAGTCTTGTTGGCCCACGAAAAAAATGAAAATCATTGCCAAATTTCAAGCAAATTAACAAAGGATCTTTGGATAAATTAATAGAAAATATATTTTTTAAACTTTGACACCCTAGCTGTATCTTGAAAACCATACTTGTTAGGCCATATTTTTATGAACTTTTCTACTTGAACTTTGTTCCGGAATGCGCCCTTGGAATTACGGCCTATTATTAAGTAACACACTGTATAAACATTTACTACCTTCTAAAAATATTCATAATTAGGAAACAAATCTACATACTTTTTCAGGTTGTTCGTTTTGGTTTGTTTATACAACTTTGACATTTGACAACCTATATGTGTTATGGAGAGTCAGAAATGCGTTCCAACAAGACTCAGAAAACGGTACACAAATAATGTAGTGGTCACGCATGCGCTATAAATCAATCAAAAATTAATTTCGGATTAGTCATTAATTTCTTGTTAGAACAAACCTAATGAGTCATAAGTTAAATTTAAACAAAAAGGGCCTGAAGGGCACATGAATACGTAACAAATAATTATCAATAGAGTCGCACTTAAATATAAAAAGGGGGTGGGGTACATGTGTGTTTTTTGGTACATAGAAGTGATTGAGTACAAGTGCAGGAAAAGAACAATACAATTATAAAAATTGAAGGACTACAGAGAAAAAGAATGGGGAAGAAGTACAAACTAAAAAAGAAGAAGACAAAAGACATTAGAAATATATTATAGGGTCTGGACATATGGTTTTTTACTAAAGCTGTTGCATTACTAAAAAAGAAGTAACGCGTTACTTTACCGTTGCTTTTGCTGAGATAAACGTTGGCGTTACATTTTTAAAAAGTAACGATTTTTTCGTTACTTTCCAAAAGTAACGCGTTACTGAAAAAGTAACGCGTTACTTTTCTATACCTTCTTCTTATTCCTTGTCTTCTCGTTCTTTTATTATCCATCTCACCATTTATCACCGTTATTATTGATGCACATATAAAAAAAAATTCAAATAAAAGTTGTATGGTTGAGATTGATTTTTTAAAACACTATAAAATACACAGTGGCGCGCGAAATCGACGGGGTACAAAAAATAATAAAACATATTATTTTGCATTAAACGGCACTATAACAGCAGCTACAAAAAGGAAAAATCTTAGATTTAAAGTAACGTGTTACTCTTTAGAACTTAACGCAATTACCGCTACTTTTCGCCAACTTTAAAAAGCAACTTTTAGTATAGTTTTTCCATTCTCAGTTTGAGGAGGCTGAAATCAACCGAGGTTGTCACATTTATTTTCTAAAATTCTTTCTTAGCCTTACTATAAAAATGGTTCTCGTTATTCCAGCAAAATTTTAGTTAGTGACGCTGGTAGACAGATAGTGCATTTTTTGTAAATATATAGATATAAGTGTATTAGTGTTATATTATAATTAATTAGTTCCACCAATGATAAAATTCACGTTAAATATAAAAATTCGCCTTATGCATGAAAATTTTGGTAACTTGGCAACAGCCGGTCTTTGCAGGTAAATACAATGGGTTATAAATCTTTTAAACAGTAGTTTCTAAGCGTTTGTTGCAATCGTAAAACCACTTCTTGGAAAAATTGACCATAACTTTTCTACGAACAGTGTAACCCTCAAGTCGGGTATTATAGGGGTAGTGTGTGTTAATACTAGTTTATTAAGATTTGTATAATCAGAATGGCGTTTTGGCGACCATTTGAAACAGCATTTCGAGATGATGTAAATATGTTTTATTGTGAAATACGAATTTTGAAATTTCCATACGTTCTCCCGATGAATGTTTTAGGACAATCTGCACAATTTAGTTTATATAAACACCTGACTTTTGAATTATTTGAGTTTGTTTTATTATTTTTAATGTATTTACCTAAATTATTATTTGTCTTATAAGAAACTGTACAATTTTTTTGTATAAGGAATGATTTTATTTTATTACTTCATTTTTCTCTCTATACAAATTTTATATGCACGCCCGTTGTCGGCATGCCGCCCACAATCATTTGTGACTTTTAGAGTAGCATGTGTCCTCAAACTGAGAATGGAAGAACTATAACGCGTTACTGAAAAGTAACGTTTTAGTTTTGTTACTTCCAGCTTCTGTTGTTTACTAATTAAATCTGAAGTAAAAACAAGGAAATTGAATACGTTAAAAACGAGGATCCATTGGAAATAAATAGATGAGGAGTCAGATAATAAATGTGGGACTTATGAGAGCAGAGAACAATTTTATTAAAGATTATTGTGGTACTAGACTTCGAATTGTATTTCTTCAAAATATTTTTAGTTTAATTGTTTCAAAGAGCACGGAAAACGGAAAACATAAGATATGTGGCATGTAAATTGTACCTTGTCTATTTTAAATTATCCAAGATATACGAAATATTTTTATTAGGACACACTTACATGATCAGCAATAAATGCTCCTGTTATTCCTGGTACTATGAAACCTGTCATACCGCCTATGAAACTAATGATCCCAAACATCGATCCAGCGAAATTGGGAGCAAGATCCTGCGGGTTCTGAAGATTAGTCAATACCGCGGCACCATTAATGGCCATACTGAATGTCAACAGAACCACTATCGGTACCCAGTGACACCCAATCAATGCAATACCTATGAGTAGTATTCCTGGAATGATATGAGCTAAAAAATCAATAATTAATAATAACAGTAATAATAATATTATTATTATAACTAACAAAACAATACAAACGTCTTTCTTATTCCTTTGGCCGACATTATTTGTCTCGATTTTAACCAATCTCCGATCGATCCGAACGCAGTACCGAAGAACAATCTTGTTAAATGCGGCAACGCCGACAGAATTCCCGCTTGCTTTAAATTGAAACCTACTACTTCAGCCATAAACTTTGGTACACTCTGGAGTTGCAAGTATAATCCCCATAAGTTTCCAAAATGTAGGACGGTCAACATCCAAAACGGTACACTGGCGAAAATGGCGAGGTAAGGAGCGCGGTGCTGAAAAAAAAACGAAAATATCGAGTCATTAATGAAAATTTATTTTACAAATATTTATTTTTTAAAACTATTGCTTTTTATTAAGCAACGAGCTTACATATCGTTTTTTTCAGCGATATTGTAAAAAAGCTTTAGAGAATTTTGATATTTTAGACTTCTAAACCCTAAAGGAGAAGTCTTATAATACGACTGTCTATTTGTCTGTCTGTCTGTCCGCATTTATAACTCAAAAACGAAAAGAAATAGAGATAAACGGTCATACCTTGAATAGCTCCCAAACAGATTTTCAGATTTTAATGACAACCGGTTTCAAAACTGGTTTTACAAACCAGAACCGGAAGTGATATTACCGGTTTCAAAAATAGCATTCCGTTTCGAAAATTTGGCAACGTTGTTTTAAAAATGCCAGGATTATTAAAATTGTTTATAATTTCTTGATTTTCCGCACTATTAAACGAATGAAAACCATTGAAAACTATTGAAAACAAATAATAACAAATGAAAACAATTGAAAACGATTGAAAACAAATAATAACAAATGAAAACAAATGAAAACAAGTGAAAACAAATGAAAGCAAATGAAAACAAATAAAAACAATTGAAAACAGGTGAAAACAAACGAAAGTAAGTGAAAACAAATGAAAACAATTAAAAACAAATGAAAGCAAATGAAAACAATTGATTGAAAACAAGTGAAAACGAATGAAAACAAATAAAAACAAATTTATAGGGAATTTTAAAAATCCCAAAAGCAAAGTTTCAAAAAAATTACCGAAAATTTCAATAAATATCAAATTTTGAAATAAAAAACATCGCCAGGAAAAAACACATAGAGAATGCCCCAAAATCATTAAAAAAATCAACAAAAAGTTATTTTTGATATTTTTATTGGAAACTTTAGCAATTTATAAATCAAGAATGTATACGTTTTTTTCCGTATTATTTAATAATTTTTTATTTCTTTAGTTTTCATTAATAATTAAACATTTTTTTTTTGTTTTCTCAAAATTGGGATTAATTTTAATTTCCTCAGATTTACGGATTTTTTTCTGAAATTTGGCAACCAAGATTGATACAATGCGATATAATTTCTTGATCTTTCACAGTATTGTAAATAAGTTTTATAGAATTTTAATAATCCTAATATTTTTTAAAACGATGTTGCCAAATTTCGGAAAATATCCTTAAACCTGGGTATTTTTAAAAGACAAAACAACCAAAAAATACATAATAAATAAAAAATAATAAATTGTGTAAGTGATTTTTAACAAATTTTATCGGTTTTTTTTCAGTTTTGGTTTAAACAATTCTTTTTTTGAATTTTTTGTTGAAAACTAGCAATTTATAAATCATAAAATGTATATTTTGTGGTATTATTAACTATTTCTTTACTCTTTATTAATAATTACACGATTTTCTTTGAATTTTCTCAAATCTAAAATTTTCTTTACTCTTTATTAATAATTACACGATTTTCTTTGAATTTTCTCAAATCTAAAATTTGGCAACGTGACTTTGAAAATATCAGGATTGATAAAATGCGTTATAATTTCTTGATTTTTGAAAACAAAGTTGCCAAATTTTCCAAAATATCCTTAAAACTAGGTATTTTTAAAAGATAAACATAACCAAAATAAATCAATAATATAAGTGGTTTTTTACAATTTTTGTCGGTTTTTTTTTCATTTTTTGTTGAGACATTTTTTTTGCATTTTTTGTTTAAAACTAGCAATACATAAATTAAGAATGTATAGTTTTTTGGTAGTATTAACTATTCCTGGGATTTTTTTTTATTTCCCCAGATTTAGAGAATTTGTTTCGAAAATTTGGCAACGTTACTTTAAAAATACCAGGATTGTTTAAATACGTTTCTTGATTTTCCGCAGTATTGTAAAAAAGTTTTAGGCAATTTTAAGAACAATAATATTTTTTAAAACGAGGTTGCCAAATTTACAAAATTATCCTTAAAACTCGGTAGAGAAAAAAATACATAAAAAATGCTATAAATCGCTAAAAATAAATCAATAATAAATTTTATAAGTGATTTTTTACAATTTTTGTCGTTTATTTTATTAATTTCTTTTTGCATCATTTGTTGAAATATAGAAATTGTTTTAAGCATATGTATGTTATTTGGTATTATTTACCATTTCTTTACTCTATTAATAATTGCAAGGTTTTTTTTGAAATTTGTTAAATATAGGATTTTTTTTAATTTGGTACAAGAATTGTTGAAATATTATAATTTTTTGATTTTTCGCAGTATTATAAAAAAGTTTTAGGAAATTTTAACAAAGTTGCCAAATTTCCGAAAATATCCGTAAAACTGGGTATTTTTAACATACCCAAAAAATACATTGAAGATGCTATAAATCGCTAAAAATAAAACAATAATAAAGTGCATAAGTGGTTTTTTTTACAATTTTTGTCGTTTGGGTCTTTCATTTTTTGTTTAGACATTTTTTTGCATTTTTTGTTTAAAACTAGTTATTTATAATTTATGAATGTAAATTTTTTGGTATTATTAACTATTTATTTAATCTTTATTAAAAATATATTTTTTTCAATTTTCTCAAACCTGACATTTTTTTAAAATTTCCCCAAATTTAAGGATTTTTTCTGAAATTTGGCAACGTTACTTTAAAAATACCAGTATTACTAATATATTATGATTTTTTGATGTTTCGCAGTATTATAAAAAAGTTTTAGGAAATTTTAACAAAGTTTCCAAATTTCCGAAAATATCTTTAAAACTGATTATTTTTAACATAGCCAAAAAATACATTAAAGATGCTATAAATCGCTAAAAATAAAACAATAATAAAGTGCATAAGAGGTTTTTTTACAATTTTTGTCGTTTGGGTCTTTCATTTTTTGATTAGACAATTTCTAATTTAAGAATGCATATTTTTTGTATTATGAACTATTTCTTTGATCTTTATTAAAAATTGCACGATTTTTTTGAATTTTCTTAAACCTGGGATTTATTTAAAAATTTCCCCAGATTTAGGGTTTTTTTTTTTGAAATTTGGCAACGTTACTTTAAAAATACCAGTATTACTAATATATTATGATTTTATAATTTTTCGCAGTATTATAAAAATGCTTTAGAAAATTTTAATGGTCCTTATATTTTTTAAAACAAAGTTGCCAAATTTCCTAAAATATCCTTAAACCTGGGTAATTTTAAAACACAAAACATAGCTAAAAAAATACATAGAGCATTTTATAAATCGCTAAAAATAAATCAATAAATTTTTACAATTTTAAAGAATTTATGGTTTTTTGGTATTATCAACGATTTCTTTACTTTTTATAAATAGTACCACGATTTTTTTTTGAATTCTCTCAAATCTGGGATTTTTTTTGAACTTCCCCAGATTTAGGGATTTTTTTCTGAAATTTGGCATCGTTACTTTTGAAAATACTAGGATTGTTAAAATGTGGCATAATTTATTCATTTTTCACAGTATTGTAAAATGTTTTGGGAATTTTAACAATCCTATTTTTTTTCAAAACAAATTTGTCAAATTTCCGAAAATGTCCTTAAAACTGGGTACAAAAAAATACATTGAGAATGCTAAAAATCGCAAAAAGTAAATCAATAATTAATTGTATAAGTGTTTTTTACCATTTTGTCATTTGTTTGTTTTCATTTTTTGTTTAAATAATTTTTGTTTGCATTTATTGTTGAAAACTAGCAATTTTTAATTAAAAAAATTATGTTTTTTTCATTCGTTATTAATAATTACGTTTTTTTTTAATTTTCTAAAATCTGGGATTTTATACATTTTCTCAGATTTAGGGAATTTTCGGAAATTGGGCACCGTTACTTTGAAAATACCAGGATTATTAAAAAATGTTACATGTTTCTTGATTTTCCGTAGTATTCTAAAAAACTTTTAGTTAATTTTAACAATCCTTTTTTAAAACGAGGTTGCCAAATTTCCGAAAATATCCTTAAAAGTGGGTATTTTTAAAATACGCTATAAATCGCTAAAAATAAATCAATAATAAATTTTATAAGCGGGGTTTTACAATTTTTGTCATTTTTTTCCACTTTTTGTTGAAACAATTTTTTTTTTGCCTTTTTTGTTGAAAATTAGAAATTTATAATTTAAGAATGTATATTTTTTGGTATTGTTAACTATTTCTTTACTCCAAATGCACGATTTTTTTGCATTTTCTCAAATTTAGGTTTTATTTTTTAATTTCCCCAGATTTAAGTATTTTTTCTGAAATTCGGCAACGTTACTTTAAAAATACCAGAATTTTTAAAATACGTTACACTTTCTTGGTTTTCCGTAGTGTTGTAAAAAGTTTCAGGGAATTTTAACAATCCTAATATTTTTTAAAACAAGGTTGCCAAATTCCGAAAATATCCTGAAAACTAGTTATTTATAAAAGACAAAACATTGCCAAAAAAATACATAGAGGATGCTATAAATCGCTAAAAATAAAACAATAATAAATTGTATAAGTGTTTTTTTGCAATTTTTATCGTTTGGTTTTTTCATTTTTTTGTAGACAATTTTTTTGCATTTTTTGTTGAAAACTAGCAATTTATAAATCAAGAATTTATGTTTTTTTATATTATTAATTATTTGTTTACTCTTTATTAATAGTTCCGCGATTTTTATTTTGCATTTTCTCAAATCTGAGATTTTTTTTTAATTTCCACAGATTTAGGGATTTTTTTCTTTACTTTGAAAATACTAGGATTGTTAAAATGTGGTATAATTTTTTGATTTTTCGCAGTAATGTAAAAAATTTGAGGAAATTTTAACAATCCTAATATTTTTAAAACAAAGTTGCCAAATTTCCGAAAATATCCTTAAAATTGGGTATTTTTAAAAGACAAAATATAGCCAACATAGAGAATCGCTAAAAATAAATCGTATAAGTGGTTTTTGACAATTTTTGTTGTTTTTTAAGTTTTTATTTAAACAGTTTTTTTTGTAATTGAAGAATTTAATTTTTTTGGGTATTATTATCTATTTCTTTGCTATTTTTTTCCATTTTCTCAATTCTGTAATTATTTTTTAATTTCCTCAGATTTAAGGATTTTTTTCTGAAATTTGCCAACGTTAATTTAAAAATAGCAGCGTTGTTAAAATGTATGTGTAATATGTACAAAGCGATCAATTACTTGAAAATTGATTGTGATCAACAATGTTTAGGCCATCCGATTTTTTGACTAATAAATCCAATTGCTCCTTACTTTTATTTACAAAAAAATCCAAAGACTTACTTACTTTTTTCTTTGTAACCGATCCTCCTTGAGCTTCTTTAATATAAGCTACTTCCTCTTTTGAAATAAATTTGTGATCGTCTGGAGAATCTGCGGCAACAAACCAAAAAACGACACAGAATAAAACACATTGAATGCTAATAATGTAGAAACCCCAGTCCCAACCCAACGAAGAAGTAACGCTACCAACAAGAGGCCAAGTTATACAAGTCGCTAACGTATTACCCATCATGCCAGCAACAAACTTTCCTTTTTCGGCCGGAGGTGCCCATTTTGCTATGAGTACTTGGACAGCCGGATAAACAAAACCCTAAAAACTATTTATATTATCCAAAGAAATAATGTAGATTTTCTTACTTACCCCAAATATTCCTAATAAGAATCTGCAAGCTATCAGCAACCCAAAATGGTACCAAGCTGCTGGTACGCTTAAAGCGTTGACCACACAAGATAAAGCTGTCATCCAAAAAATTACTTTATGCGGTCCCCACCATTCCGACGCAGCTCCTCCAGGTAGCGACGTTATTACGTAACCCCAGAAGTAGCTGCCCAATATTTGGCCTTGTACGTGCTCGTCCCAATCGTATCTGGGACCGAACTAAACAAAATAATAATAGAACCAGAGAACTATGAATGGTGAAAAATACGCTTACGTTCGGTAATATCTTGTTCACTGTTTGGTTCGGGGCTAAATATGAGGAATTTAAAGCAAATTTGGCAGCGTCGTCTTCTTCTTGTTTCAATAAAATACACTCTGCTGTGGTCTTTGATTTTCCTTTGGTCATTGATATAATACTCATTGGCATATTTACCCTTGTTGTGTAATTAATGTACGTCGAAAGGAATACCATTACTACTATCCAAAACCGAACAGGAAGTTTCCATTTTTCTAAAAAAAAATAGAAAGAAAATTAAAAATTTATTTATTACTTTTATTAAATTATATATTAATTATTTAACTGCTTTTGAACAATTAATAGTATTCATAAACAAACAGCGTGAGTTATTATAAGTCACTAGTGAGTTATTATGACATAGTATCCGTAAACAAACAGCGTGAGTTATAACTCACGCTGGGTTCCTACAATAATTGGGTATGTAAAAAGTGTGCAGTAAATTCTTGAAAATTTTAAAGCCGATAAATACGTTCCATTGGCATTCAAATGTTTTTATAATAACTGGAAACGAATGTCTACATTACGGAAAAGATTCTTGGAATTTACTACATACTATTTACGAACCGAATACCAAGGTGGTTCTGTACAAGCCGATTCTCCGAAGCAGAACAGTTTATTATTTTCATTGGGGGGGAGTAATGTCACTTAATATTTTGTGAACAAAGTTCTTTGTCTATACTTGCATCTTAGTATTTATTGTAATAGTCGTAGATAAAGTATAAGTAGTCAACTTGCGGTAATGGTCATAACTCACTTGATGAATTACAGCACTCGTCTGCGGCTCGTACTTCAAACTTCATCTGCGTGAGTTATGACCTACATTACCGCTCGTTAAATAATATACTATTAATTTGATTTTGAGTACTTTTTTATAAATATTTTGTCACTTAAGATGTCAAAATAAAGGAAGATATATTTATTATTCCATAAATCCAAACATCAAAAGAACAAAAAAACGGAAATATGGCCACAAAAGTATACGGTAAGTGATAACTGAAAATCTTAACGATACAACCCTGGAAGAAACAAGTATATGAACTTTCCGGATCCAAATTCCTCGAACAGACCATGGAAAATATAAAAGTGAAGATAAAACCAAAAAAAAAGTGAAAATCAACACATAAAGTTTAGCACGAAAATACAACGGAAAGTCACCTTCGAAATCAATAATCAATACAAAAAGCGCGAAAACAAATTATTTTTCTTGATAAACGAGAAAGATAAAAATGAAAATTCATACCATATTTATGGAAAAACTCGACTAGAAGGAAGGAAAAAGCCACTCACTTTTCAAACCCAAAGCAAGTTCAGGCACGGATCCAGGCGATTTTAGATCATTTTTAATAAAACAATGGTGACCCCTTCCAGGAAAATTGTAACAGTGTTGACTACAAAAAGTGTTATACAGTATGTCTAAAATTGAAAGGGATAATATTGCTATCAAGGGCGTAGATAACTTTTTTCCTGGGGGGGGGTACTTTTTTTACTGGAGGGAGGGTTCTTTTTTTCCTGGGGGAAGTAATTTTTTCCTAGGGGGGAGTAATCAAACTTTTAGACAAATATGTCCGTTTATACGTTTCATATATTTTATTTCTTCTTTTCGTGCGATTTTTTTGGTATCCTGGGGTGGGTTATTACACCCTTGTTGCTTTGTTTTTCAATTTTCTTTGTAGAAAAATACACTTTTGCTTTAAATTTTAAATTTTTATGTGAAAAAATGTTTTTTGTAGTTTTTCAATTTTCTGTGGGGAAAAATGCATTTTTGCTTTGTTTTATAAATTTCTGTGGGAAAAAATGCATTTTTGCTTCCGTTTTTTTCAAATTTGTTTGTGAAAAATGCATTTTTGCTGTTTTTCCAATTTTTTGTAGGGGAAAATGTTTTTTCTCCAATTCATATTTGAAAACTGCATTTTTGCTGTTTTTCTGTGAAGTGGACTATAGCAATTTAACAATTTAATAAATTAGTAATTCTAAATTTTAATTTGTGAAATTTAACTGTGAAAAATGTATTCTTGCTTCTTTTTCAAATTCGAGTGTGGAAAAATGCATTCTTCCTCATTTTTTTTAAATTTAACTATGGGAAATGCATTCTTGCTTCTTTTTTTCAAATTCGAGTGTAGAAAAATGCGTTTTGCTCCTTTTTTTTTCAAATTAACAGTGGAAAAATGCATTCTTGCTTCTATTCTAAAATTTAACTATGGAAAAATGTATTCCTGCTTTTTTTTCAAATTCGAATATGGAAAAATGCATTCTTGCTCCTTTTTTGTTGAAATTTAATTATTGAAAAATGCATTCTTGCTTTTGTTTATTCAGATTGAACTGTGGAAAAATGTATTTAATTTCCCCAATTCATGAGTGATTTTTTCTAGGCCTTTTTAGAGTTTTCTCCTAACTTTCGTGAAAAAACTTATTTATTTTTGAAACAATTTCCAGTTTATGTGTTTTTTCCTTACTTTGGTTTTCATTGGAAGAATTTTAGGAAAAAACTTCCCAACTGAAAACTTTTCTCTGATTTTCTGCAGAAAAATACTTTTCGGCGTTTATTTGATTTTCTGGAGTTTTCCGTGAATTTTCCTTCACTTTTTTCCAGATCTGTTACAACGGTGATTCTATAATTGTATCTAAACTTTCATTTGCGAGAGTGATTATCTGATTGATACAAGGGCGTAGATAACTTTTTCCTGGGGGGTGATGGTAATTTTTTCCTGGGGGGAATCAAACTTTTAAACAAATATATGTTTGTCAGTTTCTACATTTCATACAGAGACCGTTAAATAGGATAAAACTTTGGAGAGCATTACATTGGCCAAAAAAATCTACAGGGTCTTTCGCCCTTCACGAGTTATACAGGAAAAACTAAAAATGCTATTTTTGGTTTTTTGTGTCTATAATTTTTATTTAAAAAAAATATCGAAAAATAGAAAAGGAAAGTTTTATTATATCTTAAATTTGCTATGAAACTGTACTAATAAATCTTTGATACGCCATTTTGTGTCTTAACGGCCACCATCAAATTATTTTTTTAACTACGGACCGATCTTTTTTATTACAAAAATTGATACACCGTTTAAATTCAAATTGAGTGATATATCACACTTGTCACTGTAACGACGTTTTATCTGAAATAACTATCATCAGTGACAATAATTTTTAATTAAGGTCCTGTCGTAGTTCTTTTGTAAATTCGTTTTAATTTTGTTAAAATGTCAACAACAAAATATTGTGCTATACAGATTTATAACCATATTGTTATAGTGAAAACGTTTTAACGCGATTTAAAATAGTTAATAAGTATAAATTTATTGAATATGTACCAACTGCACCACTAACGTAACAGTTAATCTTCACTGTTAAAATATTCAATACAAGACAACTTGGTGATATAAGAACAAAATGTATACAGGCTGATAACCTTGTATACATTTTTCTCATATGCTAGTAGTACTTAAAAAGTTAAGATAGTAAGCCGTTTTATCAGATTTTATGTCGTTTGACCGGAGCAATCACTTAAAGTTGAAAAATTCGATTTCCAATTATCTATAACTTCCAAAACTATTTAGATTATAGTCTAGGTGTAGTAGGTTCTTAAAACCAGCTTCTCAAACAAATATTAGAGGGTATTGCTCGATATACTGAGCGCATAAAATATATAACATTTCCAAAACCATTTTATTTTACCATGTGACTGGTGCTCGAGGAGTAAAAAAGCAATTTACAAGGTAGGCCTGCAGCGATTCCACTCCAAGATTAGCTGAGGGATTAAAAACTATGGAGCGGTGGGGATTTGGAATATCTTGATTAGATCTGGTACAGCTTGTTCGCGAGTTTGTTACAAAAATTAATTAAAACGCCATTTAAGGATAACATTCCTAGGGTAGAATGGTTTGCTAGTTTGGTAGCATAAAAAAACCCCAAGGCGTGGAGTATGCGGGAAAAATAGATGACTGATCCGTTTATTGTTCAAAAATATTTTGATATCCTCAAAAAAACTTTAGTTAAGCTGAAACTTGAGGAGAACTGAGTTCCAGAACCACTTCCTGCCCAGGAAGAGAAACCACCACGGTTCTTTGGGCAGTTTCTGCGTCAGAAACCAGATAACAAGAACTCATTTCCGGAAACTGCTTATGCAGCCAGTCACAATGGATGGATGGAAAGTGATGTATTCTTCAATTATTAAAAAAAAGTTAATTCCTGCATTAAGAGAAAATAGATCCGTACTATTGACATATTTTTTCCTGAATCGGGCGTGGGAGGTCCCACCTGCACTGAGGCTCTAGGCCTATTGTGCCACGCCAGTTTTCACATCAGTCCAGTACTCTTGACAAAGTCAAGAATAGTCCTGATGTTAGCTTTCGCTATCTCTTCGGGTTCAGGATACTGTACCCCAAAGTGCCATTCAATTTCCCTGTTCAGGTCCCGGCAATAGCATAATACATGAAGAGGAGTTTCGTCCTCTTCCTCACATTTCCTACATAGGGAATCTTCTGATACACCTATGAGGTTCAGGTGTCTTCTAAGCCCGCAGTGTCCTGTCAGGACACTTATTACGGTTTTGAGTTCCCGTCTTTTTAGGCATAGTAGCAGATTGTCTCTGCTCTTGGGTGGACCTTCGATAAGTGCTTTGGACTGTCTTAGTCCCGGAAGTTCCAACCAATATTTCCTGTATTCGTCCCTTAATTGTTTTTCCAGCATACCCTTTATATGTTGGTAGGAAATACCACATGTGGGTTGCGGTCCAATTAAAGGTTTTTCGGCTCCTTTACCAGCCAGGCACTGGCTCTTCATTTCCTTCAATGCCGTCATGCCCAGGCACCCATTCAAGAGTTATCTTGTTGTGTTCTGCCAGGGCAGTTAGGTTTTTATGGCAGTCCAATACTAGTTTGGACTGTATTTCCATCCTTTGTTATGCTTTAAGGGATGCTTGACTATCCGTGAGTATACGGATTCTCTTATTTCTAAGATCCTCGCGCAACATCACGTTTAAGCAAGCATTTATCGGAGTCATTCCCGCTTGAAAGATCGTTGCCATAGATCCCAGGTTTAGAATGCAAGTTCCCCCTGAGTTCATATGATAGAATCCAGCACCTGTACTGCCTTCTGTTTTAGACCCGTCCTGACCTCACTCTTTCTGTCCCTCTCATGTGTGGTTACTATGAAAGGTTTCACAAAGTTGTGACTGACAGGCATTCTGTCCGATGGCATAGTTAGCACCGGATTTTCTCTTAGTTTTTCTGCGATCATGGAATAATAACCTTTTCTTGAAAGTTCCCATCCCATTCCGTTTATACGCAGCCTGTACGTTGCTGCCAGTGCCTCTTTTTTCACTACTAGATGTAGCGGAGGAAGCCCCAGCAGAACTTCCATAGCCGCTGTTGGCGTTGTTCTAAACGCCCCTGTAATCAGAAGGCATGCTACTCTCTGTAGCTTGCCTAGCTGCTTTAGCGCTGTTCGCTTTGTACCACCATATTACGGAGGCGTAGGTCATGGCAGGTCTCACAACCCTGGTATAGAGCCAGTGCGCCATACCGGGGTTGAGTCCCCACTTAGACCCCACCATCCTCTTGCAGGCCCAAAGGGCTCTTAGAGCTTTATCCGTTACCCTATCTATATGGCTAGAGAACGTTAGTTTGTCATCCAGGATAACTCCCAAATATTTAATTTCTTTTGACCAGATTTATTTGTTTTCCCCACATGGAGAGTCCCTTTATATTCAGGTTTCTCCTCCTTGTAAAGGCAACAACTGTAGTTTTCGCCGGATTCGTGGATAATCCCTCTCTCCGGCACCATCTTTCTACCATATTGAATTTCCATTTATAATGATACCTACGTCATCAGAAAATGCTTGTGCGTAGATATTTTCTCTCTCTAGCTCTCTTAGTAGGTCATCAACCACCAGGCACCACAGCAGTGGGGAGAGTATTCCCCCTTGAGGGCACCCCTTGGTGGCAACGACTTCCCTTGTTACGCTGTGGAGAGTGCTGTGAACATTCCTGTGCTGAAGCATGAAGTCCACCAATCGCGTAATGCTCTGAGCGGTTCCTCGCCTCCGCATTGCTCCCACTATGGATTTACATGAAGCCGAATCAAAGGCCCCTTCTAGGGCGATTTCTTGACAGTCCAATGCTTGTTCCGCCTTGAGCGCCAGCGTGTGAATCGCAGCACGAGAAAATAATATCACAATCATCAAACTTCCTCCTCGTACCAGCCACCTTCTATAGCCTATATATTTAGCTGTATTTAAGTCTGTACAAGACACTTGGGACCAACAACTCGTAACCTGACAAATACATAATATTGGCCTAAAAAATCCAAAAAAGAATTTTCTTGGCTGATAGGTGGAAAAACGTAAGCGTAGAACTGATAAAAGCGGATTTAGAAAAGCTGGTATTTATCCATTTAACCGCCATGCCGTACCAGAGAAAAAATACCATCCTGAAAGTCTAAAAAGATGAAAACAACAAACTTTAGAAGACCAAACAATAGTCATAACTGAAACCCCAGTCCCTAATATTGACGCTATTACCAGCAATGTTGATTGGTCGGTAGATAAAGAGCAAACTGTGGAAAACCAAGCAGCTAATCTTTTTGATGCAACTCCAAGTAGTTACCTCAATAGTAAGCTTTGAGGAGCTGTTATTAAATTCTGTGAAACCTTTAGCCACAAAAAGGAAAAAAGTCACTAGCACCTGCGAGTTATCTCATGAACCATAAAAGATATCTCAAATCTGTTTGGTAAGTGCTACGACGCGAATAGATGCCTCGCGTCACTTGTCATCCATCATCCTAACAGACAGGTCATATGTCGTTGTTAGATGTACGTTGTAAGTTATAACACTATTATAATAAAATATCAAAATCATCCGTTGTTATAATTGCTTACCAGCTCACCAGATAATCACATTAAACATGGCGCAGTCAACACATAACAATATAGTTTAAGAAAGGTGGCAGGTTGAAGAAAATCCGGTTTGGCAAATTTGCTGAGACAGTCGGCCCCAAACTAGAGAACAATGGCAATGGCGGGACCGGCGGTAAAGCTTCCCCCAGATTTTAACCTGCAAGGGGAGAACGCTGGTACCGAATAGAAGTTCTGGAAAGTATCATTCGAAGACAGGACAGCACGAATCTGCAGACAAAATAAAACTAGCTATATTAAGAAACGTAAATGGTGCCGAATCTGTCAAGATTATGGCTACCTTTGAAATAATCCCAGAAGAGGAAGGTAAATATGACCCTATAATAGAAAAAATTGAGGACCATGTGAACCCAAGAGTCAACGAAACCTTTGAAAGGTACAACTTCCTTAAAAGAACACAGAAAGAAGGAGAAAGTTTCGAGCAGTTCCTAACTGAATGTAAACTACTAATAAAATCATGCAATTACAATGCAACAAACCTGGAAGAAACCCCTCAAGACAAGGCTTTAAGAGATAAAATTATAATGGGAATAAGGGACTCCACAACGCGTGAAACATTATTACGAATAGATAACCTCACACTTGACAAAGCTATTAAATGCTGCAGAACAAGTGAGCAACAAAATAAACAGTTCCATAATAATGACCAGGAAGAATGTGAGGTACATAGAGTAGATAATAAAGACAGTGAAACATACATAAATAATGGAAAAAGTGGATACAAGAACATGAAATTTCAGTGCAGGCGATGCCAAAAAACTCATGGTCCAAGAGAATGCCCAGCATTCGGCAAGAAATGCAATAAATGTGGGAGACTTAACCATTTTGCCAGTGCGTGTAGAATTAAAAATGTAAAGACAGTGGAACAAGAAAATTATGTATTTTTTATAGACAGTATAAGCGAAGCGAGTAAAGGTAAGAAACATTTTTCAGAAAATATTGTACTTGAAGGTCAAATATAAAAATTAAAATTGATACTGGTGCTGACGTAAGCATATTGCTAAATAAAGTGTTCAGAAAAGTTAACAAACAATTTAAAGTTAGGCAAACAAAATGTATTTTGCAAGGCTTTGAAGGCACAGTAATCAAACCCTTAGGTACAGTTAATCTCCTGTGTAAATATAAAAATAAAGAAATTTATGAAGATTTTGTAATAGCTCAGGAAGCAAATCAGGTATTACTAAGTGGTGTAGCAAGTATAAAGTTAGGGTTAATTAAAAGAATAAATTATGCAGATCAAAATAATGAAAATTTTGAAAAGTCTGAGAGTAAAAAAAAAATTTGAATTTGTAAAAGTAAATGATGATATTTTTACTGGTTTTGGTAGGTTCTCAAAAGAATATAAGATTGTTACAAAAGAAAATTTTGAACCAGTAAGCCAGCCACCAAATCGAATACCACTAGCAATACGTAATGCATTAGAGGTTGAGTTAGATAGGTTAGTTAAAAATAAAGCAATTATAAAAGTTGATGAAATAGATTCCCGTGCTAGTATTAATCGTACAGTATTAGTAGAAAAAACTAATGGTCAGATTAGATTATGCTTGGATCCTTCTGATCTAAATCAACAAATAATTAGAAAACCACGAGTCATTCCTAATATTGAAGAGATATGTAGCAATTTAATTGGTAAAAAATATTTTTCGGTTTTCGATATGTCTGAAGGCTACCACCATCTAAAATTAGATGAAGATTCATCATGGAAATGCTGTTTCTCAACACCATTTGGTACATATCGAATTCACAGGATTTATTCCAAGAGGTAGTTGAGGAACACTTCTCAAACATTCCTAATGTACAAGTTTTTCATGATGATATGATAATTGCAGGTAATAATAAAAATGAACATGATTTAGCAGTTAAGCAAATAGTAGATAGAGCCAGGCAGGTAAATGCAAAATTCAATGAAAGTAAATTACAACATTGTCAGAATAAAGTTAAATTTATGGGTCAGATTATATCACAATACGGTATTTAAATAGACCCAAGTAGAATTGAGTCATTATGCAAGCTGAAAAGCCCAAAAAATAAGCTAGAGTTACAAAGGATTTTAGGATCTTTCAACTATGTTCGAAAATATGTACCTAACATGGCAGAATACATGCATCCTTTATGTGAACTTTTAAAAGCCGATATAGAATTTGAATGGATGCCTAGACATCAAAATGTTCTCAGTAAAATAAAAGAGATAATTTCCAAATCGCCAGCACCTGTTCCGTTTGATCCAAACAGAAAAATAATAATACAGTGTGATGCTTCTAAAAATGGTATAGGATGTTGTCTTTTTCAACAATATGACAACATATTAAAATTAGTAGCGTGCGCGTCTAGAAACATGAACAATCATGAAATAAATTATAGTCAGATAGAAAAAGAAATGTTAGCAATATACTATAGTACGCAAAAATTCCACGAGTTCATTTACCACTACAAGGTTACAGTACAAAGTGACCACAAACCAATAGTATCCATAATGAAAAAACCTATTGGAAAAATCGGTTCAGTAAGACTACAGCTTTTAAGAATCAAACTATTAAAATATGATTTGAATGTTACTTATGTCCCTGTCAAAAACATTCATTTTGCAGACATGTTGTCTAGGTCCCCATTAAAAACCACAGACTGTATTGATACACAAATGCATGAAATGGTACATACAGTATCGAAACACTTACCAATGAGTGGTGATATAAAAGATTTCTTTAGAAGAGAAACAAGTCGTGATGACACACTTACAAAAATTATAGATTTTTATTATAACGGGTGGCCAAATGAAAACAAACTATCAAATTGTGTTAAACCGTATTTTAATTTGAGAAATGACATCTATGCATAAAATGGTCTACTTTTCTACAATGACAGGTTAATAATCCCAAAAAGCTGTAAAAATTTAATTCTTAAAACTTTACATAAAGATCACTTAGGAATAAATAAAACCATAAATAAAGCAAAATACCATTTATTTTGGCCAAAAATGACTTCAGATATTTCAGAGTTTATCAAATAATGTCATATATGTGAAAAATTTATGCCAAGTAATTATAAAGAACCTTTATTACCACACAGCATTCCCAAACTAAATTTCAATAAAGTCTCTACAGACATACTAGAATATGGTGCAAAAGCGTACCTCTTTATAATAGATCAATTCTCTCACTGGATTGAGTTAAGTCAATTGAGTTCAAAGACTTCTGAATCAGTTATTAGTGCCATGCAAAACGTCTTTATAAGATTTGGTTATCCCGAAACATTAATCGCTGACAACTTACCATTTATTTCCAATAAGTGTAAAGATTACTATAAACAACATGACATTACAACTAAAACATGCACACCCCATTATCATCAAAGTAATGGATTTGCCAAACAAGCTGTTAGCGTTTGCAAACAAATACTAAAAAAATGTAACGAAGCAAAAACTGATTATAGAAATGCAGTAATGGAATACAACAATTCACCTATAACGTTTTTAAAAGTATCTCCTGCCCAAATATTACAGAGTAGAAATCTTAGAGGGCAACTACCAACAAGCAGCGTAAACTTGGAACCTAAAGTCCAAAACCACATTTACACATATTTATGTAAACAAAAGGACCAAATTAAGTCACATTATGATAAAACAAGCCGCAAACACACTATAAATTTTAAAAGGGGGGATAATGTAGTAGTCAAATCTAAAAATGAACAGTATTGGGAAAAAGCAATCGTTTTGAAAGCAGCAAACGAACCCCGGTCATATTGGGTTAAAAAATTGAGTAACGGAAAGGTGATCCGGCCTAACAGAAGTCAAATGAAATTATCGTCAATTAAAAATACCTATAACCACAGAGTGCTACAGCCTGAGTTGTACCCTGAGCTAATTAAAGACTGGCCTGAGTATGAAAACAATGTAAACATACTTGAGTATGAAGACAATGTAAACATACCTGAGTATGACAATGATGTGAAAATGCGCGATAATGTAGACGATAACGAGTTAAATTTGTCAGATATGTATTTGGACTTATTATTCAACTCTAATGTAGAAATACATGAAGAAAATTTAACTACAAGATCTGGGCGTTGTATAAAGCCTAGGAAGGTATTAGATCTTTAAAGGGAAGGTGTTTGGTAAGTGATTCGACGCGAAGAGATGCCTCGCGTCACTTGTCATCCATCACCCTAACAGACAGGTCATATGTCGTTGTTAGATGTACGTTGTAAGTTATAACACTATTATAATAAAATATCAAAATCATCCGTTGTTATAATTATTTACCAGCTCACCAGATAATCACATTAAACAAAATCTCTTTTTTCAAATATCGAGTCAGCGTTAAATTTCACGCCGGAATCCTATATTTGAATCCGTATTATAAGACTTCTCCTTTAGGGTGAATCCGTATCATAAGACTTCTCCTTTAGGGTTTAGAACTCTAAAAGTAGCAATATGTACAGAAGTCGTTACTTCTGAAGAAGTACTAAATAAACTCGCAGATGAAAATAGATTAAAGAAATTAAAAGAAAAAGAAAAACTGGAGAAAGAAGAAAAAAGAAAGGTGAAAGCAAAAATTCAAAAACCTAAAATAAAAGAAACTTTTAGTAGCTCAGACTCAGAGGAAGAATTAGTAGAATATATTGACTCCGAAGATGATCTTGACCCTGCAATATGTGAAGAAGAGCAAATAGTTGAGGAAGAGGTTCGCCAACAGTCGAAAAGTTAGGGAATAGCCAAATTGCGCTGGGAAGTTGGGTTATTGTAAAACATACCTCTAAAAAACACGTCAAATATTTTATCGGAAAAATTAATAGCGAGATTGAAAATGAATGGAAAATCTGTTTTTTAAGATATAAAAAGAGCAGTAATAATTTGTTTCGGTCTGATATAGAAGACACGGATGCAATAGTGGAAGAAGATATCGTAAAAATGTTACCAGAACCCATTAAAGCCAGAAGGGATCATTTTATTTTTGAAGTAAATTTTGTCGATTTTAAAACATTCCAAAAACCAAAAAATTCCTTTTTCTTGTGCTTTCAAATTATTTACACTTGCCCCAGTAATGAAGTGCGTTGTCGGACATTTGAAAAAAAAATTACAGATAACTTCCATACCTGTTGTTATGCAAATACCCAAATTTAAATATATGTAGAAAAGTCTGTAAACACTACAGGAAAAAATCATCAAAATCTTGTAAAATGTATCATATAGCTTAAAACTTCAGCGGATTTACCTTGGACAGATATTTTTAACTTGTCGTGACACACCCTGTATAATCAATTAAAAATTGTATATGTTCATGTATAATTTTGACAATTCACAATTACTTGGGATGTAGGATGGATTATAATAAAAAAAATACCTTTACAATAAAATTTATTAATAACACCTGCAACTGTGTCATTATAAGTTTTTAACCTTCACCATGACAGTGATTTTCTGTTTTTATGATAATTTGCGTCTTGTTTTTATAGTAAAAGTAACTTTGATTCTATTTAAATTTAAACATACGCTAGAATAAAATATATATAGGATATGTTATTTCCTTTATTCGCTGAAGCAGCACCTACTTATCAAAAAACTCAATTAATAAATTTTTTATTATAATTTAATTTTATTTCTGTTGTAATCTTATCGTTTTATGTATGATTCACTATCAATTTAGATATTTTGGCATACTGTTAATTCTGTTGCAATGTTCATTTTTATTAATGACTAAAATAATAATTAGCGCTTTTGGCTTCACAAAACCATTATTATAACATTAAATATCAGCATTATAAAAAATCAATAAATTACAAAATCGTCGAGTACCATCCTGGAATTTTTTTTTCAATTTTTGTTTTATCAATAATAAATTTTAATGAAATAAGTTTTAATAAAAATTTCTTACCAGTAGTTTCATTCTCAATAATTCGCATTGAAGTTAAATAACGATAAGTTTTTAATAATTTATTGTCACTCATAATTTATAACTGAAAAAATATACTATTCACTTTCATTTTACTGTCACTAGTATGAAAATAATTTTTCTTTTTACACTAGTGTGAATTGAAATGATTTATGTGAGTAACAAAAAATATTAAATAAATTGCACAACCCCCTTTTATTTATTTTACTCAAAACAAATAACCTTACATTATTTTATAAAAAAATATTTTAATGATACTAACAAAGGAGACTATTTTTTTTACTTAGTTGATTGATATCCGACCGCGTTTAAAAATAAAGTGGGGTACTAAAAATAATTATTCGGATATATAATTATTGTTATTGTAACAATTTTTTCAAATTACCTACTAAATCTAACCAATCAAACAGCGAACTAGCTATCATTAACATAGTAATGATAAAAATAATAACTTAGGTTGTTTTCATAACTTGAATTTTTTTTATTACTAATCGTGAATACAATTTTGCACGAATATTTTAGTTGGCGAAATGGTTAAAATTTTATTGAAAATTTGACTATAAGCTTCCTAAATTAAACAAAATTTGTTTTATTGTGATAAATGATCATAAGAGTCTATAGCAGTAAATGGACCATCGAACTTTCTTATTTTTCTATTACTCCTCATTTTTTACCATTTCTTCTTTTTTTTCCCTAATATTACCACTTTATCCCTATTTTTACCTATTTTTCCTGTTTTCCCTATTTTTCCTGTCTTTCAATATTTTTACATTTTCCGTATTTTTCTCTAATTTCTCTATTTCTCCTACTTCCTATTTTTCCCGTTTTTCATTAGTTTTTCCTGACAATTAGGGA
This sequence comes from Neocrepidodera transversa, assembly GCA_963243735.1. Lineage (NCBI taxonomy): Eukaryota > Metazoa > Arthropoda > Insecta > Coleoptera > Chrysomelidae > Neocrepidodera > Neocrepidodera transversa. The sequence continues at coordinate 16,863,280 of OY725354.1, read as the reverse complement.
ACCTAATTGTCAGTATTTGTCCCTATTTTATTGATTTTTGCCTATTGTTACTATTTTTCCTTATTTCTCCCATTTTTCACTATTTTCCTATATGGTTCCCTATTTTTCTAGATTTATCTTTATTTACCTCTAATTTCCATATTTTCTCTATATTTTTCCGATTTTTTTTCATATTTTTGCCGTTTTTTCCCTATTTTATTTATTTTCGCCTATTTATTCCAATTTTTCATCAATTCTCCTTATTTTTCAGTATTTTCCCAATTTATCCCTGTTTTTCCTCATTTTTTTATATTTTTCCGTATTTTTCTCTAATTTCCCTATTTTTTCTATTTCCTTCTATTTTTCCCGTTTTGTATTCTTTTCCCTATTTGGCCGTATTTGTCTCTATTTTTTATTTATTATTGCCTATTTTTACTATGTTTTCTTATTTTCCAATTTTTTTCACTATTTTCACATATGTTTCTGTATTTTTCATTATTTGTTCCCTATTATTTTCAATTTTTTACCGTTCTCCCTTTTTCCAACATTTTTTCCTATTTTCCAATATTTTCCAAACGTTTCCCTATTTTACTCGTAATTTTCCCATTTTTTACTATTTGTACTTATTTTTCTCTATTTTTTTCGATTTTCCCCTATTTTTTTCCAATTTTTAACTGTTTTCACAGTTTTTCTGTTTTCCTATTTTGCCCAATTTTTCCCTATTTTTCATATTTATCCTGTTTTTCATTATTTTCTTTGGTTTTTCCTCATTTATCTCTATTATTTTCTATTTTTTCCTATTTGCCCATTTTTCTCTATTTTTCCCTATTTTCTTCCTAATTTTCTCCTATTTTTACCAAATATCCCAATGTTTCTCTCATCCTATTTTTCCTAACTTTTCTTGTTTTACCCAAATTTTCACAATTTTTCCTGTTTTTTCCCAATTTTTCACTATTTTCTCCGTTTTTTCTATTTTCCACTGCTTTGCCCTATTTTTCCAATTGTCTCTATTGTCCGCTATTTATTCTGTATACAGGATGTCTGGAATTGGAAGGGATAATCGTAGGAGATACAGAGGCGGTTAAATGGAAAAAAAGTTAACTATTTTGGAGAGTATTACATTGGTCAAAAATTATCTACAGGGACTTTCGCCCTTCTCGGGTTATACAGGGAAAACTAACAATGCTACTTTTGGTTTTTCTGGTATAAGAATTTTTATTTGAAAAATATCTAAAAATGGAAAAGAAAAGTTTTATTGTATTTCAAATTTGCTACCAAACTGTACTAATAAATCTTTGTTACGACGTTTCGTGTGTTAACGGCCACTATCAAGTTATTTTTTTTAAATACGGATCTCTTTTTTATTACAAAAATTGATAAACCGTTAAAATTCAAAGATATATGACACTTCGACATTTTATCTGAAATAACTAACATCATCAGTGACAATAATTTTTAATTACGGTCCTGTCGTCGTTCTTTTGTAAATTCGTTTTAATTTCATCAAAACGAATAAACCATTACTTAAAAAACGTGTCCTTTTGGTTTTTAGGAATTTATAAAAAAAATTGATTTTGATTTTATTGTTCCGTGCTGAGTGTACCTCGCTACGCTCAGCACGGAGCGGATGGTGGGAGATTTTATTTTCCCACCTTTTTCTCCCACCCTATTTTTTGAAACTTTTTTTTCTAATTTTTTCCCCTTACATTTTACTGTTTTTTTATGTTTCAAATTTATTTATTTGTTATATTTTTACAATCATATTTTATTTTGTGGACCCACTTTTTTGGGCAACGTGATCTTTTGTTTTTAGGTATTCTTTTCATGGTGGTGGGGAGGGAGCGGAGGAAAATGGGAGGGTGTTTCATCCTTTTGAGAGATTTTTTTTTTTGGTCTATTATTTATAAATATGAATTCTTGGTATTTTGATTTCTGCTACTGGTATTTGTGAGCGAATTTTATTTTAGAAGTGGAAAGAGACAAATAGATATTAGATGTCTAGCTTAATTTTGATTTTATTGCTACGTATCTCGCTACGCTCGACACGGAGTGGATTTATTTACTAATTTATTTCTTTATGTTTCAACCTTCTTTTCCCTACTTACTGTTTTCTTTATATTTGTTCTCTTTATTATTTTATTTTATAAAGACACTTTTTTCGGCAACGTGTCCTTTTGGTCTTTGGGCATTCATAAAAAAATTGATTTTGATTTTTCACGGAATGAATGGTGGGAGATTTTATTTTCTCACATTTTCCCCACTCTATTTTTTACTAATTTCGTTGTTTCAAACTTTTTTCCCCATTTTTGTCACTTACTTTTTACTGTTTTATTTTATGTTTCAAATTTATTTATTTGTTATATTTTTACAATCATATTTTATTTTGTGGACACACTTTTTTCTGCAACGTGTTCTTTTGTTTTTAGGTATTCTTTTCATGGTGGTGGGGAGGGAGAGGAGGAAAATGGGAGGATGTTTCATCCTTTTGAGAGATTTTTTTTTGGTCTATTATTTATAAATATGAATTCTTAGTATTTTGATTTCTGCTACTGGTATTACTGAGCGAAGTTTATTTTTGAAGTGGAAAGAGACAAATTAATTTGTTATTTTGATTTTATTGCTACGTATCTCGCTACGCTCGACACGGAGTGGATTTATTTACTAATTTATTTCTTTATGTTTCAACCTTTTTTTCCCACTTTTTCCCTACTTATTGTTTTCTTTATTATTTTATTTTATAAAGACACTTTTTTCGGCAACGTGTCCTTTTGGTCTTTGGGCATTCATAAAAAAATTGATTTTGATTTTTCACGGAATGAATGGTGGGAGATTTTATTTTCTCACATTTTCCCCACTCTATTTTTCCCTTACTTCTTTACTAATGTCTTTCTTCAAATTTTTTTCCTGGGGGGATAGGGAGTGGAGAAAGAGGAAGGGTGTTTCTCCCTTTTGTGAGATTTAGTTTCTCTGTCTTTTTCTGGTCTATTATTTTTAAATTTCTATTCTTGGTATACAACATTTGTTCTCTTCATTATATTATTTATGTAGTATTAATATATACAGTGTGTCTGAAAAAGTTGGCAACAAATGGGAAACTTTTTTATTATTAAGTTTAGGAAAAAACGTCATTCTTCATAAAAAGTTCTGCAAGGCCTAAAACCCAATATACGATAATCAGATATCGAAATTTTCCAATCGTATACGAGGTTTGTCAAAAAGTATGAATTTTGCTCAAGAGTAAAGTACCTTTATTTTCGACAATATCTAAAATTGTTATTAAGAAAAGTTGATTAGAATTGAAAACTACGTTTAAATGTCTAATTACAGCTATCTACGATGAAAACCAGGTTTTATTATTTTTTACAATTTCTTTAAGATCGAAAATGACCAAAAACTAGGTATCTAAATTATTGACCTGTACAAAATCAAGTTGTCAGTAAGCAAATTTGCAATGGGAAAATGAGTGGTGTAATCATTAAGTGCACTTGAACATAATTTTTAATTTCTATCGATATCTTGAAATAAAATTTAAAAGCACTTTAGTCTTCGACTTCAATCGAAATTTTTGATTTTCCCTGTACATCACTAAATGCAAATTTTATTCCTGATTATTGTTTACTAGTATTCTACACCACATTATAATCAATAAGAGAAAAGTGCTTCAAATTTAATTTCAAGATATCGATAGAAATTAAAAATTATGTTCATGTGCACTTACTGATTACACCACTCATTTTCTCATTGCAAATTTTGCTATAAATATTGACTTTGTTTTGCACGAGTTATCAATAATACAATTTAAACAAATGCATACATAATTAGAATCATTTATTTTCAAAACACAACATCAAACATTACATGCATGAAAAAGAAGAATCCGGATTAACTTTTCCCTCACTGCACGTACGCCTCAACATATCCACCGTCCCTTTCTAAGCAGGTAATTGTTCTTCGAGAGAATTCTTTTATTGCATTTCTAATAACATCTGGAGTAACAAAGTCACATGTTCCCCTAATTATTCTTTCCAAATGATCAATATTTTTAAACGGTCTTTTAAGGTATACCTTTTGCTTCAAGTATCCCCATAAAAAGAAGTCTAGGGGGTCAGGTCCGGAGATCTTGGAGGCCAAGCAAAGTCCACAAATCTTCCAATTACTCTTCCGTTAAAAATTTGTAGAAGACATTCTCGAACATTTCTTGTACTATGGCCGGTTGCTCCATCATGTTGTTACCATGTACGTTGCCTTTCCATTATTGGTAGGTTATGAAGAAATTCAAGAATCTCATTATTTAAAAATTCCAGATAACGTTCAGCATTCATATTAGTTCGAAAAAAAAAATGGTCCAATTATTCTATCTTTAAAAATTCCACACCATACATTTGTTTTAAAACAGTATTGGTCACGAGTTTGCACAGTGAAATTAGGATTAACATCACTCCACCAACGGCAATTTTGTGAGCTGACTACCCCATTAGAAGTGAACGTTGCCTCGTCCGAAAAAAGTATGCACCGTGCCATATAATTATTATCTTCTAACTCCCCTTGGAACCAAGCACAAAATTCAAATCTTCTATTAAAATCTCCTGCTTTTAGGGTATGAGTGAACTGGGGTTTGTAAGGTTTAAATTTGTTTGCTTTTAATATTCCTGCAACTACGTCTTTGCGCACACCAAGTAAAGCTGCCCTTTTTCTTATGGAATCTTTAGGATTTTCTATTGCTGAGAGCATTACTTGATTTTGAATTTCTTCAGTAGCAACCCATGCCTCATGTTACTTTTTGAATTTATTCTCAACATTTCCGGAACACTTGAACTTTTTTATTATTTTACTTACTGTTGCAAAATGTACATTTTTATCAGGATGTCTGTTATTAAAGATTATGGCAGCTTCCCTATAAGTTTTGTAGTTATCTCCAACAATTAAAACAATTTCAATTTTCTCTTCAAGACTTAATTTCAACGGCATTTTTACTAGTATTTAAAAAAGTACAATTATTACAAACTGAGGTTTTGAAGCATACTGGCATAAGATATGTTTCAAAACATTTCCACAACAACTTGATTTTGTACAGGTCAATAATTTAGATACCTAGTTTTTGTTCATTTTCGATCTTAAAGAAATTGTAAACAATAATAAAACCTGGTTTTCATCGTAGATAGCTGTAATTAGACATTTAAACGTAGTTTTCAATTCTAATCAACTTTTCTTAATAACAATTTTAGATATTGTCGAAAATAAAGGTACTTTACTCTTGAGCAAAATTCATACTTTTTGACAAACCTCGTATACGATTGGAAAATTTCGATATCTGATTATCGAATATTGGGTTTTAGGCCTTGCAGAACTTTTTATGAAGAATGACGTTTTTTCCTAAACTTAATAATAAAAAAGTTTCCCATTTGTTGCCAACTTTTTCAGACACACTGTATTATAGAAAAAATAATTTCTTTCATAATGGACAATTTACCAAAAATCTTCAAGAACTGTTGTACAACATTGACCAAGCGTGGCTGAATGCTCAAAAAATTCAATAAATTAAATTTTAGAATGTTTATAGATACCTACTATGACGAACCAAGCCCCGGTATATTATTTTTATTTTTTTAGCGATTTCTAATGGTATTTTGTCTCGTCTTATTAAAACATATTATATTTAATGCATTCTGTTTATCTAGTTATCTAAGTCCAGTGGTTTTCCCAAAAGACATTCGTCTGTCCGTAGGTACCTGTTTCTACAACTAATAAGATGCACTTGAACCATTTGAAATGTCGCAATTCAAATTACAAAAGTTAGAATGTTGAAATTTTGGAAAATAATTCTTTTCATGTTTAAATATTAAACTTTAGATAACGTTCATAAGAACGAAAAGAAAATATGGACCAAAATGTTTACGTCATTACTCTACATAAAAATGGGGTTCGCAGGTCAGAGAAAGATCAGTCAAAAATCAAATTTCAAACTACCAACATCGTCACCGAAGTTCCTGTATTCAGCGCCGAGACGACGACACCGATAATTAGAACAAACAATTGGGTTGTACTTTTTCAAAACCCAATCCATTCACACAAATTAACCTACAAACGCCATTAGCAGAAGTTACAATATTCGACGTCCATTTAGCGTCGCTACGCTATTCGTCCCGACGCTAAATATTTCGGCGTCTACCCATTTTTACATCTCTCACCGTAAACGATAATTTCTTCTCTCTACGCTTAGATTTAGTCTCTGAGCCAAAGGTTAAATACGTATCGACTGAACCAGGTTATACGATTTCCATCTTTCGTGGGTTCGCGGGGGAGGGTGTCATTTATCAGTTAATTTTACCCGGTATATTGTGATTGCGCGCAGCGGTCAAATACCTCCTGGGGTACTGAAATTTGCCCTTAAGTCGGATGTTGTGATTGCGCGCAACGGAAGGATTAAGGCAATTATGGCAGTAAAACAAAAATCTTTAGAAAACGTATCTTTAATCCATTTTCGTAATGTGAATCTTTCCATAGCCATTTTAATAAAAGATTTTATTCTTCGCATCCTAATATTTTTGTATTTTTAAATGAATTAAAAATGTTCAAGTAGGAACTTATGTGCAATTAAATAGCTTACATTTACAAAAAAATATTAAAAACATTAATTATGACAGAAAATTAAAATATGTAACAAATTTGATAGGTAAATTTAAAAATAAAGAAATATCCAGAATAGAATTTGTAAAAACTATATGCTATAAGACATGTTTAAATTAAATATATGTACGTTATACAATATAAATTAAAATAAACAATATTTAGTTTTTTTGTAATCACTATTTCAATGTAGAAAGTACCCACTTTTTATTATCTTAATTATTTAAAATTAGTAAATTTTCCGTTTCATAAGGAATGGTCAATATTTTAATCATGAGCCTATTATCAACATTGAAATTAGACAAAGAGGACGCCACCTACACTCAACTAGATGAAAAAAAGTATCCATTTTTTTTAAATCTCGGCCATTTTTTAATTTTTTTCAAGAGTTTATGACACACTCTGTAAATTTGAACAAAAAAGGTATACTTGTTTTAATAGCATTCAAATGTTCCACACAGTATCTATTTAATTTTCTTTACCATTTTTTTGTTCAAATTTACAGGGTGTATCATAAACTCTTGAAAAAATTTCAAAAATAGCCGAGATTAAAGAAAAATGGATGCATTTCTTCATCCAGTAGAGTGTAGGTGGCGCCCTCTTGATCTAATTTCAAAATTGATAATATACTTATGATTTACTAACTTAAAAATATAACCATACCATAAATTCAAGTCAATACGTTAAATAATAAAGAAATTATTGCAAAAAAAACGAAAATAGTATATTATTCAACAAGCATATAATGATGGCTATTATTCACAAGGGTGAAGTTTACGACACGAGCCACAGGCGAGTTTCGTAAATCACCCGTGTGAATAATAGCCATTATATGCGATTAGAATACTGTACTTTGTCCACGACTGTAGGTATTTATTAATAAACTTTTATTGGCAAACATTGATGGAACATTATTTTTAATATTTATAACATAATTAGATAGTATATTAATATTATATAATTACAATTTAACATCAATTATTTATGTTAATAGTTACATTTGAAAAATTTTTTGTTAATTGCAGGAATAGGATTAACGTTAACATTAATATTCTGATTATTTGTTGAAATTTTTGATTGTTGGCATAAAAATTAGAATTATTTACTTGTATGGAGCTTGATATTTACTTCTGGCGGTGCAGGTGTTAAGCACATTTCATTTTCACTATCTAAATCCATTATTTTATTACAATTTAGTAAAAATTTAATAAAATATTCTGCAGTCAAAAGTTCGACATTTCAATTTAAATTATTAATTTGACATTTGGATGACAGTCGCGGCTTACTAATAATATGGATAAAATTTATAATCGTTATATCTCATTGGCTAAGCATAGGAAGAGCGGTGATAAAAAGTAGTGAATAATGATTATTCACTGCTATTAGTGTATAATATATACCATTTTAAGTTAGAAAATTCTTCAAAAATGGCTTCATTATAAAACAGTCGTGGACAAATAAATTTTAATTTTAACAACCTATATCTCAGTAGTAGACCCAAAGTTATTTAGTAAAATATTAATATTTTGAAGTCCTGAACCTATGATTAAAATATTGACCATTTCTTATGAAACACCCTGTATAAGAAGTACATAAAACTTCCGTTTACTGTAGTTTCCGACTTTGCGCGCAATCACAATATACCTTTTTAAAGGCTTGCGCGCAATTGCAACATTGGATTAGGACACCCACTGGAGAACCCTGACCGCTGCGCGCAATTGCAATATGCCCAATTTTACCATCCTAAATAATAACTTTTATATATTTTTCTAAAATATATTGTCAGTGTTACGCAGAGGCGTACTGTGTCAATCGCATTATCTTTTTCTATATTATGGTCCAACGAGTATTCAGTCTGAACGTAAGAGTTGCTTCGCTGGTATTGATCCGGTCGTAAGTCAGTAGGATTGTCCATACAAAAGATGATATCACTGATATCCAAACAACAATAATAAAAGATGATATCGCAGACATCCTTTAGTAATATTGCTAATAATGTAGAGAGAGACAGTGCACACAATCTGATAACATTTACGGTATTTACTTAAGTTATTAAGAACTTTTTGTACATATTCTTTGGTAAATGTCCCGGGGGTGGGCATTCGTTGAATGGAGTTTTATAAGCTCCAAAAAGGCTATTGACAATTTATTTATTGGTTTTTTTATGCCAAATAGAGCCATCATTCTTCAGTAAATTTTCTTAATGAATAAATATTTTCTTGTGATTTTTGTTCACTTGTCACCAAACTTTAATAAAATTTCAGGGGGTTATTACAACTATTAATAATGCTATTTATTATTAAACACAACGTGGGCCCTAACTTAACAATACTAGACGATCAGGTATATTTTGTGATAAATTTGAGTACGGAAGTTTCTTACCCAAATGGCCATCGCTTTGTTACTTTGTACTCGCCTTTTTCATGAGATAAATAGGCCAGGGGGTGGGAGGTCACACTACTATAATTATTTTTGTATTTTATCTAGCTATTTATATTTATTTTTTAATCTCTTGCATCTAATATATTTATGTCATTTTATTTACATTTTGTGAATAAATTGAAACGGGTGTTGGTCATTTGGTCCTATCGGTCAATTTTGTCAACGGGGTTTCGTAATTCCACCAGTCATTTGGTCTTAAGTTTTAAAATTTTGGTTATAAACCATAAAGTAACTTTTAAATTTTAAATTGGAATTGATTTCTTTCATACGAAAGAAACTAACTATAACAATAATAAACGTAAACGAATACATTTTTTAAACTGTGTCCAGGAATAATCCAAAAATTGAAAAGATTAGAAAATATTATTTAATCTTTAATCAATTTAGTGGTACGCTTAATCCAGCTTTCACGACTAGAAAGGCTATAGCTTTAGAAGCGACAATGGATTAAATTCGGGTATAAGTGACCACCCATTGAAACAGCAGACAGTTTTGTAAACGATATATCAAATCAATATTTTATAAAAATACGTTTCTATTTTTAGCATACTGTTTATTAATCAATACTTTCTGGTCTAAAATTTAACAAAACAATATTATATTTTTAAGTAATGGTAATTTCTTCTTAGGGCTTCCCTACATGTAATGAAAAGTATCATTAACGTAAATATAAACAGAAGTGGTCCAAGAATGGAACCCTGAGAGACTTCTTACTCATACTGAACATTCTTTTATTTTATTATTTTGATTTTAAACCACGAATAACAAAATTGTTAACAAAAAAACATTAATTTAAGGTATACTAAAAACAAGTAAAAAATTACTTACCACATAAATGCATAATAAAAACAAGACAATAATTAATTATAATAACTTATTTTCCATAACCTGATATTTTAATAAAAATGTTTACGTTTTATTTAGTAGTAATAAGATTTTTCAATTTTTTTATTAGAATGACTGGTCTGGTTTAAAGTCAAGGCTACACTAACTTTTCAGTTGATGAAATTGAATCACGGAGGTTTTATTAAAACAATGTCATAAAAATTCCAACTCAATCGTTTCAATCGATATCAAAAGTAGTTATAATCAATCGGGAGTTCCTTAGCATTTTTTTACTTAAATTCTTACCGGGATTAGTAATTAAACTAACGCTATTCACAATCAAAAAATAGAATATACAAAAATTTAAATATTGCAATAAAAAATAACGGGCGACATCTTTTAAATCCAGATTATAGTATGACAAACGAAAAACTAAAAAATGGTGAATATTTTTTTTTAGTTACTTATGGTGTCGCGCTCTACAATGCTACCAACCGATATTCATCAGAGGTAAAATTGTCCTTTATTGATATTTTTATTAGTCATTTATTTGCGGTTTTCATCTTTTTATTTTTTCATATTGGCAAAACTGAATCTACCAGAAAAATTAAAAAAATCAATTTCTTTTATTTTACCAAAAAAAAAAAATATTCAAAAAAGGATAAATCTTGTAATATGGTTTTTATTATTTACAATTTGGTAAATGGTGGGGGATTTTATTTTCCCACTTTTTCCCTAACTTTATTTTTTTCCTAATTTTTTACCAATTTCTTTACCTTTCAATTTTTTTTCCTCACTTTTCCAATTCTTTTTTCCCCTACTTTTTTACTGTTTTACACTTTTTTTTATTATATTTGTTTTGATTTTGATTTCATTGCTGGGTGGTAGGTTTCCTACTTTTTTCCTACTCTATTTTTGCTCCACTTTTGTACTTATTTCTTTGTTTCAAACTTTTTTTTACTATTTTAAAACTTTTTTGTTTATTACATCAGTTCTCTTAATTATTTTATTTGATTTTAGCAAAAATTTTATAAAAAAAATCTATTTTTTTAAATATTCAAAATAAGACAAATCTTGCAATATTTTTTTTATTATTTATAATTTTAGGTTTTGAATGTATTGAATTTTCTACAATTTTATTTTATTTATAATTAAGACTTTTCAAAATTTGGGTTATTCAAAATCTTCTTTTTATTTAAAAAAAAGTCATAAAAAAATAGATACACAGGTTGATTTTGATTGCTCAGAACGGAATAGATGGTGGGGGATTTTATTCTCCCACTTTTTTCCCTTTATTTTTCCCCTAATTTTTAACGAATTTCTTTACCTTTGAAATTTTGTTCCACACTTTTTCCAACTCTTTTTTCCCCTACTTTTTTTACTGTTTTACACTTTGTTTGTTTATTATATTGGTTTTGATTTTGATTTCATTGCTGGATGGTGGGAGATTTTTTCCTACTTTTTTTCACATTCTTTTTTTCCAAAACTTTTTTCCCCTACTTTTTTTTACTATTTTCTGCAGGTTTCAAACTTTTTTGTTTATTACATTTGTTCTCTTAATTAAGTTATTTTATAGGGGATATTTTTTGATTTTACCAAAAATTTTATTAAAAAAAATCTATTTTTTTTTAATATTTACAATAAGACAAATCTTGCAATATATTTTTTATTATCTACAAATTTAGCTTTTAAATGTATTAAATTTTCTATAATTTTTTTTTTTTTTATAATTAAGACTAAAAGTTTGGGTTACCTATTCAAATTCTTCTTTTTATTTAAAAAAAGTCCTAAAAAATACATACACAGGTTGATTTTGATTGCTCAGAACGGAGTAGATGGTGGCGGATTTTATTTTCCCATTTTTTTCCCTCACTTTATTTTTCCCCTAATTTTTTCAATTTTTTTTCCGCACTTTTTCCCACTCTTTTTGCCTACTTTTTTACTGTTTTACACTTGTTTGTTTATTATATTTTTTTTATTTTGATTTCATTGCTGGAGGGTGGGAGATTTTTTCCTACTTTTTTCCTACTCTTTTTCCCCCACTCTTTTACTTATTTGGTTGTTTCAAACATTTTCCTCCAACTTTTTTTACTATTTTCTGCAAGTTTCAAACTTTTTTGTTTATTACATTTGTTCTCTTAATTATTTTATTTTATACGGGACATTTTTTGATTTTACCAAAAATTTTATAAAAAAAAATCTATTTTTTTTAATATTCAAAATTAGACAAATCTTGCAATATTTTTTTTATTATTCACAATTTTAGGTTTTGAATGTATTAAATTTTCTATAATCTTATTTTTTTTATAATTAAGACTTTTTCAAAATTTGGATTATTCAAATTCTTCTTTTTATTTAAAAAAAAAAGTCATAAAAAATAGATACACAGGTTGATTTTGCTTGCTCAGAACGGAATAGATGGTGGGGGATTTTATTCTCCCACTTTTTTCCCTAACTTTATTTTTCCCCTAATTTTTAACGAATTTCTTTACCTTTCAAATTTTGTTCCACACTTTTTCCAATTCTTTTTTCCCCTACTTTTTTTACTGTTTTACACTTTGTTTGTTTATTATATTGGTTTTGATTTTGATTTCATTGCTGGATGGTGGGAGATTTTTTCCTACTTTTTTTCACATTCTTTTTTTCCCAAACTTTTTTCACCTACTTTTTTTAACTATTTTCTGCAGGTTTCAAACTTTTTTGTTTATTACATTTGTTCTCTTAATTAAGTTATTTTATAGGGGATATTTTTTGATTTTACCAAAAATTTTATTAAAAAAAATCTATTTTTGTTCCTACTTTTTTCTCACTCTTTTTTTCCTCCACTTTTTTACTTACTTTTTTGTTTCAAACTTTATTCCTCTACTTTTTTTACTAATTTCTTTAAATTTCAAACTTTTTTGTTTATTACATTTGTTCTCTTAATTATATTATTTTATAGGAGACATTTTTGATTTTACCAAAACTTTTATGAAAAAAAATCTATTTTTTTAATATACAAAATAAGACAAATCTTGCATTATTTTTTTTATTATTTACAATTTTAGGCTTTAAATCATTTTAATTTTTTTTTATAATTAAGACTTTTTCAAAATTTGGGTTATTCAAATTCTTCTTTTTATTTAAAAAAAGTCATAAAAAATACATACACGGGTTAATTTTAATTACTCAGAACGGAGTAGATGGTGGATGATTTTATTTTCCCACTTTTTTCCCTCACTTTATTTTTCCCCTAATTTTTTCAAATTTCTTTCCGCACTTTTTCCCTACTTTTTTGTTTATTATATTGGTTTTGATTTTGATTTCATTGCTGGATCGTGCGAGATTTTTTCCTACTTTTTTCCCACTCTTTTTTTCCCCACTTGTTTACTCCCTTCCTTGTTTCAAAATTTTCCCCCTACTTTTCTACAATTTTCTGCAAGTTTCAAACTTTTTTGTTTATTACATTTGTTCTCTTAATTATTTTAATTTATAGGGGGCATTTTTTTATTTTAACAAAAATTTTATAAAAAAAATCTATTTTTTTTTAATATTCAAACTAAGACAAATTTTGCAATGTTGTTTTTATTATTTACACTTTTAGGTTTTGAATGTATTAATTTTTCTATAATTTAATTTTTTTCTATAATTAAGTCTTTTTCAAAATTTGGAATATTCAAATTGTTATTCTTAATAAAAAAAAATCTGATGTGGCCAGCACATGACCTCTCGCCATTTTTGAATCAAAAATTTACAGGTTGACACAAAAAAGTATGAAAAAAAATTATATTTTTGTAAATCTGGCAACAATGGCAAAAGTTTAGAAAATTTTTATGAGATGAAAATAAACTATAGGGTATACAAAATATATGTGTAAAACTTAATTGCCGTTTTGTATAATAATGGCGTCATCACCCATAGCAACTGCCACTGCCGGTTGTGCGATTGGCACCAAAATCTAATCAGATCTAATCTAGGGTATCAGAATCCTGTATGCAAAATTTCAAATTTTTTTATTCAGTAGTTTTTGAGTTATCGTTACTACAACATCCATCCAAACACACACACACACACTAACACACTAACACACACACACACACACACTAACACACACACACAGACATCATCGCGAAAATATTAAAATCGTATTCTAGGGACCCCAAAACGTGTTTATCAATTGAAAACTCACTACCCAATTTTTAGCATGATTCCTATACCTCTCTTATCTGAAGGGCGAGAGGTAAAAATATAAAAAATACATACACAGGTTGACTTTGATTGCTCAGAACGGAGTAGATGGTGGGAGATTTTATTTTCCCACTTTTTCCCTCACTTTATTTTTCCCCTAAATTTTTCAAATTTTTTTCCGCACTTTTCCCCACTCTTTTTTACTATTTTACACTTTTTTGTTTAATATATTAGTTTTGATTTTGATTTCATTTCTGGATGGTGGGAGTTTTTTCCTACTTTTTTCCCACTCTTTTTTTACTAATTTCTTTAAATTTCAAACTTTTTTGATTAATGCGTTTGTTTTCTTAATTACTTACTTTTATAGGGGACATTTTTTGATTTTACCAAAAAATTTATAAAAAAAAACTACGTTTTTTTTAAATTCAAAATAAAACAAATCTTGCAATATTTTTTTTATTATTTCAAATTTTAGGTTTTGAATGTATTAAATTTTCTATAATTTTTTTTTTATAATTAAGACTTTTTCAAAAATTTAGGTTATTCAAATTCTTTTTATTTAAAAAAAAAGTCATAAAAATAATAAATACGTTGATTTTGATTGCTCAGAACGGAGTAGATGGTAGGGGATTTTATTTTCCCACTTTTTCCATCACTTTATTTTTCCCCTAATTTTTACGAATTTCTTTACATTTCAAATTTTTTTCCGCACTTTTTCCCACTCTTTTTACCCTACTTTTTTACTGTTTTACATTTTTTTTATATTTGTTTTGATTTTGATTTCATTGCTGGATGGTGGGAGATTTTTCCTTACTTTTTTTTCACATTCTTTTTTCTCATACTTTTTTACAAATGTCTTTGTTTAAAACTTTTTCCCCAACTTTTTTTTACTATTTTCTGCAAGTTTAAAACTTTTTTGTTTATTACATTTGTTCTCTTAATTATTTTATTTCATAAGGGACATTTTTGATTTTACCAAAACTTTTATAAAAAAAAAATCTATTTTTTTTTAATATTCAAAATAAGACAAATCTTGCAATATTGATTTTATTATTTACAATTTTCAAATTATTCTTTTTACTTTAAAAAAATAGGCTTTTTTTATCTACAAATTTGATTTTGAAACATTAAGATGTTTTTTTATTTTTGTTATTCGATGTGTTTAAATTATTTAAAATTTAAATTTTTTATCAGAATTTTAAATATCTATTTTTTTTAAATCGATTTTTTTATATAAAATTTCATCAAATGTTGAAATTAAAATTTAAATAAATTTTCTCAAATTTGTATTTATAGTTAACTTTTATTTATTATTTTAATATTTTATTTTTTTATAATTCTATTTTTTTTTTCTAATCGAGATTTAATCAAAATTTGGGCTTTTCAAGTTCTTAATTTTTTACTTTGAAAATAATTGTTGTTTCAGTTTCTATAAATAGATATTTTTAACATTTTTTTATTTAATTGGTTGAAATTATTTAAAATACAATTTTTTTTCACAATTTTAAATCTTTATTTTTTTTAATTGAGTATAGTTTTTATAAGTCCAAAAGGTTATCCATATTCTCTAATGTGCGATGAGGTAATGAAACTCGAAAAAGTCCAACAAATATATCATCATCAGGCCTGTAACGACTACCGTTTTTATACAATGAATGTTTTGAACAATATACAATGTGATTCGAAAAATATGTACATTCTCATTGTTTATAAAAATCATTTTATTTTGCACACCCATGAGATAAAAATTTTTATTTTGTATAAAAATTACTAAATTCAATATACTACATGAATATGAAAAAAAACCAACAGATATACAGTGTGATTCGAAAAATATGTAAAGTATTAATATAAATCATTTTATTTCGCACACCGTATAAAAGTTGTTGAATCCAATAAATTATATTAATATGCCAAAAAAAATCAAAAATATACAGTGTGATATGAAAAATATGTAAATTTTTAAAACAATTATTTTTCTTACATTTTTTATTTGACAGAAAATTTTATTCTTTATTCAAGTTTCTAAATCAATTAAAATGTACAATATTGAAAAATAAAATTATCATTAAAATAAATATCATTGTGTTGTATTTTTTAATTCTCAGAAAATTTTATTTAAGTTTATAAATCAATTAAACTTTATAAAACTGAAAATAAAAATATCCAAAATGTACAGGATGTTTAAAAAAAACTAAATTATCAATAACAAAAAATATCATTATGCTCTGTATTTTTCATTTTTCAAAAAAATTAAATTGAAGCTGAAAGTTTCTAAATTCAGTAAAATTTATTATATTGAAAAAATATATCAAAAATGTATATACAGTAAGATTCGAAAAATATGTAAATTTTAATTAAAAAATCATTTTCCTTTGCACACCCTGTATTTTACACAATTTTTTATTTTTCAAAAAATTAAATTGAAGCTGAAAGTTTCTAAATTCAGTAAAATTTATTATATTGAAAAAATATATCAAAAATGTATATACAGTAAGATTCGAAAAATATGTAAATTTTAATTAAAAAATCATTTTCCTTTGCACACCCTGTATTTTACACAATTTTTTATAATATACAGTGTGATTAAAAAATTTTGTAAATTATCATTAATAAAAATCATCCCTGTATTTGTTATTTAAAAAATTTTTTTATTGGTTTTAAAAGGTGCTAAATCATCTGTTTTTTTTATTTACCAGAGAATTGTGTAAGAACAACGTATAAACAGTTTTGACTAATTTTAGAAGTTTTTGATAATGCAAAATCTATTTAGCCAATTTTTAGTAAAATCGGAGCCATTTTTCTTAGTTATTAAATGATTTTTTTTAATTATATAACCAGAAAATTTTGCATTAACACTTAGTTTTGGGTAATTTTAGAAGTTTTTAAATCTATTTATTTATAGACAGTTTTAAGGAACAACTTGTACACATTTTTGGTCAACTTTTAGAAGCTTTGAGATAATTTAAAATCTATTCAGCCAATTTTTGGTCAAATATGTTTAGAGAGAAGTCTTATAATAAAGGCCCTGTCTGTCTATCCGTCTGTCCGCATTTTTTTTGGTGGTTATTGAATATTTCTTTTTTAAACCAATAAGATACATTTACAAGAACAACTTATACACAGTTTTGGTTAATTTTAAAAGCTTAAAATCTATTTAGCCAATTTTTAGTTAAATCTAAACAATTTTTAGCAGTATAAGGTAATTTTTCAAGCTTAATGATAATTTACAATGTATTTGGATAATTAAAAATCTGTTTAGCCAATTTTTAAACAAATCTAGATCAATTTCATCGGGATTTAAATTACCTTTTATAGAGACCATTTTTTTAATAAAACTAAAATTTTATACCATTTTATTTGACTTAAATTTTAATTCAAATCTCTAATTTTTATTAAAATCTATGACTTTTTGAATGTGATAGACAATTTAAAAAAAGTTCATATAATTTCAGTTCATTTTTTTTATGCACCTCAAAATTCTATTATACCTAATATATAGGTTCAATTTAAAGAACCCCGCATAGAATGTTAAGAAATTGGCCCTTGGTGGAAGTTAATTTGTATTTCTGAGCTGAAACAACAAAAATGAATTAAAAAAATAAATAAACATAATCTAGAAAATAAGTGTAACTAATAAAAACAGTTTAGTACAGGATGTCTCATTTAAAACTCTATAAAATAATATACAGGGTGGCCCACCATATACGCGTCTTTGGTCTTTATATGTAAAACCGTAAGATGTGTAAAAAATGTTTCTTACAGGTACATACACGGTCGATATGAATACAATTTAAAATTATTTTCATTTATACAGGGTGCCTCAAAAGAAAAGATCTGCATCATAGTTTTATTATTTTAAACACCGAATTTTTTTATTGGAACGAAGTTCCTTAACGCGGCTTACGGTAGTACTTAATTGCCAGAAATCGTCACATACCGAAAAAGCGTTATGGCCCCTTTAGATGACCTTCGCTCTCTTTCTCTTACTCTCGGTCTCTTTCTACAATTTGATTTTTTTCTTATTTAGATTGTTTTATATATCATGTGTAATTTTTTAATACAGAGATTTTTTTAAATTTTTTCTGATTTTTCCTAATTTGTTTTTCATTTTTATGATTTTTTGTTTTTTTCTTTGTTTTTTTCTGATTTTTTTGATTTTTTTCTAAATTCTCATCATAATTGTTTTTCTTTTTCTATTTCTTTCTTTTATTTCTTATTTTTTCTCATTTTTTCTGATTTTTTGCGATTATTTGCCATTTTTTTATGATTTCGTTGCGATTTTTTGCGATGTTTTCGTTTTTTTCTCATTTTTATGATTTTTTGTTTTTTTCTATATTTTTTTTCTGATTTTTTTCTTTTTTTTACAATTTTTCCTCATTTTTATTTCTTTTGTTTTTTAATGTTTTCTCAATTTTTCGGATTCATCTGAATTTTTGTGATTATTTGCAATTCGTTTGCCATTTTTTTGAAATTTTTTTGCGGTTTTTTTTGTGATTTTTTTGCGATTTTTTGTGATTTTTTTTCCGTTTTTTTTTGGCTTTTAACAATTTTTTAGTTTTTTCCGTATTTTACAATTTGATTTTTTTCCCAATATTTTCCGATTTTTATTTCAGTTTTCCAAAGTTTTTTTTTCCCTTATTTTTCATTTTTCTCAATCTTTAATCATATTTTATTATTATTCTGTTTTATCTACTTCTTTATTTGTTTTCTAATTTTTCCTCAAAGTTGTTTTGGTTTTTCTATTTTTTTCTGCTTTTTCTATATTTTTTCTTTTTTTTACAATTTTTCCTCATTTTGATTTCTTTTGTTTATTAATGTTTTCTCATTTTTTATTCATGATTATTTGCGATTTGTTTGCCATTTTTTTAGGATTTCGTTTTGCGTTTTTTTGCGAAAGTTTTCGATTTCTTGCGTTTTTTTGCGACTTCTTTTTTCGGTTTTTTTTGGCTTTCAACAATTTTTTTAGTTTTTTCCGTATTTTACAATTTTATTTTTTTCCCAATATTTTCCGATTTTCAATGTTTTCCAAAGTTTTTTATTTTTTTCCCTTATTTTTCATATTTTTCAATATTCTCTAATCTTTCCTCATTTTATATAATTATTCTGTTTTTTTCTACTTCTTTTTTTTGTTTTCTTATTTTTTCTCATTTTTGCTTTTTCCTAATTTCTAATTTTTCCTCAAAGTTGTTTTTATTTTTCTATTTCTTTCTTTTGTTTAATATTTTTTCTCATTTTTTCTGATTCTTTGCGATTATTTGCCATTTTTTTATAATTTCGTTTTTTTCTCATTTTTCTGATTTTTTTTTTCTGCTTTTTCTATATTTTTTTCTTTTCTTTTTTTTACAATTTTTCCTCATTTTGATTTCTTTCGTTTATTAATGTTTTCTCATTTTTTATTTGTGATTATTTGCGATTCGTTTGCCATTTTTTTAGGATTTCGTTGCGGTTTTTTTGCAATTGTTTTGCGAAAGTTTTCGATTTCTTGCGACTTCTTTTTTTATTTTTTTTTGGCCTTTTACAATTTTTAAGTTTTTTCCTTATTTTACAATTTTATTTTTTTCCCAATATTTTTCGATTTTTATATCAATGTTTTCCAAAGCTTTTTATTTTTTTCTCTTATTTTTCATATTTTTCAATCCTTTCTAATCTTTAATCATTTTTTATTATTATTCTGTTTTTTCTACTTTCTTTTGTTTTCTTATTTTTTCTAATTTTTCCTCAAAGTTGTTTTGGTTTTTCTATTTTTTTCTGCTTTTTCTATATTTTTTCTTTTTTTTACAATTTTTCCTCATTTTGATTTCTTTTGTTTATTAATGTTTTCTCATTTTTTATTCATGATTATTTACGTTTCGTTTGCCATTTTTTTAGGATTTTGTTTTGCGTTTTTTTGCGAAAGTTTTCGATTTCTTGCGTTTTTTTGCGACTTCTTTTTTCGGTTTTTTTTTTTGGCTTTTTACAATTTTTTAGTTTTTTCCGTATTTTACAATTTTATTTTTTTCCCAATATTTTCTGATTTTTATATCAATGTTTTCCAAAGTTTTTTATTTTTTTCCCTTATTTTTCATATTTTTCAATCTTCTCTAATCTTTAATCATTTTTTATTATTATTCTGTTTTTTCTACTTCTTTCTTTTGTTTTATTATTTTGTCTAATTTTTCCTCAAAGTTGTTTTGATTTCTCTATTTTTTCTGCTTTTTCTATATTTTTTCTTTTTTTTACAATTTTTTTCTCATTTTGATTTCTTTCGTTTATTAATGTTCTCATTTTTTATTTGTGATTATTTGCGATTCGTTTGACATTTTTTTTAGGATTTTGTTGCGGTTTTTTTGCAATTGTTTTGCGAATTTTTGAGAAAGTTTTCGATTTCTTGCGACTTCTTTTTTCATTTTTTTTTTGGCTTTTTTAGTTTTATCCGTATTTTTCAATTTTATTTTTTTCCCAATATTTTCTGAATTTTTCTCTCAATTTTTTCCAAAGATTTTTATTTTTTTCCCTTATTTCTCATTGTTTTTTAATCTTTTCTAATCTTTCCTCGTTTTTTATTATTATTCTGTTTTTTTTACTTTTTCTGTTGTTTTCTGATTTTTTCTCATTTTTTCTTATTCCTCTGGTTTTTTCGATTTTTTTTCATTTTTTCTGTTGTTTTTTGATTTTTTCAAATTCTTTCAGGTTTTTCTCTTTTTTCTCATTCTTCTTATTATTCTGGTTTTTTCGATTTGTGTCGATTTCTTTCGATTTCTCTCGATTTTATATCGTTTGGCTGGAGCATTCTAAGGACCAACATAAAAATGTAAAAAAAATACAGAGTGTTCCATTTAAAATAAGTGAACTATGGTGCAGATCTTTTTATCGAGGCAACCTGTATAAACCAAAATAATTTAATTAATTGAACCTAGAGTAAACATTTTTTACACAATCTTACCATTTTCCATATAAAAACCATCGCGGCGCGTATATAATAGGCCACCCTATATATGTCATCTTTTCTTTTCATATAAATTAGATATTTTGTATAATAGTACTAAACCTTTTATTATCAGTGACGTTTATTTTCTATATTACGTTTATTTATTTTTTTCAGTTTTTTTTGTTGTTTCAGCTCAGAAATACAAATTCTAGAGACGCTCAAACGGTGGTGGTGCACCGTTTCGGGACTTCGGCCCATCGAGCGAACACTTTTTATGCTGTGGAGCATTGGCGCTAAATACATGTAGAACACTTTTATACATGATCTGACGCATTTTTTTTTAATTTGCAGTGTAAAAAAGTTCATCCCTTGAGAACTTCATGGCTTGTCCGATTCTAGCCAAACTTTTCAAATACATATAGGGGAATATTATACAGGATTTGAAGTAGAAAAAGTTTAAAAATTTGAATTGGAAAAAATCGCTTTAATTTGTATGGTGGGTACCGGAAGGGCCGGTCCGATCCTGCTCAAATTCAATAGGGTTCTTCTTTGGACAAAACTAACTCGGTAAAGTGAAAACTTTTTAATTTTTGATTTAAAAATATCAAAGTTTGGACTTTTTTTAAATTTTATTTTTAGAGTCTTAAAGTTTTTTTTATTATCAAAAAAACAAAAATTCCTACATTTTTTTTATCTTTTCTTCAATTCGATTTTATTTTTAATTAATATTTTGATTAAATTTGGTTTTTTAGAAAATGTAAATTTTTTACTTCAAAAGTGACATTTTATCAAAGTTTTATAGAATTCGATTTAAGCTAATAAAAGTAAAAATATTTGATTGAAATATTGGATATAAATTTTTACAATCATTGAAATTTTTGAATTTTTTCCTAAGCCACATTTTCTATTATTTAATTTTCGTCAATGTTATTAGTTTTTTGTTAAATTTTTTTTGCAACTACAATAAAATTACTATTTTTATTTTAACATGTAATAGTTATTTATCTGTACTTCCTCGTTAATAACAACATCGATAAATTTTTAATATAAACAAATAATTATTACGAATCAGTCTCCTTGAAAATTTAATTTTCCGTTTTAAATTTAGATAAAAAATTATACAACACGAGCACAATGGATAGGCAACCATTTATACTTCTATAAAACCAAGTATCCTGCACTTTAAAAAATATTTATTTTGAACTTTCATAGCACACAACACTTTTTTTTTCATGAAATCATAAAATATTAGCAAGTAGTTACGAATTTCGTCACAAAAATGGATTTATATGATATGAAAAATATAATTTGCTTCCTTACTTTACAGAAAATAATTTAAATCATTACTTGAAGTAAAAAAGTAA
Source organism: Neocrepidodera transversa (assembly GCA_963243735.1). Taxonomy (NCBI): domain Eukaryota; kingdom Metazoa; phylum Arthropoda; class Insecta; order Coleoptera; family Chrysomelidae; genus Neocrepidodera; species Neocrepidodera transversa. Next base: position 16,840,966 of record OY725354.1, on the reverse strand, counting down.
ACCTAAAAAAATAAATAAATAAATAGCAACAAAATAGAAAAAAGAAAAAAGTTCGTGCGGTCGGGAGGCCCACGTCAGGAACGAAGTTCAAGATTACTCTTTCTCTCTCCCTCTCTTTTCTTTTTTCCCTATTTTCCTACTTTTTACTATTTTTTATATAAAGGTGAAATGGCGTAAATGAGATAAGGGGGCCATTGTGATAATATTATTACTACTTTACAAGTCATCAAGTGTCCACACGAATAAGCTAAGATAGGGACACGTAAACCGTTTTGTCCGATTTTATGTCGTTTAAAAGTTAAAAAAAATCTGATGTGGCCACCACATGACCTCTCGCCATGTTTGAATCAAAAATTTACACGGTGCACAAAAAAGTATGAAAAAAATTTACTTTTTTGTAAATCTGGCAACAATGGCAAAAGTTTCGAAAATTTTAATGCGATGAAAATAAACTATAGGGTATACAAAATATATGTGTAAAACTTTATTGCCGTTTTGTATAATAATGGCGTCATCACCCATAGCAACTGCCTCTTCCGGTTGTCCGATTGACACCAAAATCTAATCAGATCTAATCTAGGGTATAAGAATCGTGTATGCAAAATTTCAAGTTTTTTAATTCAGTAGTTTTTGAGTTATCGTTACTACAACATCCATCCAAACACACACACACACACACACACACACACACTAACACACACACACACACTAACACACACACACACTAACACACACACACACACAGACATCATCGCGAAAATATTAAAATCGTATTCTAGGGACCCTAAAACGTGTTTATTCATTGAAAACTCACTACCCAATTTTTAGCATGATTCCTATACCTCTCTTATCTGAAGGGCGAGAGGTAAAAATGCGATTTTCAATAGGCAGGTTCGACATTTTTCTTATTTTTTTTAATTTTAACTTAAATCGAGAGATTTTGTTCTTTAAAAACGTTAAAAAAATTTTAGCGCAAAATATTAATATTTACGTGTAAGCATTTTAAAATCAAGGATCGGCGAGAGGCTGTAAAACGGTAAATGTGCGCGAGACTAGACCGGTGACGTTAGTAGCCATGAACGGTTCGCCCCTTGTCCGCTGCTGCGCTGTATTCACGATACAAACACATTTTACAGGGTTACCGTTTTTAGTAAATTTCCTACTAAATTAGTAGTTTTTTAAGAAAAATGAGGGTGTTTAGTAGAATTTTAATAGAATTGATAATAGGCAGGTTCGACATTTTTTTTAACTGAAATCGATATATTTTTTTATTAAAAATGATCAAAAAAAAATTGAGCGCAAAATATTAGTATTTACGTCCGCTATAAAATTCAGTAGATCTTTCAGATTTTAATTTAAAACTATATGTTATCGCTATATATCTATGGTATATTTAAGACGAGTGTCTCATCGCAGAAAAAATATTTTATATCATCCAAACGTGAGGCGTAATTCGCTTAAAAAATAAGTTTGAACAAACGTAAATATGAGCTCTAGTAGCTTTTTATCGCTATATTTTACTTTTAAACAATATTAAATATTTTTTTAATACACAGGCTAGTTTAGGTAGTCAAGACTTTTTAATAAAAAAAATACATATCCCCCGGGCAGGTAAAAAGTATATACAAAATATTTTTACTGCGATGAGACACTCGTGATTTTGGTAGTTTATTATTGAAATTTTGGTAAAATACGGTTTATTGAAAAATATTTAATAAGGTTTAAATGTAAAATATAACGATAAAATGCAAAAAAAAGATATGCTGTGTGCGGGATTCACACCACTAACCAGCACTATTCCACGCTGCTACTAGAGCTCATGCTTACGTTTGTTCAAACTACTTATTTATTCGAATCACGTATCACGTTTGGATGATACAAAATATTTTTTCTGCGATGAGACACTCGTCTTAAATATACCATAGATAGATAGCGATAAAATATAGTTTTAAATTCAAATCTGAAAAATCTACTGAATTTTACAGCGGACGTAAATATTAATATTTTGCGCTCAATTTTTTTTGATCGTTTTATAATAAAAAATATATCGATTTCAGTTTAAAAAAAATGTCGAACCTGTCTATTATGAATTCTACTAAAATTCTATCAAACACCCTCATTTTTCTTAAAAAACTACTAATTTAGTAGGAAATTTACTAAAAACGGTAACCCTGTAAAATGTGAATAGCATAAAATGTGAATAGAGCGCAGCAGCGGGCCAGGGGCGAACCGTTCATGGCTACTGACGTCACCGGTCTAGCCTCGCGCACAGGTACCTTTTTCCAGCTTCTCGCCGATCCTTGATTTTAAAATGCTTATAGCGCAAATTTTTTTTAACGTTTTTAAATAACAAAATCTCTCGATTTTAGTTAAAAAACAAAATTGTCGAACCTGCCTATTGTCTATAACTTCAAAACTAATAAGTTTATATTATAAGTGTAGTAGTTTTTTGAAATCAGCTTCTCAGAACGAATTTAAAAACGTAAAACCTATCGAGTGTTCCAATTAAAAAAATAATTAAGACGCCCTTATAAATCAAAATAATTTTAAAGTGTACTTATACACCATGTATATATCTACATTAAACATTTATTAATACAATCTTACCGGTTTCCATATAAACACAGACGCGTATAGGGTGCGCCACGCTGTATATCTCCATGTTTCTCTTTTTTTTTCTATTTTTTCTTTTCTTTCCCTATTTAATTATATTTTTCTCTAACTTCCCTATTTTGTATCTTTCTTCCTGTTTTTTATTATTTTTTCCTGTTTTTCCGTATTGATCCTTTTTTGTCCCTATTTTTATCTATTTTTGCCTATTTTTCGTTGTTTTCTTCTATTTTTTACAATTTCTCCTTATTCCCTATTTTTTTATTTTCCCCTATTTTTCCCGGGTTTTTCCTATTTTTTCCTGTCATTCCCTATTTTTCAATATTTTTCAGTATTTTTCTCAATTTTTCTCTAATTTCCCTATTTTTTCTATTCGTGTTTTTCCCGGATTTTATTATTTTTTCCTGCTTTTCCCTATTTGTCCATATATTTCCCTATTTTTACAAATTTTTAATATTTTTCCATATTTTCCCTATTTTCCCCATATATTTCCCTATTTTTCTCTATTTATCTCTGATTTTCCTATTTTCTGGTTTTTTCCTATTTTGCCCTGAGTGTTCCTATTTTTCCGAATTTTGCACTCTATATTTTTTCCTATTTTTCATGATTCTCTGTTTCCGTATTTTTCCCCAATTTTCTGTATTTTTCCCTATTTCTCCATACTTTTGATATTTCTTCATATTTTTCCCGTTTTTCCCCATCTAGCATTATTCCTTATTTCCCCTATTTTTCTCTATCTTCTCTATATTTATCCTAATTTTTCCCATTTTACCCAATTTTTTTCTATTCCCTATTTTTCACTATTTTTACCAAATTTTTCTATTTTTCCTTGTCTTGCCCTATTTTTACCTATTTTCTCAAATTTGCACTATTTTTCCCATTTCTTTGCCAATTTCTTCCATTTTTATCCTGGTTTTCATTGTTTCGTTTTTTTTTTTGTTTTTTTTTTTCTATTTCTTCACGTTTTTTCATATTTTTCCCCAATTTGCTCTATTTTTTTTTGTTTTCCCCTATTTTTCACAATCGCTATTTTTTCCCTATTTTTTGCAATTTTCTCCATTTGCTTTTCTTTATTTTTCTATATTATTTCCTATTAGCAAAACTTCTATAGAGGACTAAAAAACTCAAATTAAAGACAATAAGAAAAAATTCGGTAAATTAACGGAGGAAATATTAGATTACAGGGTGGTTCGCAAAAAAAATCAATTTTTGTAATTTTCTACCTTAAATATCTTTATTTAATTTATAAATTATATATTGTTGTAAATGGTTCAATGTCGACTACTGACTAGTATTACAAAATATATAAAATTGTATTAAAAATAACCTGCAGAGTTGATCAACTTTTTGACTCACCCTGTATAAAATGTTTTTATATCTTGTTATAATAAGTCTAACTAAAGTAAATTCAGACCAAATATTAAGATTTTCATATTCCCACTGTAAAGTAGAATACACAGCATCAACATTTTTTTTTTTGGTAATTTTTGAATCACCCTGTATGAAATAATACTTTCTCTACACAAGGCAGTATTATTTGATGCTATTAGAATACTATTACAGCAAAAAATTATTAATACATTAGGAAAATTACATTTGAATCGTTTTAAAAAAGGCCCATTTTCAACCCTGTAAGTTGAAAACTGGCCATATGATTGAGTTGTGCCGATGGACACTATTGTTCAGGAAGTCGATATCTTCATCATACCAAAAATTCAGACGAATTAACCGGAACCCATTTCTTCATAAGCCGGTTGCCTGGTCCTTTATATTAATATGTTGCGCGCCACCTATGTATTAACGTCCTAATTTCAGGCACAAGGAAAGCAAAAGGGCTAAAACATGAATCAAATGAATGAACCAGAAAGACCAAAAGATGTAGAATATATGGATAAAAGACTAAAAGATTCGGTATAAAGACAAAGACAATTTAAAAATAAATTTTTGTAACCTTCTATAATAAATATAAATTAGAAAGTTTAAAAGCGGGTACCAGCATCCTGAACTTATTTTAAATATAAAACGACCTTTGTAATATGGATCATCACATCGTAAATAAATTATTTGGAAACGATTGTTAATTTTTATTGAACACATATTAACAGGTTATATTTAATTTTAAAATTATCACTCTGCTTAAATATTTCTTTTTATTTAGAAAATAAGGTCAAAGTTCTGTTAATAATAATTAAATTTTATAAAAAAAAATCAATTAGTTTGAGTGACGGAGTGAAATAAATATTAGCCTAAGTAAAATTATGGTCCGATATTTACACATGGTGTTTTATTTAGAAACTAACATTCATTTGTCAATGGGGGCAAATAATATTTACATTTTCTCCTCAAATAGTACAAAATAATAGCCTGATGATGGTTTGTGACCGAAACTAGTTGCTTTTAGATTTAAATAAAAATTGTTGAGAATATTTACATTTTGTTACCCTGGTTAACTCCAAAACTTTCTGATTTAGATATTTTTCCGCTATTAAATTATTCCAAAGACCAATTACAGGTCTGTACTTGGCGCATTTAATTATAATTTTACCTCACGTATAATATTTTATTAGTCCAGGGCATTTAGAGGAAAATTGGCCGGATTAAATAAATTTGGAGTTGAAGCAGATATCGAGATGCGGTTTTCTGCATTGTGTTCAGGAAGGTCAGAGAAAACGAGTCTACATGGTCTGGTTAATCCGTTTTTGGAAAAATGCCTTCTGGGCCGGAAAATGCATTTTATAATTGCATCACTACTTGCACCATTATAGGAACGACTGGAAACTCGGAAAAATCGCTCGGAACTTGTTACTCGGGGGCGACTGTGCGGGGAGTGCGGGGGTGGTTAATTGGGGGAGAAATTGCAGCATGCATAGAAATCGCTCCAAACTCGTTACTCGTGGGTTTTCAGGGATGACGAATTCAATCCCGACATTGGAATTGCCCGGGGAGCACGGGGGCGGCTCTGCGGGGGTCATTCTGGGGGGGAAATTGCATAGTCCATGGGAAGCGCTCCAGGCTCGTTACTCGGGGGTTTTCGGGGATGCCGAATTCAATTCTAGCATTAGATTTCTCCGGGACCGCTCGGGGGCCCCTCTGTGAGGTTGTCTGGGGGTGCTTGGTCCGAGGAGGGGGTGTCAGCGTCCATGACAATCAGACATTAGATTTCACCGGGGATATGAATAATAAAAATTTTGATGGAATATTAAATAAATAAATATTACAAATATTATAAAAACAATTGCTTTGGGAGTCTTTTGTGCCTCGAAACTGGATTTAAAAAAGGCGACAAAGCTAAAAAGAGTAGAGTATCGTTACCACCGGGACCAGCGCGAACAGAAGTATTTTGTATCGACTGAAGAGAAAAATATGGCTCCTGTTCCCGCGCGGAGGAAGCCGGTCCTGAGGAAATTTTGAGCAAAATTTCTTGTTCTTGTCAAACCGACTGTGGCCCGAGGTGCGGGTGCCGCCGAAGTGGGTTGGAGTGCTCACTTGCATGCAAGCATTGCGATGGTAATTGCTCAAACCAAAAAGACGTTTCCAATGAGGCCGAGAGTAGTGACGAGGAAGAAGATGAAGGAGGGGAAGAAAATTCAGGAGGGAGAGAAGTTGAAGAACGGAAAGAAAACGAAAAAGAGTTTGAACAAGATGTTTAGTATTTTGGTTAAAAATTGAAGTTTATAATGAATAATTCCAGATTAATAAAAACTCTTATCTGTTATTTGAATAAAGTATTATTTTCATAATTTGAGATTTTTCACCTTCTCCTTTACCATTGGTGGACGCTGCCACCCCCTTCCCCTCCCCAATCACCTCCAGACAACCTCACAGAGAGGCCCCCGAGAAATCTAATGCCAGAATTGAATTCAGCATCCCCGAAAACCCCCGAGTAACGGGTCTGGAGCGCTTCCCATGGACTATGCAATTTCCCCCCAGAATAACCCCCGGATACCCCCGCAGAGCCGCCCCCGTGCCCCTCCGGGCAATTCCAATGTCGGGATTGAATTCGGCATCTCCGAAAACCGCCGAGTAACGAGTTTGGAGCGATTTCCATGCACGCTGCAATTTCTCCAACAATTAACCCCCCCGCAGAGACGCCCCCGGGTAATTCCAATGCCAGAATTGAATTCGTCATTCCCGAAAACCTCTGAGTAACGAGTTTGGAGCGATTTCCATGCACGCTTCAATTTCTCCCCCAATTAACCACTCCCGCACTCCCCGCAGAGCCGCCCCCGTGTGCCCCCGGGTAATTCTAATGCTAGAATCGAGTTCGGCGGGCCTGAAAACCCCCGAGTAACAATTTCCGAGCGATTTTTTCGAGTTTCCAGTCGTTCCTATAATGGTGCAAGTGGTGATGCAATTGGAAAATGCATTTTCCGGCCCAGAAGGCATTTTTCCAAAAACGGATTAACCAGACCATGTATGTAGACTCGTTTTCTGTGACCTTCCTGAACACAATGCAGAAAACCGCATCTCGATATCTGCTTCACCTCCAAATTCATTTAATTTTCTCTATCTACCCTGGACTATATTTTGGGAATACTAATAAAAAATGCATGTCTGCGATTTCATACAGTTTTATTGCTTTAATAAGCGTTTGTGTTATTTTTAAACTTATAGTATTTATCACTATCCTGAATACATACATTACTTTAAATTATTTTTTATCAGTCTAAGTTACTACTTAACATACAATACGAATATGATTTTATTATTTATTTTATGAAATGTCAACCATCAATGAGTATATGAAATAAAAAAGAATTAATTTTTTTTTAATATAAAGTTTAAAAATCATAAAAACCATCAAAATAAAATTTTTGTTAATAGTAAAGCAAATAACACCCTGTACATAAATTACCCTACCTTAATGGTAAACTGCCACCTTAATAATTCCTAAAGAATACTTAATTAAAAATTCCAATTCGACATTTTTTAAAGTAGGTTTACCTAGTGCCGTACATTTCTACTTTTTGTTAATTATGATGCGATTTATTTAAAATTACCACCATAATTTTGTGCGTTTTATGTGCAAATTATGTGTGAAATCAAAAATTATTTTTGTCAAATATTTTTTATATTACGTTATCTTAAACAAGCTCTTAGTAGAATTAATCGCTTTACCTGTATAAAATTAAGAAGGGGGCATCGGAATTGTTTAATCAATTATTCTTCTGATAAAAGAACTTTAAAAAAAATACTGTTAAATTGTCAAAAAGTGAAATCCATTGTGACACTTTTCTATCCTCTTATATTTTTAATAATTTACTGATGATGGTTTTTTAACCGAAACTAGTCGCCTACATTTTTTTCTATATATACCAGGGTTCGAAAATATCATGATATTTATATAAATATCATATCACATGATATATATCTGATATATCCGATATATATCATTTTTTTAATTTAATTATTTAATTAAAAAACAGTATTTTTACTTGCACAAACTAAATTTTAACACACATTAACAAAAACAACAAACCCGTTTATTCTAACTCAAATTAAAAATAAAAAACAAAAATAATTAAAAATAAACAAATATTACTGGGCATATTTTTTTGGCGTGTTAAAATAAAGTCAAAATATTGACAAATCTAACCTGTGTATTAAAAAAAGAAGAAAATATAACACTATTTATATTTATTTTATTAAAAGAAGTCTTGACTATCTAAATCTAACCTGTGTATTTAAAAAAAAAAGAAAATATAACTTTCTCTTTCCAATTAAAACTTATTCTCCACTACGTTCCTTATTGTTTTCCCCTTTCCCTTATTTTTATACTCCACTATTTTCACTTCTTTTTTACCGTCCGGAAGTTGGCACCCCAATTGCCGGAACCCTTTGATTTTTTCGGAGTTCTGGACTCGTCTTGAAGAGTTCTAGAGTTCTCGAGGGGATGCAGATAAAGTTCTGCAATTTTTTTGCGCTATTTTTAAAAAACAAATTTTGGGGTGCTAACTTCATGCCGCACCCCTTTTATGAGAAAAAAGAGTTCTGGGTGAATAGATATCTCAGAAATAAAGAGTTCTAGAGTTCTCGGTAGGTTTTGGAAAGAGTTCTGGGAATTTTCGGAAATTACAAAAAAAAAAAATTGGAGTGCTAAACTTCATGCCGCATCCTTTTTTTTGGGTAGTTTTGGTCACTTAGGGCTGGTTTTAAATACAGCACCCCTGAGTTGTGACTCGAAAAAATACTGAAAATTATGAAAATGGATATTTTCAAGGGGTGCTACAAAGTTCCGATTTTTGTCGCAAATTTTTCGCCAAAATATTCAAATTTTTATTTACTGGGCAGTTTTGGTCAGTTAGGGCTGCTCTTAAATACAGCACCCCTGAGTTCTGACTCGAAAAAATACTGAAAATTATGAAAATGGAAAAAAATTGACAAAATTCAAAAAGAGAGTGGAAAATGGGAAAAAAATGGGAAAAAATACAAATAAAAATTGACAAAAAATAGTGGAAAATAGGAAAAATGGGTAAAATAGGAAAAAATATGAGAAAACAGAGAAAAATAGGAGAAAACAGAAAAAAAATGGGGGAAAACAGGAAAAAAGAGGACCATTACTACTTTTAGCTTATGAGGGGATTACTGGACGAAACGATAAGTAGGTACCCCTTAGCGACAAAAATCGGAACTTTGTAGCACCCCTTGAAAATATCCATTTTCATAATTTTCAGTATTTCTTCGAATCAGAACTCAGGGGTGCTTTATTTAAAACCAGCCCTAAGTGACCAAAACTGCCAAGTAAATGAAAATTTGAATATTTTGGCGAAAAATTTGCGACAAAAATCGGAACTTTGTAGCACCCCTTGAAAATACCCATTTTCATAATTTTCAGTATTTTTTCGAGTCAGAACTCAGGGGTGCTGTATTTAAAACCAGCCCTAAGTGATCAAAACTACCCAAAAAATAAAAAAGGATGCGGCATGAAGTTAGCACTCCATAATTTATTTTTTTTTGTAATTTCCGAAAATTCCCAGAACTCTTTCTAAAACCTACCGAGAACTCTAGAACTCTTTATTTCTGAGATATCTATTAACCCAGAACTCTGTTTTCCCACAAAAGGGGTGCGGCATGAAGTTAGCACCCCAAAATTTGTTTTTTAAAAATTCTCAAAAAATTGCAGAACTTTATCTGCACCCCTTCTAGAACTCTAGAACTCTTCGAGACGAGTCCAGAACTCCGAAAAAATGGTTCCGGCAATTGGGGTGCCAACTTCCGGGCGGTTTCTTTTTTTCTACATTTTCTCCTATATTTTTTACTAATTTCTTTGTGTCATACTTTTTTGTTCCACTTTTTCCCGTTAAAACTTTTTTCTACTTCTTTCCCAATTTTTTTCACTTTTCCCCTACATTTTTCCACCATGTCCCCTACTTTTTCACTATTTTTTTTATATTTCAAACTTTTTTCCACTTTTTCCCCGACTCATTTTTTCTCCTCTATTTTTATTATCTCAATTTTTTCTGCAATTTTTTCACCATCCTTTTTTCCTCTGGTTTTTTACCAATTTTTTTATATTTCAAATCTTTTTTTCCAATTTTTTCCCCCCACAGGGGTTAACGGGGGGATCCCTCCCGAGCCGGTAGTCCTTGGGGGCCAGGGAATTTTCATAAAAACATCGATTTTTTAGTGATAAACGATTTTATCCAAGCTTTCTACTGATTTCATATTCACTGGTTTAATATTCACCGCAAAAACTGAAACTTGAAATATATAACTTTAATAAAAGTGTATGTTTGGTTGCCTACCATTCAGATTTGTTACTCGATTCTTATATTTTCTATATATTTAATATATTAGTTATACAAGGTGTTTCATAAGGAATAATCACTATTTTAATCGTACTTTCGTGACCATTCCTTAAAAAAATACCCTATATATAGCGGCGAATAAAAATTATATCACAGAACAAAATAAACAGAAATTTTTTAAGTTTAATTAACTTTTGAAAATAAATACAGTATATCAAAATCGGAAAGCTAATATTAGTAATGTTATCTTTTCTATCAATATTTACTGAATTTATTGTTAAAATGTGTCACTGCTATAAATGTTTTTTGTACGACCTTGTCATTTATATAAAAAATATTATTTATTTTGCATAATTTTATGGAATCACACTGAACGTTTATAAAATTTTCATAATTTTTTAGATTTGAAAATTCAGACCGATCCAAATTAATGTATATTCTATTTTCTTTATTTTGCCCTATTTGTTCCTATTTTGCAATGTTTTTCTCTATTTTTAAAAATTTTCCTTAATTTTCCCTGTTTTTTAAATTTTTTCCCGCTTTCTCGCATTTTGTTTCCTAAAAAAATCAAATGAGAGAAAATCCCATAATACCGAAGACATAAAAGTATCTTTTTCTACCCCTTAAAATCAAAATTTTGCAAAATCCTTTCTTAGTGGGTGTCTTTTATTATGAACAGAACATACTCAACATTTCAAGTCTCTGGGTTAAGTAGATTTTGATTTGCGTTGATTCTATGTCAGTCAGTCAGTCAATCAGTCAATCAGTCAGGACTTTGCTGCTTATATTATAGATATAATTTCTTTTAGTAATTTTTAGTAATTATTTATTTAGTTTATTATTATTATTACAATTTATCATATCACCGACTAGTATTAAGATTAAATAAACTCCCAAGTGGGTGTGATTTGGTGTGCATGAACTTTACCCCAATTTACATCAATTAAATTGTTTTATTTGTAATTTATTCCATTTATATAATTGACAAACCGACTATTATCTTATTAACCTTTATTAACCCTGACCTCGATCGTTAAAAATGGAAGATTTGTTGATGTCAGTAACATAAATTAAACACAGAACATTTTTAGAATATCAAAATTTTATTTCGCTATTCCACTTAAAATAGCATCGATGAAAGTTCACGTGTTTCAAATAAAAACATTAACATAGGCGTCGCTACTGTAGGGGCCAAAGGAGGAATAATGGTTTTTATTTTTGGCGCACTAGATAGTTGTTTATATTTAATAGAATGAGTAGTAAATCCACGTGTCTAAGAAAACCTTGTACAATTTTTTGAAATATATATTTGTTATTAAATTACGAAAGCGCCAAATCACATAAAAATAATAAACTATTAAAAAATATTTTCTAAAAATAATATAGGAACAAAATGATTTTCTACAAATCTTTATTTGAGATCACCTGAACGTGGGTGTATAAATTATATGTTAGATTTAAAATTATACAGTTTGCCATAGATTTATTTTTAATTAAAATATTGAAAATTTCTTGGCTCTGAAGGGAACAAAGTGGAAATTTATTCCTCCAAAAAGTTTATACCAAATATCACTAATCGCACTTAATTGAAATGAATTCGCTGAAATCTGGGACAGTTCACAGCGATTCTAGTTGACACAAATAAATAATTCAATTTTTTTTAATTGGTATCAATATGTTTTATTTCCATCTAGCTACCATTTTTATTTTTGCCATTTTATGAAAAAACTTTAATCTAGAAAATGTCGAAAATTTCTCGATTTCTAACTTAGATTTTCATGTAGATTTTTGAATATTTTATCTTTTTATTTTTTAGAATTATCGCATAAAAAAATAATCATATTAGAGAATTTTTTTTTCTTTCTACTAGTAAAAACCGTATTTTTCTATTTTCTTTAATTTTCTAGCTACAAACCTCAAGGTGACACGATGTTTTTAAAAATTGTAATTTTTATCCTTTGGCGACCTTTCTATTGAAATATTTACTTTGAAAATTTCAAGGACCTGACCAATAAATTTTTTTTTAACCCGTATTCGCCCTATATTTCAAATAAAATTAAAATCTGTGACGACTTCAGGTAGATTAGTTGAAAAATACGAGAAAGGTGGCGCCACTTTATATAAATTTGAAGTTAATAGCTGAATACATAACGTAGATTGTAGCGCCATTTTCACACAAATAGATAATTCATGATTTATTTATTTATTCATATAAATTTAATAAATTCTGGTCAATACTCGTCAATAGGGGTAATAAACATATAAAGTAAAAAAAATCAGAAAAAAAATTATGCAAGCACCCCATTACCCCCACAATGTAATTTTGTGAAAAATTTTGGACAAAATTTCCCTTCCAACTTTTTCAAAAGTACTTGAAGAATTTGAAATATTTTGCGATCTTTTTATTTTGAGCAAAAAAATTTCAGGATTTTTTTTTCTTTTTTCACTAGTGAAAACTATTTTTCTGGATTTTTTTTCATATTAAAATACTCTAGAAAATGTAATTTTTATTTTGGCGAAAATCTCCAATTCAACTTTTATAATAAAACTTCTTGCAAATTTTTTTATTCTTGAGTATTTTTGCGCAAAAAATATTTATATTAACGAAAATTTTCTACTCTTTACATTGGTAAAATCCGTGTTTTTCTATCTGATTTAATTTTTTACTTACAAACGTCAAAGTGATACAATGTTTGTGAAAATTGCACATTTTATACTTTGGCGACCTTACTATTTATCTAATTGAAAAAATAGTTATTTTTTAAGTTTTTTTTAGTAAAATAATGGGACAAAAAAACAATAATATTAAAGAAAAAAGGGGAACAAAAATATGGGACATTAAAATAACAGTTGTAAAAAAATGGGGGAAAAATGGGTCAAAAAGTAATAGATGTAAAAAATGGTTTTAAAAAGAAACTGAAATTGGGGCATAAAACAATAAAAGAGGAAAAAATAAGGAAAACCAAGTTTGAAAAAAAAGAGGAAAAATAGGGCAAAAAATAATAGTTCTAAAAAGAAGGAAAACAAATAATTACTAAGAAAGAATCTCGCTTCGCCCGGTTGGGAGGAAAGCAAAATGGAGCAAAAAAGTGGGTAAAAAAGAGAAGAAACAAATAATTACTCGGTTTTGTGAGACAAAAATGAAGCAAAAACAAGAGTAGGGTAAAAAAATTGAAAACAAATAAGAACCCTGCTTCGTTCGGTTTCTCCCACCCTAAAAGAATTTAAATTACTAACTAGAAGTTATTTTTGTTTTTATTTTGCTAAAATTTTTCCTATTTTAGCTTGTCTCTTTTTCCTATTATTTTTCACTACTATTTTACTCAAATTTTCCCTATATTCCTCATAATATTTTTGCACTATTTTTGTTCTACTTTCTCCTACTTATTTTTGTCAATCCCTACCTCTGTTTTTTTTATACAAATAATTCCTGCCTTTAGATAACTGATAATAATAATAATAATAATAATAATAATACTCGCCCTACATTTCACCCCAGAAGCCAATGGCTTGTGCGGGGAAGGGACGGCTATTATTATTATTTGCCGTGGCGCTCCAGGGCGACTTACTGAGGATTGATGGCGCCGTTTGGCTATAGGTGTAGGAAAACCCGGAAAACCTACACCACCATCATAACATCAAAGTGACTGCAGAAAAGCGTACAAAATAGATTCTGGTTTAATAATTATAAAAAGAAAGCCAGTAGAAAGGAAAGGAAAAAAATAAAAGATTCAAACTGAATAAAAAAGGAAAAAAAAACGATTAAAAGAAAGTGAAAAGATGATTAAAGAAAAAATAAAGAAAACTTCCAGAAAAGTTTTCAAAAGTGAGTCTGAAGACGAAGATAACTTTGGTAGTGGAACTTTTCACAGGAAAAGGAAAATAATTTTGCATTGTTGATTTTGTTATAAGAAGATTTAGAAGAAATTTTTAATCTGGTATTTAAATTGCCGACTATTAATATATTGACGTAAAGAATTTTTTACGCCACTCTGTTATCTAATTGTTTTATTGATATAAATTACTTGATAGCCTCCGTTATTTTTGTCGCGTCTATTTTTATCTAAAACGATAAGTTCATAGGTAACTTAGTTACCAACGACAAGGTCACCGGAAACTTGTTAAGAACAGGCAACGTTGTATACAAAATTTAAAATAGATTTCTTATTATTTAGATTGGGAATAGTTAAAAGAATAAAAAATTACAAGAAGCATGTGGGAATTACATAGAAACAAACTAAATTTAATTCAAAAATCACATTGAAATATTTTAATTTATTATAGTGTTGTTAAATTTTTATTTTTGTTTTTTTTAATTTTTATTACTAAAGTTATAAAAGACGTTCAAAAATTTCAAGTAGGGACCTGGAAAATTCACATTGGATTGGTCTACAGCTATAAAAATAGTTAATAATTATTTAACCATTTTAAAATAAGTATGGAATGCATCCAATAGTTTTAATAATAACCACTTAAGTTTATAAAAACATTTAAAGTTCAAAATTTGAGCCGTAAAACGTCGGTATTAAAATTAAAAGCGCATTTTTAGTATTTAATGATCTCTTCAAAAATGCAAACAGATTAAAAAAATTCAATATATAGGGTGTTGTTTCAAGGTCACAATTACTTTCTATTTTTAAGTGGCTCATTTTAATTTTGAATTAAAAATAAGTGTACACAGAGCTGTGACGAGCACTGACAAAAAATGCTCACGAGCACCAAGCAACAAAAAAAAGTGCTTAAAGATAACAGGAAAGTGCTCGAGAGCACCAAGCACTTTTACAGGAAAATGATCGCGAGCACAAAGCACTCTAAAACAGTGCTTTAAATTCTCAAGCACGAAGCACTTTTTGAAAATGATTTTAATATTTGACCTATTTTTACTTTCCCGCTACTTATACCACATACCGGATGGCTCAGAAGGTCTGGCCAAGGTTATATATTCAGAACGAATGAACGTATTATTTTAAAATTTGGGATGGTCATGCTAAACCTAATTTTGAATTAAGTGACATAAAAATCCAAAATGGCGGACTTCCAGTTTTTTGAAATTGGGGTAAAAACCATATATGTAATACTCCTATATCGCCAGCTTGAGAGAGAAGTGTGTCGCCGATAGTAGAGTGTAGACGATCGTTTCTCTCTCACGCAGTCTCGGATAAGCCATAGGCGTCACAGCTGTACGGAAATTTTTTTATTGTTATTTTCAAATATTTAGCAGAAAACATATTGAAATAAAAACGTATAAACAAAGAAAGTTATGGTATATGCATTTATCATTTGTAGAATAATTTTCAAAAATAAAAATCGCCTACGCTTGCTTAACTTTATTTTTTCACTACGTTCCTTTTTCCCCACGACACATGACGCCTATGCAATTTACGATGCAGCTATATACTCAAAATGTATATGGCGCATGCGCGTTGGCACCCAATTCCGATTTTGCATCTCCTTCTGTCGGAACGCTTTGTTTCTACAGGCAAAGATAGGACGTTGGCGATATAGGAGTATTACATATATGGTAAAAAATGAATTTTCAAATGGAACATCCAGTATATTTCTACATATTTGAATTCTACAAGTCAAATTACTAATTCATATGTCAAAAAAAAAATTAGTTTTAATCTAGGAAACTGCGACTTGGGCTAAACCTTTCAGAAGGTGACCAGATGCTATTAAAAAATATTATTTATGCATAAATTTAAATATTTTTCATTTTACTAGTTTATTAATTACTCCGCAGCCGATTTTTATGAAAAACTAAAATTTTTTTATGGGAAACATTGTGCCCATTTGGTCATTAAATTGACGATTTAATTATAAATCAAATGATCATAGTGTCGGAATGGCTTTTAAAAAACATTGTGAAATTAAAAAAAAAACAAAAACTTCGATTAAAAATAATTATTATTTTTGACAGCCAAAATCATTTTTGACATATGAATTATGCGTAATTTGACTCCAAATATATAAACGGGGTGTTCCATTTGACAATTAAGTTTTTATGCCAATTCTAAAGAAACCGGAAGTCTGCCAACGTTGGATTTTTATATCACTTAATTTAAAATTAGGTCTGGAATGACCACCCCAAATTTTAAAATAATTCGTTGATTCGTTCTGAAGATATGAACTTGACCCGACCTCTTGAGCCTCCCGGTATACTGTAGTTTATAAGGTATATACCTATTTACAAGTTTTAGATTTAGGTCAATGAAAATAGTAAGTGGGCGAGCTAAGGTGACCAGCTACCGATTTCTGAAAAGAGGGTTCCAAAATTCGAAACCGTTCTCGAGTTATTGCTAAGACAGGCAGACAGACATACAGGCAGATAGACAGACAGACAATGTAAAGTCAATAAATACCTTCGTTTTGCTTCGTTACTTATGTTTTTTTTTTAAGAATTATTACACGAGATGTATATCATATTTGATGTAATATTTTTTTTGTCATTTTTTTCAAAATAATTAAAATAGTAATTATTTTTTTCCAAATTATACACTAATATTTAATATGTATTGTGATTTAAAAAATGTTCACGAAAGGGCTTAGTGCCTAGCTCGTGATCTTTTTGGTGTACTTGCAAGCCTTTTAGAGTGCTCGGGAGCCTTTTGATGTGCTTGCGAGCCTTTTTGAGTGCTCGGGAGACTTTTTTCGAATGCTCGCGAGATTTTTGGTGTGCTCGCGAGCAGTTTTAACAAGCTCTAAGCACTAAGCCCTTTGATAAAGTGTTTTAAGCACTAAACACCGATTTTAAAAGATGCTCGTAAGCACTGTGCTCCCGAGCACAAATATAAAAGAAATGAAGAAATTTCTCAGTTACAAAGACCGCCAGAGCCAATAAATGTGGTTGAACCGCCTCCTTGGAAACATCCTGTATAGGATAAAATGGTCCCACGCAAAAATATTTCCGATAAATCGTCAAGATAATAAAATATCTCAGATAATGACAATAAGAGCAATTAGTAAAAAATTATTAATCTGTAAAAAATTATGCGTTTCATGCTTTAGCAATTCCTTGTATCAAAAAACATTTTGTAAAACATTGTTTCATTTTACAAATGTAAATGAATACATAGAAAGGTAAAAACATACCTACAAATTATTTAGTAGCATATTCTTCCCCTACATTCTACGGCGCTGGTCAAATTTTCATTTTGAAAAATGTTCTTTATTTATTTAGTTTCTTTTTAAAAATTGTTAACTTGCTCTTGTTCGTATAAAATAATAGAAAAATGATTCCACGAGAATCACTTTTAGTTAGAAAAGAAACTAACAAAGAAAACAAAATATTCCCGCTATTTATAATTAGTTTTACTTCATATACGATTAAATTCAAGATAATTGATAGTGAGCTTTGCTTTTGGTTAATTATCAAATTAGAAATGATAAAATTTATTATCGGTGTGAACTTAGCAGCCACTTTCTGGCAGCCGATTTTCACCCAGGAGCCAAATGACCAGTGGCGTCCGAAGACGATTTTATTCGTAAAAAAATTATTTTAAGGGACCTGGAAAGAGTAAGATATAAAATGAAAATATTATGCACATCAGAAATACTATACAAATATTATCGAGGGTTTTCTAGGGCAAAGTTTACAGCCTTGGAATTAAAAAATCGAAAATAATCTTCAAAACTACCCTTCAGAAATAACCAAGTTCAAATGTTGCACAAACAGTACTAAGTATTTGAGGAATAACTGTATTAAGATGTGAATTATATTTGCAAGCCGTCAAAGGGGTAGTAACTACCCTCACAACGAGAAAAAAAATCAAAGGTACCTTCAGAAAAGTTTAGCTAAGTTCAAATTTTACACAAACATTACTGATTGTGTGCAGAATTTGAACTTGGCTAAATTTTTCTGAAGGGTACTCTTGATTTTTTCTACTTGTAAGGGTATTTACTACCCCTTTGACGGCTTGCAAATAAGTCACATCTGAAGACAGTTATTCTAAATAGAGTTAGTAATGTTTGTACAAAATTTGAACTTTGCTAAACATTTCTGAAGATTATTTTCGATTTTTTAATTCTAAGGCTGTAAACTTTGACCTATAAAACCCTTAATAATATTTGTATAGTATTTCTGATATCTGGCAATATTTATTATTTTCATTTTGTCTCTACAGGTCCCTTAAAAGAATTTTTTTTTACGAATAAAATCATGTTAAGACGCCATTGGTCATTTTTCTGCTGGGTTAATATCGGCGGCTGCCAGAAAGTGGCTGCTAAGTTCACACCGGTAAATTTATTCATAAAAATTTCCTTTTTTTAACTTGATATTTACCCTGAACTAGTATCGTGCGGTATTCGGACACCCCATAAAGAACAATTTATTGAAAATAATGTGGGTGTGATTAATATATTTTTTTATATTCCAAGTAATCTCCCATCATAAGCCAATCTGAACGTCGGTCAAGAAAATTATTTGAAGATACACATTGTTTTGTGATAAACTGTGATTGGGGTGTGCAAATACCCCACGATACCAGTTATAGCACTATGTCGCGACGTGCGCTAAAACAAAGTGAACTAGAAAAACTTGCGGAAAACTTTTATGATAGTGAAAGTGAAGAAAAACATATAGGTAAAGATTTCGTTGAAGAAGATAGTGATCTAAGTGATGCTGCCAGTGAGCACAGCGAGCATGATACAGCACAGAGCTAGAGTGTTCTGAAGGAGAACCCGATGAAGTTGAGGAAGAATTAGAAGACGAAAATATTTCAACTAACTACTATTACGGCCGTAATAGATTCAAATGGGCTAAAAAACCGCCGGCACCATCTCGAATTAGAAGACATAATATTGTTCACCTTCCTGGTACTAAAGGTCCAACACTAGAAAAGAAACCTGCAACTCCTGTTGATGCCTGATCACTTTTGTTTACAGACAACATATTGGATCTATTAGTTGAACATACAAATCGAAAAATAACTGATTTATGTTTGTACTACGGGAACATATCAACTTGTGTTGAACATGTTGATAAAACTGAACTAAGAGCATTTCTTGGGATGATGGTACTGACTGGAGTCTTCAAATCTGGGCATGAGGATACTGCAAGTCTTTTTGCTATTGATGGAACTGGGCGGGACGTCTTTACTGTTACAATGAGTCAAACTGGATTTTTATTTGTATCAACTGCACTGCGTTTTGATAATCAAAACACAAGGTATGATCGTCAAGCCCCTGGAGATAAGCTTGCACCCATATCCGAAATACACAAACTTTTTAATTATAACTGTCAAAGCAATTATGTTTGCAGTGAATATGCTACGGTCAACGAAATTTTAGAATTTCGTGACCGTTGTTCTTTTACGCAGTACATAAAAAGTAAGCCTAGAAAATATTGACTACGAATCATGTGTTTATGTGATGCAAAAACGCACTACCTAATCAACTCTTTTATTTACTGCGGCAAAACGAAAGAGCCTAATCCACGGAAATTATTGATACCCACCCTGAATGTCTTACAACTTGTGCAGCCTATAATGAATACCAATAGGAATGTCACTGGAGATAATTGGTTTACTTCTGTCGAATTGGTAGAAGAGTTACAAAAAAATGGACTTACTTACGTGGGAACTGTAGTAAACAAAAAGAAGCCTCATCTGCCACCTGAGTTTTTGCCCAACAAAAGTCGTATACTACATTCTTCACTATTTCAATCAGAAGCCAGAGATAATAGATTTTTATAACTCCACGAAGTCTGGTGTTGATGCACTTGATCAGAAGTGCGCTGTTTTTTCCTGTCAACGAAGAACAAAGCGATGGCCCATGGCAATATTTGTTGCCATGCTTGATATATCCAAAGCCAACAGTTACGTTCTGTTCCTAATTAGGTATAAAAATGAAACGCCGAGAATTCATAAAAGCTTTGGGTATGTCACTAATCTCAGATCATCTGAAAAGGAGGCTTCGCAATAAAGGACTTTCTCGGGAGCTGGTTCAAATTATAAAAAAGACACTGAAGGAAAAAGATGATGCGGAAGAATGGGCAGAAGCACAACCAGGGCCTGCAAGAAAGTATCAACGATGTTCTTTTTGTCCACGAAAGAGAGACAGGAAAGTGAAAACTATTTGCACTAGTTGCAAAAAGCCTGCCTGCAAGGCTCATTCCCAACCTGCTGTAACCTGCTTCGACTCTGTCTCAAAATAAGCTATATAAAAATTTAAATAAAATAAATGGTAGTTTTTATGTATGTATATTGACAGTATTTCTAATAAGTATAAATACATTTTATTCCAAATTGTCAATAATATTTGTAGTACTTTATATTTTTAATTGATGAATGCATGGGCTAAGCCACCCCTGTTGATTTTTTATTCAAGTGAGAAAACAAGATTTTTTTGTTACAGGCACAATTTTTAATTGATGAATGCATGGGCAAAGCCACCCCTGTTGATTTTTTATTCAAGTGAGAAAACTAGATTTTTTTGTTACAGGCACAATTTTTAATTGATGAATGCATGGGCAAAGCCACCCCCGTTGACTTTTTTATTCAAGTGAGAAAACAAGATTTTTTTGATACAGGAACTAAAATTGGTCCTCAATTATTACATTGAAGAGTAAGAATGGCTAATAAAAGTTTTTTTTTCTATTTTCTTATTGCTATGTAAATAGCTTGGTAAATTACATTTTTAAATTTTGACGTCTATGTAGCTGGAATACCCCCTACGGCAGAATTTAATGGGACATGCGCAGGATTTATGTGCTATTTATGTGCTAATTTAGGACGCCAATAAAAAAATTTGTGCTCTTCTTTTTTAAAAAATACAAGTGGTTCTGCTGGCTTCAGACCAAGCTGGAATAGCCCAGGCCAAATATAGTGGAAAATAAAAATTGAAAAATATTTTAGTTGTCTCCTATTTATGTGCTAAATTCGAACGCCAATAAAAAAATTTGTGCTCTTCTTTTTTAAAAAATACAAGTGGTTCTGCTGGCTTCAGACCAAGCTGGAATACCCCAGGTCAAATATATTGGAAAAAAAAATTTAAAAACATTTTTGTTACCTCCTATTTATGTGCTAATTTCGGACGCCAATAAAGAATTTTGTGCTCTTCTTTTTTAAAAAATACAAGTGGTTCTGCTGGCTTCAGACCAAGCTGGAATACCCCAGGTCAAATATATTGGAAAAAAAAAATTTAAAAACGTTTTTGTTACCTCCTATTTATGTGCTAATTTCGGACGCCAATAAAAAATTTTGTGCTCTTCTTTTTTAAAAAATACAAGTGGTTCTGCTGGCTTCAGACCAAGCTGGAATACCCCAGGTCAAATATATTGGAAAAAAAAATTTAAAAACATTTTTGTTACCTCCTATTTATGTGCTAATTTCGGACGCCAATAGAAAATTTTGTGCTCTTCTTTTTTAAAAAATACAAGAGGTTCTGCTGGCTTCAGACCAAGCTGGAATACCCCAGGTCAAATATATTGGAAAAAAAAATTGAAAAACATTTTTGTTACCTCCTATTTATGTGCTAATTTCGGACGCCAATAAAAAATTTTGTGCTTTTCTTTTTTAAAAAATACAAGTAGTTCTGCTGGCTTCAGACCAAGCTGGAATACACCAGGTCCAATATATTGGAAAATAAAAATTGAAAAATATTTTTGTTACCTCCTATTTATGTGCTAATTTTGGACGCCAATAAAAAATTTTGTGCTCTAGCTAATATGTTCAGGAATTTCCTCTAAAGGAATTGAATATTCGTGGTCAAATATAATGAAAGTACCTGTAAAAAGTAAACAAACTGAAAATTTATAACTGAAAATGAATTTTAAATTACAAATAACTTAATATTGTTAAATTAGGGACAGAAATGTAAATTAGCACATAAATAGGAGATACCAAAAATGTTTTTCAATTTTCGTTTTCAAATATATTTGACCTGGGGTATTCCAGCTTGGTCTGTAGCCAGCAGAACCCCTTGTATTTTTTAAAAAAGAAGAGCACAAAATTTTTTATTGGCGTCCGAAATTAGTACATAAATATGAGATACCAAAAATGTTTTTCAATTTTTGTTTTCCAATATATTTGACCTGGGGTATTCCAGCTTCGCCTGAAGCCAGCAGAACCACTTGTATTTTTTAAAAAAGAAGAGCACAAAATTTTTTATTGGCGTCCGAAATTAGTACATAAATATGAGATACCAAAAATGTTTTTCAATTTTTGTTTTCCAATATATTTGACCTGGGGTATTCCAGCTTCGTCTGAAGCCAGCAGAACCACTTGTATTTTTTAAAAAAGAAGAGTACAAAATTTTTTATTGGTGTCCGAAATTAGCACATAAATAGGAGGTAACAAAAATGTTTTTAAATTTTTTTTTCCAATATATTGGACTTGGGGTATTCCAGCTTGGTCTGAAGCCAGCAGAACCACTTGAATTTTTTAAAAAAGAAGAGCACAAAATTTTTTATTGGCGTCCGAAATTAGCACATAAATAGGAGGTAACAAAAATGTTTTTAAATTTTTTTTTTCCAATATATTTGACCTGGGGTATTCCACCTTGGTCTGAAGCCAGCAGAACCACTTGTATTTTTTAAAGAAGAAGAGCACAAAATTTTTTATTGGCGTCCGAAATTAGCACATAAATAGGAGGTAACAAAAATGTTTTTAAATTTTTGTTTTCCAATATATTTGACCTGGGGTATTCCAGCTTCGTCTGAAGCCAGCAGAACCACTTGTATTTTTTAAAAAAGAAGAGCACAAAATTTTTTATTGGTGTCCGAAATTAGCACATAAATAGGAGGTAACAAAAATGTTTTTAATTTTTTTTATCCAATATATTGGACCTGGGGTATTCCAGCTTGGTCTGAAGCCAGCAGAACCACTTGTATTTTTTAAAAAAGAAGAGCACAAAATTTTTATTGGCGTCCGAAATTAGCACATAAATAGGAGGTAACAAAAATGTTTTTAAATTTTTTTTATCCAATATATTGGACCTGGGGTATTCCAGCTTGGTCTGAAGCCAGCAGAACCACTTGTATTTTTTAAAAAAGAAGAGCACAAAATTTTTTATTGGCGTCCGAAATTAGCACATAAATAGCACATAAATCCTGCGCATGTCCCATTAAATTCTGCCGTAGGGGGTATTCCAGCTACATAGACGTTAAATTTTGTGTATTTTTAGTTAAATCAATAACTTGTTTCAGTTACTTTTTAGTATTTTTTTTTGATCAAACTTGTTTGAATGTATTATTTTCACACTTTGAATAAATAAAATTTTAAAGAAACTTGTCTTTTTTTGTATTTTTTAAATATTTTAAACTGGGGTGTTAAAACACCCCACAATACCAGTTACGTAAATAGAAAAACACGATACCAGTTCAGAAGAAAGAATAAATAAGTGTAATGGTCATTGTTATAAATCAATTTTGTTCCCCGAGCTAAACCGTCTTATAAAAATGTAATATAATGCACCTAATCCGTCTCAAATTACTGTTTGTTTTACGAATTGAATAAAAAATATATTACCTCTTTACTATGATTGATCAATGCATTTTATAATATTTTCTTTGTTTCGGCATTGAGACGCTTTTTGATGCTGGAATTAAGCCCATTTGGTTTGTTTTCAAGAATTAGCACTTTTTCTTCATTAAATTATATAGTTTCACTAATATTAATTCAATTACTTTGATTTATTATAAAGTAAATTTAAATTTACAAAATTGAATACAAAATTATAAAATAAAACGTCAAACTGACAAACCTGTCAAATTTCTTAAACTTTCATTGTTACCAACCTAATTAAAAAATATTAATAAATAACTAAATGAAAACTGAAATATAAAAAATAGTGTAAAAACACTCGTTGCATTCTGTAACTTATGTTATTTACTTTGCATTTCCATATTACAAAGTCCAGATTATTATTATATTATTGATCACTTTAATATTATTCATATTGTTGAGTAATATAAAATATTTAATCTTCCAAATTTATCTTTTTATAAATTTAACAATATTATAAATATGTTACTTTTAGTGCTATTAACAAATCATACAAATTAGTATTTTTTATTTTCAATAACATTTCAGGAAGATTTACCAATTAAAATTGTATTAAAATCTACTAGATAAAACGGATATTACTATATCCGGCAACACTGTATAATATCCATTCAACCCTCTTCCATACATGCTTCGATACCCATTACTGACTTTACACAATTACAACTATCTTTTAAAATAATTATATATGTATTCCACTTACTTGTACTTATCCTTTGTCTTGATCCCGTAATCTCAACAGTTTTTCCCTTTTTCAGCAAATCCTCTTGCTCAAAAACCTCTGGACCATTGGTTGTCATTTTTATGTCTAATTTCGATCACTATTTACGCTACAACTTCACTTTAATTCAACTAAAATAACGTCCGACTCATTGGTTTATTAATTAATAACTATTTTAACGCGAAGTTATTGCATTATTTTAATCTTTTAATTCATTAAATTACGCGTTGAGTTCTCCTTCCTGTGAATTGAATACACAGTCCGCGCACCACATCGAATCGCCGGTCTTCCAGGGTTTTCACTTTTGAAATGAATACGAGAATCGAACCTTAACCGGTGTTGCCAAATCCCTTACGAATGTTTGAAAAAAAATCCCTTATACTAGTAACGTATTTATTTATAAATTTATAAATACGATATAAACTAATATGCGTCACTGTGTATAATGTAATTATTATGCTGCAAATAAGGATCTACAAGGTAAGCAGGGGAATGACAGTATCAAACATGGTTAAACACCATTTAAAAACTAATAAAATATATGTTGAAAATTAAATAAACAATTTAAATTATCACTTGTTTTTTAAACAGTTTTGGTTGATGCCAATATACTAGTTTCCCGTTATTTATGTGTATTATTACTTTATTTATTTATTTATTTATTTATTTATTTTTTTAGTTTTATAATAAATAATTTTATTTATTTATTTATTTAATTTCGATATAAATCGAGCTGAAATTTTGCACATCGACTTGATATCGATGATAATGCATTCTTAGATACATTAACTAACATTTATTTTCTATAATTAGTTTAAAAGTTAAAATACTACAAAGAATGGATATAAAATGGCTCTCTAAACTTATAAATATGTAATATTGGTTGCATATACGAGTTTATAAAACTTTAAATAAATAAAAAATCGTTGACAAAAACTGAAAAACTAAACTCAAAGGATGTAAAATATAACATTTTAATTTTTCTAAAAGGTGAATTCCCTTTTTGTTTAACCCCAAAATGAATTTTTTTCATGTAATTGGTGTTTACCTGCAACTTCCGAGGCCTTAAAAAAAAGAAGAAGTTTATTTAAGAAGTTATAAAATAACAGAATAAACATTTACAAATTTACCTATTGTCTTACAACCACGAAAATGTTATTAAAAATGTATAAGTTAAATTTTCTGTGCACGTGACGCTGCTTGAGATCGATCGGATGATTTCGATTGGAGTACCTTGGATTTATACGCCATCTAGTGTTGATATTAGAAATCAACCCAAGGGTACAAACAATTTTTTAATTTTCATGACAACTACATCAAAACTAATGTAATGGTTCTTTACACCGTTACACACGCTCAAAAGTATCACGTTAAGTGGCTTAAACATTGATAAATACGTATCGACATTCCCAGCGGTTAGAATTGTACTATTTCGAGAGAAAGAGATGAAACAATGGTTCGGTCAGTCTCTATCTCTCTGAAAATAGTATCCGTATAGTTAAGATGGAGGAGCTAGCGCTAGACATTTTTCTCACTCTTTTTAACAAAAAAATATTACAATGACATAGAGAAAAATCAGGTACCGCGAGATGGGACTGCAACATGACAAAATGTCGGATTGAAGTGTGAACAACAAATATTCCGTCATTTGATCATTTGTAAAAACTTGAGTTTTCATGATGTCATATTTGGCCAGAAAGCCAATAAACATAAAAGAAGAAGAAGAGTGTTTTCAGAGATTACAGTTGATTTTATTTTTTTTACAATTTAATCAAAAGGTCTGTATTTGGAGTTAAGCGAAGAAGTTTTTAAGGCTGATCACATCATATGTGAAAATGACGGCCCCAATAACGAGAAAGTTTATGCATGAGATCTACAATTTTCAAATTTTTGCACGTCTTAATTGTCTTGGGATTCATAGGAAATGTATCTAGAGGAATAACAGAATTGCCGTATGTAGAGCATTGTAGAAGAAAGCACATTTTTCGTGACCTTTATCTCCATATTACTTCTTTCAATTTTTTGCATTTTCTGATGGTATGATTTATTAACAACAATTCTTCACAAAATATCGTCCAAATATATAACTTTAGTTGCATAAATGGCTTAAAATAACATAAAACAATATAAACAAAACGCAATTGGTTTTATTGATCACACCTCGAGTCGTTCAAAAGGTCAAAGATAGATGTCGCCCCCTTCGTGATTTTTCCCTTTTCCATGAGTATATATCGATGGGCTTCACAGGTACTTTGCGCAGTTGCCACATTAAGCAGATTCGCTAATAGATTGATTTTTTAATAATTTAAAAGAACGAAAATAAATTTCTATATAGATACCTTATATACTACACTATATATGGTATAAGTAGCGGGAAAGTAATAATAGGTCAAAGATTAATATCATTTTAGGGGTTTTTAACGATGCTGAATCGATTTCCGTTGTCCATTTGACTCCATCTCTCACCGTTTTCGAGTGGAATCAAACTGACAGACGGACGAACGGACAAAACCGTTTTCCAAGAGTTTCTTTTTCCGAAAACTCTAAAACCAAACTTTAATGTTTTTAAATGGAACACCCCTGTATATTTTTACATATTCAAATTTTCCCTACGTTGCTATTTAATCATTTTATTTAGGTATTGACGAGAATTTACTATTTTACTTTTTTTTAACACTGTATATGTACCTATTTTAATAGGTATATTTAGAAAATAGCAATTATTTTAAATGTAGGTACATAAACATTATCTATGACATAATTTCTACTATAATAACAAGGATTGATAAAATATATACAAAATAATACTTATTATAGTAATTAAATTAACGTTCATGAAATTCCGCGGTATTTTAAACTATTTCTAACATCTACTGGTAAATATCCAAAATTCTGCTAGAATTTCGCTACATCTGACAACGCTGGTTGTAACGGGTATTATGTGTGTAGTGTGAAGACACGTGCGTACGCCGTATAACAGAACGTATGTTGAATAAATATTTTAATGGGATAGCTTCTTAAAAAAACTTTTTAATCAGTCAGGTGGAATTACATCATATTTGTATAGATATTATGTTGATGCGATTAATCAAAGAAAATGACAGTTTGTTTTTTTGTCATAAATTGGAACAAAACAAGTACATTTATTTAATTGCGTGGAGTGTTTTATAAAATACTATATACAGAGCAGGACCTAGCCCAAAGATTTTAGATTTTCTAAAAAAGAATGTTATTATATTTGTCTGTATCAAAATAGAAAAACGCATCTAAATAATAGTTATTTATCTACGACTTGCCTTAAAAACGAGCATTTACACACTTATTCTATTATGTAAAGATACGCTTTATATACAATTTAAAACATAGTGCGTAAAAGACAAATGCATTTTAAATGAGTGATTCATTTTAAAACTCTTTTAGGATTTTGGAAAAAAAACTCTTATATAACGGTTTTGTCAGTCCGTCCGTCTGTCCGTCCGTTTGTTAACCTGATTCAACTCGAGAACGGTGAGAGATAGAGACAAACGGAGAACGGAAATCGATTGAGCATCGTTATAAACCCCAAAAATGATATTAATTTTAGACCTATTTTTACTTTCCCGCTACTTATACCATATAAACTGTAGTACCTAGATAAGGTAAATACCTATATAAAGTTTGTTCAGTGATCGCTGATCCCTGCGTCATAAAATATCCTTATTTTCTATTGACAAAGGTTATGTTTTTTCTTAAGCTAGGTTTTCATAGGGGTGAATTCTGTGAACCAAAAAAAACGCCCTTTTACCTACGTAAAATGTATTAATTCCGAAATCATTTTTAATAATAGAATGAAAAGAGTAGCGCTTTGTATTGTTCTTGAAAAAATTTAAAAACTCGAAAAGGCTGTTCGTTATGGTATTTAGATGTGCAAAAAACCAATTTTGAAATTTACATATACAGTGCTACTCAAAAAGTCTGCCCCATATGGGAAATATTTTTATTATTCATTTGACAGAAAATTTTATTCTTGATAAAAGTTGATGCATTGCGTAAAACTGCTATTTCAACCGTTAACCTTTCAAATTTCTAAATGGTATACAGGGGCGGGCAAAAAATAGGAATTTTGACCAAGAGTAAAGTATCCTTATTTTTGACAATATCAAAAAAATATATTTAGGAATTAAAAATTACACTCAGATTTAAAATCACAGCCTCCTACGCAAAAAATCCATTTTTTTAAAGTTTTTAGCCTAGCCCAAAATAATATCATTTCAGATGACCTTAAGGGCCTTCCTTCAATCACTATAATACATTTTTAAAAAAATTTAGTTTTCTTTGTTATTTTCACACCATTCTCGGCCTTTTTTTTAAATTTTTGTGATTTTTTGTTTTTTCTTGGTGCAAAGGTGAAATTTCACCCTGTAGACATGTACATAAAAACTACCATTAGAATTTAATTGAAGAAAATGGGTAAAAAAAATGATACCCAAACGTTTTTAGTACCAAAATGTAAATAACATTCACTTGTTTACGTAAAAAAATATTTTTAAATTTAACGGTGTACAACAAAATCTAGCTAAAATTAACTAAACAAAATGAAGCTTTGAACATTAAAATAAAAATTACAAAATACTGGTTAATAATCTTATAGGTGTAAAATCAAACCTAAACTAAACAAGATTAAGCTTTTATAAAATTGAAATAAGAGTACTTTACTCTTGGACAACATTCCCATTTTTTGCCCGCCCCTGTATACCATTTAAAAATTTGAAAGTTTGACGCTTGAAATAGCAGTTTTATGCAATGCACCAACTTTTATCAAAAATAAAATTTTAGTGTCAACTGAATAATAATTTTTTTTTCCATATGGTGCAGACTTTTTGAGTCGCACTGTATAATGGCGGACGATATTTATGATCATGGACTGATTCTATTCGAAATTGGTATATGGGAATTTTTGGGTCGCAGAAAATGAATTTTTTGTCAAAATTAATAAATTCAAGATGGATACTCCAATTTTTAACCACAGGATGTAACATACCTACATAGGCGATAACAGGCGGCATATCGAGCCGTTGCCGTCGTCGGTCGAGCTAGTTATAATTAATTTTAAAATTATAATAACCATACATGGTATATTCACATGAAATATAGTTATTTTCGTAACAAGTGCGGAAAGTTATACTTTTCCGCACGCAATTGCAGTTGCCCGAACGACGCGAAAGTATTTTTTTCTACAAGCGTGCGGAAAGTTACAACTTTCCGCACTAGTGCGGAAAAGTACAACTTTCCGCACGCTTGTAGAAAAAATATTAATCGAACCGCAATAGGGTGATTCATTGGGAAATGCGCACACTGTAAGGGTAGGTGAGGCACACCGAGATGATTCAAAATAACCTATATTTAATGGACCTGTCTTTCTTTATAATCTAGATAAAGAGTGATTTAATAATTTTGTCCATTTTTTTAATTAATCATTACTTAAGAACCACCCTATATATTTTTCTAATATTTGGTATGGAAGTTTTTTGTCCAATGTGATGTCGATTAACATAATCATTCAAAATCTTATTCCAGGCCCGGCCTTAAAAAAATTAATAAGTAGGTTTTGACTCCAAACAACACCCTGTATATTAACATTTTAAAATTGTATTAATATATTTGGAAAGAGCAGAAAAGGTTAAGTAACACTGAATGTGTTTGGTGTTTCCGCATCCAATTTTGTTACTTATTAACTCGAGTCAAATCTCGATCTTTCGATAAAAAGATGGAACAAATTAAAAAAAAATTAAGTGGTCGTTCCTAAATGATAATTTTCCAGCTTTAATCAATAAAATCATTTCATATTCTCTTAATTTCTGAACCTTTATATCTTATCAGCGGTTAAAAAACTCGTTCTAAATTTTAACTTTATAATTTTTTTTTAATTTTGATGTAATACCACATTTAATTTGTTAATCTATCGCTATGTTGGTTAAAGGTTTCTCCTAAATTTTTACTATTGTCATCGTACAATTAATATATTATACTTGTTTAACAAAAATTTATATAAATAACCACTAAACTATGTCCTTTTACGTATCTATAATGTACCATTTTGTATTAGAGGCCTAATGATGGCCATCGAATGGCTGAAACATGTTGCCTCCTGCTGTTAAATTTTCAACATTATATTATTGTGGTATGACTACGAGTTTTTTATTATTCTTTGACGAAAAGAAGAAATAAAATATATGAAATGCAGAAACGGACAAACACTTTTTTCTAAAAGTATGATTACCACCACCAGGAAAAAAAGTACCCATATCCATCGCTTGACGTATTTTTAAATTAAGTTGGTATCAGCACTGAACTGTCAAGTTATGTCACTTTCCTTTGACAAGAGCATTTAATTTTGAATTATTGTAAAAAATTTAAATTTTTAATCAGAGTAAAATAATGTAAGTATTTTAATATTAAAGCAATTTTATAGATTATTAATAGAGCAATTATTTTAGGAGTAAAAGAGCGAGGGTCAAAAACTTTTCCGAGGAAGAGAAAAATATTCTAATGGAGAGTTCAACTTGAAATATTAGCCCACCTTTTTTACTTTATTTGAGAAAACAATAAGTTTCTTTTTATGAAAAAATCGTTTTTTACTTCATCTATGCAACTTGTAGTGAGCCTACGTCGCTTATGTGCATAGCTGTAGCATGACATCAACGTAGGTCAGTTTCTCTAAATAAAATCAAAGATATCAAATATAGGTGACGTTTGTTTATAAGGCGTCATTTGGTCAATGCGTTTTTAATTGTGTTTACTTTTACCTCTGTTTACATATCTTCTGGGTCGTGTTGATGATATAAAGTTTGCTAGAGTAAAAAACGTTTAAAAATTATAGATAAACGACATAAAAATTGTTTCGTACCATACTGTTTATTTTTAAATAATTAAAACACATAACAAAAATTTTGTGACGGTTCCAATTAATGAAGATTGCCGGATTCGTTGGTTTCTAACTAATTTTAATAAAAATATAACTTATTTCTGTTACCTGCAATATTATATAAAACAATAATTATCGTAGATGATATAAATAAATACTTACTGAGAAGCCTTAAGGTGAATTTCCACTCCGCGATTTGCCATCGCAGGATTTGACGATTTTAATCTGCGCATGCGCGCCGAACTAATGTTTTCTGGACGTATAGTAATTCGGTAGAAAATTTGACGTTGATCCAAATTA
Source organism: Neocrepidodera transversa (assembly GCA_963243735.1). Classification (NCBI taxonomy): domain Eukaryota; kingdom Metazoa; phylum Arthropoda; class Insecta; order Coleoptera; family Chrysomelidae; genus Neocrepidodera; species Neocrepidodera transversa. The sequence continues at coordinate 16,809,181 of OY725354.1, read as the reverse complement.
TTCGCGATATCGCGAGCATTTTGAGGTTACAAATTTGAAAATGTCCTGCGAAGTCTTCATGGAAGAAACCCAGAAGGGAGAAACGGGCGAATTAACAAGGTAATATACGAATCTTCCTATTCAAGAAAATGGAAAGAGTGCCAGGGATGAGCTGTAGAGAGAGGTCTTTGACCTAATTGATGGTAGATAATAAACAAAAGATGATATACACTTTCACCCACAAAATCTCATATTAACTTATTTTTTTAATTTATTTCAGGCAAAATTTCATTGCAAGACCTACCCAAAAAATGGAAAAATCTAAGGGACGTTTATATAAATTCACTAAGAAATGTGAAAAAATTAAAAACCCAGTGACCGTGGAGCATTAGCACCCCGGAATAAGTATATCCATCACTTTTCTTCTGCCAGTTCATGTACAGAACATATTCCTCAGGAGTCATCGTCGCAAAAAATGCCATTAATATCAATTATTATTATAAAATACGCGTAGAGTAATCAAACTGATGAAAACAGGAAAAAAAGTTTGACAGTTGTCAAAAAAAAGAGCTGAAGAACGCATTAAAAAATACTAAAATTCCTTGTTATATTTAGTAAGATTATTGCCCATTTTCGCGATTTTATGGAAACGGGTTTTTCGATATGGCACCTTCGCGCATGCGCATATTAAAATCGCCAAATCCTGCAATGGCAAATCGCGGAGTGGAAATTCACCTTTTGAACCTTTTATTTCTGTCAGATTGAATCTATCATCTTTTTTAAGGAACTAGTGCACCATAAAAATGTCTATATGAAACAAATTTTAAGAGTTTGCTTTTACAAACTGGGCCATCATCAAAAATAGTAAGAAATCATAAATCACAAAAAAGAAATACAAATAAACAAGGAAAATTACCAATAGCAACCAGCTCTCTACAGAGTACAAACTACAACAGTCACAGTGAAATGTGCAGTAAGCAGACGCGGACGCGACGCTTACACTTAATCAGGAACGCTTGTGCACAACACTTATGTACCAAACAGCAAATTATTACCTGTTCTGGTTAAAATAGTCGTTATCTTTCACAGTGGATAGGTCCAAGTTTTCATCTTTATCCAATTATCATATAATGGTTTTCTCCATCTTTGTACAAGTGAGATTTAACAGCTGTTTTTCATTCGGATTCTCTTCTTTACACGTTTTGCAGTTAATGGCTTGACGATAACTTCATTGCACATATATGACGTCACGATCGTAATGGCGGCATATTCAAATAATTGGAAATTTGAATTTTTAAATTAATTTATTCAAAAATCTAGCTCAAATTACGGTGGATAATTAAACTCAATGGGTATTATTTGATTAATTCTAACTGTTATTAAAGAAAAAATGTGAGATTATATTTTTGTTGAAATCTCCATTCAAGGTTCTCCAAACAGATTCCTTTGATCAAAAATGTCTTTAACTGAACAGAATCAAGAAAATACAGAAAATTTAACTTTTTATACAATTTTAATAACATTTTCATTGTTAAATTTATAAATATTTATTCTGTAGTTTCGAACTTCTTAAACTACCTATTTAACACTTTTTCTTTTTTCAAAAGGCCTCGTCAGTTATTGTTTTAGGGGATTTACAAAAATGGAATGTACCTTTCAGGAAAATTAAAATGGACCTTATTGGAATACTTTTATTAGCGACTTTAGTTTTTCAGTTACTGCCAAATGATTTCTATTTACGTATTTGTAAATACAACCAATATTACATATTTTTAAGTTTGGGCAACCATTTTATATCCATTGCTTGTAGTATTTTTAACTTATAAATTAATAAATAGAAAATAACTGTAAATTAATGGATGTAAGAATACATTGTCATCGATATGATGTGCAAAATTTCAGCTCGATTTAATGGCGAAAAGTGTGTTAAATTTCACTTTCGAGAATTGAATTAAACAAGATTTATCTAAGCCTAGGATTATGAGTAAGTTTTACCAACAAAAATTTGTACATTGTCAAAATATAAAAGAATAAAGTGTCAAATTTATGACAGACAAATATGTGACCATAAGAAATGTTTATACTTAACATTATTAATTTTATTTATTTTGTGTATACATTAAGGGATATTTAAAACAAAATTCAAATTAGATTTTCCTCGAAAGTAAAATGAGTAAGTTTTATGTTGAATTTAGTAAGATAAAGAAAAAATGATTGATTTTAGGTAAAATTAAAATTCCAGTTCGATTTTGGATAGCCGTTATGATGTTCGTAACATCTTATATTAATTATACAACTTTAGTACATATGTCCATAATTATAATATCGATGACAACTGGAATGAAAAATGAAGTACCTGAATGTTTAAGAGACGAAAAAACTAAACATCAAAAATCACATGGAGTTAATGTAAGCATTTTTAAAACACAATTTTTTTTGTAAAAGAACACGTCCTTCACGATAAAAGAATTATTAAATTATATGTTAGAAAACGTCCTTCAGGAAAAGTAATCTGTAAATTTATATTAGAAAGTGAACTTCAGGAAAAAAGTATTCTTAAATTATATGTTAGAAAATGTCCTTCAGTAGTAAGTAATCTGAAAATTTATATTAGAAAATGAACTTCAGGAAAAAAGTATTTAGAAATTGTATAATATCAAAGGTCCTTCAAAAAAAAATAAGCTGAAAATTTATAATAGAAAATGTCTTTCAATAAAAGTATTCTGAAACGTTATAGTAGAAAATGTCCTTTGGGAAAAAAGTATTTTGAAATTCTATAATAGAAAAGATCCTTCAGGAAAAAACTATGTGAAACTCTATAATAAAAATTTCCTTCACGAAAAAAGTATTCTGAAAATCTAATAGAAAATGCCCTCCAAGAAAAAGGTATTCTAAATTTTTATATTAAAAAATGTTCTTTTGGAAAAAGTATTCTGAAAATTTATATTAAAAATTGTTTTTCAGGAATTTTTTTTTGAAATTATATAATAGAAAATGTCCTTAAGGAAAAAAGTATTCTGAAACTCTATAGTAGAAAATGTCCTTTAGGAAAAGAGTATTCTGAAATATTATATCAGAAAATGTTCTTCAGGAAAAAGTATTTTGCAATTCTATAATAGGAAAGGACCTTCAAGAAAAACTTTGTATTAGAAAAAACTATTCTGAAACTCTACAATAGAAAATATCCTTTAGTACAAGGATTTTGAAACTCTATAATAAAAAACTTCCTTCAGGAAAAAGTATTCTGAAACTATAACAGAAAATGTCCTTCTGGAAAAAGAATTCTGAAACTTTATATTAGAAAATATCTTTCAGAAAAAAGGATTCTGAAATTTTATATTAGAAAATGTCCTTCAGGAAAAAAGAATTTTGAAATTCTCTAATAGAAAAGGTTATTCAGGAAAAAGTATTCTGAAACCTTATATTAGAAAACATCTTTAAGAGAAAAGTATTCTAAAACTCTACAATAGAAAATGCCTTTCAGGAAAAGTATTTTGAAACTATAATAAACAATTTCCTTCAGGAAAAAGTATTCTAAAATTCTATAATAGAAAATATCCTTTAGGAAAAAGTATTCTGAATCTATATAATAAAAAAGTATTCTGAATTATTATATCAGAAGATGTCCTCCAGGAAAAATTATTCTGAAAATTTCTATTAGAAGTTGTCCTTCAGGAAAAAGTATTCTGAAAATTTATATTAGAAAATATTTTAAGAAAAAAGTATTCTGAAACACACATAATAGAAAATGCCCTCCAGGAAAAGTATTTTGAAACTCTATAATAAAAAAATTCCTGCAGGAAGAAAGTAGTCTAAAATTCTATAACAGAAAATATCCCCTAGGAAAAATGTATTCTGAAACTCTATACTAGAAAATGCGCTTCAGGAAAAAAGTATTATGAACCACTGATGGAAAATTTTCTTCAAGAAAAAGTATTCTGAATTTTTATGTCAGAAAATGGCCTTCAGGAAAAGTATTCTGAAATCTTATATTAGAAAATGTTTTCAGAAAAAAGTATTCTGATACTCTATAATAGAAAATGTCATCCAGGAAAAAAGTATTCTGGAATTTTATAAATGTGCTTCAGAGAAAAAGTATTTGGAAACTCTATATTAAAAAAAATCCTTCAGGGAAAAAGTATTCTGAAACTCTATAATAGAAAATTTTTCAGGAAAAAAGTATTCTGAATCTCTAATAGAAAATGTCCTTCAGGAAAAAAGTATTCTTAAATTTTATATTAGAAAATCTTCTTCAGGAAAAAAGTATTCTGAAACTCTAATAGAAAATATCCTTCGGGAAAAAAGTATTCTGAAACTCTAATAGAAAATGTCCTTCAGGAAAAAAGTATTCTTAAATTATACATTATAAAATATCCCTGAGGAAAAAGTATTCTGAAAAATTATATTAGATGTTTTCCTTTAGGATTATTATTATGAAATTATATATCAGAAAATGTCCTTAAGGAAAAAAGTATTCTGAAACTCTATTGTAGAAAATGTCCTTCAGGAAAAAAGAATTTTGAAATTCTATAATAGAAAAGGTCCTTCCAGAAAAAGTAATCAGAAACTCTATAATAGAAAATGTTCTTCAGGAAAAAAGTATTCTTTAATTTTATAATAGAAAATGTCCTCCAGGAAAAAAGTATTTTAAAACTCTGTAATAGAAAATAGCCGTCAGCAAAAAAGTATTCTGAATTTCTAATAGAAAATGTTTTTCAGGAAAAATATATTCTGAAATTATATATTATAAAATGTCCTTCAGGAAAAAAGTATTCTGAAACTCTAATAAGAAAATTTCCTGCAGGAAAAAAGTATTTTGAAACTCTAATAGAAAATGTCCTTCGGGAAAAAAGTATTCTGTTTTGCGTTATAAAATATCCCGCAGGAAAAAGTATTCTGAAAATTTATATTAGATATTGTCCTTTAGAAAAATTATTCTGAAATTATATATCAGTAAATGTCCTTAAAGATAAAAGTATTTTGAAATTCTATTGTAGAAAATGTCCTTCTATAAAAAAGAATTTTGAAATTCTATAATAGAAAAGGTCCTTCAAGAAAAAGTATTCAGAAACTCTATAATAGAAAATGCCCTTCAGGAAAAATGTATTCCGGAATTTTATAATAGAAAATGTCCTTCAGGAAAAAAGTATTCTGAAAATTTATATTGTCCTTTAGCAAAATAATTCTGAAATTATATATCAGAAAATGTCATTAAGGAAAAAAGTATTCTGAAATTCTATTGTAGAAAATGTCCTTCAGGAATGAAATTCTATAATAGAAAAGGTCCTTCAAGAAAAAGTATTCAGAAACTCTATAATAGAAAATGTCCTTCAGGAAAAAAGTATTCTGGAATATTATAATAGAAAATGTCCTTCAGGATAAAGAATTTTGAAATTCTATAATAGAAAAGGTCTTTCAAAAAAAAAGGATTCTGAAACTCTATAGTAAAAAATGTCCTTCAGGAAAAAAATAATATGGAATTCTATATTAGAAAATGTCCATTAGGAAAAAAGTATTTTAAAATTATATAATCGAAAACGTCCTTCAGGAAAAAGTATTCTGAACTTTATATTAGAAAATGTCTTTTAGAAAAAGGTATTCTGAACCTCTAATAGAAAATGTTTTTCAGGAAAAAGTATTCTGAAAAAGTCTACAAAAGAAATTATATTTAATAGACCTAAAAAATGTTATTTTGGATTTTTGTTTCTCCCTTCTATTGTTTTTATAGGAATTTTTTAGATAGGAACAGGCCAACCAAAGAATTATTTCAGGGGCTCAAAAACTACTAATCTGATCAAAGTTATTGATAGCTTATTTGAAAGGTATCGATAAATAAAGAAAATTTTATTCAATAAAAAAAAATGAAAAATGGCCTCCTTCATACCAGAAATTGCGGCAGAAAAATTCAAAAAAACTATTTTAGTTTTCAATTCTCTACAAAACAGGCTTGCTCATTGGTATTTTAATCGCCATAGATACAATAGTAAAGGCGTCACGCCCACTTTACTCGCATCTATAATATCTCGAAAACTACTAATGTGATCGAAGTGGCTGATAGCTCATTTGAAAGGTTTTGATAAATAAAAATAAATTTATTCTGAAAAAAAAAATTGAAAAATGGTCTCTTTCATATCGGAAATTGCATCAGAAAATTTCAAAAAGTTATTTTAGTTTTTAATTACTACAAAACAGGATTCTTCATTAGAATTTCAGATCTGACTATATGGTTAGTTAAAGCACTCAAAAAAGTATAAGATTAATTCATCATTTTTCCATAGATCTAATAGTAAAGGCGCCACGCCCACTTTTGTGAATTTACTCCAACCAGCAATTTCTTGAAAAATACTAATCTGATTAAACTGTTTGGTAGTTCATTTTAAACGTTTCGATAAATGAAATAAATTTTACTCCCTAAAAATTTTTGAAAAATGGCCTCTTTCATACCGGAAATTGTGTCAGAACATTTCAAAATAGTATTAAAAATACATTAACTTTCACCGTTAAGAATAAATAGCTATTTTAATTCCCCACAGAGTTTTATCACTGGGATTATACTTCCCCCTTGGTTAGAACCATAACTACAAGAGATTATTACAAACATGTCTAAGCATGAAAAAAGTACATTCTGAGGCAGAATTTGAATTTGGCAGTTTAGAATTAAAAAATAGATTTGGTGACTTAAACAAAACTTTTGAAATGCAAAGAAATCTTACAACTATGAATTTTTTATAGGGAAAAATAAAATTGCAAGTGCAAGATATAAATAAAAAATCAGAAATTAATACGAAGAAAATTAATTTATTTTCTTTAATTATTTTTTAGAACGGTCCCCGATACGATTGGGGCGAAGAAATTCAAGCACAAATATTAGGAAGTTTTTTCTGGGGTCATATGTTATCATCAGTTGCTGGTGGTACTTTAGCGGAATATTGCGGAGCATTTCATGTCATTCTGTGGAGTAACGTTGGTTGCGGAATTTTCAATACATTAACCGTATTTGCTGCGTACTGGCACTACATGGCTTTAATCGTTTGTAGGTTTATAGTCGGTGCTTTTCAAGTAAGTACTCAATATTTAGATAAAAAAAGAGTCAATTACTAGGGGCTTCCGAACCTAGGTATAAGGAATTCAATGAGTGCAAGAGAGAGGTATAGAAAATTCAGAGAGTCAGAGAGCGATAGTGCGCTATGGCGTCATTGGCCATTAAAAGGATGCCACAAAGTACGCTGTATGTATCCTCAATATACACAAAGAACGATGCCGCAAAGTACGCTGTATATATACATCCTCAATATACACAACTTCGTTGCTATTGGTCCAAATTGAACGCGGGAAACTGCAATGTATTTGAAATGCGACGTTGAATAATAATTTCCTAGCTAATCATCTAACTCCCCCGTTCACCCCCTTAGCAGTATATAAATTGTTATTTTACTTTCGCTCTGTAGAAATTGAGATTTTAAGCATATTTTTCTCTTACAAGATGGAATTTTTCTTGCATAATGTTACCTTTTATTTGATATGTTACAACTGCTAGTTTAACGCTGTATCGTTTCTGCGCATGTTTTTTCTCTTGAGTTGACAGATGGAATTTTTTAAATATTTTTCGCATCATGTAAAGGTCAATACCTTTAATTTGATATGCCACAAGTATCAGTTTAACAGTGTTGGTGGAAGCTACGGGTGCAACAGGGATGAACGGATGAGTTAGACATGATTAGCTAGGAAATTATTATTCAACGTCGCATTTCAAATACATTGACGTTTCCCGCGTTCAATTTGGACCAATAGCAACGAAGTTAGAGATTTAACGTTACTTCTGCGCAGTCATTAACGGCTAGTTCTGTTAACTTTCCTGGTTGGTATGCGCATTGACGTGCACTAAGAGGGTTTTTCTTTCGTATTTCGTATTTTATGTATCTATCAGTTAATCGTTCCAGTGTTTTTAACAGAAAAAATGACAGACTGATTGGGCTGAAAGCTTTAGGTGTCATTTCACCTGTTTTCCCTATCTTCATGTGACTTTTACCATCTGCCAGGTCTTAGGTGTATATCGCAGTGCTATATAAGCCTTAAAGGTGCAACATAGTATGAACTAGTATTAGGTGTAGCACATTTCATTTTGTTCGGTCTCGGTATTTCTGTAGCTAGCCACCAATCAAGCCTATTTGGTTTTATTTGATAGCCGTCTGCTACAGATTTTAAGCCTTTTAAAATTGCCGAGACCGGAAAGTGTACATCTGTGAGTACTTTGAGACTTTCCAGTATAGGTTTCTTCGTCTTTTTTGAAAAGGTCGACAGGGTTTTTATTATTTTCTTTAGCTACGACTAGATTCTTGAGCATAAAAGGAGTCTTTGTTATCTCCTCACAAAATTTCCTCCTCGTCTGTTTTTTAGACTTTCGTAGTTTTTTGTTACACTGAGTAAGTCCTAACTGTTTAAAACCCAGTTTTGGTTGGTTTTGACTTATAGCCTACGCACCTCGCCTCTAAGGCGTTCCAAGTTCTTGTTCCACCAGATCATTTTTGTTGTTGTTTGTTGTATTGTCTTCTCAGCACAGCTCTCCTCGTAGGCGTTTGTGATTGCCCTAGTTACTTGGATCACTTTCCGTTTAAAGCTTTCTTTGTGTACGATCTTTTGAAAATTCCCTGTTAGAGACTGTATGAGAGACAAAACATATCTTTTTCAGTTTGTCTCCTATGTATTTCTATATTAGGTAAGAGTTCGTCGAGGTGTTATCAGATCAAATCTAATCTGCCTGTGATCAGAACATGATGGTTCATTTGACACAATTTTTTATGTTGCCATTTGTTTTTTGAAAATACATAACCTCTTCTCTAGCTGCAGTGACGAAAGTGGGTTCGTTACCTTTATTAGTAATTAATAAACCCTCAATAAAGATAAAGTTCAAAAGTAATGAGTTGAAGATTCGCACTTGCAGCATATGCGATTATTTCGCCTGGTATTTGCGGTGGACATTCTTCATCTCCTGGGAAGTTGCGGAGCAGACGAATCATCTTTTTCCTCCTTCCTGTTAAATGACCTGTAACAAAATCTCCATTGTATAGCATTGGTATTAGTACTAAGTTCACCCTATTACTATGTAGAATACATACCAGTGACACTTTGGCAATATTTTACCATACAATTTTTGCAGGTCTTAAAACTGCAATATTTTTTTGCATGTAACCAGGGTTTTTACTCCATCGGTATTGCCTCCCTTATAAGGAGACTAGCTCCGCTTCCGAAGGGTTCTTCCGCTTCCGGAGGGTTCTTCTTCCAAGTGGAATTCTTCTGCGTCTATATCGATGACTTGCATAGTCATTGGAACCTCGCTGCTAGTGCTCGCCTCTTGTTTCTTCGTTTCGTAGAGGGTTCCCCTTTGGTCAGAATCTCAACATTCCTAGACTTATTCATTTTTTTGAGTTCTTAGAAAGACTCCTCGAGAAAGTCAACGTTTGGCCGTTATTTGTAGCGTCTTACCCCAGATCGTCCACAGTTTTGTGTGTAATCCATATTGCCCCTTCCCAGGGATTTAAAAGGCAAAAAATCTTACCCAGCCAGTCTGTGCTAATGCGATCTGCGCACGTCATGACTAAATAGCTTTATGTGTGGACGATTTAAAAATCGCACCTGAGATCCCTCTATGGGGATTTTGTTGTGTTCCTCGGAAAATGACTATTTGACTATTCTCAGCATCTCTGGAGCCAATTGGATCTCTGGGAACGTTTCATCTTTGAAGCAAAGAGAAGAAATAGTAATTTCTTTCTCTTTCCTTGCCGTTTTCTTTAGTTGGCTTTCCTGTAGTGGGGTGGTGCCAACGGTACGAGGTCACTTTTTTGCCTGTGCACCATAACTGGCGGGTTTTTACTGCTCCGTTCCTTAGTTCTAAGTTAAAGAGGACGCTTTTGCACTATATAGCCTTTCTTGACAGCCTCTTTCGTATCATCTTATTTCTTCCTGCGTTGCGCATTTAGGAAGTTTTTTTTTTAATTACTTGCCTTGTAGCAATGATGTAATCAACACACCTTTCGAGGTGTTCTTTAAGCTTACCCACCTAGAGCCTCTTCCCAGATAAGCGGCTTTTATTTCATCATCTGTGAGCTTGTCTACTTCCTCAAGGGAATGGACAACCACCTTTGATTTCCTTGGTGCTTGTTTCAGGGTTTTTTTCTTCAGAATATATATTTGATTCCACGAGTAGCTAAAGTTTTGAACTGTAAAGTCAGAGCCCCGCTTGACTGAAGAGGGCTGTATACAGCGGGGTACGCCTGGTTCCCCGAGGTTTGGTGGGCTTGAAACCGAGTTTCTCAAAGGCCGTCCATCTATAGGCGCTCACTGACCATAGATTAGGAAGATATTTATAGTGGTCCTTGTCCACGCAGCCGGGCGATTAAGCCAAGCCCCCCCCCGATCCACATAATTCCTCATACGTATCACAGACCTTATCCTAGCGAAGGGGTCGTTGCTTCACACACACACACACACACACACACATGATGAAAATTAATATTGTTTATAGGTTTGTCGATGTTAAATTTTCGATCACCAATTCTAGACTACCTGGTCTACAAGTCAGTAGGAGAAAATTTTTAACTTTATACATAGACGGACTTAAAATATTTTAAATGACGGGGTGTATTATTTTTTCCAATTTTAACATTTTGATTGATTGATACTCAATTTATTTTCTAGGGAATGGTATATCCAGCTTTACAAGCTCTAATAGCAAGATGGGCACCACCAGAAGAAAAGGGAAGATTTTTAGGTTGTCTCATGGGCAGTACTTTAGCAACTGCGGTGACCTGGCCCCTTCTTGGATCTATCATATCGAATTTCGGCTGGCCATGGGGATTTCACGTAATTACCATCGAAATAGCCATCTACTGCATTGTATTTTATTTAGTTTGTTCCGATAGTCCTGATGATCACAAATTTATCAGTCAGGAAGAAAGAGATTATATTAAAAATACTCAAGGTGATAGCGTATCCAAGAAGAAGGTGTGCAAATTTTAAATATAATATACTTGTTCCCGAAGCGAAATCCTAATGTTATGAAATAAGTATAAAATAATTGCTCCATTATTTTATACTGAGCAGACTCAAAATATGTTCATAACAAGTTAGGAACTCGCTTGGGGAACAAGCCTATTCTGTTTGTGTCAAGTCGTACAGGGTTTGTCCCACAAGTAATGAGTTGCATTTTTTTTTCTGACCTCACAGTCTGGTTGAGGGGTCTAATCTTTCCAGCGATCTGCCCTCCACTCACATCCGAGCTATGAAAACTTAAAATACTTCAGCAAGCTTTCAGGGAAGATTCTTGATCCCAGTCGAATTGAGGGCAAAATATGTTCCTGGAGGATATCACCGACTAAGCTCAGAACAGTGTTGAACCTGTGTTTAAATTATTAAACACAAGCAGTGCACATGAGATTGGCCTACAAAGTGCTCGCGTTAGTGTTGTCGCGCTGAGTTTCTGAAATGTACTGAACAGAAGCAATAAATTGTATTATTGCGGTTTCTCATAAAATATACCAATTTTTTTTTGCACTGATCAAAATCAAACAAATATGTTTCGAAGAGTAATTTTATTTTTTTATCATAAAATATACAAGACACAAAAATATAAATATAAATATACAAAAAATTAAATGTTTATACTGCTTGGTAGTTTATTTTTCTCGGAAAATCAGAAAAAATTTTTCAAAATATATGAACTACACCAGAAACGTGATTCTCTCACCGTATGTGTTATCGCCTAAACAATTTTCGAAAAGGTCACGTCTCGCTCTCGTCTCGGATTTACGAGACGAGATGAGAAGAGACGAGAAAAGTATCGTTCTCGTGTGAAGCCCTAGTGCCAGTTCAAGTTTTCAGAATAAAGTACTAAGGGGCATTGTAAATGCTCCCTGGTACATAAGAAGTAGTAGCGACCTACACAGAGGTCTGGATGTGGATGTGCAAAGAAGCATGAAAATAGACTTTATAACCATGTGAATGGAATAGTAAGCAGACTCAAAAGAATCAAACCTTTTGAGTTAGTGTAAATAGTTAGGTTTAAAAGCTCAGTCTTAGCCCGCTAAGAAAAATTGAGGAATACCAGTAGGGAAAACTCAACAAACATTGGTTTTAATTATTATTAGAATAAATTTGCTTGTTAACTTTTGTGACTAGTTGTAAATATACAAAGCGCCGCCTAGGTGCTATAAAAAGAAAAAAAACTTATTATATAGCATAAAATATGTGACATTATGCTTATTTAAACGACTAGTATTAGGCCAATTTATGATAAAATGTACTTATGTACATTGCTGTCGAAAAGGTATTAGAAATAGTACAAATGTACTAAAACGACAACACTGGCTCGCGTCCGACCCGAGATCAGGAATTCGTGGAAACTTAAGTAAGACAATGAACCGGAATACGCCGCCTTCGTCGTTAACCGCCGAGGCACTGAAATGTTGTCGCGGCCACTGTATAGTCCGGACTTGTCACCGCCAGACTTCTTTTTGTTTCTCTGCTTTAAAAGGGAGTTGAAAGATGTTCATTTCGACACCATCGACATCAAGGATACCTCGACGACGAAACAGGTCAACTCGGCGATGTAAAGTCGGCGACGGTCAACTCGGCGATGCCGAGTCGGCGATGGTAAACTCGGCGACGATCAACTCGGCGAAAAGGAATACAATAATATATTATGCAATTATTTATTATATTACAATATAATACACAATCTATAAAAAAAAATTGATTAGAGAATTTGATTAATAAAATAAATATATATAAGAGATTTTAAATAAGAAACTGAAAAAAAGTTATGATTACTAATTATTATATAATATGCAGGAAAAAAAAATCAATTAAGGGTATTAACTACAATTAGGGTTTTAATACCTAATATTAAAATATTAAGGGATGTTTTAGAGCTTAAGATAATTACCTTAAAAATAAGATTACCTGATAATTACCTTAAAAATACGATTACCTGATAATTACGTTAAAAATAAGATTACCTGATAATTGCCTATAAAAGACTGGTAATATTCACTTTACTTAATATTCCGAATTCATCTCAGAAGTAAAGACATTGTGTGTAATTTTGTTTGTCTGTGTGAGTTTTTTATTTTTCTGAGACTCAAGATGGAAAATAAAGTTCTTAGCCAAAGGGGTCACGAAAAGTACTACTGGGATGGCTACCTATACATGAAGGATAAAACGAACAAGGACAACACTATTTAATTCTATCGCTGCAAAAACAAACACGAAGGATGCAAAGGAAGAATATGGACCAATATTATGGACGGTTCTTTCAAATGTATTCGAAATGAACACACATGTAGTACGGTAGGAAATGCAGCAAATGTTGTTCTGCAAAAAATGAATACCACTGTGAAGTACCTGGCCGCGACAATGATGGAGAATCCTGCCCAAATCAGAGGACGAGTTTTGGAGAATGTCCCAGCTGCGGTTAAAGGAATGCTTCCAAGTTCCAGTGAAATTATCATCCTAGAAGTGTACTTTCAATATTACTACAGCCCTACTCAATTTGAGAATTTTTTGCTGGCATATTCCGGAAGAGATCAGGTGGATCCACATCGAATTCTGATATTTGGTAGAGAATACCATGGTACATGAAGTGCAAGCATGAAAGATTAATTTGTTGACGACACATGCTTATTGTGTCCTCCACTTTTTGCTCAAATATTTGTTGTTCTGGCAAGTAAAGATACGCATGAAGAGAAGGGTCCAGTTTTTCCTGTACTATATTGCTTGCTGCGAAATAAAAGGGCAGAAAGTTCTTTGGCCGCAATTAAATCCGGAAACCATCAGTGTCAACTTTGAATTGGAAATTCACAAGGACGTAAGACAAGTTTTCCCAGAAGCCGAAATTAGAGGATGCTTATTCCACTTGGTAAAAAATCTTCGAACGCATTTATCTTCTTGCAATCTCCTAGGAATATACAATACTGATCCGGAATTTGCACTACAAGCAAAAATGGTAACATCATTGGCATTTGTCCCAGAAGAGGATGTGATTGATACCATTGCCGAATTGGAAAATGAGTTGCCAGAAATATTAGAACCAATTTTAGAATGGTTTACCAGAAATGATATCGACTTAGGAATAATGGAACCAGAGCGACAGCAACGTTTCCATCAGCAATTTGGTCCTTTTCTTTTCGAACATTGAATGGTCGAGTTAGGACAAATAATTTTGCAGAAGCATGTCATCGCAAGTTGCAACTGGCTTTTGGTTCTGGCATTGCTCATCCTTCGTTATGAACATTCATAGAAAATTTAAAAAAAGGTTCAGAACGAGCACTTGCCGAGCGAAATGGCGCATCAAAAAGGAGACGTTATGAGGAAGCCGACGAGAGGATTTTAAATAAAGTGGCCAATTATAACAGGCAAAATTTGATTGAATATCTCAGAGGGATATCACACAATTACAATATGAACTAGTTGTTTTTAATAGATTGTATGTTATATTATATTATAATAAATAATTGTATTATAATAAATAATTGTATTAGAATAAATAATTGCATAATATATTATTGTATTATTATAACAGGCAAAATTTGATCGAATATCTCAGAGGGATAACACACAATCCTTTTCGCCGAGTTGATCGTCGCCGAGTTTACCGTCGCCTTTCAAGAGCATTTACGAAGACGAGTTCCATGATGCCTTTTGGTCATGGCAGAAGGTATATTGACGAGGAAGTAACTTATTTTGAACAATTTTAGATTATTGTACTAATTGGATCAATAAATTTTACAAAAAAAATGCAATGCATTACTTTTGGATCAAACTCTCTATTACAGATATGATCTAATGTTAATAATCAGAAGGATCTTGATTTTATTTAAAAATTTATTGATAAATTTTCAGCATTTTCCTCCGATACGCGCAATGATGATGAGCATTCCGTTTTGGATACTGAACATCAGCTTCTTTGGAAACTTGTGGGGTTTATTTCTTCAATTAGAAGGCGTTCCCAAGTTTATGGCTGAAGTGATTGGTTTCGAATTAAGAGAAGCTGGATTTCTTGTCGCTTTACCTCATATTGTAAGATTGATTTCCGGTACCGGAATGGGTTTTTTGGGAGATTTTTTAGAAACGCGCAGTCTGATGTCGAATAACGCTATTAGAAAAACGTTCACAGTGTTTTGTAAGTAAAACAATCTCAAACATGAAATTATAAACTTTGTTGGTCTTAATTTATTTTATTATTTAGTGGTTAATCTTTAAAAAAAATTGATAGGGTCAAGTTGGGTAAGTGGGACCTTCATTTACAACTTTTAAATTTCAAACCTGGATAACTTTTAGTATTGGTAAGATATACGTTTGAAAATTTTCTTTTAAAGAGTTCTATTATGTAAGAACAAAATGAAGTGAAAGTCTTTCTGTAGATTTCCTCACATATATTCTGTTTTTCCTTTGATTCTTTTATTTTATTTTTTTTTCTTGTTTACGTATAGTTTTTTTACTCATCTTCATACTCTTCTTTCACTTACTTATTCTTCTTTTGGTATTAATATATCAATGCTCATATTAGCTTCTATTCTTCCCATTGCTTTTTCTTTTGATACATTTTCTGTCACTCTACCAATCTTTTCTACTCTTATGTTTGGTTTTCTCTCTTCTATTTTCTCGTCTATCTTCATTCTCCATTCTTATATTTTGTAATGATTTCTTTACTATTTTATATAATTCTGGAATTTCTTTTTTTTCCCAAATTTAGCATACCATTTTGACGTCCTTTTTTGTCTTCTAATCGCTTTTTCTCTATTTCGTTAAAATTTGTATCCATTTTCCATCGTCCTACTATTTACGTTCATCATAATCATGATTTTATTTGTTCATTTTCCTTTGATTCTTTTATTTTATTTTTTTATCTTGTTTATCTATAGTTTCTTTACTCACCTTTATACTCTTCTTTCACTTATTCTTCTTTTTGTATTAATATCAACGTTCATTTTCTCTTCCTTAAAATCTTTTTCTATTCTTCCAATTAAATTTTCTTTTGATACTTTTTTTTTATAATTCTAACATTATTTTCTACTCTCATGTTTGGTTTTCTCTCTTTTATTTTCTCATCTATTTTCATTCTCCATTCTTATATTTTTAACGGTTTTTTTTTACTATTTTATTTAATTCTGGAATTTCTTCGTTTATTTGTCCCAAATTTAGCATTTGTTTTTGAGGTTCTACTTTATCTTCTTTTGTATATTGTTCTATTTTCTTTTCCATTTCTTCCTGTTTTCATCCATTCACTATTTTTATCCATTTGTCTTCTTTTATATTTTTCTCTATTTCCATATAATTTGTATCCATTTTCTTTTCCGCATCGGCTTACGATTTTCGTTCATCATAATAATAATTTTTTTATTCTTTATCCTTTGATTCTTTTATTTTTTTGTCTTGTTTATCCATAGTTTCTTTACTCACCTTCATACTCCTCTTTCACTTATTCTTCTTTTTGTATCAATATCAATGCTCATTTTCTCTTCCTTTAAACTTTTTTTCTATTCTTCCAATTACTTTTTCTTTTGATACATTTTCTATAATTCTAACATCCTTTTCTATTCTCATGTTTAGTTTTCTCTCTTCTATTTTCTCATCTATTTTCATTCTCCATTCTTATATTTTTTTACGGTTTTTTTACTATTTTATTTAATTCTGGAATTTTTTCGTTTATTTCTCCCAAATTTTTATGCATTTGTCTTATTTTATATTTTTCTCTATTTCTTTATAATTTGTATCCATTTTTTTTCCATCGTCTTACTATTTTCGTGCATTATAATCATGATTTTTTTTGTTCCTTTTCCTTTGATTCTTTTATTTTATTTTTTGTCTTGTTTATCTATAGTTTCTTCACTCACCTTTATACTCTACTTTCAGTTATTCTTCTTTTTGTATTAATATCAATGCTCATTTTCTCTTCTTTAAACTCCTTTTCTATTCTTCAAATTACTTTTTCTTTTGATACATTTTCTATAATTCTAACATCCTTTTCTATCCTCATATATAGTTTTCTCTCTTCTATTTTCTCATCTATTTTCATTCTCCATTCTTATATTTTTGTACGGTTTTTTTACTATTTTATTTAATTCTGGAATTTCTTCTTTTATTTCTCCCAAATTTAGAATTTATTTTTGATATTCTTCTTTATCTTTTTTTGTATATTGTTCTGTTTTCTTTTCCATTTCTTCATACTCTTCTTTCACTAACTTATTCTTCTTTTGGTATTAATATCAATGCTTATTTTAGCTTCTATTCTTCCCATTGCTTTTTCTTTTGATACATTTTGTGTCACTCTACCAATCTTTTCTACTCTTATGTTTGGTTTTCTCTCTTCTATTTTTTCGTCTATTTTCATTCTCCATTCTTATATTTTTTAATGATTTTTTTACTATATTATATAATTTTGGAATTTCTTTTTTCTCCCAAATTTAGCATTTATTTTTGATGTTCTTCTTTATCTTCTTTTGTATATTGTTCTGTTTTCTTTTCCATTTCTTCTTATTTTCATCGATTCACTATTTTTATGAATTTTCTTTTGCATATTTTCATATTTTCACGTTCTTTTTGTCTTCTTTTCGATGTTTCTCTATTTCCTTATAATTTGTATCTATTGTCTTTTCCATCATCTTACTATTTTCGTTCATCTTAATCATATTTTTTTGTTCCTTGTCCTTTGATTCCTTGGTTTTATTTTTTTCTTGTTTATCCATTGTTTCTTTACCCACTTCATCTTTTTTTGACACTTGTTTCATGCTCATTTTCTCTACTTTAAATTATTTTCCATTCATTAAATTTTTTTCTCTTCTTCTTATTATTTTTTCCTCTGGTTAATTTTCTACTTTAATCTTTTTTGCTCTTATGTTTAGTTTTCCCTCTTCTGTTTTCTCATTTATTTTCATTCTCCATTCTTATATTTTTTATTGGTTTTTTCATTATTTTATTTAATTCTAGAATTCCTTCTTTTATTTCTACCAAATTTAACATTTATATTTGACGTTCTTCTTTTCTGTTTTGTTCTGTTTTCTTTTCCATTTCCTTCTATTTTCATCCACTCACTATTTTTATCCACATTCTCGTCCATTTTTTGTATATCATTTCGTTCTATTTCCTTTTAAATGGTATCCATTTCCTTTTTCATTGTCTTACTATTTTTTTTCCTAACCATTGTTCTTTTTGCTCTGCTTCTTCTCCTTTTTTAGATATTTTTTATTGTTTATACAGTTTCTATACTCATTTCATACTCTTTTGACTATTGTTCTTCTTTCTTTCAATTTTTTCTTCTTTTTTTTATTTTTTATCTGTTTTCATTTCCCATTCTTATATTTTTTTAATGATTTCTGCATTATTTTTATTTTTCTTATATTTCTCTCAAATTTTTTATTTCTTTTTGATGTGCTTTATCTTCTATTCTATTTTGTTCTATTTGTGTTTCTATTTTCCTATGTTTTGGATATCATTTTGTTGATGTCTTTTTTGTCTTCTTTTTGATTTGAATTTATTTTCTTATAGTTTATTCATTTGCTTCTCCATGTTCTTACTATTTTCGTTCATCTAAAACACCATTTTTTTAAATATCTGTATTTTCTTTCCTTCTCGTAAATCCATCTATTCTGATACCATTAATGTTATACCGGTTGTCCTGTCCATATTTATATAAATTATACTTTTATTACCAAATTTTGATGTTTTTTTTAATTTGAATTATTTTTTTTTTTTTTATTTAAATTATTTTTTATTTTTTTAGCCCATATAATTCCTGGTATTTTCCTGATGGGAATTGCCTTTTGTGGATGTAATGGGGTATCCATAGTGACTCTTTTAACTTTATGTATGGGTTTTAATGGAGCAGTCTCGATAACGTGTATGCAGAATCCTCAAGATTTGTCTCCAAATTTCGCGGGTACCATGTACGGGCTACTGCATTTAATCGGTGGTACTAGCGGGTTCATAGCACCGGCTATTATTGGAGTCACTATTAAGGATAAAGTTAGTATAGGTAGATTATTTTTTATTTTTTAACAAAAACAAAAATAGTTCTTATGATATTTATATTTATACAATATTTTTTGTTTTAGAATGGTGTTAAACAATGGGGTTATAATTTTATCCTTGGAGGAATTTTATACATAGTTTCTGGGACAATATTTATTTTATTCGGTTCTGTTAAAGAACAGCCATGGAATAGGATAGCAGATGAGGATACACATGCAGCAAGGTAGTCGAAAATAAGATTATTCAATGTAAGCATCATGTATTTAAACTATATAAAAAAAACAGAAATAGTTTATTGTATTTTTTATTAAATTACATTTATTTAAATTTTAATAATAAACATAGTATCAGAAAGTATAAAAACTCTAATAATGAGATATACCTAGTGTCCAAATATTCGTCACAAGAAACCAGAAAAAAGATTCAAACAACATCACAGAAGACAAAGAAGTGAGATGAAGAAAAATTAAAAAAGCGGTCTAAAAAATAGGACAAATAGAAAACAAACAAGAAGGTGATGTAATAGAAGTACAAGAACGAAATGTAAGTATATGTGAAAATATTAGATTCTGTGGATAAATGTCAAATCATTGACATACATCATAGCGGTGAGTATTGTGCTATTTCTAGAGAGAAAGATGATCAATCTCTATCTCTTTCAAAACAGTTACGTATAGTTAGGATGCTCGACCGAACTTAGACATCATCTTCTTCATTCTTTTCAGCAAAAAAATTTAACATGCCAATGTGTCGAATGATGCATACAATGACATTTGACAATCAAATATATCAATTGTCACCTCTAGTATTGACACCAACTGTTCGAGAAATACTCGAACATTGTTCCGATTGGTAACGGCCCTGGTGAACAATATTTATTAAGTAGTAGCTTTACTTTAAAAAGACTTGATAAATAAATTAGAAAATAAAATAATGATTAGAATTGTCAGTTCTGTTAAAAAAATCACTGTCAAGTCACCCTGTTTACAAATAATATATAATATAGTTAAAATATACCTTCACTATAGTTTACTGTGGTATTTTTATAAACAATACAAGAGATCCCAATTACGTTGGTAGTCACCAGATTCATACAATTTAGGTTGAAGTCCTTACCTTCAACTCCAAGTTGCGAATTCCCAGAAGCTGGTATGCTTTCCCTTTTTTATTTTGTTGTATACTGACTCTAGCTGGCGTGCAGTATCACTTCACATTTCTTACTGTATTTTTATATTGTATATATCCATATACAGATTAAAATTTGTTAAAGGAGGGTATCGTTTTAAATGGGTGTTTTGGGTTTCTCATAAAAACAATTTTTATGTTTCAAAAACTTGAAAATCAAAGAGGGGAAAATGAAAATTTGTTTTTATATTAAAACTATGAGCTTAAAATGACTTTCCATTGTGTGAAATTCTAAATTACCTGATTTTTAGGGTGTATACGCGACGGCTAAAATTATTAATAAATTAAACATATTTAATGCAAGAAATCTCATTGTAATGGAAAAAAATAAATCAATAATATTTTTAAAAATATTACATCTGCTTGAAATGGCTCTAATATTTAACAATTGTAAACTGAAAAATCCAAGAACTGGAGAAGTTTGACATTTATTATTAAAATCTCAGTTGTTAAGCCAATTTGTAAATATGGCAACAACGCATGTCTTAACACAGAACCACAGTATATGTAACAAGAAGAATAAGCATTCGTAATAAGAAATAAATATTTCTCCAAATAGATGTAAATATTTTTTTAGGTTATACCTTAAACCTAAACAACGTTTAAATAAGGCAATCCAGAACACGTGACCAAACATCATTTTGTATGTGTTTTATGTTTATTTGATGTATTTTGTGCTTTTAGAAAGTGTTTGAAATAAAAATAATTGCTGTTTCAAATATTAAGCAAATAAGAAAAAAAGATAACAGCTTATAAGATACATAATGAGAGTATAAAAAAATACATATACAATACTCCTTGAATTGATGTAAAACTCGAGAAGATGACTTTCCATCATCAGTGACTGCTTTACTGCTTTCCACATAATCTAATATTTGGTCCTCACACACAGTTTTTACAGCAAAGAACAAGTCAAGGTCTACAAGAGTTTGTCAGCATATAAATATTTTTCATGGTTTTTGAGAGATCATTCCGTTCTGGTTTATGTGGAAAATGTAGTTCACTAGGTATTCTATAAAATCTAACAGTTTCACGACCTCTTCGACTCCCACAATTGACTACAGAACAAGTAGTGTGCATGTTTAGTTCTTTCTAACAAACAATATTTTTTCTGTACATATTCACTTCATTAAATATCAATAATGCATCCCGAGTAGTTAGTCACACAACTATTCTAAATTAAAATGTCCGTTTTAAGCTCCAATCGTTTCATATGTTAAAATAAACTGCTCTTTTCATGTTAACTACGTGAAAGACATGGATTTGTGTGCCTACCAGCGGCCATCTTGAATTTCACCTGACAGCATCTTGGATTGGTCTATAGATGATAATATATGTCAATTTAATTACCCCTTGTACTTAACATTTCTATGGTTCACTTTTGAACAATTTTTGCGGGTTGAGCAGCATCGGTAAATGGGAAGTGATCCAGATCGGATAAATTCCGATTATTTTACAAAGAAAACTGTATCTGAAGTAATCTAGATCAGAAGTGAACTGATCAGACTGCAAATAAAATTCAGCTACTATAGTAGTCTTATACTGTGGCAGAAATAACCTTTTTATTATTGTTCTGACAGGAGTACCTTGTAACGTCAAATAAAATATTACCAACACATTTTTTAAAAGCTTTATTCAAATATTTAACAATCTTAATTTTTTAATTTAACGTGAAAAGTATAGTTAGTATTGTTTGAAATATTAAAACTTCGGTATTTTAAATTAGAGGAAATGCTATTCAAATTAATACCTTTTGCTCTTCCATCCATGTGATTAACTTGTCGTATTCTTTTTTATAAGCTTCTTCCGATTTTTGCTGTATTAACCGCGATCCAATGTTAGAACTTATTTTTAAGCAATATAAAACCAATAACAACTGTGGTGACAACAATACATCTTATGTGACAGATTGCAAATTAATTTTTGTATTTATCATTCGATGACAACTGATGACATCACGAATTCAACCATTTTACATTATTAGTCCTTTATTTCCATTTTTTGTAGTAATAATACCAGTATTTATGGATTTAAAGTGTAACAATAAAAAAAATAGAATTCGTGGATAACTGGTCTATTTCGAGCACTCCGGTATACTATTATGCTAAATGACAGCCGGTCGCCATGTTGCCAAATCCTCCTTGTCAGTCCTTGTGATTTTGTCAAAAAATAGATTTCAAAATTAAAAAAAAGTATGTTCCGGGACGTTTTAAAGAAAAAAAATTTGGGAAATTCATTTTTTTTTAAATATCTTTTAGTGAGAAAAATTTCGTACGGGGTCGCAAAAAACCCAAAAAACGATACCCTCCTTTAAGTTACTGTTACTGCCGGCCGGCTTAAATTTATTTATTTCTAGATTTAGTATTTTTATTGTTAATCGTCATTAAAATCGTTCGTTTATATAGTTGTTAATAATTTTACAAAGGGTTAATGTTAAACCATATGAGCCAGGGCTTATTAGATTAAGGTCCGTTAATTCAGGCTGCGTCTTAACGACTTTAGCCTCCCTGCTTATGAGCATGACTGAAATTTAGATTTGTTCTCGCTCACCAACATTAATGTCTACCAATCAGAAGCGGATTTTATTAAAATCATTATATTTCTCCAACAATACATTTAGTAAAGCTTGGTAAAATTTTGAAAACATTTTATCATTGCGAAAATAAAGTACATTTTGATCAAAAAAAGATCCTTCCCGTTGGTAGACCTTTTTCTATGTTGGCAACTTGGAGGGAACTCGTCCATTGTCTATTGGTCGAAATTAAAATTTTGCGCTGTATTGGTACCTCAGAGTAAATATATCTAGAGAGGGCATTCTATTCTTTTTTATTAAGCTAACAACTAGTTCACTTTTGTTGACATCGTCCTCTAGAAATTTCATAAGCGTACTTTCTAGCAGGATAATTTAAAATTATACATTAAATAGTTTACAGTTTGTGACGTATTTTGTGTTATTTTTGTAGTGTTATAGGTCGTACTGAATATTTTTGTAAACATTTTGAACTATTTTAAGTGATTTTTTTGAGAGGTATGGGAAAGAAATGTGAAACATTTGGTGCTTTTCCCAAGTCATTATAGATAATATCTTACACTTGTAATTGTTATTAACAAAAAACGAAAGAGAAAAAAAGTCATTTTAGTTTTTGATGATAACTTAAAAACTATACAAGATAGGGGGAATTGCAAAAAAGATCATTAAAGAGGAGGAAATTTTCAAAAACAAAACTTCTAAATCTCGAATCTCCAGCTCTAATATTTATAACTTTAATTTGTTGCTGAAAATATGGTTAACCGCGACCGTTTCGGGATAAGTACGCCGCCTCTATAGTAAAGCACTAAATATTGATTTAAAAATTTGAAAAAATTATGGTGTCATTTCAACACTTGAAGAAAGAAAGTCCCATTGGAAAAAAAAATTGAAATGCATTTTTCAAAAAGCTAGCCTATTGTTAAATATTTTTTTTTCATACCTCTGTCTTCATTGAAAGCTGGATAATTGTTTAAATAATCACCCTAAAAATTTTTTCGCCTCTTCGACTATTTTCTATGAGTGTACTCAATAATATGATGCTATAAAATTATTTAAAATTTGTTTTTATTGTTTATAACGAGTTTTCTAAGTTAACAAAAAATGAAAAATCGTAAAATTGTTGTTAAAAAATTTTTTTCTCATGTACTTTGGTATAGCTGTTGGTATATTAGAAATAAGGATTAAATTATTGCAGGTAAGATTTTTTAACGCTATTTGTTTATATACTGTTTATAAACAAATAGTTTACTTTAATATTTTTGAAAAAAAATTACGATTCTATTGTTTAGGGTCAATGATGATTTTTAATAAAATTTTTTTTTCTTAAAAAAATTTTCTTATTGTTTATAATCGTTTTTTTCATATTTGCATAATTTAAATAATTAGTTAAGAAATAATTTTGTCTTTAAAAATCATTATTGATGGCTCATAATACAATTTAAAAAAAAAATATGCAACAAAAATGAGAAAAAATATTTTTCTGTATTTTTTATTGAATTTCAAAAAAAATGCAAAAATTTTTTTTTGCCACATTGTTCCATACGGTTGTTTTTTTTAATTTTTAGTAATATTAGAAAAAAATTATTGTGACAGTCAAACATGGTTTATAACAAATTGTTAACTAAATAAACAATAAAATTATTAAAAATAAAAATTTTTAATTGTATTTTTAAAGACAAAATTATTTCTTAATTAATTATTTAAATAATGCAAATTTAAAAAAAACGATTATAAACAATAAGAAATTTTTAAAGAAAATTTAAAAAAAAAATCATTATTGACCCTATTAAAGTAAACTATTTGTTTATAAACAATTTATAAACAAACAGCGTTACAAAATCTTACCCAGAATAATATAATCCTTATTTCTAACATGAAAACAGCTGTACCAAAGTACATGAGAAAAAAAACATTTTTAACAACAATTTTACGATTTTTCATTTTTTGTTAACTTAGAAAACTCGTTATAAACAATAAAAACAAATTTTAAATAATTTTATAGCATCATATTATTGAGTACACTCATAGAAAATAGTCGAAGAGGCGAAAAAATTTTTAGGGTGATTATTTAAACAATTATCCAGCTTCCAATGAAGACAGAGGTATGAAAAAAATAGTTAATTAACAATAGGCTAGTTTTTTTTTGAAAAATGCATTTAAAATTTTTTTTCCAACGTGACCTTCTTTCTTCAAGTGTTGAAATGACACCATAATTTTTTCAAATTTTTAAATCAATATTTAGTGCTTTAAAAAAATTATTTTAGATGTGGTAGTCCTTATAGAGGCGGCGTACTTATCCCGAAAAGGTCGCGCGGAACCCTATTTTCAGCAACAAATTAAGGGTATAAATATTAGAGCTAGAGATTCGAAAATTGGAAGTTTTTTTTTGAAAATTTCCTCCTCTTTAAGGTTTTTTTTGCAATTCTCCCTATCTTGTATAGTTTTTAAGTTATCATCAATCCGCGTCGAATGAGCCATCGCTCATATTTTTCCTATCCTTCTATTTTTCGCAGAAAACTCACTTCTTGACTAGACTAATATTACTACTCACGACATTTAATTCAAATGTGATATATTAATAAAATGTAAAATACCAAATTTTAATTTTCTACTTTTTGCTAAAATAAGTAAAAAGTTATAATACCGTTTGTCTACATCACGGCAATTTTTATTATTGATTCGTCCTCTGCACGAGATTTTTCTGCACGTCTTACGTGCCTCGCCCACAAACTTTACCGAAAGAGAGAGGGCTAGATGTTGGCTTAAATTTTTTAAATGATATTAAATATGTAGGACATATCTGGTAGTTCCTTTATCTGAGGCTGGTACCGTTTTAACCGTTAGGCCGTCTGACAGGGTTGTTCTCGAGGAACTTTTGATTGTACTGAAGTTGGTTACAAAATAGTGCCCAATGGTGCCACTCAACTTAATCCCGTTTTGATCGCTAAAAAATATCGTTGTTTCTGACGTCATGAAATTGTAATTGTAATGACTTGAATTGAAAATAAATAATAAAAAATATTATATGTAAAACAAAATAAAAACCAATCTGTGCAATGCAAAGAGAATTTCAGTCAGTCTGATCTGTATTAATTTTTTCTAAGAGACTTGGATTAAAATTCAGTAATCAGTAATTTCTTATCTGGTCTCCATTCGTTAGCTCCACATGACAGTTTTTATTTTTATCTTTTATCAAAAGAGCTGCACATGTCTTTATCAGAAATCGATTGCGAAGGAATGTTTTTGCCTGATTCAGTTGTGAAGAATATGGTAAAGACAAAATACATTTGACTATTACCATGAGATTTTGAAACTCTGGTTCGCCCAATGAATTTTTTATTAATGAAACATTTTGACAAAATAAAGAACGAAATAGTGCCAGTTTTTGTCTATTTTTCAATTGTGCGTGCTCTGGTGCCACTCCATAGATGAAAGTGCCACTTTTGGCATAATTGTGCTACATTGAACAACTCTGCCGTCCGAGATTGAAAATTCTAAAAATAGCAATTCTACAGGCGTACGCAAAATAATTATTTTTTTATCACGACTAAAACAGAACAAATAAAAATACGAGGCATGATTAAATTTTCATTAAATATATTTGAAACATTTTTAAACTAGATTTTCCAAAACAAGATATTGTTATAGATAAGTTTGAAAGATTTAAATCATTATTAGACAAATTTTGTAGTATTCAAATAGATCTTGAGAAATATTTTGATTTTAAGGGGTATTTAATACATTTTCGCAATTTATTACCTAACATTGACCGTAGCTGATATAGAAATACAGATCATTACTATAACTGGAGAATAGTGATCTAAATTTAAATATACGTCGCTATAAGTATTTAATTGGGTGCTATAAGTATTTAATTGGGTGCGATTTTTTTGGACGTTTTTATAATAAAATAATCGATATCCAGATTAATCGCTAATAAAAAGTTCAAGAACCGCAGATAAACAGTAGATGTTTTGAATAATCGATTTAGATCGAACATCCCTAATCTGTAATAATTACAAAACAACATAAATAGCAAAAAGTAGCAACAATTTTTACTAAATTAAAAAATAAAACACATAAAAATATTAACAATATTTATTAATTATAATGTTAAAGTACTTTTTTTTTATTAATTAAAAAAAAATAATAATAAACAGAACATAAGTTAAATTGTAAAAATAAAGTTAAAAAAATATAGGCACAAAATAAAAACATTATTTGTAATTTCTAACCTCAATAACTACGGGTTTCGATCCCGAACTATTATACCATCTATCTTCGTGATACTTTTTTGTCGGTTCTCCACCCCTATAATGGCTGCTGCTCTTCCTGATTTTCGTTTCACTAGATTGGATCGTCTCCAAGCCTCTTCCTGTTGGAGATGGAACGGTCCTTCTACTAAAATGTTTAGTGGTATTAGTAACAGAAGGATTGTGAGGATCGTCACTTCTAGTAGTTGTATGAAAAGTCTCGGAAAAATCAGTGCTAGATGCACTACCTCTTCGATACACATGATTAGGCGTAGATGTCACTAGTTTAGTATCTCTGAGCCTTGTAGGCGGCTCGTAAATGTCACCGTTGTAGCTTCTACTGTTCTTGTAGTGGTCATTTTCTTCTAGAGTTTTAAATAATTCTGGAGCTCGGTCTTTTAAAGACGATAAGAACATTTTTTTGTTGTCTGCGTGGTCACTAGTGCCGTTTCTAATGAAGCGGCCAGTGTAGACATCGTCGTTAACATCTTTTTGGCTTCTATTAAGGCTTGAAATTAATCCAGGACTTTTGAGCCCAACGGGTTGATTGAGTTGTGGATTGCTGGTGTACATACCTCCGTGTACGTTTAAACTTTTACTTCTGGATAAGTTGGACTTATAAGTCCTTTGAGGTTTAGCGGGCGCTTCTAATTTCCTCGGTGATGAAACTGTGTTGATTATCGAAACGTTTATTGTGCTGTTTGATTTGTTACCTAGAGGACGCGGTGGTGAATTTTGCTTGGGTAAATGTCTCGGTAAAGTTTGCGAATTTCTTTCTTCGATGTGATGATGACCGTTCACTAGTCTCGATGTTGATTTACTAAATCTGCCCAGCGTGCTTTGGGACCTGCAACATTTATTATTGTTTTAACCTACACAGGAATTTAAATGAGTAGTTTATATTTTTTAAGGTAAATACCCACGTAATTGATACCAAAACAATCTTATTAAACTAGAAAAATAAAGTAGACTTGTTAATTTACTTTCGGATACGTCATAAAAGTTGTAGGATGGGGTTGGCTTATTTGGACTGGTATGTAGAAATTAATTAATGCAAATTGTTTTGTAAATAATAATTAGTTAATTTATTTGTTTTTAATTTGGTGTGATATGGACAAGTAAATAGTACAAGTGGTTATTTTCGATTTCGATGATATTTTTATACTATTGGTGATTAAAATTACTTCAACTTTTATATACAAATAAAATAATTATTATCCTACAAGAAGCAGCAAAACTAGCCACACCATGAACCAAGGCAATAAATAACACAACGAACATCTCCCTGGAATTTAAAAAAAATAATAGGCAATAGAGCCCAACTCCAACAGATAAAAGTTAAACTCAAGGAAATGCAAAATCAACAGTTCCATGAATAAGTATCCAACCTCAATCGATTCGATAATAGGCAGGTTCGACATTTTTCTTATTTCTTTTATTTTAACTTAAATCGAGAGCTTTTGTTATTTAAAAACGAAAAAAAAAATTTGAGCGGTGACGTCAGTAGCTATGAACGGTTCGCCCCTTGCCCGCTGCTGCGCTGTATTCACGATAGAAGCACATTTTACAGGGTTACCGTTTTCAGTAAATTTCCTACTAAATTATTAGATTTTTAAGAAAAATGAAGGTGTTTAGTAGAATTTTAATAGAATTGATAATAGGCAGCATTTTAACTGAAATCGATATATTTTTTATTAAAAATGATCAAAAAAAAATTGAGCGCAAAATATTAATATTTACGTCCGCTGTAAAATTCAGATTTAAATTTAAAACTATATTTTATCGCTATCTATCTATGGTATATTTAAGACGAGTGTCTCATCGCAGAAAAAAATATTTTTTATCATCCAAATGTCATACGTGACTCGCTTAAATAATAAGTTTGAACAAACGTAAGTATGAGCTCTAGTAGCAGGGTGGAATAGTGCTGGTTAGTGGTGCGATAGGTCCGGGATCGAATCCCGCACACAGCAAATCTTTTTTTTTGCTTTTTATCGTTACATTTTACTTTTAAACGTTATTGAATATTTTTTTTAATTTTTTTTAATACACAGGCTAGTTTAGGTAGTCAAGACTTCTTTTAATAAAAAAAAAAATACATATCCCCGGGCAGGTAAAAAGTATATACAAAATATTTTTACTGCGATGAGACACTCGTGATTTTGGTACTTTATTATTGAAATGTTGGTAGAATACGGTTTATTCAAAAATATTTAATAAGGTTGAAATAAATAAAATGCAAAAAAAAAGATATGCTGTGTGCTGGATTTGATACCCGGACCTATCGCACCACTAACCAACACTATTCCACGCTGCTACTAGAGCTCATACTTACGTTTGTTCAAACTACTTATTTAAGCGAATCACGTGTCACGTTTGGAAGATACAAAATATTTTTCCTGCAATGAGACACTCGTTTTAAATATACCATAGATAGATAGCGATAAAATATAGTTTTAAATTCAAATCTGAAAAATCTACTGAATTTTACAGCGGACGTAAATATTAATATTTTGCGCTCAATTTTTTTTTGATCGTTTTATAATAAAAAAATATACCGATTTCAGTTTAAAAAAAATGTTGAACCTATCAATTCCACTAAAATTCTAGCAAACACCCTCATTTTTCTTAAAAATCTACTAATTTAGTAGGAAATTTACTAAAAATGGTAACCCGTAAAATGTGTGTGAATACAGCGCAGCAGCGGGCCAGGGGCGAACCATTCATGGCTACTGTCGTCACCGGTCTAGTCTCGCGCACAGATACCGTATTCCAACCTCTCGTTTTTAAATAACAAAATCTCTTGATTTCAGTTAAAAAATAAAAATGTCGAACCTGCCTATTCTGTATGGAAACCAGTAAAATCAAAATTTAAACCACAACAAATAAATCCCCCTATTCAAAAAGAAACACCTACACCAGGACCTTGGGCAAGAAGCAACGAAGAAAAGGCCATACTATTCGCGGAACACCTCTCTGACTTTCTAGCTAGCGACTTGTCACCAACTGAAAAATTAACACTAATCACTCCAAAAGAAATCAAACAGGTAATCTCCCAATTAAACAACAAAAAGTTGCCAGAACTAGACCAAATTTTTCCTAAAATTCTGAAAGAACTGCCAACAAAAGGGATTGTTATGCAACTCTGATATTGGCCAGAACATTTCAAAATGACTGAAATCGTACTAGTACCTAAACCCGGTAAAAATCTACCATTTCTAAGCTCCGTGAAAAACTACTTTGGCAAAGAATCAGTCCAATATTAAATAAAATTCCTGACCATCAATTTGGGTTCCGACAAGCACATTCAACAACCCAGCAATGTCATAGAATAATCCAATCAATACACAAATCATTAGAAGACAAAAAAATTGTTCTTCAGCATTTCTTGCTGGAAACCAAGCCTATGACCAGGTTTGGTATAAAGGCCTTCTCTACAAAGTCAAACATACACAACCCTATTTAAATCCTATTTATATAATAGACAATTTAGAACAAGAATCAAAGGTGAAACGTCTTCTTTCTTCCGAATTAAATCAGGAGTCCCCCAAGGTGCTGTTTTAGGCAAAATACTATATCTATTATACACATCAGACCTACCAACAACTCCTGATTCAATAACTGGTACCTTTCCTGATGATACAAGAATAATTGCCAGTAAAGAAAATTAAATCTCCGCATCTTACCAACACCTAAATCTAATACAGGACTGGACAGAAAAGTCAAAATCCACACAAATTACGTTTACCCAAAAAAAAAGGACTTTGCCCGCCAGTTTCATTCAACAATATACAAATCCCTGAACATAAATCTACTAAGTATCTGGGACGTTACATAGACCAAAACCTTACCTGGAAAGAGCACATAAAAAAAGAGAAAACAGATTCAAAGAGTTGTACTGGCTCCTTGGTAGAAAATCTCACCTATCGCTAGATAACAAACTCCTATTATACAAGACTGTAATGAAGCCAATTTGGATGCATGGAATCGAATTATGGGGATGTGCCAGGAAATCAAACATAACAATATTACAAAGAGTACAATCCAAAGGCTCAGAGCAACCACAAATGCACCATGATATGTGTTAAACGACACACTACATAACGACCTCGGTTCCCACCATTTAAAGAAGTGATAGAAGAAAGAGGTCAAAAACGCCACCAGAGATTGGAAGAACATTCCAACGCACTCTTACAACCATTGATACATCATCCAGAAACCAGAATGAATTATAAAGAAAACCGCAAAAAATTTTGCGAAAAAGGGAAAAAAGAGGGAGAAAGTGGAAAAAATTGGAAAAAACAAAATATTGAATCCTAGAAAATAGTAAATACTAATATAATAAGATGATACTCTACAGTAAGTGTTACTCGACAATTGAGGACCTATCGGAAGTGATAGGCCTTTAGCTCGTTTCAAAAGGAATGAGTTGGAAACTGGAATGCTTGGGCTGAATCTAGTGTGTTTTTAGTATTCCAACATGTGATTGCTACTAAAATAAAACAATAAATTGCAGAAATATATGAAATATGAATTAGCTCCTGGTATGCCTTTTACATGCCTTACAAAGTTATCACATGGCAGGTATGATTCATATTTACACCCATGGTTTCAAAACAAAACAAGATTCAGGGTGCGGGATATACTCCAGATCCTTAAACCTAAACACTGGCATCCTAATAGCAGCAAAAGAAATAACATCACTGGAAGAAATATGATCATCTATACAGATAGTAGACAAATACTACTCATCCTGGACAGGCTACGAATTTGCTCAGGGTTTGTGCTAGAATGTCACAAAACATTGGTCTAAGCATCCATCAACAATGTGATCACCTTAAAATGGATCAAAGGCCATGCCAAACTAAAAGGTAACCGTTTCGCTGACTCATTGGCCAAGAAGGCAGCCAACCAAAAACTATTTGGACCTGGCTTCTTTATTGGACAAACTAGATTGGTCATGATGAACCTAATTAAGGATCACTCCCTTGTAAAATTCAAGGAAAGATGGGACGATACAAGAAGCTGCAGAGTTTCTAGGGACCTCGTAAGTTACCCTGACAACAAACATTTATCCATGACTAGGCTGAATCTGCGCCTTTTAACAGTTATTCTGAATGGCCACTGTCCAGAACGAAAACAACTCACCAATATGGGTCTGTTGGACATCGCACTTTTCAGGCAGTGTGAATAAGAAGACGAGACAATCTAGCATATCCTCTATGATTTCCCGACACTCTCGGCAATTAGGAAAACTGAGTTCGGCGAGTATTGGCCTAACACCGGTCAACATAAGAGGGGCATCTCTTGGTGACGTTGTCAACTACATAAAAACTAGACGAGCTAAGTCCTCACTTAATAAGGAGGATGCACAATGGGCCTAATGAGGTCTAAGTGCTGTGGGATAGACCACTTATGGAACAACTCACCCTCCCCACCTTACAGATTCAGATATCTCAAGGGATATTATGTTGAAGGAAAACTTTGAATTGTTTAAACAACTTTGATTTTGAAGAAAGTATACCATTGAAAGTTGAGCAAGAGAAATTTCTTGCAAATAAAAAAAATAAGTTAGATTAATCAAATAACAACAAAATAGCGTTATTAGAGCACTCGATTCTTCATCCTTCAATGTTGTTGCTGAAGATATTGACGCATTGATCATATTAATTGTTTTAACTATAGAATATAAAAAAATGTATTTGCCAAAATGTAAAAATCATATGCTGTTTTGACATGCGCTTACCAGTTGTGATACACATCATCATTTTATAACAATGTACCACTGATGATTCCTATAAGAACGAAATAGGCTGTATGGTAATAGAATGTATAATTTTCAAAAGCTTATTTTTAATGAATTTGAACTTTGTGTTAAAACTGAACGGATTTACATCACAAAACAGCTGTTTCTACCTATTACCATAATCAGTGTAATCGACAAAAAATAAATATTACTTATTTAACAAACGTTATTTGTAATAAAATACGAGTATTTTTCTAACACGACTTTATTTTTTTCAAAAATAATTTTTAACAATGATTAAAATTTTACTAACTACATTTACTACGTTTAATACGTTCACTGCCAAGTCTTTATTATTCACACTCAAAAATATTTGATATGATAACATTAAAACAAATAAATTTATTAGTTTGCTATTTCTACTGATTTAAATTGATTCACATAAAATTTAAATGGCACTTACGGTCGAATGACACCGTATTTTAAAGGTATGAGCAAGTTAATTTTGTTTGAGATTAATATAATAATAATAAAAATGATACAAATACAATGTTTCTTGCCGAAAACATACTTTAAAGGTCCTAAACAAAACGTTTTTTGTACGTTTTTCACGCTAATTTTAAAAACGAATCAAATAAAACGTCTTTTCTTTAAACATTAAAAGTCCTAAACAAAACGTTTTTTGTACTTTTTAAGCTGATTTTAAAAACTACTCAAATTAAACGTTTAACTAAAGTCTCTTTCTGAGAACATACTTTAAATGTTCTAAACAACACGTTTTTTTGTACGTTTTTCACGCTGATTCTAAAACCGACTAAAAAAAAACGTTTAAAAACGTCTCTTTCTGAAAACATACTTTAAATGCCCTAAACAACAAGTTTTTTGTACGTTTTTCAGGCTGATTTTAAAAACGACTCAAATTAAACGTTAAGCAAAAGTCTCTTTCTAAAAATACACTTTAAATGTTCTGAACAAAACGTTTTTTGGACTTTTCACGTTGATTTTAAAACCGACTCAAATAAAACATTTAAAAACGTCTCTTTCTGAAAACATACTTTAAATGTTCTAAACAACACGTTTTTTGTACGTTTTTTCACGCTGATTTTAAAACCGACTAAAAAAACGTTTAAAAACGTCTCTTTCTGAAAACATACTTTAAATGCTCTAAACAACACGTTTTTTGTACGTTTTTCAGGCTGATTTTAAAACCGACTCAAATAAAATATTTAAAAACGTCTCTTTCTGAAAATATATTTTAAATGCCCTAAACAACACGTTTTTTGAACGTTTTTTACGCTGATTTTAAAACCGATTTAAAAAAGTACGTTTAAAAATGCCTCTTTCTGAAAACATACTTAAAATGTCATAAATAACACGTTTTTTGTACGTTTTTCATGCTGATTTTAAAAACGACTCAAATTACACGTTAAAAAACGTCTCTTTCTCAAACATACTTTAAAGGTCCTAAACAATACGTTTTTTTACGCTGATTTTAAAACCGACTCAAATAAAACGTTTAAAAACGTCCCTTTCTGAAAACATATTTTAAATGTCCTAAACAACACGTTTTTTGTACGTTTTTTCACGCTGATTTTAAAACCGACTAAAAAAACGTTCAAAAACGTCTCTTTCTGAAAACATACTTTAAATGCTCTAAACAACACGTTTTTTGTACGTTTTTCAGGCTGATTTTAAAACCGACTCAAATAAAATATTTAAAAACGTCTCTTTCTGAAAATATATTTTAAATGCCCTAAACAACACGTTTTTTGAACGTTTTTTACGCTGATTTTAAAACCGATTTAAAAAAGTACGTTTAAAAATGCCTCTTTCTGAAAACATACTTAAAATGTCATAAATAACACGTTTTTTGTACGTTTTTCACGCTGATTTTAAAAACGACTCAAATTACACGTTAAAAAAAGTCTCTTTCTCAAACATACTTTAAAGGTCCTAAACAATACGTTTTTTTACGCTGATTTTAAAACCGACTCAAATAAAACGTTTAAAAAAGTCCCTTTCTGAAAACATATTTTAAATGTCCTAAACAACACGTTTTTTTGTACGTTTTTCACGCTGATTTTAAAAACTACTGAAATAAAACGTCTCTTTCTGAAAATATACGTTAAAGATCCCAAACAAAACGTTTTTTGTACGTTTGTCACGCTGATTTGAAAAACGACTCAAATAAAACGTTTAAGAAACGTCCTTATTGTAAGTAGTGGGAGTAACAGTAGACCTCAGCGGGTATCGAGGGAACGGGGGAAGGTATAGTCCAAATTAATCGGCACAAATGGTGACTATTTTTGAAATGTGACAGAAGAAAAAAATATGTATAGTAGCAACGACAAGACGGCACTAGCATCTATCTCCGTTAATATACTTGGCAAGCTAACAATATCTAGCTACGGACAGACAGACGGTTTTAGATGTCGTAGGTTACTGAAAATGGTAGGTTGCCGAGCTGAGATGACCAGATATCGATTGCTGAAAACAGTGTTCTA
This sequence comes from Neocrepidodera transversa, assembly GCA_963243735.1. Classification (NCBI taxonomy): domain Eukaryota; kingdom Metazoa; phylum Arthropoda; class Insecta; order Coleoptera; family Chrysomelidae; genus Neocrepidodera; species Neocrepidodera transversa. The sequence continues at coordinate 16,773,961 of OY725354.1, read as the reverse complement.
AAATTCGAAACGGTTCTTGAGTTATTGCTGGGATAGACTGAAAGACGGACAGACGGATACACAGACGGTTGTAGTTGACTTAGTTCACTGAAAATAATAGGCGGATGAGCCAATGAAACCAGCTATAGATTGCTAAAAACAGAGTTCCAAAGTTCGAAACCATTTTTGAGTTATCGCTCTGACAGACAGACAGACGGACGGACATAGTAAAGTCAATAAGTACCTTCGCTATTAATTAATGGTTTTATTGAAAAAACACAGTTGTAGTATAAATGCGACTTAGAATAAATACGTCAAGATAAATCATGCATAGCAGCTATAGCAAAAAGGCACCAGCCTCTATATCCGTTAATAATAGTCTAATTTTAATTAAAAACAAAACAACAATATATAAAAAAATGTGACGTAGAATAAATAAGTAAATAAAAGTCATGCGAGCTAAAGTAAAAAGACACCTGCGTCTATATTTGTTGCTATTGGTCCAATTTAAATGGAAAGACCTGAAGAATAAACAATTAAAATTACTGCGCAATAGCAAAGTCAAAAAGACACTATATTGAATAACAATTTTATATAATTTTTATTTCCTACAAATGTCAATATATTTGTTAAACGTTAATTAATTTTGCAGCAAGTGATAAGAAGTGTATAAACAGAAAAGATAAAAATTAATAGGAATTTCTAGGAATATTTAGTACATATACTCTGAAAGTTCAGTGACTTCTTTTTATTTACCACTTGACTAGTAATATAATAGACAAACTTTTTCAGTTGCAAGATGCCATTTGCAGAATATAGTCGTTAACTAGAAGAATTTGGAAAAGAAAGTTCGAAATGGAGACAAGAATTATTAGGATTGGCGGATATATGACAGACATTAGAAAAAATCCACTTAAAATAGTTTACAACGTTGCTAAATCTACACTTAAAATTTCCCTAGATTTAGTAATTTAATATTATATACGTCAAGTTGTCAACTGTCTTTTTATGAGGTCATATAAAGGTTTAAAGGCGTTTGGAAGATTTTAGGAGATTCATGGTCTAATTACTAACAAATACTTGTAAATTTTATTAAAAATATATCTGCTGAAACATTTCAGAAGGTAAGGAAAGAATTCCATCATCTAGTAATTTTTAAAGATGTTCTTGAGCTATTCAGTTAATTTTTTTGCAAATCCCTTTAAAATACGCACCATTTTTGAAACATAAGAATAAAGTAATACAAATTGTAAATCTTTGTACCGTACATAGCAATATGCCTAATAATCAATACGGCAACAGCGCTTTGTTTTCAGCGGCAGTCGGTTACCGAGAATCCCCTCCCAATAATCACATTTAGACACCAGCGAACACGTAAGGATGTTATATTTATATAAGGCATGTATTATTTATTTAGAATAAATGCAATATTTAGCTGTCAGATTTACTATGTACGGTAGAAAGATTTACACAGGTAACTTGTTGAATATACTCGTATTTGTACTTGGCAGCGAACGTGTTAATAACTAGGTATTAGGCAACACTGAAAAGCAAATTAAGCATACTAGGTCACTTAAATAAATCAAGACTGAGATTAATTATTTTTTTAAATTTAATTTTGTTTAATTTTTCTCAGTCTTGCAATTATTAATATACAGATTATGTAATAATTGTTAATAACAATTATTAAGTAACCAGCTATTTTTATGGCATTATTTTATTAAAGAGATGTTATATGAAAACAAATGAAATAGGAAATAGAAAATATTATTTAAAAGTTCATATTGGGATTAGATAAAATATTAAAAAATATGATTTAATATAACATCTCTCATTTTTTTTGGTAAGTTAGTATAAAATAATAAATATTAGCTTTTTTATTTATAGAAAATATTACTATAAAGAAGGAAAATTTTTAACAGAAAATAAAATCTAAATTTAATATTCTGATAATTATATTGTTTGGAATTGTATTAAAAAAATAATTAAATATAATTAACAATAAATCCCGCTAATATGGCCCAAGTTTTTAAGAAATAAAGCACATAGTCAGATACAACAAGAATTTAATGGTATAAGTACAAGCAGGCAAGTAGTTTCGGTCACTAACTAATCATCATCAGGCCTATTATCAGACTAGTGAACTTTTGTATCTATAGGCCTGATGATGGTAATCAATGATCGAAACTAGTTGCCTACTTGTACTTATACTATTAAATTCTTGTGGTGCTTAATTTTGTGCTTTATTTCTTAAATAATTAATATTTTGTAGGAAATTTTTCACATTAATAACTTTTACTTTAAGTTAAAAGCGAAAGATTTAGTGTAATTTTTTTTCTGGAGAAATACAATCGATACAAAAAATTTCTCAATTTCTTCATTAACTATTTTAGTAATTTATATGGAAATTGGTAATAAATAAACGTAGAAAATAAATTAATATGCATATATCAAGGTGAAACCAGATTCGAAACCGACAGAAAAAAGTGAAAGAATATTTGTTTAAGAAAAATTGAATTGAAAAATTTCAAATCAATATATTCATTCATTTTCAAGTTATCAAATAAATTTATTAAATTTTTTGTAACTTTAACACCCTGTATTTCAAAAAGTAAATGATATTCCTGATATCATTTTGTGTAATTTTATCTACAGACAATCGTTGTAAGCGTCATTTGGAAACACCCTGTATGAAGCTAAATTCCCTTAATCACTTTTTTAATTATTTTTCACAATCACTATATTAATATGATTAAGAATCGATATAAGTTTGGAATAATTTACCACGGCAGACAACGTGTTAACGCTGCCTAATTTTCGAAGGACCAACCTTAATACATAGTATAAGGATTTAGTATATTACCACAAATAAATCAAATCATTTAAATGAACTGTAAGGGCTATTTACTCACCCATTTATTAGAAAAATAAAATTATTAATCTTACATTTTTTAATACAATTTATTCTTATTTGCTCAGTGCTTTTATTATAAAAATGATTCAGGAAGAACATTTTAGCTCTAAATTAAAATTATTACAAAATAGGAATAATCAAATTTTATCTTTAAACCCTTTCATCGATTTGGATGGAATTATACGAGTGGGTGGTAGTCTATTGCACTCATCTCTTTCATATTCGCAAAAGCATTCTATTTTCCTACCACCAAGTTGTGTTTTTTTATTAGTAAGATAGAGTAATGCTAATGCGAATTTAATTAAAAGTTAAGATTCATTATCTGATTTTTCAGAGCTTGAATCTGAATTTGGGGTTATAACAATCGGGTCAAAGGAAGGTAAAATAGAATATTTATTCTTGTTTATTCAACATTGTCCGTTTCATTATCAGAAATATCAATAAAAGGTCTCCATAACGCCATCTTGATTAAATTATAACAACAAGAAAACAATTTAGAAAACACGATACTAATGCAATCCACTCGCTACAATTCGCGAGAACGTAGAATAAACTAATTTTATAAATCCTAACCCAAGCCGCCGCCTGACAATTCACTCGAAAATGCAAACGCACGTGTTAACAGTGGACCCGACATTTTTTTACCTACAGATTTTGCTTGTATTATTTTATTATTTGTTCGGCTAGATGCGGCCGGTATACAGCGGGCTGACTTTGAATGAGTGATAAAAAAGTCAAACGAGATCTAATCATCAATTTTATATGGGAGGTTTTATATGGTTATCTAGTAAATTTATCAGACCCGGTACATGAGTCTTTTATTTAGCTGTTTGGATTGACTTCGTATAGACAAATGCATATATTCGGTACGCTCTTACGGATCACGACATGAAGATAAAATTCCCAAAACTAAAATCCAAATCCAAGTAAAAATAAAATTTATAAATTATAAAAATGAATCACGACCATGGCATTAAAATAGTTTCTCTTCTTTTGGCCCATTTGTTTTGCAGATTTTTTAAAAGTTTATTCAATTGTAGGTAGGCAAATAAAACTATAATAGTGCTTTTCTATTTTTCAAGATGTTTTATAAAATACGGGTTTCATGATATCGTTCCTAATTTTTATATAATAAAATTTTACCGTCGGTATTGGTAGATAATTTTTTGGACCTTGATCATATGGACAGCGCGTCCCGGTCTGATTAATTATCAGTTTTTAATTTTTTATTCAGACAGTACCAGGAGTTTCAAAAAGTTTCCTATATTTAATAAATATAATGTAAATTTAAAGTAAAACTCCGGTTTAATTCTGCAACGTTTTAACGTGAAACTGAAGGTAGCGGCCAAGTTAATTTACATTTTCATCAATGCGTTGGTCGCATGCGGCCGCCGTACCAATCTGACCGCATGCGACTGCAGCCGTAGTGTTTGATTTCATTCAAATAATTCAACGTCGACAGTTGCAAATATTTTTTGCTTCTGATACTTTCTTTTTTTAAATGGCCAACAGTCTTATTGCGCAATATTTGTTGTTAGAAGAAGTAACTGCGGATATAGATCTTTAACAATTTATTTCTAAGTATTATCTTTCACAATTTGGTCTTTGTACAGTTAACTTGATAAATCATACAAGAAGGATGCTTCACCACCAATTCCGCCAATAATTCGTCCTCCACTGCATTAAATATTGTCCTTGGAAGTCATGTTTTTACAACAACAAGGATATCTTTGCGACTGCGGCTACCACAGCTCCCACAGCGGCGCTGTCATTGAAGCCGCAGTGGCCCGCAGCCTACATTTAAGCAGCAGCTATCAAAAAACCAACCAGAGAAACGCTGATAGCCTGACAGTACTTTTGGGCCCGATCTGACCGTGAGTAATTCGGGTGGACCCAAAATAAATTACTCTCCGCGGTTGGTAGTCTTGGGTACCCTCAGCACCCGACAACTTGTCACCGTGGGAGTTGTTGAAGAACGCTGGGGGCCTGATGGTACTTTTGGTCCTGATGGGTGTGTCGGGTAGTTTTACAGTAAACAGGAAAAGTATTTCCCGCCAGTCGGCCATACTAAATGAGATCACCAGCGAGATTCTCAACCGCTATTCATTATTGTAATAAAGACTAAAGAAACACAGAGAAATTTAAAGAAAAAAATATATTTCATAATATCCTAAATTATTAAATTAACAAGGTCAGGTCACGGAACCCTAAGGTATGATATTTAATCCACAGGATAAAACAAAATTCTTTATTTTAAACAAAGTCACATCATGACGCAATTTGCAAAACATATCGAGTTGAATTTTGTGTTAAGGCACGAACTGCCAGTAGACAGAAAAAGCGCTGAAACAGCGAAAAGACAGTTGCGAAAAGTATTACAATTGACGCCGCGTGGTACTGTGTCAGATCCATGGCCAAAGGGAAAACGGGAGAGCGCGACCATGGTTGCTCCGAATCTCACAACTGGTCAACAAGTTGAGGGAAATGGAGATAGCCAGCCAATCAGCGAATGTACACGTCATAAAAGAAAGGCCTCACGGGGCGTCTCGACGAATGTGTTACAGGACGTGGTCACAAAAAAAAATTTTAACTTGTCAGTGAGAAACGAGTACCACTTAGCAGCGGTCGAAATAGGTACCGTCGCGGCGTAAAATCTCCCCGGCGCAATCATTTTTTTTGTGTGTGTTAACTCGCAAACGGATAGTGAACAATAAATGAAAATTTTGTTTTGAGTGCGACAACTATAGCGCGTCAAGGATTAATCGAGAGAACTCAGCTCGTGGTATAAGCGAAGTGTAATTCTTTTACTAACACTGTCAAACATTGAAACATTTTGGTTTTTTTATGCTATAAAAAAGTGCCTCAGAAAAAAATGAGGAAAAGCTCTCTGGGTTTCTGGTCTTAATTTATTACAGTTAAGCGGATAAATAAAATAAAGAGAATTTAAAATAAGGGACATTGCCCTCCCGTTAAGTAAGGGAGTAAGCCACTAATTTTTTTTATTATTATTTGAGCGGCTCGTGGGGAGCTGTCAAATTTGTTAGAATTATTTGCTATAATTTTTTTAGTCAGATTTTTTTTTTAAATTATTATTCATAGATAAAAATCTTCTTAAGTGTAGCTACCGTTAGTGGACTACTTGTATCTCTTGTCAGATTTATCTTAGAGAATTTTTGACACCTAAGGGTCGTATATACTTTACTTGTATTTACTTAATTTTTTTTTATTAAATCAGTAAGGTCAGAATCCGCGGGCAGTAAGTCGCAAAAATTTTGGTGCTATCTACAGTATGTGTTTTTTATATTTTATTACTGAGAGGATCGTGATATTCGCCATAAGTTGGGTTCTTATTATAATTATCAGTTTTCGCGTTGTAAGTTTTTTTAGTAAATCCCTTCAGTCAGTTTTATTTGATTTTTTCTTTTCTAATTTTTTTATATAGATATCTTTTCATAGTCTTGTTTTTTTTTAATAAACACAGTAAAATTTCATTACCGTATTTTAATTTTTTCTTTCCCAAGAGGGTAGTAAGGGAAAATATAAATAAAGAGTAACGACTTAAAATAAATCAAAGAATCAAGTATTTAGTAACAGAAAGTGAAACTCTCCCCATCCCCCAAAGTCCTGTCTGTAAGGTAAAGACTCTCCAACACCGCGAGAGCACGAAGTACCCTTTCGACTGAAGAGTGTCCGTTCCCGTCCAGAACATTCGGCAGGGAAGCGCGTCCATCTTTTTAGAGCCTTGACTAACGCTCCAGGCTGGTTTTGTTTTCTCCTAGGAGAGTGGTGACAGTACGCTTCCGGATACGCTGGTGAATTTTTTTAGGGGTTAATACATTATCTACCGTCTCCAAGGACGTATATAACTTTTTTCTTGGGGGAGGGGGGTTAATCAAATTTTTAGACAAAATATATTTGTTCTAATTTTAATACAAAAATGGGTTGTAGCCAACACAATATTTTTCCGCTTGGAATACGTTCCTGTACCGTCCGAGAAAAGAACATGTATCACGACACTTCGGTGGGCCTTAGAATTCGTCTCGACTATACTAGAAAAACCGCTGCTATCGCTTCCCCATTGGTAACTAGTACACGTGGAATTAAACGAAGAGATTTTCACATCCAAAATATAATTCTGATTTTAAACTGGACTAATAGTCGAGGCAATGAAGTAAAAAAGTTCGGAATTTTTATGACTAAGACGGAACGTAATGCGGTTTTTTGCATTCGCTTCCAAAAAGTTTTTGGAAAAAATGTCCCTACTTTTTATCTTATACAAACCGAAAATTGGATTGCTGCAACAAAAAATGAATTTTTGTGAGACAGCTTTTGGAAGATTAAAGAACTCTATAAATAAGAGTCAGATAGACTCAGTACCCGGGGGTTTCTTGGGTCGCTGAATTCAAATACGGCATCAGCGAACACCCCGCCCCCCCGGACACCTGGTGAGTCGGAATGAGGACGTGGACATCATCCCCCAGAATTTTTCTGACAAGATCGCCAAAAACAAATCGAAAATCATGGTCGTGGGGGCACTGAATCCAAACCTCATATCCGTGGGTTTTCCTCACACAATCGAAAAAGACGAACCGAAAATCATTATGGGGGGTTTATTAGGGCGTTAAATCCGAATTTCACGTCGAAAACGACCCTCTCAACACCTGGTGCACCGGAACCTTGACCTGAACGACGTCTCTGAGGGTTTTCCTCACACAATCAAAGAAGACGAACCCAGAATCGATATGAGGGGTTTTTTCAGGGTTCGAAAATATCATGATATTTATATAAATATCATATCACATGATATATATCGGATATATATCATTTTTTTAATTTAATTAATTAATTAAAAAACAGTATTGTTTCTTGCAGAAACTAAATTTTAACACAAACACACATTAACAAAAACCTATATTGTAAACAACAAAACCGTTTATTCTAACTCAAATTAAAAATAAAAAACAAAAGTAAACAAATATCTCTGGGCATATTTTTTTGGTGTGTTAAAATACAGTCATAATACTGCCAAACAGAATACTTTGGTTTTGGCATAATATTGAATAAAAATCAGAACTAACTTAACACAACAATCAACACAAAGGAGAAACACAGAAAGGATTATTTGCAGTGTTACCGTTTTCAATAAACCGTATTCTACCAACATTTCGATGATAAACTAGCAAAATCTACTATCTAAATCTAACCTGTGTATTTTAATCTATTTTATTAAAAGAAGTCTTTGACTATCTAAATCTAACCTGTGTTAAAAAAAAGAAAATATAACACTATTTAGATTTATTTTATTAAAAGAAGTCTTGACTTTCTAAATCTAACATGTCTATTAAAAAAAAGAAAATATAGCTTTCTCTTTCCACTTAAAACTTATTCTCCACTACGTTCACTATTGTTTTCCACTTTCCCCTATTTTTTTATTACACTCTTTCCACCACTTTTTTCTATTTTTTTTTCTACATTTTCTACTATATTTTTTACTAATTTCTTTGTGTTATACTTTTTTGTTCCAATTTTTTTCCGTTAAAACTTTTTTCTACTTCTTTCCCAATTTTTTTCACTTTTCCCCCACTTTGTTCCACTTTTTCTCTTACTTTTTCACTAATTTTTTTATATTTCAAACTTTTGTCCACTTTTTCCCAGACTCATTTTTTCTCCTCTATTTTTATTATTTCAATATTTTTCTGCAATTTTTCCACCATCCTTTTTTCCTCTACTTTTTTACCAATTTTTTTATATTTCAAATTTTTTTTCCAATTTTTTCCCCCCATTTTTTTTTACATTTTTTGCTCTACATTTTTTAGTTACAAACTTTTTTTCCCCTTTTTTCCCAACTTATTTTTTCTCCTGTTTTTTCAGAAATTTTTTTATGTTTCCAACTTTTTTCCCATTGTTCCCCCACCCTCTTTTTTAATAATTTCTTTGTGTTCCACTTTTTCCCCTTAAAACTTTTTTCCATTCCTTTCCCTATTTTGTCACTTTTCCCCTACTTTTTTATTGTATCCTTTCCCCTACTTTTTTATTCTGTCCTTTTCCTACTTTTTCCCACTTCTTCTCATAAATTTTTGACTAATTTTTTTGTGTAAATTTTTTTCTCTTCCACTTTTTCTCCTTAAATCTTTTTTTTCACTTCTTATCCTATTTTTTTTACTTTTCTCCTATTTTCTTCCACTTTTCCCTACTTTTTATTCCACCCTTTCCCCTACTTTTTTCCCTTTTTCACCTATATACATTTTTTACTAATTTCTTATTTCTTTGTGTAAAACTTTTTTCCACTTTTTCACTAATTTTTTTATAATTAAAAATTTGAAACTTTTTTTCACCTACTTGTTTTTCCACCTTTCGCCCCAGCCTTTTCCCCTACTTTTTTTTCCACTTTTCGCCCCAGCCTTTTTTCCCCTACTTTTTTAGTTTCAAACTTTTTCCACAATTTTTTTATATATAATCTTTGTTTTTTATTTCCAATTTTCTCCCTCTCCCTTTCTATCAGTACCAATGGAGTGGTAGGGGGGAAAGATAGGGGGAAAGAAGAAAATAATTACTCAAAGAAAGTGAATTTTTCGTAAAAAAGTGGAAATTTGACAGAAACTGACAATAATGAGAAAAAATGGGAAGTTTTAGAAAAAAAGGGGAAAACGGAGTAATTTTAAGAAAAAAAGTGACAAAATTTGAAAGAAAAGAGGGGAAATTTTGGAGGAAGAGGGGAAATTTGAGAAAAAATAACAAAAATGAAAAAATAAGAAGTAATTTTAAGAAAAAATGGGGTAATTTTAGAAAAAACGGGGTAATTTCAGGAAAAAGTGACAAAAATTAAGAGAAAAGGGGAAATTTGAGACAAAAAGTGACAGTATTTGAGAGAAAAGAAGGGAAATTTTGAAGGAAGAGGCCTTATGAAGAAAATAAGGGGTAATTTTCAGAAAAAGGGGTAATTTTAGAAAAAAAGGGGAATTTTCAGAAAAGTGACAAAGTGAAAAGAGGAAAAATTTTAGACAAAAAAATTAACACCCTCATTTTTCTTAAAAATCTACTAATGTAGTAGGAAATCTACTGAAAACGGTAAACCTGATTATTTGGGATAGATGATAAGTAAAAGCAATAACAAAATAAATCGTGGCGAAGCTGGGCTGGGAATCCCAAAGTCGACGCGGGGATGCTTGCGCAACAGCCAAATAAATCGCTACTGATATTTGCTTTGTTCGCGGGTGCAATTCCGAACCAGTTCAAGGACTATTCGCGGTTAAAAAATTCTGAATTTTTAATAACAGTTCCCCGTTCGCGGATCGTATCGAACTGGTTCATTATTGATTCAGAATCAGTCCTAGCGATTCTTGAATTTTTGTTAGTACTAAAAGTTCGGTTCGACTGCTCATGCGCAATGTCGACCTTAATTGTCAGCTGTTTTTATTTATCGATTTTTGTTTTAATAATCTAATAAATTATAGTAAGTTATATACATTTAATAATGTTTTTTTTATTAATACTATTTTTAGTAATTTTGAGTGAACCGACCTGTTCCCGGTATTTTTTATACAGCTCTAGAAAAATTAAAGTATTGAAATGTTTGTTGTTAGTATAAAAGTAAATTAATTAATATAATTATTTAATTATATACCTCCTTGATTTTCACTCATTTTATTTTATTACCTCCTTGATCTTCACTCATTTTATTTTATACTTTGTTTTTGCCTAACCTAGATTATGTTTCAGGTTATAAAAAATAAGAAACGAAAACGACAATCGTCTATTGTTTGACATTCGAAGTTTTTGTTGGTTCCGAAATCGTTCGCGGTACAATAAAATCCAGAACCGGTTCATAACTAGGCATGCGGTCTACGTCAGTTATGAATTAGTTCGGAATCGATTCTGAATCAGACTCGCGAACAAAGCTATGATACTTTTGTACAAGAGCGTATTGAGACATTTTCGGTTGTGTTCGCAAAAATTCGCGTTCCGATCCGTCTTGGTCCGAAAAATTCCGAACTTTTGGCTTTTTTAGTGCTTCATTTGTTTGTGCCAAGTAGACCAATTTTTTTTTATTAAATTAAATGACTTTTTAGTCATAAATGAACCATATTATTATAGTTTATTGTATATACAAACTAAAACATTTTATTATATAATTTATTAAATGTGATATTGTTAATTAAATTATAAAAAGTTCAATTATTTGCGCTATTAAAGAAAACGGAGCTTTCTAAACGTATAAAAGAAAAAAAAACGGTATTTAATTAAATATTAAACGATATTTATATATTTCTAATGACCTTTAGCATGCAAACAAGTAGTTATTAACGCTGCGTTGTGCTGATTTTTTATGATCAATTTATTCTAATAAAATAACAATATATTATATAGTTATTAGCTAGTTTCAATTTACTCTAATATACAACGAGTAACAAAATTTTGTCTGAATCCATCAAATTTAAACAAAATCTAAGAAATCATTCTAGTTTATATTTTGATAAATATGATTTTTAATATTATTGAATAAATTTCTCTTAAAATTTACTCAAATTTCTTATTAAAATTTCTAGAAATATCGCTACAAAGATTACGCAATATATTTTATCTCAATATTACGTGATTTTCTCTTTCCCTCCTGTACACGGCGACAAAATATTATATCCAAAATTATTGATCTAACGAATTTAACCCAAATGCGGCCTCTCAAAACCAACACATCACTCTTATTTAACCAATAATTTTAAGTTAGGTATCTCGTGACGATTTAATAGCTTCTTGAGTACTTCAGAGAGATAAAAGATGTTCTCTGTTTAGAGAAAAATATTTTCCATTTTTCAGTTAAATAACCGCGAACTAATATAAGTGGTCGCGATTCCCCACTCTACCCTAATTATTATAAGGTATTAAACAATATTTGGCCAATGGCAGCGAAATATTTATAAATTTATTTTTAGTTCAAAAAATAATTTTTAAACAATATTTCTTTATATGATATAATTTGTTATAAAAGTATGTGGCAATTTGGTTAATTGTAAAAAAATATATATACGATTCCAAACAATATAATTCAAATAAATATTATAAAAATTGGATAAGTAAGAAAAACACCTCAACATGATTCCCAAAATGTACTAATAACTTTATTATTAAATGTGTTATTTGTTATAATTTTGATATTTATTGCAAGAATGTTTATTAAAAAAAAGTTTTATATAATTTTTATATACAGTATGGAAGTTAGTATGAAAATTTTAATATCTAAAAATAGCATATTTGTTGATTTTATTTCGCTTCTTTTATTATAAAAGTTCTATTATTTAAAAATTCCTTATACAAGGTAAAACCAACAGTTTTTTTTAAATAACAAATGCTAATCCTGATTTTTGGCATATTTTTTTCGATTTTTTTTAATGAATAAATAACAACTTGAAAAACCGTTCAAGATTGAAAATGTTTTGAAAAATTCATAAAATATTAAATAATCCTTGCAAAGTCCTTAAAAATTAAAAAAAACCTTTTAACAAATCTTTGAAAAATTTCGAAAAATATTTGAAATATCATTAAAAAATCTTTAAATAATAATTGAATAATTCGTAAAAATCCTTGAATATTCCTTAAAAAATTATTATTAAAAAAGTTGAAAAATACTAACAAATAGTTATAAAGTCCTTGAAAATCATTAAAAAAGACTTAAAATATATAAGAAAAATCCATACAAAGTTAAAATTTGTTGAAAAATCTTTAAAAAGTTAAAATTTGTTAAAAAGATCTATGAAAAGTCCTAAAAAATCGATAAAACTTCCTTAAATCTATATGAATGAAAAATCCTTAAAAAAATAAATCATTGAAAATTCTTTAAAGAAGTTTTAAAAAGTTATTAACAAATACATAAAAAATTCGTGAAAATTCCTAATAAAAATATTTTGAAAACCCTGGAACAATCATGAGAAAATTCTTGAAAAATTCTTGTAAATTCTTTGAAAAATTCCTAAAAAATTTTTGGAAAAATCCTTGAAAAATAAATCATTGAAAATTGTTTAAAAAATTCTTAAAAGTCATTGACAAAAATATAAAAAATTCTTGAAAATTCCTAATAAAAAAACTTGGAAAACCCTGAAACAATCATGAGAAAATTCTTGAAAAACTCTTGTAAATACTTGGAAAAATTCATTCCTAAAAAGGTATTGGAAAATCATTGAAAAATCCGTGAAAAACAAATGACTGAAAATTCTTTTAAAAAACCTTAAAAAGTCATTAAGAAATACATAAAAATTCTTGAGAAAAGCTTGAAAAATTCCATAAAAAAAGTCATTGGAAAATCATTCAAAAATTGCTTGAAAAATAAATCATTCAAAACTCTATAAAAATTTCTAAAAAAGTCATTAACAAATACATAACAAATTCCTAATACAAATACTTGGAAAACCCTAGAATAATCATTAGAAAATTCATGAAAAATTCTTGTAAATTCCTTGCAAAATTCTTAAAAAGACTGGAAAATCATTGAAAAATTCTTGAAAAATAAATCATTGAAAATTCTTAAAAAGTCATTAACAAATACATAAAAAAATCTTGAAAATTCCTAATAAAAATATTTGGAAAAGACTGGAACAATCATAAGAAAATTCTTGAAAAATTATTGTAAATTCCTTGAAAAATTCCTAAAAAGTCATTGGAAAATCATTGAAAAATCCTTGAAAAATAAATCACCGAAAATACTTTAAAAAAATCTTAAAAAGTCATTAACAAATATATAAAAAGTTCTTGAAAGTTCCTAATAAAAATACTTGGAAAACCGTGAAACGATCATGAAAAAATCTTGTGAATTCCTTGAAAAATTCCTAAAAAGTCATTGGAAAATCATTGAAAAATCCTTGAAAAATAAATCACTGAAAATTCTTTAAAAAAATCTTAAAAAGTCATTAATAAATATATAAAAAGTTCTTGAAAATTCCTAATAAAAATATTTGGAAAAGACTGGAACAATCATAAGAAAATTCTTGAAAAATTCCTAAAAAGCCCTTGAAAAATTCCTAAAAAGCCCTTGAAAAATTATTGAAAAATCCTTGAAAAATAAATCATTGAAAATTCTTAAAAAGTCATTAACAAATACATAAAAAATCTTGAAAATTCCTAATAAAAATATTTGGAAAACCCTGGAACAATCATAAGAAAATCCTTGAAAAATTCTTGTGAATTCCTTGAAAAATTAATCATTGAAAATTCTTAAAAAAATCTTAAAAAGTAATTAACAAATACCTAAAAACTTCTTGAAAGTTCCTAATAAAAATACTTGGAAAACCGTGAAACGATCATGAGAAAATTCATGAAAAATTCTTGTGAATTCCTTGAAAAATTCCTAAAAAGTCATTGGAAAATCATTAAAAAATCCTTGAATAATAAATCATTGAAATTTCTTTTAAATATTTTAAAAAATCCTTATAAAAATATTTGGATAACCCCGAATAATCAGTAGAAAATCCTTGAAAAATTCTTGTAAATTAAAATATTCCTAAATAAGCCTTGGAAAATCATTGAAAAATCCTTGAAAATTATTTTAAAAATTCTTGAATAATCTTTTTGAAACCCCTTACTAACTGAAAATTTTTTGAAAAAAATTGAAAACTCTTTGAACAATTTTTAAATAATTTTTAAAAAATTCTTGAAAAATTCTTATAAAAACCCTGAAAAAATAGACAAAAAAGACCTTAAAAAATCGTTAAAAAATTTTTTGAAAATTTTAAAAAAGTAAAATTTATTGAAAAGTCTGCAAAATCCTTGAAAAATTCACAAAACATCCTTGAAAAACTTATTAAAAAATTCTTAAAAATCCTTGAAAATTTCTTTTAAAAACCTCGGAATAATCAAGGGAAAACTCTTGACAAAAGTCTTGAAAAATTTTTGCAAAATTGTTGAAAACTCATTAGAAAATCTTTAAACCATCATTAAATAATTCTTGAAAAATCGTTAAAATCCTTGAAAAATTCACAAAACATCCTTGAAAATTTCTTTAAAAATACTTGGAAAATTCTGGAATAATCAAGGGAAAACTCTTGATAAAAGTCTTGAAAAATCTTTGCAAAATTGGTAAAAACTCATTAGAAAATCTTCAAATCGTCATTAAATAATTCTTGAAAAATTGTAAAAATCCTTGAAAAATTCACAAAACATCCTTGAAAAAGTCATGAATGAAAAATCATTAAAAAATTCTTAAAAATCCTTGAACATTTCTTTTAAAATCCTTGAAAAATTCTGGGACAATCAAGGGAAAACTCTTGATAAAAGTCTTGAAAAAATTTGCAAACTTGTTGAAAACTCATTAAACCATCATTAAATAATTCTTGAAAAATCGTAAAAATCCTTGAAAAATGCACAAAACATCTTTGAAAAACTCATGAATGAAAAATGATTAGAAATCCTTGAAAATTTCTTTTAAAATACTTGGAAAATTCTGGAATAATCAAAGGAAAACTCTTGATAAAAGTCTTGAAAAAGTTTTGCAAAATTGTTGAAAACTCATTAGAAAATCTTTAAACCATCATTAAATAATTCTTGAAAAATCTTAAAAATCCTTGAAAAATGCACAAAATATCCTTGAAAAACTCATGAATAAAAAATCATTAGAAATCCTTGAAAATTTTCCTTTAAATTACTTGGAAAATTCTGGAATAATCAAAAGTCTTGAAAAATTTTTTCAAAATTGTTAAAAACTCATTAGAAAATCCTTAAACAATCATTAAAAAATTCTTAAAAATCGTTGAAAATTTCTTTTAAAATCCTTGGAAAATTCTAGAATAATCAAGGAAAAACTCCTGACAAAAGACTTGAAAAATTTTTTGCAAAATTGTTGAAAACTCATTAGAAAATCATTAAACCATCATTAAAAAATTCTTGAAAAATCCTTAAAATCCTTGAAACATTAACAAAACATCCTTGACAAACTCATGAATGAAAAATCATTAAAACATTCTTAAAAATCCTTAAAACTTTATTTTAAAATCCTTGGAAAATTCTGGAATAATCAAGGGAAATTTCTTGACAAAAGTCTTGAAAAATCTTTGCAAAATTGTTGAAAACTCATTAGAAAATATTTAATCCATCATTAAATAATTCTTGAAAAATTGTAAGAATCCTTGAAAAATGCACAAAAAACATCCTTAAAAAACTCATGAATGAAAAATTATTAAAAAATTCTTAAAAATCCTTAAAAATTTCTTTTAAAATTCTTTTAAAATTCTGGAATAATCAAAGGAAAACTCTTGACAAAAAAAAATTGCAAACTTGTTAAAAACTCATTAGAAAATCATTAAACTATCATTCAAAAATTCTTGAAAAATCATTAAAATCCTTGAAAAATTCACAAAACATCCTTGAAAAACTCATGAATGAAAAATCATTAAAAATCCTTGAAAATTTCTTTAAAAATACTTGGAAAATTCTGGAATAATCAAGGGAAAATTCTTGATAAGCCTTGAAAAAGTTTTGAAAAATTGTTGAAAACTCATTAGAAAATCTTTAAACCATCATTAAATAATTCTTGAAAAATCTTAAAAATCCTTGAAAAACTCATGAATGAAAAATCATTAGAAATCCTTGGAAAAAGCTTGAAAAAATAGTAAAAAAGAGACATGAAAAATGCTTGTAAGTCTTTAGAAATTCCTCAAAAAATAAAAAAAAATTCTTAAAAATTGAAAAAAAAAAATAATAAAACATCCTTAAATAATCCTAGAAACGTGTAAATTATCAAATTGGTGAAAACATTTTAAAATAAAAAATTCGAACAGAAATTAGGTTTAATCAAACTGGAGAAGAAATTTTAAAATAAAAAATGAAGACCTGTGAATTAAAAAAAAAATGAAACTTGGTTGCCATCCAAAGTTTTTGTAGAATTGCATAAACAATAAAAAATGCGAAAGAAAATTAAAAAAAAAAGATGGGGGATCTTCCACTTAATATTAAAAAAACATTATTTAAGGGTATTTTTCACCCTTGAAATTTAATAATTATACTTTTTTATTTAATTGTGACGAATACCTACATCTTTTTTTTTTGGAAATTATTAGCTTCAAACAAGAGAATATTTCTTAAGCTAAAATTTTAATAATTCAAAGTTTTTTCTGTAAAAATGACAAATGAAATATTTAGAAAAAAAAAAACCGTTTAGTGACCTTTCACTCTGTATAAAATTTGTAGTCGATTTTTGATATTTTTCAGTAAAATATTTGTTCAATTTCTTTGAGTTAGTAATGGAGAAAGGAAAAGTGATTTTATAATTATAAATAAAAAAGTAAAATTCTACAGGTATCTTTAAACAAAATCAAAATTTTAATCGGCATTTATAATTTTCATAATTTTACCCATACCATATATAAAATAAATTTTTTTTGGGAACCAGTTGGTTGATTACAAATAAATAGGAATTTTTGGGATACCAAATAGTTTTTTTTGCTAAAAACGTATGCGTGAATATTTTTTCAATTTAGAACAAATTTTAAATTCACAGATCAGTAGATTATCAATTACAATATCCCTAGAATTTTAAAATAATTTAAAATTAAAACGAATTGCTTTGAATTGAAATATTTCGGATATTATTAGATTCTATTTTTTAACGAAATGCTAAAATACCAAAAAGAAATAATTAAAAAAATACATTAGTGTCCTGAAGATTGATAAAACTAATAACCGAAACGTAATTTTTTTTAGCCACCTAAGTTTTTCACCAAACTATTAATTTGTCAAACTAAAAATTTAAATGAAATAAAAATTTAAAATTATATACACGTCTTGAAGATGGAAAAATTAAAAGTATGAAACCTTTATATGGGATAAAAAAAAATCTATAGTCTGTATTTATTTATATAAATATTCACGCATACGTACAAACCACACCACCCCTATCCTTATCAACCCTCTACCCCCAATCTAAAAATTCCTCGACTCCGAATGAAAAATCTTCCTACCTCCTTTCTTCTTGCACCTCCCTGGGCCTCCTCGAATTTCTCGCCGGTCTTGCACCTTCGTACTTATTCTCCCGTCCGTAGATGCTACCACCAAAAGGATCTTCCCCAAGGTAGTATCTCTGGACCGGTGCCTGACGATCCAACCTATCCATGCTGTGGCCGATATTGCTGTCGATCACGTGACCCTGTTGGTAGCTCGGAGGACTCGGCGATCTTTTCGCGCGTTGACGAGCTTTTCGTTCCGCGCTCGCCGAGCGAATTTTGCCGACTAGCTTGCGAATTGACTGGCCTGAAACAGAAGAATCTTGTTTAAAAAAAAAGAGGGGAAAAAAGGAGCGGAGAAATGCAGTGATGTAGCATATATATTTTTTTAATAATTAAATCGAAAGTAGTAAAACTATACATTCTCTTATTTATCATTATCAGTTTTAGAATATCTGATCAAAATAATAGAGATGGACTTGGGCTGTTTTGTTATAAACATTATTTTTCTCTTATTGATAGTTTGTATGGTGGGAACTGGAAGGGCCGGTCCGATCCTGTTCAAATTAAATAGGGAACAGTAACTCTGGAAATCGATCGGAGCTTTCGTTTGAGACGTCCGGAAGGATTATTTTGAATTTTCGGAATCTGTGAGCTCCGAAACGTCGAGAAAAGTAATAAAAGTGAGAGTAAAAATTTTTTTTTGCTAAGGAATTTGTTAATTTAACTTGTTACTTCCCACCTATATTCTAAGATATACAGATAACTAAATACTGCAAATTCAGTACGGTGAGAAAAATATGCACCAAATTCTGTGTCAAAATTATCAAAAACAAAATGGATGAATAATTTTTGAAAAACATACCATTTTTCAAAAAATTAATACTAATATGTTCTTTTTGATCAAAATTTCAAATTTAGGTTCAACGTTTTGGAAACAAAATGGCCATTTTGTCAAATTCAATGTCATTAATTCTAAATTCGATATCAAAATTGTCGAGAACAAAATGGCAGACTAATTTACCAAAAATTATACCGTTTTTTTAAAAATTGATACTTAAATGTTGTTTTTGATCAATTATTTCAAATTCAGTGTTAAAATTTTTGAAAACAAAATGGCCGAACCGAAATGTCCAACCATTTTGCAAAAAAATTGTGACATATTCTATAAAATTGATATTTGGACAAGAAATCTAAATTCAAAATCAAAATTTTCGAAAACAAAGTGGCTTATCAAATTTGTCAAAAATTGTACTATTTTACTAAAAACTATTGAAAACAAAATGGCTGAATAATTTTTCAAAAAATTGATACTTAAATGTAGTTTTTGATTAAAAATTTCAAATTTAGTATCAAAATTTTCTAAAACAAAATGGCAGAACCGAAATGGTCATCCATTTTGTAAAAAATGTGATATTTTCGAAAAATTGATACTCATGGGTTCTTTGGGGTAAGAAATCCAAATTTAATATAAAAAATGATATCGTTATTTAAAAAATTGATACTTATATGTTGTTTTTGATCAAAAATTTCAAAATTATTGTTAACATTTTTTGAAAACAAAATGGCCGAACCGAAGTCGCCAGATATTTTGTAAAAAATTGTGATATTTTTGTAAGAAATTATACTTCTGGGTTCTTTAGGGCAAGAAATCCAAATTCAATAATCAAAATTTGAAAACAAAATGGTCGAACCGAAATTGTCAGCTATTTTAAAAAATTTGGATATTTTCGTTAAAGTTGATACTCGTGGGTTTTCTGGGACAAGAAATCCAAATTCAATATCAAAATTTTAGAAAACAAAACGGCCCATGAAATTTGTCAAAAATTGTACTATTCGAGTAGCAATTGATACTGGGTCAAGAAATCCAAATTCCGTGTTAAAATTATCTAAAACAAAATGGCTAAATAATTTTTTAATAAATAATATTATTTTTTAAAAAATTGATACTGATATGTTCTTTTTGATCAAAATTTCAAATTTAGGCTCAACGTTTTCGAAACAAAATGGCTATTTTGTAAAATTCAATGTCAGGAATTCTAAATTTGATATCAAAATTGTCGAGAACAAAATGGCTGACTAATTTTTCAAAAATTATACCATTTTTTTAAAAATTGATACTTAAATGTTGTTTTTGATCAAACATTTCAAATTCAGTGTTAAAATTTTTGAAAACAAAATGGCCGAACCGAAATGGTCAGCCATTTTGTAAAAAATGTGATATTTTCGAAAAATTGATACTCATGGGTTCTTTGGGGAAAGAAATCCAAATTTAATATAAAAAATGATATCATTATTTAAAAAATTGATACTTATATGTTGTTTTTGATCAAAAATTTCAAATTTATTGTTAACATTTTTGAAAACAAAATGGCCGAACCGAAGTCGCCAGATATTTTGTAAAAAATTGTGATATTTTTGTAAGAAATTATACTTCTGGGTTCTTTAGGGCAAGAAATCCAAATTCAATAATCAAAATTTGAAAACAAAATGGTCGAACCGAAATGGCCAGCCATTTTAAAAAATTTGGATATTTTCGTTAAAATTGATACTCGTGGGTTCTTTGGGACAAGAAATCCAAATTCAATATCAAAATTTTAGAAAACAAAATGGCCCATGAAATTTGTCAAAAATTATACTATTCGAGTAGCAATTGATACTGGGTCAAGAAATCCAAATTCCATGTTAAAATTATCTAAAACAAAATGGCTAAATAATTTTTTAATAAATTATATTATTTTTTAAAAAATTGATACTTATATGTTCTTTTTGATCAAAATTTCAAATTTAGGCTCAACGTTTTCGAAACAAAATGGCCATTTTGTCAAATTCAATGCCAGGAATTCTAAATTCGATATCAAAATTGTCGAGAACAAAGTGGCTTATGTAATTTGTCAAAAATTGTACTATTTGAGTAAAAACTGATACTGGGTCAAGAAATCCAAATTCAGTATCGAAAACAAAATGGCTGAATAATTTTTCAAAAAATTGATACTTAAATGTTGTTTTTGATTAAAAATTTCAAATTTAGTATCAAAATTTTCTAAAACAAAATGGCTGAACCGAAATAGTCAGCCATTTTGTAAAAAATGTGATATTTTCGAAAAATTGATACTCATGGGTTCTTTGGGGAAAGAAATCCAAATTTAATATAAAAAATGATATCGTTATTTAAAAAATTGATAGTTATATGTTGTTATTAATCAAAAATTTCAAAATTATTGTTAACATTTTTTGAAAATAAAATGGCCGAACCGAAGTCGCCAGATATTTTGTAAAAAATTGTGATATTTTTGTAAGAAATTATACTTCTGGGTTCTTTAGGGCAAGAAATCCAAATTCAATAATCAAAATTTGAAAACAAAATGGTCGAACCGAAATTGTCAGCCATTTTAAAAAATTGGGATATTTTCGTTAAAATTGATCTTTGGGACAAGAAATCCAAATTCAAAATCAAAATTTTAGAAAACAAAATGGCCCATGAAATTTGTCAAAAATTGTACTATTCGAGTAGCAATTGATACTGGGTCAAAAAATCCAAATTCCGTGTTAAAATTATCTAAAACAAAATGGCTAAATAATTATTTAATAAATTATATTATTTTTAAAAAAAATGATACTTATATGTTCTTTTTGAACAAAATTTCAAATTTAGGGTCAACGTTTTCGAAACAAAATGGCCATTTTGTCAAATTCAATGTCAGGAATTCTAAATTCGATATCAAAATTGTCGAGAACAAAATGGCTGACTAATTTACCACAAATAATACCATTTTTAAAAAAATTGATACTTAAATGTTGTTTTTGATCAAAAATTTCAAATTCAGTGTTAAAATTTTTGAAAACAAAATAGCCGAAACGAAATGGCCAACCATTTTGCAAAAAAAATGTGATATATTCCATAAAATTGATATTTGGAGATGAAATCTAAATTCAAAATCAAAATTTTCGAAAACAAAGTGGCTTATGAAATTTGTCAAAAATTGTACTATTTTAGTAAAAACTGATACTGGGTCAAGAAATCCAAATTCGGTATCAAAATTATCGAAAACAAAATGGCTGAATAATTTTTCAAAAAATTGATACTTAAATGTTGTTTTTGATTAAAAATTTCAAATTTAGTATCAAAATTTTCTAAAACAAAATGGCAGAACCGAAATGGTCATCCATTTTGTAAAAAATGTGATATTTTCGTTAATGTTGATACTCGTGGGTTCTTTGGGACAAGTAATCCAAATTCAATATAAAAAATGATATAGTTATTTAAAAAATTGATACTTATATGTTGTCATTGATCAAAAATTTCAAAATTATTGTTAACATTTTTTGAAAATAAAATGGCCGAACCGAAGTCGCCAGATATTTTGTAAAAAATTGTGATATTTTTGTAAGAAATTATACTTCTGGGCTCTTTAGGGCAAGAAATCCAAATTCAATAATCAAAATTTGAAAACAAAATGATCGAACCGAAATGGCCAGCCATTTTAAAAAAATTGGATATTTTCGTTAAAATTAATACTCGTGGGTTTTCTGGGACAAGAAATCCAAATTCAATATCAAAATTTTAGAAAACAAAACGGCCCATGAAATTTGTCAAAAATTGTACTATTCGAGTAGCAATTGATACTGGGTCAAGAAATCCAAATTCCGTGTTAAAATTATCTAAAACAAAATGGCTAAATAATTTTTTAATAAATTATATTATTTTTTAAAAAATTGATACTTATATGTTCTTTTTGATCAAAATTTCAAATTTAGGTTCAACGTTTTCGAAACAAAATGGCCATTTTGTCAAATTCAACGTCAGGAATTCTAAATTCTATATCAAAATTGTCGAGAACAAAAAGGCTGACTAATTTACCAAAAATTATACCATTTTTTTAAAAATTGATACTTAAATGTTGTTTTTGATCAAAGATTTCAAATTCAGTGTTAAAATTTTTGAAAACAAAATGGCCGAACGAAATGGCCAACCATTTTGCAAAAAAATTGTGATATATTCCATAAAATTGATATTTGGGCAAGAAATCTAAATTCAATATCAAAATTTTCGAAAACAAAGTGGCTTATGAAATTTGTCAAAAATTGTACTATTTTAGTAAAAACTGATACTGGGTCAAGAAATCCAAATTCGGTATCAAAATTATCGAAAACAAAATGGCTGAATAATTTTTCGAAAAATTGATACTTAAATGTTGTTTTTAATTGAAAATTTCAAATTTAGTATCAAAATTTTCTAAAACAAAATGGCTGAACCGAAATAGTCAGCCATTTTGTAAAAAATGTGATATTTTCGACAAATTGATACTCATGGATTCTTTGGGGAAAGAAATCCAAATTTAATATAAAAAATGATATCGTTATTTAAAAAATTGATACTTATATGTTGTTATTGATCAAAAATTTCAAATTTATTGTTAACATTTTTGAAAACAAAATGGCCGAACCGAGGTCGCCAGATATTTTATAAAAAATTGTGATATTTTTGTAAGAAATTATACTTCTGGGTTCTTTAGGGCAAGAAATCCAAATTCAATAATCAAAATTTGAAAACAAAATGGTCGAACCGAAATGTTCAGCCATTTAAAAAAATTTGGATATTTTCGTTAAAGTTGATACTCGTGGGTTCTTTGGGACAAGAAATCCAAATTCAATATCAAAATTTTAGAAAACAAAATGGCCCATGAAATTTGTCAAAAATTATACTATTCGAGTAGCAATTTATACTAGGTCAAGAAATCCAAATTCCGGGTTAAAATTATCTAAAACAAAATGGCTAAATAATTTTTTAATAAATTATATTATTTTTTAAAAAATTGATACTTATATGTTCTTTTTGATCAAAATTTCAAATTTAGGCTCAACGTTTTCGAAACAAAATGGCCATTTTGTCAAATTCAATGCCAGGAATTCTAAATTCGATATCAAAATTGTCAAGAACAAAGTGGCTTATGTAATTTGTCAAAAATTGTACTATTTGAGTAAAAACTGATACTGGGTCAAGAAATCCAAATTCAGTATCGAAAACAAAATGGCTGAATAATTTTTCAAAAAATTGATACTTAAATGTTGTTTTTAATTGAAAATTTCAAATTTAGTATCAAAATTTTCTAAAACAAAATGGCTGAACCGAAATAGTCAGCCATTTTGTAAAAAATGTGATATTTTCGATAAATTGATACTCATGGATTCTTTGGGGAAAGAAATCCAAATTTAATATAAAAAATGATATCTTATTTAAAAAATTGATACTTATATGTTGTCATTGATCAAAAATTTCAAAATTATTGTTAACATTTTTTGAAAATAAAATGGCCGAACCGAAGTCGCCAGATATTTTGAAAAAAATTGTGATATTTTTGTAAGAAATTATACTTTTGGGTTCTTTAGGGCAATAAATCCAAATTCAATAATCAAAATTTGAAAACAAAATGGTCGAACCGAAATGGCCAGCCATTTAAAAAAATTTGGATATTTTCGTTAAAGTTGATACTCGTGGGTTCTTTGGGACAAGAAATCCAAATTCAATATCAAAATTTTAGAAAACAAAACGGCCCATGAAATTTGTCAAAAATTGTACTATTCGAGTAGCAATTGATACTGGGTCAAGAAATCCAAATTCCGTGTTAAAATTATCTAAAACAAGATGGCTAAATAATTTTTTAATAAATTATATTATTTTTTAAAAAATTAATACTTATATGTTGTTTTTAATCAAAAATTTCAATTTTAGTATCAAAATTATCGTTTTTGTTTCGTCCCAAATGTGAACATTTTTATAAATTCCTTTAAAAGTTAAATTAATTTATTATAGTAACGTTAAAGTGATACCACGATTTTTATTTGTAATTTTAATGTGTTTGATCTGGTTAATAAAAAATAATTTATTATAAACATTATGTTTTTGTTCATTTTAAACTTTTTATTAAATTTATTATCAGTTTGGTATTTAATACTGGATTGATTTTTACCAAATTTTCACCATATTGGTGCTAACTTAAAATTGATTAATTTTTGGTGATCAAAATTTTAAAAAAATCGTAGAAAAATTTCATGACAAAATTTTATTCTTAGGACGTTTCGTCGAAGAAAAAAACCATTTGCATTGTTTTTGTTTCTTAACTAAAACAATATTTCATTAATTTTTACCAAATGTTCACCATTTTAATTCGAACTTTTAAAATGGATTAATTTTTTTTGATCAGCGAAAAACGTTACTGGTGATAAAATTTTAAAAAAATCGTAGAAAAATTTCATGACAAAATTTTATTCTTAGGACGTTTCGTCGAAGAAAAAAACCATTTGCATTGTTTTTGTTTCTTAACTAAAACAATATTTCATTAATTTTAACCAAATATTCACCATTTTAATTCGAACTTTTAAAATTGATTAATTTTTGGTGATCAGCGAAAAACGTTACTGGTGATAAAATTTAAAAAAAATTGTAGAAAAATTTTATTATGACGTTTCGTCGAAGAAAAAGCCATTTATAGTGTTTTTTTTAATTGTTTTTTTTTTATTTCTTAATTAAAACTTAAATTGGATTGATTTTTGCCAAATTTTCACAATTTTGGTTCTAATTCATAAAACTGATTTATTTTGGTGATCAGTGAAAAACGTTAATGGCGATGACAACACTGTAAAAATTTTTAAAAAATGTTAGAAAAATGTTATACTTTTAACGTTTCGTCGCATAAAAAGCTATTTGCAGTGTTTTTTTAAATCGTGTGTTTTTATTTTCTAATTAAGACGATGTTTAATTGATTTTTGCCACCATTTTGGTTCTAACTCTTAAAACTGATTAATTTTTGGTGATCAGGGAAAAAAGTTAATGACGATGACACCACTGTAAACATTTTTAAAAAATCGTAGTAAAATTTTATTCTTTTGACGTTTCGTCGAAAAAAAGCCATTTGCAGTGTTTTTTTTAACTGTTTGTTTTCATTTCCTAATTAAAACAATATTTAATGGATTTTTGCCACCACTTTGGTTAAAACTCTTTTAAAAATTAATTACTTTTTGGTAATCAGCGAAAACCGTTAATGGCGATGACAACATTATTAAAATTAAAAAAAAAAAAATCTTAGAAAAATTTTAATATGACGTTTCGTCGAATAAAACGCCATTGCCATGCTTTTTTTAAATTATTTGATTATAACCAAATTTTCGCCATTTTCTTTTTATCTTAAAATTGATTAATTTTTGGTGGTCAGCAAAAATTATTATGACGTTTCGTCAAAGAAAAACCCATTTGCATTGTTTTTTTTATTAATAAAATAATTTGTTTTTATTTATTAACCAATACAATTTAATAGCAATATTTTTATTTATATTTTATTTTTGTATTATTAAAAGTTTTGAAAAACTGTTGACAGATTCACTAAAAAGTAGAAAATTTCTGTAATTTATCCCAAAAGTTCGCAGATTTATGATATTCACATTTGGTGAATTTACGGAAAATAAAAAATTCATTTATATAAAAAAAAAATACAATTTTGTTTATATGTAGACAAAAAATATGATGTCTCTGATTACATTATTATTATTTGATATAATAATAATAATAATTTTGCAGCTGTTGTTTCCAATATTTACAACTTTTAGAATAATTTGAACCTAAACCTAACTGGTTCTCCACCACTGGTCTTGATTAATGAGATGGGTAATGGGCTAGTGTGTGTGTGTGTTTAATATTCCATAATTGTATATAATTGATAGAGAAAGGTGTAAGAATATATCGAAAATGGTTGAGAAGGTTACGATCAATGTCAATTGAGTAGATAAAAAATAATAATAATAATAATTAATTTTAAGGATAATGTTTGTTTTTTAATCAACTAGAAATAAATCTCCCAATATATAAATAAGTACAAAAGTGTCAAAATTTAAGAGAGAAATGAGGGAAAGATTGGAGGGAAAAAATTTGAGCCAAAAAAAAGTGACATAATTAAGAAAGAAAAGAGGGGAAATTTTGAAGAGGAAAAACTAAAGACAAAAAGAGTGAAATTTAAAATAAAAATGAGGGAAGGGTTTGGAAAGCCAAAATTTGAGCCAAAAAAGTCACATAAGCGAAAGAACAAGAGGGAAATTTTGGAGAGAAAGAATTTGAGAGAAAAAAGTGTCAAATTTAAAAGAGAAATGAGGGAAAGTTTGAAGAGAAAATATTTGAACCAAAAAAAGTGACATAATGATGAAAGAAGAGAGGGGAAATGGGAGAGAAAAAAGCTGATACAAATAAGTGTCAAATTTAAAAGAGAAATGAGGATAAAATTTCGAAAGCAAAAATTTGAGCCAAAAAAGTGACATATTTAAGAAAGAAAAGATGGAAAATTTTGGAGAGAAAAAATTTGAGAGAAAAAATGACATAATTGAGAAAGAAAAAAGTGGCAATTTTGAAGAGAAAAAATTAAATACAACAAAAGAGTGAAATTTAAAACAAAAATGAGGGAAATGTTTGGAAAGCCAAAATTTGAGCCAAAAAGTCATATAATTAAGAAAGAAAAGAGGGGAAATTTTAAAGAGACAAAATTAAAGACACACAAGTGACATATTAAAGAAAGAAATGAGAGGAAAGAAGCAAAAAAGTACTTAAAATTGACAAAATTAAGAAAAAGTGGGAAAAAAGCGACAAAATTAAGAGAGAAAAAAGGAGAAATTTTGGAGAAAAAATTAAAGACAAATAGTGAAAAATTTAAGAGTAAAAACCGGGAAAATTTTGTACAAAAAAATTTTAGCCAAAAAAAGTGACAAATTTAAGAGTGAAATAAGGGGTAATTTTGAAAAGACAAAATTTGTGACAAAAAAATGACAAATTAAGGCAGAAAAGGTGAGAAATTTTGGAAAGAAAAAATTTGTGACAAAAAATGACATAATTGAGAAAGAAAAAAGTGGCAATTTTGAAGAGAAAAAATTAAATACAACAAAAGAGTGAAATTTAAAACAAAAATGAGGGAAATGTTTTTAAAGCCAAAATTTGAGCCAAAAAGTCATATAATTAAGAAAGAAAAGAGGGGAAATTTTAAAGAGACAAAATTAAAGACACACAAGTGACATATTAAAGAAAGAAATGAGAGGAAAGAAGCAAAAAAGTACTTAAAATTGACAAAATTAAGAAAAAGTGGAAAAAAAGCGACAAAATTAAGAGAGAAAAAAGGAGAAATTTTGGAGAAAAAATTAAAGACAAATAGTGAAAAATTTAAGAGTAAAAACCGGGAAAATTTTGTACAAAAAAATTTTAGCCAAAAAAAGTGACAAATTTAAGAGTGAAATAAGGGGTAATTTTGAAAAGACAAAATTTGTGACAAAAAAATGACAAATTAAGGCAGAAAAGGTGAGAAATTTTGGAAAGAAAAAATTTGTGACAAAAAATGATAATATTAAGAAAAAAAGAGAGGGTAATTTTTGAGTGAAAAGAGGAGAAAAAAGTACCAAAAAAGTGACAAAATTAAGAGAGAGAAGAAGGGAAATTTTAGAAAGAAAAAATTAAAAACAAAAAGTGACAAATTAAGAGGAAAAAAAAGGAAAAAGTATCAAAAAAGTGATAACATTAAGACAAAAAAATTGGGAGTGAAAGTAATAAAAAGGCGCCAAAAATTAAGAAAGCAGAGGGAAATTTTTGGGGAAAAAAATTAAAGACAAAAGTGACAAATTTAAGAGAGAAATGAGGGAAAATTTTTGAGAGAAAAAAATTGATAGCAAAAAGTGACAATATTAAGGAAAAAAGAGGGAAAAATTTAAGTGAAATGAGGGGAAATTTGGAGAAAAATTTGTGACAATAAATTGACAATATTAATGAAAAAAGAGGGGAGACTTTTTAATAAAAACAGGAGAAAAATACCAAAAAAGTGAACAAATTAAGAAAGAAAAGTAGGGTAAAAAAAAGTACTAAAAAATGACAAAACTAAGAGAGGACAGAGGGGATATTTTGAAGTGAGAAGAGAGGGGGAAAAGTACCAAAAAGTAAAAATATAAGAATAGAAGAATGGGGGAAAAAGTAATAAAACAGGAACAAAATTAAAAGGAAAAACAAGGGAATTTGTGAAGAGAAAAATTAAAGACAAAAAGGGTGAAATAAGGGGTAATTTTGAAGAGAAAAAATGTATAACAAAAAAATAACAAATTAAGAGGGAAAAGAGGGTAAGTTTTAAAGAGAAAAAATATGTGGAAAAATGTAAGAAAAAAGGAGGAGAAAAAAGTTCCAAAAAATGTGTCAAAAATAAGAAAGAAAAGTGGGGTAAAAAAGTACTAAAACAGTGACAAAATTAAGAGAGAAAAGAGATGAAATTTTTAAGATAAAAAATTAGAAACAAAAAAGCTACAAGTTAAGAGAGAAAAGAGGGTAAATTTTGGAGGAAAAAGAGGGGAAAATACCAAAAAAGTGATAATATTAAAAAAGTGGGGGAAAAAATAATAATAATGTAACAAAATTAAGAGACTAAAGAGGGGAAATTTTGGAGAAAAAAGTTTGAGACAAAATTAAGAGAGGAAAGAGGGGAAATTTTGGAGAGCAAAAATTTGAGACAAAATTAAGAGAAAAGGGGGAAATTTTGGAGAGGACATAATGTTTAAAAATAGTACTTTATTCAAAAAATGATTAAATTGGTACTTAAATTAAAGTTAATATAATAACAAAAGTTAAATGAATGATACTTCTATTAAATCTATAATTAATTACTACATCATTTTAAGATTATGACTGTTCTGTTGTTTTTCTTCCTTTTTTCCAATCAAATCAACTGTTGTTCAACTATTTTATCGCCATTTTTCTTTCTTTTCTTCCACTCTTTTTCCTCCTTTTTCACCTCATGATAATTTCTGTTTTATCTAAGAGTTATTAACAATTGTTTTATATTAAAAAAAATGGCGAAATGGTGAAAGTGCGAACCTGCATAATATTCCTTTACCAGAAGCGTATTGACATTTGCACGTGACTTGTTTTAAATCAATCACTGTATAAGTATTCTCAGTGTTTTAGAAACAATTTATCATTGAGATTATTCTAAATTATATAATTGTTTAAGCAAAGGTCGTTTTCTAATTTTTTGGCATTTTTTTTTAGGTCAAAGTAATTCAGAATCTTAAATGTCAAGAAAATCATTAAAATATTTGCGTAGAAATATTTACTTAAATTATCTAATAAATTATTTGTTCTTGAATAAAAATTGAATGATTATTTCATTGAAATATTATAATTCAACTAGCTTTTGCCCGCGACTTCGTCCGCGTTGATGGAATAAATAAAAGTTTCCTTTTTATATCTGTTTCCTTCCCCTACTTTTAAACTTTGTGATAAATATTGTATTGAATATTGAATATCTCGAACAATATAAATGGTGATAGACGCTTGAAAATTGGTACGTAGATTCTCCTAAAGAAATGTATTTTTTTAAATGAAGGAGAGAGGTCCAAGAAAACCACTCAAAAATATGAGCTTAAAAATTGGTATGTATATTTCGTTTGATAAATAAACAAACATGTACTTCAGTTTTTGACAAAATTGATTTGAGATAAATAATTTATACTTTCTCTCCTATTTCTAGGAGATAAATAATAAAAAAATCGGTTCTGTCGCCCCAAAACTTTGCCTTTGAGTATCCACGAATACTTTTTAGATTTTTAATGTTAAAGTTTCAAATTTTGACATTTTTTTATTTTTGACAGGTGACAGGTGGAGAAATAATTTTGACTGTATAGTAACTAATGGGTTCTTCCGACGAGTAACCCAAATCCATATACCAAATTTCAGCTCAATCGGATTTGTGGAAGAAGACACACAGACGAACATACAGACTGACATACAGACAGACAGACAGACAGACAGACAGACAGGCAGGCAGACAGACAGACAGACAGACAGACAGACAGACAGACAGACAGACAGACAGACAGACAGACAGACAGACAGACAGACAGACAGACAGACAGACAGACAGACAGACAGACAGACAGACAGACAGACAGACAGACAGACAGACAGACAGACAGACAGACAGACAGACAGACAGACAGACAGACAGACAGACAGACAGACAGACAGACAGACAGACAGACAGACAGACAGACAGACAGACAGACAGACAGACAGACAGACAGACAGACAGACAGACAGACAGACAGACAGACAGACAGACAGACAGACAGACAGACAGACAGACAGACAGACAGACAGACAGACAGACAGACAGACAGACAGACAGACAGACAGACAGACAGACAGACAGACAGACAGACAGACAGACAGACAGACAGACAGACAGACAGACAGACAGACAGACAGACAGACAGACAGACAGACAGACAGACAGACAGACAGACAGACAGACAGACAGACAGACAGACAGACAGACTTCCATTTGGAAGTGGTCTTAATCATCTCAGGTGATCTTAAAATAGATATTTCCATCTTTATATCGAAATTTTTTTTTAGCTAGTTCACAATACTTTCCCTTCTTGGAGGTGAGTCGGGAAAGTAAAAAAAGTTAAAAATGCTGAAAAAAAGTAAATTAATGCTAACAACGCTAAATATGCAAAAAAAACCCAAAAAATGAAAAAAAAAATGCAAAAAAACGAACAAAAAAAGTGAAAAAAATGCAAAAAAAAAATACAAACATATACAATGAAATGCACAATAATATATGAAAAGGAAAAAATGAGCTAAAAAATGATAAAATTTCTAGAAAAAAAGAAAAAAATTTAAAAAGTGTTAAAAGAAATTGTAAAAAATGTTTTAAAAAAAAGCCAAAAAAATCTAAAAAAAAAAGTTAAAAAAATGCTGAAAAAAGGTAAAATAATGCTAAAAACGCTAAAAATGCAAAAAAATCCCAAAAAATAAAAAAAACGCAAAAAAACGAACAAAAAAAATGGAAAAAATACAAAAAAAATACAAACATACAAATAAATGCGCAAATAATACATGAAAAGCAAAAAATGAGCTAAAAAATGTTAAAAGTTAAAAAAAAACTGAAAAGTTAAAAAAAAGTGATAAAGGAAATTGTAATGAATGTTGCAAAATGCCAAAAAAATCTAAAAAAAGTTTAAAAAATGTTGAAAAAAGTAAAATAATCTTAAAAATGAAAAAAAAAAAATGCAAAAAAATGCTAAAAAATCTAAAAAAAGTCAAAGAGGAAAATAATGCAAAAAATGCTAAAAAAATCAAAAAAAAAATGCAAAAATGCAAAAAAAAATACAAACATATTCAAAGAAACGCACAAAAATACATGAAAAGCAAAATGAGAAAATGATTCTAAAAAAAAGCAAAAAAAGTTTAAAAAGCGTTAAAAGAAATTGTAAATGTTAAAAATATCTGAAAAAGTATTCGTGGATACTCGTCGGGAAAGTTTTGGGGCGACACAACAGATTTTTTTTATTTGACAGGTGACAGTTGGAGAAATAATTTGACTGTTCTGAATAGAGTTTTTCAAGGGCTTTCAAATGACATACTGCAAGTCGAATTCCGTGACATATTGTATCATCTGTCATTTGTTGATAGTGACCCATATACCAAATTTCAGCTCAATCGGATAAAACGTGTGGCCTCTATCGTGGAAGAATACACACAGACAGACAGACAGACCATCTCAGGTGACCTTAAAATGGATATTTCCATCTTTATCTCGAAATTTTTTTTAGGTCGTTCACAATACTTTCCCTTCTCGGAGGTGGGTCGGGAAAGTAAAATATTTGCACTACCTCAGGGGGGAGAGCCACACCCCTCTAAAAGAATCACCCTGTATGTTTTTGGTTGACGCACTTACTCGAGCGGACCAATATTTGTTTAACCCCAATTTTGAACCCCTTAAAGTGAGAATTTTTAAAATTCCTTTCTTAGTGCTCCCCTACACTACCATAGAAAACTACCCTGAAAATTTCACGTTTCTATCACCTCTGGTTTAAGCTCTGCGTTGATAGTCTAATAAAATAGCTCTATATTATAATAAAAATGTTTTGGAACATACTGTATATTCCGCTTTCATTAAACAAAACCAATGTTAAAAATCTCAGGAAGTTTTCTACTCACTTGTTGAAGGTTTCTACTCACTTATTGAAGATTAGGAAAATATTTTGACGATAATTTTGGTACTTCACTCGTCAAATTATTTATTAATATTTAGTTTTTCCTACTTAAAGTCCGATTAAACGATTAACAGAATTATTTAACGCACTAAGAAAAAGACAACGCCACAATAAGAATAAAAATTTCAAAGCCTTCAATTTAATTTTGTTAAATAAATAAGTTTAGTCAACAACATTCTAAGAAATATCTTTTTGTATTAGACGTGATTATTTATTCTAGGCGCATGTCCTTTGAATGTTGAATAGTTGAATATTAATTAATAATTGTTGACATCCTATGTGAAAGAATGCGGAAAGTAGCAACAATCATTTACGTGTCTCAGGTGTAATTGCCAGTAGTATGATATTTAGTTGGGAGATGACACAAACCATATTTAAAAATCGGAAAAAAAGGAAAAAACAGGAAAAAATGGGACAAATACGAAAATATACAAAAAACAGGAATAACATGGAAAAATATTAAAACATGAGGAAAACAGAAAAAAATTTAGAAAAATATAAGATAGGAAAAATAATGAAAAAATGGAGTAAATAGGAAAAATATGTAAAAATAGGTGCAAATAGGAGAAAATAGGAACAATAACGAAAAAATAGGAAAAAATAGGAGAAAACATTAGAAAATAGGACAAATAGGAAAAAATAAGAAAAAATAGAAAAGAACAAATATGTTCCTATTTTTTCCTATTTTTTCTTCGGCTGGCTCCCTTTTTAGGTACTCCCGTACCCTTGATTGTTTTAATTTATTTATTGCATAAATTTTTTAAAATAAGAAAAAAATTTGAAAATTTTTAAATTTCAGATCACTGTAAATTATGTTTTAATAGCTATAAATTTTTCGTAATATATTTTTTTTTTACTTTTCATGCTGTTTCAACTATAAAATCAGAATTTTATATTTTACAAAAAAAATGGAAAAATTTCATAATTTAGATTAGAAATCTAAAATCGAAATTTTTTAAAATAAAATCCCGAATCCAATATGGCGGAGATGTTTAAAAAAATATTTGATTTACAAAAAATTTATAATATAGAGTTTTTTTAGGAAGTGAAGTCCGGGGAGATTTGCTTTATAAGTTTCATGTAGTGTCTTTTTCTGAGC
The DNA here is from genome assembly GCA_963243735.1 of Neocrepidodera transversa. Taxonomy (NCBI): domain Eukaryota; kingdom Metazoa; phylum Arthropoda; class Insecta; order Coleoptera; family Chrysomelidae; genus Neocrepidodera; species Neocrepidodera transversa. The sequence continues at coordinate 16,739,976 of OY725354.1, read as the reverse complement.
AAAGCGAGGTATTTTATCAATTTTTTTTAATAGGAAATGTAAGTGGAGTGGGGGAAATACAGAGCGAAGCAACGTTCTTTTAGTAATTATTTTTCTAACAATTTTTTTAGGGAGTGACGAAAACCGAGCGATGTAATTAATTTATTATAAGTGAGAAAATTTGGATTATTTTAAATTAGTCCCAATATTTGCAAAAGTACATTTTTTTGTCTAATTAATATGTTTTAACCATTTGATTTTTTTATCAATCATAAGTAAAATTATTTATTTTTTTTGCCATTTTTTCACAACTAAATGTGTGGCTTTAAGGAAATTTTTGAAAATGTATTAAAACATTTATTCTTTTTATAAGTTTTAAAAATCTCATTATCATTACAAAATTACAAAAATTTTATGACATTTTATAAAGATTCTAAACTTACATAAAAATTTCATAAAATCAGTTTAGGAAGAAAGGAATTTCTTGTACAAATTTTGTGAGATCACCGACAAGTATACTTTTGAGGGTGGTGTTTCTTCGGAAAAATGTCTAGTCTAATAACTAATAATAAAACGCGAAAAAATCCAATATTTTACAAACATCTAGTGTGCCGTGACAGATCCGTCAAATTGATCTTTTTTTTTTTGTATATTTTCTTAATGGGGACGTATTATGTAATTTTTTTAAATTAGGACCTTAAAAGTCTGTTATCAAATGTGCCTACAAAAATATTTATAATTTTTTTAAACCTGTATTATATTTAAAAAAAATTAAATTAAAAATATCTATATTAATTGATAATACTGCTAAGAGATGTCAGTATATATACGAATTGAATTCCTTATTAAATAGAGGCCAGATGTAAATATGGGAAAAGTAGAAAATTGCATTGTTTTTATTTTCGCCGTGACTAGCAGTACATCGGATGTGCTTGTTTATATTGTACATCGGAAAATAAAATAAACTACCTAATTTTTACATCTAGAACTATGAGAAAAAAAGACACTTTACTGTATAAATCAAACTAGTGACCATGTCACTATCTTTATGTAGATTTTAAGAAGTTTAAGAGTGAAATCTAATAATCATTCATTTTGGAGAAAAAACTACTATACAAATCAAACCAGTTAACAATCACTATTTTATGAAGCTAAAAAAATATTAAAACATAAAAAAAAACGGCCGTACTAGGATGAAACTCCGGCCCTTTTAAGGTATGTTCATGCTCATACGAATTTCGCAAAATTTAAGCGAATAAAATGGCGCCTGAAAATTTCACAATAAAGTTGAAATATTTGAACTTTTTTGCGGATTCGGATGATGACGTGTCACAGAATGTGACAGATATCAATATTGGTAAATGTTCGTAATATAATCTATAAAAGTTCAATATATTTAGTTTTGTTTCTGAATCCATTATTTTTTATAGTTAAGTTTGTTTACAAAATTCACGAACACAACACAATAATTTCAAATATTTTGAGTTATCTGACTTGACCGTTGGCAGAAACCGTCAAATTATATCGCCCAAGTATGAACATCAAATTTTGGGGACGGCAAAACATTTTCCGATTCGCATAAATTTTGCGTATGAGCATGAACATACCTTTATACCGAAACCATATACTATACAACGACGTTACAGAAATAATATCAAACTTATCAAGCAAATGCGCCAACATACTTCTATACTTTGTAAACCTTAAAACGCAATGAACGGCCGAAGTACAAAATAAATGCGTACATCCGATGTACTGCTAGGCACAACGTTTTATTTTTGACTTTTCAGTCTAACATAACCTATTATTTTTAAGGCTATTTGGTTTAGTAATACTCGATAGATAACTGTTAATTATACCTTGTCATGCCATCTATATTATTTTAAACAAATTAATGTAGCTGACGTCATTTGGAAATTTTGAAAATTTATTTCTTAGTAATTGTAATGTTTCAAAATTAACCAAGCCCATTTTTATGAATAATTTTAAGTAGATTTTCATATACTATAAATGAATTTGCTATAGCTACCGCACCACACGTCCCCATTATTAAGCAACTTTTTTCTAACTTGCTTTATTTATAGTTAACGAGATCTGAAATGGTGCACCTCGAATTTCAATCTACCCTGTATCAATATCACTCTGTATATAAATAACAGTTGTGTATTTTTTTGTTGCCCAGCAACATCAGCCGGCCATTATTACGACATAGGCCCTTGGGGGCTGATCCCGGCCAGAAAAATAAAAAATTCTAGCGCCAAATTCCGAGTGATTCCTAAAACTGTATGTTAATACTGCTTTGCTTTTTACCGAAAACGTATTTCTTGAATTACAAGATTTAAAAAAAAAATTGAAATTCGAAACATTTTAAATTTCCCATAAAATTCATTATGATTTTTGAAAACTTACAAAGTTCCCCATAAAAACTTTATGACACTTTATGCAAATTTTAAAGTTTCATAAAAACTTTATAAGCAAAATTTCATAAAAAATTCTCACACCTATTTCTGATCTTTATAAAGTAATTTATAAAAAAAAATATATAAAAATTTTATATCAAAAACTGATAAAAATTTATTTTAATTTTCTTCTAGTTTTAACGTTTTTCCTGAATTACAAGAATTAAAAAATTTATTGGACCTCGAAACATTTTTTGGGGTTTTTTAAATTTCCCATAAAATTCATCAGGATTTTTAAAAACTTACAAAGTTCCTCATAAAAACTTTATGACACTTTATGCAAATTTTAAAGTTTCATAAAAACTTTATAAGCAAAATTTCACAATAAATTCGCACACCTATTTCTGATCTTTATAAAGTAATTCATAAAAAAAATATATATAAAAATTTTATATCAAAAACTGATAAAAATTTATTTTAATTTTCTTCTAGTTTTAACGTTTTTCCTCAATTACAAGAATTAAAAAATTTATTGGACCTCGAAACATTTTTTGGGGTTTTTTAAATTTCCCATAAAATTCATCAGGATTTTTAAAAACTTACAAAGTTCCTCATAAAAACTTTATGACACTTTATGCAAATTTTAAAGTTTCATAAAAACTTTATAAGCAAAATTTCACAATAAATTCGCACACCTATTTCTGATCTTTATAAAGTAATTCATAAAAAAAATATATATAAAAATTTTATATCAAAAACTGATAAAAATTTATTTTAATTTTCTTCTAGTTTTAACGTTTTTCCTGAATTACAAGAATTAAAAAATTTATTGGACCTCGAAACATTTTTTGGGGTTTTTTAAATTTCCCATAAAATTCATTATGATATTTGAAAAATTAGAAAGTTCCCCATAAAAATTTTATGACACATACAAATTCTAAAGTTTCATAAAAATTTGATTAAAAAAAACGAAATTTGATAAAAAAATCCTACATCCATCTGTGATCTTTATAAAGTAATTTATGAGGTGACCATATAAAAATTTTATACCAAAAACTATTTTTTTTAATCTTCCTCCAGTTTTAACGTTTTTCTTGAATTACAAAAATTAGAAAAAATTGGACTTTGAGAAACTTTAAACTTTCCAAAAATTTCCAGACAATTTACGGTTGGAAAAAAATATGAACGTGTAGAAAAATAAATTCTAAGAAAGATAACATTTTTTTCAAGAGTTTTAATGGCAAACCTAACCCAAAAAATTGTGAAAGTCAAAAAACAGTGTAGAGTAGTTTATTTTCGATAAATGTTCAATTGAAAAATTTTTTTACATTTTAGCGATGCCATTTTCTGTACGTAAAATTTAAAAAATCAAATTCAAAATAATTCAAATTCTTTATTGGTCCATAAATACAAAAAAATTAGGGCCAGATTGCCATTGACGTCAAGTAAAAAAAATTGTGCATGATAGTACAACTCGTAATGAAGAAAATTCAACGAAAAATTTTCAAAATTTCGCGCAAAAAAAGAATTTTCAGAAAGCCAAAACCAACATTTTTACCAAGTAACAAGTTTCTAGGTTGCTTTAATGAACATGTTACGTTTTTTTGTACCACCCTGTATTTTTATTATCCCTTTACTCGGTCTATCTGATTTCAGCTCGCTTCATATCCCTTCTCTAGATCTTCCTCTCTTTTAGGTATTACTATGCTACCAACTCTCTCTCTTTGCCTCTTCAGTCACAACAATTGACTAATATTTCGTCTGTGTTGCAAATTGAAAATTTTCTTTATTCCCCTAGTTATATAGGGTAAGTTTTTATTATATTATATATTCACCAAAATCCCCTGCTATCATTATTAATTATTTCGACGCTTTTAACTTTTATTTACTGTTGTTTTTAATTCTTTTTAATGCCGGTATATATATTTATTTTTTGTTATATTTACTCAAAAGTTCATATCTTATTTTTTATAACAATATAAATTATCTGATGTTCGTGGTCTTATTTGTGTCTCGATTACAAAAAGAGAATCTATTTTTTAATTTGTTTTTACAGATTGTCTTCAAATTTAATTCATTTTGATTATTTTTATATTTCATATTTTGATCTAAAAATTCATGTATTTCATTTTTATATCATCATTGTTTTATATTCTTTATCAAAAACAGAGACCACGAAATCTGGTAATTTATAAGATTTTTGTCTTATATTTACTTTATGTGAACTTTTAGGGTTTTTCTTTGGAGCAAGTTTTTTTTCTTTCGACCACAATAGTTTTTTCCTTTGGACCAAACTTTTTGGAGCAGTTGGACCAAATTTTTGGGGGCAGTTTTTTTTCCTTTGGACCAAACTTCTTTTTTGGAGCAAATTTGTTCTGGACTACAAGTTTCCTTTGGATCAAATTTTTTTTTGAGCAAGATAACGTTTCTACTGATCCTAGGAACTTGAAAAAACGAAAACCTCAAGAATTTTTCAAAAGAAAAAAAATCTCTAAATTTTTTGTTTGTTCCACAAATATAAATAAAACAAATACAATGTTTACACAGAAAGAAAGAAAGAAAGGACAGATTTTGAAATATATCACAGATCACAGATCACAGTTTTTTTGTCAATTGTTTCTAATTACATCAAAAAATCAATTAGACTGGCGTCCAAAATTTTTTTTTTTTAATATTTTACTTTCTGATATATTTCAAATTCTATTCGTTAAACGAACCCATAATAAAAAGATTTGAGCTTAAATCACGTTTATTATTTATTATCAACAAATTAATGATTTTTTTGCGTTTTCTGTATATAAAAAATCGACATCAATAAAAACAGAATTTTTATACCTACACTTTCTCATTTTACTTTTTTTGTTTTTTCGACTTTCGCGATTTTTTTAGGTTAGGTTTGCTAATAGAACTCCGGGAAAAAACGCAATCTTTTTTAGAATTTATTTTTCTACACAATCATCTTTTTTTCCAGTCGTCAATTGTCTGGAGCATTTCAATAGATTACTTGAATTATTGGGAAGAAAAATTTGTACACATCCTAAAACTAGTGCGTGATAATAATAATAATAATAATAATAATAATTTGAGAAAAAATATATTGACTTACCAATAATATTGCCAGATTTTGGAGGTTTAGACGACGATTCGACAGCAAATCGAGTTTTTTGCGATTGTCGTTTTCCGGTAGGCATCTGAGGGGGACTTGGAGGCGAATAATCCGGTGGAGGCTCTTCTACATGTTCGATTATACCATTTCTTTCTTCGTCTCGTCTCGTTGTTCGATATTCGGTATCGTATCTGAAGAAAAAAGATAATTATATAAATATAATTATATTATAACGTACGTTTTCTACAACTTTGTTAAATACCGATAAAGAACAATCGGCATTTTTATAGGGGTTTTTGACCCACCCACAACACCAATGAGTTATACAGGGTGTTTTTTTTTAAAGTTTCCACCCCCGATTTAGGCTTACCCAATAATTTTTGGCAAAAATGGCGAGACACGTCGATTTTTGACTTGAGGGGGACAAAATTTTTGATAACAAACATCACTCTAACGTCAACCCCTTCACCCCACGCCCCTCAACTTTAAAATTTAAATAGGGAACATACCATGTGTAGCACATCAGAGGAAAGGTAATTCAATGCAGTATTCAAATCATACCCTTTGTCCACTGCTAGGACAAAAAAACATTACATAATTTGTATAAATAATGTTATCAGTTTATTGTTAGGTATTTAAAAGAAGGTAAAAATAAAAAAAATTACAGCAATTGCTCAAAATGTTGTCCATCGTGTGCTAAACAAAAGTCACGTCTGTCTTGGAATTCTTGTCTAACATTTTGAAAAATTTCCCTATGAATTACTTTATTGAGGTTCTCTTACAATTCTGAATGTGTGGATTTTCAAATTTTTTGCTAGTCGGCACTATTAAGGTACTTTTTAGGAACTTGTTCGTTTATTTTTCTGAATTATCAGCAATTCACTTTTTGTTTTTACAAAAAATAAGAGTACCTTTGGCAAAAACCAACCTATAAACTCACTTGTTTAAAATTATTTATCAAATAAACATTGAAAATGATCTACACTGGAACACAGAGAATTGAAATGATTTTCATTTACGGCTCCGCGAACAGATGTTCGAGAAGAGCTGCTACTCTTTTTAATGAAGAACATCCTGGTTTGCAAGTAAGTCATACTTACATTAGAAAACTTGTTATAAAGTTTGAGGAAACTGGATCTGTAGTAAATAAAAAAAGGACGGCAGTTAGGGTATTGGACGAAGTAACAGAAGTCGAAGTTCTGGGAAATTTTGCAATGGAACCAGCATCTTCTCTTCGCAAAGTAGCCTCTAATACTGGACTTTCAGTTTCATCAGTTCGACAAGTATTAAAAAATAATAAATATCGACCTTACAAGATGCAAATCCATCAGCAACTTCATGAAGATGATCCGGATAGAAGAGTTCAATTTTGTGAGGAAATACTCGCATTGATTGATAACACACCCAGTATAGTTCAAAATATTTGTTTTTCGGATGAGTGCACATTTTTTCTTGACGGGTTTGTGAATAAACATAATTGTCGTTACTGGAGTGACAACAACCCTCATGTTTTTGTTGAAGGGCATACTCAACATGTTCAAAAACTTAATGTTTGGGCTGGCATACTGGGCGATAAAATTATTGGGCCATTATTCGTAGATGGGAATTTAACTGGTCAAAAATACCTAGAAATGCTAGAAATGACCATTGACCCGCTAATTACTCAGGAGCTTGAAAATCAGGTAGATGAAGTAAGAAATCCTGCTCTAGATGAAAATCTATTACATTTTCAACAAGATGGGGCTGGTCCTCATTATCATTTACCAGTCAGACAATGGCTAGATGACCATTTCTCACAACGTTGGATCGGTAGAAGAGAAGCAATAGAATGGCCTGCGAGATCTCCAGATTTGACTCCTTGCGATTTCTGGCTTTGGGATCACCTAAAGTCAGTAATTTACAAAACTAAACCTACATCTATTGATGACCTTCGGGTACGAATTGTAAGAGAATGTCAATCCATTACTAGGGAAATTTTTCAAAATGTTAGACAAGAATTCCAAGACAGACTTGACTTTTGTTTAGCACACGATGGACAACATTTTGAGCAATTGCTGTAATTTTTTTTTTATTTTTACCTTCTTTTAAATACCTAATAATAAACTGATAACATTATTGATACAAATTATGTAATGTTTTTTTTGTCCTAGCAATGGACAAAGGGTATATGATTTGAATTCTGCATTAAATTACCTTTCCTCTGATGTGCCACACAAGCTGTATCGCCCATTCAAATTTTCATGTTACGGGGTGGGGGTGAAGGAGGTTAAGGTAGAGCGACAAATTTTGTCAAAAATTTCGTTTCCTTTAAATCAAAAGTCGACGTGTCTCATTATTTTGCTCAAAAATTATTATGCGAGAGTAAAAAGAGGGTAGGAAAAAATACCCTGTATTTATGTTCAGGGGGGTAGTAAAAAAATTAAACTTAGTTTAGTTGAATTACCTTTTCCCTGATGTGCCACACATGGTATGTTCCCTATTTAAATTTTAAAGTTGAGGGGCGAGGAGTGAAGGGGGTTGACGTTAGAGTGATGTTTGTTATCAAAAATTTTGTCCCCCTCAAATCAAAAATCGACATATCTCGCCATTTTTGCCAAAAATTATTAGGTAAGCCTAAATCGGGGGTGGAAACTTTTTAAAAAAAACTCCCTGTATGTCATTAGAAAGGTATTTTTACGTAGAATGATAAGTTCGATTCAAAAACATACCTTTGGTAACGCAGTTTTGAGTTATAGTGATTTGAATTGACATGCTTTTTATGCAATGATATTTACTTGTTTTATTTACATAGTATTAACACATATGGATTCACTCCAATACTAATCTACAGCCTTTTTATTATTCTATGCCAGGTTAGCACCCAAGGTCAACCTTCCTTTCCCCTTCCAAACCACGTTGCCCCATCTAATCTAACCTAACCTAAAAATCTGATGTGGCCAGCACATGACCTCTCGCCATTTTAGAATCAAAAATTTACAGGTTAACACAAAAAAATATGAAAAAAAAATAATTTTTTTGTAAATCTGGCAACAATGGCAAAAGTTTCGAAAACTTTAATGAAATGAAAATAAACTATAGGGTATACAAAGTATATGTGTAAAACTTTATTGCCGTTTTGTATAATAATGGCGTCATCACCCATAACAACTGCCACTTCCGGTTGTGCGATTGGCACCAAAATCTAATCAGATCTAATCTAGGGTATCAGAATCCTGTATGCAAAATTTCAAATTTTTTTATTAAGTAGTTTTTGAGTTATCGTTACTACAACATCCATCCAAACACACACACACACACTAACACACACACACACTAACACACACACACACACACACACTAACACACACACACAGACATCATCGCGAAAATAGTAAAATCGTATTCTAGGGACCCTAAAACGTATTTATCCATTGAAAACTCACTACCCAATTTTTAGCATGATTCCTATACCTCTCTTATCTGAAGGGCGAGAGGTAAAAAGGTACATTCTCATTTTAAACTGATCAAATGAAACAATTAGTTCACTTCTGATTAGGTTTATTAGAATAAAGTATTATAACTTAATTATACTCAATTGATCTTTAATCTTCTTCATCAACTATAACATTATTTAGATAATTTTCAGGAGCACTAAATAAATAATGCCTGCCAACCCTATAGGTATATTGGTCGCAGATAGCTAGATTGAAATGATTTTTTTTAAATAGCACCTCCTGTATGTTTTTATTTTCTCTTTAAAAACCTGATTTCAATATAGTATAATCCTTGGGATGTAAATTACATATTTACAGAATTACAGGATGTTAAAAATCACCAATGTTTAAACCTTAGGTGTTTTCTGTGTCAACAAAACTATTACGGTTTTGGCAAAACAGCTTACATGTCCCTATCCTAACTTTTTACCGGTTATTTTCTGCGTTATAAAAAAAAGTAAAAGATTTGATCAAAAATTCATAAGTTTCATTATTTGGTCGCTTTGTATATGATTTTATATACGATCATTGAATATTGCTAAAAAGTCTAGATAGTAACATGTAAGCCGTTTAGTTAAATATTCAATCGTTTTGACGTAAAAATGACTTAAAAATTCAAAGACCCTGAGAATACGAACGAATAACAGCTGTTAAATCTCACTTATACAGACAAAGATGGAGAAAACCATTATATGATAATTGGATAAAAATGAAAACTTGGACTTATCCACTGTGAATTCGCATTCAAAATCGAGAGAGATAAATAGATATTAGATTCCGCTGTTAGATAAAGAAAACGACTATTTTAACGAGATCAGGTAATAATTTGCTGTTTGGTACATAAGTGCTGGGCACAAGCGTTCCTGATTAAATGAAAGGTCGCGTCCACGTCTGCTTAGTGCATATTTCACTGTCACTGTTGTAGTTTGTACTCTGTAGAGCTGGTTGATGTTGATAATTTTCCGTATTTATTTGTATTTGAAAAGATATGTAAACAAAGGTAAAAGTAAACACAATTAAAAACATATTGACCAAACGACACTTTATAAGCAAACGTCATCTATATTTGAAAGTGTCAATTTTATGTAGAGAAACTGGCCCACGAATATTATGCTGCAGCTATTACACATAACTGACGTAGATGCACTACAAGTTGTATAGATGCAGTAATTTTTAAATATCAATTTTTTCATGTTAAATTAACAGAAAAAACGATTTTTTTCATAAAAAGAAATTCATTTTTTTCTTAAATAATACAAAACAAGATGGACTAATATTTCAAGTTGAACATTATATACTGTATATTTGCTGTTTGTACTGTACCTGTTTCTTTCTTCAAGTACTCGCTGCCGCGGCCTCTCATTCTTCGTTCTTCTAGGTGGCGTTGGAGTAATCGTAACAACTTCTCGTTTCGGTGACATCCTCGTATTCCTGGAATAATCTGGCAATGGCGAATGTTGATTTCTAACATAATCTGGAACGGGGGAATGCTGGTTGCGATAATCCGGTAATGGAGAATGGGAAGGACGATAATCGGGACTGGGTGATCGGCGAATCCGATCGCCTGAATATGGTGATGGGGAATGGTACGAAGGTGATTGAGGCTGTTCGGTGAAGTGATGTTGTTGTTGTTGTTGTTGTTGGCGGTGGTCGGACCATTCGGTGATTCCTGCAAATTTGGTATTACTAGTATATTAAAGACAAAATATTGTTTTGAAATGAATCGCTGATTGCAACAAGGAAATACGTTTATAAATATAGACGCAAAGTTTACAAAATAATTAAAAATTTATTAATAAAATACTGGATCTGGAGTACACATTAAGCAAATAAACGTGGAGAGGTGAGTACATTTTTAAGAAAATTGTTTTTAATAAAATTTAACAGCGCGCTTTCGATCAAAAACCATCATCAATGCCTTGCTAGAATCTAGAATGGTTTGTTACATGTTTTAGACTAGAAAAAGCGGGTGAAGTTATGTTAATAGCAAAGTGGACACCTCATGTTGTGTTTTTTATGGGAGGTATCCCCTTTGTGGCGAAAGTTCACATGATTTTTCTATTTTATAAGTCTAATACATTACCAAACCATTTTAGAAAGAATTTCATGTTGGTCATTGACGGAAAACGCTCAGCCAAATTTGATTAAAAACAATTTTCTTAAAATTTATCTTTATTTATACACATTGATGTACTATCCTCTCGATGTTTAAAAATTTATTATTTTAAACAAGAAATAAAACAGTCAAAATAATATCAAATAATTTGCCACTATTTTTACTGCTTTATCAACATTATCCCTCCCCTTTTTCTAATTAATTCGATTGTCATTTGTTATCTCCTCCATTTTATTTAAACTCATAATATTTAACTTATTGCGTTCATTTACTTGCCCAATTTCTGTATCGGCCCGTTGTTTACATTTTTTTACTTGCTTTGACCCCTTTAAAGGGTGGGCCATTCTGATATTGATGGGGTTTATTCAGCCACTCAATCTTACTGCGAGGTTGTTTTGGTTTTTAAAAACTATCCTCCACCTTATTTTTACTTAATTTACTTAATCGCTCATTCAGGTTGTTTTAGTTTTTGTCCTAATTATTTCAGTAAAAAAAGTAAAAAACTGCATTACGAACAGGGGCCTAAAATTTTAAAATTTGTTCAAATTTTTTCTTAATTATTAAAATTTTAAATTCTGATTTTAGATTTGAATCCAGTACAAGAAGGAACACAAAAAATATATTTTATAATGTGCTCTCTCTCGGTAGGCTACAATAATAGTAATAAATCATAAAAAATTTTCAGAAATCGACGAATAAAAAAGTAAGAAAATAATGCTGAAAAACTTCAAAGGAATGTCAAATAATATTAAAATACGTTAAAAAGATGTCAAAAAATTAAGTTACAAAATTTCAAAAAATTACAAAATTTCAAAAAATTAAAAAACGCAAAAAAATGTCATGAAATATTAAAAAAGATCAGAAATATTAAAAAATTATTAGAAATATTCAAATTATGTTAAAATACGTTAAAAAATGTCAAAAAATGAAAAAAAAAATAAAAAACATAAAAAATGACAAGAAATATTATACAATAATGTTAAAATACGTTAAAAATACCTAGAAAACACGTTAAAAATACGTTAAAAAATGTCAAGAAATTTAAAAAAAAAATGTAATTATTTTCTTTTTTCATGTACCAAATGTTATTTTAAATTGTAATTACTCTAGCCATAATTGGTTATATTTAATACTAATTCATACCATGTTGAATTGGGAATTTTTTGACAGTTACAATTTTTTGACAAGTACAATTTTTTGACAGTTACAATTTTTTGACAGTTATATTTTTTGGTCAATATCAGTTCTTTTTATATTATAACATTTTTTCTTAAATTCTTTTAATTTTTGGACTTTTGACGTGTTGACGTTTTTTCCAGTATTTTTTTGACACTTTTTCACATTTTCTTGACAATGTCAACTTTTTGACAATTTTTTTTTAATAATTGGAATTTTTTAATAATTACAATGTTTTAATATTTTTCCTTGAGTTATTTTGAATTTTCCACTTTTTTTACATGTTTTCCATTTACAATTTTTTCTTATTTTTTATTAAACAATTTTTCTAGTTACAATATTTTGACGATTTAAATTTTTTGATAATAATATTATTTTTTTGATAATTACATTTTTTTAACATTCTTAAATTCATTGACATTTCTCCCTTAACAATTTTTTTTTTGCATTTTTTCCATTTACAGTTTTGTTTAACAATTTTTTCTTATTTTTTTTCAATTTTTTTCAGTTACAACTTTTTATTGGTTAAAAATATACTGTATAAAGCTTTTATAATAACTTTGTTACTATAGCTAAAAACACTTATAAAATTATTATAAAATTATTATAAAATTAATAGTATTTATAATGTTGCTTTATAAGGTGCGTCAAATCTAGTTTATAAGCATTGTAATCAGAGCTAAATTATAAAGCTTCATTTAAAATTATTTAGCTCTGTAAACGTTTTTACAGCTTTTATAAAGCTTAAAATATTCCTAACCGAGATACATGGTATTTTATTTAAAAATTTTAAAATGATTATTTCCTATATTTTTAAAAGTCCTATATAATTTTTTTTATTAAACCATCGTCATATCATTTTCCAGTAACAACATAGATAATTATTAATGAAACACTCTATATATTTAAAATTAAAAAAAAATGTTCTAATTACCAAGAGCATTTATTGATTAGTAATTAGTTTCACAATATTAGTATACATACAATAAGTTTTGAGTAATGAACGTGGAATTTTTGTTATCAACAAATGTCATAATGATTTTACGAAAAAAACAAGCTGCTTTAAGACAAAAACAAATTTGATAGAAATCAAAAAAGAAAGTAAGCACCGACTTACCTTTATAATAGCCACCAACATTATTCCTATCCCTTTCCGGTTCGACCGGACTATAAACCCTAGACGTTTCTTTAACCGTAGAAACGTAACTATTGTGTACAGCCGGTTCGGTTCTAGACGGTTGCGATTTAATTGTAACATTAAAAAAACTCGTCTTCGGTGGTGGTTCCTCCTCCTCCACGGTGGAGTTATTGGAGGAACGCGATTCGCTGCCAAAGTGATGCTCCAACCATTTGGAGGTTTCAACTTTGCGGGTCTCCTCCTCTTGATCGAAGTCTAGGGGTCGACGGGTGAGGGCGTCTTTTCTGTCTAGAGGAGAAGCACCGACGTCCTCTAAACCTAAAATAGGGAGGAGGTTGTGAATAATTTCGGTTTTTTGATTTTTAACAACCATGAAAGAAGTAAAGGATATAGCCAAAGCTAAAGTAAAGCGACAAAAATACTACAAGCCAAAAATAAATCTAGATGATACCAGATAATCCGAACACGAATAGTAAAGAAAAATAAAGAGAGATTAACATGACAAAGTTGGAAAAATAACTTGCATGAAGCTTTGGGTAAAAAAAAAGTATCCGAGAGTCCTTTTATGTGTTTAATTGTAAAATATTGAGACTAATCAAACCCACTTTTAGAAATAATTGAGCAAAATAAATTTTAAACCGATCTTTGAACCATAAAAATGATTTAAATAAAACAAATGGAAAAGTCATATTCAAAACTGTATTTAAATAATAACCATTATTTAACACCGTTAGCAAGACATCAACTAAATATTATCCGTTAAAAATCACAATAAAACGAAGAAATTAATGGTCAAGGTTTTCAAAATCATATGATGAGGAACCACACAAGAATAATATTATTTTTATTTGTTAGGTTAAGAATGATATGACGTCATACTCAGTAATAAAGTGCAGTCAATAAAACAATTCAAAAATCCCCGAAAATTGTGTTGAAAACATGCCAAACCACTGAACCTTTTAATTTCAAAGTTTCCTAACCTGTTAGAGGTTGTCAAATCACCTAATAAAAATAAAAATGATTGACATTTATCGCTTGTGGATGCAGTTTTAGTTGTGTCTTATTACTCAAAAGATACATAAAAAGAGTAATTGGTTTGCATTGAACACACTTGGCAACACTTCCACATAATCACGTCACATGTCAAAGACCAATAGAAAATAGCCCTGGCAGCTGAGAATTCAAAAAGGAAAAAGAAGAAGAAGATTATTTATTCTCAATTTAAACTCTTGCTTGTGTTCATTTGCATGTTGCAATTTGTGTTGTAATCTGTTATATACATTAAAAAAAACTATACTAACTGACAAACACTTCAAATTGGAAATGGGTAAAATGCGGGTATTTTGGAATTCCACGCGTGTAAAATCGGGTATTTTGGGACAAAGTTGCGGGAATTTTGGTGATTTGTCATTGGCAACACTGCTTTCTATACACCATCGTTACATCAGTTGGAATTGGCATCTAGACGTGACGACGTGAGAGAACGTAAGTATTAGTTGCCCACTTTCTACCACTAAACTGATCTAACTTTTAGGTCAGATTTTAACTTAGTAAGGGCTACTTGCATAGGTTTCACTTAGTTCTGTGACTTAGCGAAGTGAAGCCTAAAGTTAGGGTTTCCCTTAAAATATGCAATACATGCAAAGGTTCGGTTTAGCCAAAACTTACCTAAGTTGAATTTTTAGTTTTAACAATAAAATTTCTCTTCCTTTGTATATTTTTTGAGGTTATCTACAGGTGAAAATAACTCCGTTCCCGCTGTATTAAAACCGAACATTATATTGTAAGTGGAAACGATGGAAACGAAAAAAAGATCACCGAATTACTCAAATCGGGAGAAAAAGCCTTTTATTGGAAATAATTACAGAGTTCAAGAATATCGTAGAAAACAAAAAGACTGATGCCGTAACATGGAGAAATAAAGATGAGACCTGGGACACAATAACTCAAATATTTAACTCACGGTCGGTCGAGAATGATTATAGAAGTAATAAATCATTACGAAAATATTAAGAAGTCCCTAAGGAAGCAAGTGGTCGAGGACAAAAAGGAAATAAACCTTACTGGAGGTGGAATACTTAAAAAGGTGAAGATAACAAGTGGAAGGAAATGATTTTGGGTATTGTTACCCACAAAACTGTTTATGGTCTTACAAACAACTTTGATGGAGATTCTAGAAATCAAGGTCATACATCTGAGTCTCTTCCCTCTTCTAATCATGATATTGAAACTGTTCCAGACAATGATGAACATAGCTATGTATTGTACAATGAAGAATTAGAAGATGAAATCAACCCACCAATAGTCACTTCTCCAGCGACAGTCTCAATGTAAGTTCATTTTTAAAAATTCATCGTTATTAAAGTAAAATAGGTATTTTTAACTGAATCAGTATGTGTATTAATAATAAAATAAATACTACATTATACAAAATAAATTGATCAGTGTCTATTGTTTATTTCATGTAGGGACAGAAAAAAGTTAAGGCCACCCAGTTAAGGCAACCGAGGAATAGTGCTTTACAGCATACCTGGACCCGCCATGGACAACAAGATTCACGTCATCCAGATCGTCGTCATCAAAGATATAGTTTTGTAAATTATCCATTATAAGTTGTACCATCAAAATACGTACTTTCACAATTCACAAAAGAAAAAATCTGATGTGGCCAGCACATGACCTCTCGCCATTTTTGAATCAAAAATTTACAGGTTGACACAAAAAAGTATGAAAAAAAATTATTTTTTTGTAAATCTGGCAACAATGGCAAAAGTTTTGAAAATTTTAAAGGGATGAAAATAAACTATAGGGTATACAAAATATATGTGTAAAACTTTATTGCCGTTTTGTATAATAATGGCGGCATTACCCATTGCAACTGCCACTTCCGGTTGTGCGATTGGCACCAAAATCTAATCAGATCTAATCTAGGGTATCAGAATGCTGTATGCAAAATTTCAAATTTTTCTATTCAGTAGTTTTTGAGTTATCGTTACTACAACATCCATCCAAACACACACACACACACACTAACACACACACACACACACACACTAACACACACACACACACTAACACACACACACACACAGACATCATCGCGAAAATATTAAAATCGTATTCTAGGGACCCTAAAACGTGTTTATTCATTGAAAACTCACTACCCAATTTTTAGCATGATTCCTATACGTCTCTTATCTGAAGGGCGAGAGGTAAAAACAATAAATAATAAACAACCACTGACACCACATAAAATAAGGTAACTTTTCTCACACGTCACATTTAAGCGGGACATAAGCCGAAGTCAATCTTCGGCTTATCTTTTTGACACCTGTGCAAGTTGCTTTCCACTTTGGCTTAAGCTAAGCTTAAATTTGCTTAGGCGACACCTGTGCAAGTGGCCCTAAAAGTAGTAGCAAAGGACACTCATATTAGATAAACTCTGACCAATGTTCCTAACCTCAAAGTAAGTTTTATTTTTATTTGTCTTTTTTATTCTTTTAGGTAAACATTTGGATTATATACATATAAACCTGTTTAAGTTAATTTTGTTGAGTTAAAAGTAGTTCAGATGAATAATGCTATAGAAGGCGCAAGTATAGAGATGGTTGAGGCACTGGTATACAATATTTAATAGATATTTCTTTTAATTATTTAACTATTTTTTTAAGTAGTCCCCTTCACTTAGTTTTGTGAACATAAAACACAAAGTCGATAAACTCAGACAGAAATCTAATGCTTAGATCAAAATTCGGGTACCTTACCAGCAGTGTGGGGGGAAGTAAGATTCCTAACTAACTGTAAGAAATAGAGGATGTAAACAACGTTCAACTTAGGTCAAAATCTGAATGTTAGGTCAGATCGGTGACAGAAAGTAAGCAGCTATTATATGAATTTTCTGATAAGAGAAACATCTTCATAACCTTCATAACCTTATATTCATGCAGAATAGTTTATCTGTAAGTATTAAGTAAACTTCAAGGAATATTTTAACAGCTTATTCAATTCTTTACCTTATCAATGAACGAAGAAACGCCATTTGATTTAAAACATGTCATAGTGGGGCAAATCCGGGTATCATGGTACAATAAATATCGATTATTAATTTCAGTAGATTGGACATGTCACAGAAGTATTAAAGGAAAACGGACAGGCAATGCTGGTCGGAAGAGGTATAGAGGCAGTTCTAGAAGGAAATATGGGCTACAAGAGATCATCCCCTTTAATGTTCCTCAATGAACGCTGGAGGTGATAGGGTTAGAAAAGCTAACCAGCGCGGTTTGAATCCTAAATCGGCTGCAAAAAAACGTTTAGGCTGTTTCACCACAATTTATACAGAAGAGCTTGAAAACCATATTTTATTTTTGGAGTAGTGGTTGTTTGGAACTACATTACATGACTTACGTAAAGTAGATATGAAATTAGCTGAGATAAATCATATACCTCATCCTTTTAATAAGGAAACTAAAGTGGTAGGGAAATATTGGATGTATGGTTTTCTAGACAGACATTACAAGATATCTTTAAGGGGCCCCGAAAAAACATCCATGGCTCGTGCTAAGGGCTTTAATCGATCTTCTGTAGGACGTTTTTTGATCTATTAAGCTCTGTTTATGAAAAAACACAACTTCTCATCTAACGACATCTATAATGTGGATGAAACAGGAATTTTAACAGTTTCTAACAAACCATCAAAAGTTCTTGCTCTTCGAGGAAAGAAACAAGTGGGTTGCCTGTCCTCGGCGGAAAGAGGTGTCCTTGTTACTGCTGAAATATGTATGAACGCAGCTGGCAACTTCATGTCGCCAATGTTTGTGTTTTCACGGAAAAAAGTAAATTCAATATTGATGGATGATGCACTTCCTGGCTCATTTGCATATTATCACGAAATTTGACTATTCTCATCTTTCAGCTAGCGAAAACTTGACAGACACTCATCACATGCAAAAAGCTTAGACCTTATCAACATTGCTTCGCGAAAACAATGTTATTTTGTTATGTTTTCCTCCACATATTACTCATCGGCTGCAGCCTTTGGATGTGGCGTTCATGTATCCTTTAAGTACATATTATGAACAGAACTTTCGAAAATTGATAGTTACGCATCCAGGACGCCGAGCAACTGATAACAATCCCTGACTCACAAAATAATTTGGAACCTCAGCCTTCTACATCCGCTATAACTTCCACACTCCTTGATACACCATAGAACCTGGTAATCCAGTCTTGTACTCCTAGTACATTGGAGCCCATAACTTCTACATCTAAAGCTGATTCAGCATGTTTCGTTTTCCCCCAAAATGTTAATGCCTCCTCCCCAAGAAGTTAATAGAGTTCAAACAATTAACAATTGGAAAAAAAGGGAAATCGGCAATGTTTACCGCTTCACCTTATAAGTTTGAGTTTCAAGAAGAACAAAAACAAAAAGTTAAATATCACAAAAGAAATATTTTCGGAACATCAACGCGTTGTAATTCAAAAAGGAAAAATGATAAAATACTAACTAAAGCAAACAAAAAAGTGAAAACCTGGGTTAAAAAAGGTGAAACCCAGGAAAAGGAAAATAAAAAACCAGAATCGTCTTTAGAGGCGAAAAAAAGAAAAAAGAAAAGCCAATGAAAGTGACTAATGAAAAATCGGAGTCGTCTTCAGAGGAGAAAGATGAGGGATTTGAGAGATGCCTAATTAGGAATGAGCTTTATGCGCATTCAAGATTTAATAATAGATGGAAGATGAAGACATATTTATATGTGATTTTTGTATATAACTTACCTACTAAATAAATATTTTGAAAATTAAGAGTGTTTTAAATGTATTCAAATAACTACACGGTTTTACCCCACTAACGGGATAAAATCGGGTATTAGCACCTTTATTAAAAAAAATATTCCCCACTGAAAAAATAAAAAGACTTTTGACTGATAATGCACGAAGTAAAATTTTGAAATTGGTTCTTTTCAAATTGAAAATCTATGTCATTCTAAAGTTTTAATACTCGATTTTGCCCCACTTTCCCGTAATTATAATTATAAAAATACCCAACGCTTTATCAAGTCATTTTTAAGAAATTGCAGCTTTTAATAGACCGTGAAAATAGAGGGCCCATTCTTCCATTTAATACGTAATGAGATTTACACTTTTTGATAATAAATTTAATTACAAAGTTTTAAAACGACATATTGAAAAAATATTTTAGATTTAAATTGATAATTTCCGTAAAGTTCTTTATCTAGTATTAATTTACAGATGCCTTGAAGTTTATTTTTCTACAGTAAATAAAATTATAAATAAGAATAGGTATTTTATGTAAAATTTGTATGAAAACTAAAAATGTTTACACGGCAATATTGATTTATGACGTCATATCATTGTTAACGTAAAAAAATCCATAGTACATTTTAGGGACGCTCAATCGGTGGTGGATCATTTCGGGACTTCGGCCTTTATTTTGGGTACCGGAATGGCTAGTACGATTCTGGTCAAAATTCTCATATACATATAGGGTAATATTATACATGATGGGACGTGTAAAATTTCAAAAAAATCAAACTGGAATAAGTTATGCAAAATAATTAATTTTTATGGCGGGTATCGGAAGGGCTAGTACGATCCTGTTAAAATTCAATAGGATTCTTTCCTGAATAAAATTAACTAGTAAAGTGAATTCGATCGGAACTTTCGTTGAAGAGTTATATGTTGACATCTAAACAGACAGACGTTCGGACAGGATTTTTTTCATTTTCGTATTCGGAGAGCTCAGAAATGTCGAGAAAAGTGATAAACAGTGCTGATAAGAAAGATTTTTCGCCATCATAATAATGAGTCTTTTGGGCATCAGTAACAAGATTAAATTCAAAATATTTTAACACACATTTCTCATAATTGACTCTTTATTCAGTCATCTCTGATAACACGTCTCTTTACCAAGATCTCAGTTCAAAACTCACTCATTCTTCTGAAAGATATCTTTACCAAAGTTAATAAATTTGCCTCATCTCACAGAAAATATATACTATGTGCAAACTTACATTCATTTCAGTATCACTCGAGACCTTAAAGTGAAAACTTCTTGTCCAAAACGAAATCCAAGTATACAAACATCGCGGATCAAACCAAATAACCACGAAAAAAACAGGAGTAAGCGATAGTCAATTTATTCAAGAAGATTTCCACTCTTTAATTGCGTCAGGACCAACATAATTCAAAGATGTTTACAAGAGAAAAACGTTTACCTTGAAACCGCTGCTCTCAAAACACAAGGCCTGAGCTGAACAAAACAAAGATCACGATTGGACCAAAGTTGTTTTTTCTGATAGAGGGACTTGTTGGGTGTGGGTTCTCCTAAAACGTGTTTGAAACACACTCGTTGAAGATAAATATTGGACGGTGTGTTTTCAGCTGTTTAGTTATTCATCGAGATTTTGAACTCCAAGCAAATAACCAAAAGTTATCTGCGTGAACACAATGTTCAAAACAAAATGAAAAGATAATAGCCTTGTACAGAGGAAAATGGTATCACGACAATGGACTGGAATTCACAATATCCAGATACTAACCTGATTGAAAATGTGTGGAGACCCAACTAGTTGCAAAACCGATGAACGATTTCAAGCAGCTCGTATGAAATGTTCGAAAAATTTGGTGCTCTCTGTGCGTCCGCACTACACTACACAATTATGACGTTCTTTCATGTAAAAAAGTAAGAAATAATACCGTAGAATCTTTTGATATGAAACCTTAAGTCTGGCTGAGATACGTAGATGATATTTTTAATATTTGGTCCCTTGGCATACAGTCTCTTACTAGATTTCTAGGACACATTAACAACCTTACCAAAAAAATTCACAATTGAAGTTGAAAGCAATAAATTACTATAGATACCTTGATAACGCATCGACCAAATTGTTCACTACTGTTTACATCATACACCAACAGATACATCTATGAAAATCGTTGCAAAGAAATCGTTCAAGTTAAACCTGCCCTTATTTCCAATGTTTATAAGCCAAAGATAACCTTGAATCCAAATTCCTTTACTTTTGTAGCTTTTTGCGCTATATTCATTTCGTAACAGAGCGAATTCGTAAAATCTCTTTTAACCTTCCAGTATGCAAAAGATTCATTATCTTCTTCTATCTCATTTTATTTGGTCTAAAAAATCCGTGATTATGTGGTCAGATCTACAACGGTGAAATTGGACGTTCAGTGCAAGTTAGGATCAAGAAATACCAACGACGTATGAGAACATGTGTGTTAGGTGACTCAGGAATAGCTTAACACCAATACATACTAGTCATCAATTTTTTTTTGATGAAATTACTGCATTATTAAAACAAAAATACGAGAAAGTATAGAAGGGAAAAGTGGAAAAAAGATACAACTAAGTCATAGGCCTTCTTGACTTGCTGTACTATTGTTGAAATATTCTAAATAAATGAACGGTTTTTTTGGAATTTTAGTTGGCAAAACTAGACCAAATTTAGAAATAATAAAAAAATCAAAATGGTGAACTTCTGGTTCCTTTTAATTGACATAAAAATTGAATTAACCGAAACTAGAATCAAAATGTAGTAATCAAAACCGCTACTCAACACTTACACTCGACGTACGTTTCGTTAACTACTTTAGCATCATCAGGAGCTGATTGATTGGGTCAAGCTTGTTCTTTAAGTCCCAAATACCTATTAGGATATCTTATTGTTCCTTCGATTTACGGACGTATAACTATAAGAAACTGGTGATTGATTTAGAACGGTTTTCGTAACAAAATACATTTATTATCAACATATAAAATGAAAATGTATAATGGTAATCGCGCTCTTTGCGTGTAAAATAATAGGTACCTACTGAATTACTGAATCTCAAATCCAAGCTCACTTGCATTGGTTGGTTAACGAAGTTACTTTTTTCCGTAATAGTTAAAATATATAAATAATATCGAGCACGGCTCTGTACAAGAATTAATTTCGAATATAAAGTCAGACGTAACCCGCCGAAAGATGGACTGTGGTCGACCCAATTAGAGTGACAGTGGCAGACCAAGTTGGAATTCCAGTGGTAGTCCCATTCTATTCACTTCAGTAACCTTTAGAAGTAGGTCAAGCTGAAGAAAGACATGCTGTGCACCAGGGAAAGGCTTGACCAGAAGAATCGTATACAGACAACAGGACCAAATGCCGAGTATACTGCGATCGATACCGGCGCAAAAATCCGAAGTCACGCACCTTTCTTCCTCGTTCGATTTGGTGTAGCATCGTTATTTTTTTATACTAAAAGTTGTATTTTTTTGAATTTTATTTATTCCAAGTTTTGGAATTAAAGCAGCAAATACCCAGGTACTCAATCCAGTGGGGCAAGTAAAGCCCGTCCTTCTCACCACTTGTTAATGGGTTTGCGATGCGATAATGTTATCCGTTTTCAAATCCGAGAAGCCGTTCTCAAGATATAAGGGTCTAAGTCGTAATTTCACTCTCCAGTAGTACCGAGTCAGACAGATTTCCGAGTTCGCAGAAGAAAGTTTAAAGGAGTCAGCAT
Source organism: Neocrepidodera transversa (assembly GCA_963243735.1). Lineage (NCBI taxonomy): Eukaryota > Metazoa > Arthropoda > Insecta > Coleoptera > Chrysomelidae > Neocrepidodera > Neocrepidodera transversa. The sequence goes on along the minus strand of OY725354.1, from coordinate 16,717,055 downwards.
TGCAGACTCGACCGATTAAGATGTCCGAAGCATAATACTGCCATTGATGGTAGGTGACTAGCGTGCCACTTTCTATAGTACTGACGACCCCGCCGCATTCCTAGAAATACTAGGGGAATAACCGGTGATATTGGTCCACCTGGGAAGAGTTCTGCACCGCCTTCCAAAATTTCTTCTTTCGCTAACAGTAGGAAGACACAGCACGTGCAAGAAATGGCCACCTCCTATATCACCGACCTGCAGACGCTTATTCGCCGTCATGGAAACATAACGCCAGACCAAGAATACCAAAACCTACATCCAGAATTTCGACTTTATATCCGCAGAACCGACTTCAGTGATATAAAAGGACTTACCAAAGCCGTTAGAGAATATGAGTTACTCCAATCAGAGTTCGAGCTCGTCCAAGGGTCCGTTCTACCCATCCCATACCACATCGTTTCACCATCCCTGTATGTATCCTTTCCACTCACTCCGTCTATTCCATATATTTCAAAGTCTACCCCTCAGTCTTCCAGTTCAGAAATACTTCTATCCCTCTACATCGAAAATTTCCTACCGCCTCCGTCACTTTGGGAAATACCGTCGACCGTATTAAGATAAATGAGCAGATGCCAGCAACACTAGAGAATCCACCGAAAGGAATGAAGAGTGTTGGCGTTGTGGCTAGACGCGACATGTGAGAAGCCAATGTAGAGAGGTGCCCCGGATCTTTTGCTCTAGATATGAAAGAGAAGGAATCATGTCCCGTGACTGGCCCTGCCCGCGGTCGGAAGAACCGCTAGAATCCTGCCCCGAAATGAGACCTATGCAGCAACGCCTTTATGATACCGCAAACATCATACCGAATGAACACAGTCACCCCTATTTACCCGCCGACATGCCAAATGGCACCAGTGATTTCGTTATGGAAAATGCGGTGGCGATTTCATATATAGGAGATCGGATAGCTGAACAATGGAACTACCGACGAGAACCGAATGCTCACGATGACACAAGTATTGCCCGATTTGTAAATACAGAGACTGTAACGAGCCCGGAAACCCTTCACACAGAGATCCAGCTAGGGACTTATCGTCTAGAACCAACTTCTGAACAAATTTCGGTGGACAACCGCTCCGTCGGTACCAATGAATTAGATTCGACCTTAATCTGTTTTTTTTATTTTTAGTTATCTCTGTAATAGGCGAACCTACCCCGAATATAGGGTTCGACCACTACAGGAGTAGGCACCTGATAGGATTTATTTCGCTTTATTTCTTTTTACTTATTCCAGGATTTCGAGTTAAGGTGTAAAAAAATGTATGTAATAATTTTTTTTCGGAAGTAGAAAGGGTGTGTAACGAAGTTACTTTTTTCCGTAATAATTTAAATATACATATAAATAAAATAAAACGTAACAGTTGTAACCCCCGCTGAAAGATGGAGTCACTCGCGTACTTGTTTCGCATAGCCAGCCGACCTTATGATATACGGCAGCCGAGGTCGATCAGGGGAGTTGCTGTGGCAGACCCAATTAGAGTGGCAGTGGCAGTACCATTCTGTTCCTAGCGACCTCTAGAGATAGGTCAAGCTGAAGGAAACCAAGCCGTGCACTAGAGAGAGGCTTGGCCAGAAGGATCGTATACAGACAACAGGACCAAACGCCGAGTATACTGCGACTGACACTGACGCTAAAAACCGAAGTTACACACCTTTCTTCCTCGTTAGATTTTGTTTGGTATCATTATTTTTTTATAACAAAAGATGTATTTTTTTTATTTACGATTTTTATTTATTTCAAGGTTTGGAATTAAAGCAGCAAATACGCAGGCACTCAACCCAAGATCTTATCGATGCCATACGACCTCTGATTTTTTTCTACTGAAGCTGCCCGTGCAAGTGGCCTTCACAGTATAAACGGAAGGTCGCGCCCGAGGCAATACGAAACCTGGACCAAGGCGCCAAAATACCGCTTGCACTTGTTAATACTCTGTAACGATAACATGGAATTATTCCCGTTTTAACTGAATTGAATGATCCCATGCATTAACCCCTAAAGTTGATCACCGCATTACTAGATTGGGGAGACAAGCGTGTGAAAACAGGAGTGCGAATGCGCCGAAGACTCTGCGCAAGACGGGTTGAATTTAACGGTTTTGAGGACACGCACAGAGTCGGCCTCAGAAAGATTTAAAAGATTAAATAAATTATTTGAGACTGTGTTTTGGACTCATGATAAACTAAACTAAAACGGTTTATGTTTAAATCCTGATGATGCTAACATATTTATCGAAACGTACGACGATTGTAAATGTAGTAAGTGCAAATTTATTTCAGGATCATCTAAAAGTCCTCATTTTTTTGGTTTCAAAACGTACTTGATGATCAATGGGCGTGGCGCCCAACACCAAAAGATTGACGTGAGTTGTCATTGATATCGCGAATTAATGAACATTTGTTAGTGTGCACGATGATGCAATTGCAGAAGCAAAATTAGAGAAAAATTAGTATTTTTATATATACAAAATTATTTTTCAAATTATCTACCTCTATGTCGATATGGTTGCCTATTGTTATTGCCTCTTCTTCTTGCTCTTGCCGATAGCGACTCGAACAAGTCCGGCTCGTCTACTCCGTCTCCTCGACGATCCGCCTCCATGGTTTCCGTTTTGAACCTCATTTCGTGCCCGATATTTACACCATCAGCTACGTAATCGACGTCCTCTTGTTCTCGAGTTTTTAAATATCTAAAAATTAAACAATATGTAATTTATATTTACTGACAATATTTGCATATTTTTATAATGTAATAAATATTATTTATTCATTTAAACACATCCGAGAATATCGCAAAAGACGAGGAAGTCGAGAAAATTGGGAAAATCCAGAAAATTGGGAAAATCGAGAAAATTGGGAAAATCGAGAAAATTGGGAAAATCCAGAAAATCGGGAAAATTATTACTTTGTTAAATTTCACCTTTGATTGATGGTAAACTCTGTAATATTAATTTGACGGATAATTTCATTATTGATCAAAGTTTCCAAATCCAATAAGCTTTATAAAATGGGACAACAGATATCAAAAATATACAGGATGATATCAAGAATACATAAATTATGATTATAGGCTAACTCTTTATTAATTTGACAGAAAATTTTTCTTGTGATAAAAATTTCTAAATTTAATAGACTATAAAATTACAAAATAGATATCAAAAGTATACAGGATGATGTCAAGAATATGTACATTATGATTATAAAATAACTCTTATTTGCACACACTGTATTTTTAATTTGACAAAAAAATTACTTCGTCATAAAAGTTTTTAAATCCAATAAGCTTTATAGAATTCTAAAATAGATATCAAAAATATACAGGATGATGTTAAAAACACATGAACAATGATTAGAAATTAACTCTTTAGTTTTCACACCCTGTATTATCAATTTGACAAAAAATTTACCAAGTAACAAAAATTTATAAAGTCAATAAGCTTATAAAATTGGAAAACAAATATCAAAATATACAGGTAAAGTCAAAAATACGTAAATTATGATTGTATAAAATAAGTCTTTAATTTGCACACCCTGTATTATTAATTTGACAGAAAAATTCTATTGTGATAAAAAATTCTAAATCTAATAAACTTTATAAAATTGGAAAAAAAATATTAAAAATATACAGAATGAAGTCAAGAATTTGTAAATTATGATTTTAAAATAAATTTTTAATTTGCACACCCTATATTATTAATTTGACAGAAAAATTCTCTTTTGATAAAATATTCTAAATCTAATAAACTTTATAAAATTGGAAAACAAATATCAAAAATATACAGGATGAAGTAAAAAAGACGTAAATTATGATTATAAAATAACTTTATAACTTGCACACCCTGTATTATTAATTTGACAGAAAAATTCCCTCGTGATAAATATTTTGAAATCTAATAAACTTTATCAAAATAGAATATAAATAATCAAAACATACAGGATGAAGTCAAGAATATGTAAATTATGATTATAAAATAACTTAATTTGCACACCCTGTATTACTAATTTGACAGAAAAATTCCCTCTAAATAAAAATCTCCAAATCTAATAAACTTTATAAAATTGGAAATTAAATTTTAAGAATATATAGGATGAAGTCAAGAAGATTTAAATTATGATTATAAAATAACTCCTTAATTTGCACACTCTGTATTATTAATTTGACAGAAAAATTCACTCGTGATAAAAATTTTCAAATCTAATAAACTTTATAAAATTGGAAGACAAATATTAAAAATATACAGGATGAAGTCAAGAATATGTAAATTATGATTATATAACAACTTTTTGATTTGTACACCCTGTATTATTAATTTGACAGAAAAATTCCCTTTTCAAAAAACTTTTCAAATTTAATAAATTTTATAAAATTGGCAAACAAATATTAAAAATATAGAGGATACAGTCAAGAAATTGTAAATAATAAAATAACTCCTTAATTTACACACCCTGTATTATTAATTTGACAGAAAAATTCTTTCTTGATAAAAATTTCTAAATATAATAAACTTTATAAAATTAAAAAAAATATATACAGTATGAGGTCAAGAATACCTTTGAGAACTCTCTTTCTGGAAATTCTGTTCGGGTTCATCGTCTGGTAACTCTTCGTCTTTCACCTCTTCGTGTTCGGTAGTCCGTTGCGTTTCGGTCACGATTTTGCCATCTTCACGTATCGAACTCAGCTCTCGCGTATCTTCGGTATCGGTTGTTTTTTTACTCTTTTTGGTATCAACTACTAATCTAGGACCTGTGGAAACCACCTGATGGCCTCCTTCTTGAGTTCGCAGTACTCGTCGGAGGTCTGAGTGACCACTATTTACAGCTGCTAAGAAGTTCTGGAATAAATATTAGTTTATAATTATGCATACATAAACAAAAAGATGTTTTATCCAAAAATTAATAGTGTAATTGATTTGGAATATAATTATTTAAAATAAAAAATCGCTCAGTAATGTTTTTATTCCATTCGATACGATACATTTTCTATTATATTTAATCAATTTTCAATCGATTTATATTAAAAAAAAATAATTAGATTTTAGGACCTCAGACCACACAAATAGAAAGCAGTATACACAACTATTCGAAAGAAAAAAAAAACAAACCGGTAATGCATCGTTTATTGCTGAGCAGTGTATTAAAGGTATGTACTAGGCAGTAGTTAGCGACTTCCAAGGTAAACTATTTCTTTGATCCATTATTTCACGTATGACTTGACGTTCCCAGATAAATGCAAGGCAAGGTAATTTTATTTTTATCGCTTTTAAATTAGATGATAGAGACCTTGAGAATGGATAGCGGATAAAAGCAGTAGCGTATTGAACTTGATGGCTCGAGACATGAGGGTCTACATAATAATAAGTTTATAAATACCAGAGATCCTAATATAATACAAATATACAGGGTTTTTTACAAATGGGTTGGATTTAAGGCACTCGCCTGCGGCTCGTGTTTAAAAATACAATGTACGTGCAATAACATATTTCCTATAGACTATCGTGATTATCGGTTTGTTATGCTTTACAGTAAGTATATTTAATAATGATAGGCAATAGTTTCTTGTTTATAGTTCTTTATTAATTACTTTATCTTGAGACCGTTACAAAGTGTTGACCATGACCTTATGTTCGTTGTTCTGTCTGTCAACTGTCGTTGCTTATTGACAGGACCCCTGTTGCCAACTTAGGAACTAGGGATGTGTTCCTATACTAACCTAACATCTTTCTTTTTATAAACAAAACAATATAACATCTTACTTTTTATAAACAAAACAATATGAATTTTACAATTTTATAAATCTATTTTTTTCGGAGTCTTTATACTGCTCTGCCTGAAGAGGTTGTTTTAGTTTTATTCGAGAACTCTTTTAAATCTGGACAATTTTGTCTGTTGTTAAGACTTTCAGGTAAATTCCTTATAAACATATTATCAGAGTTTGAATTTAAACTTACATCTAAATTAGAACCAGTACTTAAATCTACACTTTCTGAACTACTTTTAGTCTCTACATCTCTATCTTTTCTATTGTCCTGAAATTTAACATTTTCCTCACTAATACTATCACTATTCTCTAAATCTAAATTTTTGATTTGAGGGGGACAAAATTTTTGATAACAAACATCACTCTAACGTCAACCCCCTTCACCCCTCGCCCCACAACTTTAAAATTTAAATAGGGAACATACCATGTGTGGCACATCAGGGAAAAGGTAATTCAATGCAGAATTCAAATCATACCCTTTGTTCACTGCTAGGACAAAAAAACATTACATAATTTGTATCAATAATGCTATCAGTTTATTGTTAGGTTTTTAAAAGAAGGTAAAAATAAAAAAAAATACAGCAATTGCTCAAAATGTTGTCCATCGTGTGCTAAACAAAAGTCAAATCTGTATTGGAATTCTTGTCTAACATTTTGAAAAATTTCCCTAGTAATGGATTGACATTCTCTTACAATTCGTAGCCGAAGGTCATAAATAGATGTAGGTTTAGTTTTGTAAATTACTGACTTTAGGTGACCCCAAATTAAGAAATCGCAAGGAGTCAAATCTGGAGATCTCGCAGGCCATTCTATTGCTCCCCTTCTACTGATCGAACGTTGTGGGAAATGGTCATCTAGCCATTGTCTGACTGGTAAATGATAATGAGGACCAGCCCCATCTTGTTGAAAATGTAGTAGATTTTCATCTAGAGCAGGATTTCTTACTTCATCTACCTGATTTTCAAGCTCCTGAGTAATTAGCGGGTCAATGGTCATTTCTAGCATTTCTAGGTATTTTTGACCAGTTAAATTCCCGTCTACGAATAATGGCCCAATAATTTTATCGCCCAGTATGCCAGCCCAAACATTAAGTTTTTGAACATGTTGAGTATGCCCTTCAACAAAAACATGAGGGTTGTTGTCACTCCAGTAACGACAATTATGTTTTTTCACAAACCCGTCAAGAAAAAATGTGCACTCATCCGAAAAACAAATATTTTGAACTATACTGGGTGTGTTATCAATCAATGCGAGCATTTCCTCACAAAATTGAACTCTTCTATCCGGATCATCTTCATGAAGTTGCTGATGGATTTGCATCTTGTAAGGTCGATATTTATTATTTTTTAATACTTGTCGAACTGATGAAACTGAAAGTCCAGTATTAAAGGCTACTTTGCGAAGAGAAGATGCTGGTTCCATTGCAAAATTTCCCAGAACTTCCACTTCTGTTACTTCGTCCAATACCCTAACTGCCGTCCTTTTTTTATTTACTACAGATCCAGTTTCCTCAAACTTCATAACAAGTTTTCTAATGTAAGTATGACTTACTTGCAAACCAGGATGTTCTTCATTAAAAAGAGTAGCAGCTCTTCTCGTACATCTGTTCGCGGAGCCGTAAATGAAAATCATTTCAATTCTCTGTGTTCCAGTGTAGATCATTTTCAATGTTTATTTGATAAATAATTTTAAACAAGTGAGTTTATAGGTTGGTTTTTACCAAAGGTACTCTTATTTTTTGTAGAAACAAAAAGTAAATTGCTGAGAATTCAGAAAAATAAACGAACAAGTTCCTAAAAAGTACCTTAAAAGTGCCGACTTGCCAAAAAATTTGAAAATCCACACATTCAGAATTGTAAGAGAACCTCAATAAATTAATTCATAGGGAAATTTTTCAAAATGTTAGACAAGAATTCCAAGACAGACTTGACATTTGTTTAGCACACGATGGACAACATTTTGAGCAATTGCTGTAATTTTTTTTATTTTTACCTTCTTTTAAATACCTAACAATAAACTGATAACATTATTGATACAAATTATGTAACGTTTTTTTGTCCCAGCAGTGGACAAAGGGTATGATTTGAATTATGCATTGAATTACCTTTCCTCTGATGTGCCACACATGGTGTATCGCCCATTCAAATTTTCATGTTACGGGGTGGGGATGAAGGGGGTTAAGGTAGAGCGACAAATTTTGTCAAAAATTTCGTTTCCCTTAAATCAAAAGTCGACGTGTCTCACTATTTTTCTCAAAAATTATTGTGCGAGAGTAAAGTGAGGGTAGGAAAAAACACCCTGTATTTCTGTTCAGGGGGGTAGTAAAAAAATTAAACTTAGTGATTTGAATTCTGTATTGAATTACCTTTTCCCTGATATGCCACACATGGTATGTTCCCTATTTAAATTTTAAAGTTGTGGTGCGAGGGGTGAAGGGGGTTGACGTTAGAGAGATGTTTGTTATCAAAAATTGACGTGTCTCGCCATTTTTGCCAAACATTATTGGATAAGCCTAAATCTGGGATGGAAACTTTATAAAAAAACACCCTGTATATAAAAGTTTACATTTTCAGTCTTTTATGCTTTAAATCACTTGGAAAATGTTTCACATTTTCTTGAATAACTTTCAAAAATTTTCTATTTCTATATAGTTCGGCACCATTTTCCAACTTGACTTTATAAACTCTATCTCTTAGTTGTTCTATCATAATACCATGTGTCCAATTTGTTTTTGGGTTAATTTGAACATACACTTTTGTATTTATTGGAATTTATTGTGATTATTTCCCTCGTAACAAATAAAACCAATGAGAGACCTCCAAATTGCACCACGTGACTTGTATTGATAAGTGATTATATTGCTACAGGTCGTTTAATCGCGATTAAACGACATCTATCTTTGATTAAACGTCGCCTAGCTTTGACAAATATGCATGTTAATAAACAATAAAGATAAAATGTAAATACTACATTCCCAATTTGGGAAATAATCTTAACATATACCCCTCGATCTGTAAATTTAACAATTTAACCCCATAAACTGCGGCTAGTCAATTTTTTTCAAAATTTTGCTTTGAAGCAAATGTTTTTGACTGAATAATTAACCTAACAGTGGATAGCGATCAATTTTGTAAACGGGGTTCCGTAATCCCACTGATCATTTGGTCTAAAGTTTTAAAATTAGGTTGACTCTTGGTCATACTGGGTAACGGTTTAAAAAATCCCAATAGTGTTTGATTAAATTTGCGTCACACTGTATGTATACATAATGTGTCCTAAAAATTTTGCACCATATGGAAAACATTTTATTGAATTTTGAGAAAAAATTATTCTTGATAAAAGTTGGTGCCTCAGTTAAAACACAATATAATTGAGGTCAAAAGTATAGAAAAACATTATTTGGAAAATTTATTTATAAACAATAATTAAGCCCGAATATGAAATCACAGCTACTTATCTTAAAACAATTTACAATTTTTTCCGTGTAGGAAAGTTCTAAATGAAATTCGTTTCCACAGATTATTTTAAAATTAGAAAAAATAATGTTTTGATATAGAAGGTTGCGATTTTATATTTGGACGTAAATATTGTTTATTAACAAGTTTTCCATATAATATTTTTTATGGTTTTTAAAACACATTTGAAATGAATTCATGTTTTCTAACATCCCTCGTATACGTTTTTTTTTAATACAATAACCTAATATCATGTTTTATAAAGAATAATTTAGTTTCAAAAATCAATAACAAATTATTTTCTGCATGGACTAAAACAAAGAATACAACCATCAGATATAACGTGCGTGAAGTTAGACCCCATTTTTTGAATTTTGATATTTTGAAAGTTGTTCCAAATTGTTCTAGGTTTGTACCAAACTGTACCAGAAAATTATTCCGTAAACCTTAATACTAAGGTCGCAAAACTCAAAAAGCCATTTTTAGAGCTAGCCCCCATTATTTTTTTTTCAAAGTTTTTTTTTGTACTAGATTGTTCCTATTAATTTTTAGCATTGTATCAAATTTTTATGTCTCAAAAAAAATAATTCAAGCTTAAAATCAATTAAAACCATTTATAGCTGGCTCCCCATTATTCGTTTTCGAAATTTTTTTATTCTACCAGATTGTTATTTGTGTCCTGAACAGTATTCCAATTTTCATGTCTTAAAAGAAATGTTTTAAGTCCAAATTTAACAAAAACTATTTCCTTTATTACTTTTTTCAATTTTGTTTGTATTGTACCAAATTAGTCCAATATTTTGAACATTATTCCTTATAGTTTTAATCCTAAGAAATCCTATAGTTAAGATTAAGTAAAAAAATGATCACGAACCTCATTGTTTGTTTTTGTTCACTAATTTTAAAGCAAATTAAATAAAATCATATTTTAAATTTCCAAAATTTTAGGGCATTTCTCAGTCAATATATTTTTGGACCTCTAATTTAAAATATTGACTCTAAAAGTCATAAAAATAAAATTATTTATTGCCAATTTAAGAATGAAAACAAAGAAAATCAAATAAAAAATGTTTGTAACATTTTATGCTTTGTTGATAAAATAAAACGCTTTATAAAATTAACTTTCGAGAAAAAAATGGGTGGCTAGCTCTAAATGGTTTCAATTGATTTTGAGCATGAAATGTTTTTTTAAGGCATGAAAATTTGGAATAATGCTAAGAACAACTAGAACAATCTAGTGCAACAAAAAAAAATCGAAAAAAAATAATGGGGGGCTAGCTATAAATGGTTTTAAATGATTTTGAGCCTGAAATAAATTTTTTTAATACATGAAAGTTTGGAACAATGCCAAGAATAACTAGAACAATCTAGTTCAATAAAAAAAAGTTCGAAAAAGAAATAATGAGGGGTTAGACCTAAACGGTTTTTATTGATTTTTGACTTGAAATAATTTTTTTAAGACGAAAATTTGAAACAATGTTAGAACAATCTGGTACAATAAGAAAACAATCTAAAACATAATAATGGGGGGCTAGCTCAAAAAATGTTTTTTTTTTTGGTTTTTCAGCCTTTGTATTTCAGTTTAGCAAATACTTTTCTGTAACAATTTGGTACAAACGTAGAACAATTTGGAACAACTTTCAAAATATAAAAATTCGTAAAATGGGGGGCCAACTTCACACGCACTCCGATATAATTTTTTTTAGTCTTATACAAGGTGTGTCGAAAAGGTAAATTTTTTACAAGAGTAAAGTACCTTTATTTTTGACATTATCAAGAACTATTATTTAGGATTAAAAACTGGTTATTAAATATTTACCGTCCCAAAATGTTATACAGGGTGTTTCAGAATAAAGTACCGTAAATTAGGGACTATATAGATCTTGATGAATTATTAAGAAAATTCAAATAACATTTTTCTGTAAACCCCCCCGTTTCCATTCTACAGGGTGATGAAGTGAAAGTGAAAAATACATATTTTTTTAAATATCTTTGCTTAGAGTTGAAACTAGGTACATATTAGATGTTCAATAATACGAATTAGTACCACTTTATTTCGACAAATTAGGATAATCCATTGGCGTAGAAACAGGAGGGTGATCAAATCATTTTGAGCTTAACTTTTTGCACACCCTGTATTTCCTATAAAAGTTAAAGCTCATAGTTATTCCTCATACAGTTTTCCACAGAAAAGGTACTCCTAGTTCATCTCTGTAGAGCATTCCATTTTTGAGATATTTCAAATTTAATGCTACTATTACATGAACGCGATTTATTAATAAATTAACTCCAAAAATGAAAAGTTTTATTTTACAAAATAGAAAACGATAACTGACTCAAATGAAATACAGGAAGTCATTCGAAAAGATTTTAAGTAAAAATAAATGTGCATTAAAATAATTATAATTCATAATTTACTAGTAAAATTACAAAACTTATTACAAATACTCGTCGTATCTAGTAGGCTTCTGTCACTCCGTGTAGTTGTCAAAAGTTTAATCATTCGATATATAACTAGGGTTTATTATTTATTATTGTTATTAGTCAAATACAAAAATGGTAACATCCACATTTTCAGAATATGCTGACATGCATTTGGTACTAGGAGAATGTCGAGGAAATTCCGAAAAGGCTGTGAGAACATATGCCCGAAAATATCCAGGACGCATTATTCCCAATAGAAAAACATTTGTGGCAGTAGATAGGCGGATAAGAGAAACTTGAACTGTTTCACCTGCTGCTCAATTTCATGGGAGCCAAAGAACAAAACGCACGTTGAGGAATGAAAAAAATATATTAAATTTAGTGGAAGAGTATCCAAGCATAAGTACTAAAAGACTTTCGCTTCAAACGAGAATTTCTAAGGCAACCTGTTGGAGAATTTTAAAAGACCAACAGCTGTATCCTTTGCATTTACAAAAAGTTCAGGATCTGTTAAAAACAGACTATGAAACTAGAGTTGAGTTTTGCCAATGGCTGCTGAGACAATAATTAGAAGAGATAATGACTTTGTTAATAACGTTCTTTTTACTGATGAGGCAACCTTTGCCAGAAATGGGATATTTAGCATGCATAATGAGCATCAATGGTCATACGAAAATCCACATATTACGAAAATTACAAGTTTTCAGCACACATTTAAAGTCAATGTTTGGGTTGGAGTATTACACAATCAGCTAATAGGACCTTTTATTTTAGTGGAATTACTTGAAGATGTTTCTTATCGCCAAAGAATTATCACGTGGTTCATGCATGACGGGGCATCACCTCATTTTAGACTTAAATCCCATGGATTATGGAATTTGGGATATTTTAAAACAGAAAGTCTATTCTGAACCATTTAATACTGTGCAAGAGCTAAGAGAGAGAATGGAAAATGCCTGTAGGGATTTGTCCAATGATAGGTTTACTTTACAAAAAACTACTCACCAAATTAAGAAACGAGCCCAAAAATGTATTCAAGTTGAAGGATGTCACTTTGAACACTTACTGAAATAACGTGTGTGACATGAATTAATTTTTACTTTATTTGTAGCGGGTTCTTATCACGTTCAATTTGTTTTCAATTTACTGCTTAGTGCTTAATTTTATTATCTACTTATTTACGATATTTTAATATTTAGCTTTTAAAGTACTGAACACATTGTACTGAATACTTACTACATTTCATTTAAGTCAGTTATCGGTTTCTATTTTGTAAAATAAAAATTTTCATTTTTGGAGTTAATTTATTAATAAATCGCGTTGTATTAGTAGCATTAAATTTGAAATATCTCAAAAATGGAATGCTCTACAGAGATGAACTAGGAGTACCTTTTCTGTGGAAAACTGTATGAGGAATAACTATGAGCTTTAACTTTTATAGGAAATACAGGGTGTGCAAAAAGTTAAGCTCAAAATGATTTGATCACCCTCCTGTTTCTACGCCAATGGATTATCCTAATTTGTCGAAATAAAGTGGTACTAATTCGTATTATTGAACATCTAATATGTACCTAGTTTCAACTCTAAGCAAAGATATTTAAAAAAATATGTATTTTTCACTTTCACTTTATCACCCTGTAGAATGGAAACGGAGGGGTTTACAGAAAAATGTTATTTGAATTTTCTTAATAATTCGTCCCTAATTTACGGTACTTTATTCTGAAACACCCTGTATAACTTGTTAAAGTCCCTAAGCAAAATGGCGTCACATTCTAAAATATGTGGAAGCAGTCACAAAGACTCCTTTAACACATCTTTTTTTCCATGCGTCGTGGACCCACATTTTTCTCCTGTTTCTTTGATGATTTGGGACAAATTGCGGTGCGGTTATGTGGAGTTAGAACTTTAGTCGTATTTGTGTGACATTCTATGTTAAAATTCAAAATAAGTTATTAAACTGTCACGTATGTCAATGTTATTGTTAGTTCTCTTGTAGAAAGACTATAAAGATGTTCAAATATTTTCTAGTGGGATAAAAAAATAACAATCTCGTGCTAGAGTACCTCCGTAATAGTCTAGTAATCCTAGAACATTGCAAAGTAATCTTATTGGTGTTACGTCACTTACCAGTTTGACCACACTTTTTCAGTTTTCAATATTTTTTTCTGCTTTATTTGGAACTTAAAAAAAATAATTTTTTCATCAAAGTGTTTATTTTATCGGATATTATAGCCTTAAATTTTATCTCAATTGATGACTGAAGCCCATTGCTTTTATATGGCCGAGAAATGGTATAGTATGTGTCAGTTGTGAAGAAGAATTGATGCCTCGAAGTCAGGTACGACGCAACTTCTTTGCTTTCAGATGGCGAAAATGGATAATAATTAATGAGATCTGGACCATAAAGGCACCTGTTTAGGTATGATCAAGGTGCCTTGATAAAGACCCTTAAAGATATAAAGGAGCACAGTATGGGTATTCGAGCAATATGTCGACTAAACAGAGTTCCAAGATCAACCATTCAAGACAGGCTTCACGGAATATCGTAGAGAAAAAACAAATATTGGAAGTAGAAGAGAAACAAAAAATTTCCAATGGCTATATCCTTCGGGAAATCGCGTATCTGCATCTTACTAGAGAGGAAGAGAAATCGAAAAAATCAAAGAAATAGAATATAGATGCAAGATCAGAGTAACTTTGAAGGTAGAAAGAGAAGCGAAGTTGCAGGAAATGAAAGTGGTTAGGAGGAAGAAAATTGGAAAATGGGAAGTCAACGCAAAAATATTCCATGTGCTACTACCATGTTCTGGTCAATGATGTAGAGGATGAGGGAGAGAAAAATATTGGCTGAGACAGCTGTATAAGGTGGTAACACTTGCGATGTACCAATCTTGCTTCTCTCCCTTATACTGAAGCTGCCAAAATGGATTATATTTGTAAAAAAATCGAAACAAAGTCCCAAAAAAAATATCAAAAAAAAAGTCAAGAAATCGCATAAAATAGCAAAAAATTTTAATAAAATTTGAAAAATAACACAAAATATTGCAAATACAAATACTCGGAAAAAATCGCAAAAAATGGCAAAAAATCAGGAAGAATCGCAAAAACCAACCAATAAACCAAAAACAATTGTAACCATTTAATTTTTTTTAACAAATGAACAAATATAGAAAAAAAAAGAAAAATAGAAAAAATGGGTAAAATTGGAAAATATTGAAATATAAGCAAAAATATGAAAAATGGGGAAAACGAAAAAATCTGAAAAAATGAAAAATGGGAAAAAATAGGCAAAAATTAAAAAATCGCCAAGAACAAAAAAAGTCGCTAAAAAAATAAAAGAAATCAAAAAATATAGCAAAAAAATTTCAAACAAAATCGTAAAAAATTGCAAAAAAAAACCCAAAGAAATCGCAAAATTATCAAAAAAATTGGAAAATACAAATAATCTGAAAAAATCGCAAAATAATGGCAAAAAAAAACGGAAAAAAATCGGAAAAACCAACCAATAAACCAAAAACAATTGTAACCATCTAAAAAAAATTTAAAACAAATGAAAAAATTTGAAATAATTGAAAAAAATCAGGGGAATAAGAAAAAAATCAGAAAATAAAAGAAATTGTACGTAATCGCAAGTCGCAACTCCGTACTTTATTATTTATATGTTTCTTTTACTTTCCCGACCCACCTCCTAGAAGGGAAAGTATTGTGAACGAGCTAAAAAAAATTTCGAGATAAAAACGAAAATATCCATTTTCGGGTGCCCTAAGACGATTAAGACCATTTCCAGATGGAAGTCTGTCTGTCGGTCTGTGTGTGTATGTTTATTCTTTCACGATAGAAGCCACACGTTTAATCCGATTGAGCTGAAATTTGGTACAGGGGTTTGGGTTACCCGTCGGAAGAACCCATTAGTTTTTGTACGACATCTGTCAAACGAAAGTACCACTATCAAAAAATGACAGATGCAATATGTCACGGAATTGGACATGCGATATGTCATTTGAAAGCCCTAGAAAAACTCTATTCAGAACAGTCAAAATTATTTCTCCAACTGTCACCTGTCAAAATCAAAAAATGTCAAAAGTTGAAACTTTAACCTTAAATATCTGAAAAAGTATTCGTGGATACTCGTCGGGAAAGTTTTGGGGCGACACAACCGATTTTTTTATTTTAGCTAAGAGTATTTTATTTTTGATGTTTTTATTGATGTTTTTTTCTATATTACTACGGCCCGCACACACTTCACCTTTTGTGAAGTTGGACAAACCGTAACACTGAAATTGTGCAAAAATCTCAAAATAACTTAAAATGTGGAGAAAATTGATTTTCAGCGAAAAAAGTCTGTCTGTGTGGATGTCTGTGGGCACGATAACTCCAGAGCGGTACGGCTGATCCGGGAAATTCTTTCAGCCATCGGTTTTTATGCAAAAAAACACATTTACCGATACTGATTTATTTTAAGGCATTATTTTTTTCTCTTCAATGTGTGGAAAAATAAATTACAGTTTTTGACAAACCTCGTATACGACTCATATAATTTAATATTTCATGGTTGAAATTTATGTTTACAACTTTTTATAAAGAATACATTTTTTTGATAAAACTAATAAAAATTTTTTGCGTAGAAACACTGTTTATAAAATATTAGTAATAATTACTTCCTATTTTCTATTTCTTCATACTACCATTAAAAATCTAAAAAAATTGTAAACCAAACCCACTAATTTAAATATTTAATATACAAAATACGGGGGTTAATCCAAATTATCCTTTGTAAAATTTTAAAATAATATTTCGAAAATTATTGGTTATTTATATCCAAAAAATATTATTTTTGTTTATATTTATTTTTAATTCAACATTTTAGCATTTTCCTATTAAAATAGAAAATATACAAGTATGTTTGTTTCTAAATATTAATCGATACTTTTAGATTCTAGTTACTTAATGATTTTTATTTTAGTCCACCGTCTCTAGATTGATGATTTTTTGTAATATTTGAATCGTGTATAAAAATCTATAAAAGAAAGTATCATGTACGCATTACATCAGAAAATAAGAGCTCTTGCTATTGAGGTGACCCGTTAGTGTGGAATTTGTAATTTACTTAGGTACCAACCAGCTGATATCCAGCTTCGGGCGAATATTTAGAAAGTACCCGCAATCTCTGTGTATTTTCCTTGTTATCGACTAACTGTGAACCGATTTGCTAAGTTGACAGGACACAATTCGTAAAAATATATTTACATATTTTTTTTAACATAAAACAACCGTTATTTATATAATAATTACAGAAATTTGATTTTTTCTTATAAATCTACTAAACGATGTTATTAAAATTGATGAAAATTCACGAAGTATTAAATAAAAAAAAAATATGATTTCTAAAAAATAAAACTCTACGTTCATAAACTCTTTTCTAAGATTTCACCAAACTGAAAGAAATAAGTTTCAATTAAATAGCTACAACAATTAAATAATTATGTAAGAGTTATCAGGAAGAAATAAAGGAACTAGTCCGCATCAGAAGGGCAGCAGGAGACCACTTAAAACAGGAGAATAAACCACGCAAGGACGCGAGTGGAGGAAAAGGATACTTAAGACCAAGGGAGAAAAGAAGACAACAGCAGGAGCCACCCCTACAAAAGAAACACCCTTAGGATAAGAGTACAAGAGGATCCATATACAAGAAGAAGCAGAATTTAAAAATATGCTTGAGAAAAAATATTTGTTGAGTAAATTTTTTTTTAACTACCTAAATCTATATATTAATACGTAAAGAGAAAATTTCGGACCATTTTTACCTCTCGCCCTTCAGATAAGAGAGGTATAGGAATCATGCTAAAAATTGGGTAGTGAGTTTTCAATGAATAAACACGTTTTAGGGTCCCTAGAATACGATTTTAATATTTTCGCGATGATGTCTGTGTGTGTGTGTGTGTGTGTTAGTGTGTGTGTGTGTTAGTGTGTGTATGTGTGTTTGGATGGATGTTGTAGTAACGATAACTCAAAAACTACTGAATAAAAAAATTTGAAATTTTGCATACAGGATTCTGATACCCTAGATTAGATCTGATTAGATTTTGGTGCCAATCGCACAACCGGAAGTGGCAGTTGCTATGGGTGATGACGCCATTTTTATACAAAACGGCAATAAAGTTTTACACATATATTTTGTATACCCTATAGTTTATTTTCATCTCATTAAAATTTTCGAAACTTTTGCCATTGTTGCCAGATTTACAAAAAAATTATTTTTTTTCATACTTTTTTGTGTCAACCTGTAAATTTTTGATTTAAAAATGGCGAGAGGTCATGTGCTGGCCACATCAGATTTTTTAAGGTAATGCGCGAACGGAGGATTGTGAGATTTTGCATGGTTAAATTTTATATACTGGACCAATGCTAAAATTATTATATAATATGTGTTAAAAATAAATTAAATCAGGTATAATATAACATTCATTATTTATCTCAAACATTCAACTATTTTTAATTATCGGTACGGTAGCCGAATGGGCTAAGGGGCTGATATTAAAATTTTAGAATGCGTGGGTCCGAATGTCAATTTTTTTTTGGATAAAAGTTTTTATTTTTCTTTATTGTAATTTCATTTTTGAAGTGAAAACTTCTTTAGGCACGTTGAACAATTTTTAAATAGGTAAAAATAGGAACATACAGGAAATTATAGGGAAAAATAGGCAAAATCGGGAAAGATAGAAAAAACGGGGAAAAACAGTAAAAATTAGTAAAAAAACAGGAAAAACGGGAAACAATATGAAAAAATCGGAAAAACTGAAAAGTAAGAAAAATAGGAAAAAACAAGAAAAAAATAGGAAACAATAGGAAATGGGACAAAAAAGGGAAAAATATAAAAAACAGAAAAAATAGGAAAAAAGTGGACAAAATAAGAAAATATATGCAAAAATAGGAAAAATAGAAAAAAAAAACATTAAAAAAAAAACTGGAAAAATTGGGAAAATAAAAAAATCGCAAATAACAAAAAAAGTCGCGAAAAAAACCACAAGAAATCGAAAATATTGCAAAAATTTCAAAGAAAATGGCAAAAAATCGAAAGAAAATCCCAAAAAAACCGCAAAAAAATCTCAAAAATAAAAAACTCAAAAAAAGACGCAGAAAATAGCAAAATAAATTCAAAAAATGGGAAAAAAATCAGAAAAAATTGCAGATAGAAATAATCGGAAAAAATCACAAAACAAATGACAAGAAATCGGAAAAAATCGCAAAAAAATGACAAAAACTCGCAAAAATTGATAAAAAATTTAAAAAAATCGCAAAAACCAATCAAAAAACTGAAAACAATTGTAACCATTTAATTTTTTTTTAAAACAAATAAAAAAAATTCGAACTAATTGAAAAAATCAGAGGAATAAGAAAATATTAAAAAGAAAACAGAAAACAAAAGAAAAAAGAACAGAAAAATGAGAAAAATGAAAAGCAAAATTGTAAAATACGAAAAAAAACGAGAAAATAAGAAAAACTAAAAATCTGAAAAAAACGCAAAAAAAAACAAAAAGCCGTTAAAACCGCAAAAAACGAGAGAAAGTCGCTCTCAAAACCCGCAAGAAATTGAAAAATATCCCAATAAATTGCAAAAAAATCGTAAAAAATTGAAAAAAAAAAATACGAAAAACCAGAATGAATAAAAAAATTAAAAAATTTGAAAGATTTAAAATAATTCGCAAATAATTACAAATAAATCTCAAACAAAAACGATAAAAAAAGCGAAAAAATCGTAACAAAATCGAAAAAAAAAACCGCAGAAAATAGCAAAAAATCTCGAAAAAATCGCAAAGATGAACGCAAAAAAATAGTAGAAAATGGCAAAAAAAAAACAAAAACCGAAAACAATTGTAACCGTCTAAAAAAATTAAAACCAAAAATAAAAAACGTTGGAAGTTTTGAAATAAACTTCAATAATCCTTGAAAATTACTTGAAAAATCTTGGAATAGTCATAGGAAAATCCTTGAAAAATCCTGTAAAATCACATGATAACATCTTAAAAAAAAACCTTAAAAAATCTTTGAAAAATCATTAAAAAAATCTTCAAAAATCCCGGAACAGTTAAAGGAAATTTCTCTACAAAATTTTTGTGAAACCTCATGTATGAAAAATGCTTAAAAACACCTTTAAAAAAAGTTTGGAAAATCATTAAAAAATTCTTAAAGAATCCTTGAAAATTACTTGAAAAATCCTGGAACTGTCATAGGAAAATTCTTGAAAGAATGATGTAAGACCTCATAAATTAAAAATCCTTTAAAACATCTTAAAAACCTTAAAAAATCTTTGAAAAAACATTAAAATAATCTTAAAAAATCCCTGAAATTCCTTTTAAAACCCAGGAACAATTAGAAAAAATTCTTGAAAATAACTTGTATAACCTCATGAATGATAAATTTGAAAACATCTTAAAAACAAAAAAACTTTAAAAAAATCTTTGGAAAATCATCAAAAAAACTTAAAAAAAACCTTGAAAATTCCTTGGAAAATCCAGAAACAATTCTTGAAAAAATCATGTATAACCTCATAAATGAAAAAATTTAAAACGTCTACAAAAAACTTTAAAAAAGTCTTTGAAAAATCATTAAAAAAATCCTTGAAAATTCCTTGCACAATCCAGGAAAAATGAGGAAAAATTCTTGACAAAATTACTTAGAAAATCTTTTTAATCCTTATGAATAAAAATATTTGAAAGCATCTTTAAAAATTTGGTAAAAAAATTTTTAAAAAATCATCAAAAAAATCTTAAAAAATCTTTGAAAATTCCTTGGAAAATCCATGAACAATTAGGAAAAATTCTTGACAAAACTCTTTAAAAATCTTTCTAAACTTTAGGGATAAAAATCTTTAAAAGTATCTTTAAAAAATACCAGAAAAACATTTTTAAAAATCATTAAAAAAATTTTAAAATATCCTTGAAAAGCAACTTTAAAAAAAATCTTTAAAAAATCACTAAAAAAATCTTAAAAAATCTTTGAAAGTTGCATGAAAAATCCAGGAGCAATGAGGAAAAATTCTTAACAAAAATCTTCTTCAACCTTATGAATAAAAATCTTTGAAAGTACCTTTCAAAAATACCATAAAAATTTGTTCAAAAATCATCAAATAAACCTTAAAAATCCTTGAATATTCCTTGAAAAATCCAGGAACAATAATGAAAAATTCTTGAAAACATCTTTAAAAAACCTTAAAGAAAACTTTGAAAAAACATGAAAAAATTCTTAAAGAATCCTTGTAAATTCACTTGAAAAATCCGGGAACAGTCAAAGGAAAATTACTTGGAAAATCCTGGAACAATCAGTGAGAATTCTTGAAAGAATCTTGGAAAACCTTATGAATGGAAAATACTGGAAAAAATCTTAAAAATCATTAAAAAATCCAGGAACATTTGGGGAAAATTCTTGATAAAATCTGGTAAAACCTCATGAATGGAAAATCCTTAAAAAAATCTTTAAAAAAATCCTTAAGAATTCCTTGGAAAATCCTGGAACAATCAAGGAAAATTTTTTACAAAATTCTTAAAAATTCTTGAAAAATCGTTAAAAACTCATTAATAAGTTATAGATAAATCGTAAAAATCGTTGAAAATTGCTTGAAAAATTCTTATAAAAAATAGATGTACCTAAAGACCCGGAAAATTCTTTGAAAATCAGTAAAAAATCCTTGAAAAATACTTAAAAATTCTTGTAAAAAAAATCTTTAAAAAACCCTTAAAAAATCTTTGAAAAATCAATAAAAAAATCCTTGAAAATTCATTGGAAAATCTGGAAACAGCTAAGAAAAATCTGGAAAAAATGTTATAAATTCTTTAAAAAATCATTGAAATGGTATTAAACAAGCATTCTTAAAAATTCGTAAAAAATCCTTGAAAATTCCTTAAAAAGTTCTTATTAAAAGTCTTTAAAAAAAAGTAAAAAAAAAGATATGGAATAATACTGAACCTTAAAAAATGATAAAATGTTGTAAGAGTTTAAGTAGAATTTTTATTTTCCAATCTTGGATGGTCGATACAATAATTTCGAATGATTTACAACACTCGTCTTCGACTCGTGTCGTAAACTAGATTTTCATGTATACTTATTAAATAATATAACTATTATCCACGTTTTTTACTCTATAATATTTAATAATAAATAATTTAATTTTTGTTAGTCGATACTGATTGAAGTGAATAATTTTGTACAATGTGATTGAAGAACCGACCCACTCAACGGCCCCCTTTATCCACTCTTATTGTTTGTACTGGTTATTGATAGCTTTACAAAATGTTATTAACTTATTAATGATCCATGGGTGTGTTTTAGCAAATACCATCGACGCATGACAATGGTTCAATTAAACGGGTTGTTGACTCTCAATAATTTTTTATCGCTTGGACAGAATCGCAAAACGGTTTTACTAAATAATTTTTTTTTAAATAGCAAATTTTTTATGCACGGCTATAAAAATTCCTTCACCTTTCAAATTTAGTTAGAAGAACAAAATGACGTAAGATTTTAATTAAATATTACACCAAACTAAATTCTTCACGATTTTTCGCTCGATTGACATTTGAAATTACCTTCAAACATAATAATAAATAAAACAATGGAATTAAATACAATAAAATAAAATTTATAGTAGGAACAAATTTTCGTACAAATCGGTAATACTCTGAAGATGTCAGTTACCGCAAGAGAGTAAAAAGAAAGAAGAGGAAGAAAAGAAAAAACTGGTCTCGAAACAACTTATTTAAGCATAACCAAACAGTTACCGTACTACTGATACATCTTTGAGATAAGCCAGTGCTCTTTATCCTTGAGCTAAAATCACTATAATCAAATCCAGTTTTTATTTTGTTTTAAACATATATAGTTCGTATTAAAAAAAATGCCACCGACTCATGTGTGGTATTAAACGAGTAAAACAGATACATTAAAGTTAATTATTATTTTTTTTTTGCATTTTGTATAGTTCATTATTAAAATATAATATAATTTTCATCTCTATCCTATATCTAAAATTTGAAGGCAACCAGTTTCGGCTAAAAAGCCATCTTCAGGCCTAGAATATAATACATAGTTCGATAGAAGAAATAATAACTACGAACACAACTTAATAAACATACTGATAAAATGTTATCTATATACAGTGCGTCCATAAAGTAACGCATAATTTCGTTATTAGCTAAATGAACGATTAAATTAGAAATTCCCGAAACAGGTCATAATCTAATATAAAGCGTGAACCACCTACGTGTAATGACGTCATCACCATTTTTTTTTAAATGGAACCCCCCCTTTTTTCAATTTCCGGATTGCCCTTGCTGAGCTGATTCCAAAAAGGTATAATATGTTGCTTCAAATTGGTACAGGGTGGACAAAAATGCAAAAAAAAATTATGAAAATTGTTTATGGAAAGTTATACGTTACTGAATGTAATAAACAGATCAAATGGAATTACGCAGTTATGCAATTAATGTGATACACTACCAAAAATAAACAAACGAAAATTTACAATAAATGTTCAAATTGCTCTCCATTGACCATTATACAATGACTGAACCGGGCATTACTTTCATCTCTAACATTCTGTAGCATAGCGGGTGTTATGTTCTGTATTTCTTGTCTAATTCGGTCTTGTAGTTGAGGGATATTTCCAGGTCTGTTGAAGTAGACTTTAGATTTTAAATAACCCCATAAAAAGAAATCTAATGGGCTCAGATCAGGTGATCTAGCAATCCATTCCACTGGCCCCCTTCTTCCTATCCACCTTTGTGGAAAAGTTGTGTTTAAAAAATTGCGCACAGTTACTGCGAAATGTGGCGGTGCGCCATCCTGTTGAAACCAGATTCTGCGGTCTACATTAGTGGGTATTTGAATATCAGGGAAAAGCTGGATCAGATCAGGAATTAATGTATTTTGTAGGAAATCCAGATATAATGCTCCTGTTAAGTTTTCATCAAAAAAATATGGACCAATAATTGTATTTCTCACAATACCAGCCCATACGTTGGTTTTTTGTGGTCTTTGCGTATGGTACTCTTGAATCCAGTATGGATTTTCATCAGACCAATAACGGGTGTTTTGCCGGTTAACATGACCGTTCAAATAAAACGTTACCTCGTCCGAAAATAAAACGTTATCAATGAAATTGTTATTTTCGTTCATATACTCGCAGAATTCAGTTCTTCGGTCAAAGTCGTCTTCATGGATAAGACGTACTTTACAAGGATGGTATTTTACCTGTTTAAAAATGTTTGATACTGAAGACTTTCCAATACCAAAATCCCTAGATAATCCTCGCACTGTACAGTGTGGATTTTCTACTGCTGAAAAAATTTTGTCTTGTTGAATATTTTCATCAATTTTTGATCTACCTTGCTTTGTTGCATCCCTCACATGTCCTAATTCTCTGTATTTTCGCTCTATTCTGCTTACCGTAGATTGTGAAATAGTTTAACGATCTGGGTGCATTTCATGGAATAATCGGCATACCTCTTGTTGAGTCCGCATCTTATCGCCAATACCAATTATCATTAATATTTCAATCCTATCACTTTCGATTAAAGGCATTTTGTAAAAAAAGTTCACGAACGTACCTTCTCTAAAGCGTTAAAAATACAAAACTGTGCTTCAATGTTGTTGACAGTTTTTAACGTCAAATGAAAAACAAATGGTAAAAAATATTGCCAAAAAAAAATTGTATAGTCCACGGGCTTGGATCACTAATAAAATCTGTTAGATACAATTATTAAGAATAATGCAGGATGTTTTTGATTGTAGTTTTTTGCATTTTTGCCCACCCTGTACCAATTTGAAGCAACATATTATACATTTTTGGAATCAGCTCAGCAAGGGCAATCCGTGAGCATCATACACAATACCCGCAAAAGGTAAATGTATGGTCTGGAATTGTAAGAAATCGAATCATCGGACTCTACTTTATCGAAGGTAATTTAAACGGGGCAAAGTACCTTGAGTTTTTAAGGGGGTAATTTACGTAATTTGTTTCGGAGCAGACGTAATCCTGGACATTTTGATGAAAGCTTATGGTTTCAACAGGATGGTGCATCTCCACATTATGCTGTAGATGTTAGAAGGTACCTAGATGAAATTTTTCCGAACAGGTGGATTGGTAGACGTGGACCTATTGAATGGCCAGTGAGGTCACCAGATTTCAATCCTTTGGATTATTTTATGTGGGGCCATCTGAAGAATGTTGTGTATCAAACGAAACCAGCAAATATTCAAGAATTAAAAGAGAGAATTCGGATAGCAATAAACAATATTTCTCAAGACACAATAAACAAGGTTCAACAAGAATTTGTACACCGTTTGGGTTACTGTCAAATACAGCAAGGGCTGCAGTTCGAAAATTTATAAAGTCATGTATTTCATCATATTCTGTCCACTAGACAATACGTATTTTTGATAATATTGTTAATATAACTAATAAAGAATGTTACGCGTTACTTTATGAGCACACACAAAATTATTGTATTTTTGTCCACCCTGTACCAATTGGAATCAACATGTGATACATTTTTGGAATCAGCTCAGCAAGGGCAATCCAGAATTTATGCGTTACTTTATGGACGCACTGTATATAAAATTGTCGTGTCGCTGACTGACTGACAATCAACGCACAGCTTAAACCAGAGATGATAAAAACGTGAAATTTTCAGGGTAGTTTCCTTTGGTAGTGTAGGGGAGCAATAAGAGAGGAATTTTGAAAATTCGTACTTTAAGGGGTTCTAAATTGGGGTTAAACAAATATTGGCCCGCTCGAGTAAATGCGTCAACCAACAACATACAGGGTGATTCTTTTAGAGGAGAGTGGCTCTCCCCCCTGAGGAAGTGCAAATATTTTACTTTCCCGAACCACCTCCTAGAAGGGAAAGAATTGTGAACGACCTAAAAAAAATTTTCGAGATAAAGATGGAAATATCCATTTTGAGGTCACCTGAGATGGAAGTCTGTCTGTCTGTCTGTCTGTCTGTGTGTATTCTTCCACTATAAAGGCCACACGTTTAATCCGATTGAGCTGAAATTTGGTATATGGGTCACTATCCACAAATGACTGATGCTACAATATGTCACGGAATTTGACTTGCAGTATGTCATTTGAAAGCCCTTGAAAAACTCTATTCAGAACAGTCAAAATTATTTCTCCAACTGTCACCTGTCAAATAAAAAAATCGGATGTGTCGCCCCAAAACTTTCCCGACGAATATCCACGAATACTTTTTCAGATATTTTTAATATTTTTTACAATTTCTTTTAACACTTTTTAAACTTTTTTTGTTTTTTTTTAGAATTTTTGTGCATTTCTTTGAATATATATAATTGACGAACTCTTGATACAGCTAAATAATGAAGGATTCTACACCCAAGGGTATGCAGACGACGTACTCCTACTTGTAGTGGGGAATTTTACAGACCTTATGCAACGGACACTGAGCATCGTGGAGAGGTGGTGAATCAAGGAATACAATTCTGGCAAAACGGCACTAATTCCCTTCACGAAAAAGAAGCAGAAAAATATAATGCCAAACTTGTATGTCCTATATACAGTGTGTCCGTAAAATATGGAACAAATTCATTTTTAGCTAAATAGACCATTTTAAGAAATAATCCTGAAACACGTCGATTTTTGATTTTAATTTACCGTATTTTAAAATAACAATCTAATATACAGGGTGAATTACTTTCGAGTAATGAAGTCGCCGTAATTTTTTTTTAAATGGAACACCTCGATTTTGTTTCAATTTTCGGATTACTCTAGCTGAGCTGATTCCAAAAATGTATCACATGTTGATTCCAATTGGTACAGGGTGGACAAAAATACAATAATTTTGTGTGTGCTCATAAAGTAACGCGTAACATTCTTTATTAGTTATATTAACAATATTATCAAAAATACGTATTGTCTAGTGGACAGAATATGATGAAATACATGACTTTATAAATTTTCGAACTGCAGCCCTTGCTGTATTTGACAGTAACCCAAACGGTGTACAAATTCTTGTTGAACCTTGTTTATTGTGTCTTGAGAAATATTGTTTATTGCTATCCGAATTCTCTCTTTTAATTCTTGAATATTTGCTGGTTTCGTTTGATACACAACATTCTTCAGATGGCCCCACATAAAATAATCCAAAGGATTGAAATCTGGTGACCTCACTGGCCATTCAATAGGTCCACGTCTACCAATCCACCTGTTCGGAAAAATTTCATCTAGGTACCTTCTAACATCTACAGCATAATGTGGAGATGCACCATCCTGTTGAAACCATAAGCTTCCATCAAAATCTCCAGGATTACGTCTGCTCCGAAACAAATTACGTAAAGTAGGTACGAGTACCCCCTTAAAAACTCAAGGTACTTTGCCCCGTTTAAATTACCTTCGATAAAGTAGAGTCCGATGATTCGATTTCTTACAATTCCAGACCATACATTTACCTTTTGCGGGTATTGTGTATGATGCTCACGCATCCAGTGGGGGTTTTCTTTTGCCCAGTATCTACAATTCTGACGGTTGACTTCGCCATTTAACGTGAAAGTGGCCTCATCAGAAAAAATAATGTTTTGTCTCAAGAGAGGGTCTCGGTGACATTTATCCATCATTTCTTCGTAAAATTGGATTCTTCTATCGGGATCATCTTCGTTTAATTCCTGCACAAGTTTGATTTTATAACGATACCATTTTTCAAGCGTTAATAGTTTGTGTACCGTTGTTTTGCTAACACCGATATAGCGACTAACTTTACGCACAGAATTGTGCGCATCTTCTTCAAAACTAAGTAAAACATCTAATGCTGTATCAGCATTTGCAGAGGGACGACCTGATTTGCGTGCATTTTCAACCGTACCAGTTTCTCGAAATTTCTTTTCTATCTTACTGACTGTTGAACGCGTTATAGGTCTTTCTGGATATTTATCATTAAACAAATTGCACACTTCCATCTGAGTTCGCGATCTGTCTCCATACCCAATCATCATAAGTATTTCAATTTTTTGTTTTACACTTAACTCCATTTCTACTTCAAATTAAATCTAAGCAATAATTAAAACATTCACGAATACCAAAAATATTGTAGTACTAAACTGTCACTGAACATCAATAAATTACTAAACAAATAATGACATTTCACAAAAAACTAGACGACTATGTTTTTTGTTTAAATTGATAAGAAATAATTTCTCGTTACACGCGTAAAGGCTCTTGCACGTACATTTACATAAGAATTAAGCAGTAAAAATAAGAAATAAAAATTAAGCAGTTAAAAATTTATTTTTTGTCAACCCACATACATTTGAAATAGGCATGCGTGCAAATATAAATCAACTGTTAGATACCTTTATTAATATAATTATACATATAGTAATAACCTAATATTTTTGTAATTTTATTTGTACATATCAAAATCAAGTCATAAAAAGGACCTTTATGGTATTTTCACGGTGCGAAGATTTTTATTATTAAGTGAAAAAAGAATAATAAAAGATGGAGAAATTGTAGATGGTTAAAGTTTTACTTAAATTTATTTCGGTCTTAGCAGATGGTTCAGAGACATTTTCAGTTTCAGTATGATAATTTTATTTTCATTGAACGCTGTCACTGTATTTTCGTCGTTTAAATAATAACTATAGTATAACTGATCTTCATTCTACAACTTAAAGCAAACTACAAGCCCACAAAAATAGATAAATACAATAGCTCAATATCTTAGCAGCTAACTGCCAAATGGTCAAAGTTATCAACAAGTACTGTTTTTCATTAGTCAGAAATAAAATTTTCATCCTTACGGAAAAAATTATTTCATATGTATTATTTCTTAATTTCAAGAAGAAAACCAAGTAAGAAAGGGTATACAGATTATAGAAGTAGAGAAACAGCGACCAGGGAATTGGGTTAAGAGGAGGTAGTGAAAAGAAGTAGTCGAGGTAGGGAGAAGACAGAGAGAAAAGATTGGTGCAGGAGACCGGGCAGGAAGTGGAGGAAGTGAAATAAACTATAGTAAAAGGACATACACAAAATTTAATTTTTTTTATACAATGTAATGTCTATTACTTTTTTTATTTATTTAGAACTCACCCCAAATTGAGATCATCAACATAAATTCATAACAATATATGTATGTATGTGTAGACATTCCGTTCCGGCACGATAGAGGTCGCAATTTTTGTCCAATCGATACCAAATTTGGTATAAAAATTCTTTGGGGCAGTAATTCATTGCGTATTATAAATGGGTATTCTACCTCTAAGGGGGTGAGAATTGCAGGGGGTTGAAATCTCAAAAAATTCAGATCTCCGCCATTTTTGAAAATATTAAAAAAGACCATTGGACTTTTTTTTTATCCTCTGATTATTATGAAATTAATTTATCTGAAACTTTTTTTCATCTGACCCACAAGGATGGACCTGGAGGGGGTTGAAATTTCAAAAAATTTATATCTCCGCCATTTTCAAAAATATTGAAACAGGTCACAAGACTTTTTTTGTGTTCTAATTATTATAAAACTAATTTGTCTGAAACTTTTTTTCATCCGACCCACGGGGATGGAACTGAATGGGGTTGAAATTTCAAAAAAATTTATATCTCCGCTATTTTCAAAAATATTGAAACAGTTCATAAAACTTTTTTTATGGTCTAATTATTATAAAATTAATTTGTCTGAAACTTTTTTAATCGGACCCAAGAGGATGGAACTGGAGGGGGTTGAAATTTCAAAAAATTCATATCTCCGCTATTCTTAAAAATATTGAAACAGGTAATGAGACTTTTTTCATGTCCTAATTATTATAAAATTTATTTATTTGAAACTTTTTTCTATCTGACCATATCGTGGAGTGGGGAAGGATGCTCAAATTTAGGCAATAGAAATCTACCTCCCCTGTAGACCCTACCGACAGGAATTTTTTTTTATTATTTTTTCCTATTTTTCCTTTTTCATTATTATTTTTTCCCATTTTTGATTATTTTTTCCATATTTTTTCATTTGGTCCATATTTTTAATCATTTTTTTAAATTTTTTATTATTTTTTTCCTCATTTTTTATTATTTTTTCCCCATTCTTTATTATTTTTTGAATTGGAGGAAAGTGGATTATAGGTTTTTATATTTCGAAAAATTTCATTTTTTCACATTTTATTTTCTTTCCCAACTTTCTCAACCTGGAAAATTA
This sequence comes from Neocrepidodera transversa, assembly GCA_963243735.1. Lineage (NCBI taxonomy): Eukaryota > Metazoa > Arthropoda > Insecta > Coleoptera > Chrysomelidae > Neocrepidodera > Neocrepidodera transversa. The sequence goes on along the minus strand of OY725354.1, from coordinate 16,687,182 downwards.
TGGCGCGCCGTTTTGGTATTTAATAACATCGTTTAAAAATCAAGAAAAAAAAATAATCTTTCCTTCAAAAATTTTAATTCCGTAATTATTCTGTTAATGAATTAAAATTATGTATTTCATAATTTTAATACACGTATTTCTATTATGAAAAACATAATAGAAATTCAAGAATTAAAATTATGAAAAACATAATAGAAATTCAAGAATTAAAATTATGAAATACATAATAGAAATTCAATTACCATTATGTATTCAGGTTGCCTATACTGCTGGCGTGCATTTACCCGAAATAGGATAGTCAATCTTTTTCTGGCAACACTGTTTTAGTAGGAGAACGATGGATCTTTAGATGCATTTTAAGGACCCTCTATAACACTCGCGAACAACCACCTAAAAAAAATATATTCTTATGTAAATCGACCTGGCGGATCCGATTTTGGAGTTCACCAGACAATTTGGAATCGCCAAATTGTCCAAAATCGACAATTTCCAAAAAATCTCATATTTTAGGGATTTTTTTAAATTTTTTAATTATCATCCTATATCTCTCTTAGTTTAAGTCGGATTGAATTGAAATTTTTAGGAGAACCAATTTAGACCTTTGTTATCACGACTTTCATGACAGAAATGCAAAAAAAATTACGTGTTACAAGTAATTTGTTTTTAAAAAGTTGGTGACAAGAAATTTGGTAAAAATGCAGCAACAAATACTCGATCGAGAAAACTTTTTTGTTTTTAAAGATAAATGTATATAGTAAGCGACAAAGTTGTAGCCAAAGAATCAAAGAAACTTTTTTATTTCGGTGATTTTTTTGATAACTTACTTATTTTTCTAGAAAACGGTGCTGCAATATATAGTACCGCCGCGTCGCGGCCCATGATAAAAAGTTAGGTTGGTCCGACGTATGGGAATCAAATAATGGGTAGTTGTGAATATCGCTTTATGTAACGTTTAGTTATATTTTAATAAATGGGCGGGAATAGTTATAGTCTGTGTGGTTTATGATACTTATTATTATTGAAAATTGATGAGTTTCAGCTCTAATAATAATAATTATTGCTTTATAGATAATAAGTGCATATTAAAGTAATGATAAGTCTCTTTTCCAGACATTTTAAACTGAATTAATATTTAATTAGAACAAAGAACAAATTTGAAGAACTATGCGACTTCCAAGTTAAACCTAGAGTTTAACTTTTTTAAATACATATTTTGCCAACAAAATAATGAATAAACTGTACTTACAGAATATTACAGAAGAAGCACTATTTAAGCAGTTTCCATAAAGTCGGATGATAGAAATATTATACCGAAAAAATAGATTTATTTTTGTCAAAATGTCATGTCTATCATGCAATATGCAGAAGAAATTACACCCGAAAGGCTTATAAACAAAAAGCAGAAAGCACAGATGTGCCTAATACTGGTGACAAAAGAAGTAAGACCGTTGAAAGCCCAAAATGTTGTATAATTTGCAATAAAATTAGAGATACTAAATGGTCTTGAAAATTAAGCAAGTAACAACATTTAATATGCAAAATAAAATTTGGACGAAAGCCAAGGATACAAATGATCTTTAATATTAAATGAATATTTTTTCTAAAAATACATGTTGACAAATTAGAAATTAAGAGAATTATAAAACAAAAAGTTAATCTCTTCCAACAGGATAGCAAAGAATTTGTGAATATTTGTTCTGGTTATACAAAGGTAATTACCTACCTATATAACAGTAAATACATGATATTTTTTCTAAACATCTAAGCTCTCGCGAAGTAGATATCGGTGTTGCCAGTTATACACCCAGTTTCGCACTTTCGGGTAAATGCACGCCAGCAGTATAGGCAACCTGAATACATAATGGTAATTGAATTTCTATTATGTATTTCATAATTTTAATTCTTGAATTTCTATTATGTTTTTCATAATTTTAATTCTTGAATTTCTATTATGTTTTTCATAATGGAAATACGTGTATTAAAATTATGAAATACATAATAGAAATTCAATAATTAAAATTATGAAATACATAATAGAAATTCATGTATTAAAATTATGAAAAACATAATAGAAATTCAAGAATTAAAATTACGAAATACTTAATGAAAATTGAATTTCAATTATGTATTTCATAATTTTAATTATTGAATTTCTATTATGTTTTCATAATTTTAATTCTTGAATTTCTATTATGTATTTCATAATTTTAATACACGTATTTCTATTATGAAAAACATAATAGAAATTACCGATTTAAAATTATGAAATACATAATAGAAATTCAACAATTAAAATTATGAAAAACATAATAGAAATTCAATTCCCATTATGTATTGAGGTTGCCTATACTGCTGGCGTGCATTTACCCGAAAGTGCGAAACTGGGTGTATAACTGGCAACATGGCTAACCGATATCTACTTCGCGAGAGCTTAGATGTTTAGAAAAAATATCATGTATTTACTGTTATTTATTTACTAAGATTCACTTACTCGCGAACAACCACTTAAAAAAATATATTCTTATGTAAATCGACCTGGCGGATCCGATTTTGGAGTTCGCCAGACAATTTGGAATCGCCAAATTGGCAAAAATCGACAATTTCCAAAAAATCTCATATTTTAGGGATTTTTTTAAATTTTTTAATTATCATCCTATATCTCTCTTAGTTTAAGTCCGATTGAATTGAAATTTTTAGGAGAACCAATTTAGACCTTTGTTATCACGACTTTCATGACAGAAATGCAAAAAAAATTACGTGTTACAAGTAATTTGTTTTTAAAAAGTTGGTGACAAGAAATTTGGTAAAAATGCAGCAACAAATACTCGATCGAGAAAACTTTTTTGTTTTTAAAGATAGATGTATATAGTAAGCGACAAAGTTGTAGCCAAAGAATCAAAGAAACTTTTTTATTTCAGTGATTTTTTGATAACTAGCTTGCTTTTTAATGTAACGGTGTCACAATGTGGCAATATAGAAAAAACTATGCCGGTAGCGGCCGGTGAGAACGCCAGGATTTGTATTGTATTAATTAAAACCTATTTACGATTCGTGAGTTTATTTCGAAGTCTCTTCATTAAATTTTAATTTTCAAAAAGGAGAAAAATATATAAAAAAGATTTCAATTTTGAAATAGGCAATTTAGACATACTCATTTCATTTTCACATTTTTTAACTTCTACTCGTATAGAAGCAACAATATCTAAGAGATAGTTAACACATTTGTAAAAAGGGAGGATGATACTTTATATTTATAAGGTTCTTATCTAATACTATTGAGTTCCACATTTCCCTTGGCACGAACAACAAATGTTGCAAGGCACATTCGCTTTAAGGCATTTACATTTATTTGTACAAGTAAAAAATTGCACTTGCAGTTGACTGTAATTTCTAAAAAGCTTAGCTTTGCTTCTTTTAGTGTCATCTTTGGTACAAGAACATTGCTTTCGATGTAATAGCCGCAATCTGTAGGTTTTGGATCTTAGTTGATGAATTTTACTATCGCTCTTATAGATCGTTCATTGTAAAAACGCCCTTTTCACATGCAATAAAAATGCATCTTCTGTTAATTGGAGACAAATCTCTAAAATTAAATTCCAACGATTATAATGAAGAATACACTTCCGTGATCAAGAAGTTTCAAATTTAATATATCTATAGAACATAGACAAACATCGAAATTAATGTTACCCACCTAAAGTCAGTTTTACAATTTTGAATATACCCTCATAATTCGTCCATATTTCTCATAAAATTTGGCGGGCCGTACAAATGTTTTGGATCTTGTTGATGAATTTTACTAGCGCTCTTATAAATGTTTAAAAAATGCTCTAAAACTTGTCCATAGAGTTTCCGATACTTGGTACCCATTCATACTTGAAGATTTAAAATAAGTCAGCTCTAAAAGTGCTTCATTAAAAATAGCAATTTTTAGAGTTGGTTATAAAGCAATGCACATTCCACCCTTGTCAGCACATTTAGAAAAAATTCATTTAATATTAAAGTTCATTTGTTTCCTTGGCTTTCGTCCAAATTTTATTTTGCATATTAAATGTTGTTACTTGCTTAATTTTCAAGACCATTTAGTATCTCTAATTTTATTGCAAATTATACAACATTTTGGGCTTTCAACGGTCTTACTTCTTTTGTCACCAGTATTAGGCACATCTGTGCTTTCTGCTTTTTGTTTATAAGCCTTTCGGGTGTAATTTCTTCTGCATATTGCATGATAGACATGACATTTTGACAAAAATAAATCTATTTTTTCGGTATAATATTTCTATCATCCGACTTTATGGAAACTGCTTAAATAGTGCTTCTTCTGTAATATTCTGTAAGTACAGTTTATTCATTATTTTGTTGGCAAAATATGTATTTAAAAAAGTTAAACTCTAGGTTTAACTTGGAAGTCGCATAGTTCTTCAAATTTGTTCTTTGTTCTAATTAAATATTAATTCAGTTTAAAATGTCTGGAAAAGAGACTTATCATTACTTTAATATGCACTTATTATCTATAAAGCAATAATTATTATTATTAGAGCTGAAACTCATCAATTTTCAATAATAATAAGTATCATAAACCACACAGACTATAACTATTCCCGCCCATTTATTAAAATATAACTAAACGTTACATAAAGCGATATTCACAACTACCCATTATTTGATTCCCATACGTCGGACCAACCTAACTTTTTATCATGGGCCGCGACGCGGCGGTACTATATATTGCAGCACCGTTTTCTAGAAAAATAAGTAAGTTATCAAAAAAATCACCGAAATAAAAAAGTTTCTTTGATTCTTTGGCTACAACTTTGTCGCTTACTATATACATTTATCTTTAAAAACAAAAAAGTTTTCTCGATCGAGTATTTGTTGCTGCATTTTTACCAAATTTCTTGTCACCAACTTTTTAAAAACAAATTACTTGTAACACGTAATTTTTTTTGCATTTCTGTCATGAAAGTCGTGATAACAAAGGTCTAAATTGGTTCTCCTAAAAATTTCAATTCAATCCGACTTAAACTAAGAGAGATATAGGATGATAATTAAAAAATTTAAAAAAATCCCTAAAATATGAGATTTTTTGGAAATTGTCGATTTTGGACAATTTGGCGATTCCAAATTGTCTGGTGAACTCCAAAATCGGATCCGCCAGGTCGATTTACATAAGAATATATTTTTTTTAGGTGGTTGTTCGCGAGTGTTATAGAGGGTCCTTAAAATGCATCTAAAGATCCATCGTTCTCCTACTAAAACAGTGTTGCCAGAAAAAGATTGACTATCCTATTTCGGGTAAATGCACGCCAGCAGTATAGGCAACCTGAATACATAATGGTAATTGAATTTCTATTATGTATTTCATAATTTTAATTCTTGAATTTCTATTATGTTTTTCATAATTTTAATTCTTGAATTTCTATTATGTTTTTCATAATAGAAATACGTGTATTAAAATTATGAAATACATAATTTTAATTCATTAACAGAATAATTACGGAATTAAAATTTTTGAAGGAAAGATTATTTTTATTTCTTGATTTTTAAACGATGTTATTAAATACCAAAACGGCGCGCCATAGAAAATAGTTCAAATAAGACTTGTTCTGCTATTTAATTAATACATTTAAGTAGTTTTCTTTTTTGAATACCTTTAACGGTTTCGTAAATAACGATTTATTTAAATTATTTATAACATTTTCGAAAAAACAACCCGAAAAAACCCAGAAAGAATTTTCCGATTATTCCGATTTTCAATAGGCTTTGTAACAGTACTTCATGATATCTTTTTCCGAAATTTGAAGCGATTTTTTAAAAAATTGCAGCGTGTTTCCTGTTAAATTAGAAAAAAACGGTTGTGTCGCCCCAAAACTTTCCCGACGAGTATCCTCGAATACTTTTTCAGATATTTAATGTTAAAGTTTCAAATTTTGACAATTTTTTTATTTTTGACAAGTGATAGTTGGAGAAATAATTTTGACTGTCCTGTATAGAGTTTTTGATGGGCTTACAAATGACATATTGCAAGTTGAATTCCGTGACATATTGCATCTGTCGTTTTTTGATAGTGACACTTCCGTTTGACACATGTCATACAAAAAATAACGATTTCTTTCAACGGGTAACCCAAAACCCTTTACCAAATTTCAGTCCAATCGGATTAATACTTTTTAAGATATTTAATGCTAAAATTTCAAATTTTGACATTTTTTTATTTTTGACAGGTGACAATTGAAGAAATAATTTTAACTATTTTGAATAGAATTTTTCAAGTGCTTTCAAATGACATATTACATATTTGATCGTGATACTTCCGTTTGACAGATGTCGTACAAAAACTAATGGGTTCTTCTGAGGGGTAACCCAAACCCCTATACCAAATTTCAGCTCAATCGGATTAAACGTGTGGCCTCTATCGTGGAAAAATACACACACAGACCGACAGACAGACTTACATCTGGAAATGGTCTTAAACGTCTCAGGGCACCCGAAAATGGATATTTCCGTTATTATCTCGAAATTTTTTTTAGCTCGTTCACAATACTTTCCCTTCTAGGAGGTGGGTCGTTAAAGTAAAATTGAGCTGTTCAAAATTCGATGTTGATCATTTCTCCAGAAGATACCACAACCCGTTTTAGCTTAGTTACAAGGATAGCGATTTCATATAGGTCGTAGTATGCCGTATTGGGTCGTTGCATAATAGAATCCATCGGGATTGAAAAAGAGCAGACCAAGGTCAAAATTATAGAAAAAAATACGAAATTAAGTGCAATAAACTAAAGTGGGGAATATTCTACACCATTAAAATCTAAAAATCTTTTTAAAAAAGTACTAATCTCACTAGAGGTGTTAAGCCACAAATACATATACAAATGACATTTGCTCAAGGTAGAATTGCCTAGACGAATTTTTAATTCACAAAATTTAAAAATTTTTCGTAATACAATTTTGTCTTTATTTATTTTTTATCAACTTCCATCTAATATTTTGTTTTTTATTTTATACACAGTATTTTTTTCATAGCAAGAGTTTTAGTAAAAAATATTTATATTCTTAAAATTTGGTTGAAACTAAATGTTCCACCCTATAAGCTGATTGTAGAAAACGTAACAACGATTTAAAATTTTTATTCCTCTTATTTATACAAATTAAATAAAAAATTGTTTAATATTTCAATTGTTATGTAATAATTATTTATTTAATTTTTGTAAAAACATACACGTATTGGTAATATTAACATTATTTAAGATCAATTTATCTATATAAATAACAGTTATCTTACCTATCTATATACATCACCCCGGCATCAATAATATCCTGGATCCTAAATAACAATAAATAAATCCATTTTTTTACTACTAACGCACCTCATAATCCATTATTAAAATCCACAATCACAAAAAAATTTAATATAAAAAAAAACTGTCATTAATCCTGCTAACAATTTTCTATTGAATTTCTTCAATATCTTCAACAACTCTTTCGCCGTTCACCAGGCGACTGCAAGTTCTCTTTGTCACGACTGCCCCCTTCCCTTCCTCAAGACAAGTGCTTGACTTCATGCATGACCGTCTCTTCTGATTCTTCTTAATCTTCTTCTTCTTGAGAAGACAACGCAATGCGATGATGATGAAGACCGGTCGGGTTAATTTTAGAACGATTTTCGTTTGTTTATATTGCTTGTTAGAGGTTGATTTTATTATTTATATACTGAGTATGTTATATTTGTGTGACTGGTTTTGTATCCTTTTAACTGATTTTGAAAAGTTATAAAGTTAAAAAAAATACTGGTCTTCTACAGCACTGAATGTGTATTAAAAACTATAAAATTACCAAAAGTTACTTTGAAGTCGATTATTAATTTACAAAAATAGCTGGAAAATATTTAAAATTACCAAAAATGTTTATTAATAGTTTTTAAACTATGGATGACAGTTTAGAATTAGTTCAAAATCAGCTGCTAATTAGTTTAGCTAAAGAAGAACCAATTGATGACAAAATTGTCCTTATTAACTAATGAGGAAGATATAAGAATTTTTATTTCGATTTTTGAATCATCTAATTATACAATGAAGAAGATAACAGTCATTAATAAATTACCAAAAACGTTTATAAATAGTTAAAATTATTTTAAACCAGCCTAAAATAATTAAAACCAGCCAAAAATAATTAGAAAATATTTAAAATTACCAAAAACGTTTATATATAGTTACAACTTTTAAAACTACTGGAAGGTAGTTTAAAATTTTCAAAAATAATTAAAACCCTCCAAAATAAGCTCGAAAATATTTAAAATTACTACTAATACTATTAATACTGATAGTTAGAATTAGTTAAAACGAACCGAAAATAGTTATAACTTTTAAAATTACCGAAAACTACTTTTAAAATTTTCAAAAATAGTTAAAATTAGTTGAAAATAGTTAAAACCTATAAAATTACCGAAAATTACTTTCAAGTCTATTATTAATTTACAAAAGTAGTTAAAACTAGCCAAGAATAACTAGAAAATAATTAAAATTACCAGAAACGTTTATTAATAGTTAAAATTAGTTAAAACCAATCGAAAATTACCGAAAGCTACTTTAAAAATTTCAAAAACAGTTCAAACTAGTCTAAAATAGTTAAAACCTTAAAATTACCGAAAGTTACTCTATAAAGTCAATTATTAATTTTAAAAAATAGTTCAAACCAGCTATAAGTAGCTAAAAATTATTTAAAAATACAAAAAGTATTTATTAATGGTTGAAATTACTTAAAACCGGTCGAAAATAGTTAAAATCTTTAAAATAGTTAAAACTTTAAAACTACTGAAAGCTACTTTAAAATTTTCAAAAATAGTTCAAACCAGCCAAAAGTCGCTAGAAAATATTTAAAATTAAAAAAACTATTACAACTATTTCTATCAATAGTTAGAATTAGTTAAATCGAGCCAAAAATAGCTAGAAAGTATTTAAAATGACCAAAAACGTTTATTAATAGTTAAAATTAGTTTAAACCAGTCGAAAATAGTTCTAACCTTTAAAATTAACGAAAACTACTTTAAAATTTTTAAAAATAGTTCAAACCAGTTGAAAATAGTTAAAATTTTTAAAATTAACGAAAATTAATTTAAAGTCGATTATTAATTTTCAAAAATAGTTCACCAGCCAAAAGTAGCTAGACAATATTTAAAAATATCAAAAAAGTTTAATAACAGTTAAAATAAGTTGAGACCAGCCTAAAATAGTTAAAACCCTTAAAATTATCAAAAACTCCTTTAAAATATTTCAAAAATAGTTCAAACCAGCCAAAAAAAGTGAAATTTTTTAAAATAGGTAGAAAATATTTAGAATTATCAAAAGCGTTTATTAAGTAGTTCAAATTAGTTAAAATCAGCCTTCAAAAACCCCTTAAAATTACCGGAAACTACGCTACAATTTTCAAAAAAAGTTCAAATTAGTCGAAAATGGTTAAAATTATTAATGTTTAAAAATAATCAAAACCTGCCAAAATAACCACAAAATATTTGAAATTACAAAAACAATTACTATTACTATTAATAGTTAAAATTAGTTAAAACGAGCCGAAAATAGTTATAACCTTTAAAATTAAAAACTACTTTAAAATTTTTAAAAATAGTTCAAACCAGTCGAAAATAGTTAAAATCTCTAAAATTACTGAAAATTAATTTAATGCCAGTTATTAAATTTCAAAAATAGTTAAAACCAGCCGAAAGTAGCTAGAAAATATTTAAAAATACCAAAAAAGTTTAATAACAGTTAAAATAAGTTGAGACCAGCCTAAAATAGTTAAAACCCTTAAAATTATCATAAACTACTTTAAAATATTTTAAAAATAGTTCAAACCAGTCAAAAAAAGTAAAATGCTTTAAAATAGCTAGAAAATATTTAGAATTATCAAAAGCGTTTATTAAGTAGTTCAAATTAGTTAAAATCAGCCTTCAAAAATAACTACAAAATATTTGAAATTACAAAACTATTACTACTACTATTAATAGTTAGAATTAGTTAAAACGAACCGAAAATAGTTATAACCTGTAAAATTACCGAAAACTACTATAAAATTTTCAAAAATAGTTCAAACCAGTCGAAAATAGTTAAAATCTTTAAAATTAACGAAAATTAATTTATTATTAATTTTCAAAAATAGTTCAAACCAGCCAAAAGTAACTAGAAAATATTTAAAAATACCAAAAAAGTTTAATAACAGTTAGAATAAGTTGAGACCAGCCTAAAATAGTTAAAACCCTTAAACTCATTGAATACTACTTTCAAATTTTCAAAAATAGTTCAAACCAGTCGAAAACCGTTAAATCCATTAAAAATTATCGAAAGTTATTTTAAAGTTGATTATTAATATTAAAAAATAGTTTTCTTTTCATTTCTAAAAATTTACAAATATTTATGTATGTATCTAAAAATTCAGAAAAATCTCTAGTTCCCGGACTAGAATAAATTATATTCTAGTCGTCACAAAAAAATGCTGTTCATGTTAGAACAAATAAGTGGAGGATTGAAAAAGTGGCTTTACCTACCAAGTAGATAGACAATTACGCGTAATTTCCCTGTCTTGTGGAAATATTGAACTTAAAGCTTCGCGAAGTGGATAGTGGATTTCCTGTTCACGTAAGTCCCTTTCGAAGAAGAAATAATCGTGATTGGTACTCTGTGTAACTACTCGCAGACTAGCACAAATCATTATTATAGGTCAGATTAATACGTGAAAATCATGTGCCAGACTGATCGTATAAACTAAGAAATTTTGATTTATTATATTATTAAAACAAATTTTTTATAAGAAATGTTTAAATCGATTATCAAACTCAAAATTTAATAAATACTGGAAGGGGGCGGATCAAAATTTCGGGGAGGATCAAAAACTAGTGACCCTCTCTGGCTACGGCCTTGATTTGACAAATATATCAATACGGTAATCTTGCCGAACCTTGTATGCTTAAACTATAGGCGACGTTAATTGTCGCAGTTCTCCCCAGTGCTACCAATTTAGAAAATTGACAGTTTTGACATACGTCAAATGTCATACACCTGCCTGAGATAAACCTTTAGTTTTTTTATTTACAAGTCCAAAGAAAACGAATGTATTAACTTATATCTATAAAATCCAAGAAAGCGAATGTGTTAACTTAAAAATTATATATTATTATAATGGCAATCATTATTTTGTTCAAATCGTATTTTTTTGTCAAATACAAGAAGAGGTGGAAACATATGGAAAATTAAATTTCCATCATTTGCCGTTCGCACAAAGATAAAATACTTTTAACTTTGCAGTTGCTGTTCAAGAATTTATAAATCCAGCTATACACCAGGAAGTAGTACTAAAAACAATTTTTAGCTTTTTTAGCAAAGGTTTCGAAATTTGGAAATGTTTGCAAAATTATAGAAGGAAGAATATAATGAAGTTCTTTTATTATAATTGTAACAGAAGCAGCTCAAAAGGTATATATTACAAATAACATATTTTATTTATATATTTAAAAATTATTGTAAGAGACTATTAAATTTTAGCTTGTTTGACCAGAACACCCAAAGCAGGTGGTCTAATTAAAATAAATGGAAATTATCCTTATAGAATTATTTTCTAAATTTCGAATTGAAGTAATCGTCGCTGCTAAATATGTCATGATACATGTTGGACATAAAGAAAAGTTGAGATTTACCCATTTAACAAAGAATGAAAAAAATACAGTTGTAGAAAAGTTGAAAATGGGCATTCCAAAGGATGCAAAAGAAAAATGGAAAGTTGCGTAAGATAAAGCACTATAATTTATTATAAGCAATCAAGATTTATCAAATGTATCCTTGACTTTATTAGAAGAGACATGAAAATGACATGATAGCGAGAGCATTAAAAGTTCAGGAATGGAATTCCCATGGAAAAAATGAAACGAGGATTTTAACAGAAACTAAAGAAGAAATATTTGTAGAAGTGGCAAATAATGACCTGGAATTTTTGAAAGATAAAAATTAAATAGATTTTTTAAATTACATAAACAATTTCAAAATTTTACAACAAAAAAGTTATAAAACAATAAAAGAAATGTAAATTATTATTTGTCGATATTATTTCCAGAATGAAGATAGGTTACAAATGTGGGCTCACTGTTATGAAGTTAAATATTAAATATGGTGTTAGAAAACTTAAATCATTTATTGAAACTGCAGTTAAACAGAAAATCTAATGTTACAATTAAAAAGAGGGAAGAATGTGGCAAAGGATTTTATCAATGGAAAGACCACATTCAAATAGCTATAAAGACAAAATTGTGATAAATGCCCATAAGCTGAAACTGTTGAAAATAAAATTGAAAAGGATAAATTTGGAGAGTTTTATGGCTATGGAAAATTCATCAACAGATAATAATTATTATAAAGTTTCATATAATGGATTCTGATTGTCGTATGTTATTTTTTCAAATATGTAACATGTGTCCACCGTTATGTGTGAATTTTAACAGTAATGCAGTTAAAACGTGCAGGAGAGAGGGAGTTTCTTTTTTAGCAGAAGTTTCAGACAAAAGTTCACTAGGTGGGCCGAATGAAATTGTGAAGAAAAAATTGTATAATTCCTGAAAGAAACAATTAGAAAAAATGCGAATATGAAAATTTTGAGACAGGAAAATATTCATAGAAAACAAATAGTTATGTGATGACATTAGCATTAGATGAAGGTGCATTCAAAAAGCAAACGAATAAATTGGGTATGAAAATTGAAAACAAAGCAATCAGCAAAAGAAAAAATTGAGAAACAATCTTATTATTTTACAAAGAAATCAAAAAAATTTGTATGCCGAATAAATAGAATACTTCATATTTTAAATTTTATTAACAATATGTTCTTGTAATGTTTTACTTTTTATTATTTATTTTTTCTCGTAAGTGTCTTTTAGGTTAATAGTAGTAATTGAACATAAAATACTAATGAAAACTTATAAATATTTTTTATTTAAACAGAAAGTTGTTTTTCAAACAGTAAAAATAAATCTCTTGGGAATGTAGTTCTGGTTTTATTTCTAGCAATTTATTTTCAGTCGCAAAATATGAGTTTATCTTATAACTTAAAAACTGATGTATCTAATAAAATGTATATAAATTGTTGCTTTAACAAAGTTTTTATAACGTTCTCACTATCAAAAATTTATTAGAACCATTTCATTCCTCTACTATTTGTATTAAATAGCAAATAAAGGGTTCTCATAGTACTTTCCTTAGAAAATGCAATATATCTTAGGTACCTACATGTCAGAATTAAATTACATTAGCATGACTTGTACAGTTTCCAAACCTCAGTTCGGTGCTCTATCGAATGTATTGTTTAGTCGAGTCCTCGAAAATAAACGCTAGAGAAAAGAGTATAATCAAATTCTGTTCCCCTACATAATGTTTTTACTTTATAAAAGTTTATATTTTTATATATTTCTCACATGGACATTAGTTTACCATCCTTGATCAATTTTAGCAAACCGATTAAACAAAATAAATTCAATTGATTTATAATTTGCTGAAAATTGTACTGTAGTAGTTTGGTATATGTTTCAAAGACCATCTACTAAGTCTTTGATATGTTTACTAAATTTCTCATTTTTATTATTGAAAAGTGAAACTAATTTCGCACCGAGCATGCACAACAATGTAAAAGTTTTTGTTTTAAAAACTTAGGTTGGCTACACTGAAAGAGAACTGCGACAATTAACGTCGCCTTTAAACTATGGTTTCCTCGGAAGCGGTGCCACCTTCTTACGTCCGTTAAAGTACGGTGGGTGACGTCACAAAAACGGTGGGTTCATTATGGCCTTTGTAGCGGCAGAGAGTAGTGTAATGTCTGAAAACGAAAGTGTCACTATGGATGATCTAGACGCCGCACTTGTCATTATTTTAGACGCAGAGGAATTATCAGAAGAAGAGACAAGAGAATCTAAATCTGAATTATTTAATAAACGCAGAAAGGAGGTTGCTTATGTAAAAAAACGTTGATAAACTGATTCGTACCATCTTGCCGACCGCATTGAAACGAGATGGCACCGCTATAACTTAAAGTACCGCTCTCTTGGAAAACATTTCCCCTATTAAGACACCGTTTTTGTGACGTCACCAACCGTACTTTGACGGACGTAAGAAGACGGCACCGCTTCCGAGGAAACCAAAGCTTTACCGACTCACAGTCTTCTCTAATAATTCACAATTTAAGAGGGGATTGCCAGTTGTCGAATTTTTCTCTTAATTGAATTATTAAAATTATAGTAAAATTTTTTACAATTAGTTAATTTTTGAATTATAAAGCTGATAATAAAGTAAGTAAATTGCTCGAACCTTGTTATAATTTTTTAGATCTGAAGATGGCTATGAGCCAAAAGTAGTTGCTGCCCTTATGAATTATTAAAACATTATGGTGTGGTTGAGCTACCCATCGGGTGCGTTCCCAGGTGCCAGATACGGGATTGACCAAGGGCGTCACCTTATGTGAAACAATTGGTTAGTTGATAAATAGTGTGATGTCTTTTGGGCCACACAGAATAACCTCAAATAATAATATATCGTAGTTCATTAAACTAGTTATAATTTAAACAATATAAATGTTGAGACGTGGGTTATACGTAACGTGATATAGCAATACAAGGTAACGCCGACAGGTTGAATGCCGACCATTGCCCTGGTCTGGAAATGTTTATTGTAGGCTTTGCATATATAGGTTGTCATCTCTTTGAAAAGTTTCATTCTTGATTCGTTATTCAATCTCGATTCTTGATTGTTGTTGAAATTATCTACTGTTTATCTTCCCATTTAGATACTCTACATGGCTACTTTACTATCCCACATCACAATAGGATGAGATGAGGAGAATAAAACCTCCAACATTGCCCTTCAATAGCCAACCGCAGGCCAGCTCAGATTAAACCGTAAACTATTCGGTGGCACAATGAGGTGAATGATACGTTCCATCGAGAAGCATGGGGGTCTCCGCTTAACCGCTCCGACCGCGTAGACGAGGACCACCATAAAACCTCCCAAATCCCAAGATACGATGCACGCCGAGGGGATGGATGACCATGGGTAAATTGGTCAACCTCGCGAAACCGCCTTGTAAGAAACCTTCTCCCACTATGCGGGACTCTACTATTCTGGGTTTTGTCAAAAGTACTGGTCTGATGTGAAAACTGGCGGGGCACAATAGGCAGGTAGGACCTCCCACGTTCGATTCAGTTAGAAGTAGTTTTATTTCGCTATGTGATGCCTTTTGGGCCACACAGAATAACCTTAAATAATAATATATCGTAGTTCATTAAACTAGTTATAATTTAAACAATATAAAGGTTAACCGGTAACCACTGAGGTGGAGCCTCTCAGACTTCGCGCTACCTTCAACTCTCAACCCCACCACCAATTTTAAGCCTATCGCTCTACTGCCTCTAATACTTTCCGATCTCTGGTCAGTATATTCGTGCACGTAAATGTAGGTGCATACCATAATTGCTCGAACTCTTATTAGTAGTTGACGTAGAGTACAAATCTTGCAGACTCCACCTCAGAAAATACGTAAGTTTTTTACTATTTTTGCACCTCACAGATAATAAACATTTTATAGGATAAAAACAACCCAAGCCTGGAACTTCCCATCGATCAATCAATCTTCTTGATAATGAATTTGCAGAAATTCGATCAGATGGCTTGATGAACTTGATAGCAATCTAAGTGAAACTGATGGCGATTTGACCGAAGAAATTGCACACAGTGATCACAACACAAATTCAGAGAAATCAGCAGAGAGCGAAGGACATTCAGATGAGGATACGGAACATGTAAGAAGTCAAAGAAATTAGAGGCAATCTAGCAATAGCGAAGAAGAACAACTGGTTTTGAAAAGATATGCGTACGAAAAAAATAGGATGACAGCACCAACGAGAAATGTAAGAAAGCCCCAGCACAATATCTTGAAGCTTCCAACATTACGCTTTGCTGCTCGCTTGGTGGAGTCTGCAACTTCAGAAGAATTTTGGAACACAATGTTCGTTTAATGGATAAATGTCAAAATGCGAAAAGCAGCCGCAAAACATAAAGATGGCAAGAGAAGTGAATTGCGTGACACTGATGTAGTTAAAATGAAGGAGCTCATTGGTCTTTTGTATTTCACGGCTGGCTTCAAGTCCAATCGTGTAGATTGCTCGCTGCTGTTTGCAACAGATGACAGTGGAAGAGATATTTTTCGAGCAGTTATGAGTAAAGAAAGGTTCAACATGCTACTCATACAGTTCAGATTCGACAACCCTGACGATCGAAATTAAAGAAAGAAAACTGATCCATGCATATACGAGATGTTGGTAGGTTTTAATGCATATATTTATTCTGGAAAAGGAAGTGATGGAATGCCTTTGACTGATTGACAGAAAAAGACCCACTCAAGCAGTTATGCGTTTGACACAGCCAATTTACGGGTCAAACCGAAATGTATTAGCTGACAATTGGTTTTCGTCATTGCAATGAGTTGACGAATTGCAAAAGCAGAAACTGGCATATGTTGGTACATTGAAAAAAAATAAAAGGGAAGTACCTTTACAGTTCTTAGGAAATATAAGATAAGTAGGTACAAGCCTGTACGGTTTTACGAAAGATGTGACCTTATTGTCGAATGTTCCAAAAATGGAAAGGTCGTGTTACTGGTATCATCCATGCACCATTTCATGTCCAATGATCCTAAAACTGGAAAGCCAGAAATCATAGCTTACTACAATTCCACAAAAGGTGGAGTGAATTCCTTAGACGAAAAATGTGCGATTTATGGAACAAGTCGCCGAACGCAAAGATGGCCCATGGTCATTATAGAATCTTGGACATGTCAACGGTAAATGCTTATAGCTTACACGGTTCTTATAAAAACAACCAAGACAATGCACGTAGTAACTTCATAAAAAAATTGTCAATGTGTCTCGTCAAACCCTACATGGTAATCAGGCTGAGAAATCCAAGAATAAACAAAGAATTGAAAATACTCATCAGCCGAATACTGAACATGCCTATTCCCATTCCTGATGAAGAAATTGTGATTGAAAATAAAAGGTTCTGCTTCCTCTGTCCATCTAGGTTGCATAGGAAGACGAGATACGTATGCACTCACTACTGGAAGCCAATCAGTCTTGGATAGTTTTGTGTAACTAAGGGAGTGAGAACCACGTGCACGATTTTTTTTCTCAGAATATATTTTTTTGCTTCATACCATTCTACTTCGACTCAACCTTAAGGAAAATACCTTTTTGATAGTCCTTGTATATGGTATTGTAGTTTATATTATTACCTTGTGTGTTTATAAAGATGTTTCTTCGTTAGTCTTTCCCCTTAGGACATCTAAGGCTATCCACGTCGTGAAACGGTTAGAGGAAGATGTGTTTTTGGTTTTTGGAGTACAACGTATGGTTATGTGTTATAACGGGATACAGTATACCTCTCGTTTGTTCAAGAATTTAACGACAACCTATGGAGTTACGGTCCGATATAAGTCGTTATACCATCCCCAAGCGAATCCGTTCGAAAGATATAACCGAACGTTAAAAACGATGATAGCTACCTACGTATCTGATAACCATCGAGCCTGGGACGTTAACCTAGCGAAACTCGCGTACGCTACTCGTACTGCTTTTCACGAGTCAACCGGCAAAGATCCCTACTTTATTATTTTCGGCGAGTATTTCGTTGGACATTATTTTGTTAAGAAACGGATTGGATCCTGGACGTATCAGCTTGAAGATGATCGTGGTAATGATCAGGGTACGTGGATTATTAAGCATCTCAAGGCCGCTGATGGCGTGGGTCCAGGTGTGTAATCCATATATAGCATTTTCCTTCAAAGCACCATATCATACCCCTTAGGGATACCTCATGACTATTGGATGTTCGGATTTGGTTATTCACTGCTATGCATTATTGCGTTCTCGTTTTTTTTTGTATAATTATTTTCCCCTTTTAGATTTTTTAAGGCCCGGGGGCACTGTGGGTGCACCAGGGGTGGAGATCGGCAGCTCTCGACAAGTATGTTTCCAGCGTAAGGCGTTGGGAGTCTCGGCCACATGGCGGGAATGTTCCTACGGGTTGCCCACACTTGTACGTTCAAAATGGGGCTGGGGCTACAGCGGCCGTGCGAACATGGCTGCATATGCCGATCTCCAGACTTTGATTCAGTGTTCTGCTCCCGGAGATCCATTCATTTCGTCCCTTATTAGTTACTTTATTATGATCGCTTTAATCTGGCAGGACTATACCTGCTGGGTAGCAACTCGACGCTTCCCTGGTAAATCCGGTACCGAGATGGTTTTCTGGTACGCCTAAAATCTTTTCGAGTGTGTTGAGTATTTTTAGTGTGGTGAATACTATAATTCACTAGGCTGACATTATGTGCCTTGTGTGGTTCAGGATTTGGTAGGATTGTCGTGAGCTTTATTATGATCGTCCGTACATATTCGATGTATTTCCTTGCTACAGCTAGCGCTGTGAAAATTCACTGGTGAATTTTCTTGAACCTAGGGGATATTGTAACGGTCCACTTTTTGTGTTAAGGAAAATACCTTTTTCATAGTCCTTGTATATGGTATTTTAGTTTATATTATTACCTTGTGTCTTTATAAAGATGTTTCCTCGTTAGTTCTTTCCCTCTTTAGCCCGTGCGGCATTAGTGACCTTCAGTCATACGTTCGCCTATACTTTTGTGGTATTCCTAAGTGGTGTGTGTAATTGCTCACCTCCAGATCAATCTTATGTGTATTGGAATGTATTGTCTTTGATTTACCCAGTTTAGACGTTTAAGAGGTAAATCACAATTGGAATCCAGAGGCAGGTACAACGGCTTGGTGCCCATTTTAGTTTCGATCATTTGTTTGAACCACTCCCATCTCCACTACAGAGTGACACCGAAGGCTTAACGGTTGGATCGACAACCCATACACTGTAACTCCGGGTTGCGAGGTTACAGTCACCATACTGACGTAGTTACATAATTAATTTTTTTCATTTTAAGGTCAGAAAATTACTAGAAAACAAATATGTGTTTTTTTGTATCATAATTTGCAAATAAATATTTTTATACTTTACGTTTTTACTTTCCCGGACCCATCAAAGGGAAAGTAAGGTGAACGAGCAAAAAAAAAGAGATATCGATGAAAATATCCATTTTGAGGTCCCCCAAGAAGATTGAAACCATTTCTAGCGTATGGTCTGTCTGTGTGTCTGTGTGTAATCTTCCACGATAACTGCAGAATCGCTTGACCAATCAAGCTGAACTTTGGTATGGAGGGTCGGTGTGTGCCTAGAATGCGACCATTAGATTTTGGTTTAAATTGGTACAGTAGAAGGTCCACAAGACCGACATGGATTAAATACACATATAACAATTTTTTACTTTTTTTAAATTTTAAGGACAAACAATACACTTTAGTGCAAAATATTGTAGTACAAAGTTTTAGAGCATAAAATTCCCTACAACTTTTGTCTCAAGCTTTTTCCAGAATTTGCAATAGTTGCGCCACTAGAGGGCGCGTAAAAAATGTGCATGTATGTTTTCTCTAGTTTTTCTTGATTTTGAGGACAAATAATCCACTTTAGTGCAAAACGTTGTAGCACAAAATTTTAGAGCATTAAATTGCCTACAACTTTTGTCTCAAACTTTTTCCAGAATTTCCAATAGTTGCGCCCCTAGAGGGCGCGTAAAAAATGTGCATGTAGGTTTTCTCTAGTTTTTCTTGATTTTGAGGACAAACAATACATTTAGTTAAAAATTTTCCTGTCAAAGTTGTAAACCATCAAATTTTCTTTAACTTTTATGTTCAACTTTTTATCGAATTCCTCATAGTTTCGCCGCTAGATGGCGAGAAAAATACATATTTAGGATATTCCATTTTTTTTAAATTGGAGGTAAATTATGATCTGTAGTGCAAAATGTTTCAGTGCAAAGTTGTAAAGCATAAAATTCCCTACAACCATTGTATGAAAATTTTTCCCCAATTCCCAATAGTTTTCACACATGATTTTAGGAGATCCTAATTGTAGCAGTGTGACATACAACGTGCGCATGCGCAGCTTATGTCATTATCAACATTAAAATATCAATTCGGTAGACGTATTCACCATCGGCTAGCTATTTTTAATGTGTTCCATAAATTAATGTAATGCTTAGTATTTTGTAATTAAAATAATAATAATAATAAATAACATATTCTCTACGGTCGAGCCGGGAAAGTTCATGGGGTGACACAGCCGATTTTTTTTTGTTAAAATTGGTGAAACTCACTTCCACAAAAATTAATCTTACAAATGCACCACTTGGATTGCAATCATTTCAATTCTCAAAACTTAATTAGCCCTATCTAGTAGACAGAGTCTGTGAGGCTCCATAAACCTTAGTAGTTAAAGGAAATTAATCCACCTTAATGGTAACGGGTTAAGACATGATGTATATGTAACGTGATATAACAAGGTAATACCGACAGGTTGAACGCCGGTCAATGCCTATAGGTCAGGAACTGTTTATTGTTGAGTTTTCATATATAGTTTGTTATCTTTTTGATAGAGTTCAGTCATTCTTGATTCTTGATTCGTTATTCATTCTTGATTTATTATCGACTATCGATTTATTATATTGTAATAAACATGTAAAAAGGTATTAGTAACTTATTAATCAAATACTGGCACATGAAATAATAATAATAACCGATTTCCTTATAGAAGAGAGTCGTTTTCGATATTTTATACGTATGCTTTAATCAATATAATTGATTGAGTATCTATACTCATCGATTATCTTTTGAGTGAACAAAGAAATTACATCAAAATGTTTTATTGAACGATTTTATTGTTCGTTTTGTTGATCTTTCACGGTCAATTACCGCCATTGGATGCTGTATGGTGTAGCCTTCAATTTAATTTTTACGCTAAGAAAATATATGATTATTGTAATTTCGACCATGATATTAATGGATTTAATAAGTAATGTTTGATTTCTAGTACTAAAAAAAATATCTGTAAATAAGACAAATTGTATATAGGACAAGAGCATAAGCTATTACATATTAGGATACAAGAACATAAATTATACGTATCAATCAATATTTTTTATACATTTAAAATTTTGTAAGTTTCGATTTTTATTTTTTCCAAATCATGTTGAATTTAGTGAAATCGCAGGCAATAGGTAAGTTCTAAAATATCTTCTTCGGTGCCAGTATCTCATGCGAACATTACCAACTATTACGCAACTAAAGAGAAAAAAACTTAAATACTATCACGTTTTAATTCATGATAGGTCAGGAATCTTCGCTTTTGTATTGAAATCACCGCGACTTAACACGTTTACTATCTTTACAGGGGTGTACCGTAAAGAAGGATAGTAAATTTAAAAAAATATATATACAATCTAGATTCGACTATCATAAAAATTACAAGCGCTGTTGCCAATTCATAACAACATTATTAAGAAATAATCCTTAAATATTACTTGTTCTTAATCATTTTTTTAAAAATTCATGAATTTATGATTTTTTTTTTATAAAAATTATATAAAAATCTTCTACTTACTTCATCTGTGATGTCTCCCAAATGGTGGACATCTTCCGTCTCTTTGACTTCTTCTGTCTCCTCTCTGGATACAACTTTACGTTCCTTAACTTCCCTGACGATGCCTTCCGGGTTCGGTACCGAAACCCATTTCGAACTTTGGGCGATGGCTCCGGCAAATTTACCGGAATCTTCAACGGCTCGCACGCCATCTGGTTCGTCGTCGCCGAGTTTTCTTAACTAAATTAAAATTAAATCAATAATTTAGTTTTTAATTTAAATGTAAATTTGTTTGATTTTTTTTTAAATTATTTGGAATTGTGATTAAATTTTTTTAGAATTGTATACAATTGTACGTCCATAAATATTTAGAATTATTTATAAAAATGTTTTAGAGTTATTTTGATTTATCCAAAATTGTTTGGAATTTTCTGTCGTAATCTGGATTTGTCCGGATGTGTCTAAAATGTTCTAAAACTAAATTAAGTGTTCTCTGGAATTATATAAAATAGTCTGGAATTGTCTGTATTGAAAAACAAAATTTTTTTCCAAGAAAAAAGAGGGGAACTTTGTATCCAAAAAGTGCAGAATATGAAAAGAAAATTAGTGAAAAAATTGACATTTTTTCAAGAGAATAGAGGGAAAATTTTCCAGGATAAAGAGGGTAAATTTATGTCCAAAAAGTTCTAGTTTTAATAATAAAATTAGTGAAAAAACCGACATTTTTTCAAGAGAAAAGAGGGGAAATTATCCAGGAGGAAAAGAATGGAAAGTAATGTCCAAAAAGTGCAGATTTTAATAAGAAAATTATTGAAAACAGCGACATTTTTTCAAGAGAAAAGAGGGAAATTTTTCTAGTGAAAAGAGAGGAAATTTATGTCCACAAAGTGTAAAATTTGAAAAGAAAATTAGTAAAAAAATTGGCATTTCTTCCAAAGAAAGAAGGGGACATTTTTAAGTTAAAAGAAAGGAAATTTGTAAAAAAAGTGCAAAATTTGAAACGAAAATTAGTGAAAAACCCGACGTTTTTCCAAGAGAAAAGAGGGGAAATTTCCAAGAAAGAAGTGGGGAACTTTATGTACAAAAATTGCAAAATTTGAAAGGAAAATTAATGAAAAAAGTGACATTTTTTCAAGAGAAAAGAGGGGAAATTATCCAGGAAAAGGAATGGAAATTTATGTCCAAAAAGTGCAAATTTTAATAAGAAAATTATTGAAAACAGTGACATTTTTTCAAGAGAAAAGAGGGAAATTTTTCTAGTGAAAAGAGAGGAAATTTATGTCCACAAAGTGTAAAATTTGAAAAGAAAATTAGTAAAAAAATTGGCATTTCTTCCAAAGAAAGAAGGGGACATTTTTAAGTTAAAAGAAAGGAAATTTGTAAAAAAAGTGCAAAATTTGAAAAGAAAATTAGTGAAAAAACCGACGTTTTTCCAAGAGAAAAGAGGGGACATTTCCAAGAAAGAAGTGGGGAACTTTATGTACAAAAATTGCAAAATTTGAAAGGAAAATTAATGAAAAAAGTGACATTTTTTCAAGAGAAAAGAGGGGAAATTATCCAGGAAAAGGAATGGAAATTTATGTCCAAAAAGTGCAAATTTTAATAAGAAAATTATTGAAAACAGTGACATTTTTTCAAGAGAAAAGAGGGAAATTTTTCTAGTGAAAAGACATTTTTCCAAGAGAAAAGAGGGGAAATTTTCCAGGAAAAAGAGCAAAAATTTATGTCTAGAAAATGCAAATTTTAAAAAAGAAAATTAGTGAAGTATTGTTCAAAATGGTTTAAAATAATTCAAAATTCTTAACATGTTTCTGAACTAGAATTTTCTGCAGTCGTCTATAGAATTGTCATAGAATTGTCTAAAAATGTCTAAGAGATATTATCTGCTTTTATAAAATGGTCTAAAATTCTTTAAAATTATCGAAAATCGTCTAAATTTTCTTCAAAGTTTCGGTCAAAATGGTTTAAATTTCTCCAAAATTCTTAAAATACTTCTGAACTAAAATTTTCTGCAGTCGTATATAGAATTATCTATAAATGTATAGAAAAATTAGATATTTGTCTAAAATGGTCTAAAATTCTTTTAAATTGTCCAAAACCGTCTAAATTTTGTTCAAAATATTGTTCAAAATGGTTTAAAATTTTTCAAAATTCTTAAAATGTTTCTGAACTATAATTTTCTGCAGCTGTCTATAAAATTGTCTATAAATGTGTAGAAAAATTATTTTTTCATCTCAAATAGTACATTTTTTTTAAATGTCCAAAAAGGTCTAAATTCTGTTCAAAATAATGTTCAAAATGATATAAAATTTTCCAAAATTCTTAAAATGTCTCTGAACTAGAATTTTCTTTAGCTGTTTATTAAATTGTCTATAAATATCTAGAGAAATTATCTGTTTGTTAAAGCATCTAAATTTTGTTAAAAGTATTGTTCAAAATGGTTTAAAATTCTCCAAAATTCTTAAAATGTTTCTGAACTAGAATTTTCTGCAGCTGTATATAGAATTGTTTATAAATGTCTAGAAAAAATAGCTATTTGTCTAAAATAGTCTAAAATTCTTTTAACTTGTCCAAAAACGTCTAAATTTTGTTCAAAATGGTTTAAAATCCTCCAAAATTCTTAAAATGCTTCAGAACTCGATTTTTTTGCAGCTGTCAATAGAATTGTCTATAAATAAGTAGAAAAAATATTCGTTTGTGTAAAAATGGTCTAAATTTTTTTTTAATTGTCCGAAAGCGTCTAAATTTTGTTAAAAGTATTGTTCAAAATAGTTTAAAATTCTTCAAAATTCTTACAATGTTTCTGAACTAGAATTTTCTGCAGACGTCTATACAATTGTCTATAAATGTCGAGAAAAATTAGCTATTTGTCTAAAATGGTCTAAAATTCATTTAATTTGTCCAAAATAGTCTAAATAATATTCAAAATGGTTTAAAATTTGCCCCAAATACTTAAAATGCTTCTGAACTAGAATTTTCTGCAGCGAACTAGAATTTTCTGCAGCCATCAATAAAATTGTCTATAAATGTGAAGAAAAATTATTTATTCGTTTCAAGTGGTATATTTTTTTAAGTCCAAAAGCGTCTAAAATTCGCTATTTATCTAAAATGGTCTAAAATTCTTTGAAATTGTCCAAAAGCGTCTAAATTTTGTTAAAAATATTATTCAAAATAGTTTAAATTTCTCAAAAATTCTTAAAATACTTCTGAACTTGAATTTTTTGCAGCCGTCTATAGAATTGTCTAAAAATATCTAGAGAAATTATCGGTTTGTCAAAAGCGTCTAAATTTTGTTAAAAATATTGTTCAAAATGGTTTAAAATTCTACAAAAAACTTAAAATGCTTCTGAACTAGATTTTTTTGCAGCCGTCTATAGAATTCTCTATAAATGTCTAGAAAAATTCGCAATTTGTCTAAAATGGTCTAAAATTCTTTGAAATTGTCCAAAAGCGTCTAAATTTTATTTTAAATATTGTTCAAAATGGTTTAAAATTCTCTAAAATTCTTAAAATACTTCTGAACTAGAATTTTCTGCAGCCGTCTATAAATGTCTAGAAAGATTATCTGTTTATCTAAATGGTCTAAAATTCTTTCAAAATGTCCAAAAACGTCTAAATTTTGTTCAAAGTATTATTCAAAATGGTTTAAATTTCTCCAAAATTCTTAAAATGTTTCTAAACTATAGAATTGTCTATAAATGTCTAGATAAATTATCTGTTTGCCTAAAATGGTCTAAATAAAATCCTTTAAAATTATCCAAAATATCTAAATGTTGTTCAAATTATTGTTTAAAATGGTTCAAAATTTTCAAAAATTTAAAAAATGCTTCTGAATCGGAATTTTCTGTAGCCGTCTATAGAATTGTCTATAAATTATATTATATAAAATTCTTTAAAATTCTTAAAATGTTTCTGAACTTGAATTATCTGCAGCCGTTTATAGAATTGTCTATAAATGTCTAGAAAGCTCTAACTTTTTTAAAACTCAGAATTTCTTAAAAATTCATTAAATTTGTTCAAAATTATGTACATTTTTTTAAAATTGTCTAAATTTGTTCAAAATTCTCTAAATTTTTCTTAACTAGAAATATCTGCAGCCGTCTATAGAATTGTCTACAAATGTCTAGAAATCGATAGACTTTTTTAAAACTCTGAAATTCTTAAAAATTCACTAAATTTGTTCAAAAATATGTACATTTGTTCAAAATTTTCTAAATTCGTTCAAAACTCTCTAAATTTGTTCTAAATTCTCTAAATTTGTACCTTATTCTCATAATTTGTTCTAAATTCTCTAAATTCTTCTCAACTAGAATTATCTGCAGCTGTCTATAGAATTCTCTACAAATGTCTAGAAAGTTCTGGAATATTTTAAAACTCTGAAATTATTCAAAATTCTCTAAATTTGGTAAAAATTCTCTAAATTCTTCTATACTAGAATTATCTGCAGCCAGCTGTAGAATTGTCTCCAAATGCCTAGAAAGCTCTAGATTTTTTTAAAGCTCTGAAATTCTTAAAAATTCACTTTTGTTTAAAATTATGCGCATTTGTTCAAAATTCTCTAAATTCCTTCAAAACTTTGTAAATTTGTTCAAAATTATGTACATTTGTTCAAAATTCTCTAAATTCGTTCAAAAATCCTCTAAATTTGTTCAAAATTCTCTAAATTTGTTCAGAATTCTCATAATTTATTCTGTATAAATTTTCTAAATTCTTCTAATCTAAAATTATCTGCAGGTGTCTGTAGAATTATCTAGAAATGTCCAGAAAGTGTTCTGGATTTTTTTAAAACTCTGAAATTATTGAAAATGTTCTGAATTTGTTCAAAATTCTCTAAATTTGTTCAAAATTTTCTAAATTCTTCTAGCATAGAATTATCTGCAGTGGTCTATAGAATTGTCTATAAATGTCTAGAAACTTTAAGTCTTTATTAAAACTCTGAAATATTCAGAATTCACTAAATTTATTCAAAATTCTCTAAATTTGTTCAAAATTCTTTAAATGTGTTCAATTTTTTTTTAATTCTTTTAAACTAGAATAATCTGTAGCTGTCTGTAGAATTGTCTACAAATGTCCGGAAAGTTGTGGAATTTTTTTAAACTCTGAAATTTCTGCAATTTTTAAAATTCTCTGAAATTATTCCAAAAATTCTTTAAATTTGTATATTTCTTGTTCAAAATCGTCCAAAATATATGAAAATAATTCAGAAGCGTTTAAAATTATTAATTATCATAAAAAATTGAGCACTATTGGGATTTTCTAAATCATTATAGGTACAAAGTTCATTAAATCGGGAAAAAGATTTCTATTTTTTAGGCGAATTAATTGGTTTTTTCAAAAATAAGATATCAGGACCGGTTATCGAGATATTTTGGAAAATCCGAAATTGACGATTTTTGTTTTAACTATAACACCTTAATTTTTAAAGAGAGAAAAAAGGTTTATAAAACTTTTTTATTGAACGCCAAATATTGTTTAACATAGCGAATCGAATTTTTTTAAACTACGTTTCGTCTTTGAAATGTCACCCTCAACTATTTTTTTTAAATATGGACCTGTGCGTTTTATTTCATTTTTAAAATCTCCATTTTTTCTCTATCTAAACATGTAGATCAATTAATATCTTGATTAGGTTTTGACAATGAACTGAACTGGAATTTTCATAAGTACGGTCCTGTTCCATTTCATCTGACATATTAATATTTTTTTAAATAAAATTAAAAAAAAATTGAGTACACCTTGACCTTATCGCTTTAAGTATACTTAATTTTCTTATATAACTCCAATCAGAACAAATAGTTGAGGGTAGCCCAATTTCTACCCATTTAATCAACTTTTTTTACGAAATCCTAATCGTGTTCAATTAAATTTGGGCCACCCTGTATTTATATTTATTCATATTTGCCTCAGTTTGATGATGTTCTTGTGTATCGGTATCTTCCTTGGTGTTAGTGGTGACCATGGGACCCGAATCTTCCACGACTTTACCATCTTCAAGAACAACTTGTCTTTTTACCCGCGTTTCTATTTGTTTTGTATTTGTCACTTCGGTTTTCTTTTTACTAATCCATTCTTCTGTAACACAAAAAAAAGAAAGAAAAATATAATAAATATTACATAAACAATAAAATTTTATTAAAAGTCTTCAACCAACACTTTTAAAACGGGTAGTACATTTGCTATTAACCTTTATTAAAATTATTTTAAAAGGGAACTGCAATGTTTATGTTTATCTAAACAGGTTAGACAAACTAGGCGTGCAGGTAGCAATAAAAAATTAATGAAACCAATTAAATTAATTGTGTCATTAGCTTTATTGGTGTATGTACTCACATCGATGCAACGTTTCGTTTAACCATAATAAGATTTAATACTATTTAAATAAAGAGAAAGTTAACTAGGTAGATAGGCAACACAACATACACATTTGTGAGTATTTATTATATAATCGCTAAGTAATGTAAATGACAGAGGCGGCTTATGCTATATGGTAGTGCCTCATCAAAATATTTAACAAACCATTGCTGATTTTTTTATCTACAACTTATATAATTATTATTATAATAAATAACTAAATAATAATTTTGTTTCTCTCGTATTTCTTTTCAATTCAAAACATCGTGTGACTAATTATAAATTGTTTTCTTTTTGTTTCATTGATTTTTGTGTTTAAGTTAGAATAATAATTAAGAATAATTGTTAATTATCAGGTTAAGATTTTTGTTTAATAAACTCCCTATTACTTTTTAATTATTTATTGAAGTGAAACGGAAACCAAAGTGAATTGAGGCGCAAATCAAAGTGAAACGTTTTTTTAAGTGGTGCTCATTTTTATGTAGAATTAAGTAAGAGGCCCAAACTTGTTAAATGGTCAGGCTCAAGGGATAAAGGGCAAGAATAAAAAAAAATTAAATTAAGATGAAAAGGGGGCCAAATATTTTTAAATTGACAGGCAGATTTTATAAGAAAAATTAAAAAAAAAAAATAAAAAGTACGGCAAAATTAAAAAAATTTCAAAAAAAAGCGATAAAAAAAGAAAAAAAGTACAGAAATTATAAGAAATAAATAAAATAATAAAAACAGCAATGGACAAAATAAAAAAAATTGAAAAAAAGCAGACAAAAATAGAAAAATCAGAAGAACATGAAAAAAAAGATCAGAAGAATGAGAATGAAACAAAATAAATATCAAAAAACTAGAAAAAAACAAAAGAAATTTAGAAAAATGGGAATAATAAGGAAAATCTAAAAAAAAAAACAGAAAAAAATTAAGAAAAAAAAATTGTGGGGTAGCGGAACTTCCGTTAGGAACGAAATTCCTTACGCCATTTTTTCCTTTTTTTACTATTTCTTTCTATTTTTCATAATTTTGCCTATTTTTACCAATATTTTGTGCTTATTTTTCCCTACTTTTTCTTAGATTTTGGTTTTTTCCCTATTTGTAACTATTTTTCCTATATTTCTTCCATATTTTTGCCTATTTTCACTATTTTAATTTTTTTCTGTTAATTTCATTATTTTTTCCTATTTTTCCCTATTTGTATGTATTTTTCCCTATTTTCTGTACTTTTCCTAGTTTGTTCTTATTTTTCCCCATTTTTTCCTGTTTTTTATTATTTTGTTCCTAATTTACTTTATTTTCCGTTCTTTTCTGTTTTTTTTATTCCCTTTATTTTTCCCCGTTTGTTCTTATTTCTTTCTTAGTTTTCACTATTTTTTCTTTATTTTTCACTATTTCATTATTTTTAATTAACAAAAACTAATAGTACTGAAACTTTCGAAAAAAATTTAAATATCTCAATCAATATAAAAAATCTAAAAACCTAAAAATGGAAAAATCAGAAATATTTAAATAAATAGATAAGGTCATAAAAGAAAAAAAAATAGACTGAGAATAAAATTGAAAAAACTGAAAAAAAAATAAAAAACTAGGAATAGAAAAAAAAATGAAAAAACCAAGCATAAATCAGTAAGAAATAAAGAAAAAAATCGAAAAAAGATAAACAAACACATTAAAAAAAAAACAAAATAAAATCTGAATAATAAAATATTAAAAATTAGAATAAATTAGAAAAAAAAAAACAGGAAAAATAAAAGAAAAATTAAAAAAAAACTGATGGAACTGAAACTTTCGAAAAAAATTTAAAAATCTCAATCAATATAAAAAATCTAAAAACCTAAAAATTAAAAAATCAGAAACATTTAAAAAAAAATAAGATCATAAAAGAATAAAAAAAAATTAGAATGAGAATAAAATAGAAAAAACTAAAAAAAATTAAAAAACTAGAAACAGTAAAAAAGAAAAATCAGAAGAACGAGAAGAATCTGAAAAAAAATTGAAAAAACCGAGCTAAATCAGTAAAAAATAAAGAAAAGAATAAAAAAATAAACAAACAAATTAAAAAAAAAGGCAAAAAAATCGGAATAATAAAATATTAAAAATTAGAAAAAAAATAGGAAAAATAAAATAAAAATTAAAAAAAAAACTAATAGAACTGAAACTTTCGAGAAAAATCTAAAAACATAAAAATTGAAAAATCACAAAAATAAGAGTAAAACAGAAGAATGAGAAAAATTTGAATGTGCAAAAATTTAAAAGAAATCATGAAAAACAGAAAAATAAAAAAATCAGAAGAATGAGAGGAAAAAACAGAAAAATTTAAAAAGAAAGTAGGACAAACCAGAAAAATTAGGAAAAAATAGAAAAAATAGAAAAAATAGAAAAAATAGAAAAAATGGAAAAAATAGAAAAAATAGAAAAAATAGAAAAAATAGAAAAAATAGAAAAAATAGAAAAAATTGAAAAAATAGAAAAAATAGAAAAAATAGAAAAAATAGAAAAAATAGAAAAAATAGAAAAAATAGAAAAAATAGAAAAAATAAAAAAAATAGAAAAAATAGAAAAAATAGAAAAAATAGAAAAAATAGAAAAAATAGAAAAAATAGAAAAAATAGAAAAAATAGAAAAAATAAAAAAATGTTAAAGTGGTGTTAAGAATGTTTAAAAAAAATGTAGTTTTGGTTATCAAAAAAAAAGAAAAATTAGACGCATTACAAAAATCAGACACATGGGAAAAAACATTAAAAAAATTAAAAAAATTAGAAAAATCATAATGGGAAAAAATAAAAAACCAGAAAAATATCAATAAAAAAAATCACAAGCGAATAAAAAAATTAGAAGAATGAGAATAAAATAGAATACAAAAAAAATTAAAAAACATAAGTTAAAGTGATACTATGATTTTTTTACCTACAATTTCACTGATCAATTTTATTTTTTTTTTTCTAAAAAAAATCAATAACCACAAAACAAAAACAGACAAAATTTATAAAATTCAGAAGAATGAGGAAAATCAGAAGAATACGTTAAAATGATATTAAGATTTTTTTAATTATAATTTCACTGTTCAATTTTATTTTTTTTTTACACTAAAATAAAAATTAGAAACGGCATAAAAATGAGAAAAATCTAAAAAAAAACAGAAAAAAAAATATAAAAAAAATAGACACATTACAAAAATCAGAAACATGGGAAAAAACATTAAAAAAATAAAAGTACAAAAATCATAATGAGAAAAATAAAAAGCAGAAAAACTTTAATAAAAAAAATAAGAAAATCACAAGGGAATAAAAAAAACAAAGAATAAGAAAATATTAAAAATTAGAATAAATTAGAAAAAACAGAAAAAATTGAAGATAAATTAAAAAAAAACTACTTAATAAAACTGAAACTTTCGAAAAAAATTTAAAAATCTCAATCAATATAAAAAATCTAAAAACTTAAAAATTGAAAAATCAGAAAAATCTGAATGAGCAAAAATTTAAAAAAAAATCATGAAAAATAAAAAAATCAGAAGAATGAGAGGAAAAAAACAGAATAATCTAAAAAGTAAAAAGTAGGACAAACCAGAAAAATTAGGTAGATAGAAAAAATATAAAAAATTTGAAAAAATCGTAAAAAATGGAAAAAGCAGAAAAAAATAAAAAACAGAAAAAAAATGGAAAAAATAAAAAAATATCAAAGTGGTGTTACACTTTAAGAGTGTTTAAAAAAAAATGTAGATTTGGTTAGTGGTGACGATATTTTTTTCATCGTTGAAAACCAAAAGTTGCAAATTTGACTTAAATCTTAATAAAAATTAAAAACGGTAATTAGAAATCATAAACTTGTTTTTCCCCTCCATAACTCCTTAATAACTTATTAAAAAATAAAACAGTACTAGTAAATCTTACCTTCTTTGGTGGTAGCTACGGTGTCTCCAGGCTCGACCTGTTCAAAAAACAAACTGGGCTTAATAAAAATCCTCGAACTGTAGGTAACTTTCTTTTTCGGAAAACTCGGAAAACGACCGCTCGGGTCTGTCACGAACACTATCACCACCATTCAACATATCACATCATCTCAAAGCAGTTTCTAGGAAACCACAAACTGATTTTCACATAAAATGTCATAAAGTCTTTAATATTTTTAAGTCACAAAAAATTTGCCTCTTTGCCTCATTCACAACTTTATACAACAGAAGAAAGTACGGTATAAGATTGTTTTTAAATTGCGATAGTCCATTGTCATGCTGACAATATACGACACAGGAACAAGTCTTTATTTGGACTTAAATTATCATTTAGCTTTGGCACGAATAAATAATTTGCATCTTTTATTGGACGAATTCTATTTCTGTAATGGGATATTCGGAATTTATTATTAATTTTTATTCTTTCTTTCTTGGTAGTAGGATATGTTGATTTTTTTCTCCAAATAATTAATTTTAACTCATTATTTTTTACGTTAAAGTGATACTATGATTTTTTTAATTTATATTTTCATGATTCAATTTTATTCTTTTTATATATTTTATTCATGGCCTATACTGTTCTCAAAAAAAAAAAAAAAAAAAAAAAAAAAAAAAAAAAAAAAAAAAAAAAAAAAAAAAAAAAAAAAGGAAATCAGAACCAGAAAATCAGAACAATGAGAAGAAAACAAAAAGATCAAAAAACTAGGAAGCAAAAACTACCTATAGTAAATCAGAAAAAATCTCAAAACAAAAATTTAAGAAATTATACAAAGCAACAAAATGGAAAAATTAGGTTAATAAAAATGAGAAGAATGAGAATAAATCGGATAAAATTAAAAAAAAAACAGAATGCTCAAAAAAATTAGAAAAACCAGAATAAAAAAAATGAGGGGGTAATCCCACCCAACTTTCCGAACACTCCTATTAAAGTAATTGTTTAATCGATTATTTTAGGTTTTCTGCATCAAAATGCATTTATAAAATAAGTTTACAAAAATTAAAAAAAAAATTAATTTTTCAAAAAACAAAACAGAAAAATCTAAAAACAAATCAGAAAAAAATTAAGAGATGGAAAAAACAAAAAATAGAAAAATTATAATAATAAAAACGAGAATGAGAAAAAATCAGAAACAATAAAAAAACCGGAAAATAAAAAAAAATAGAAAAAACAGAAGAAAAAAAATAGGAAATTTTAAAAAAATCAGAATAATGATAAAAAATCAGTAGAATGAGAAGAAAATACGTTACAGTGATATTATTTTTTTGCTTATAATTTCACTGTTCAATTTTGTTTTTCATAAACAAAAAAATCAAAACAACTACAAAACAAAAACAGAAAAAAAAACTATAAAAAATACAAGAATGAAAAAAATCAGTAGAATATGAAAAAATCAGAAAAGTGAGCAAAAGTACGTTAAAGTGGTAATCAGAAATATGAGAAAAATAAAAAAAAAATCAGAAAAAATCAAAGAACAAAATAGCAAAATCTGAAAACAAATCAGAAAAAATTTAATATAAAAAAAAAACAGAAAAAATTAAAAATAAGAAAAATATAAAAGAACAGAAAAAATCACAGAAGAATAAAAAAAAATAGAAGAATGAGAATAAATCAGGAAAATCTAAAAAAAATCGAAAAAATTAGAAAATAAAAATAGAAAAATTTTAGAAATCCGATGAATGAGAAAAATCAGAAGAGTGAGAAAGAATCAGAAGAATGAGAAGAAAATACGTTAAAGTGATGATTTTTTTGCTTATAATGTCACTGTTCAATTCTAACAAAAAAATCAAAAAAACTTAAAAAAAAATATAAAAATAAGAAATTGAGAAAAATCTAAAAAAAATAAGGAAAATCTAAAAACAATTTAGAAAAAAATTAAGAAATGGAAAAAACAAAAAATAGAATAATTAGAACATTAAAAAAAAACCGGAAAATGAAAAAAAATAGAAAAAACAGAAAAATTAAAAAAAAATATAAGAATGAGAAAAATCAGCAGAATGAGAAAAAATACGTGAAAGTGATACTATGATTTTTTTGCTTAGAAAATAAAAACAGAAAAAAATTATAAAAATGAGAAAAATCTAAAAAGAAATTAAAAAATAGAAATAAATCAAAAAAAAAATTAAAGAAATAAAAAAACAGGAAAAAGTAGAAAAAATAGAATAATAAAAATAAGAAGAATGAGAAAAAATCAGAAAAAAAAATTAGAAAAAATAGAAGAATAACAAAAAATAAAAAAACAAAAATTAAAAAAAAAACAGATAAACTCACAAGAAACTAAAAAATTAGAAGAATGATAATAAATCAGAATAATCTAAAAAAAATCAATAAAACCAGAAAACAAAAATAAAAAAATCAGAAAAATGACAAAAATCGAAAGAATGAGAAAAATCAAAAGAATGTGAAGAAATCAGAAGAATAAGCAAAAATACGTTAAAGTGATACTATGATTTTTTACTTTTAATTTCACTATTCAATTTTCTTTTAACTAAAAAAAATAAAAAAACTAGAAAACAAATAATTAAAAAAAACTCAGAAGAATACGTTAAATGGTATTAAATTTGTTTACTTATAATTTCATTCAATTTTATTTTTTTTTAACAAAAAAAAAATTGGAAATATCAGAAAAATTAGAAAAATCTAAAAAAAAATCAGAAAAAAAAATATCAAAAAAAAAAAAGAAAAATTAGAGGCATTACAAAAATTCAGAAACATAGGAAAAAATAGTAAAAAAAAATAAAAAAAAATAGAAAGATCACAATGAGAAAAAATAAAAAAGTATAAAAATTTCAATAAAAAAATAAGAAAATCACAAAAAATTAGAAGAATGAGAATAAAATAGAAACAACAAAAATTAAAAAAAGAAGTTAAAGTGATACTAGGTTTTTTTACCTATAATTTCACTGCTCAATTTAATTTTTTTTAATAAAAAAAAATCAAAAACTAGAAAACAAAAACAGAAAAAATTTATAAAACTCAGAAGAATGAGAAAAATCAGAATAATGCGTTAAAATGATATAAAGACTTTTTTACTTATAATTTCACTGTTCAATTTTATTTATTTTTTAACCAAAAGAAAAATTAGAAACATCAGAAAAATGAGAAAAATTTAAAAAAAATAAAAAAAAGAAAAATTAGACGCATTACAAAAATCAGAAACATAAGATAAAACAGTAAAAAAAATAAAAAAATGAGAAAAAATAAAAAAGCAGAAAATTTTCAATAAAAAAAATAAAAAAATCACAAGGGAATAAAAACATTAGAAGAATGAGAATAAAATAGAAACAACAACAAAAATTAATAAAAGAAGTTAAAGTGATAATATGATTTTTTTACCTATAATTTCACTATTTAATTTAGTTTTTTTGTATATACAGGGTGTGCCATGACGAGTTTAAATTATTTGTATATTGAAAACTCACAATAATTATGAAAATTTGTATAAAAGGATTTATTATTGTGTCACATCTCAATAAAATATTTTCAAGTTTTAATCTATACAGGGTGTTCGACCAACTTTGTTATTTTAAGTATTTTTTTACATTTTTAAATTTATCCTGAGAAGCTGATTTCAAAAACCTCTTACACTTACATTATAAAATAAATAGTTATGAAGTTATAGACAATTGAAAATCGCATTTTTTCAAGTTCAAAACGAATCTAAAAATGTAAAAAAATAGAGGGTATTCTATTTAAAATTACAAAGTTGGTCGTTACGTTTAGAATAGACCGAAAGTTGAAAATATTTTCTTTAGATGTGGCACAACAATAAACCCTTGTATACAAATTTTTATAAATATCTTGTAAGTAGTTTTTAATATACAGATATTTTTAACTAGTCGTGACACACCCTGTATACAGGCTATTTTTTACAACTAAAATTTTACTAAAAAAAAATTGATGTCAATGTTAACAAAACTAAATTACTTCTCTCACAAATTATCGAAATAATGATTATAATTAAAGCATATTATAAAAAATTACACAAAAAAACTAAAAAAAAAACACACAGTAAATTAAGCAACAATAATGTATTCACTTGAAGTTACTTAGATGCACGATTAATGTTGTAATTTCTATTGTAAATTAGTAAATCGAGGTAATTACTTCATTCAATCAACTAAAACCTTCGCTTATATTCCTTTTATGTCTTAATAAAATATAACTAATTGTTTATAACAATGTATAGGGTGTTCAAAGTTCAATTAACAATTTTTTATAAGTGATGAAAAACAAGTTGAAAATTAATTAATGTCAAGGAATATATTATAGTTTTCGATAAATGATAAATAATAAATAGGAATGTACCATACATACAATAATAGAAAGGAAATTTAACTAGAATCAATTTATAAAGTGAAAGACCAGTACAACTAAGTACCGTTAGATGGACAGTACTAAAATAAAATAAACAAAACAATTAAAATGTGGTTTAACAAAAATGAAATGGTTAAAAATCTTAAAAATCAACACTAAAGGACTAAAGTGGAAAACAAAAACCGAAAATTCAAGAAAATATTTAATTTAATACGGTAAATAAAAAAAATTAGAAATCTATTTTTTTTATTAATTATTTTAATCGATATTGTAAGTAAAACTATTAAAAAACATGTACACATAAATATAATTAACCAATTTTAGGAAACGTCAACTAGTTTTGGCTTTCAAGCCATCTTCAGGACTAAAAGTTATACAATTTGATACCAGGAGACGGGTTTACAATAAATTCAAACACTTATCATATACGCTTAATTAAATTTGAACATTAACAATTATATATTGTCGATCGAAGAGGTGGTGTAAAGCTAAGGGGGCGTTTCTACTAGGGAAGGAGTAACATATTTTAGGGACTTTTTCCCTAATGTATTACCCGCAAAAGAGCTTATCTTAAGCTCTTACTTCAACAGCAGAACCCTCAAGTGCTTTCTATCACTGACACTCTGGCTAGGAATCTCCTCAAATTCGCCTTATACGGCACCCACCACTCCCCCAGGACCGAGTACTGCCGTGGCAACGGCCTGCTCATTTGGAATGGCATACCATTCACTCCCCACATCCTCCCCCGCCCACCAGTTTGAAGAACTAGACGTGTCGGCGATAGATGTTTTAATGGACAACACCATTACCACATTTATCTCCTACTATAACCACACAGGCCAAATTCTCTCCAGGCCCTTAATGGAATACTGCTCTAACATCCCGAGAGCCATTCTTCTTGGGGACTTGAAAGCCAGACATACACAGTTTGGCGATCATGACTTCAACCGGAATGGTATTCCCCTCACGAATCTGCTTATAGACCTCTCCATCGCTAGAGCATTAAACACCTCTCCTACCTACATCGGGGCCTCGATTACCTCTGTACCATCAAACTTTGATGGTCGAAATAAACCTTTTCAACCCAATCCCTCCCAACTCGAACCAACTCCAAATCCGATCCTATAAAAAAGCAGATTGGCCCCTATTTGAGCGAACCATCACTGAAAACCTGCCAGCAAATCCCGTCAACTCAAATTGATAACCTGGCAACCTCCCTCAGTAACATCATCTCCCAGTCCCTTGATGTTGCTGTCCCCACAATCACCATTAACACTGGACAAAAACCTCTCCCCCCGGACATCCTGTTCAACATTCGGCGGAAACGCCAAATCTATCGCCAGTTTGTGAGGAACAGGACCCCGTCCTTAAAACCGAATGGAATCGGCTGAACGCATTGGTAAGGCTTCAGATTAAGACTTATCGTCAAGATAAGTGGGTTGAGGTCACTTCAGACCTTGATCATAGGGACGGGTCCAGGTTCTGGCACAAACTATCGGTCCTCCACACTCTCGAACAAAAGGCCACTGCATTCAAAGGCCATCTACAATAAACAATGACAAACCCAGTCAATCCCAACTTCAACCCAAATTTCCAGAAAGACACCGACCTCCTACTCCATGACATAATCACCACTCCCAACCCACCTGCTCCCCCTATCCCCGATCCATTCACCCCAGAAGACATCGCCTCAGTATGTCAGAAGGGGAGAAATTCAGTCCCAGGGCCTGTCCCAGGCCCTGACCGAATCAAATGTCAGGCCCTGAAAAACCTACCTGCCACCATCCTGCCCATCATCACTCTCCTCTTCAACGGCTGCCTTCAGCACTCCTTTTTTCCATCAAACTGAAAAACAGCCCACACCATCCTTATCCTCAAGCCCCACAAGACGACACTTCCATCTCCGCTACAGCCCCAACAACCAGAGCTCTACACAACAAAACCCAACGGATGCTAAATCGTTTCTCGGAATGGTGCAGCAATTTGTAGATTACCCTAAACCCACAAAAAACCCAACTCATCATCTTCAAACACCCATTATTTTTTCAATTTTCGGTATTTTTGTTATTTTTTTATTTCTTAATATTCTGTTTTTCATTATTGTTTCCTATTTTTCTATATTTATCCCTATTATTTTCTATTAATTAATATATTCCATTTTTACTTATTTTCCCCAATATTGCCCTATTTTTCCTATTTTTTTTTTCCGATTTTTAAATATTTTTCATTAGTTTTTCCCATTTTTCCCTATTTTTTCCCTTTTTTCCCATTTTTTTTTCACATTTTTCCATATTTTTTTTCTTATTTTCCCGTTTTTTCCCCATTTTTCACTAATTTTCCCAAGTTTGCTCAATTTTTTACAATTTTGGCCTATTTGTTCCTATTTTTACGTGTTTTTCCCCAATTTTTCACCATTTTGCCCTTTCTCTTTTTTCCATATTTTACCGTATTTTTTACTATTTGCTCTATTTTTCCTATTTCTTCCTGTTTACCATTAGTTTTTCCTTTTATCTTTATTTTTGCTTAATTTTGTTTACCTAATTTGTACTTATTTTTCCCTAGTTTCTCCTATTGTCCTCATTTTTTTCCTAATTTTCTCTGTTTTTTTCCGTTTTTTTTCTATTTTTCCCTATTTTTTAAATTACTATACATAAATGTGTTAAAATATGAACACCTTATTCACATTTATTGCGCAAATTATATAAGTAATATGCTGCAGTGGTCTATAAAAATAAAAACAAATAAATGTTATTTAAATCCTGGTTCTCAGTTTACCGGTGCTTTAGAAAATGGTTAGTCCTCAGTTTACATATGCTTGTTCAGGTACTAAATATTAAATATGAATTTGGTCCTCAGTTTACATGCACCCGATTTCTTATTGACATTACACAAATTATTAATTATATTATATTAATTAAAAATATATAAAATAATTTTCGATAAATAACTATACAACTAAAAAAAATACAAAGAAAAAAAATTGTATATTTCATTACTATTACAAGACTTTTTCCGAAGCCTTAGTTGTAAGCCGAATCAATAGTCACATTGGTATAGTTTATTCAAAACAAAAACCGTTGTACGTCATCGATGAAAAAATTATAAGACGGCAGTGCTACCACCAAATTAGAGCACGCAAAAATTCCTTCCATGTACTAATGTCACTAATTGGGGGGTTTTAGGGATATTGTTTCTAAGCATCATGTCCGACTAGGATATTTTTTCTTAAATTATCAAATCATTGATGACGTGCAACGGTTTTTGTTTTGAATAGACTATATGCATACCACATGTTAGCATAGTTCTCTTTCTTTACAACTAGATTTTTTAAATGTTCACTAGACTGTAGCTCTTCCGTTTTCTTCGGTTTCAATTTTTTTTATTTCGCTCTCAACTGGACACTTTGAGGTATACTCATTGTTCAAACATGTACTGCTCGCTAATTGAGGTGGAGTATAAGTATATCTCACACAAGTAGGAGCATCTAAATCTGGTGACATTTCTTCTTTTGAACTACGTCTTAGGTCAGCAAAGCCTGAGTTGTATTTTGAACAACTCGGTAATTTTATTTCGCCGGTATCGTTTGAGAACTCACTATCGTTTTCTGAACATTCTTTGGCTGATGATTGAGTATGATTAATAATTGGCAGTTTCGTACTATAATTCGAGTCACTTTCTGTAGAAGATTGACGACGTCTTTTAGTCCTTTTATCTTTTTTCTTTCTTCTATGCTTTTCTGAGGACTTCCTAGAGCTATCAGTGGAGGAAGTTTCTTCTGTGCTAGTTCTACGTTTATTTTTATGGGGTTCCCTTATTTCCCGTTCGGGTTCTGGATTATGATCTTGAATGGGGATTAACAATGGAGCTGGAGAGTCATCTGGAACCAATAAGGGTTCGTCAGAATCCGAATCTACTAGATCTATCACAACGGGCTCCTGTGGATTGCTACTTCCTACTATAATTATATCGCTGTCATGATCGCTATCAGACATGTCGTCTGACAAATTTTAAAATATATACACTGTGTTGATAACGCAAAACCAAAACTTGATGATAAAATGTGTAAGCTAAAGGTGAGTCTCCACCAAATTAACACTTTTTGACGATATTGTCGTCAAATTTTTGTTGGACAGGGAAAATTTAAGTACAGTGGAACTTATAGCAGGATCGTGGAGATAAGACAGTGAAAGATTGACATCTATGTTAAACACTAAGGTGAGTAGGAAGCAGTGATGCCAGGTCTATCGTTTTTACGATAGATCTACCGTTTTCACATTTTATCTACCGTGTTATACCGCAGAGACTATCAATTCGGTAGGGTCGACAGAGGTAGGTAGATTTCTGTTGTCTAAATTTGAGACTTTCATCCTTCCCCACCTCACGATATGGTCTGATCGAAAAATGTTTCAAAGAAATAAATTTTATAATAATTAGCACAATTAAAAACTAATAATCTATTTCAACATTTTCAACAATAGTGGAGATATGAATTTTTTGAAATTTCAACCCTCCGCAGTTACATCCCCTTAGGTCGTATGGAAAAAGGTTTCAGACAAATTTTTTTTATAATAATTAGAACATAAAAAAAGTCTCATGACCTGTTTCAGTATTTTTCAAAATGGCAGATATAAATATTTTTTAATTACAACACCCTCCAGTTCTACCCCTGTAGGTCGAATGAAAAAAAGTTTGAGAAAAATTCATTTTACAATAATAATAGCATAAAAAGGTCTAATGACATTTTTTAATATTTTTAAAAATGGCGGAGATCTGATTTTTTTGACATTTCAACCCTATCCTAGTCTCACCCCTGTAGAGGTGGAATGCCCATATTCAATACGCGATGAATTACTGCCCCAAAGAATTTTTGTACCAAATTTGGTGTCGATTGGACAAAAATTGCGACCTCTATCGTACCGGAACGGAATGTCTACACATACGAACATACATATTTTTATGAAATTTGTTATACCCTGTATAAGATTTGTTATAAAATATTATAGTAAGTAGGGGTTGGTTGAGTTAAAAAAAATGGATAGTAATTGGAAGTAAAATTAACAGTGTTCCTTTATTTTTAACATAAAAAAGAAAAATGTAAATTAAAAAGAAATTTTAGTAACTGATATTAAAAGTATAAACTAATTTTGAAAATATGTCAAAAAAAATTATAGTTTAAAAAAAATAGTAGGTAAACATTTTGGGTTTTAAAAAAAAATTGAAGGTTTGTTGATGACTGATTAAAAAAAAATAGATTGTCAAAAATTTAAAAAAAAAAAAAGGTATTTAAAAAAAAAATTATAAATAAAAAATTTTGGGAAAAGCAATGGAATTTATAAGAGATGTATTGGTTATTGAAAGGAAGAAATAAAAAGTTTTGTTAAAAAGTCAGCAATATTATTTATTAAAAAAAAATACAAAGAAACAAAGAAAGAGTGACCATTTGAGGAGGCAGAACGACAAATAGAAGCAAAAGTGAAGGGAGAGTAGCAGTCGAAAGGCAGAGACAGAAAATAAGTGAGACAGAAAATAATTATCAAGATATGAAAAGGTAGATCAAAGAAAGAGAAGAAAAGAAGATTATTAAATTTATTATTATTTTTTATATTTTTATTTTCATTTATTTAGGCGCTGTTGAACCCAGCCCAGTGAGAAAGAGTTCCCAGGGGAGAAATATTATCCACCCTGTATCCCGTGGATTTTACATTTCAATATATACCGGGTGTAAATGGGTCATGGGCTATCCTTATAATTTTTAAGCCGCTTAATTGATTTAAACCAAATTTTGGTCGATTATAATAGAGCTATTATTGGATTTCTTTACGTGGAAACAAATGACATCCGGTTCGACCGGAAATGCCATGAAAATTGAACACCCCGTATATTTATACATATTTGGATTCTACGATTTCAAATATGTACACTTAGACTGTCAAATGTCACATGAGAAGACAATTTTATTTTTTTTATGCATCCTAGGTGGTCATGATTTGGTCTAAATTACTTATAATTAAACTAGAATTACCTGAAAAGTCTCAATTTTGTTAATTATTATGTTTCTTTTAATAAACATTTAATTCGGCAAATCCAGTTTTTTATTTAAAACTCAATTTTTTTTAAATGAAACATAGATGGGCCACCCGGTATTAAAAATTGTTCATTTAATTACCATTAAAATGATATACATAACCATTCTTTTTTTCTCAAATAAAGGAGGAATGTTATTTTTTTTAATTTTGATACAAAATTCTTCTGAAGACATCCCTGTTAAAAAAAATAAAGGGATATTTACAACATCATATTTTAAATATAAACAATTATTAGGAAGCAAGAATAAATAATTTACAAAATTTATAACTTTTAGATAATTTTAATTTGAATTTAAACCAAATCATTTTCACCTAGGAAGGATAAAAAAATTCAAAAACAAAATAAAAATGACATCTTAAGTGACATTTTAAAGTCGATTTGTACGTGTTTGAAGTCATAGAATCCAAATATGTAAAAATGTACTGGCTGTTCCATTTGAATTTTCAATTTTCATGTAATTTCCGGTCAAACCGGATGTCGGCCATATTGGATATTTATTTTAAAAAATCCAAAAATAACTGTATTATAATCGACCAAAATTTGGTATTATTCTATTAACCGTTTAAAAGTTATAGGGGTGGCCCATGACCCATTTACACCCGGTATATCGATAAATTTTTTTTTACTAATTCTTATTCTCCAGGTCATAAAGAGCGTTGCGCCCCTATTATCGGGTCTGGGTCCCATCATTGAATCGATTAAAATAGGCAGATTCTATATATGGAAATCTACCTAAAAACAGACGGTTACTTGATTTTAGTATCTAAAATCAAAAGTATAATTAAATAAATCAAACCTCTGAAATCAGAAAAATCTATTCAAATTAAAAATAATAAAAAACCGAAATATTTAAAAAAAAAATAAAAATAAAAATAAAGCAAATAAAAATCCCGAACAAATCTGAAAAACTTCAAAATTCGAATTAAAAGGAAAATTAGAAATTTTTAGAATTAGATAAGTAAATAAAGGGAAACAAAAAAAATGTAAAAAAATAATTAAACATCCAAAAAATATGGGAAAAAAATAAGAAAAATGTCAGATAAAAATAAAAAAATAATAAGAAATTCAAAAATCGGAAAAATGTGGAAAAAAATCAGAATAATTTAAAAAATCATGAAACCAATTTTTTTTAAAAAAACAAGTATAAAGAGACAAATATTTCATAAAAATATAGAAAACTTTCAAAGGTTATAAAAATTTAATAAAATTAAAAAAATTAAAAAAAAATAAAAATAATAGGGAACAAAAAATTTCAAAAATCAGAAAAAAAATTTTGTGCGGTCAGGAACCAAGTTCCTTGCATGATTTAATATTTATGTCTCTCTCGCTCTCCCCCCCCCCCTATTATTTATAATTTTCCCAATTTTTTCCTATATTTCCTTATTTTTTTCTAATTTCTCTGTTTTTCCTATGAA
This sequence comes from Neocrepidodera transversa, assembly GCA_963243735.1. Taxonomy (NCBI): domain Eukaryota; kingdom Metazoa; phylum Arthropoda; class Insecta; order Coleoptera; family Chrysomelidae; genus Neocrepidodera; species Neocrepidodera transversa. The sequence goes on along the minus strand of OY725354.1, from coordinate 16,643,523 downwards.
AAAGAAAATTAGAAATTTTTAGAATTAGATAAGTAAATAAAGAGAAACAAAAAAAATTGTAAAAAATAATTAAAGATCAAATAAATATGGAAAAAAATAAGAAAAATGTCAGATAAAAAAAAATAATAAGAAATTCAAAAATCAGAAAAAAATTAAAAAATCATGAAACAAATTTTTTTTAAAAGTACAAATATTTCAAAAAAAATATAAAAAACTTTCAAAGGTTATAAAAATTTAACAAAATTAAAAAAAAAATTAATCAAAAAATGAAAAAAATAGAGAACAAAAAATATCAAAAATCAGAAAAAAAAGTTTGTCCGATCGAAGGGGGGGACCCACGTCAGAAACCAAGTCCCTTGCGTGATTTAATATTTCTGTCTCTCTCGCTTTCTCCCCCCCACCCTATTTGTTATAATTTTCTAATTTCTCTGTTTTTCCTGCTTTTTCTTATTTTCTCTATTTTTGATTATTTTTCTTATTTCCCCTATTTTTCCGGTTTTTTCCTATTTTTCCGTATTTTTCCATATTTATTTTATTTTTTATTATTTTACTATTTTTCATTGTTTACTTTAATCATTATTGTAAGTAAAAAAAAAATAAAAATATATTTTGTTATTTTTTATTAATTACGTTAATTATTATTGTAAGAAAAATTAAAATTTATTTTCATTTTTTTTTAATATTATATCCGTTTGTGAGTAAAAGAATTAAAAATGTGTTTTGAAGTTTATTTTTTATTTTTTTTGGAAGTAAAACATTTAAAAATCTATTTTTCTGTTTTTTCACAAATTCCAAAGCAGTGAAGTATTGGAATCTATAATTCTGTATGTGTGTGTGTAACATCAAGATATTTAAAATCTAACTTCAGATTCTTGTTCAGGACAAAAAAGTATCTCAATAAAGTGTTTTTAATTTTGATGTCGAACGAACTGATATCGAGAAAATGCCAAAAAAAATATGAAAAATCATATCTTGTAACCGGTAATAGATATTGAAATGAGGCAACAACGAATAAGCCTATTTATTTATTAATATACATATATAAAAAAAATAATGAAAAAAAAAATCTTGCTACTATATTTTGTAACTAAAAAAATTGAAAATCTATTTTTATGATTATTTTTTATTTATTATTTTGTAAATAAAATATTAAGAAATATTAAGTCTCCCCTGTAACTATTTTGCAGGTTTATTGCTAAGAATTTGTTGCATAAAATCAGAAATTCAATTGATTAAAGTTATAGAATTTAGTTTGTAATTTAATTAAATATGCATGTTGTTGAGGCGATATTAAATTAATGTGCGGTAAAGAAGTAATAATAACAAAGGCGTGTCGAAATAATATGGACCTATTATGTGGTTATTAGTTTATTATGTATTATGTTTATTGCTGTTAGGTATAGTAAGTAGCAATCAAAATAAATCTATTGTAGTAATAAAAAACAACCCGTGACTGAATTGAATAAAAAGAAAAATTTAGATTTTTTCTATTCAAGAAAATATATAAATAGGAGCAAAATATTAAAATATCGAATAAAAATCTTCACGCCAACTAACTTGACTGATGGTCAAATTGAAGCTAATTTTTTTGATTATTTTCCACTGTTCTAGGTTTAACTAATTGCTGACTTATTAGTTTACATCATTTTTGATTTGTTAGAGCACAGAAATTTCGCTGACTAGTTAGTCTTTGGCCTTCATGCAATAATTGCTGAAATTGTACTTTTCCACGTACGTTGTGAAAATTTAAAAGAGTTTCAAAATTTAACCCAGACAAACGGAAGTCTCTTTGCCAACTAACTTAACTGGTGGTCAAATTGAGACTAATTTTTTTAATTATTTTTTCATTGGTCTGCGTTTAACTAACTGTTAACTCCTTAGTTTGCGTACATTTTTCTTTTTTTGGAACCCAGAAATTTCGCTGATTAGTTAGACATTGGCCTTAATGTAATAATTGCTACAATGGTACTTTTCTACGTACCTGTTGTAAAAATTTAAAAGAGTTTCAAAATTTAACCTAAACGAAAGTCTCCTTGCCAACTAACTTGACTGGTGGTCAAATTGAGACTATTTTTTTCATTATTTTTCCATTTTTTAAGTTTAACTAACTACTGAATCGCTGGTTGGTTGGCCTAATTTTTCGTTTCGTTGAATTCAGAAATTTCGCAGACTAGTTAGTCACTGGCCTCAATGTAATAATTGCTACAATGGTACTTTTTCACGTACCTGTTGTAAATATTTAATTTGTTTAATGAATTATTTCCGAGATGTGTCCAAAATTTAGTGCCCAATTGGTCGATTAAAGTAATTTTGAAAAAAAAACAAGTGACAATTTCGAGTTTTCGAAAATTTAAAGTTACAACATGGTATAAGTAGCGAGAAAGTAAAAATAGATCAAAGATTAATATATTTTATGGGGGTTTTAACGATGCTGAATAGATTGCCGTTGTCCGTTTGTCTCTATCTATCACCGTTCTCGCGTTGAGTCAGGCTAACAGACGGACAGACGGACGGGCGGACGGGCGGACGGACACAACCGTTTTATAAGTTTTTTTTCTTCGAAAACTCTAAAACTAAAAAAAAAATTGTTAAAAATATATTCATACAAAAAATAAATATTGAAAGGTTGCCAAATTAAAAATATTGATTGAAACGTTGCCAAATTTCCGAAAATTATAATTTTTAGCAATGTCAAAAATATTGTTAAAAATATATTCATATAAAAAATATATAGTGGAACGTTGCCAAATTAAAAAATATATATTGAACCGTTGCCAAATTAAATAATATGTATTGAAACGTTGCCAATTTTACGAAAATTATAATTTTTAGCAATGTTGTCAAAAAAATTGTTAAAAATATATTCATATAAAATATATATTGGAACGTTGCCAAATTAAAAAATATATTGAACCGTTGCCAAATTAAAAAATATGTATTGAACCGTTGCCAAATTAAAAAATATATATTGAACCGTTGCCAAATTAAAAAATATGTTGAACCGTTGATAAATTAAAAAATATATATTGAACCGTTGCCAATTTTTCGAAAATTATAATTTTTAGCAATGTTATCAAAAAAATTGTTAAAAATATATTCATATAAAAAATTATATATTGAAACATTGCCAAATTAAAAAATATATATTGAAACGTTGCCAAATAATTAAAAATATATATTGAAACGTTGCCAAATTTCCAAAAATTATAATTTTTAGCAACGTCGTTAAAAATATTGTTAAAAATATATTCATATAAAAAAACATATATTGAAACGTTGAAAAATTAAAAAAATATATATTGAAACGTTGCCAAATTAAAAATATGTCGTTGCCAAATTTTCGAATATTATAATTTTTAGCAATGTTGTCAAATTTTGTACTTAAATTAAAATTAAATTACTCTAAATCTGATTTGATATCTTTTAGTTGCATATATTTTTAAAACAACATTACTAATTAGAAAAAATTTTCAAACCGTCTGAAAATTTTATTAAATCCGGAGATTTTTCAATATTGTCATTTGTTAGTTAACAAGTGAGTTTTTAGCAACGTTGTCAAACAAAAACTTTCCTAAATCTGGGGATTTTTTAAACGTCCAAACCAAAGATGGAAGCTTTGATCTATTTTAACTTTCCCACTACTTATACCATATACATCTATAGAAATTTATTTTCGTAACTTTAAATTTTCCAAAACTCGAAATTACGCCAAAAATATTGCCTTTTTTCACTTGTTTATCTACATCAGCAGAATATGTGCAACGTTGCCAAAATTTCATTAATTTTATTAAATCTGGCTGATTTTTTTTGAAACTGTCAAAATAATAATACTGATGTGTTAATATTTTTTTTAATACAGGCCATTGCGACGTTGTCAAAGTTAGAAAATTTCATTGGATTAGAGAATTTTGAGAATTACCCCAAATCTAGGAATTTTTTAACGTTGCCAAAATAAATGAAAAATTAATTTATATTACAATTAGTGTATTTGTTAAATAAAATCTTCTAAAATTATTTAATTTTGTTTTTTAATTTTTTTTTTAAACGTCTTTGCTATTATTCACTAAATTATTAGAATTAGTGAGTTTTTGTTTTTGTGTTAATGTTTTTGTAGTGTTTAGAACAAGAGTCAGTTGTATTTTTTTTAATCATCCATAAATTACTTAACAATAATATTCAGAATTTCCGAACCAGATATAAACAATTAAAGTTTATAAAACTAAATTAATTTGTTGTTACATATTTTAAAATGTCGGTGTATTTCATAGTTTATGAACATGTGAAAGAATATAACCAACCTCTCCTAGATTTCATGCAGGTCAGGTAATTCTATATTATATATACAATATATTTTATACTTTCCCAACAAAATTCATTGCTCCATTCTCTTAATTTGACGTTTGTGTTTATGGTGCTTCCATTGACAACACTCGGTATTGTATGCGGAAAGGTCAACTATATTGCGAAAATAAAATAATATCTTACAAAAAAATTTAAAAAAATAGTACCTCGCCAAGGTAAATATATTCATTTCTAGAACTGTAATCAAAATTTTCCCACGTGGTATGAAACATGATTTGTTGAACTATTATGAAATACGGTATAATAGCCGGTAATTTATTAGAAATTAGAACAACCGGCCAGGACATTTCAACGATGAATATTCAAGTGCACTTAAAGTTAAATTAAATTAATAAATACATAAGCGTGCGATTTTTAAAAATAAAACACTTGACTACGTTCAGAAAAATATATTTGTTACTTTTTAGTTATTTTTATTATGCCATTATTGGTATTATATCACAGTTTGAACGAAAAAAAAGAAGAGAGTGAAATATGTATTGGAACAAATTATTAAGTCCGGACCTGTTTCAGTCTCCTCGAAAGCACTTGCTGCCGAATGTGCGAGATTCTGGTAGAAATTTCTTGAAACGATAACATAGAAGGCACCAGAACACACATGGGAATAGATATACATGGAACGGACTGATCAAGTCATTAACCCTTTAACTGTAGGTGCTGAATGCTCTAGTGACAAAATATATTGAAAAATACACTAAAATATCGAAAATTATATCAAAATTTTAAAAAAATCAAAAAAAAAATCAAGAAATACAAATATTTCGTAATTTCAAACAAAATTTCAAAAATTAAAAAAATAAATAAATACTTCTAAAAATTAAAAAACTAAATAACTTAAAAATTTTCGAAAATCTTGAAAAAATTAAAGTTTTAAATAATTAAAAAATGTGTCAGACTAAAATTTGTAAAAAATTTAAAATTTGTAAAGTTTGTAAAAATTCGGAAAGCATCAACATTTTGTAAAAATTTCAAAAAAACTTAAAAAACATCAAGAATTTCAAAAATGTTTGGAAAATTTGGTTTTAAAAAATTCAAAAATTCGTAAAATTATGAAATTTGTATAAAAAATCAAAAATATGTAAAATTTATAAAAATTTAAAAAATATGTTATATTTGTAAAAATTTAAAAAAAATGAAAAACATCAAGTATTTTAAAAATTTATTAAAAAATTCAAAAATCTGAAAAAATTTGTAAAACTAAAATTTGTAAAAAATTCTAAAATGTGTAAAATTTGAAAAATCTGAAAAACATCAATATTTGGTAAAAAATTCAAGAATTAGTAAAAATTTAAAAATGCCTAGAAAATTTAGTTTACAACTTCAAAAATACAAAAACTAAAAATTTTAAAAATGTGTAATATTTCTAAAAAATTAAAAAATATCAAGAATTTAAAAAACATTAACAAAATCAAAAATTTGTAAAAAATTGTACACTGTAAAATTTGTAAAAAATTAAAAATGTGTAAAATTTGTAGAAATTTGAAAAGTATCAAGATTTTGTAAACATTTCATGAATTAGTAAAAATTTCAAGATTATTATTAAATGTATTAAAAATGTCAAGACTTTTAAAAATTTCAAAAGTCTTTGAAAACTTAATTTTAAAAAATTTAAAAATTTGTAAAACTAGCAAAAAATGTGTAAAATTTTTAAAAAGTTCAAAAATGTGTAATGTTTATAAAAAACTGAAAAATATCAAGAATTTTAAAAGTATATTAATAAAATCAAAAATTTTGCAAAATATTTATACTGTAAAATTTGTAAAAAATTCAAAATGTGTAAAATTTGTAGAAATTTGGAAATTATCAAGATTTTGTAAATATTTCAAGAATTAATAAAAATTTTAAGATTATTAAATGTATCGACTTTAAAAGATTTTAAAAATCATTAGAAAACTTAGCTTTAAAAAATTCAAAAATTTGTAAAACTAAAATTTGCCAAACATGTGTAAAATTTATAACAAGTTCAAAAATGTGGAAAAATTTATAATTTGTAAGAAATGAAAAACATCAAAAATTTTAAAAATATATTAACAGATTCAAAAATTTGTATAACTGCAAAATTTGTAAAAAATTAAAAAATGTGTAAAAGTAGAAATTTACAAAATCTTTAAAAAATTTAATTTTAAAAAAATTAAAAATTTGTAAAACTAAAAGCAAAAAATTCAAAAATTATAAAAAAGTGTAATATTTGTAAGAAATTAAAATATATGAATAATATTACAAATATATTAACAAATTCAAAAATTAAAAAAAACCTTCAAGAATTTTAAAAATTTCAAAAATCTTAGGAAAATTTAATTTCAAAAAATTCAAAAATAAAAAAAAAACTAAATTTGAAAAATTTAAAAATTTCAAGAATTTCAAAAATCATTGGAAAATTTAATTTTAAAAAATTGAAAAATTTGTAAAATTATATTTGTAAAAAGATTTGGTAAAAGAATTAGTAAAAAATTGAAAAAAACTCAAGAATTTCAAAAATTTCAAAAATTAGTTAAATTGTAAATTTGTACAAAAAATTAAAAATATGAAAAGTTTATAAAAATTTCAAAAATGTGTGATTTAAAAAAATTGTAAAAATTTGTAGAAAATGTAAAAAGTTAAATTTGTAGGTAAGTGTTAAAAATTAAAAAGTGTGTAAAATTTGTGGAAATATAAAAAATATCAAGATTTTGTAAAAATTTCAATTATTAAAAATTTTCAAGAATTTTAAAAATATTAAAAATGTTAAGAATGTCAAAAATTTGAAAACATCCTTAGAAAATTTAAAAAGTTCACAAAGTCGAAAATTTGTAAGTGTAAAATTTGTAAAATATTAAAAAATGTGTAAAATTTGTGGAAATTTAAAAAATATCAAGATTTTGTAAAAATTTCAAGAATTAGTAAAAATTTTCAAAAATTTCAAAAAATCCTTAGAAAATTTAAACAGTTCAAAAATTCAAAAAATTGTAAGTGTAAAATTTGTAAAAAATTAAAAAATGTGTAAATATTTGTGGAAATTTAAAAAACATCAGGAGTTAATAAAAATTTCAAGAATTAGTAAAATTTGTAAGGAATTTTAAAAATACTAAAAACGGTAAGAATGTCAAAAATTTCAAAAAATGTTTAGAAATTTTAAAAAGTTAAAAAATTCAAAAATTTGTAAAATTTTTAAAAATTTCAAAAGTTTCAAAAATATGAACATTTTTTAAAAAGAATTGGTAAAAATTTCAAAAAATTGTAAAAATTTCAAAAATCTGTAAAAAGGACCCCGCACTCTTTAAATGGAAAATGGCTTTCGGTCAAAGCTGAGTTTTGTATATGTTGAAGATCTTGATGGCCTAGCTTCCATGGCACCAACAAAAAATAATAATAAGTTTCTGAGACAGATTTTTCATAATTTTAAGGTTTAAAAAAAATACATGTTTGAATTGATGATCAATTAGCAACATATTTTGATTAGAATACGTGTATAAAAGTTCGAAAATATAATAACAACACTTTCGTGGAAATTTTTACCAGTTGCGCTTTTTTATCACTGACATTGACTATGAGGAATTCACCTGCGAGTTTTGAGCATACCTAAACGTGTATTTTTTATTTGTTTTTAAATTTAGATTTCATAAAATAAGTTTCTTTCCGGTTCTGAGGAATTTTTTTTTTAACTTATAATGGTGTTTTTATTTTTTGTTAATTTTTTGTCTTTTAATATCACTATCCTGTTTTGTCCAACTAGGTCCAGGATACTTGACATCGTTTTAAAAAAAAATGTTCCTTTTTAATTTTAATTATTTACGAATATTAAACTACATTAAATTAATGGTATGATGTTGATGTTGTCGTGTACAAATATTCGTTAAAAAAGATATAATAAATCTTTTGTCAAGTATCTCGTTATAACAAACTCTCCCCTATACAAAATAATATTTAAAACAAATATTGTGTACAGATTTTTTCTTTTTTTGGTAGAAATAATAATTTATAATGAAATATAGTTACACACAAACTTAACAATTCCTACTTTTGACTAATGTCATCCATGTTAACAAGTTTAAAATTTATACAAAATTATGTCTAATAAATAAAAAAAATTATCTTTTTTATATAACACAGAATGATAAAAAAATTAATATTTGTAATACAATTTTTTTTTAATGTCTTTCGGCGAAACAATCTGTTGGTAAACAATTAAAATGCATTTCCTTCAATTTTATTGTTGACTGTTTATCTTTTTATTATCTTGCAGCTCATAAAAGCCTAACTGTAACTAATCGCTGTATGTGTGTGTATGTGTTACAACTACCTGTAGACAAATACATTTAATACCAATGTCCAAGGTAAATTCTAATGGTTGCGATATTACTGCACTTCATGATTGTTTACTGACCTGTGTCCGATTTTGTTTTATGTTATTTTCCTGTAAAATTAGTTTATTGCGAAATATTTATATACACAATGTCCCGTTTAAAAACATAGAAATTTGACAACATTGAAACATTATACTTCTAAAGTAAATATAACTATTTCTGCGTAGAACGTATTCTATTTTTTCCACTGCCAGCTTATAAAGATTAGTAAGTATTTAAAAATTTTTACTTTTTCACTATCATGTCTATAGGGTAAAGTCGGGTGAGATGCACAATTTTGCACACCTACATTTTCTTTTTGCACAGTACTCTAAAAAAAGGAATAGAACTTTTAATGTAGGGGGTGCCAATTGGACATACACATTCACACTGCTATTTTTTTATTTTTTATTTACGGACTCTGACAGTACTCTTTTTGCACAGCTTTGCACACCCATTTCCAACTTTTGCACAATCTTGCAACTCTGAATTATATACGGATGCCAAAGTTGCAATTTAGCACCCAGCATTGCTTTGTTTTAAATTTTATTTGCAGATTCTGAAAGTTCTCTTTTTGCACAGCTTTGCACGCCTAATGTGTTTTGATTTAGTCATTCAATATTCAGGTTCGACATTTTTCTTATTTGAGCGCAAAATTTTAATATTCACGTCCGCTGTAAGCATTTTAAAATCAAGGATCGGCGAGAGGCTGGAAAACGGTACCTGTGCACGAGACTAGACCGGTGACGTCAGTAGCCATGAACGGTTCGCCCCTTGCCCGCTGCTGCGCTGTATTCACGATACAAACACATTTTACAGGGTTACCGTTTTTAGTAAATTTCCTACTAAATTAGTAGATTTTTAAGAAAAATGAGGGTGTTTAGTAGAATTTTAATAGAATTGATAATAGCCAGGTTCGACTTTTTTTTTAACTGAAATCGATATATTTTTTTATTAAAAAACGATCAAAAAAATTGAGCGCAAAATATTAATATTTACGTCCGCTGTAAAATTCAACAGATTTTTCAGATTTAAATTTAAAACTAAATTTTATCGCTATCTATCTATGGTATATTTAAGACGAGTGTCTCATCGCAGAAAAAATATTTTGTATTATCCAAACGTGACACGTGATTCGCTTAAATAAGTAGTTTGAACAAACGTGAGTATGAGCTCTAGTAGCAGGGTGGAAAAGTGCTGGTTAGTGGTGCGATATGTCCGGGATCGAATCCCGCACAGAGCATATCTTTTTTTTTGCTTTTTATCGTTATATTTTACTTTTAAACGTTATCGCCGAGATATTGCTTATGATCCAACCTGCCCCTGCGCTCAATCAACCGCAGTCTCCCTGTTGGATACGTTGGACCTTAGGGCCTTTATTCTTGAATCGAGAGAAAATTTTACTACCCGGGGAGCTGTCTGACTTTTCTACTCCTTCAAAATTTCTCTTGGTATTAAAAAGCCGTATTCTTGAAACTAGGGAGTAAAAAGGAATGAGAGAAAACACGAACACTGATGCCAAATGTCAGTAGAAAATTCTGACCAATCAGAAATACAAAAAATTGACCTCCTTTTGATAGACAACTAACCAAGGTCAAAAATTGTTGTATTTTTGTGCTCTAACCCCATTTTTTAAAGCTTTTGGTTTATGAAAAATATTGGGTAAACAATTGCGTCTTTATTTGACATCTTTGGGGCCAAATATACATGTTGGAGTTTATATTTACTAATTATGATAAAAAAAAAACAAGAATGATACATCTAAGACAAGAACAAAAAGAAGTAATTTTGGAGTTTCTGAAGGCCAGATCAAAATTTTATACCGGAAAATTTTCGCCAGATTTTACAAAAAAATAATCTTGAGAGTTGTGGCAAGATCTTGCAACGATTCTAAATGGGGTCAAAAAAGAGTGGAGTGCTTGGCGTAAAGTAAATTATAGAATATACCTATTTATGTCTTGTACAATACGGTAAACAAATAATTTTTTGCACTTTAGGGACTCTTAAAAAGCTATTCCCACATTTGTTTTTTTTTGTAGACCTTAATTGACAAAAAAAAATAGCAAAGCATAATTGTTTACATCCATTTTATACAAAAGAAATGACTCACAAAAAACACAGTTCCGACTTAATTTTAGGTTATGTTTTGTTATTTTCATTGTCATTTTCATTTTTTCTTACTTGGGACCAGTAGAATTCGCAGCTCTCTTAGGGAGAATTTTTTCTCTCAATATTTAAGAGAAATATTTTCAAGAATACAGTATTTTCAGTTTCAGCGAGCCACGCCTACTTTTACGTCACTTTCTCTCATCATTTCTACTCCCCGATATTCAAGAATAAGGGTCTTGGTAAGAATTCATTTAGTTTGTTATTCTTTTCGGCATTGGAATAATTTAATGACCTCATGACAAAAAGTCAACACTGTCCTTCAAAGAGCGGCATAAATGTACACTCTATTATATACATTGTGAGATGTGTACCAAGGAATAATATCTCACAGTCATTAAAACGCCTAAGGTTATGTCCAAAAATCAATTCCATTTTTACAGTAGAATAGGAATTTTATTTTTTTAAGTTATATTGTATGAAGGATTTACAGTTTTGTTACGAGAAATAAAATATTAATGAATATATACCAGTCTGCTTTTTTTTCGTAATTCGAAATGTGCAAATTTATAATGCTGTTCAAAAAACGGACTCTCAAGATCTAGAAAAATTGAACAAAAATATGTAGAGGAGTCACGATAAAATTTAACAGCTCTAAAATTCAGAAAAAACACTGCTCAAGCAGCCTGCAGTCTATGCCTTTTAGGTGTAGTTTTGCACTTTTTGCAATTTAGACCTTCATACAAAAGCAAAAGCTTGCAATGAATGTGCAAATATATACAATAAGAGTACTTTCAGAACCCGTGAAAAAATTTAAAATAAAATTGTGGGGATTGTTAAGTTGTTATTTTAAAATACGTATGAGAGTGGTAAATAAAATTTGAAGAAAAGCCATGGGGGGTGCCAGTGTTCAATTGGCACCCACCACTTAAAAAGTTCTATATCTTTTTTTAGAGAACTATGCAAAATAGTTATTTTCCTAACAAGTGCGGAAAGTTATACTTTTCCGCACGCAATTGCAGTTGCCCGAACGACGCGAAGTTGTAACTTTCCGCACGCTTGTAGAAAAAAATACTTTTTGCTAAAAATTTTTGTTAATTCTAGGCGCTTGTAGAAAAAATTCTTTTTGCTAAATTTTTTTTTTAATTCTAGGCGCTTGTAGAAAAAATATTGTTCCTAACACTTGCGTAAAGTATCTTTTCCCCACTTAATTGCATGCCCGAACTCCGTTTCGCGTCGTTCGGGCAACTGCAATTGCGTGCGGAAAAGTATAACTTTCCGCACTTGTTAGGAAAATAACTATTTTCTTCAAGCGCCTAGAATTAAAAAAAAAATTTAGCACAAATATTTTTTTGTCATTAAACAAAAATTTTCTTAGTGCTTCTTAATAAATAAAACATTAGGCTGAAAGTAATCATAGTAACCAAGCAAGAATTAATTTACAAGTTGCCAACTTAATTTGGCATTAGTGAATTTTTAATATTTATCTAATTAAAATATACCAAAATGGATGACGAAATACCAGAGTCTCTTATGGAAACAGCAAGAAATATTTTTTTAATCATTTTAGCATTTATAAAATTAGTGCGGAAAAGTACAACTTTCCGCACTCAAATGCGTGCGGAAAAGTATACTTTTCCGCACGCTTGTAGAAAAAGTAAATTTAATTGTGCAAAACTGTGCAAATGATGTGCAAGAAGATCATTTATTCAAACATAAAAAATCTGATGTGGCCAGCACATGACCTCTCGCCATTTTTGAATCAAAAATTTACAGGTTGACACAAAAAAGTATGAAAAAAAATTATATTTTTGTAAATCTGGCAACAATGGCAAAAGTTTAGAAAATTTTAATGAGATGAAAATAAACTGTAGGGTATACAAAATATATGTGTAAAACTTTATGGCCGTTTTCTATAATAATGGCGTCATCACCCATAGCAACTGCCACTTCCGGTTGTGCGATTGGCACCAAAATCTAATCAGATCTAATCTAGGGTATCAGAATCCTGTATGCAAAATTTCAAATTTTTTTATTCAGTAGTTTTTGAGTTATCGTTACTACAACATCCATCCAAACACACACACACACACACTAACACACACACACACACACTAACACACACACACACAGACATCATCGCGAAAATATTAAAATCGTATTCTAGGGACCCCAAAACGTGTTTATCAATTGAAAACTCACTACCCAATTTTTAGCATGATTCCTATACCTCTCTTATCTGAAGGGCGAGAGGTAAAAAACAGTGTAGAATGCCAACTTAACCGACATCAAGAATTAGTTATTAAATCTATTCTAATATATTATAATTTTTTTATTATTTTTAGTTTATGTGAACTTAAACTCATGGTTAAACTTAAATTTATGCTTTTTAGCAATTTATACTGTTATTATTTAAAATTTATGTCGGAAATAATTCACTTCAAGGTGAAAACACAATTAATTTCGGTTTTAAGGTATACAACTGATATTTGTAAATTACTTAACATTAAACTTTATAAGATTATCCATATTTTTAATTTAGTTGAAATCAAATACTACAAACGTTAATTTAAAACACTAGTTTCGGCCAGCAAAGGTATTCTTCTTTAGAAATAACAAATAAACACCAACCCGTATAATTAAAAAAAAAATTTAAAAACTAATTATATTTTGTTAATCTCTATTTAAAACCCTATAATGAAATATACAGGGCGGAGCACCATATACGCGTCACGTCGCTCTTTATATGGAAAACAGTAAAATTGTGTAAAAAATGTTTACTGCAGATATAATTTTAAATTATTTTGATTTATACAGGGCGTCTCAATAAAAAGATCTGCACCATAGTTATATTATTTTAAATGGAACACTCTGTATTTATTACATTTTTATGTTCATTCTGAGAAGGTGATTTCAAAAGCCTATTATACCTTTAATGTAAACTAGATAGTTTTGAAATTATAAATAATTGAAAATTTCAACTTTAAAAACGACATAAAATCGAGAGAAATCGAAAAAAATCGATAAAAATTGAGAAAACCCGATTAATAAGAATAATGACAAAAAATGAGAAAAAACTTGAAAGAATTTGAAAAAATCAAAAAACAATAGAAAATTATCAAAAAACCGAAAAATCGAAAAAAATCTGAGGAATAAAAAAAACCCAAACAATGAGAAAAAAATGAGGAATGATTATAAGAATCGAAAAATCAGAAAAAATCGAAAAAACAAGAGAAAAAAACAAAAAACTATGGAAAAAATTGAGAGAGAAATCAAAAAATATTTCTAAAAAACGAAAAACATAATTATAGAATACCTAAAAAACGAAAAAATCAAAAAAAAATTTGTCAAAAAGCCGAAAAAAAGCTAAAAATCGCAAAAAACGCAAAAAAACACAAGAAAATTATCACAAAAAAATCGCAAAACAATCGCAAAAAATATCACAAAAAAATAGAAAAAAACATAAGAAAAAACAAATGATGAAAAATTAGAAAAAATGAGAAAAACCCAACAGAAAATATACAAGAAAAAAAAACAAAAAATCAGAAAAATGAACAAAAAAACCGAAGAATCGAAAAAATCTGACTATAAGAAAAAATTGAAAAACAAAATTGTAAAATACGGAAAAAACGAATCAATCAAAAAAATTGTAAAAAAGCCGAAAATAAAACTCTAAAAATCGCAAAAAAAACCGAAAAACCGCAAGAAAAATATCACCACAAAAAAATCGCAAAACAATTGCAAAAAATCACAAAAAAAATGACAAAAAACCGCAAATAATCACAAAAACTCAAGGGAATAAGAAAAAAGGAGAAAAAATTAGAACAAGAATGAAATAGAAAAAAAAAACAGAACAATGATAAAAAACAAGTGAAAAACGGCAATATTTTTGCCGTAATTTTGAGTTTTCGAAAATTTAAAGTTACGAAAATAAATGTCTATATGTATAGGGATATACCTTACACACTATAGTATATATGGTATAAGTAGCGGGAAAGTAAAAATAGATCAAAGATTAATATGATTTTCGGGATTTTTAACGATACTGAATCGATTGCCGTGTTGTTTGTTCGTCTCTATCTCTCTCCGTTCTCGAGTTGAAATTAGCTTATAAGAGTTTTTTTTCCTCGAAAACTCTAAAAATGATAAAAAATTGGAAAAAAAAATCGAAAAAAAATCAGAAAAAACAACGGAAGAAAAAAAAACAAAAAATTCAGAAAAATGAGAAAAAAACGAAAAAACCGAAAAATCGAAAAAATCTCAAGAATAAAAAAATCGAAACAATGAGAAAAATGAGTAAAGATTAGAAAAATTTCAAAAAACAAATAAAAACAGAAAAAAGAAAAAATTATAAGAAACGAAAAAAATCAGAAAAAATCGGAAAAAAACAGAAAACATTGAAATAAATTGAGACAGAAATCAGAAAATATTGGAAAAAACGAAAAAACCAAATTGTAAAATACGGAAGACGAAAAACTCAAAAAAAAAAGTTGTAACAAAAAAAATCGCAAAAACCGCAGCAACGAAATCACAAAAAAAATGACCAAAAATCGAAAATATTCACAAAAACTCAAAAGGAATAAGAAAAAATGAAAAAAAATTAGAACACGAAAGAAATAGATAAAAAAACAGAACAACGAGAAAAAATGAGGAAAAATTTAAAAAAAACGAAAAAAATCAGAAAGAACAACAAAAAAAAAACAGAAAAAAAAAACAAAAAACCAGAAAAATAACAAAAAAAGCGAAAAACATGGAAAAAACCCAAAGAACAACTAAAATACCAAAAACAAAGTGTAACCATAAAAAATCAAAAAACTAAAAAAAATTGAAATGAGAAAAAATCAGACAAAATCAAAAAAAACATCTCCTTCTCTTTAAAATAATTACAAATGATATATAAAAAATTCTAAATAAGAAAAAATTTATATTGTAGAAGGAGACTGAGAGTAAGAGAAAGAGAGGGAAGATCGCCTGAAGGGAGCATAACGCTTTTTCGTTATGTAACGATTTCTGCCAATTAACTACTAGCGAAACAACCGATTTTTTTTAACTGTACGAGTTGGTGTATTTATATCGATATTTGAAGTTCGTTCCATATAAATAATAAATATTTATTTTTTTTTCAGTTTTTTTTGTTTGAACTTTACCATTTTTTTTTTACTTTTAGTAAAACAAACGGCATATGATTACCTTCCACCAAGTGGAACATTTGGCATTTTTACGCAGTTTTTAATAATACCTACTAATAACAAAATTTTTCAAATATAAATAGCAAATTAAAATTTTATACCATGTAAAATATTTAAAAACATGCATTTAAATTGAATAAAATAAAATAATAAATATACCGAATTTCCCATACAAATAAATAAAAAAAAATTAAATCGAACGTTACTATAAAAAAATGGTTTTTCCAAATCATTTTTTAATACCTACGCCCTAAATCTTTATTAAACAAATATTTTTCCACTTAATGAACTTTACGCATATCTCACCACAGCACTTTAAATCTAACATTTATAATTTCACATAAAAAAAAATTGTTCTTCAAATTACACGGCAATTTAAGTAAAACTTTCACGATATTTGTAATAGTGCCATTTGATATTCCACGCACCGTAACAGTCTCGACACATATTCATTTTTAGCTAGTATTCCATCTAGTAGTATACTATTTGTAGACTTGAACCGAATGTGCCATTGAGAATTGCACTCAAGCCGGACTGTACTTAGTTCTAGTGGTAGGAACATAAAGAGTTACCGCGGGAAGTGATAATATACTATTTTAGTACGGTACATTAGGGTATCAAAAATGTTCGTTATTAGATTTTTACGACGGTGGTAAACTGGGCGCGAAGTTTACCTGCTCTATAATCAGGACACGTAAACTGGGCGCCAGGATTTTAGGGTCCGTTTAATCCCATAGGTAAATTGGGCGCAAGCTTAAATTGTTCTTATACGTGTGTTTTATAATTGAATAGTAATATTTAAGCAAGTTAATATAATCACACATAAGCTATCGCGTGGTCGGATAAGACAATTCGAAGGACCACCCTATTATGCATGAGATTTTTTTTTAAATTCTTATTTTTTTTATTACTTCGAAAGTATATTAGATTTTTTTATGAAACTTGGTTAGTGTAAACAATGTGTATACAGCATAGACACATTTTTGAACATTTTACCTCTTTAAATATTGACATTCAATTATGAAACACCTCGTATTGGTATCTGTATGTGGTGTGCGTTATTATTCGAGTATTAAAAAAAACAATTTTTTCATTTTACAGTATGTAGTTTATAAATAAGAAGTACATTTTAGGTAATGCAGTCTATTTATTTCTCGCAACTTATATTTATTAACAAGATTATCAAGTGAAGCCAACTTAGCTTTTACATTTTTTGTCTTTTAATTTAGCAGTTTCATTTAAACTTTGTATTTTGACTTATGTTTCAATTTGACATTATTTTAACTTTTCAAGAAATATATGTATATATAGAGGGATGTGATGAATAAATAGAACATTAGCAAAAACTAATACTTTTTCAAGATATTCTTCCATTGAGTTTAGAGAAAAATTTCTAAGATACATAAATAAAATAATATCATAAATATAACAAGATTATTATAATTTAACAATAATTAGAAATAAGTCAACAATTATTTTATTATTAAAATTTCAATCGAATTTTAAATATGTACCACTAAAAATTTGTTCAGAGGTACCGCATGTGTATTAAATATTTTTAACATCCTTTTCCTTAGTGTAGTATATTAAAAAATCGGTCAAGTGCGTGTCGGACTTCGCACACTTAGGGTTCCGTACCAAATGTAGAATATAAGCCAAAAATACTTGGTAAAAGATTTAAAGAACTGAAAAGAAAAATAACCAGGCGCATGTGCGTTCGACGAAGAAAACAAAATTATGAGACGAAAAATGAATTTCTTAACAAAATTAATAATAGCCCAGATAAAAATAATAAAATATCGAATATCACAATCCGCATATATACTTAGATATTTTGAAATGCTACGAACAAATTTGTTAATATCAGAGTAACAACCAACAAAGATAGAAAAAAATTATAAGATGAAAAAAGCATTTTTTTAATAAAACTAATACTTACACACACATAAAAATAATAAAATATCGAGTATCACAATTTACATATATATGAAGGTGCGGAACAATAAAAATGAGGGTATGGTAATGAAAAAATCATATTTACTAATATATTGATATTTGTTGGTAAAATATACGTAACAATAAATATTATCACCAATTTTCAAGTTTATAGGTCAATGGAAAGTTAAAAAATTCTTCGGAACAAAATTTTGTAAAAAATGCTGACTTTGGCGGCTTCTCATGCCTACGTTTTGCAATATTTTTAAAAACAAAAAATATGCCTTTTATCTACCCAATGAGCTCTATTCAACGATACCTTACTCGATGGGGTAGGCCAAATTTTTTTTTCAGCGCTCCACTTTAGTTGTATGGGAGCCCCCTTGAAAACTTTGAAAAATATTTTTTACACTTTATATGGCTTTGGGTCAACAAGACGCATAAACTGTGAAAATTTGAAGTCTCTAACTCCAACGGTTTAGCTGCTAGACCGGTGTGACAGACGGACACGCGAGTGAGATCAATAGGGTTCCGTTTTGACCCTTTGGGGTACGGAACCCTAAAAAGGGAGATTTTGGCTAAAAAAGGGAAATTTTGGTTAAAAATGGGAGATTTTGGATAAAAAGGGAAGATTTTGATTAAAAAAGGGAGATTTTGGTCAAAAAAGGGAGAATTTTACCAAAAAATAGGAGATTTCGGCTAAAAAAAGAGATTTTGGATAAAAAAAGAGAGTTTTCGGCAAAAAAGGGCAGATTTCGTCTAAAAAACGGAGGAATTTCATCTTAACAAGGGGATTTTGACTAAAAATAAGAGAATTTTGCTAGAAAAGGGAAAATTTAGACTACAAAAGTGAGAATTTTGCTTAAAAAGGGGAGATTTTATCTAAAAAAAGGGGAGATTTCGTCTAAAAATTGGAATATTTCAGCTTAACAAGGGGATTTTGATTAAAAATAAGAGAAATCTAAAAGGGAAAATTTAGTCTAAAAAACTGAGACTTTTGATTAAAAAACGGAGATTTTGGTTAAAAAAAAAATGAGAGATTTTTGCTAAAAAAGGGAGATTTCAGATTAACAAGGGACTTTGACCAAAAATAAGAGAATTTGGTACGACAAGGGAGATGTTTTGCTTAAAAAGGGGAGAATTTAGCCAAAAATATGAAATTTTGGCTAAAAGATATTAAACATCAATCTGGTCACTCTTATTTTTTGTTTTACGTCAAAGTTTTCGTCTTTTTATTCATTATCCTATAAGCCGCTTAAAAAAGGTCCCGCGCATAGTTTACATTTTAGGATTAAAAATAATTCAGGTAAAGGGATTATTTTCGCGCCCAGTTTACATCCGTCCGATTTTTAAATAAAAATTAGTATGTTACTATAATTATTACATTATTATATAATAGCTATCAATTGATTAAAATTAATAATGAAATGTCAAATCCAGAATTTGGTACTTTTAGGGTGCCGCAAGGCAGCGTGCTCAGACCCTTACTATCCATAATTTATATAAATTACTAAGGTTCTTAGAAAATGTAAAATCAAACACTTTGCAGATGACACGTTCATTTATAATTTTGGAAATAATTTTATTGAAGTTGGTGAGACTGTCATTAATGAATTGGGGTTGTTAACATCTAAATTTAAACAAAATAAATGAAAAGTTTTTCAATCTTTCCACTGAAGTCTAAACTCGTGAATATTGTTGATAAATTAAAATTTGGCCTCCAAGTTTTTACTTCAATCTTTCCACTGAAGTCGAAACTCGGGAATATTGTTGATAAATTTTAATTTGGCCTCAAAGTTTTACTTCAATCTTTCGACTTACGAAACTCGTGAATATTGTGGATAAATTTTAATTTGCCCTCCAAGTGTTTACTTCAATCTTTCCACTGAAGTCGAAACTGTGAATATTGCTGATAAATTTTATGATGTGATTATTTCAAATTAGGTTTTAGAACATGCAGAACTTTTTATGAAGAATGACTTTTTTTGTGAGACAAAAAATAAAAAAAGTTGTTTGTCATGTCTCCAAGTGAACGATTCGAAAAATCAATTTTTTTCTATTAATCAATGTACACACATCCAAAAATATGTATGAGAAATTTCAGATCGAAATTTTAGTACTTTCAATTTAGGAAATATATAATTTTGGGGTTTTCGCTTTTTTTCCAATTTTCCGGAAAGAATTTTTGAGAAAAAGGTAACATAAGGGAATTTTAGATAATTGAATTCTTTGCATTTTTTGTATTATTTTTTTTTTCGAATTAATCATAGTTTAGCAGCTAGAGAACGAAAAAATACACATGTAGGGTTTTTTGACTTTCTTAAAATTTGAAGACAAACAATACACTTTGGTGCAAAATTTTTTCCACAATTCCTATTAGTTTCGCCGCTAGAGGGAGCGAAAAAGGTTAACAAGTAAATTTTCCCGCCTTTTTGCAGATTTTGAGGACAAGCAAAATATTCTGGTGTGGAGTTGTAGAGCATAACATACCCTACAATTTTCGTATCAAACTTTTTTTCGAACTCCTCGTAGTTTCACCCCTAGAGGCGAAAAAATACACATGTAGGATTTTTGCCTTTTTTAAAATTTTGCAATACATTCTAGTGCAAAGTTGTAAAGCATAAAATTTCTTACAACTGTTGTATTTAATAATTTTTTTGAATTCGCCATATTTTCGCCGTAAGAGGGCCAAACAAAAGACACATGTTGAATTTGTTTGCCCTTTTTTGAAATTTAAGGGCAAACAATGCACTTTAGAGCAAAATGTATTAGTGTAATGTTGTAGAACATAAAATTCTCTATATATTTTGGCGAAAAAGATAAACATCTAGAATATTTTTACATTTTTAATTTTGAGGAATAATAATGCACTTTAGTGCAAAATGTTCTAGTGCAAAGTTGTAGAGCATAAAATTCTCTATAAGTTGTGTTTTGCCTTTTTTAAATTTTGAAGACAAACAATACACTTTAGTGCAAAATGTTCTAGCGCAAAGTTGTAGACCATAAAATTCCCTACCAGTTCTGTTTTCAAAATTTTTTCAAATTCCCCACAATTTCGCATCTAAAGGTCGAAAGAAAATAAACATGTAGAATTTTTTTACTATTTTAATTTTGAGGAAAAATAATGCACTTATTAGTGCAAAATGTTCTAGTGCAAAATTCTAGAGTATAAAATTCCCTATAAGTTTTGTTTTTAACTTTTTTGAATTCTCCATAATTTCGCCGCTAGGGGGCGAAAAAATACATATATACGATTTTTTGCTTTTTTTAAATTTTGAAGACAAATAATACACTTTAGTGCAAAATGTTCTGGTGCAAAGTTGTAGACCATAGAATTACCTACCAGTTTTGTTTTCAACATTTCCCCACAATTTTGCCGGTAAAGGGCGAAAAAAAAATAAACATGTAGAATTTTTTTAATTTTTTAATTTTGAGGAAAAATAATGCACTTTAGTGCAAAATGTTCTAGTGCATAAAATTCCCTATATGTTTTGTTTTTAACTTTTTTTGCATTCTAAATAATAAATAAACATGAAGATTTTTTTTCTTTTGTAATTTTGAGGCAAAATAATGCACTTTGGTGCAAAATGTTCTAGGGCAAAGTAATATAGCATAAAATTCTCTACAAGTTTTATTTTAAACTTTTTTTCGAATTCCCCATAATTTCGCCCCTAAAGTGCGAAAAAAAAATAAACATATAGAATTTTTTTAATTTTGAGGAAAATAATGCACTTTACTGCAAAATGTTCTAGTGCAAAGTTCTAGAGCATAATATTCCCAATAAATTTAGTTTTTGACTTTTTTTTGAATTACCCATAATTTCGCGGCTAGGAGGCGAAAAAAATACATATGTAAGATTATTTGCCTTTTTAAAAATTTTGAGGACAAACAATGCAATTTAGTGCAAAATATTGTAGTGCAAAGTTGTAGAACATAAAATTCCCTACAATTCTTGTTTTAATTTTTTTTTCGAATCACGCATAGTTTTGCCGATAGGGGGCGAAAAATATACACGTGCATAATTTTTTGCCATTTTAAAAATTTTGAAGACAAACAATGCACTTTGGTACAAAATATTCTATATCAAAGTTGTAGGACATAAAATTTCCTACAACTTTTGTTTTTAAATTTTTTCGAATTAAGCAGTTTTGCCGCTAGGGGGCGAAAAGAAACACGTGTAGTTGTTGCCTTTTTTAAAAATTTTGAGGACAAAGAATGCACTTTAGTGCAAAGTTGTAGAGCATCAAATTATCTACAACTTTTTTCAAAATTCTCCGTAGTTTCGCAGCCAGAATAGAATGAATAGTATATAACCAGAAGCGTATATAATTTCCTAACAAATAATTCCACATCTATGTCAATAGGAACTTTTCCAATTATTATGAAAATCCGGGACATCCTGTATTTAGTTTTAATTTATTTACTGGATACCATTTTATAATAATCCACTTATACCGTACTAAAACCGTGCACAATAGTGTTACGTAATTCGAATTGCTCCACCTGTTAATGATTCCCGTCCCAGTTGCAATTGAATAGTATCTGAAAACCCTCCCACAACCACCACGTAATATTTGTCAAGTGCATTGCAATGGAAACAACGAATTAACAGAAAAAAAAACAAAACGTGCTAAATGCAGAGGCGGCGCCAGGGTCAAAGGTGACTATGAGAATTCTCCTATAATCTTATTTTATTGTATAAGAATGTAATTTATATAAATACCTTGAATAATTGGTGAAAAAAAAATAAAAACTTACAAAAATATGTTTCGTAAATTGGTTAAAAAAATTAATTTTTACGCACTTTATTTTGATAATAAAACTTATCAATATAATTACTTTAAAATTAATGAATTTTAATACAATGAAATTTGGCGTAAATATAATAATCTAAATAATTAAAACATGATCTAGCAAAAACTAATTGATAAGAAAAATTTTTTGCCCGACTAAATTATAATTAATAGGCAACAAACATAAGCATAAGATTTTTTTTAAATAGAGACCCCGAAATTATGTGCCATGCTCTTTATTCATAATATCAAATATTTTTGTTGCTGATTATGCGAAAAGTATTGCAAAAATTCTATCACGTACAGTTTAGTTACAATTACTAAAATATCTAGTTTTATCCAATTTATGTATTACTTTCCCGGTCCGTTCAAAGGGAAAGTATAGTGAACGAGCAAAGAAAATTCGAGATATCGATGAAAAGATGCGTTTTGAGGTCCCCCAAGAAGATTGAAACCATTTTCAGAGTAAGGTCTGTCTGTGTGACTGCGTGTCTGTGTGTAATTTTTCACGATAACTGCCGAACGGTTTGACCAGTCAAGCTGAAATTTGGTATTATGGGTTGGTGTGTGCCTCGAATGCGACCATTAGATTTTCGTTCAAATTGGTACAGTGGAAGGTCCTCAAGACCTACATTGATTGAGTAAAGATGTAATATTTTTTGCCTTTTTTAAAGTTTTAAGGGCAAACAATACACTTTTTGTGAAAAATGTTGTAATGCAAAGCTTTAGAGCATAAAATTTTTTACAATTTTTGTATCAAACTTTTTCCAGAATTTCAGCTGCGCCAGTGGAGGGCGCGCAAAAAATGTGCATGTAGTTATTCCAAATTTTTAAGATAAACAATGCACTTTACTGCAAAAATTGTAGAGCACCAAATTTATTTTGACATTTATATTTAACTTTTTTTCGAATTTTCCATAGACTCGCCGCTAGAGGGCGAAAAATATACACATTTAGGCTTTTCGTCTTTTTTTTTTGAAGACAAATAATGCGCTTTAGTGCAAAATGTTCTAGTGCAAATTTGTAGAGCATAAAATTCCCTACAACTCTTGTATCAAACTATTTCCAGAATTCCCGATACTCTTCACACATTATTTTAGGATATCCTAATTGTAGCAATATAATGTGTTCCTTCTTGTACCATTTTGTGTTTGGCTTTATTTTGCCTTTTTTAGCTTTCTTCTTTTTTTTTGGGGCCTTTTTACCCCTTTTTTTGCCCATTTACCTGCTTTTTTAATTTTTTGGTGCTTTTTGAGCTTTTTGTCATTTTTGCCTTTATTTGTCTCTATATTTTGCCTTTTTGCTTTACTTTTTTAAACTTTTTTTAATATTTTTTTTAACTTTTTTGTCCTTTTCTGATCTTTTTTCACGCATGCTTTTAGGATATCCTAATTTTAGCAATATAATGTGTTCCTTCTTGTACCATTTTGTGTTTGGCTTTGTTTTGCCTTTTTTAGCATTTTTCTTTTTTTGGCCTTTTTACCCCTTTTTTGCCCATTTACTTGCTTTTTTAATTTTTGGTCCTTTTTGAGCTTTTTGTCATTTTTGCCTTTATTTGTCTCTATACTTTGCCTTTTAGCTTTACTTTTTTTGCTTTTTTTAATAGTTTTGAATTATTTTTTTTCGACTTTTTTGTCATTTTCTGATCTTTTTTACCCATGATTTTAGGATATCCTAATTGTAGCAATATAATGTGTTCCTTCTTGTACCATTTTGTGTTTGGCTTTGTTTTGTCTTTTTTCTTTTTTTTTTGGGCCTTTTTACCCCTTTTTTGCCTATTTACTTGCTTTTTTAATGTTTTGGTCTTTTTTGAGCTTTTTGTCATTTTTGCCTTTATTTATCGGTATATTTTGCCTTTTTGCTTTACTTTTTTTGCTTTTTTAAACTTTTTTTAATAGTTTTTAATTTTTTTGGACTTTTTTGCCCTTTTCTGATCTTTTTTGTCTTATTTGGCTTTTTTGGACTTTTTGCTGATTTCTGTTTCACCATTTTTTCTTTTTTGCCTCTATTAGGCCTTTGTTTCTCTTTTGCCTTATTTTACGTTTTTTTTTCTTTTGTCTGGTACCTTTTTTGCTTTTTTTCATTTCTGCATCTTTGCCTCTTTTTCCAATTTTTACAAATTATATTAAGATTTTCACTCTTTTTTTATTACAGTTTTAATTTTTGCTAAAATTTAGCAATTCTTTATCATTAGAAATAATTCGTTATCTTGTTAGTATTTGTAATAACTTGTTACCATTTTTAGTAACTTTTATCGTTTTGTTCAGAAATTTAGTTCATTTTTACAACATTTTACTTTCCCATTCAGGAATTTTGTGTTTTTTAATTAAAATAATCCTGTTCTTCACAGAAGAGCCGAAAAAGTTGGGGGGTTAAACAGCCGATTTTTTTTTAAAGTAAGGTAACATTATGAGTTTCAACAAAATTATAAATATTTCCAAAGAAACTTACAAACCCTTCTTAAGGGTGTAATATGAGAAAGTTTTAATGTGTTTACAATGAAAGAGACTTTCTTATATACTGGGTGTCCCATAGGTTTCTGGCCAGTAAATATCTGAGTTATTTGAAAAGATAAAATTTTAAAAAATATGGGGTATAATAGATGAAAAAATGTTTAACACGGTGAACTCTAATCAACCCGTTGTCAAAACACCCCCTAACTCTCTTATTTCAAATGGCACCCTCATGCTTGTTGTTATTAATCTGATCCTATTTCTTACTCTTTTCAGCAATGCATTATACGCTTGTCACCAGAATTGTTTAAAATTAAATTTACTGTAATAATCTGTATAAAGTGAGCCACACTGTAACTATTAAAAGTAGAAGGCAAACAAAAAGAGATATTTGATTTTTTGTAGTTTTTTACTGGTTGCTATTAGTACGTAGTACACGTGTATTAAAATGCCTTTTACTTTTAGTGCAAACGAATACATAGATATGATTCTTATTTTTGGTGAATGCAAAAAAAATAAACGTGTTGCTAAGAGGCTCTACGGTTATCGTTATCCTGATCGCCGCCAACCAGGACTTAATACATTTTCCCTCGGAGAAAATAAAATGCGAAGTGGATCATTTTCAGAAATGTCTAAATAAGTACATGTGATGAGTGTGAGAAATGAAGAGAATTGTATAAATGTATTGTATTTCGATGGAAGTTGGAATCAGTAGATCGTCTATGCACAGAATTTTAAAGAAATACAAATACCATTCTTTTCATATACATTTACACCAAGAGCTTAGATTCTTAGACTGTGCCAGACAATTAACACTTCGACATAATATGCATTACTGGTCACAGGAAAATCTTCACTGGATAAGAGAAACCAATTTTCAGACCATTTTTAGTGTAAATGTGTGGTGCGGCTTATTTGGTCCTTTTTTACCAAGGTACACTAACAGAACATCGATACTTAAGGTTCTTGGAAAATACTATTCCTAATTTATTGGAAGATATTCCCAACAAATGTGGTGGCAACAAGATGGTGCTCCTCCACATAATAGTTTTGTTGTATCCAATTACCTCAACAATACTTTCGGAGAGCGTCGGATTGGAACTAATGGACCTGTCAGATGGCCAGGTCGTTCACCAGATCTGACCCATCTAGATTATTTTCTGTGGGGATATTTAAAAGGAGTGGTTTTTGAAACTCAACCAGTCAGTCTGGAAGATCTAACCGAGAAAATTGTACAGGCTTGTAATACAGTTACACCAGAAATGGTCAGAGCTTCCAGTGTGCGAGAGTTAATTCGACGATTTGAGGCATGTATAACAAGTAATGGAAGACAATTCGAACACTTATTATTAATTAAATTTTGACTGTTATCTAATAAAATAATTCATATGTTAAAGTGTAATTCATTTTAATTTTGACCATTAAAGCCTTTGAAAAGAGCAACTATAATATATCTCTGAAATAGGGGTAAAATATTCTAACAGATTATTAAAAGAAGACATGGGGTGCCATTTAAAATAAGAAAGTTAGGGGTATTTTCTAGGGGGTAGTTTGACAAGGGGTTGATTAGACACCTTGTTAAACATTTTTTCATCTATTATACACCATATTTTTTTTAAATTTTATCTTCTCAAATAACTCAGATATTTACTGGCCAGAAACCTGTGGCACACCCGGTATATACTGGACAATCATACTGAAACTTGTATTATATGGTTAAAATTACATCACTATCTTATTAGTGACTGTCTGTCTCCCATGCTCACCTACAGGTGAATGGATAAAACCTA
The DNA here is from genome assembly GCA_963243735.1 of Neocrepidodera transversa. Lineage (NCBI taxonomy): Eukaryota > Metazoa > Arthropoda > Insecta > Coleoptera > Chrysomelidae > Neocrepidodera > Neocrepidodera transversa. The sequence continues at coordinate 16,616,573 of OY725354.1, read as the reverse complement.
CATATCCCCGAGCAGAAGGCCACTGCTTTCAAAGACCAACTCCCAAGCACCCTCATAAACCCTCCAAATCACAACTTCAATCCCCGTTTCCGCAATGACACGAATATCCTCCTCCAAAACATCCCCTAGCCAAAACCCCATCCTTGATCCCTTCACCTCTAAAGACATAGCCTCAGCTTGTCAACAGGGGAAAACCTCTGCCCCAGGTATGACCACATTAAACGTCAGGCCCTGAAAAACCGCTACCATTACTAATAATCATTTCAGTATTAATATTGTATAAGTGTTTTATCTTTAATTTATAGTGCATTGCAAATTATAGTAGAAACGAAATACCCAAATTTTATTATAGCGGAAACAGTCCTAGTTATCGACAGATGTTCGAATTTGAGTGAACGACTGTAATCGTTATGTAGTACTTAATTTAGTCTTACATTTAAATGGCCTTATTTTTAAAGATGTACTCTTGTAATGCATTGGACAGTTGAAACGGCAAGCGTTAACAGGGTAGAACTGACCATTCTTAACGACCTGGATTTATTTCCGTTTGTGCTCTTGTGTTATTTTTTGTTAATTGTTGTGTAATTAAAATTTTTTTAATTTTAATTATTTTTTTTTCAAGATTATTAAAAAAAATATATTTAGGGTGGGATAAGCATTTCACGAAAATAATTAGGGTAGTTTGTTATTAATAAAACTATGTAAGGATCTTGTCAAATTATGGTAGAAGGAAAAACCAAATTTTGTAACAACGGAAGCAATCGTACTTAACGATCATTTTATTGGGTTGATAAGAATATATACAGAGTTGAAGTGACCATCGGTCCAAGGATATTTTCTAATAATTTGCAACGGACAACAACTTAATGCCGAGTTTGCCGTTTCAAATATCTAATTTAAAATGTGTAAGGATTAAAAGATTAGGATGTGCCGAGTTTGATGCCGCCAGTTTTTTTATTACTTACTTTATTTTGTACATATAAAATTAACAATCTTTTTTATGATTTTTATTACTTTATTTCTTGTTGTAACGTAAGTACAATAATTAAAAATTTATTTTCGTGTTTTATTTTATTTGATTTTACAACAAAAAAGAAATTAAAAATCAATAAAATCTATAAAATCACATCTGGGATTTTTTTTGCCCCTTTCACTATGCTTTCCCTTTGATAGGACCGGGAAAGTAAGATATTCGTGTACTAATCCAAAATCAAGTTGTTAGTTATTTTATTTTATAAGTACAAAATTAAAAATCTATTTTCATGTTTTTTATTACTTTATTTCATGTTGTAACGTTAATTACAAAAATTAAAAATATATTTTCGTATTTTATTTTATTAATTATTTTATTTGATTTTGCAACAAAAATAGAAAAATCTATTTTCATGATTTTTTTATTAATTACTTTATTTCATATTGTAATCATGTAAAAATCTATTTTTGTGTTTGTGAAATTGTTAGAATCATGTTCTCCTAGTTCCAACCCTGTATGCCGCCTACCCTTGACAATTCCTGGAAGGTATTCTACTATAATTTGCAATCCACTATAAGCATAATTTAATTTACCCGCCTCTGCGTCAATTATTCCATTGGACGTGTCTCATATCTTATCTATTAGGTATGCAAATGGTGCAATTGCTTTTGTCTTTAGAATGGCCGATTATTGTCGCATTGTCGCCGTTTATGCCATTGGTTCCGTTTGATCTTTTATTGGTAAGTACCATTTCATGACCAATTTGGTACTGCCGGAGAATGTGGGTTAATTAAACAAAGGTGTTGTTTTTATTCCAGATAAGAATACTAGTAAATGTTATCAATATTATTAAATAAATAGGTTTGTAAAAAGTTTGCTGTGGTATGGGCATCGTAAATAAACAATTGTATATTTTGTTATTTTACTGCAAATGTTTACAAATTTTTACATATTTTCTAAATTTTTTACGAATTTTTACAAATTTTTACACATTTTTACAAATTTTTACGAATTTTTACAATTTTTTACGAATATTTACAAATTTTTACGAATTGTTACAATTTTTACAAATTTTTACGAATTTTTACAAATTTTTACGAATTTTTACAAATTTTTACGAATTTTTAAAAAAATTATGAATTTTTACAAATTTTTACGAATTTTTACGAATTTTTATGAATTTTTACGAATTTTTATGAATTTTTACGAATTTTTACGAATTTTTAAGAATTTTTACGAATTTTTACGAATTTTTACGAATTTTTACGAATTTTTACGAATTTTTACGAATTTTTACGAATTTTTACGAATTTTTACAAATTTTTACAGATTTTTACAAATTTTTACAAATTTTCACAATTTTCACAAATTTTTATAAATTTTTACAGACACAATTTTCGAAATATTTGAAATGTTTAAAATTCTTGAAATTTTTGAAATATTTTTAATTGATCGAATACTTGTGTTTTTTGAAATTTTCCATATATTTTATTATTTTTACTTTTTGAAATTGAAAATTCGAAAAAAAAATGCAAAATTTTAATTTTTTCGATATTTTTGAAATGTTTGAATGACTTTTTAATGCCTTTTGAGACATTTGACATTTTTAAAATGTTTAAAATTATTGAAATTTTTGAAAAAATTTTAATTAATCGAATAATTTTGTTGAAATTTTCGATATATTTTAGAAATTTTTGAATATGACATTTTTTAAATTTTGATATTATTGAAATTTTCGAAGAAAATTTCAAATTTTTCGACATTTTTGATATATTTTTGAAATTTTCGAATAATTTTTTAATATTTTTTGAAACTTTTAACATTTTTGAAATGTTTAAAATTCTTGAAATTATTGAAATATTTTTAATCGAATAATTTTATATTTTTTGAAAAATTTCAATATAGAAATTTTTACTTTTTGAAGTTTTCGAAAAAAAATTCAAAATTTTTCGAAATTTTCGGATAATTTTTTAATTTTTTTCGAAACTTTTGACATTTTTGAAACGTTTAAAATTCTTGAAATTTTTAAAATATTTTTAATTAATAGAATTATGTTTTTTGAAATTTTCGATATATTTTAGATATTTTTGAACATTTTGACATTTTTAATTTTTGAAATTATTGAAACTTTCGAAAAAATATTGCAAAATTTAAAATTTGTTAAAATTTTTAAAATTTTTGAATAATTTTTCATGGTTTTTCAAACTTCTGACATTTTTGAATTGATTAAAATTCTTGAAATTATTGAAATATTTTTAATCGAATAATTTTGTTTTTTGAAATATTCAATATATTTTAAAAAATTTTGAATATTTTAATATTTTTACCCATTGAAATTTTCGAAAAAAAATTGAACAATTTAAAATTTTTGGAAATTTTTGATATATTTTTGGAATTTTTGAATATTTTTTAAAACTAATATTTTTGAAATATTTAAAATCCTTGAAATTATTGAAATATTTTTAATTAATCGAATAATTTTGTTTTTTTAAATTATTGATATATTTCAGAAATTTTTGAATAAGTATTTTGACATTTTTACTTTTTATAATTATTGAAATTTTCAAAAAAATGCAAAATTTAAAATTTTTCGTAATTTTTGATATATGTTTGAAATTATTGAAATATTTTTAATCGAATCATTTTGTTTTTTGAAATTTTTAATATATTTTAAAAGAATTTGAATATTTTGATATTTTTAATATTTGAAATTATTGAAATTTTCGAAAAAAAATATATTTTTTTGAAATATTCCAATAAATTTAAAATTTTTCAAAATGTTTGAAATTTTTTAATGTTTTTTTAATCTTTTGACATTTTTAAAACGTTTAAAATTCTTGAAATTTTTGAAAATTTTTAATTAATCGAATAATTTTGTTGTTTGAAATTTTTGATATATTTTTGAAATTTCTCAATAATTCTTTAATATTTTTTGAAACTTTTGACATTTGATAAATTTTTAAAATTACTTTTTGAAAATATTGAAATTTTCGAAAAAAAATTGCAAAATTTAAAAATATATTTTTGAAATTTTCTATAATCTTTTGAAATTATTGAAGTTTTTGAATTTCTAGATATTTATAATTTTTTTTATTTTTATTTTTTTTTTGGAAAAAAAATATTGTACTGAAAAAGAATCTTATATTTATATTATTTATATTATTTAACGAGCGGTAATGTAAGTCATAACTCAAGCCAGATGAAGTTCGCAGCACGAGCCGCAGGCGAGTGCTGTAATCCATCAAGTGAGTTATGACTTTCATTACCACAAGATAAATACTATACTTTATCTACGACTATAATAATAAATACTAAAATGCAAGTACAGGAACTTTGTTTACAAAATATCAAGTCATATTAGTCCCCCCAATGACAATAATGGACTAATCCGCTTCGGCGAATCGGCTTGTACATAGCCACCTTGGTACTCGGTTCGTAAATAGTGTGTAGTAAATTAACCAAATTCCAGAAATCTTTTCCGTAATGCAGACTGTAAGGCGTTGGTAATTTAACAATTTTAAAATTTTTTAATTATTCATTCCTTCCCAGTTGTTGTAAAAAATATTTTCTACGCCAATGGAAGGTATTTATCAGCTTTAAAAATTTAAAAAAATTATTGCACACTATTTACATACCGATTTATTGTAGTAAGTTGTTATAACTCATGCTGTTTTTTTATGGATACTAATACGATAGTATAATAACCCACTAGTGAGTTATTATAACTCACGCTGTTTGTTTATGGTAACTGTGGTATAATAACCCACTACTGAGTTATTATAACTCATGCTGTTTTCTTATGGATACTGATATCATGGTCTAATAAACCACTAGTGAGTTATTATAACTCATGTTGTTTCCTTATGGATACGATGGTATAATAACCCACTAGTGAGTTATAATAACTCACGCTGTTTGTTTATGGATACTATAAAATGTTTAAAAGCAGTTGAATAATTAATATACAATTTAGTAGATAAAAGAGTTATTTTTTAAAGACAAAGTTCTGGAATTTGGAATTTTTTTTGGAAATTTTCTTTTTCTGTAAGAATCTCTTTTTTTATTTTTCCGAACGCTTTTAACTTTTGAGAAATTGGCAAAAAACTAGATACATTTTTATTAAATTTGTTTATAATTCTTATGATTGTTTTTCTTGTGTTGCAAACTAATAAGTCCAATCTACTTATATATAATTTATGGTTTACAATTCTAATTGTTATGTTGAAATAATTCATAGTGCGTAGCATTTTATCGACTACCTATTAATTATAAGAATTTATTAATAGTGGGTGGATAAATTAATGGATATAAAAATAGTTGAAAGAATTTATGTGTTCTTTTAGAGATTAGATCAATTCTATAATCACGTATTTCGTATAGTAATAATCACACACATGTTGTGTCTAACCTTTTCAACTTTAGATTTATATTGCAAAAGTTTATTATAAGTTATAAAATATGTTTATAGATATAAATGAGTGCATATTATGACAGAATATAAATTGCAAAAATTAGTACTAAAAATAGTAAAAATAGTAAAAAATATTGTATGGCGTACAAAAATTAAATTACCTTTTTTTATATTAATCTCTAAAATTAGAGAGATTTTCGGAAATTGGGAAATTATAATTTTTTTAAGGATTTAAATAAAAATATTGACAAATTTTAATTTTTTTTTTGTTTTAAATTTTAATAATCTTGAAATTAATATTGCGATATTGACAATTTTTTTCTCCAAAACTGCAAATTTATGCCAATTTGATAAAAAAAAGCTTAATAAATTTTCAAAGTGCAATTTCTGACAAATTTTAAATGTTTTTAGCGATTTACAAATGTCAAAGATATATAACAAATTTTAATAATTTTGAAAACTACACGAAAAAAACTTATCAAAAAAATTAAATTCCTTTTTCCTGTAATATTCTCTTTTAGGGAGATTTTCGGAAATTGGACATTTTAAATGTTTTAAGGATTTGAAAAAAAAGTCTTCTAGGATAATTTGATACAAAAATTATTAAAAAATTATCTATGATGTCAAATTTTTTCTCCAAAACTACAAATTTGATTTGATAAAAAAATTATTAATCAGTGCAATTTTTGACAATTTGTTTTAGTGATTTTTAGATATCAAACATTTATAACAAATTTTAATATTCTTGAGAAAACTATTACGATGTTGTCAAAATTTCGAAAATTTCCCTAAATATAGAGAAATTGACACAAAAAAAAATCATCAAAAATTTTATCCAAAACTGCAAAATATATCAATTTAATAAAAAAATTATTAATGAGTTATCTAAGTGCTATTTTTGACAAATTTTAATTTTTTTTTAATTTTTTACCATTTTTTAAGCGATTTATAGATATAAAAAAAAATGTATAACAAATTTTTATAATCTTGAAATTATTATTGCGACGGTGACGAATTTTTGAAAACGTGACAAACAAATAATCAAAAATTTTCTCCAAAATTTTGCAAATTTATGCCAATTTGATAAAAAATTATTAAGTTATCTAGTGCAATTTTTGACAAATTTTGTATTTTTTAGTTTTGTACCATTTTTAGCGATTTGTAACAAATTTTAATAATCTTGAAATTATTATTGCGATGTTGGTAAATTTTCGAAAATTTCCCTAAATCTAGAGAATTACGACGCAAAAAAGAAATTCATTCAAAATTTTGTCCAAAATTCTGCAAATTTATGCAATTTTGATAAAAAAAATTATTAATAAATTATCTAAGTCAATTTTTTGACAAATTGTATTTTTTTTTAGTTTGGTGGTTTTTTTTTAGCGATTTATAAATATCAAAAATTTAATAATCTTGAAATTATTATTGCGATATTGGCAAATTTTCAAAAATTTCCGTACATCCCTGCAATTTTGATAACAAACATTATTAATAAATTATATAAGTCAGTTTTTTGACAAATTTTATTTTTTTTTCCCTACATCTAGAGAATTACGACACAAAAAATAAATTCATCAAAAATTTGTCCAAAATTCTTCACGCAATTTTGATAACAAAAATTATTAATAAATTATCTAAGTCAATTTTTGACAGATTTTATTTTTTTTTAGTTTTGTAGTTTTTTTAGCGATTTATAGATATCAAAAATTTAATAATCTTGAAATTATTATTGCGACGTAGCCAAATTTTCGAAAAATTTTCTAAATCAAGAGAAAAAAATTCGTCAAAAATGTTCCCCAATTTTCTGGGAATAATGTATGCCATTTTGATGAAAAAAATTATTAATAAATTTTTTGACAAATTTTAATTTTTTTAGTGTTGTATCATTATTTATAGCGATTTGTAGATATCAAAAATCTATAACAAATTTTAATAATCTTGAAATTATTGTTGCGGAGTTGCCAAATTTTCGAAAATTTTCCTAAATCAAGTGAAAAAAATTCGTCAAAAGTGTTCTCCAATTTTCTGGAAATAATGTATGCCATTTTGATGAAAAAAGTTAATAAATTTTTTGACAAATTTTAATTTTTTTCAGTGTCGTACCATTATTTTTAGCGATTTATAGATATCAAAAATGTATAACAAATTTTAATAATCTTGAAATTGTTATTGCGACGTTTGTTAATTTTCGAAAAATTCGGTAAATCTGAAGAATTACAACACAAAAGAATCATGAAAAAAATTAAATTCCCTTTTTTTTCATAATTCTTTTTTGGGGAAAACAGGATATTTCATTTTTTTCCCGATTTAAAGAAATTTGCTCAAAAAGCCTGCAAATTTTTAAGATTTTTAGTTTTGTACCAATTTTTTGCATTTTCTATTAAAAACCTTGGCGATGATATTTAAATGTCAAAAATGTATAAATAAATTTAATAATCTTAAAAATTGTAAGGCAGGGTAGGCAAATTTATGAAAATTTCCCTAAATCTGGAGAATTTTTTCTGACACAAAAATCCAACAAAAAAATTAAATTCTCTTTTCTTATTATTCTCTCGAGAAAACAAGAGTCTAAGTGAATTTTTTTGACAAATTTTAAAATTTTTTAGTTATATACGATTTTTTTACATTTTTTATTAAAAACTTTGGCAGCTTACAAATATTTATAACAAATTTTAATCATAAAATTTTTAATGCGACGTTGACAAATTTTCGAAAATTTCCCAAAACCTGGAGATTTTTTTAGGACACAAAACCCTTATTTTTTATTTTTTAAATTTTGGACGATTTTCGGAAATTGAATATTTTAATTTTTTTAGTATTGGATAACTTAGCGATTCAAAAATTTTAAAACCATCCATAAAAATTGTAAAAACCTTCAAATTAAATTTTATAAAAAATTTTGAAAACTTTTAAATTTAATAAATCTTGAAGAATCTCTTAATAATTTCCTATAACATTTAATAATTCTTCAAAAATTTTTGAGGTTTTTAAAAATTTATTAAAACTTCGTTAATAATCTTTAGAAAAGCCACAAAAACTTTTAAAATATCTTAATACCTATATAAGCATTCAATGATAGCATTTAAGACACTCGTATGAAAATTACAGTACGAGCCGTAACTGAGTTTTCTTGCTCGTCTCAACTCCTGAAGAAGCTGTATACAATGAAAGCGAAACGTCGTGTACATTTCAAAATTGACACGATTTAATTACAGAAAACAATTTATTTTTAAACTTTTAGAAACTTAAAAAAATATTATCTTTGCATTAAATATTTCACAATAAAAAATTATAATCTCTAAATCAAAGAAACTTTGTGTTCAATTAATTATAAATGATAAATAACAATTTGCTCCATTTAACACAATTATCTACTTAGAAGTAATTTCTTATTTAACAAATTATTACAGTGATTTTATAGCAGATAATTCTATGGCCTAGAGCTTGTGTTAGAAAAATATATTTATTATGTTCAACTAGGAATATGTAAATAAGTATTGTGTAATGGAATAGTATTAAATAAATAGGGTATCGTGTTTCAAAAAAATACTATTTTATAGCATAAACAACAATGACTAATAATAAAGTCCGTATAACCGTGGGAAAATTACTATTAAATAAATATTACTATTTAATAGCTACAGAAAAATGGCCATAATAATAAATCACAAGAAAAAGAAGACTGATAGCTGTCTAATTGCCTACAAGGTGCGTTCAGTAATCAATTTTGTATATTTTTGTATTTTGAGTTCGCTTTTTATTTAAACACGACAAACAAAATATACTAATTTATATAGTACGGCATACAAAATTCAACTGTTGTCCGTCTCTTAGTGTTATTCATATTTATTTCGCTTGATCTAGAACATTCACGTGACCGTCGATGGATTTCTCGTATGTTCGCGCGATATCCGTTTCGTCTTTAAAACAGTCCAGGGATCTCGCGCGGTAGTCGTGAGTCACGTACATTCCATCAGACACAGAGCCGGCCTCGTTACTAGTATTAATAAAATACTAGACATAAATATCAAAAATTGCTGTAACCAAATTTTTTAAAAAATACTTTACAAAAATAAACAAAATACTATGTACTGTATTTTGGTGATTTTAAAACTGCTAAAAAATTTCGAATTATTTTGTAAACACTGATAGTAAATATTCTTTTGAAAGTTTTATCATATTTTTTTTGTTTCCTTGAAGTTTTTTTTATATGTTTGAAGTCCTTTGATAGTTTCTATTTGTTTTTAAATGTTTTTTTCTTAATTTCTTGTTAGCTTAAAGGTTTTTTAAAATCCAATAGCCTTTATTGTTTTTGACAATTTTAAAATGCTTATTGATTTTAAATATTTTTGAAAATTTTATGTTATAAATGGTATTGAATAGTTTTTACACTTTTAAAGTTTTTGAGAGTTTTAAAGGTTTTAAGGCTTTTTAATCTCCTTAAATGTTATACAACTACCTTAAAAATTATTGACCGTTTTTTTTAAGTTTGAAGGTTTTTGAACGTTTGTCAAAAAAATTTGATGGTTTTCAACGATTTCTTTAAGGTTTTGAATACTTTTGAATAGTTTTAAAACTTTTTGAGAATACTTTAAGGGCTTTTTAAAATCCTTAAAGGTTTTAGAAACACCTTAAAAAAATTAAGGAAAATTTCACAAAATGTATTGACACTTTTATGTTAAAGTTTGAATGTTTTTGAAGTTTGTCAAAAAAAGTTTTTCTACGATCGTGCAAAAAGTGACCACTTTTTGCACTATCTACCGTGTTAAAAGTATAACTTTTGTGCACTAGTGCATAAAAGTAAATCTTTTGCGCACTAGTGCATAAAAGTAAATTTTAGAGTGCTTTGAATTGTCAATTTCTTGGTAAATAAAAATAAAAAAAAAATTCGACGCCGCCGCCGGGATTCGTACCCGAGCCGCCAAATTTTAGTGGTCATTTTATAAATAGAAATCCGTTTGATTAATCAAAATCGTTTCATGTCTACCGATTTGACCTATGGATGTGGCCTGAACTGTCACTGTCAGATTGATTGTGATAGTTTCTGCAATTAATTTCAAATTGTCAGTTCAAATTTTATTTTTTTGAAACCTGTTAAAAATGTCATATTTATTTCGATCGTAGAAAAAATGTTGTGTGCAACACGTGCAAAAAGTGCATATTTGTTGCACTAGTTACACAAATAACTATTATGGTTTTCAATGATTTTTTTAAGGTTTTAAATATTTTTTAGACATTTTGTGAACATTTTTAAGGCTTTTTAAAACTCTTTAACGGTTTTAGAAACACCTTAAAAATTATGGCAAAATTCATAACATTTATTGACAGTCTTTTTTTAAGTTTGAAGGTTTTTGAATGTTTGTCAAAAAAATTTGATGGTTTTCAATTTTTTTTTTGAAGATTTTGAATACTTTTGAATAGGTTTTAGACTTTTTGAGAACATTTTTATGGCTTTTTAAAACTCTTAACGGTTTTCGAAACACCTTAAAATATTATGGCAAAATTCATAACATTTATTGACAGTTTTTTTAAGTTTGAAGGTTTTTGAATGTTTATCCAAAAAATTTGATAGTTTTCAATAATTTTTTTAAGATTTTGAATACTTTGAATAGTTTTTAGACTTTTTGAGAACATTTTTATGGCTTTTTAAAACTCTTAAACGTTTTCGAAATACCTTAAAAAATTATGGCAAAATTGATAACATTTATCGGCAGTTCTTTTTAAGATTGAAGGTTTTTGAATGTTTATCTATAAAATTTGATGGTTTTAAATAATTTTTTTAAGATTCACCTTAAAAAATTATGGTTTGAAGGTTTTTGATTGTTTATCCAAAAATTTTGATGGTTTTCAATAATTTTTTAATATTTTGAATACTTTTGAATACTTTTAGACTCTTTGAGAACATTTTTAAGGCTTTTTAAAACTCTTTAACGGTTTTAGAAACACCTTAAAAATTATGGCAAAATTCATAACATTTATTGACAGTTTTTTTGAAGGTTGAAAGTTTTTGAATATTTGTCAAAAAAAATTTATACTTTTCAATCATATTTTTAAGGTTTTAAATAGTGTTGAATAGTATTTAGACTTTTCGAGAGTTTTAAACATTTTTAAGACTTTTAAAACCCCTTAAAAGTTAATTGAAATTTAAATTTTTTTATGAAGATATATAAAGAGTGTCACATCAGTTTCGACAGAATTTAAAACAGAAAATGTTTGAGACTTATATAAAACAAAATTTTTTTCTTAAATATTTTGTAAGAGTTTCCTATTCGTAATCTGATATATACAAACTGAAGCCAACTATGGAGGTTCATAATTCTATCACGGACTATAATAAACGTATACCTAATAGCCGGAGAATTTTTCGTATAAACATATATCTCTTTGTATTAGAATGATATAGATATATAATTACCTATTACATATTTGAAATGCCACAATTTCAACAATAATTATTATATAAGACGACTTTCTTCGCCTGTAGTACTTGCATGATTTATTTAAACAAATCTAAATTTTTTATTTAGTCACAAGGAAGCTCAAAATTTAGATAAAAAAAATAACAATCTAAATATTATTAAAATAATTAATAAAACACAATGCGGATAATAATAATACCTATCGGATTTTTTACAACTTGTTATGTATTTTATTTGTATGTAGGTACTCATAATTGTTACGATCTATTGTTATTATCGTTTTAACATTGAAAAAAATTATTGCATTCCCAACAAATATATTTTTAATAATAAATATATTATAATTGTGTAGTCATCTTTTGATAAAAATCATCGGTACGCCTCTTCATCTAATACACTTGTGCAAAGAGCATTGTTACGTTATTTGCGTGTGTGGGAGCCATAAATCACGGACTCTACAATCCTTTTAGACCAACAAAAAAAATCCTGGAACAGGAACGCAGAAAAGGCGTGGTCTACGTAGGAATGTCGACCAAAACCTACTTTCGATTTCAAACAAACAAATTTATATAAATATAAATTAATTATTGAATCGTTAAATTAAATATATCCGGTTAGAGGACCAAATAAGGAATTTTATGTTTGAATTAACATTTAATCTGATTTAATTGTAGCATTAGCGCAACCAGAATATATTTCTGGAAATAACGTATAAAGTTACTTGAAGTTTAGGACAACTTGGTGTATTCAGTGGCGTAACCAGGATTTAATTTCGCAGTGGGCGATATTATTTAAATGTATTCATGCCCCTGTTATTTATAGAAATTGTAGAAAATTTATAATATTTTGAAAAAGAAACTTTTCGGTTTAATCCGAATAAATTTCTCTTTAATCACAATACATATTTTAATACAACAAAAATATGCTTACAATATTACTTTAGATAATGATTTCGTATTTTTTGATAGAATCTACTCATCTCTCTTTATTGCCGTTGATCGGAAAGAAACAAATAATAAAAGACCTAACAAAGTGACGTCACACCAATCATAGGTCTGTTTAAAAGCGTCTTCCAAAGCATTAAAAATGCTTGTTTCAAGTTATTTGTTATATATTATCTGTAGTTTTATCATCATAAACCAAAAATTTTATACTTTATCTAAATTTTGGGGTGGGTTCTGATCTAAATAATAAAAATCTGATGTGGCCAACACATGATCTCTCGCCATTTTTGAATCAAAAATTTACAGGTTGACACAAAAAAGTATGAAAAAAAATTATTTTTTTGTAAATATCGCAACAATGGCAAAAGTTTCAAAATTTTTAATCAGATGAAAATAAACTATAGGGTATACAAAATATATGTGTTAAACTTTATTGCCGGTTTGTATAATAATGGCGTTATCACCCATAGCAACTGCCACTTCCAGTTGTCCGATTGGCTCCAAAATCTAAAAAGATCTAATCTAGGGTATCAGAATCCTGTATGCAAAATTTCAAATTTTTTCATTTAGTAGTTTTTGAGTTATCGTTACTACAACATCCATCCAAACACACACACACACACACACTAACACACACACAGACATCATTGTGAAAATATTAAAATCGTATTCTAGGGACCCCAAAACGTGTTTATTCATTGAAAACTCACTACCCAATTTTTAGCATGATTCCTATACCTCTCTTATCTGAACGGCGAGAGGTAAAAATCATAAAATTTAAGAAACAGATAAATAGTTAATGAATTTTTTAATATCCTGTTCACAAAATAAGTTTCCTCTTCTTTTAATTCTTCCCTCTACGTTGATGATTCTTCCGCTTCCTACTAAAATTTCTTTTTGAGTCTTCCAAAATTTTAAATTTATTTCCCATTCTGATTTCAAATATTCACATGATTTACTGGTCCACATCTTTCATTGGCTTACCATTCTTTTTTTATGAGCTTAATATAATACTGATTTTTATATATAAAATGTTGTCTCTTTTATCTAATTAAACTCGTAGTCTTTATAATATACTTTTATTACCATTCCTTCTCACAAATAAATATAATAAAAATACAATGGTAAAATCTTACGACATTTTCTATTTATTTCGTCTCTAATTAATTCAACTTTCTATTATTTTCAAAACCTCTTAACCAAAATCATTACTTGATTTTTCAATCTTATCCAAAAATTTTATACGGAATGATTTTTAATTTTCAAAGTTAAATTTTAAATAATTTTCTAAATATAAAACAAATTTTATTTCTATTGACATTTAATAAGATCTTCCCTCAATATCAAAATTTGTTTATTATACCAGAATTTTTACTTATATACCCAATTAATTTAAATTAAATCATTATATTCAACTATAAAAACTTTCGAATATAATTTTATAATAGAAACTTCTTTGTACTAATAACAATAATAAATTAACTTCTATAACTCATACAAATTGATTTCATTATAATATGCTATCGCCTTCTCAACATTATAATGTTGTTTATGAACACTGTCAAATGCCCTATTAAGGCAGCTAAACAAAAATCTTTAGAAAACGTATCTTTAGGACTGTAAACTATAGTATAAAACATATTCATCTTACTACGCACAGATTAAACAAACAAAATCAAATATATTGAAAGTTAAATTAAACTTGTTTATAAAGGTTAATTCTTTGCCATTGGCTGATTTTTAATTAAATTTTTTAACAACTAAAATCACAAATAAATCTTAAAAATCGTGTAAATTATTGTACTATTTATATATTGTAATGAAATCAATTTGTATGAGTTATAGAAGTTAATTTATTATTGTTATTAGTATAAAGAAGTTTGTATTATAAAATTATATTCGAAAGTTTTTATACTTTAATTTAAAATAATTGGGTATATAAATAAAAATTATGCTATAATCAACAAATTTTGATATTGAGGCAAAATTTTATGAAATGTTAATAGAAATAAAATTTATTTTATAATTAGAAAATTATTTAAAATTTAATTTTGAAAATTAAAAATCATTCGGTAAAAAAAAATTTGGGATAAGTTTTTTTAGAATCAAGTAAGGGTTAAAAAAAATAGAAGGATGAGATTGATTAGATACAAAAAGTCATAATAATTTAGATTTTTTGTTGATAAGATAGATTTGTGAATGTTAAATAAAAAAAGGCTGAGTTTGTATGAATTTATACTATAATGAAAAATAAAACAACCGTTACAAGTTAGAAAAAAATTTTATTTACATTAAATAAAAAAAAAATTCTTATCATATAAGATATAGAAAAGAAATTGGTTAAGAAGAAATATAGAAAATAAATTGGTTAAGAGGAAGTTGTACTATACGATAAAGCAGTGGATGCAAAGGCTTCGTAGTCCCTAACTTTTAAAGTTTAGTTTTTATTATTAGTGGATTAAAAAATTTGTACGTGTTAGTAAAGATCTGATCTATGTTCCTTACCCCTCGCCATTTCGAAATTTGATATGGTTTTTTCAAAAAAAAATCGCAAAATTCCATGTTTTTTGACTATTTTCACATTTTTTTTAGAAAAGATCCAAATCAAATTTCGAAATGGCGAGGGGTAAGGAACATAGATCAGATCTTTACCAACACGTACAAATTTTTTCATTCGTTAATTATAAAAAATAAACTTTAAAAGTTAGGGACTACGAAACCCTTACATTACAACATTTTATATCTGGAGAGTGGCGCCGCTATCAGAATTCAAAGGAATTAATCATTTATGAATAGAGATGAAATTCATTTCCTTTTTACAATGTTTACGAGGGTAAAGAATTATAATTTTCGTGAAAAATTAAATTATTATTATTTCATATCGTACATAGGAAAGAAAAAAATCAGGAAACCTCAAAATAATAAAAATAAAAGTAATACATGACCAAACATTTACGTTTGAATTTAGCTGGAAACCGATGAAAACAATTTTTATATTTGTTTTGGTCAATTTTTTGCTGCACACACAATTCTACTTTTACTTGTCATAAATAAATGAAAAAAAAATTATTGCAATGTGATCACAATGAAGAATATAATTATGAAAAGAACGTAGGTATATTCAGCACAGCGGCGACACTGCAATTTAATAAAACTTGCCAATACAAAATATTATCTTGCCTGAAATAGTTTTTGGACGGGCGCTCCGTTAATATTAAAGCTAGGAAGCTTTTGGCCTACCCCATCGAGTGAGGTATCGTTAAATAGAGCTCATTGAGTAGATAAAAAGCATATTTTTTGTTTTAAAAAATATTGCAAAATGTAGGCATGAGAAGCTGCCAAAGTTAGCATTTTTTACAAAATTTTGTTTCGAAGAATTTTTTTACTTTCCATTGACCTATAAGTTTGAAATTTGTTGATAATGTTTATTGTTTCGTATATTTTGCCAACAAATGCCAATATATTAATAAATATGATTTTTTCATTACCATTCCCCCATTTTTAGGGTTCCGCACCTTCGTATATATGCGAATTGTGATATTCGATATTTTATTATCTTTATCTGTGTTATTATTAATTTTGTTAAAAAATGCATTTTTCGTCTCATATGCGCCAGGTTATTTTTATTTTCTCTTCTTTAAATCTTTAAATCTTTTTAATATTTTCTTAAACCTAATCTTTTTAATATTATCTTAAACCTAAAAAAAACGAAATTCGTGGGTTCGAGCCCCACGTTGGGCGCCAACTTGTGAAACGCTAATTTTTTATTCGTTGATAAAAGTGATTTAGCAATAAATGTGATTTAAGCTCAATTCTTTTTATTATGGGTTCGTTCCACGAATAGAATTTGAATATATCGAAAAGTGAAATTTTAAGAGGAAGTTGTACTTACTATAAAGCAGTGGATGCAAAGGTTTCGTAGTCCCTAACTTTTAAAGTATAATTTTTATTATTAGTGGATTAAAAAATTTGTACGTATTAGTAAAGATCTGATCTATGTTCCTTACCACTCACCTTTACGAAATTTGATTTAGATTTTTCAAAAAAAAATCGCAAAAAACTACGTTTTTTACTATTTTCACATTTTTTTTAGAAAAGATCCAAATCAAATTTCGAAAAATTGAAGGGTAAGGAACATAGATCAGACCTTTACCAATACGTACAATTTTTTTTATCCGTTAATAATAAAAAATAAACTTTAAAAGTTAGGGACTACGAAACCCTTACATAGTACAACATTTTATATCTGGAGAGTGGCGTAGCTATCAGAATTCAAAGGAATTAATCATTTATGAATAGAGATGAAATTCGTTTACTTGCCAATGACCCTATTAAGAGGTGCCAATACAAAAATGTTATCTTGCCTGAAATAGTTTTTGGACGGGCGCTCCGTTAATATTAAAGCTAGGAAGCTGCGGTTTTCACTAATTGATTCTGTATTTAGTTGTTGAGAGCGCATTTGTGGAATATTTTTAGAATTATTTTTAGTAACAGTGATACGACTATCAACTTTTTCTCTAGATAAATTTGAAAAAGTAGAACAGATGCGCTCTTCTGATAAATATTTTCGTTGGGTAATTCTCTAAATGGCAACAAAGCAAGTCACGTGGCCTCTTCCACTTTCCGTGTGTCAAAAAATAAAACAGTTTTATACTAAATACTAGCTGAATACCTGTACGAGCATGCTTTACTTGATTTTTTCAAAATTTTCCAATTTTTCCTGTTCTTTTCTATTTTTTTATTTTGCATTATTTTTTTTCAAAGATCTCATCTTGAATTTTTTTTCCAATTTGTTCCCATTTTCCCCTATTTTTTTCCTATTTTACCCTGTTTTACTCTATCGTTTCCATATTTTTCACTATTTCGACACATTTGTTACCATTTGTTCCTATTTATTCCCACATTTTTCCATATTTTTCCGAATTTTTCCTATTACTTCTTATTTTATTTGCGCTGTTTTTTACTTTTTTTTCCTACTTTTTCCCTATTTTTCCATATTTTAACCTTTTCCAAATTTTTCCCTATTTCTCTCCATGTTTATCTGTTTTTTCATATTTTTCCGATTTTTTCCTATTTTTTTCCTATTTTTTCCTTTTTCCCTTTTTTTCCTATTTTTCCAATTTTTTCCCATTTTTTCGTATTTTTTCCTATTTTTTCCCATTCTTTTCCCATTTTTACTTCTTATTTTATTTGTTTTCCATTATTTTTTCTTGTTTTTCCCTATTTTGCCCTATTTTTTCCTGTTTTTCCTAATTTTTCCCTATTTGTCTCTATTTCGCTCTACTCTTTCCTATTTTTCTCTATTTTGCCCTATTTTTCGATACTTTAACATTTTCCTAATTTTTCCCTATTTCTCTCCATGTTTATCTGTTTTTACATATTATTTTGATTTTTTCCTATTTTCTCCTTTTTTCCTATTTTTTTCAATTTTGTCCAATTTTTTCGAATTTTTTTCTCATTTTTTTCTATTTTTTCCCATTTTTTCTATTTTTACCTTTCTCCTCTTATTTTATTTTTCTTACTTTTTTTCACATTTTTTTCCCATTTTACCCTTATTTACTCTATTTTTCACCATTTTTCTCTGTTTTCCCCGTTTTGTCCCATTTTGCCTGTTTTACCCAATAATAATAATTTTTAGCAAATTAATTTACTTTTTACTATTTTTCCGTTTTGCCTTAATTTTTACTATTTTCCTCATTTTGCCTCATTTTCCCGTTTTCCCTATTTTTCTCCATTTTTTCATATTTCCCCCATTTTGCCCTATTTTTTCGTACATTTGTCTATTTTGCCGTAATTTTCCTACTTTTCACTAATTTTCCGTATTTTATCCTACTTTTGAATAAAAGAGATAATGAAAGATAAAAAGTCACAAATGAATTTAATTTAAAAATCTCCTCATACCTACAGTAAAAGAAAAGTTGAAAAATAGTCTCTGCGCATGTGCATGACATTTTATTGCAATATCCTTATGTTTCTTATCTTGCCAAGATTCTATATGCCAAAAATTTTGTTAAAGTTAAAACCAGTTAACTTAAAAAAATTGCAAAATAGCTTTTTCTCATGAGCAATTTTTGTACATAAATATTATGGTAGAAGAAACAATATTGTATGTAACTAGTGTGTAAAGTGCCTTTTTCGCTCATGTGATTGTCAAACAAAATTCACATTCGTGAAAAAAGTATCACTATTACGCACTTGTTGCATAAATAACTATTTTATACTCCTATTTAATGATTCGCTAATTAAAAGATTAAATTCTGTTTCATAAATTTTATTATGATAGTGATTTTCACTATGATAAATTAACTCCTATATAAAATGTGTCCTTTTTACAGCCATAAAAACGCCTGTTCCTTATAATCAGACTACATGTAGTAGCCGCGCGTCGGTACGTCACTTTTATGTTTATTCCTGTAAGTTATAATTATAATTTTGTAGGGTAAATAATAAAATAATAAAAATAATTTAAATAATCTGATGTGGCCAACACATGACCTCTCGCCATTTTTGAATCAAAAATTTACAGGTTAGCACAAAAAAGTATGAAAAAAAATTACTTTTTTGTAAATCTGGCAACAATGGCAAAACTTTTGAAAAATTTAATGATACGAAAATAAACTATAGAGTATACAAAATAAATGTGTAAAACTTTATTGCCGTTTTGTATAGTAATAGCGTCATCACCCATAGCAACTGCCACTTCCGGTTGTCCGATTGGTACCAAAATCTAATCAGATCTAATCTAGGGTATCAGAATCCTGTATGCAAAATTTCAAATTTTTTAATTCAGTGGTTTTTGAGTTATCGTTACTACAACATCCATCCAAACACACACACACACTAACACACACACACACACACTAACACACACACACACTAACACACACACACACACACAGACATCATCGCGAAAATATTAAAATCGTATTCTAGGGACCCTAAAACGTGTTTATCCATTGAAAACTCACTACCCAATTTTTAGCATGATTCCTATACCTCTCTTATCTAAAGGGCGAGAGGTAAAAATGATAATAATTCTAAAAAAAAATAATAATAATCAAATAATTTATTTGTATCAATAAAGATACTTTTTTAACCAATAGAATATAATTATTTTTAGGTAAGTTGACAGTTATTTTGACAACTGTCAAAATATTTTAAATTTTTTAAAAGTTAATAACAAAAAGATTAATTAATTAATATATTGTAAAAAAGTTCCTTTTCATTTAAGATAATTAATATATAATGGGAGTAGAAAAAATAGAACAGCGTATGGCCATTATTACAGTCGCACATATTATATACGAAACTCGCCAACGGTTCGCTACCTATCCTACAACTTGCTGTTATTTTTTGTTATTTTATAATTCCACCAACGGTACCGCCATAAAGAATTTAGACTCCCCCTCGTAAGTGTTCGACATAGATCAACACCTGGACAAAAGTAATAAACTTCGGTCTAGGAACGGATTGACGACCAAGTAATAATGTATTCGTAGTATTTAGGACACGCCTATCAGTAGCGAATAATATACCTCCCCTTCACCCGACGCCCCGCAGGTCTTTCTGTTTGTAATGTATCACTTCCTCTTAAGAAGAAGTATAGTTTGGGAGATAATCGCTACAAGGAATATATGAAGAAGAGGAACAACAATAAAAAAAATAATTAAGAAGTTAGAAGAGGTAGGAATATTGCTAAAAATGGTCAACAAAGTTTAGATAAGAGGAAGAAGAGGAAATTAAGAGGAGGATTTACCTTGCGACAAAATAGTATGTGCAAGGGTTTCGCTTTACTCGTCCTACGCGTTTGTTTTTTATTTTTAGTGAAAGAAAAAAATATATTTGTATTGGAGAAGATCTAATCTGTGCTCCTCTGCAGCTACATTTTGAAAATTTGGCTTCATTTTTTTTCAAAAAAAATCCAAAAATTGTTCATTTTAGACATTTTTCTAAATTTTTTTTACAAAAAACGAAGTAAAATATTCAAAAAGTAGCTGCAGAGGAGCACAGATTAGATCTTCTCCAATACACCTATATTTTTTTCATTCATTAAAAATAAAAAACAAACGTATAGGACGAGTAAAGCGAAACCCTTGCAACTGAAGATTTTGCTCCAAGGAAGTGGCGCCACCGTTAGAATTTAGGGAACACAGCTTGTAAATTGAAATAAAATAAATTCTCTTGTTAGCAGAGTTTTACGAGGGTAAACAGTATGAAATAAATTTAAACTTAATTATAGAGTTTATAATTTTTCGGACAATATTTTTCTTTTAATTAATCAAAATAATTTTATTATTTGGATGACAATTTTTGTTTTTATCAACTACAATTTTCAACATGAAAATTACAATAAAACTAATTTCACTCATCATTTTTAAAATTTTACAGGAGTTTAACAACATATAATAAGTATTTAATTAATTTATTTAGTAAGTTAAAATTGAGATTTAATTTACAAATGTATTGGTACTTTTACACATCGCACGGTTAATAAGTAGTAAAAAATAATAAGATATATTCTAGCTACCCAACATTGGCATATCGGCATCATTTGACGGTTTAATTACCAACAATCGGTATGTTTTGAATGCAAAGAACTTTGTCAGCAAAAATCAGTGGTGGTGGGGGTGTGATATTTTGTCGGTACTTACTTTGGGGATAAAAGTTTAAGTTAGACTATTTTTGACACATTTTGTTATTAGTTTGATCTTTCTTAGAGATAAGTGTGGTGATTTTAGTGTTCTGATTATTTCGATTCTTCAACTATTAATTATTGTTCTCGTGAAGTGAAGGGACTATTATTAATATCAATTAGGATATTTAAAAATGCCCCGTAAAAGACTAAAAACTCGTTTATTCACATCGTCAAAGCGATTATCAAAACGAAATAGGATTTGCTGGATAAAAAAAGTAAGTGTAAAAATATTTATTAAATCAACGGATTTAATTACAAAAAAAATTAGTGGTCGTGTGAGATGAGGCCATTCCGAGATGCGGTCAGTGGGAGATGCGGTAACTTTTTTTCATACCTGCACGGACTGGAAGATGCGTTCACATCAACCGCAGACAATAAAAATCAGATTAAAAATAATAAAGAGGGGGTGATCCCACCCAACTTTCCGAACACTCCTAGTAGAGTAATTATTTAATCAATTATTTTAGTTTTTAGGTACATTAATAAAGTTAGTTTAAAAAAAATTAAAAAAAATCAAATTTTTTATCAATAATTACCCTTATCTTTGAGTTTTTTAACTATTTACATTTTTGGATATATAACTTCTACAAATATTTTTTTAATTTAAAATTTAACTAAAAAATTAATTTAATAACATAAAAGTTATTTAAAAATTAAAATAAAAACTAGCGGCGAAATTCGAAAAAGTAAAAACAAAATTTGTAGGAAATTTTATGTTCTACAACTTTGATAACAAGTAATTTTTCATAAAAATGCATTTTAAAATAAATTCAAACTACCCCCTAATTCGCTTCGTGCATTTTAAACAGACCCCAATTTCTATTCGAAGCTTATGTTTCATTTTTAAATTCCTTTCACATTTTAATTGTTTATAAACAAAAACGGAAATACCTATAATACCATTATATGTATAACTGAAGATTTTATGATCCCATTATTTGTTACTATGCAGAAATATGAATTTTCACAAGAAAATTTTACTTTCACGTTATGTAACACTTTTTTGTTACTAAAATGTGACGGACATTAATTGTACAAATGAGGAGAAATTGATAATACGTTTTTTGTGTCTTCTTTTAGCCCCGGTGTTCGATATGTAAAGCAAATTGGTTCGTATCAATAAAAATTATAAGTTAGCAACAAAATGTTTATTCTGAGTGACTTTTGCAAATAAATATAAGGCGCTTCATTTTTCACAGAAAAATTATCACTTATTAATTCCATTAAGTTAATAGGAACTAACAAAATTATCGCGATAGTCTCCCGTTGCTATAAGCAACGTAAACAAAAAGGAGCCTTCTAATTGGTTGAAAATAAATTTATGAAATTCTCAGTGTAATGTTGACATGATTCGGTGAAATTGTTTCATATGACACAAAATGACAAAATTTGATTAGTTGTTAGAACTGCCAAAAAATTTTCATAAAAATTAACTGATTAATTTTTGTTTTTTGTAATTATGGACAATAATAGTGAAAATATTATAAGACTTAATACCTGCTTGATGAACTGGAGATAACCAAAGAAAAAGAATTAACAATTATTAAACGGAATTTTTTAAAATTTCATCAATATTAAAGAAAATACTAATTCACTAAATATTTTTAATAACTTTAAAAATATTTTAAATGAGACACAAATACAAAATTAGATAACATTATTATAAGTAACTACATAAAACTATTATATTCGGAACTCAATTTTACATAGTGCAATAAATGTATTTCATTATTATCTAATTGCCTAATTTTTTATTAAATAATTTGCCCGTTTTGGGTTTTAGAATTCGAGATTTTTTGTTTACAAATATTCTGAATTTGTATATATGTCTCGCATTGATAATTTTCAAAACAGAAAGTACGTACGTAATACAATTTTAAATAAAATAATCCTATTTTCTGAAAAACACATTTTGACCCAAAGATAAATGTAATATCGAGCCCTCCGGACGACCCAATTATTCATTAGGTAAACAATCATTACTACCTTTATTTTATTAGGGGTTTACCGGACCAAACGATGTGTACCCTAATA
Source organism: Neocrepidodera transversa (assembly GCA_963243735.1). NCBI lineage: Eukaryota > Metazoa > Arthropoda > Insecta > Coleoptera > Chrysomelidae > Neocrepidodera > Neocrepidodera transversa. The sequence goes on along the minus strand of OY725354.1, from coordinate 16,593,097 downwards.
GAGGATCCGAAAGAGTAAAAACTACTATGTGTTTGAATTATTTCCTAATTTTAAAATAATATTTGTAGAAGTTATAGCCAAACAAGTAATTAATTATGGCTCAAAATCTTGTAAAAATTATCATTCATAATTAATTTATTGTATAAATTTATTTTAATAAATAAATATTTTATTTATTTAATTTACTTATTTATATTAAAGCCAAAACTATCGTAAAAATGTAACTATTGTGATAAATCCAGTCGATACAATTCCACCAACTTTTATAGCTACCCTGGTAGAGACCGAGAAACGTGGTCAAAAGGGATAAGACACGCCCCCTATCATAAAATATGCTTCTTCCCACCACACCGTTGCCCCTCAGGTGTATCTGTTCGTCAAGTAAATCATGCTCTTAAGAGAACACATACAATTTATTAAGTATTTATAATTTTTGTAAAATTTTATGATTTTTTTATTTAGATCTGAACCCACTCTTAAAGTATCACAAGTTTTAATTAATGATTATAATGCAGATCATTATAATATATTCCTTTAGTTTGGCTGTTCAAACTTGTCGATTAATAAAGTAATATTAAAGTTATGTGTGAAGTTGAGTATAAATTGACAAATGAATCTAAATAAAACATGGCTGCTTGAGAAGGCGGAAACTACTGATATTATTTGAATGTCACTAACATACAGAATATATTGTAATGAAATACTCTGTATGAATTTTTTTTATACGTTCATTGTTAAAATGTTTGATAACATAAATAATTTTTATGAGTTTTGAATTTTATAAACAAACTTTATTGTTAAAAAAACTTAATTTTAAAGAATTTATTGAGAGTAGTTGGTGTATAAAATATTTAAAATCAACAATTGTGGAGTATAAAAAAATCTTATTTGTATTATTATTATATCAATATTATAATATATATGACTATTATTTGTATAATAATAGAATAAAAAAAATTTTTTACACCGCGGAGAATGAAACTAGTACTTTAGTTCTGCATTTGCAGGACTAAAGTGCCACTTTTACTCCCTTGGGACTAAAATGTTTTAGTCCCAAGGGACTAAAATTTTTTAATCCCGCAAATAATAAATAATTGAAAGCAGCTATCTTTTTTATTCTAATTTAATTCAGAACTGTCAAATACTTCCACAAAGGAGTATAGGAAACAATTTTTGGTAGTACAGTCTTTCTTTTCTCCAACACCATTTTATGAGATCGTCGTAAGCTTTATTATATATTTTTTACGATTTTATTCTAAGATATTTTAAATGTGACAATTCGCAATCTTCTGATATTATTGATTTGAATGCTGATCGAAATTGGTCTGAGTTCTTCAAAAACTTCCCCTCGTTTCTCTAAAGTTTTGTCACTTTTTGGTCTCAAATTTCCTATCTTTTCTCTCAATTTTTGTCACTTTTTTACTGAAATTACTCTATTCTCTCTCATTTTTGTCACTTTTTTGATTTAAAATTTCCCTCCAAAATTTTCCTCTCCTTTTTCCTTGGTTTTTCCCTTTTTTGTCTCAAATTTTGTCACTTTTGTCCTGAAATTTTCTCTCTCGAACATTACCACTTTTTTTATAAAATTACCTCTTTTTTCTTATTTTTGTCGAATTTCCCTTCTTTTCTCTTAAAAATTCTTACTTTTTGCAGAAATACACGTTTTTTAAAAAACTACCTATTTTTTCTAAAATTACTCCTTTTTTTCTCATTTTGTTCACATTTTTGCCTTAAATTTTCGCTCTTCCTCCAAAATTTACTCTTGTTTCTCTCAACTTTTTCAATATTTAATCTGAAATTTTCTCTTTTTCCCTAAAATTACCTCTTTTCTATCATTAAAAATACCCCTTTTTTAAATTAAACCTTTCTTTTTCATTTTTGTCAAATTTCCCTTCTTTTGTCTCAAATTTTATCACTTTTTTTAAATTAGCCCGTTTTTAGATTACCTCTTTTTACTTATTTTTGTCTCAAATTTCCTCTCTTTATTCAAAATTTCCCCTTGTTTCTCTCCAATTTTGTATTCCCCTCAAGAGTATACTTTATATATCAAATTATAAGTTTTTTAAATTGTGGAAAAACATATTTTAACCGACTAAAATTCTTTAAAAGAAGTTTTAGCACAAAGTTATATTAAAAAAAAAATATATTTAAAAAAAATTGTATTTAAATAATTATTTGAATTTTAAGGGGCCTTGGGCACCGCGGTATAAAAATAGCGTATATACCACAGGACTAAAGTGTCTTTTAATCCCCCAGGTGATTGTCTTCATTCTCGGGATTAAAAGATGCACTTTAGTCCCTTGGTATATAATATACTATGTAATGAAAAAGTAAATGGCAAGATATTTAAAAGTGAATAAAAAAATTATTCTTTAATCAAGTAACAGAAAATTTTGGGGAAAGAACAGTTGAACAAGAATAATAAACATTTTTTTAAAAACATTTGTCGAAAAATTAATACAAAAAAAAAACTTATAAAATGGTAATTTTGTAAACAAATATAAAAAATAAATTATACATCAATTTACTTAAAAAATATGGTTTTAATAAAAAATGTTTGCTAATCAATAAAGAATTTCGTTGAAGAAATCAAATACTGGTGTTGGTGAAATTAGAGGAAGATTAAATCATAACATATTCAATTCTGGCGGGGCATGGATAAATAGGGAGTTGTTTGGAAGAACAGAGGGAGATTGGAGTGGAAAACTAATTATACAGGGCATCCCAGGAGTTCGTCTTGGGAGGTGATAGAGGGGCTAAAATTAATGATGGTACTTCATATAAAATTTGTCCCTTACCATTAAATTATTAATAAATCAGGACAGTCTACATTTGGAATAATAAATTTCTTTACTTTTTATAAATTTTACGAAGTTTCCTTTAATCGTATTTTTTTTTTAAAATGGTGAATGCGCAATTGATGTGCAGTGCCACATAAAATTGCACATATCTCTTAAACCGTTAATTTTATCGAGTTGTCCCAAGAGGGCGTTTTTCTTTTAAAGAGTTTGTGGAATTTAGCTGTGATATTAAGAAGTAAAAAAAATGATAAGTAAAAAAAATGTGCCTCATTAACCATTGAACTGAGTCCGTACCTGACTTCACAAGGGTAGTGCAGATTTGTTTATAACGGTATTAAGTGCCGATTTATGGTGTTTATAAATAGTTAATTTTTGATTTATTTAAAATAAGTGGTTTAATAATAATAAGTATTTTTTTAAAAATGGTGAACGCGCAATTGATGTGCAGTGCCACATAAAATTGCACATATCTCTTAAACCGTTAATTTTATCGAGTTGTTACAAGAGGGCGTTTTTTTTTTAAAGAGTTTGTGGAATTTAGCTGTCATATTTATAAGTAAAAAAAATGATAAGTAAAAAAAATGTGCCTCATTAACCATTAAATTGGTAATTTTGAGATATAAAATCATTACAATATATACAGAAAATTATACATATTTTTTTTATTTGAAAATCTGAGTGCTGATTTTCCCGCCTAAACCCCCGCTGGATAAATTTCACTGGAATATTATCCAGAATTCACAAAATAAACTTATATTTCCTTTAAATTCAATAAGATTCATTTTAATTTATGCTTTTGGCCAGTGCTGTATATTTTACCATTCCATAATCTAAAAATAGATTGTTATTCGGTATTGTTTGTACAAAATAATTCACCCTATCGCCATCTCCCTCTAAGCGATATAATATTTCTAAGAGCGACAAGCGCAGAAATGCCTGTGATCGCCCGACAGGTCTGTTTTCTTATCGGAAAGAAGAAAACCGTTACAAATCCCCTCTTACAAATCTTCTGAAACTATAAATAGGGAAACGTCTCGACGTTATAAAAAGCGGTTGACCACACCCTAAGAATTAATAGTCTAATAATTTTCTGAGAGTCTAAAAATGTACATAAATTGTAAATATGTTTTGTAGTAGTGAGAGCAGTTGCTCTAATAATAATAATGTAATAAAATGTAATAATTTTGGTTTTCTAATAAATGGGTGAGTAAATAGCCCTTACAGTTCACTTAAATAATTTGATTTATTTTGTGGTAACACTAATTAATTATACTCTATATTAAGGTGGTCCTTCGATAATTTTAAGCAGCGTTAACACGCTGCCTGCCGTAGTAAATAATTCCAAACTCATATCGATTCTTAATCATATTTGTTCACCCGCCTTAATCCATTTTCGTAATGAGCCTTCGAATATAGTAATTCATAAAATTGGTTATGATGGGTATATTTTCGCAAACATTAAGGTAGATAAACAATTTTTTCTACGATCACTATGAAAAGTATACATTTAGACACGGCATACTTGCGTTCAAAGTGACTAATTTATCACGATTCTAAAAAGCAGTGTGGGAATTTCCTATACCTCACACTGCACATGCGCATATGTCTAATATTTGTCTTTTTTTACACTGCACATGCGCAGATGACAGTAAAGAACTATTATTCTAAATCTCCCATGCATCTATCGCAGCAGGATGCTGCATTTTTGTTGACATGTTATTTGACGTTTGCTATGTCATATAAATTTAAACTTCAGTAAACATTAATACAATAATACTTCGAAATGGAAGAAATTGACAATAATTCTGATTCAGAAGTCGAATATATGGAAAACACACCTCCAGAAATTGCATTGAATGCAACTTTAAACCTTTTGCCTCAAAATTCAAGAGAAAAATATGAATGCGTTTATAGAAAATTTATGGAATGGAAGGAAAATAAGAAAATCACAACAATTTCTGAAAATGTAATTCTGGCGTATTTTCAAGAACAATCAAAATCTTATAAGGCTTCAACACTTTGGTCCCAATACTCAATGTTGAGAAGCACATTAAGCATTAAAAATAATATCGATATTTCAAAATATGTAAAATTGAGAGCCTTTCTAAAAAGACAGAATGATAATTACAAACCTAAAAAGTCAAAAACCTTAACATCTGAAGAAATCCAAAGATTTCTGAAGGAAGCACCTGATTATAAATATTTATTAATAAAGGTAAATAAAAGTTGCATTTAAAATTAGACAAAACACTGATTTTGTCTGATTACTAATAATATAAATATGTTAAGAGCATTTTAAAAATATTTGTATCTAATTTTTTGACATTATCTTATTACTAATTATATATCTTTATCTCACTTTTTTATTAAAATAATGTACATTTCCAAAAAATTGTAACATATTTCAATATTATTTTTAAATATTTAAAAATCGTGATCGTAGAAAAAGTATTGTGTGCAACATGTTCGCAAAGTACTATTCCCACTCGCTTGATTTACGAACACTCGCCTGGCGGCTCGTGTTCGCAAACTTCAGCGCTCGTGGGAAAAGTATCACTTTGCGCACTTGTTGCACAAACTACTATTTTAGAATGATAATATTCTTATATCTATTTTCATAATGACATTTTGTAAATTCTTATAGGTTGAAGACAGTATATAAATAAATACAGGAAAATAAATATATAATATGTACAAAATATCGGTGTACGAACAAATTATGTAAAGCATCTATTGGAGTGGATCACAATGAAATCCGACAAAAGCTTATGAGGAAGTGCCCATCTACACATTACGAGAAGGAAATAAAAATATTTTAATTAAAAATTATCCTTTATTTGGCAACGTTGTAACCATTTGTAATTATTCTATTGGTTACTTCTGAGCAGGAATAATAAAGGATAATATTATTTTAATATCAATTTACTTATAAGTACCTAAACAAATGGATAAATGAAGATTTTATTAGAAAACTAAATACCTTTCAGTGGCGGCTCCTTGAAGGAGACTAAGGAGGCTTAGCCTCCGCACCAAATTATCCAGCAATTAGCACCAGAAATATTTTGTTGATCATTCTTCTTTTTATTTTCTGTCTCTCTAATATTTTTTTAAATTTTACGATTAATTCCCCGTTCTCAGTAATTATTTATGAATCTGACAACAGTGCCCTGAGGCTAAATTCTGCAAACTCTGTATGTATCTCAAACCCTAAATATGTGTTGCTCAACACATTTGTCGTTTTTTTGACCAGTCCAATTACTAAATACCATAAAAAATAGCTGAAATGGCAACACTATCAGTAGGCTAGTCTCTAGTCTACCGCCTGCCTTTTTTCAGTTCCGTACGGACAGGTAGGTCATGTCGGCATCAGTGGAGATCATTTTCTACTCTCAAACGAATTAAAACTTATCAGCGAAAAACAATGGGTAAAAATCGTTTATACAATGTTAGTTTAATATCTATTGAAAAATATTTAGTAAAACACTTAAAACAAAATGATATGATAATATTATTGATCATTTTTCGCAAACCAAAGACCGTAGAATTCCGTTAATATATAAAAAAATTAATATTAAAATTAATTAAAACAAAATACGAAAGATTCCAAAAAAAAAAGAAAAAAATTTTAAAAAATCCAAAAAAAAATAATTAATTAGCTGAAAAAAAATATATTTTTAGAAAAACGTTTAATGTCCAGCCTCCTCTTTTAAAAAGTTCACTAGCCGCCACTGAGACTTTATTGATTGTTTCTACGTAAATTATATTTATAGTTCCGTTTATAGTTTTATACCATATTTGATATATTTATTCCATCATAAATTAATCTTGCCTGTCTATAATGCATTTCCATGAATGAAAAATAATAGAACATCCTGTATACAAACAAAATTATGAGAATATTGCCCAATATTTTCTCTATGGAATATTCACACAACACTACATACATCAGCGATGTATATTTGGTTGCCTATATAAAGGACAACATAAACAAATATTAACGCAAATAGTAAACTGAAATTAATGTTTTTAAATTTATTTAAAAACAGTATACCTAGTATATAAAATGATTTTTAAAAAACACAATTTCCGAAAAAGAAAGTTACACCTACATAAATATCAATAAAAAATTGTAAATAACATTATTAAAAAAATACCGTGGAAAAATAAATATTTATTTTAAAGAAATAATATTTGTAGTTTTAAATAAAAATATACCGTATGTACCAGAATATGGTTCCTAAAGAGAAATTCGTGATTACTGAGTCCATATAAAATAATGAAAAGTTGGCAAAAATAGCGAAAAATGGAGAATAGGAAAAAATGGGAAAGGTGAAGAAAATGGGAAAAATAGGAAAAATAGGGGAAATTGAAAAAATGGGAAAATCAAAAAAAATGAAGAAAATCGAAAAAAATGGAAAAATATGGGAAAATGATTAAAAATATTGAAAAATGGCGGAAAAGTAAGTAAAATAGAAATAAAGCAAAAAAGTGGGAAAACAAAATTTTAAAAAAAAATAGAAAAAGCCAAAAGCAAAATTTTAAAAAAATGTCGGAAAAATAAACGTGGGTAAAAATGTGAAAAAAAAAGAAAATATGAAAAAAGTGGGGAAAAATTGGAAAAAATCGCTAAAAACAAGAGAGAAAGTTGGGCAAAAAAAACAGTACAATAAAAGTGGGAAACATAGGAAAAAGTGGACAGAAAGTGAGGAAAAAAAATAGGAAAAGTGGAACAAAAAACAGTAGATGGAAAAAAAATTTGAAAAAGGTGAAAAAAAGTGTCTAAAAAGTTATTAAAATTGGGAGAAAAAGGGAAGAAAAACATGGAAAAATAAATTTCAAAAAGTTGTAAAAAAAGTAAAAAAAGAAAGCATAAAAGTGGGGAAAAAGATTTTAGAAAAAGTGGGGAAAAATAAAAGTGGAAAAAAGACAAATGAAAACAGTATGAAAAAAGTGGTAAAAACAATACGAAATAATAGTGGGCAAAATTGGGAAAAAAGTGGAAAAATGTGGGTAAAAAAAAGTATGAAAAGTAGGAGACAAAAGGAAAGAAAAACGTGGAACAACAAATTGCAGAAAGTTGTAAAAGAAATAAAAAAATCAGGCACAAAAAAGTGGGGAAAATGATAAAAAATAGTGGGAAAATAATAAAAGTGGGAAAAAATAAAATTGGGAAAAACGTAAAAGTGGGAAAAAATAAAAATGGAAAAAAGGCGAATAGCAAAATTTAAATAAAAAAATCGGAAAAATAAAAGTGGGTAAAAATGTGAAAAAAAAAATATGAAAAAAGTAGGGGAAAATGGGAAAAAATCGCTAAAAACAAAAGAGAAAGTTGGGCAAAAAACAAATTAAAAAAAAAACAGTACAATAATAAAAGTGAGCAAAATAGGAAAAGTGGAAAAAAATGAGGAAAAAAAGTAGGAAAAGTGGGACAAAAAACAGTAGTAGAAAAAAATGTGAAAAAAGTGAAAACAAAGTGGCTAAAAATTTATTCAAATTGGGAGAAAAAAGGGAAGAAAAACGTGGAAAAATAAATTTCAAAAAGTTGTAAAAAAACTAAAAAAAAAAGAAGACATAAAAGTGGGTAAAAAGATTGGAGAAAAAGTGGGGAAAAAATAAAAGTGGAAAAAAGACAAATGAAAACAGTATGAAAAAAAGTGGTAAAAACAATAAGGAAAAATAGTGGGCAAAATTGGGAAAAAAGTGGAAAAAATTGGGTAAAAAAAGTATGAAACGTGGGAGACAAAAGGAAAGAAAATCGTGGAACAACAAATTGCAGAAAGTTGTAAAAAAATTTAAAAAATCAGGCATAAAAAAGTGGGGAAAATGGTAAAAAATAGTGGGAAAATAATAAAAGTGGGAAAAAATAAAATTGGGAAAAAATAAAAGTGGGAAAAAAATAAAAGTGGAAAAAGGGCAAATGAAAACAGTATAAAGTGAGAAAAACAGTACGAAAAAATGGTGAGGAAAAAGGGGGTAAAAAGTAATAAAGGTGGCAGAAAAAAAGGGACGAAAAACTTGGAAAACGAAATTGCAAAATGTTGAAAAAAGTAAACAAAATTAAGCATCAAGAAAGAGATGAAAAAAAGGGAAAATAATGACAAAAAATAGGAAAAAAGTGGAAAAAAGCATGAAATTAAAGTGGGGAATAAAAAGCAAAAAAAAATGAAAAAAAGTGTGAGTGATAAAAAATGTGAAAAAAAAGAATGTATTTTTCCGAATTTGTCCATATTTTGCTTTACTTTCGCTGTGTCACTTTACTTTTCCATGTTTTCCTATTTTTCACTATTTTTCGAACGAATAGTTACTTTTTCAACATCTCTATTTTTCGTTACGTTACAATTTTTGATTGTTAGATCCTTTCGCCAAACGCGTTAGGGATATTAGATCCAAAATTGTGGGGAAAAAATTGGTAAACAGTATGAAAAAAAAAAAGAGAAACAAGTAAGGCAAAAAACACAAGTGGAAAAAAACGTATGAAGAAAAGTGGGAAAAAAACGTATGAAGAAACGTGGGAAAAAAACAGAAAAAAGTATGAAAAAAGTTTGAAAAAAGTGAGGAAAAAAAATTTTAGTAGGAAGAAAAAAGTGAAAGAAAAAGGAATGTATGAAAAAAAAACTAATGATGAAAAATTGAAAAAAAGTGGGAAGAAAAATGAGGAAAAAATAGTAAAAAAATGGGAAAAAAGTGGAAAAACAATGGGAAAAAAGGGGAGGGGAAAGTGGGCGTAAAAATATGGGTTCGGTAATTAATGACACAAGAAGTAACATATAGATCATATTTATAACATCATATTTCACCATATAATATTATGTAATATCAAGTATATTTACAAGTACTTCAGGAGTACCTTAAGGATGTATATTAGGACCTCTGCTTTTTATATTGTTTATAAATTATATCAGTGAATCCATTTAATTTTAGAAATTTAAATTTTTTGGAAGCTGTTTTTAATAATATTCATAAGTGATTTAATATATTAAAATCATTTAATTCTGGTACACACTGTATTTACTACAAAGACTATACATAGATAACAGATTGAGATAATAATTTTTTATATATTTTCTTACCAGTTCCATTCCTAGTGGAGGCGCAGCTTCATAATGCCTCACAGAGGTAATCCGATTGCCGGATGGTATTAAGCTCATCGCTACTTCCGTCATTTTCAATTTAAATCATCACCCACTCTTTAAAATTCTTCAATTTTACCTGAAAATAAAACAACGATGAAGAAACGGTATATCAAAATACAAACGGAATAAAAAAAAATGTATATGTATGAGTGCGATATAAAAAAAAATGTTTTTCGAATCAGTTAAATGTGGAAGCTTTCATATATTTTAAATTATAAAAGACAAAATAGAAATTTTTTCAAAAAAATTTTTTTTCAGAAACCGTTTTCTAGTGTAACTAAATTACCAGAATATTACCAAAATACAAGATTAACTTGATAGCGATACATTTTATTTTATTTTATACAAAGTTAAAACTTCTGACCCCTTTTTAAGCGTAATGCGTAAACGAAGGAGTGTAAGATTTTGAATAGTTAAAGTTTATATACAGACAGAGTGCAGAAAGCTAAAATTAATATATAATATATGTTACAAATAAAAATAAATTAAATATAATATAACATTCATTGTTTATCTCAAACATTAGACTATTTTTTATTATTATTATTTTATTGAAGGCGTGTGTTCGAATTGTAAACATGTCAACTTTTTAAAAATTGGAAAAAATAGGGAAAAATAGGAAAAGCAGGAAAGCCGGAAAGAAAAGGAAAAAAGAGTAAAAAGAGAAAAAAATTGAGAAAAATGGGAAAAAATAGGGAAATGAGGAAAAAAATAGGGAAATGAGGACAGAAATAGGAAATAATATTAAAAAAAAATTGGGAAAAATATAAAAAAGAGAAAAATATAGCAAATTGAGAAAAATGCAAAAATGGGTAAAAATAGGAAAAAGTAGAAAATAATATGGGAAAATAGAGAAAAATAGGAAAAATGGGAAAAAATGGACAAAAATATAAAAAAAACAACAAAAATTAATTAAAACAGAAAAATGGTAAAGAAAACAGGAAAAAATGGTAAAAAACAGGAAACAATAGAAAAATGGGAAACATTAAGGAAAAAGGGAAAAATTAGAGAAAAATAATAAAATTAGAAAAAATTGGCAAAATTAAACAAAATAGGAAATACAGAGAAAACAGGAAAATTAGTCAAACGTAAAAAAATATGGAATATAGAGAAAAAAAGGAAAAAAAAGGAAAACCAGAAAAATATAGGCAAAAATTGGAAAAATAGGAAAAAATAGAAAAAAATAGAATAAAATAGGAAATAATGGAAAACTTGGGAAAAAATGGAGAAAAATAAATACTAAAAGTATGAAGAAAAATAGGAAAAATAAATTGGAAAGAATTGGAAAAAATGAAAAAGAATAACGGGAAAAAATTAGGAAAAAAGGAAAAAAATTGATCAAAACAGGAAAATTGGAAAAAATAGGCAAAATTAAACCAAATAGGAAATATAAAGAAAAACAGGATAATTAGGAAAATGTAAACAATAGGAAAATAGAGAAAAATACAAAAAAAAAAGGAAAAAATGGGGAAAAAATAGAAAAATAAAGGCAAAAATAGAAAAAATAGGGAAAAACAGGAAAATATAGGCAAAAATAGAAAAAATAGAATAAAATAGGAATATGGAGAAAATAGGAAAATTAGAACAACGTAAAAAAATATGGAATATAGAGAAAAAGAAAAAAAAAGAGGAAAAAAAGGGAAAAATAGAAAAATATGAAAACAAGATTGGAAACATAAATTGGAAAGAATTGGTTAAAAAAAGGAAACAATAGGATAAGTGAAAAAAATTAGGAAAAAAGAAAAAAATGGATTTAATAGGAAAATTGTAAAAAAAATAGACAAAATTAAACCAAATAGGAAACAAAGAAAAACACAAGATAATTAGGAAAATGTAAAAAAATATGGAAAATAGAGAAAAATCCAAAAAACAGGAAAAAAAAATTGGGAAAAAAACAGGAAAATATACGCAAAAATAGAAAAAATTGAATAAAACGGGAATAATAGAAAAAATGGTAGAAAATAGAAAAAAAATTGGAAAAAATGGAGAAAAAGAAGTAAAAAATAATAATATCGAAAAATAGGAAAATATAGCCAAAAAATAGGGAAAAATAGAGAAAATAGGGTAATATGAGAAAAAGGATGGAAATAGGGAAAATATGGAAAAATAATGAAAAAAAGGGCAAAAAAAAGTGAAATAGGAAAGATAAAGCAAAATAGGGACAAATAGGGAGAACTAGATAAAACTAATGAAAAATGGGGACAAATAAAGGAAATAAAGAAAAAAATTGTGCAAATATTTGTAATTTAAAAAAAAAATAAAAGATTTTCTTTTGGAAAATTGTTTTTATTTCATAGATGAATTTTTAGATCTTTAAATTTGTAATATGTTTAGACTTTGTGTTTTATTTATTTTATTTTTTTATATTAAGTTACTTTATATTTATTTATATTTATCGACGAATCCTATATAAATGTAATTTTGTCTAATGGAAAATAAAAATTATTATTATTATTATTATTGTTAATAAAAAAAAAATAGAAAAAAAATATGGAAAAATGCAGAAAAGTAAGGAAATAAATAAAAAAATAGTGAAATATTTTTCTTTATTTTTCATTATTATTTTTTTTTTCCTATTTTGCCTGTATTTTCCCCACTTATTTTTACAATTTTTTTCCATTTATTCCTATTTTTTTTTTGTTTTTTTATATTTTTTACTATTTTTCTATGGATTTTTTTCCCATTTTCTCCTTTTTCTCAATTTTTTATTTTTGTCTGTATTTCTCCAATTTTTTCTATTTTTTCCAATTTTTTGGTCTTTTTTTTTTCAATTTTCTTCCAATTTTTATTCTATTTTTTCTGTTTTTTTTTCCAATTTTTTATCATTTTTAATGTTTTTTTTTCTGTTTTTCCCCTTTTTTAATTGTCCATGTTTTCCTATTTGTCCCTATTTTTCTCTTCTTCCTGTTTTTCTCTATTTTTTCTGTTTTTCCCATTTTTTCTAATTTATCCTGTTTTTCGGATTATTCCCCATTTTTAAAAGTTTTTATTTTCCCCGAATTTCTTATTTTTGTCTATATTTTCCCGGTTTTATTAATTTTTTTCCTATTTATTGCGTTTTCTTATTTACCTGTTTTTCTCTATTTTATCCTGTTATATCATTTTTTTTTACTTTTGTCCATTTTTTTTTCAATTTTGCTTTTTCCCTGTTTTTTTCTTTTTTTGCCTATTGTTTCAATTGTTTCCTGTTTTTTGCCATTTGTTCCTGTTTTTTTCCTATTTTACTTACTCTTTCTGTTTTTACTATTTTTTTCTATTTTTCCGATTTTTTCATGTTTTCCTATTTTCCCTATTTTTCTCTATTTTTTATTATTCTTCCCTGTTTTTTCATTATTTTTCCCCATATTTCCCTGTTTCTTTTTCCTATTTTCTCTATTTTTTTCATTTTTGCATATTTTTCTCTATTTCTTCCTATTTTTATTACGTTTTTCTTTTTTTATTTTTTCCCATTTTTCAGATTTTTCTCTATTTTTCCTTATTATGTCCTATTTATTCCTAATTTTCTTCTACTTTGCCTTTCATTTTAACAATTGTTCCGATTTTCCCAATTTTTTGTAAAGCATATTATATATTAATTTTAGCTTTCTGCACTCCTCCTGTTTATAAACTTTAACTATGCAAAATCTCACACTCCTCCGTTCGCGCATTACGTTTAAGTTTTCCCTTTGCGTAATAATATATAGATAGTTCTTCTTGAGATAAATGTCCAAGTCAAGAAATAAACGAGATAAAAAATTAAAATATACAATAAACTTGAATTAAAAAATAATATTTTGCAAAGAGATAAATGGTCAAGAATATTAATAAAAAATCTAAACGGAAAATAAATTAAAAAATATAGTTAGACAAAACATAAATGACCAAACGTTGATGAAATAAACAGAAATGACTGAAAATAAAATATTAAAAACACAGTTTGTCAAGAAATAAATGGCCAGACGTTCATAAAAGTTAGCAAAAATAAAATTTTCTAAAAAAACTTGTATGCTCTATTTATTCTATTCTACGTTGGAGTTCCAAGGCATATTTTTTCTAGTTGTAAGCAATAAATGTAATAGTTAAAAAGAATTTCAGATAAAAAACTGCTCGTGCTGTCTTCATCAGAGAAAATTGTAAATTATTTTGACAAAGTTCACGAAATCATGACTAAAAAACCACACCTATTAGATAGAATAACGCAATGAGTTTGAAAAAAAAATTAAAAACCAATCTGCAAAAGCCTACGCCTCCGTACTTATTACACAATCATATAATAATTATTTTTTGCCGTATAACAATAATTAATTACTTTTATCAGCAAAAATAAAATAGAATATAATTTGATCTAATATTTGTTACATTTGTTTTTAGTAGGTAAATTAGTAATTTATAAAATATTATCTACTGGATATTCATATTACCAATATTATAGATAAATAAAAAACAAGAAGGGGGTATAAAATTGAACCTTGTAGTATTTCGCATCTATAGTTGGTTCAGTGACACCTAACCCATATCCTATTTTCAAACAATTAGGGTATGTCGGAAATAAATTCAGTCAGTTTGACATTTTATTGACAAAAGTTATGTTATTACCTCACATATTGCACTCAAGGGCAAAAGGGTCTGCTGTTTTTTCTTACAACAACGCGAGATTTTTTTAAACGTGTAAATGTCAAAAGTTGACATAAAATTTTATGTCTACACGTAATACTGTGATGACGTAGGGGTCAAGGGTACCTGAACAAAGTATAGTTGTATTATAAAATCAGTAAAAGAAAGTAAGTCTAAATTATTTTTAATAATAAATTTTTATGATATAATTTATATTTATTACGAATTTTAATTTGATTTAACCTCACGTAATTACACGTTTAGGTATACAGTGTGTGTCAAAATTTTTGCGTTTTTATAGTCGTTTTTTTTATGTATTAAATTAATAGCATATAAATTTTTCTGAAAAATCAACAATAAAAAAAATGTCCTTATGAATATGCAAACTTTCTGATATTCACTATAGATGTTTTTATTTAAATCGTCTCATTATAAAACAACTCACAAAGTAAATAAAATAAATAAATAATAATAAAATATGAAACAAAGTGGGCGACGTCCTTAATAATATTCTCAGTCGAATAAAATATACCGTTTATTTTTAAATATATATATACAGAGTGGTGCAAGCATCAGACTTTTAAAAATAAAGTACCAAAAAAACTAATAGAAAATGTACACTAATTGGTTTTCATTTTTACAGAATTACACAAATAATGATGACCATATATTTTTTTTACTGAAAAACTAGGAGTTAAAAAAAAAGCAAAATTGTCCTTGTGAGAGTTGTACTTATTTGCGCCGCACTATATATACCCAACTAACCAGTTTTAATTTAATCAATATCTTTTTAAGTATTTTGATGGTTAACCGCGATTTTTTGTTGGCAATAATCTGTAGGTAGTAGTTAGCAATAAGAATCAAACATGTCCGTAATTGACATTGACTGAAAAAAGTGTTTGTCTCTGAAACATAAAAATGTCACTTTTAGGTATACAGGATGATTCACGGCTGTTGAGACTTTCCTGTTACAGAGTGAACAAGAATATTT
This sequence comes from Neocrepidodera transversa, assembly GCA_963243735.1. Classification (NCBI taxonomy): domain Eukaryota; kingdom Metazoa; phylum Arthropoda; class Insecta; order Coleoptera; family Chrysomelidae; genus Neocrepidodera; species Neocrepidodera transversa. Next base: position 16,577,579 of record OY725354.1, on the reverse strand, counting down.
AAAAGATACTATCTTGTTTATTTTAAATGAATCACCCTGTATTTTAGTCCGTTTTAAATTGAAATTTAATCAATAAAATTGGGCTAAAAGCTTACGGTCTAAAAAGACGATCATCATCAGTAATTGACATTATTGACTGAAAAAAGTGTTTGTCTCCGAAACATAAAAATGTCACTTTAAGGTATACAGGATGATTTACGGCTGTTAAAAATTTCCTGTTACAGAGTGAACAAGCATATTAAAAGATACTATCTTGCCTATTTCAAATGAATCACCCTGTATTTTAGTCCGTTTTAAATTGAAATTTAATCAATAAAATTGGGCTAAAAGCTTACGGTCTAAAAAGACGATCATCATCAGTAATTGACATTATTGACTGAAAAAAGTGTTTGTCTCCGAAACATAAAAATGTCACTTTAAGGTATACAGGATGATTTACGGCTGTTAAAAATTTCCTGTTACAGAGTGAACAAGCATATTAAAAGATACTATCTTGCCTATTTCAAATGAATCACCCTGTATTTTAGTCCGTTTTAAATTGAAATTTAATCAATAAAATTGGGCTAAAAGCTTACGGTCTAAAAAGACGATCATCATCAGTAATTGACATTATTGACTGAAAAAGTGTTTGTCTCCGAAACATAAAATGTCACTTTTAGGTATACAGGATGATTCACGGCTATTAAAAATTACTTGTTACAGAGTGAACAAGCATATTTAAAAGATACTATCTTGCTTATTTCAAATGAATCACCCTGTATTTTAATTGGTTTGAAATTTAAATTTACGGTCTAAAAAGCATCATCGTAGTCGTCCGAAATTATATATAAAATTTCAGAATTTAAAGCCTCCAGAGAAAATTTTGTCGACGGGAAAAAAATCGGTTAAAATCAAGATCAAATTCTGTAGAACAATATGATTAAATATTGAACGTATCGGTAACTAATTCTATCAACTGGAAAATAAAATTTAAAAAAAAAACAAATTTGACTTCGCAATGCAAACAGACACTATATACCACATTTTTAATATAGAATTTTTCCGAATTTAAATTAAGCTTTAGTTAAATCATTTTTGATGCATATTTTAGAATATTCGATGAATTGATCATTCGATGAATTAATTTTTGACGAATTAACTTTCGATGGATGGATTTTCGATGAATTGATTTTTGATTAATTGGTTTTCGATAAATTTATCTTCAATGAGTTGTTTTTCAATGAATTGATTTTAGATGAAGTGATCAATCGATGGATTGATTTTCGACGAATTTGCTTTCAATGAATTGATTGTCGATGTTAGATCATTAAGGAGGTCGGTTTATTGCTGAAGTTATAATTGCAATGTAGCCAATTTTTTCCTAGGACATACATTTTGATTTCCAGAGATACACAATATCCTTAATCCGTTCAAAGCTGAGTGAATTGGAAAATCCCAAAGATTAAGTCGTTAAGTGATAAATATTAAGTTTATTTTATTTCATTTTGAGACCGCTTAAGTCATACAAAGTAGGGCAAAAAAGGCGCCAGTTACCTTAGCTTTTGAAACGTCTCGTCAAGTAGATATTTTAGTGACTACAGTACTTATTACTGATAGTTAAATGATGAAATTAACATAGCGAGAAAGATAAAAGTTCACTAGAGATATTTTAACCCTGTATAATAGTAACCTGAAATCATTCTGTATTAAAATCAAATGATATTTACTTATTCTGCAAGTCTACGGTCTTTTGCGTTTGACTGAGTTTGTTCAAAGAATTACATAAAAATCTTAAAACTGGCTAGTAGAAAAAGAACCACCCTGTAGACTGAGTCTTATTACAACTGGTATAGATAATATTAATATTATGATTATTATCTTTAACTTGTTGTAACAAACTAATCGCCACATTATTTATTTTCTAAAGGTAAAGAACAACACTGCCTCTGCATGTTTAACACCCTGTATCTCAAAAACTGTCTATTAGATCTCGTTGGGCCCATGGAGACATTTAATCAGGGCATCATAAACTATATTATACTAAATTTTCAGCCAATTCGACTGGGACTCTTTTTCCATAAGAACCGTGCGGGGTCCTTTAGAAAACTCGAAATTACGTCAAAAATATTGTCGCTTTTCACTTTTGACATATATTTTGACTTTTGACAAACATGTTCTTAATTTTTGACATAAATTTTGACTTTTGACAAACATCTTTTTTAGTTTTGGATATATATTTTCAATTTTGACACATATTTTTTTAGTTTTTGACTTATATTTTGACATTTAACACAAATTTTCTTAATTTTTGGCATATATTTTAACTTTTAACATTTTTTTAGTTTTTGATTTATATTTTGACATTTAACACAAATTTTCTTAATTTTTGGCATATATTTTAACTTTTAACATTTTTTTAGTTTTTGATTTATATTTTGACGTTTAACACACAATTTCATATTTAAGTTGTTCGACATTTTTTGCCTACCTCAAATACTACTATTAAAATGTTTACCATCTAAAATACTTTCCTTATGATTTAGAACACATTTTCTTAGTTTTTGACCTATATTTTATGATACAAATTTAGTTAATTTTAGACATTTATTTTAAGTTTTGACACACATTTTCTTATTTTTTAACTTCTCTTTTGACTTTTGACAAACATTTTCTTAATTTTTGACTTATATTTTGAGTTTTGACTTATATTTGAATTTTGATACATATGTTCTTATTATTTTACTTCTATTTTGACTTTTGACAAACATTTTATTAAATTTTGACTTACATTTTAACTTTTGACACATATTTTTTGAGTTTTTGACTTTTGACAAAAAAATTCTATTTTTTTTTACGTATATTTTGACTTTTGACATTTTCTTAATTTTTGATTAACTTATATTTGAATTTTGACACGCATTTTCTTATTTTTATACTTATATTTTTTGAGTTTTTGACATATTTTGATTTTTGACAAAAAAATTCTTATTTTTTGGCTTATATTTTGACTTTTGACAAGCATTTTTTTAGTTTCTGATTTATATTTTGACGTTTGACACACAATTTCATATTTAAGTTGTTAACATTTTTTGTCGACCTTAATTTTTTTTTAACTACTAGTAAAATTTTTACCATTTAAAATACTTTCTTTGTCTTTTAAAACACTTAGTTTTTGATTTATATTTTGATGTTTAACACACAATTTCATATTTCACAAAGTCGTTTGACACTTTTTGCATTCCTGAAACTTTTTTTAACTATTAGTAAATTTTTTACTCTTTAAAATACTTCCTGTGTATACATAGAAATAGTCGGTTTTTGGATTTTTCTCCAAAAAGAATTTTGATTAAAATTATAAAAGTACTGTGCTACTATACAAAATTTTGAACGTGTAGTTAATTTTTCTCAGGATCCACATAAACCTGTTCCTTTTCCTCCTTAACTTTCACATTTCTCGTTGTTAGTTATTAGAGCCATAAATTTTCACATGGATAAAATAAATAAATAAAATTAAATGTGAAAAAAAACAAACACACTTTATCTCTCTCATAAATTTTTTCTACGTTCATGAAAAAAACAAAACTTTATTGAACAGGAAAAACTGGTACTTTATTGCACTCATCTGTCATTCTACTACAGTTATTGCAATCATCGCAATTTCAATAAACACTTAGTTTTTGCACTTGAACAAATATGATTAATAATCGATAACCGTTTGGACAGATTTACTACGGCAGTCGACGTGTTTTGCGACTGCTCTCTATGAGAGATAATTAAACAGTGCCGTAGATTGGAGCGGTCGTCGCTTAGCCAGACATAACAACGTCGGGTAAGTATTGTGACGAGATAGCATATTTCTGATTGGCTAAAAATATGTGGAATATTTTGAAAGTCAATCGGCTTTTTATTCTGTTAATTGATAAACAATATTTGAAGCAGATATGAAACGGAAAGAGAAAATAGTTTTAGTTTTAACAAGACACGAAATATGTCTGCTAATGTAATCGTGGATTATTCTAGAAGGTATGCAGTGACGTAGGAGATATGCAAGCTGTGAATTGATGAAAAATTTTATCTGTTTATAAAATTTTGTTGCCGAATAATAACTATATTCACTGCTGTAATATTAATGAAATATGAAACACCCTGTATTTTACTAATATTGTATAATTTTAAAAACATACAATTAACGTTCTGAATCAATATATATTATTGCTAAATCGAAGTAGATACCCCTTACCTTGTAGATCCTTTTAAGGAATACAAAGGTAACGTGACCCAATGCGCCTTACCAAGGTTGATGGAATTTATTGATGAGTTTTGAAACTTTTTAATCTATTTACAAAATATAAATTTATATTTTGGTGTTGATCTCAAATACATGTGATTATGAAAAAAATATCAGTGTGACGCAATAATGTTAAAAACTAAAATACACCTACTATTTTATAATAAAAATATACCAATTTATAGAAATGAACGCGTAAACTGCTACGACAAAATTATTTGGCATTATTTAATTAATTTCTTTTTTGAACCAAATTCTGGCATAAAAAAGTTTTCTTATTATATTCATAAATAATTTTGGTAGTGTTGATTAGGATTAGACAATTCAAAAAAATGTACCTATAATTAAAATTCTAAAAATTTTTTAAGGAAATTCCCGCTCATCTAGTATAAACGTAATGATTCCTATCATGTCCATTTTCGCATGTTTCCATGCAAGACGATACCATCATTTTAATAAATTTAAGTAAGAGACATAAGAAACGTGCTCAGTGAGCAAATCGTGCGATATTATACCAAGCATTGGCGTCCGACAAAATTTTAATGGATAAATGATAAATTAATCGATTTTCGAAAAAATCTGTATATACAGGGTGTTTCATTGGGAAAGTGACATAGGTTAACCACAGATAAAGGACACCTAAGCGATCTCAAAAACCCCATACCTACTTTAATAAACAAGATCTATTTTACCAATTTCTTGCATGGTTCATAACTTTCTAACCACATTGTATATTGTCATGATCTTTGGTGGGCATATTTTGTTTAAAGTGCCCAATCGATCAATTAATTTATTATAAAAGAAATCCATGTCCGGACTAAAAAAAATATAATATAATATTCCGACCTAAAAACAACACCCTGTATATCAGATTTTTCTAAAATAGATTCTGTATTTGCAAAGAGCACGAAAAAATTCGAGTTGAAATTCTGAAATGGTGTGAATTTTGAGAGTCCAAAATTGAAAGTAATTTCTTTTTAATGTGATTTAATTGAAATGAACACTAGTTAACCTAAATTGGTAAAATTTTAATATCTTATGTATTTTTTTATTATTTGCGATAAATAATCTACAAAAAACATTCATCTTTAATTAACGAATAAATATTAATGGATTAACAAAGAATAAATAACTTTAATTAATGAAAAATTACAAACATTTTAAAAAACGCCTAAAAAATATTACACGGGGTAAAAACATATGATGTTTTTAGTACTTTAGCCAAAAAAATTCACGTTAACGATAAACACAAGAACTATACGCAACACGAAATTTATGGACATTACGAATTTTCACAATTTTTTACGATTTTTTGTGTTTTTTATAGTTTTTATCGTTTTTTACAATTTTTAACGATTTATAACGGTTTTTAACGGGTTTTTACTAATATTTACGATTTTTTACGATTTTTACGATATAAAGTGTTTCGATATGTTTAAAAATGGCGGAGATATATTTTTTTTTATATTTCAACCCCCTCCAGTTTCAGGTCGGATAAAAAAAGTTTTATAAAAATTGTATTTGAAAATTGTCAATCCATAATGGTTTTACTTTGTTATCATTAATTTTTAGATGTGTGTGTGTGTGTATTCTTCCACGATAGAGGCCACACGTTTAATCCGATTGAACTGAAATTTGGTATAGAGGTTTGGGTTACCCGTCGGAAGAACCCATTAGTTTTTGTACGACATCTGTCAAACGGAAGTACCACTATCAAAAAATGACAGATGCAATATGTCACGGAATTGGACATGAAGTATGTCGTTTGAAAGCACTTGAAAAACTCTATTCAGAACAGTCAAAATTATTTCTCCAACTGTCACCGTTCAAAAATTTAAAAAATGTCAAAAGTTGAAACTTTAACATTAAATATCTGAAAAAGTATTCGTGGATACTCGTCGGGAAAGTTTTGGGCGACACAACCGATTTTTTTATAATTTTTGTTGTTTTTCATTATTTAAAGTTATTTATGTTTTATAAATTTTTTAGTATTTATTCGTTAATTAAACATAAATGTTTATTGTGGATTATTTATCGCAAATAATAAAAATTTTACCAATTTAGGGTAACTAGTCTACATTAAAACTAAATCACATTAAAAAAAAATTAAACACCAAGTCATACCACAAATATTTATAAGATGTTAAAGTTTTTGACAATTGAATGGCAACATGTTTCGGCCAAACAATGGTCATCATCATGCAGAAAAAGGTTATTCAAGTACGACAAATTATGATACGAAATTCACATAATGAAAAAATAAAACTTTAACCAATAGTCTTAGTATATAAAACCAAACAGTATGGATTTTTAGGAAGTAATTAATTTTTTTAATGTTTTTAATTTTTTTAAAAAAAAAGTTTTTTAAATGTTTGGTTTTATATATTAAGAGTATTGGTTAAAGTTTTCCTTTTTCATTTTTTTCATTATGTGAATTTCATACCATATCGTGTAATTTGTCGTACTAGAATAACCTTTTTCTGCCTGATGAAGGCCATTGTTCGGCCGAAACATGTTGCCATTTAATTGTCAAAAACTTTTACATCTTATAAATATTTGTGGTATGACTTGGTGTTTTATTATACGTTGAATAATCTTACCACATTTGAGTATGGATAATTTGCTGTTTTTTTTTAAAAAAATTAGTTTCAATTTTGGGTTCTCACAATTCACACCATTTCAGAATTCAAACTCAAAATTTTACAAGTAAAAACATTTTGCCAAAAATTCAAAGTATATCAATAAACTTATTTTTTCGTGCCCTTTCCAAGTACAGAATCTATTTTAGAAAAATCTGATATACAGGGTGTTGTTTTTGGGTCGGAATATTTTATCATATTTTTTTTAGTCCGGACCTGGATTTCTTTTATTGTAAATTTGTTGATCGATTTTAAACAAAATATGTCCGCCAAATATCATGAAAATATACAGTGTGGTTAGAAAGTTATGAACCATGCAAGAAATTGACAAAATAGATAAAACACCCTGTATCTTGGTTATTAAAGTAGTTAGATCCTTTAAGTATAGGGTTTTTTAGATCGCCTAGGTGTCCCCTATCTGCAGTTAACGTATGTCACTTTCCCAATGAAACACCCTGTACTATATTTCCCTTGGTCACGCCATAGCTTCAGAACGACTTTACCGATTTCGTCCATATTTTGATTTTCAAGTTTTCTGATCCTTTGTAGAAGGTTCTTACGGAAAGAAAAATTAAGAAAATTTCACAGAAAATTGGATAATTTCAGTTAACGACTATTTTAACTTCGCAATATTTTTTTAATGTTCTTTTAATGTTTTTAAGGAAAGAAAAATTGGAAATTTGCCAGGAAAATTGTAAAATTCGGAAAAAATGAAAGTGTTTTTTTCTACGGGATTTTTGTATGAACTCAAGACTATAACATACGATAAAAGGGATGAAAATGCGTAATTCTTTTTTTTTTTTCAAATAAGCTCCTTAAGGTTAACGCAGCTTGCGGTAGGAGTTAACAATCAGAAATTGTAACGTAACGAAAAATAGATATGTTGATAAAGTAACTAACTATTCGTTTTTTAGTAACGATTATTAATTTAAAATGTGAATGGTTACTTTTATTTCTATGGTTATTTTTATTGTCGATAGAATTGTAGATTGGATAGACTGGACATCGATGCGTACAACGAAATTATTACGGTTTTATAATGGAAAAATAAGAAAAAATAGAAAACCAGGAAAAATAAAGAAAACATAGAAAAATGAGGAAAAATAGGGAAAATAGGAAAAAACGGCTTTTTTACCCCAGAACTTTGCCGGGTCAGCTGTAGAGAATGGGATTATTTTAATTACAAAATACTAAGCATTACATTAATTCTGGAAAAAGTTTAATACAAAAGTTGTAGGAAATTTTATGTTCTACAACTTTGCTCTAGAACATTTTGCACTAAAGCCTATTGTTTGTCTTCAAAATAAAAATGTGTATATTTTTTGCCCTCTAGCGGCGAAACTATGGGGAACTTGGCATTACAAAATTTTGTACTAAAAAGCATTTTTGTCCTCAAAATTTGGAAAACATACATGAACATTTTGGAAATTCCGAAAAAAGTGTAATATAAAAATTGTAGGAAATTTTATGCTCTAAAACTTTGCACTACAATATTTTGCACTCAAGTGTATTGTTTGTCCCTAAAATTTAAAATAGGCAAAAACTCTTACATCTGTATTCAATCAATGTCGGTCTTGAGAACCTCCTGCTCTACCAAATTACACCAAAAACTAATAGTCGCATTCGAGGCACACACCGACTCTTCATACCAAATTTCAGCTTGATTGGTCAAACTGTTCGGCAGTTATCGTGGAATATTACACACAGACACACAAACACACAGACAGACCATACTCTGGAAATGGTTTCAATCTCCTCGGGGGATTTCAAAATGGATATCTCCACCGATATAACAATTTTTTTTTTCTCGTTCACTATACTTTCCCTTTGATGGGTCCAGGAAAGTAATAATGAAAAATATGTAAAAATAAAGTAAAATGGGGAAAAACAAAGTGAAATAAGGAAAATAAAGCAAAATAGAGAAAAATATGGAAAAATAAAAAAAACGGAGTAAACTAAAGAAGATATTAAAAAAAACAATGAAAAACAGTAACAAATAAGAAAAAATCTGGAAAAATAGTGAAAAATAAAGAAACTAGGAGGTGGGTCGGGAAAGTAAAAATAGAAAAACATAAGGAAAAATAGCAAAAAACTGGAAAAAATAGAAAAAAATGGGAAAAAATAGAAACATATAAAATAAGATAAAAAAATAAGAAAAAACTGGGAGAAGGAGGGAGAAAATAAAGTAAAACTGGAAAAAAAATGAAAAATAGGAAATGGTGAAAAAATGGGAAAAAATAATGAAAAACAAGAAATAAAATGAAAAATATGGAAAAATGCAGAAAAATACTGAAAAATAAGGAAAAACAGGAAAACGGGGGAATATACAAAAAACTGGGAAAAAGGGGAAAGTAAAGTAAAATAGAAATAAAAAATGAAAAATAGGAAAGAATTGGGAAAAATATGGGAACAATATGGAAAATAAAAAACAGCAAAAATAAGGAAAATAGCGAAAAATTAAGAAAATAAAGGAAAATAAAGAAGAATAACGAAAAATACAGAAAAAAAGAAAAATTAAGAAAAAAGGTAAATAAAGAAAAAAAAATATTGAAAAATTTGAAAAAAAGAAAACATCTGAAAAAATTGAGAAAAACAGGAAAAAAAATTTGGAAAAATATAAGGGAAAAATGGGAAAAGCACATACAAATAGGGAAAAATAGGTGAAAATAGGAAAAACTAATGACAACTAGGAAAATTAGAGAAGAGGCAAAAATAGAGAAAAATGAGGAAATATACGAAAAATAGGGACAAATATGAAATAATAGAAAAAAGAAATATGGAAAAAAATAGGAAATATTAGGAAAAAATAGGGATAAATAGGGAAAAACAGGAAAAAATTTTGAAAAACAGGAAAAAAAGAAAGAAATAGTGAGAAAAAGAAAAAAAGGAAAAGAGAGGGAGAGACAGATATTAAAACACGTTTAGAGTTGAAAAAAATTACGTAATAAACTTTGTTCCTTCGACCGCACAAACTCTTTTTTTGGTATGTTATAGTCCTGTAAAAGTTTTCAGGAAAACTCAGGAAAAAAAATCGGGATAATTTTAACGGAAAATAAAAAAAATTTAACAAACTGTAAAAATCATAAATTTAATAGCTTTTCACAAATTTACGAACATAAACAACTTTATTGTTTGCACTATATGGGATACTTTTTGATAATATCGAAAATAAGGGTAGTTTACTCTTGATCGAAATTCCTGTTTTTTTTTTCTCCGCTTTACAGTTTGAAAATTTAGAATTTTGACATCTTAAATGTAAGTTTCCTGAAATGCACTAATTTTTATCAAGATTAAAAATTTCTGGCAAATGGATGATAAAAACTAACGGTGTCATAAGAGAAAGTTTAATAGATGGTCACGACATCTAACGTAGTTTGATGGGTACTAACCGGACACAGGCACAGACCAAGTACAACTTGGCGCCGATAGATGGCACACACCCGCCATCATAATGCCTTATGGGGGAGCGGGCACCACGCAATTAAATCAAAAACAGAGAGAAACTATATACTCCAATATTTACATTACATGTTTCATCCTTATAGGAATCATCAGCTGACATTAAATATGTAAAAAATACTACACTTGGCTATGGGCAACCTTTATACCGTTTGAAAGACAATCATTTACTATATCGGATAGGGTAAAAAAATACCGGGTGTTCTATTTAAGATAAGTATGTTATTTAGGTTAGCAGGAGTCAATGATATTTCGCATTTTTTGGAACACTCTGTACATTTTTACGTAATAGTAAATATTTTAAATAGTTGACCAAAGGCTTCAAATCAACTGATCCAAAGCAATTTTTTTACGCCTACCCGTTTTATCGTTATTCTTTTTTTGTGACATTTTCTAAAAAAAAAAACCGAGATTTCTCGAAAACCATAATAGATAATTATACAGATTCTTTAAGATAGAGGCATTATTTTTTTACGTAAAATTCGAAAATGTAATGATATACAGGGTATTCCATTTAAAAATATATAACTTTGATATGCCAAATTTTTTTGACCCACCCTGTATATTTATAAATAATTTTAAAATGTAGCTCTTATTGACCTACATATATGCATATAAAAAGATTTTTTCAAATTGTTATTGTTTAGGCACTAAATTTCGTTTCGTATGTGGTGCCTCACCCTATATATGTAGTATTTACATTTGGTCTACCCTGTAGACGAGAAAAATTGTAAATTATTGATCATCTAGAATTTGATTTTTTCACAAATATTTGGGTACTCTGCGAATAAATAGTATATTGTTTTACGAGTGACAAAAGTAACATTGTTTAAAGCGAGAGAACAATTTACCAACCGAGGCGCACCCGAGGCTGGTAATGTTCACGAGTTTCAAAAAATGTTTTCGACGAGGGAAACACTATACTTTTTCTACAACGTCAAACTATTAAAACCAAGTAATTAGATATAAATTGTTATTTTTTTCACGGTATTTTTACGATTATATTTTGCTTTTTATTTAAACAAAAGTAAAAAAAAAATGAATTCTAATTCTAGAAATGATTGGTGACTTTGTTTATTAAAATTTTAAATTTGTTAAAACATTATATACGAAGGCGGGAAATAATTGAAAATATAAATTTAACAAAATGACGTCATTTTGTAAAGGGTTGTAAAAAAAAGTTTTATAGTGTTAAAAGAAAACCAGTTTAATAATTTCAATTGATTTTAAATCTTTTTCAGCCCACTTTGATTATTTTAAACGTAAATCAAAAAGATTGTTAATTTCTAAAAAAAAAGTTTTTTTTAAAAGGATGTAATAGAAATCTTTATTTAACGTCAGCATAACATAACTCCATACTGTATAAAAGAAACATACATGATAGTATTATTTTTTATTAAAACTTATATTTCCTTAGAAAATACTTTAGTGTACGCTTATGACAATGAGAAAAATTTAAAAAAGCAAAACGAAGTCGGTTAAGGCTCAACCAAGGTCAATGTTGTGTCAACGTATGTGTTGATCATCCTACGTCAGTGAACAAATACGTACTATGTATGTGATTGTTTAAGAACTGAAAATTGTTGTTTTCATTGAACAATTACAGGATGACAAAATTTTCTGCAAAAGAAAAAAATCGTATTTTTAGAAAATTAATAATAATTTGCAAATTTATTTTATTACCTTTAAAAAGATCTTCAAGCTTTTTTTTATAATGGTAAAAATACTGTAATAATTTAATGGAATAAATACATAATAATTCTTAGAAATAATTTATTTTGTGTGATTATCCGTGTGAGATTTCTGGACTCGCTTCCGCAATATATTCACTCGTTCTATAATACAAAAATTTATAAACTGAGCGAAGTAAAGTAACATTATTAATAATTGACAAAAAGTTAAGTGGGTCTATGTGATTGTTCGCTGAATCCATTATTCTGTTTTATGGGTTGACAAGAAATCACACTCGTATGAACTTATTATTTATGGTGGTATAATTAATTGATAAACGTCACCCCGTCTTGAACACACAAAGGAAGGAAATCTCGTAAGATATTTATTCTTTTAAGATAGTGATAAATATTACCTTTAAAGTGTTTAATGAAAAATACTTCGTTTCTATTTATGTAATATAGTCCAAGAGCCAGAGCCAGAGCAAAAAAGTAGGTTCATAATGCGATCTTCTACAGATCAAATTTTATTGTTAAGGGGTTTCCCTAAAAGTAAATTTAAGTTGGCGGGAAGCGGGGGCGCGAGCGAGCCGCCATCTTGAAAAAGACGTTTCGTGAAATATCTCTTGAACTTTGCATCGTACGAAAAAAATAGTAGAGATCATTTTTGTAGATAAAAACATTCTGTGCAACTTTATAGTCTGTGAAAATTTAACCTAAAAAAAGACATCAAAAATCGCTATAAAAACTAGTTCAGGAACTAGATTATATTCCCATTAGAGACGGTACATAAGAGATATTTAATTTTTTGCTTTCATTTACAAGTCTTATATGTTCAAAAATTTATAATTTGAACCATAGAACATCGCCAAAAATACATCAGAGACCTGTTATTCTGTCAATTTTACAGTTTACGTACTTTTTTATTGATGGCGTCACCTGCAAAATTATTGTTGTGGGGTATATAATTCATGTCTACGTAACGCAATATTGCCGTCATATTTTTAAGTAGCAGAAAAAAGGAAATTCGATATTTTAATACAAAATTTATTCATGTCTTTGTTCCAATATTTTTAAAATACTGCTAAATTTATCATAATACCTAATGAACTCTAGGTTTCTTTTATAATTAAAATTATGGTGACTTGATTTCAAATTTGGTACCCTATTTTTAATATTTTTTTTACAAATAAGAAACAAAACAGAAAAAATGAAACAAAAAATCATAAAAATGAGAAGAAAAAAAACGAGAAAAAATTAGACGATCCGAAAAAATTTGAAAAAAAAACAGCAAAAATCGGAAAAAAAATTAAAAATAAAAACAAAAAACATTGGAAAAATTGAGTGAGAAAATAAAAAATTCTGAGGGGATGTAGATTTCTCTTGTCTAAATTTGAGCATCCTTCCCCACTCCACGATATGGTCAGATCGAAAAAAGTTTGAAACAAATAAATTTTATAATAATTAGGACATAAATATATTTTTAAAAATAGCGGAGAAATGAATTTTTTGAAATTTCAACCCCCTCTAGTTCCATCCCCATAGTTCCGATTAAAAACAGTTTCAGACAAATTCATTTTATAATAAGTAGAACATAAAAAAAGTTTTGTGATCTGTTTCAATATTTTTGAAAATGGCAGAGATATAAATTTTTCGAAATTTCAACCCCCTTCAGTTCCATCTCCGTGGGTCGGATGAAAAATAGTTTCAGATAAATTAGTTTTATAATAACTAGAACATAAAAAAAGTCTTGTAACCTGTTTCAATATTTTTGGAAATGGCGTAGAAAAAATTGGAAGAATCGAAAAAATGGGAAAAAAATCAGAAAAAAAGAACCGGAAAAAAATATAAAAAAACTTTGAAATAAAGAAAAAAATTGGGAGAGAAATTAGAAAATTTTGGGAAAAAATGAAAAATAAAATTGTAAAATACGGAAAGACGCAAGAAATCAAAAAATATCACAAAAAATCACAAAAAAATTATCATACAAATTCAAAGAATAAGAAAAATAAGAAAAAATTTGAAAAAAAAAACAGAACAATGAGAAAAAATAAGGAGAAGATTAAAGAAAATCGAAAAAAATCAGAAACATGAGAAAAAAGCGAGAATAATCGAAAAACATCGCAAAAACCAAAGAACAACCAAAAAACCGGAAACAACTGTAACCAAAAAAAAAAAAAGAAAAAATTAATATAAAAAAAAGTCGCATATAATTGCAAAAAATCAGAAGAATAAGAAAAAATAAGGAAAAATTAAAAGCAAAACAAAAAAAATAGAAAAGAAAAACAGAACAATGATGAAAACTTTGAAAAAATAACAAAAAAAACAGAAAATATAAAAAATCAGCAAAATGAGAAAAAACTAGAAAAAAAACTGTATAAAATAATTGCAAATGATATATAAAAAAAATTATATTCTAAATAAGAAAAAATTCATATTGTAGAAAAAGACAGAAAGTAAGAAAAAGAATGGAAAGAAAAATACAGAGTGCCCCATTTAAAATAATATAACTATGGTGCAGATCTTTTTATTGAGGCAACCTGTATAAATTAAAATAATTTAAAATTTTACCTGTAGTAAACATTTTTTACACAATTTTACCGTTTTCCATACAAAGACCAACGCGACGCGTTTATGGTGCTCCGCCCTGTATATTTCATTATAGGGTTTTAAATAGAGATTAACAAAATATATTTATTTTTAAACATTTTTATAAATTTGGTTGGTGTATTAATATATCGATATTGAAGCTCAAAAGGAATGTGTTCTTTCCATATAAATGAGACATCCTGTATAATAGTACTAAACTGTTTTTATTAGTTGCACTTATTTTCTGTATTGGAGTTATTAATTTTTTTTAGTTCGTTTTTGTTGTTTCAGCTTAGAAATATAAATAAATTATATCTATCATTCGAGTTACCAAAATAGTATTAATTTTAACACTCTGTAGAGGCTAAAACCAGTCATAGCAGAAATTTAAACTTGACAGTTTTTTTTACTTTTAGTAACACAAACAATATATAAAATTTTCATTAACTTCCACCGAGGGCCAATTACTTAACATTGTGTGCGGGGTTCTTTGTTTTGTCATTGGCCAAAGTTGGGTATACTCGCCATACTAAAATAATAAAATATTTTTTTTGCAAAAAAATATTAAAAATAACGTCCCGAATTTTACCTATCAAAATCAGAAAAAATTGAAACATTGGGAAAGTAAGTAATTAATTTTAAAACAAAATTTTGATTTCATTTTTTAGATCTTTACATTTTAACTCTTTTTGGAGATTAGTTCTAAAATAATCATTTCCTGATAAGATTTTTGTAACTAACAAACAATTTCTATAAACGTAAAGAATTCTGGTAATAAAAAAATTCATTATAATACATCAAACCTAGGTTATTTATTTGGAGAAAAAAAAATTAAAAAACATTGTTTACTATACAAATCAGGTATAGATTTAGATATAAATGTTGAAAAAAAAATATTAAAACATTCACAGGCTAGTTTATATATCGGATTATAGGTCAGAAGTTCAGTAGTTTTTGACCAGTCGAGTTTAATGGTATCATGAAAATCTTCTATTATAGCTAAAATCCCATTTTCATTTAAAACCCGGCGGTCAAAACATCAAATATTATTGGAGGATAATAAACATTTAAATTTTTACGCAGAAAGTACATCTAATCGCCATCTATCGAACATTTAGTTAATTAATAGTTTGTGTTATGAAAATCATGGGGTGCTAATTCCGTCTTAAAGGGTTTATTTCTGAATTTGTTCTAGTGCTTCATAATATTTACTTAATTTTATTCACTTATTTTATTATACTTGTATGGAAATATGTTAATTATCAAAGTCTAGATACCAAATTCTTTTAAAAATATTCTTTTAAAAATATAGGCTAAAATAAAAATAAAAGGATGGTCGACGGTTGTTCCTTTAAAAATGGGTTCCGTTTAAACTTGTTTCTTATTATACTAGTCTGGTGAAGTTGTTTATTGTTTTGTTTTTATTTTAAACTGCATCCTTCTTGGAATTTCCAAAAAAGTTGAAGTCAAGTATATACAATCTCGTCATTATCTATAATCTGCTTAAAATAGTTCTAGTTCCAATAATTTATCATTACATCATGTTTTCTAATATAAGTAGGTAGTAAAATGTTTATAAATAAACAAAATTCCAGATGTATGTCTTTAGGCTAATATAAAATATAGTTATACAAACTTTCAATTCTTTAACAAAACTCTCACGGAATATTTAGTAGTACTTTATCAAGAAAATTACATAACATTAACGATAAAGTTTAAAAAAATTAAATTTGTTACATATTAGTTATGCATATCTATTTTAACATCGTTTTACAAATACATTATTCATCAAAGACACATTTTTTTCGATGTCAACGACTGCTCTCATTGAATTTTAATAGATATGTTAGGTTTTAAATAACAAGAATTGATAAGAGATTAGGATTAAATTTTTATTGGTTATGGTCTAGTCAAACCATTTTCTCCGCTCCCGAAAAAATTGCAAAAGTTATAAACAATTAACTGAAAATAAAAGTGGGGTTTGGTTTTTTGCAAATATCTCAAAAACTATTTGACACTTTTCAAATTTGAAAAAAGATTCAAAAAGAGGACGAAATTTACCAAAAAAAAACTATACCTAGAGGAACTGTTGGACCAATATTTATAATTTTCCCAGAGTGTTGAAAATACGACCGAAAACGGGAACTCCGACTTGCGTAAGCGCTGCCCACTTTGGACCTTTAATGAATAAATATTATTTAAACTTATTAAATATAAAAATTATAAATTGAAAAAATTCAGGCATATACTTACTGGATACATTTATGAACAATAATCGCAGTCAAAAAATTTTTATCGCAATTTTTCTATCAATTATGCATTAGTTAATTAACAATTTTTCCCTACTTGAACATGAACATTGTAAGTGCGATAATTCTTAAATAACAAATCTGATTTTTTTTTCTTTTTTGGACCTATTTTTGAAAGGTCTCAGAAGAGATTCCCGTCGGAAAAATTAAAAAAATGTTATTTTTCACTTTGTTATTGACAATTTACTTACGGTAAAAATTAAAAAGCTAAATTAATCATTGAAAAAAAAATTTTTTTTTTCATATTACTATTGATTCGCTTTTTTATGATCAGAAGTCACATGATAATGATTTTAAATTTTTTTTATTTCTTATTGTTTACAAAAATTGTTATAAACAAATGCATTATTTATAAGATAATTTATAATTTCTTTTTTGGAAACATTATCTTTGATGCAAATTATGATCTTTTAAAAAAAATCATTCTTTAAAAAAATTTTTTATTGCTTAAAAACGTATTTGTTAACTTACAATTTTTTTCTATCACCTGTATTTGTTATTAGGAAACCATTTTTTTAATCATGAATTATCTTGTTCTTTGATAACTAAAAAAAAATTGTTTTTCTTTAAATTTTCATTGTGTATTTAATAAACAATTTGTTATAAACAATTACATTTTTTCTATATATTTTTTTTATTTTTCTACATAATGAAACAAAAACAATCATGTGTTATTTTTTGAGAAAAATTATTTATATGGTAAAAAAAATTAATTGACAAATTCGTTTTTAAATAATAAAAATTTTTTTAAGGAACGATTTTTTTTAAATCATAATTTGCATCAAAGATTTTGTTTCCAAAAAAATTTTTAAATTATCTTATAAACAACGCATTTGTTTTCAAAAAAAAATCATTTTCATGTGACTTCTGACCATAAAAAAACGGATCAATAGTAATATGAAAAAAAAATTTTTTTCAATGATTAATCAATCTTTTTAATTTTTAACCAAATAACAAACTAAAAAATAACAATTTTTTAATTTTTTTCAACGGGAATCTCTTCTGAGACCTTTCAAAAATAGGTCCAAAAAAGGAAAAAAATGTCAGATTTGTTATTTCACAATTATCACACTTACAATGTTCATGTTCAAGTACGAAAAATTTGTTAATTAACTAATGAATAATTAACAGAAAAATCGCGATAAAATTTTTTTGACCTGGGATTATTGTTCATAAATCTATCCAGTAGGTGCCTGAATTTTTTCAACTATAGGTTTACTGATATTACCATTTTAATACGTTTGTGAAGTCGTTGTAAGTAAAAACGACTTACGAAAGTATCCCGCTATATTACCTAAACAATATACCTTTATAATATGCTAGACGTGTAGCTCAGTCAGTCAGTCCGTCAATTAGTAATCAACAGTGATGCGGATTTGTGGGAAATTTTCCATTTTTTGGATATTTTGTAATCAACAATGATGCCGATTTGTGAAGAATTTCCCATTTTTGGCTATTTTTGCACATCATTGGGTAATTGTTGGAGGATAAGTTTATTATACAGCTGTGTGCCGTCCTTTTTACTTTCCCGCTACATATAAAGAAGACCAAAAAAAACAGCAGCACAGTTAGTCAGTAATCAAAATAATCCTTTTCTCTATACGGGAAAGTTCTGGGGTGACACAGCCGATTTTTTCGATTCTTTTGGTTTTTTTCTCGTTTTTCAGTAATTTTTTCAATTTTTTTCTCATTGAACTATTTTTTCTTTCTCTTCTCTTCTAATTTTTTCCTATCATCCGATATTTTTTGACGATTTTTTTTTTCGATTTCTTTTGTTTTTTTTTGATTCCTTTCCATCTCTTGCGATTTCTTTTGATTTTTTCGATTTTTCTCGTTTTTTTTTCGATTTTTGTCGATTTGTTGCTTTTTTTTTCGATTTCTTTTGATTTTTTTTCAATTTTTTATATTTTTTTCGATTTAATTTAATTCCTTTCCACCTCTTTCGATTTCTTTTGATTTGTCTCGATTTTTGTCGGTTTTTTTTATTTCTTTTGATTTTTTTTTTTTTTCGATTTCTTTTGGTTTTTTTCAATTTTTGTCGTTTATTTTTTCGATTTTTTTCGATTTTTGGTGATTCTTTTCGTTTTTGTTTTCGATTTCTTTCGATTTTTGTCGATTTTTTTTCTTTTTTTTCGATTTCTTTTGGTTTTTTCCATTTTTTTATATTTTTTTCGATTTAATTTGATTCCTTTCCATCTCTTTCAATTCCTTTGGATTTTTGTCGGTTTTTTGTTGATTTCTTTCGATTTTTGATGATTTTTTTTTGTTTTTTATTTTCGATTTCTTTCGATTTTTAATGATTCTTTTTGATTTTTTTTTTCGATTGCTTTTGATTCCCTTCGATTTCTTGTTTAAAAGTTAAATATAAAAATAAAAAATATTAATCTACTCAATCGAATAAAGTCATTTCCGCTGTTTAAATTATTTCTTAGAATAATTACTTTTTATTCAAATTTTCATGAGTCACAATCGTTATTTACACGTGAGTTTGCTACATACCGTATGTGTATCTAGTTAGTTTGGAATTTTATACAATACCTATCAAACAAATTATCACTGTTAACATATTGGATTACTAATTCCAAAGATAATTAAAATAGTAAAGATATCAAGGTCAAATTGTTTAAAACAAAAAAAAATACGTATATAGTATTATTTATTTTTATAATCGATTATTATTTACCTAATAGTGACTATCTGGACACATGTTTTATTATTATGAACATGAAAATCAATAACAAAAATAATAAAAATCGCACACAATAAATAGAATAGCTGGACAAATTATACCAACAAATTTAAATTGATCAGAAAAAGCAACGCCGCAATAAGATATTTATAAGACTAGAACAAATAAAGGAAGACAAAGAAAAATACAGCGCAAGGAAGGAAAGGAATTAAATGAAAAGAAACACGAATTGTGCACAAGAGAGAAAAGTAAGAAAAATGTTATAGAAATAAATACCAAATGAATAAATCTAGTTACATAAAATATGAATCCGAAAAGGCAACGCAGCAATGAGATACTGAAAAATAGACGAGCATAAAATGGAAGAAGAATGATCGCAATTGTAACGAAGTTACTTTATTCAATAATAATTAAAATATATAAATTAAATCGGACACGGCACTGGAGTAAAATTAACTTAAAATTATAGGAGAAGCTTCGAATATAAGGCCAGTCGTACCAGTTCAACTTCTGCCCGATAGATGGAGGCACTCGCGTCCGTGCTTCTTAGACGCCGAAATTTTTATCAATTCAAACCGTTGTCGGGAGTTGCTGTGGCAAACCCAATTGGAGTAGCAGTGGCATTCCCTCGACCTTTAGAGATAGGTCAAGCTGAAAGGCGCAAAGCTTATTTCCAAGTTGTACCGGAGTCCAGAACCGTCATCCGAAAATCAACACCAGCCTCTGGAAGACGTGCTTTTACGCAAAGTAAGAACCGTATTACACACCCTCCTCCGGATTTGGTAATTTTGGTACCATTCAGAAACAATAAAAGGTTTATTTTTATTTTGGTAATTTTATTTATCTTTCATCTGTTCACATAAACTAACACTCCAGCAGCAGATACTCCAGGTGGGCAAGTAAAGTCTGCCTTGTCGGCTGTCAAGAGGTTGGTTGAGGTCATGACGTCCCCTGGAGTATTAAATCTTCACTGACGCTGCCCAGTGTAAGTGGCCTTTACAATATCAACGGAAGGTGGCGCCCGAGGCAATCCCAGACATGAACCAAAGCGCCAAAAGATCGCGTGATGACGCAAAAAGCGTTACAACATATAAAGCAAATAAAGGAAGACAAAGAAGATTGCGAAATGAAGAACCCATGAAAATGGAAAGAATTAAATGAAAACAAACGCCACGATGACTAGTCCAACAAGAAAATTATAGAAATAAATACCAAATGAATAAAACTGGTTATATACCTAGAATATGAATCTACTATTATCTAAACTATACATATACATGAGAAATAAGAATAATCCGAAAATTAAATACTGAAAACTAATTAAAACTTAACAGACAACCAATTTGTACCATTATACAGTAATATTTTAGAAAATATGTATTCTAGTTATGAATTGAATAGAATATACCATGCTAATTTCTTTCACACGCTTTATTATTATATATTTTTAAATTGTTCTTTATTTTTGCAGATACAGAGACGTCATTGATTCGGCTGGTCTATTTTCTAGTATACGGGGTTATGATAGAAAGTTTTTTTAACCTACTAATCAATAACTAATAAGTTATATTTTTTCTAGCTTTAAAAATAAAATTTGTTTCACACCTGTAACAAAAAAATTGTTAATGTAGATAGAAAAAGAAAAAAATAACTATAAATGCGAATATTTTCAAAATTTTAGATAAAAAATTGTGATTGTGATAATAGGGAGAGACCACAACTGTAATAATTTTTTGTTTTCCTTATTTTGGTCTCTCCCTTTAATCAAATTTACAATTCTTGTTTAAAAATTTTGAAAAAATTCCCACTTATAGAATATTTAATTCTCTTTTCAATGGTATTAAGTTCATTTTGTAACTTTACGGATATTCTGTTTTTCCTAGCTTTAGAAACAATATTTGAAATACAATTTCTAGTTTACATATTGTTTAACCCCTGTAACAAAAAAAAATATCGGTGTCATTAAAAATCGCTGACTGTAGATAGAAAGAGAAAATAATATACAATATTTGCGAATATTTTCAAAATTTTAGAAATAAAATGTGATTGTGATAATAGGGAGAGACCTCAACTGTAAGGATTTTTTAGTTTTCCTCATTTTGGACTCTACCTTTTCTTGCTTAAAAATTTTGAAAAAATTCCCAATTATAGTATATTTCATTCTCTTTTTACTGTTATTAAGTTAATTTTAATATATTATTCAGTTTTCTTATTATATGATATAAAAGGCATTTTTTAAGTACAGGCCTAAGAGCTTTTGTTTACCTGAAAGATCCCCCTTTAATTTTCGCACTTATTTGGAAACACCCTGTATATTATATTTATACTGGTGGTCGAGAGTGGTCGAAATTTTCTGCCGTTTTTTTTGCGATCTTGTTTCGATATTTTGCGCTTTTTTTACCGTTTTTGTTTGAGATTTATTTGTAATTATTTGCGATTTAATTAAAATGTTTCAATTTTTTTCATTTCTTTTTATCCTTTCCAGTTTTTTGCGATTGCTTGCAAATTTTTAAGATTTTTTTGCAATTTTTTTCGATATTTTTCAATTTCTTCCGTTTTTTTTACCGGCATTATTTTCGTTTTTTGCGATTTTAGCGTTTTTTGCATTTTTACGTATTTTTTCGGGTTTTTACATTTTTTTTTATTTTCTCGTTTTTTTTTCGTATTTTACACTTTGGTTCTTCAGTTTTCTCCAATATTTTCTGATTTTTCTATTGTTTCTAATCTTTCCTCATTTTTTCTCATTCGATTTTTTTTTTGTTTCTTTCTATCGTTTTATAATTTTTTTTTCCTCTAATTTTTTTCGATTTATTTCAAATGTTCTGAATTTTTTCAATTTGTTTTTAAATTTTTTTAAATGGTTACAATTGTTTTCGGTTTTTTGGTTGTTTTTTTTTGCGATTTTTTACCATTTTTGCGATTTTTTCAGATTTGTTGCATATTTGGGTTTTTTTGCCAATTTATTTTCGGTTCTTGCGATTTTGGCGTTTCTTTTTCGGTTTTTTTTTTTCATTTTTCTGATTTTCTCGTTTTTTCGTATTTTACAATTTTATTTTTCATTTTTCTCCAATGTTTTCTTGTTTTTCAACTTTTACGTTTTCTTGTTTTCGATTTTTTTCTCGTTTTGTTCTGATTGATCTGTTTTCTTTTTCTCATTTTTTGTTTTCTGATTTTTTCTCAATTTTTACTTATTCCTCTTTATTTCAATTATTTCGAATTTTCTATTTTTTTTTTATTTTTTTAGATAGTTACATTTGTTTTCGGTTTTTTGGTTACTTTTTTACGTTTTTTCCGATTTTTTACCATCTTTTGCGATTTTTTCCGATAATTTGCATTTGCAATTTATGTGATTTTTCCCGTTTTTTTTTAAATTTTTGTTTCCATTATTTTGTGCTTTTTTACCATTTTTTTTTTAATTTTTTGAGATATTTTTCGATTTATTATGTTTTTTAGATACTTTTTTTTGTTTTTTGCGATTTTTGGCGTTTTTTACTTTCTTCATTTTTTCTGTTTTTCTATGTTTTCCAATTTTTCTCTATTTTTTCCTGGTTTTTTCCTATTTCATTACTATTTATGTTTTTTTTTCCATTTTACCAATTTTTCCTATTTTTATCTACATTTTCTTTTTTTTTCAAAAAAATTAGTTCCTATTGTTTTTATAGGTTTCCTATTTTTCCATTTTCTTCCTGTTTTTCCTGTTTTTACTATTTTTTTCCTATTTTGCCTATTTTTTTCTTTTTTTTCTGTTTTTTCTACTTTCCCTATTTTTTCCATTTCCTATTGTTTCCAATTTTTTCTTGTTTTTCCTATTTTTCTCATTTTTGTGTTTTTGCTGTTTTTATTCTATGTTTCCGATTTTTTCATATTTTTCCCATTCTTCCTATTTTTTCTATTTTTGTCCATTTTGCCCATTTTTCCCTATATTTTCCTGTTTTTTTTCTATTTTTTATCCATTTAAAAAGCGTTCAAAGAAATTTTCACTTCAAAATAAAATTACTATAAAGAAAAGTGAAAAAAAAAATAATAAAAAAATGACATGATTGAAATAAATAATGAATGTTATATTATATCCAATTTAATTTATTTATAGCACATATTATTTATTAATTTTAGCTTTCTGCACTGCTCCTGTAAATAAACTTTAACTCTGCAAAATCTCACACTCCTCCGTTCGCGCGTTTTCTCTTTGCGTATTAATAAATTCTCGGAAAATATTTAATGTCGTTATTTTGATTTGTTTAGGGCATTCAGCGAAAGTAACAATTTATAGTATCTATCGTAATATTCCTAATAAGATAAACCACAAAAACTATTTCTAAAGCTGTATAATCATCCATAATAAGTGACATATAGCCCGCGGTTAACAACCAGAAGAAGATTTTTTTCATGTAACATCAATTTAACTTACTTGGGAATTTAATTTAGTGAAGTCAATGTTAGTTTTGTATTTAGTAATCTGTTATGTAATCATTTTCACGCAACTCTTCTTTCTACTTATAAAAATGATTCATACTGACACTTTTATTATTTAAATTATCATGGGCATGGCCGATCACATAATTTCTCGGAAAATATTCATTTTTTAAATTAAACATTTTTTCTAAAATAATTTATATAGCTTACACTTTTAGAACACTTTTACTTTCCCGATCCACCTCCGGGAAGGGAAAGTATTATGAACGAGTAAAAAAAAAATTTCGAGATAAAGATGGAAATATCTATTTTGAAGTCACCTGAGATGATTAAGACAATTTCCAGATAGAAGTCTGTCTTGTCTGTCTGTCTGTTTGTCTGTCTGTGTGTATTCTTCTGATAGAGGCCACACGTTTAATCCGATTGAGCTGAGATTTGGTACAGGGGTTAACCGTCAGAAGAACTCATTAGTTTTGTACAACATTTGTCAAATGTAAGTGTCACTATCAAAAAATGACAGATGCAATATGTCACAGAATTTGACTTTCAATATGTCATTTGAAAGCCCTTGAAAATCTCTATTAGGAACAGTCAAAATTATTTCTCCAACTGTCAAAATTTAAAACTTTAACATTAAATATCTGAAAAAGTATTCGTGAATACTCGTCGGGAAAGTTTTGGGGAGACACAACCGATTTTTTCATAATTGTTTGTGTCAACGTGTAAATTTTTGATTCAAAAATGGCGATAGGTCATGTGCTGGCCACATCAGATTTTTTAGATATTTAATATTACAATCTCAAAATTTGATATTTTTTATTTTTGACAGCTGACAGTTGAAGAAATAATTTTGATTGTTCTGAAGTTTTTCAAGGGTTTTCAAATGACATATTGCAAGTTTAAACTCCGTGACATATTGCTTCTGTCATTTTTTGCCAGTGACACTTCCGTTTGACAGATGTTATACAAAAACTAATGGGTTCTTCCGACAGGTAATCCAAACCCATATACCAAATTTCAGCTCAATCGGATTAAACGTGTGGCCTCTATCGTGGGGACCTGAAAATGGATATTTCCATTTTTATCTCGAAATTTTTTTTAGCTCGTTCACAATACTTTCCCTTTTAGGAGGTGGGTCGGGAAAGTAAAAAGTTAAAAATGATGAAAAAAGTATAATAATGCTAAAAACGCTAAATATGCAAAAATATCCCAAAAAATGAAAAAGAAATGCAAAAAAACGAACAAAAAAAAACAAAAAAAAAGGAACAAATGCAAACAAAAAATACAAACATATGCAAAGAAATGCACAAAAATACATGAAAAGAAAAAATGAGCCAAAAGTGATAAAAATTCAAGAAAAAAGCAAAAAAGTTTAAAAAGTGCTAAAAGAAATGTAAAAAATGTTAAAAAAAATGCAAAAAAAAATCTAAAAAAAAGTTGAAAAAATGCTGAAAAAAAGTAAAATAAAGCTAAAAGTGCAAAAAAAAATTCGAAGTATAAAGAAAACGGACAAAAAAACAAAAAAAAATGGAGAAATGCAAAAAAATAGAAACATATGCAAAGAAATACACAAAAATACATGAAGAAAATGAGCCAAAAAATGATGAAGATTCTAAAAAAAAGCAAAAAAATTTAAAAAGTGTTAAAATAAATTGTAAAAAATGCCAAAAATCTAAAGAAAAAGTTAAAAAAATGGTGAAAAAAAGTAAAATAATGCAAATAAAAACGCTAAGAATGCAAAAAAAAAATCGAAAAATAAAAAAACGAACAAAAAAACAAAAAAAATGGAAAAATGTAAAAAAATAATCAAACATATGCAAAGAAACACAAAAATACATGAAAAACAAAAAATGAGCCAAAAAATGATGAAAATTCAAAAAAAAATCAAAAAAATTTAAAAAACGTTAAAGAAATTGTAAAAAATGTTGAAAAAAATGCCAAAAAATTAAAAAAAAAAGTTCAAAAATGCTGAAAAAAGTAAAATAATGCTAAAAACGCTAAAAATGCAAAAAAAAGTCCCAAAAAAAACAGACAAAAAAAACAAAAAAAAAAGGAAAAAATGCAAACAAAAATACAACAAATGCAAAGAAATACACAAAAAAAGCAAAAAAATTTAAAAAGTGTTAAAAGAAATTGTAAAAAATATTTAAAAAAATGCCAAAAAAAAGTTCAAAAATGCTGAAAAAAAGTAAAATAATGCTAAAAACGCTAAAAATGCAAAGAAACTCGAAAAAGTACAAAAACGAACAAAAAAACAGAAAAAAAATGGAAAAATGAAAAAAAAACATACAAACATATGCAAAGAAATACACAAAATACATGAGAAGCAAAAAATGAGTAAAAAAATGATTAATATTCCAAAAAAAGCAAAAAAATTTAAAAAGTGTTAAAAGAAGTAAAAAATGTTTAAAAAAATGCCAAAAAATCTAAAAACAAAGTTAAAAAAATGGTGAAAAAAAGTAAAATAATGCTAAAAACGCTAAAAATGCAAAAAAGGGTCGAAAAATAAAAAAAACGAACAAAAAAAAAATGGAAAAATGAAAAAAAATAAAAACATATGCAAAGAAACACAAAAATACATGAAAAGCAAAAAGTGAGCCAAAAAATGATGAAAATTCAAAAAAAAAAAAGCAAAAAAATTTAAAAAGTGTTAAAGAAATTCTAAAAAATGTTTAAAAAATGCCAAAAAATCTAAAAAAAAAGTTCAAAAATGCTGAAAAAAGTAAAATAATGCTAAAAACGCTAAAAATGCAAAAAAAAAATCGAAAAACAAAAAAACGAACAAAAAAACAAAAAAAAATACAAACATATGCAAAGAAATACACAAAATACATGAAAAGCAAAAAATGAACTAAAAGTTTAAAAAATGTTAAAAGAAATCGTAAAAAATGTTTATAAAATATCTGAAAAAGTACTCGTGGATACTCGTCGGGAAAGTTTTGGGGCAACGCAACCGATTTTTTTTTCAACATGGCGGCAAATGGCAGAAAGAGAGGGGATGTTGATAGCGGTAGAGATGGTGAAGAGATGGCTGAGAGAGGGGGTATAAAATAATAAACCACTAAAAGCGGATTAATAGCAGAAAGACAAATGACAGATGGGAATATGGCTGGACAGAAATAGCGCAATTTCGTTCGTTCGTCTGTGCGTCTGTCTGTCTATGCGTTCGTTGGTCCGTCTAAGCGTTCATTCGTGAATCTGTCTGTCTGTCATTTTTTCGTCTGCCTATTCATCTGTCATTTGTCCATCTGTCATTTTCCCATCTGTCATTTGTCCATCTGTCATTCTTCCGCTTTTAGTGGATTATTATTATCTACCTCTCTCTCGGCCATCTCTACCTCTATCAGCCTCCCCACTCTCTCTGCCATTTTCCGCCACCTTGAAAAACATGTTATAAAAGTATAAGCTCTCTACTTATATTTCTGAAGAACATCCTGTATAATATTGGCTCATAAAAAACAGAACGCAGATTTCTCAAAGAAAATCATAACAATAGGTAGCCTGAAACCACTTTCAGGTGTTTGAGTGATTTATAGCTTAAGATAAAATAGTGCAATTACCCACGTAGAGAAATAAGAAAAACATTCTTTATTGTTTCAATTTCGATCTCATTGATATAAATAACAATTATTATTCTTTAATAGACAGTAGGTACCGTTTTTCGCTGACGTCTTTTAGAAATATGAAGTACCTACTTCTTTATATTATCAATAATATACAGGGTGTTTCGTTAATAATTGTTCATATTTGAATTGTAGAATTTTGATTTAAAATGAGACGTTTTTATTCCTTTGGAAAATGATTTTTGATCGTTTTGTAAAAACACTAGTGATTTAATAAAAAAAAACTTTTATTAAAAAATGAATATAGTATAGTAAATTATTTTTTTATACATTATTATCATCTTACTCCAGAAGCGTATGTTTACGTCTATCCTTGTTAGTTTTCTTCGAATTCTTCTCTCTCATTTGTTTAGTGCTATCCTTATATGTCCTTATGGACGAATTGCAGTTGGCTGAATGACATAAAGTAGGTACACGCTATTAAAAAAAAAAAAATCGTGTCTTCTGCAAATAAACATTGTTGCATATTTCAACGATATTTTTAAATTTAATTACCTTTTCTTTATAACAATTTTCGATATTGGCAAAAATAATGGTACTTTACTCTTAAGCAAAGGACCCCGCACTGAACGTGGGTAAACTGGCTCTTGGTTTGATACTCGGATACCCAAAATCGATGCTGATAAAAAGTCTCCACAAGCGCGAAGTCCTAAAACGCGACCCTCCTGAGTTATTTCGACCGAAATCAGAAGAATGAAAATGAGAATATATACGAATTCTTATCTCTTAGATCTAGGACATTATCAGATTTTCTGTCATTTGATTATTTAGTAAAATGGGGAAAATTAAGGGTAAATAGGAAAAAAATAAAGAAAAATAGAAAAAAATAGAAAACAATAGCAAAAAAATTGGGAAAAATAGGAACAAATGGGGCAAAATAGTGAAAAACAGTGCAAAATTGGGAAAAATAAGAAGAATTGAGCGAAGTAGGAAAATTTGGGAAAAATATTGAAAAATCTGAAAATTTGAGGAAAATAGGACAAACTAGGGAAAAAATACTACAAATAAGGACAAGTAGGGAAAAATAAGCAAAAATAAATGAAATAGGAAAAACTAATGGTAAACATAAAAAAATAGAATGTAGAAAAAATAGAGAAAATGGTAAAAAATAGGGAAATATATGGGAAAAAGAGAAAATAAGGCAAAATATTGAATTTTGAAAAATTGAGCAAAATAGGGAAATTTCAGAAAATAGTGAAAACGGGGAAAAACGGAAAAATTAGGGCAAAATATTGAAATTTGGGGAAAATAAAAAAAAAACAGAATAATAAGAAAAAAATCGGTTGGGTCACCCCAAAACTTTCCCGACGAGTATCCAGAGACGAATATTTTTACATACATATTGCAAGTCAAATTCCGTGACATATTGCATCTGTCATTTTTTGACAGTGACACTTTCGTTTGACAGATGTCGTACAAAAACTAATGGGTTCTTCCGATGGATAACCCAAACCCATATACCAAATTTCAACTCAATCGGATCAAACGTGTGGGCTGTATCATGGAAGCATACACACAGACAAATACACAGACAGACAGACAGACTAAATGGTCTTAATCGTCTCAGGGGATTTTATAATGTATATTTCCATCTTTCTCGAAAAACTTTTTTAGCTCGTTCACAATACATTTTTTCCACACTCGAATTTGAAAAAAACATCAAGACTGCATTTTTTTACAAAAATTTTAAAAAAAACAACAGAAGCAAGAATGCGTTTTCTTTCACTTGAATTTGAAAAAATAGAAATAAAAAACACATTTTTCAATAAAAAAACTAGAAAAAATTTAAAAGTATTTTTTCACAGACGAATGTGGAAAAAAGCAAAGGTGCATTTTTTCACATATAAATTGGTATAAAAGCAAGAATGCATAAAAAACAGCAAAAATCCGTTTTCTTACACATACATTTGGAAAAAAGCAGAATGGATTTTCTACATAAAAATTGAAAAAAACAGCATACTTTTTTTACACAAATTTGAAAAAAAAAAACAAAAGCAAGAATACATTTTTCTTTATTCAAATTTGAAAAAGTGCAAAGTGTATTTTATCTCACACAAATTTAAAAAAAAAAGCCAAACTATATTTTTTCTACACGAAAAATTAGAAAAAACAGGAGCAATGCATTTTTCACACATGAATTGGGAAAAAGCAAGAATGAAAATAACAGCAAAAACGCATTTTTTTTCAACAAATTCGAATAAAAAAAAAGAAGCACGAATGCACACTAGAATTTGGAAAAAACCGCAAAAATGTATTTTTCCACAAAAAAAAATTAAAAAATACAGCAAAAACGCATTTTTTCACATATAAATTAGTAAAAAAACAAGAATACATTTTCAATATAAAAAAACCAGAAAAAAATAGCAAAAATGCGTTTTTTACACATTTTTCCACACAGGAAACCTAAAAACAAAAACCGTAAAAATGCATATTTTCACACATAAAATAGGAAAAAAGCAAAAAAATTTGATATAACAAGGTATTTTCTACCAAAGGAATTTGAAAAAAATGGGTTGTGTACTTTTTCAGATAGTGTTTAACATTTTTTATTTTTGACAGGTGACAGTTGGAGAAATAATTTTGAATGTTCTGAATAAAGTTTTTAAGAGCTTTCAAATGACATATTGTAAGTCAAATTCCGTGACATATTTGATAATGACACTTCCGTTTGACAGATGTCATATAAAAACTAATGGGTTCTTCTGACGTGTAACCCAAACCCATATACCAAATTTCAGCTCAATCGGATGAAACGTGTGGCCTCTATCGTGGAAGAATACACACAGAAAGACAGGAAAGACAGACAGGCATACTTCCATCTGGAAATAGCTTTAATCATGTCAGGTGATCTCAAAATAGATATTTCTATTTTTATCTCGAAAAATTTTTTTAGCTCGTTTCCGAGGTGGGTCGGGAAAGTAAAATAGGAAGAAAATATGAAAAATATTAAAATTAGAGAATAAATATGGAAACATACGGGAAAATAGTGAAAAATAGGGCAATATTGGGGAAATAAGTAAAAATGGAATATATAATAGAAAATAATAGGGATAAATATAGAAAATCAGGAAACAATAATGAAAAACAGAATATGAAGAAATAGAAAAAATACCGAAAAATAACAAAAATTGGGGGAAAATGGGTGAAATGGAGAAAAATAAGTACAAATAAGATAAAATAATGCAAAACAGGAAAAAGTAGAACGAAATATGAAAAATGGAAAAAATGTGGAAAAATAACTAAAACTAGAGAAAATAGGGGAAAAATAGTAAAATTAAATAAGCATTGACTGGGATATTTTAAAGAAATTCTCACATTTACAACAGTCGGGATCGAGTGAGATTTTTTAATCAAACTTTTTAAAAAATGTCAAACAAAATATTAGAAAATATCGGAAAAATATTAGAAACTGACAGAAAAAGTATTAGAAACTGTCAAAAACATATCAGTGTGGTAAATGTTACTATCCTAATTGTAACGCCACTGGTGTTATCGTTAAGTTCCTAGAACCCTTTTTCATTTAAATTTCCCACAAATGGACAATGTCAGAAAAAGTTTTAGAAAACGTCAGAAAAAAATTTATTATATTTTAGCCTCTAATTAAATCGGTATTTACTGTTATATTTTGATGACATCATCACATTTACATCAATTGGAATCGAGTAAGATTTTTTTATCAAACTTTTTAGAAAATGCTAGAACAAATATTAGAAAATGTCAGAAAAAATTTATAAAATTTCAGACTTCTATTCAATTTTTTATCAAACTTTTTAGAAAATACCAGAACAAATATTAGAAAATGTCAGAAAAAGTGTTAGAAAACGTCAGAAAAACTGTTAAAAAACGTTAGAAAAAAATTTATAATAGTCAGTGAGCCACTAATTAAATCGGTATTTACTGGAATATTTTGATGGCATTCTCACATTTATCAATCGGAATCGAGTGAGATTTTTTATCAAACTTTTTAAAAAATGTCAGAACAAATATTTGAAAATGTGAGAAAGAGTGTAAAAAAACCGTAAAAAAATAATAAAATTTTAGACTTCTATTAGATTTTTTGTCAAACTTTTTAGAAAATATCAGAACAAATATTAGAAAATGTCAGAAAAAGTGTTAAAAAACGTCAGAAAAAATGTTAAAAAATGTCATAAAAAAAATTATAAAATTTATTAGTTAGTGAGCCACTAATTAAATCGGTATTGACTGGTATATTTTGATGAGACTATCACTTTTACATTCTAGGCCTGTTTATAGTTTTCTCCTAACTTTCGTAAAAAAATATATTTGTATTTATAAAAATTTGCACTTTGTATGTGTTTATTCCATACATTCGTTTTCATTGGAAGAATTTTAGGAAAAAACTTCCCCATTGGAAACTGTGGGCATTTCTAAATCATTTTTCTCTGATTTTCTATAGAAAAATACTTTTTCTACAAGCGTGCGGAAAAGTATACTTTTCCGCACGCATTTGAGTGCGGAAAGTTTACGCACTAGTGCGGAAAGTTTACGCACTAGTGCGGAAAAGTAAATTTGTTAAGTTTTTGGGGAGTATACTAACATTTAAATATTTAAATACATATTTGTAAAAGCCTTCTAGAATGACCTCTTCCAGCCAAGTTCCCATGGCCACAGTTGCAACAAACCGAAATCTGACTTCGTTAGAAAACATTTTAGCCTCTGCAATTAATTTGCAAAATGCCACAAATTGCACATTTAATATTAATATTAATAATAATTAATTTGTTGATGTATTTAATAATAAATGTTTCTTGATGTTAGCTTTTGTGTTTTTTCCGCACGCTAGTAGAAAAAATAGTGTACCTAACACGTGCGTAAAGTGACTTTTCCGCACGCGATTGCTGGCCGAACTCCGCTACGCGTCGTTCGGCCATCTGCAATCGCGTGCGGAAAAGTATCACTTTCCGCACTTGTTAGGTAAACTACTATTTCAGCGTTTATTTCTTTAATTTTCTGGAGTTTTCCGTGAATTTTCCTTCACTTTTTTCCGGATTAGTTCCAACATTGATTCTATAATTGTATCTAAACTTTCATTTGTGATTATCTGATTAATTATTTTCTCCTAACCCTCGTGATGAAACCCTCTTGTGAAACAGGCTGTATGCAAGGGCGTAGATAGAAAACTTTTTTCCTGGGGGCGGTGGTTATTTTTTCCTGGGGGGTTGGTAATCAAACTTTTAAAGTATATGTTTGTTCGTTACTACATTTCATATATTTTATTCCTTCTTTTCTTGCTATTTTTTGGTATCCTGTTAGTAGTAATTACCCCTTTTACGCC
Organism: Neocrepidodera transversa; assembly: GCA_963243735.1. Taxonomy (NCBI): domain Eukaryota; kingdom Metazoa; phylum Arthropoda; class Insecta; order Coleoptera; family Chrysomelidae; genus Neocrepidodera; species Neocrepidodera transversa. The sequence continues at coordinate 16,544,625 of OY725354.1, read as the reverse complement.
CTTGTCACTTGTCTGTGCATAAATAATTAAAGGTCATTACTACTAAATCAAAATAATTTGAATCACATCGCTAATTGTATCTTTTACGGTTTTATTGCAATTAAAAATTGTTAAAACTAAACACAACAACATACACATAGTCAATTATTTAAATTTAATTAATGCAATTGAAAAAAAAATCTGAATAAAAGCTTGGTCTAAGGGACCGGTAATTTGACACAAGAAATAAAATACATTAGCCAGAGTAGGAAATCCCAACTTAATGGAATAAAAATAATATTATTTTATCCAAAAATAAAATAATAATTCTACATTTATTTTAAATAAAAGTTGTACTTGACTTAATGACGTTAATAACTATAAATAGAGAATTTTTATAAAGTTGTTTTAATGATGTTTTTTAATTTTCTAGATTTGTGATCTAGGTATTAAATATTATATAAGTATATTCTAAATAAAAATAAAAAAATCTTACCACTTTAAATTACAAAATCCAGCAAATATCAATAATATTCACAAAAACCTTCACACAAATAAAACACCACTGTACAAATTAAAATAAACCCCGTACGTTCACGTGTTAATACGTTAATTTAGAATAAGTACCGGAGTACCACTTAGTCGTCAAAAACAGTACCGCCGATGCACTTTTCGATCACAACGAACGTTCGATGGAACAAACGAGAATAATCCGCAGCCTCACCTTCGTCGTGATGAGGTGGTACCTGGGTACCACCGCGGCGGATTACCTTGTCGTCCAAGTCGTACTTGCGGCGGTACCATGTAGGTGTCGATCTGGTGGAACTCCTTGGTGGACGCATTATGTCCTAATAGCGCACAATTATGGTAATTCTGATGTACCTATAGAGGCTCTACACTGATTTAAATTATTATATATAAAAAAAATCTCAATTTTTGGTGTGGGTTCTAGGAATAAAAAAAAATAAACATTACAAATTAAGGAAAAAAAACTAAAAAAATTATGTATACTGATTACTCTTCCATTCTCTTCTGATTACTATATGAATTGAATTTTTTAATTTTATATTTTTCTTCTCCAAATTTCTTTAAATTATATTTTCAAACTTGTTATTTTCCCTCTTCTTTAAATTTCTCTCAACTGATTATTTTTTATTTTGATATTTCCTTCTCTATAGAGGATTTTTCTTAATAGCCTTTATATAATTTTCATAACCTTGTTACTTTTTGTGATGACCTTTATTTTAAAACGTCTTCCAATGTATTTTGATTTTTTTTATAATTAAAAAAAAACATATATTATTTTAATTGGTATATAATTTTTTATCCTTTTAAATCTTTTCAACATTCAATAACTTTTTTTTATAAAAACTTATCGTGGCGTTCCAAAAATTTTATATCTAATGTCTCTGTTTATTATTTTTTTTTCAGGTGTTTTTTCCAAATTAAATTTTTTTCTTACTTGATTAATAGAAAATGACACCCAACTTTCCGAACACTCCTAGTAAAGTTTTTCTGCATCAAAATACATTAAAATTAGTTTAAAAAAAATTAAATTTTTTGATAAAAATGTTTTTAACTTTTTATAATTTTGTATAACTTCTATAAGTGTTATTTTAAAGTTATGAAATATAACACATAATGTACTGTTTGATCCCTTTCGGATGTACTATTTACTTTTTTCATTTGTTTTACCATTTTCGATAAAAGAAAAGGACAAAAAAATAAAAAAAAATTTAGTTTTGGTTATAACAATTACAACGTTAAATTCGAAGAAGTTCAAATCCGATTTTAATATCTTATTAGTTATTCATTTTTTTTAAAACTTATATTAAACTTCAAAAAAAATTTTTATGAATTCTACAGTATTTTGAAAAAAAATTCAGAATTATAGACTTTTTACTACAAATTTAAAGGTATTTTTTTTAATTTTTAATATCAATATTAACCTTAAAAAAAATTAAAACCTTTTTTTAATAATTTTAAAATCAATAAATAATTAATATCTCATTCAATTATATTCAAAATGGGAAATAGACCTTTTTTTGGTTTTCTGGATCAAAATACATTAATTAAAGTTTAAAAAATATTTATTCATCAAAGGTCCAAAGTGTGCGGCCGAATTTTCAATCCTCTGAAAAAATTATAAATATTGGTCCTACAGTTCCGGGAGGTGGAATTTTTTTTTTTGGTAAATTTCCTCCTCTGTTGGAATCTTTTTTCAAATTTGAAAAATGTCAAATAGTTTTTGAGATATTTTCAAAAAACCAAACCCAATTTTTTTCAGTTAATTGTTTATAACTTTTACAATTTTTGCAAGCAGCTCTTAAATTTTTTCAAAAATCAACTAAACGCTATTCCGAATCGAATGACACCTCGTTCATTTTTTTTGTTTTTATAATGATTTTTTTTTATTTATTTTTTTGAAAATATGAAAAAAGGGAAGATACATTTTTTTCTAAATAAACCTGGGGATTATTTTTTTTTTAATTTTTAATTTATTGCTATTTTTGAAGTTTTCATTTTTTTTGTATTTTTGCCGATTTGTTTCTCTTTTAGATTTTTCACTGATTTATTCTGATTTTTTTAACATTTTCTATTTTTTCTGATTTTTTCTAAGGTGCTAATTTATAAAAAATAGAAAAAATGGATGATGCATATTTTTTCTAAATTATCCTCCGTGAACATTGGCGATTATTTTTTTCTACTTTTCAATTTTTTTCTATTTTCTGAATTTTTCAATTTTTTTTTTCTATTTATTCTGATTTTGTTCTATTTTAGGTTTTACAGTTTTTCATTTCTTCCGATTTTCGTCTTTTTAGATTTTTAAGCATTTTATTTTGGTTTTTTTTATTTTTTATTTTTTTAATCCAGCTAATTTTTTAAATTATAAAAAAATGGAAGATGAATTTTTTCCTAAATTGTCCTCTGTGAACACCGGCAATTTTTTTTATATTGAATTTTTTTTTTCAATTTTTTTTTTCTGATTATTTTCTGTTTTAAATTTTCAAATTTCTTATTTGATTAATTCTGATTTTTTTATTTTTTCTGATTTTTGAAATTGAAAAAAATGGAAGATTATTTTTTTTCTACTCTGAGAATATTGTCCAATATTTTTTTTTTATTTTCATTTTTTTTTCTGTTCGGAATTTTTCTGTTTTCTTTTTATTTCTTCTGATTTTTTTCTATTTTAAATTTTCCAGTTTTTTATTTGATTTATTCTGATTTTTTTAATATTGTTTATTTTTTCTAACGGCTTATTTTTGACATTATGAAAAAATGGAAGCTGATTTTTTTTTAATTATCCTCAGTGAACATTGGCGGTTATTTTTTTTTTAATATTCAATGTATTATTTTTTCAATTTGTTTCTTTTTTCTAAATTTTTCAATTGTTTTTTCTATTTATTGTAATTTTCGTCTATTTTAGATTTTCAGTTTTTTATTCACCTTATTCTGATTTTTTTATTATTTTTAATTTTTTCTTACGTGTTAATTTTTGGACTTATGAAAAAATGGAAAATTAGTATTTTTTCTAAATTATCCTAGGTGAACATTGACGATTATTTTTTCAAATTTTCAATTTTCTTTTCTATTTTCTTTTTTAATGTTTTTTTAATTTATTTTTATTTTTTTCTATTTAAAATTTTCCTGTTTTTTTATTTGATTCATTACGATTTTTTATGTTTTCGTATTTTTTCTACGTGCTAGTTTTTAAAAATATGAAAAAATGGAAGATGATTTTTTTGTTATTTATTTTTTATTTTGATTCTTTTGACTTTTTTCTGTTTTTTCTAATTTTTCCTATGTGCTAATTTTAGGAATTATAAAAAATGGAAGCTTGGTATTTCTTCTAAATTATCCTAGGTGAACATTGGCGATTATTTTTTCAAATTATCAATTTTCTTTTCTGATTTTATTTAGTTTTTTTTATTTATTTTTATTTTTCTCTATTTCAAATTTTCCTGTTTTTTATTTGATTTATTAAGATTTTTTATTTTTTCCTACGTGCCAATTTTTGAAAATATAAAAAAATGAAAGATGATTTTTTTGTTATTTATTTGTTATTTTTTTCTGATTCTTTTGACTTTTTTCTGTTTTTCTCTGATTTTTCCTATGGAAGATTAGCATTCTTTCTAAATTATCCTAGGTGAACATTGGCAATTATTTTTTTCAAATTATCAATTTTCTTTTCTGCTTTTTTTATTTTTTTTTAGTTTTTTCTATTTCAAATTTTCATGTTTTTAATGTGATTTATTATGATTTTTTATTTTTTCCAATTTTTTCTACGTGCTAATTTTTAAAAACATGGAAAAATGAAAGATGATTTTTTTGTTATTTGTTTCTGATTCTTTTGACTTTTTTTCTGTTTTTTTCTGATTTTTCCTACGTACTAATTTTTGTAATTATGAAAAAATGGAAGATTAGTATTTTTCCTAAATTATCCTAGGTGAACATTAGCGATTATTTTTCCAAATTATCAATTTTGTTTTCTGTTTTTTTATAGTTTTATTTTTTTCTATTTAAAAATTTTCTGTTTTTTATTTGATTTATTATGATTTTTTATTTTTTCCTATTTTTCATACGTGCTAATTTTTAAAAATATGAAAAAAATGGAATATAATTTTTTTGTTATTTATTTCTGATTTTTTGACTATCAATTTTGTTTTCTGTTTTTTTATAGTTTTATTTTTTTCTATTTAAAAATTTTCTGTTTTTTATTTGATTTATTATGATTTTTATTTTTTCCTATTTTTCATACGTGCTAATTTTTAAAAATATGAAAAAAATGGAACATAATTTTTTTGTTATTTATTTCTGATTTTTTCTTTTTTCGTTTTTTTCTGATTTTTTTCCTGTTTCAGTTTTTCCAGTTTTTTATTTTATTAATTCTGACCAACTATTTGTAACAATATGGTAAGTCTGAGAGTAAATTTAGTTTTATAGCTTTCAACGAACTAACTTCACAACTATTATTATTACAAGAAAAGGCGTAGTTCCACAAAAAAAAAACCAAGATAACGAATATTTTTATTGAAATATTTGCGTCATAGTCAAGTAAATAAACGGAAACGATTTAATAGGCCATTTAGCATTCTTGAGACCATGAAACGTATAATGGTATTGTTTACTACTGTGTTACTCAAGAACATTTCTTAATCTACTAAAAGAAAAGTGCGAATTGGAAACCTTTTTAATTACACACTACATGTATAATAAAGATTTTGGCTCTTTTAATTATTTCGACATTAACATTTTTCTTAGTCCGAGACTGTCGCCATAAATTTTATCACAGATGACGATCCTGTTTTTTTTTATATTTTTTTTTTCAAGTTATGTGTTCAATTATAATATACAAATTAAAATATGATAATGAGAATAATCTATTGCCATAGTTTTCCTTGAATAATTTTGATCTTGAGTGCTCCCATTATTGGAGGTAGTTGTATGAATACGGAGAGAATAACAAAAAAATATAAAAGGCGGGACGCGAATCAGTTAGGAGGCTGAAAAACAGGACTGGCTTCGGATAAAAATAAAATATACGCCAAGTTCAACATACATTAATTAAAACATTCTCAGTCTGTCTCTCTGTCTGTGTCTCTCTATCTGTGTCTCTCTGTCTGCGTCTCTCTGTCTGTCTGTGTCTCTCTGTCTGTCTGTGTCTCTCTGTCTGTCTGTGTCACTCTGTCTGTCTGTGTCTCTCTGTCTCTCTGTGTCTCTCTGTCTCTCTGTGTCTCTCTACCTGTCTGTGTCTCTCTGTCTGTCTGTGTCTCTCTGTCTGTCTGTGTCTCTAGCTGTGTCTCTCTGTCTGTGTCTTTCTGTCTGTGTCTTTCTGTCTGTGTCTTTCTGTCTGTGTCTTTCTGTCTGTGTCTTTCTGTCTGTTGTGTCTCTCTGTCTGTGTCTCTCTGTCTGTGTCTCTCTGTCTCTCTGTGTCTCTCTGTCTGTCTGTGTCTCTCTGTCTGTCTGTGTCACTCTGTCTGTCTGTGTCTCTCTGTCTGTCTGTGTCTCTCTGTCTCTCTGTGTCTCTCTGTCTCTCTGCCTGTCTGTGTCTCTCTGTCTGTCTGTGTCTCTCTGTCTGTCTGTGTCTCTAGCTGTGTCTCTCTGTCTGTGTCTTTCTGTCTGTGTCTTTCTGTCTGTGTCTCTCTGTCTGTCTGTGTCTTTCTGTCTGTTGTGTCTCTCTGTCTGTCTGTGTCTCTGTCTGTCTGTGTCTCTCTGTCTGTCTGTGTCTCTCTGTCTGTCTGTGTCACTCTGTCTGTCTGTGTCACTCTGTCTGTCTGTGTCTCTCTGTCTGTCTGTGTCTCTCTGTCTGTGTCTCTCTATCTGTGTCTGTCTGTCTGTGTCTCTGTCTGTGTCTCTCTGTCTGTGTCTTTCTGTCTGTATCTTTCTGTCTGTATCTCTCTGTCTGTGTCTCTGTGCTGTCTCTCTGTCTGTCTCCTCTCTGTCTGTCTCTGTGTTTCTGTGTCTCTGTGTTTCTGTGTGTCTGTGTTTTTGTGTCTCTCTCTGTATCTGTTAATCTATTTCTCTATTTCTGTCATTCTTTCTTCTGATTTCATGTTTTGAATTAGGATAAAAGAAAAGTTAACGAAACGCTACTGACATTTTTTAAATTTAAATTGAAAAATTTTTAAATAGATGATCAGTAATCTAGTTTTATTTGTATTACATTAGGAGTTTGTCAAGATTCTGTAATCCGTCCAATTTTATTTTTGAAAACAATTTAATTATAAAGTCGGTCCTGAAAATCGGGGCCGCCTCCGCTCTGATGGATTCTTGGACGATTGCGTCAAAGCACGTGGGATCACTATTTACGACAAGTGTCTTTCTGATCTCGACAACTTTGGAAGTAGGCAGAGCCCGATCACACTTTTCGAATTAAGCGATTTGCTTTCGTATTAATCGGAACAAGTAGACAGCAATGGATTTCAATTAATTAATAAATAACTAATATCAAAAAAAGTTGTATCTGTATTTATAAACAACAATTAAATGTTTGTTAAGCAAATACACATATGTAATTTCTGAATCAGAATCAACATTGACGAATAAATATATTACTGAAATTCGCAGTACTTGGTTTTTGTGACACATTTTTATATAAAGTTTTGAATACTTAACAATATGATGGAGTCATAAATAAGAGACAAAATGTCTACAACTAAAACGAATTATTATCAACATCTCAACCTTAATTCTGAGAACGTTCCATTAGCAAAAAAATTATTTCAGAAGTTTTTTGTTAATTATCCCTTAAATCGATCTGAACTATTTTACTGTCGGTGACAATTTATTCTTATATACTTAAAATTTTAATAAGACGTTTTGTATTCGGAGAGCCATTCTCAACTTGAATTTTTCAAACACGGACGTGGATTTTTTAATCACCGTTTCGAAGCAACTTATTGAATTAATAAATTTAATTCTAATGACGTTTTGTTGCCAAAAAATAATTTTTAGTGTCTTCTATTAGCTTGAAAGTTAAAATGCTAAATTTAAAACTTTTGTGCAAAATAATTAGTCATATATGTTGTTTTTTTTCTAATAAGATACCTCATTAGAAAAATTTGATTGCTCGTTAGAGAAAGTGGGTGCGTCGTTAGAAAAATGGATGCCTCGTTAGAAAAATTGAATACCGTGAATAGCGGTAAAGTGGCACTTTACGCCCGCTAAACGTATTTATAATCTGGACTTTATCGTCCGGCCGTGCATATAAAATATTACAATATACAGGTTAGGCACTGATTTATAATAATATCAAAATTTCTGTTAAAATAATCTGCAGATTTTTCGCCTAATGAGAATCTGTCTTCATCAGTCGTTATATTAAAATTCAAATGCTGAACCGAATGTTGAATTACTCTTTTAATACAATATATATTACAATCTCACATCAATTTTAGCTATAAAATCATTTTATTATAATTATTATTTATTAAAAAAATTAAAGCTAGTATATTTTCTTCTACAAGTTATTGTACACGAAATATTTTATAAGATTTACAGTTAAAATAATAGAATAGTAGATTCTGTAACAAGGTTAGAATGAAAAATTCGACACGAGTGGAAAATTCAGAACGCGAGCGTGAGGAACCACGAGTGCCGATTTTTTTCATTCTAACCGAGTAACAGACTATATTTTCTCCACAATAAAAAAGTATGAATCAAAATTAAATCTGAACACAAGTTATTTGTTGACATATTTGGATTATATTGTATTAATATTTATATTACACTTACCTAAATTAAAAACTGGTGCATTGGTGTTTTTTCATAATTAGCAATTTCAGATATTATTAAATTCTATATCTACTTCACTGGATTTTTCACTCATTACTTTGTTTAAATTAAAACTTGTTTGAAAATAATTATTACCGTCGCCATTTTGTATTTGACAGTGACACTTTTGAAATCCATGGCAATCCATATCGTTTAGTTCCATGATTTAAAAATTACATAGTAGACACTCAGGGCTGCGTTCAGATTTAAGTGCGTTTTACACCCAGGATGTTGTGACGTCTTGTACGAATTGTCTTGCAAATCTTTGCTGAAAATCAAATTTCCGTAATCCCACTTACCATTGTAATAATACCAAATTATTTTCATCATTTTGAACAAGATAATAAAAATTTGGTAGACGTCCAGAGTTTGAATTCATTTTAATCAGATTTTAATTTATTTAATAAGGCAATTGCCAATTTTGTGATATTTGTGTGGTTAGAAAGACGTTCATTGCATTGAAAACAGACTTATGCTCAAACTTCGCATGTCGGATGAATTTCCTCCAAGTATTCACTGGGATAAAAAGTTGTCGTCTAGACGATAAATATGAACGCAAAAGTATGTACACTCGGACAAAACGCCCTCTAAATCCGAACGAAATTTGACGTTCGGTGTGCACTCTGGACGTAAATCTGAACGGAGCCCTGACGTCCCAAATTTGTCAAAGTTTGCGCATGACGTCAGCTGTAGTCCAAACGAAATAATTTAACATTGGATTGCATAGGGTTATGGGTTATTGTGCTTTATATTATAAAAACTATGTAATTGCTAAATGTAAAAACCAGAAAATGCTCAATTATGTTATGGCTAATTCTATCGTTAAACTAATTGTCAAATATGTAACAAATAAAATACTTTAAATTAACTTTAGAATGATTATTTTATAAATGTTTAATCACAAAAATAATTTTTATAAAAAAGTGATTTGAAATAGCTTATATTATCAGGGGAACTTTTTGATGCATATTGTTATTTCAGGTTTATGTTACTAAAGCTCGCATGGCATGGAGCAATGCAACCTGCAAGAAATTGCAGCAAGTTCTTGCAAGGTAAAAGTATTGCCGATGTTGAATCTTGCAACATGGCTGCCAACCCCCCCCCCCCCCAAAAAAAGCGGTTGCTATTGAAGCGCTACCGCCGCCGGCTTCATAAATTATTTTAAAGGACCGATACGGCGGTTCAATAGCAATTTTCTAACCTCAAAAAATATGAAAAAAACAATTAAAATAAAAATGACAATCCTGAATGACAAGTGAAGTGACACTTGGTGTGTTGGTAAACCAAAAGTAACTAGATTTCTCCCTAGATTTGCAACTTTCAGGCAATAGAAATCGCACCAAACCGATAAAGTTGCAATTCTCTTGCAAAAGTCGATCAGCTGGGCTTTAACTACGCATGCCTTTGATCAAGACAAATTGCGTCTTGCATGGCGTTGCAGGTTGCATTGCTCCATGTCATGCGAGCTTTAGGCTTTCATATACATAGTGCTTAATTTACACTCAAAGAATGAATATGGCAAATGTAAATACGAGTATAAGTTAGATTTACATACAAGTTGGTATGTAAAATAAATGTTATAAACTTTTTCATAAGTTGTGCTTTATTGTTATTATTGCATAAAATGCTAACTAATAAATGAATACGTAACTACTTAAAGCTATTACACAATACATCTTACAGAACTTTTTTTGTATTATTTAAAATAAAGTCTCAAAATGTTAAACATGTTTATTCATATAATAACCTACTGTTTTTGTAATAAAGTGCACTTCGGAAATCGAAAAAACTTTGTATTGTTTTTAGTGCGAGTATTACTTTTACACCAAATACAGCCCAATATATTTTTAATCAGTTTATAGGTGAAATTAAATAAAAAATATGTCATAAAAGACAATAACCTCATATAATGACACATTAAAAATGTTTGATGGGCACCAGGTGACGTCACATATCCTGCGCAATGATATACTCAAAGACTATCTACTATAGACGTTTCACGAGGAGCGCCTAACTGTAGCTCTGCGTGCCGTGTTAGTTCATATTAATGACCGGTTGGTGGCACTCATAAAAAATGAATTCCCGCTATTTTTCAACTTGTTATGGATAAAAATTGTGGTTGGGTTCTCTGATTCTCGCTTGCGTGTTATCAAGTTGATTAAAGCTTCTTTTATTTTACTTATAAATATTTATATTATTTATTTGTATTTCTTTATTTAATTTAATATATACTTTTATTGTTCATTAATATGATTGTGTGCAATAAAATTTGTTCGAAGATTTTTTCTAGTCAATCATGTTTAAATCGACACATTAAAAATATGCACAACATAAAAAAGACTCAAATAATTAACTACATTTACGAAATGTTAGTGTATACAGTGTGACTCAAAAAGTCTGCACCATATGGGAAAAAATTTTATTATTCATTTGACAGAAAATTTTATTCTTGATTAAAGTTGGTGCATTGCGTAAAACTGCAATTATGAGCGTCAAACTTTCAAATTTCTAAATGATATACGCAGGGACGGGCAAAAAATAGGAATTTTGACCAAGAGTAAAGTACCCTTATTTTTGTAATTATTATATTCTTTGTTTTTATTTCAATTTTAAAAAGCTTAATCTTGTTTAGTTTAGGTTTGATTTTACACCTTTAAGATTAATAACCATTATTTTGTAATTTTTATTTTTTTTTATTTTAATTTTCAAAGCTTCATTTTGTTTAGTTAATTATATATATTTTGGCACTAAAAACGTTTGGGTATCATTTTTTTACCAATTTTCTTCAATTAAATCATGATGGTAATTTTTATGTACCTGTCTACAGGGTGAAATTTCAATTTTGCACCAAGAAAAAACAAAATATCATGGAAATTTTTAAAAAAAACCGAGAATGATGTGAAAATAACGAAAAAAACTAAATTTTTTTAACCAAAATGTATTATAGTGATTGAAGGAAGGCCCCTCTAAAGTACATCCGAAATGATATTATTTTGAGCTAGACTAAAAACATAAAAAAATGGTTTTTTTGCGTAGGAGGCTGTGATTTTAAATCTGAGTGTAATTTTTAATTCTTAACAACTTTCTTAAAATAAGGGCACATTACTTTAGCCAATAAATTCCTATTTTTTGCCCGCCCCTGTATACCGTTTAGAAATTTGAAAGTTTGACACTTGAAATAGCAGTTTTACTCAATGCACCAACTTTTATCAAGAATAAAATTTTCTGTCAAATGAATGAGGAAAATTTTTCTCATATAGTGCAGAGTTTTTGAGTATCCCTAATAGCACACAACGTCCTTGGGACGTACAATTTATGTCCATTTAATGTCGGAACGTCCATGGACTTAATATGTATGTCCTGTGGATGTTTGTTTTTGGACAGTATTAAGACGTCCACGATATATATCCATTATTTGTACAATTTATGTACAATGTCCATACCGGATATCCAGTAGTTGTCCGTGATGGATATAATATAACATATCCATACCATAGTCTTAAAACAGTCCCTCGCCGACTTAATACAGGCAATGTCCAAAACATGTCCGGGACAGACACCTAAGAGTGGTCCTCACTCGACATAATATGGACCAAAAGTAAAGCTCCGCCTGAAAGATGGAGACACTTGCGCTGATGCTGCTTAGACACCACGAATAGTATGGTATATCGCGATTTAAAACATCCTATTAAGTCTGCTCCGAGCTCGCTCAACGAGTATAAACGGTGGCTATTATTCACGTAGATGAAGTTTCCGACACGAGCAGGTGTTGAAATAACAATTTCACAATTACAATTGAACTGGTGTGTATAATATAACAAAAAAATCACTTTCTCTGACGTCCACTGTACCAAAATAGGACGTTCTGTGAATGTCCCAGGGGGATATCCAATGGATGTCCGCGGCGGACGTTCGAATTCAGTTCAAAGTTGTGACATTAGTGCGTCCCTCGGACGTCCATAGAACGTCCAGTGTACCAGAAAAGGATGTCCTAAGGATGTCCGGAATGTCCGAAGAGGACGTCCTATGGATATCTGTAGGACTACTTTGTGTTATTAGGGATATATTATTGTAATTTTAACTTTGGCACAGCAGCAGGTATTTTTTTATTTTAAATCACACTATTAATCTTAATTATAATTTTAATGTATTTATTTGTTTTTAAAATATATAAAAAAAAATTTTATGAATCCAATGCATATATTTTATAAATTATATTATTTCACAGAAAAATCTTTTAATAATAAAAAACAAGAATATAATATATTTTCATTATAATAAAAAGAGTCAATTAAAATCTAGACTATAGATCAATTTTTTCTATAATATAAACGTCATATTGTTATTAAAACTGTTATTAAATATCACCCTCTAGGTTTTAAACAAAAATAAATAATTATATATTTATCTATTTCTAATAGTCTATTCTACGCAACTGATTTTATTTACATAGTGAAATTGACTTTTAAACGGTAATCGGTAATTTTAGCGAAAAGCATGCATAATGGTGTTTAACAATTTTTGAAATACGCGCGTTTTAAGTGAAGTCTCCAACCTTTATCCAAAATCACAACCGGCATGCTGCGCTCCGGATAGCTGCTCCTGTTTCACGTAAATGGCCCAAGGTCAACTTGCTTTTGTGTTTTGGGACCAAAGCCCTAGATGTCTCTGTTAGTATGATTAAGTAAATTTAGGTTGGCTGCAATGATAAAATTTCAATTTTTATTAGATAAAAGTTTGCTGTACTGGTACTTATTGCTGACTTTTTGGTTTAGTTTATGTCATTGTGACAGTGATTTTCTTTAAAAAAATTGTAAGCATCTTTCTATTCAACGTTTATTGATTTTTCAATTTTGGAAACAATATATCTTGTAAAGAAAAATGCTGTGTTCCAAATTGTGTATTTCCAAACCAGCAAATAAAGATATTGAACGATTTAACAAATACTTACTTGCTTCAAACAAACACAGACATTTTGAATAAAAAAATTTGGTGCAACACAATCTGATAGATTACTTTTAAATGCCGTTCCAATTTACATTAACCTGGTAAGCCAAAAAATATTCTGTTTAAATACATATAAGAATTTGATTAGATTTTATTTTAGGAGCTTTTAATATTATACCATATACAGATGTCTATCCTTAGTTATACAGCCATCATCATCATAATGCAGTGTTTATTAATTATTTAGAAAGAAGATTTTCTCATATCTATTTATGTATTAGATTTTATCTGGGACCAGACAAGTTTTAAATGGTGCTGAACTTATGCGCAACTCTGTATATTTTAAAATTCCATTGCTTTATTTATTTTATTATCACTCATTATAGTATTAGATTGTAACAAATGTATAAATGGTATAACCATTAAAATAAATAAAACTTTCATTGTAGTTTGTCCCGCTGATTTCTACCATTTTAAATTTCGCAGTATTCTGGGCAGATGAATAATGTGGAAATAGAGCACCAGATGGTGCCAAATTTATTACCAATATCTAATAAAATTTGAAATTATATCAATGCAGCCAACCTAAATTTAATTTTTCATACTGACAGAGCCATCTGGGGCTCTGGTCCCAAAATACAAAAGCAAGTTTATCTTAAGCCATTACAAAATATTACAAAAATTAGAGGAACTAAAATGCTCTTTCAAGCATATTATAAAAAGATTTCCGTATCAATTTGCAAGTACTTTTTTTGTTGATTTATTGTCTTGTCAAGCATAGATTTCATAACTATTTGATTCAGTCATTTATACCATACTTTTTACCAATACGAAGTGTAAACGTACATTTTATTTAATAATCATACCAATTTATACCCTAAACAACGACCGTAATTCATTATTAATTTTAGATCGTAAAAGAATGAATAAGAATCGTTTAATTAGTGTATAATGTATGCTGCATAATATGAATTAAAGCACAGAAACTTATATCGTCGCGACACAACTTCAAAGAATCCCTGAACTCCTTATTGCAATTCATCTGATTTAAAAACTAACAGAAAAGATCAAGAACATTCAAAAAAGAAATTTAAGAAAAATAAAATGAAATTTGAATGCCCAGTTTGCCAAGTATGTAAGTTTTTTTTCGGTGTTTTAAAGAATAGTTATTAAAAATTGTTAAATTTTCTAGTTTCACCTCCTCAGAATCGATGGTGAAACATTTTAATTGTCACTTCAAAAAAAGCTCCGTAACTTGTGCTTTTTGTGGAAAAGAATCCAATGGCAAATACCAATTTTGGAATCATTATGCAGTTCATTTTGTAAAAATTAAATTATATGATAGGTTAAGGACTAAATCTGCTGCAAGAATTTACAGCAGTAGAAAACGATTTCAATGTAAAATTTGTTCTAAACGATTTGCAAATAGTTTGAAATTAAATAAACATTTAAAAATTCACACTATAAACGATTTATCCAAAAAGATTAATTTGATACATGATATAAATGTTCTTACTAGCAAAAAACTTGAAATTTGCCTCAATCAATTTACTGAGAAACGTAATTTGAAAAGTCACTTGAAAATTCACACTGGTGAGAAACCTTTTAAATGTGAAATTTGTTTCAAACCATTTATTCGGAAATATGATTTGAAAATTCATTTAAAAATTCACACAGGTGAGAAACCTTTTAAATGTGAAATTTGTTTCAAACAATTCATTCGGAATAGTCATTTGAAATGTCATTTAAAATACACACTGGTGAAAAACCTTTTAAATGTGAAATTTGTTTCAAACAATTCATTCAGGGTAACCAATTGAAACCATTTGAAAATTCACACTGGTGAGAAACGTTTTAAATGTGAATTTGTTTCAAACAATTTATTCGGAAATATGACTTGAGAATTCATTTAAAAATTCACACAGGTGAGAAACCTCTTAAATGTGAAATTTGTTTCAAACAATTCATTCGGAAAAGTCATTTGAAATGTCATTTAAAAATACACACTGGTGAAAACCCTTTTAAATGTGAAATTTGTTTCAAACAATTTATTCATGGTAGTGCTTTGAAAAGTCATTTGAGAATTCACACTGGCGAGAAACCTTTTAAATGTGAAATTTGTTTTAAACAATTTAGTGCGAGTAGTACTTTAAAAAGTCATTTAAAAATACACACTGGTGCCAAACCTTTTAAATGTGAAATTTGCCTCAAGCAATTTACTGAGAAAGGTAATTTGAAAATTCACTTGAAAATTCACAATGGTGAGACATCTTTTAAATGTGAAATTTGTTTCAAACAATTCATTTCTAAAGGTAATTTGACAAGTCATTTAAAAATACACAATCGTGGCAAACCTTTTAAATGTGAAATTGGCCTGAGAAAACTAGTTTGAAATGACATTTGAAAACTCACACTGATGAGAAATCTTTTAAATGTAAAATTTGCTTTAACTTTGCTCAGAAAGGTAGTTTGAAAAAGCATTTAATGAAGTCTTGTTTATGATCAATTAACGTTATTTTTAATTATTTAATATTCGCTAAAAAAAGAAGGAAACATTTTTTCATAAATTTTTTAATCAATACCTGTTATACTATAGTTTATTGACACGGAATTTTATTTATAATAATAAAAAATCAAGGAAAAGTCTGGGACTGTCGTAAATGTCAACCAAACTCATAGAATTTATATATATTCTATAAAATAATAAATCTGAACTTACTTTCATTATAATTCCTCAGTTTATATCAGCTAATTATTCTAATAGGTATGTAAGTTGTAAAATTAAAAGTATTTTTTGATGTTTTTTGATAAAAGTTTTATAACCACCAAAGTTGTCCATAGATATTTAAAATGAAAAAATAGTTTTAGCAAGAATTAATAAAATAAGCACAACGAATTATATAAAAACTGTTTTCAAGGATTCGTTAGTATCACTCTGTATAAGAAATCTATTGATAGTTTTTTTAACAACTATTTTTTTATACATATCTTCGAAATAAAATTATAATTAAAAAAAAGACATTAATAAACTTGAATTCTTTTGCTAAAAATTATGAGTTTTTTTTCTGGACAATAAATTTTTAGTCTTAAAAATATCGAAAAGTATAGTTTGATATCTGTTACAATGCATATATTTAAAACAAATAAGTCACTTTTAGTATTTGTCATTAATTTCTATTTTTCAAAAAACTAGAAAATACTATTTTTCTTCATTTTCCTATGAATACGTATTCATAGTTTAAGATTTATTGTACGATAAGTTTTTCATTGCACAATATTATTTTAAATATTTTACTAATATTTATGAATAAATCAGTTTTTACAAAACCGTTTCCTAAATTGTTTAAAAAGAAAATATACTCCGCAGTTTAAGGAAAATAACACAATTTAATAAAAAAGATTTTTATTTGCTACTTATTAAGTTATATATTAATTATTCAACTGCTTTTGAACAATTAATAGTATCCATAAACAAATAGCGAGAGTTATAATAATTCACTATAGTGAGTTATGGAATGTATACAGTATGTCTGAAAAAGTTGGCAACATATTAGAAACATTTTTATTTGTAATGTTTCGAAAAAAAGTTATTGTTTATAAAAAGTTCTGCATGGCCCATAAAGTAAAACGCAAATGTCAGATATCAATTTTTTAAATCATATACGAGGTTTGTCAAAAAATATGAATTTGATACAAGAGTAAAGTACCTTTATTTTTTACAATATCGAAAACTTTAATTATCAAAAGTTGTTCGAAATAGAAAACTATGTTTTAATATGCAATTAGATCATACTACTTAAAAAAATTGTTATTTTTACAAATTGTTCTCAAAATATTAATGTAATTTTAAGGTGTCAATAGGAATTAAATATTACGTTTAAGTGCAATTACTGATTACTTCACTCATTATCTCATTGCAAAATTGATAAACTTTGAACTCATCTGTTAAGAATGATCTCAAATAGACAAATACGTAATTGGAATTATTTATTTCGAAAACGTAACATCAAACTTTATGTGCATGAACAAGAAAAATCCGTTTTAACTTTTTCATCATTAAATAAGCATCTCAACTTGTCCACCGTTTCTTTCCAAGCATTTAATTGTTCTTTTAGAAAATGCTTTTATTACATTTCTAATAACAGCCGGAGTGATATCGTCACATGCTTCCTGAATTGTTCTTTCCAAATGATCAATATTGTCGAATGGTGTTTTAAGGTACACTTTTTGCTTTAGGTATCCCCACAAAAAGAAGTCTAGTGCCTTATTATATTATCGGTAGGTTATCCATAAAATCGGAAATTTTATCATTTAAGAATTCCAAGTAACGTTCAGAATTCATAGTATTCCTGAAAAAAGGTTCCAACTATTCTATCCTTAAATATTCCACACCATACATTTATTTTAAAACAATATTGGTCGCGACATTCGAAAGTAAAATGTGGAATAGTGTCGTTCCACCAGCGGCAATGTTGTGAGCAAACTATCCTATTAGTAGTAAACGTTGCTTTGTCAGAAAAAAAGTATGCACCGTTCCATATAATGATTCTAACTCACCTTGGAACTAAGCACAAAAACCAAACCTTTTATTAAAATCTTCGTGTGTGTGAAGTTTGCCCCCCGTTTCTCGATTTTTAATATTTTAAAAGTTGTTCCAATTTGTTCTAGGTTTGTACCAAAATGTTCCAGAAAATTATTCCTTAATCTTAAAAACAAGGCCGGAAAACTCAAAAAACCATTTTTAGAACCCCCATTATTTTTATTTCGATTTTTTTCTGTTGCACCAGATTGTTCTACTTGTTTTGAACATTGTTCCAAATTTTCATGTCTTAAAAAAAATTATTTCAAGCTCAAAATCAATTAAAACCATGTATAGCTAGCCATCCATTATTTTTTTTTCGAATTTATTTTTATTGTACTAGATTGTTCTAGTTGTTAGCATTTTTCCAAATTTTCATGTCTTAAAAAAATTATTTCAATCCCAAAATCAATTAAAACCTTTTAGAGCTAGCCCCGCATTATTTTGTTTCGAATTTTTTTTTTATTGTACTAGATTGTCCTAGTTGGTCTTGGCATTGTTCCAAATTTTCATGTCTTAAAAAAATTATTTCAAACCCAAAATCAATTAAAATCTTTTAGAGCTAACCCCTCATTATTGTTTTTAATTATTTACAAAAAATTGAAACCTTTGATATTAGATAGTTTTGTAAAGCGTTTTATTTTATCAACAAAGTATAAAATGTTTCAACTATTTTTTATTTGGTTTTCTTTGTTTTCATTCTTAAATTGGCTATAAATAATTATGTTTTTGTATGACCTTTTAGAGGAAATATTTTAAATTACAGGTCCGAATTTAAAATATGTTCCCTTTAAACCTTTAAATAATATTTTTAAGGCATGAAAATGTGGAACAATGTTAAGAACAACTAAAACAATCTAGTACAACAAAAATAATTTCGAAAAAAATAAGAATGGGGGCCTAGCTATAAATGGTTTTAATTGTTTTTGAGCTTGAAATAAAATTTTTTATGGCATGAAAATTTAGAACAATGTTCAGAACAACTAGAACAATTTGATACAACAAAAAAAAATCGAATAAAAAATAATGGGGGGCTCGCTATAAATGGTTTTAATTGTTTTTGAGCTTGAAATAATTTTTTTATGACATGAAAATTTGGAACAATGTTCAAAACAACTAGAACAATCTGGTGCAACAGAAAAAAATCGAAATAAAAATAATGGGGGGGGGCTGGACCCAAATGGTTTTTATTGATTTTGGGCTTGAAATAATTTTTTAAAGACATGAAAAATGGTTTTTTGAGTTTTCCGGCCTTTGTATTTAAGTTTAAGGAATAATTTTCTGGAACAATTTGGTACAAACCTAGAACAATTTGGAACAACTTTCAAAATATTAAAATTCAAAAAATGGGGGGCTAACTTCATACACACAAAATCTTCGGGTTTTAGGGTGTAAATGAACTGGGGTTTGTAGGGTTTAAATTTGTTAAATTTTAATACCTTCGCAACTACATATTTACTTACACCAAATGTGGCCGACCTGTTCCTTATCGAATCATTAGGATTTTCTACTGCTGAGAGCATTATTTGGCTTTGAATGTCTCCAGTCGCGATCCATAACTGATGTTTTTTTTCTGAATTTATTATCGACATTTCCATTTCAATTTCAATGCACATTAACTAGATGGAATGTATTATTTATTTAAAAATAAATAAACAGAAAGAGGAACTTGCAAAGATTTATGCACCTCGACAATGATAGACTGCTGTTTCGACCTTTATGGTCTCATCAGTATCATACCGTCGAAGTGAATAAATCCTTGCAAATTTCTCGACTAGTCGAGAAATCTGTTGGGTATTACTTATTTATTACTGGTTCATTGCTAAAATATTTCAGATTAATAAACATTTGCCTTTTTAAATAATATAAAAGTTGACGTGTTTCGCAACTAAAATTTGCAAAATCTAAGTTGAAATTGAAGTGGTCAAAATATTCCTATTAATCTGCAATTTGTGGACACCCTGTACATCTAATGTGAATATTTTTATTTTCGAAAGCAGAGATTTTCATAAAGAATAACTTTTTTTCGTAAAACTTACAATAAAAAAGTTTCCCATATGTTGCCAACTTTTTCAGACCTACCGTATTTACGAACCTGATACAAAGGTAGTGTTATTGTAACTCTGGTATCCTACTATTATTAGGCATGTAAATAGGGTGTAGTAAATTCTTGGAAATTTTAAAACCTATAAGTACGTTCCATTCTCGTAGAAATTTTACAAAGATTTTATAACAACTGGAAAGGATGTATAATTAAAAAAGATTTTAAAATTATTAAATTGGCTGTCTTGAAATTTACTATACGCTATTTACGAACAGAATACCAAGGTGGCTCTGTAATGTCACTTAATATTTTGTTAACAAAGTTTTTTCTCTATACGCATACTCACAAAAAAATAAAAACAGCGTAATACGCTAAATTTTCCGAAATAGGGGGATGTTTAGCGGGTCAATTACAATTGTCATAATTGACACATGACATAACCTAAAATGCAGAAAAATAGGGAAAAATCACGTATCGCCAGATGGCACTGCAAAATGACAATGTCAGGTTAATGTGCGAACAACAAATATTCTGTCATTGTATCTCTTGTAAAACCGTAAAAATATAGTTTTGAGGTCGTATTCGGTCAGAAAGCAAAGAAACATAAAAGTAGAAGTTTTTTCAGAGATTTCGTTTGATTTTTAATTTTTTACAATTTCATCAAAGGTTTGTATTTGGAGTTTTACGGTCAGTTTCTCAATCTAAAATTACCTAAAAGTTTAGTTTTCCTAATAAACGCCCAAGGTTTTATTAAAAAAACATTCAACTGAATTAATTTTTAATAAAAAAAATATACATAAAATAATTCTTTTTGAACAAAACGAATTGTTTTGAAAATTCTGACTCCATGAAGATTTTACCTGAAGGGACAGCTATTAGCCCAATGACCAGGATTATGGCACACATAACAAGTTCCATATCCGCCGTAATAGGGACGACGTCTACGTCCATCATACCTATAACCACAGAAGATAGCTATAGCTATAAGAAAATAAAAAAAAACGACAATTATAATTAGTACAGATTAATGATTATCATACAGGGTCATTCTTTTAGAGGGCTAATTAGAGGTTTCTGGAGAAATACGCAGAATTCAAATCTGAAAATTTGGGATATGAGGTTTTCGGGGATGCCCAATCGATCTAAAATATTTAGAGCAACCATCTACTTCCGGTTATACCGGAAGTGAACATCAACTTTGTTATTTTAAATGGAACACCCTATATATTCTTACATTTTTCGATTTATCGTGAGAAACTGATTTCAAAAACCTATTACACTTTTAATGTAAACTGATTAGTTTTAAAGTTATAGCCCATTGAAAATCGCATTTTTCCAACTTTAAATGAGTGCTACGGCCAAATGACATAAAATTGTATAAAACCGCTTACATGTCCCAGTATTAACTTTTTAAGTTCTACTTGATGGTACACAAATTTTGATCACCCTGTATACACTTTCTTCTTATGCCACCAAGTAGAACTCAAAAAGTTAAGACAGGGACATGTAAGTCATTTTATCCGATTTTATGTCGTTTGGCCGTAACAATCATTTAAATTCGAAAAAATGAGATTTTCAATTGTCTATAACTTCAAAACTAATAAGTTTACATTATAAGTGTAATAGGTTTTTGAAATCAGTTTCTCAGGGCAAATCTAAAAATGTAAGAAAATATAGGGTGTTCCATTTAAAATGACAAAGTTGATGTTCACTTCCGGTATAACCGGAAGTAGCTGATTGCTCTAAATATTTTAGATCGATTGGGTATCCCCGATAACTTCATATTTAAAATTTTCAGAATTTAATTCCGCCTACTTCTCTTGAAACCTCTAATTAGCCCTCTAAAAGAATCACCCTGTATATAATACAACGAGTGGTATCGTGACTATCGATAATCGCATAAGTTATGTCACGAAACGTGTCGTCAAATATTAATTTCACGAGTCCGCAGGACGAGTGAAATTATAATTTGATAATACGTTGAGTGCATTTATATCACGATTATCAGTTATGGTGGATGATTATTGATCATTAATCGAGTAACAGTATAGGACATTATTACATTATGAGTGATATAATCAGTAGTAATATCACAAGAGTATCGAAAATAAACGATTATATGTCAAGTGAGGACCGTATAAATATTATTTTCGTATGCTCGCGTGGTATTAGGTACGATTATATAACGAAATTAAACGAATTATATTATTGACATCAAACATTATTTTAATATGTCAAATTTGTCAAAATGGAAGGATGCAAATTACCAAAACGATTATACAACGTCGTCAAGAGTATATTCACTTATCAATACATGGTAACTAAGTAGAAATTGCAACTGCTATTGGTTAAATTTACAATGAGTGATATAATCTTATGAACACTGCAACATCGCATATATTAACAAAACGTAAAAAGAACATTTAGTCTCCGATATCCCGATACGATCTTACTTTATACTCTCAATTTCTAAGTGATTCTAAAATTCATGACAAATTGAATAGATCTGTAATATAAATAGTGGCTCAAGCAAAAGATGAAAAAAATTACAAATTTGAATAAAAAGTTCAAATACAAATATAAATACAAGCTTTTCAAAAGATCAAACAAAAATATTTTTTTTAACCATCAAGCAAATAGGCATGTTCGACATTTTTTTTTGTAACTGAAATCAAGATTTTGTTATTTAAAAACGATCAAAAAAAAATTTGAGTGCAAAATATTAATATTTACGTCCGCTGTAAGAATTTTAAAATCAAGGGTCGGCAAGAGGCTGGAAAACGTATATGTGCGCGAGACTAGACCGTGTGACGTCAGTAGCCATGAATGCTTCGCTCCTTGCCCGCTGCTGCGCTGTATTCTCGATACAAACACATTTTACAGGGTTACAGTTTTTACTAAATTAGTAGATTTTTAAGAAAAATGAGGGAGTTTAGTAGAATTGATTATAGGCAGGTTCGACATTTTTTTTTCTAACTGATTTTAACTCATTTTTCTTAAAAATCTACTAAATTAGTAGGAAATTTACTAAAAACGGTAACCCTGTAAAATGTGTTTGTATCGTGAATACAGCGCATCAGCGGGCAAGGGGCGAAGCGTTCATGGCTACTGACGTCACACGGTCTAGTCTCGCGCACATATACGTTTTCCAGCCTCTTGCCGACCCTTGATTTTAAAATTCTTACATTGGACGTAAATATTAATATTTTGCACTCAAATTTTTTTTTAACGTTTTTAAATAACAAAATCTCTCGATTTAAGTTAAAATAAAAAAATAAGAAACATGTCGAACCTACCTATTGTTGATACTACAACAAGAATATATTCATCCATATTTTAAGAAAAATCAGAAAAGTTTTCAACAGTTCTGACTATGGTAATTAAAATACAGAAGGTTAATAAATAAAGTGATCAGATTTACATTATCCGAGAAATAAATAAATATTTAAAATAAGCAAAAATTAATTATCAAGCAAAACATACCAATCATCGTCCCAATATTCTTCTTCCATATCATCAGTATTGTCTGTATCACTAGATGTAAGACTAGATACTTCTTCATTAGAATCTATTTCCATTACTGTATTTACTTCACTTGGAACTAAATAAAAACAATTATTCCACAAATGATGTACTGTCTAATTGGGTTATTTATTTATATTTTTAACAATGTACACTGTATGGTATACATTATTTATACAAATACGATCTATTTATCCGTTCTTGCAGTATTACTAAAAGCATACAACTTTAAAAACTCACCTGTTGCAGTTGATGATTGATCCGAGTTCATTCTTTCTTTCAATAACTCTTGTCTATGTTCTTGAGCACCTTTAGATAGAGTATGTACAGCCTAAAACCAAAATTATTATTAAAACACAATTTCAAGTTGAAATTGAATAAAAAAATTAGTACTAGTGAAAAATTATTTTGCAAACAAAAAAAAAGATCCAATTGTTGATTAATAAAGAAACTTACTTTTTCTATAACATTATCAAGAACTAAAGTAGGCACCAAAGAAGTAATTTTAGTCCGGCAAATTGGACACACCGACTGTTTTGATTTCCATATATTTATACAATATCTGCAAAATGTATGGGAGCAACTCAAAGTTGTGGCTTTTACAAACATTTCCGAACATATAGCACACAGTAATTCATCTTCAATCTGAGAATCTTCCTAAAAATTAATACAAAATTAATTAAATTTAGTTAAACAATGTCTAACTTAGTTTACTTCATCTTCTTTACTTTCTGCATTCGTTTTATCACTTGTGGAAGGCTGAGTGGTTTTTTCTGATTTCAAATTTGGTATTTTTTGAATTTTCATCTAAAAAGTTGAAAAAACCAATATTTTATACTTTTAAAGTAAGTCTTACCTTACCTTAAGATCAGATGTTGTAGATGGCACAATTTGGAAATTATTGCTTGTTGTAGATGGATCAAATTTGATACTACTGCTTAAATCTATCACATTTGAATTTGTAGGTGGATTAGTACTAGTTGAAGGCACTACAAAAATAAAATATATACTGCGCAACCTATAATACACTTTTAGCATAACTTAAATAGATTTATGCCGTATTAGTGTCTTATATTCACTCACTTTTGATAATTTTACTAAACCCATATATAAAATTAGAGCAAAAACCAATTTTATTTAACGTAAACAATAAGAAAACTTTGTTCAGCTATCAAGTTTGTTGTCACACAAAAAATGTTCACTCTGTAAATCACACATAGAATGTCTCAAAGTAAAGGGGTTCATACCTGCAGTTTCAGTATGTTGTCGATCTTTATTACATTCGGAATGTTTTGTTGAAGCTCGAGTATTTCTCGGTTGTACAATATCATCGTCACTTTCGCTACTTAATTGGTTCACTGAATCATTACTCTCAGTAGATGATCGCCGATTTATACAATACATATCATCATCACTTTCGTTCTCTGATAACATACGGGGACAATTTTTTTTTCTTACTCGAATCACCGATTCATTACTTTCAGTAGATGACTGCCGATTTATACAATACTGATGTTCGATTTTATCTAATTGCGAAAACACTTTTTCATCGAATTCAAAATCGTCAAAATCCATTATATATAAATTTGTACACTCGATAATAAACGAAATAAAAAAACGAACGATAATCAGATATTCACATTCGCCCACTTTTTAACACGTTCGACGCAGTCGCAAAGTAATAAAATGATTCTAGTACTAGTAGCGGTGCAATAGGTCTTATTTTTTGTAAAAGAAAAGTACTATGGTGAAACAGATATAAGTTTTGATAATTTTAGTTTACATTTAATATTTTGAGGTTATCTACGAAAAGTAGAAATATCGTTGTGACTGCAGGCACGCTAACGTGCCCCGATATATTAAATTAGAGGCACGTAAATTGCGTCATTATACGTTATTTCGATTAAATAATAAGTTAACTAATTTTTATGGAACGTGAAAATCAAAGTACTTAAAACTTTATAAAATTATTTATTTTACTAAAAGAAATCTCTAGCCTGTGTATTTAAAAAATATATTTGTTTTATTAAAAGAAGTCTTTACTATCTAAATCTAGCCTGCGTATTAACAAAAAAAATATTCATATTATTAAAATAAGTCTTGACTATCTAAATCTAGGCTGTGTTAAAAATAAAATTTTAAAAAAATTCCTCGGCTACGTGGGATTCGATCCCCGGGCCGACTGCACCACTATCTGGCGGACACTATGTCACGCTGCTACTAGAGCTCATGCTTAAATATGTTAAAAATTTAAGCGAATCACGTTTCACGTGTGTGTAATTTCCAAAATATCCACAAGTTAACGTGCGTATAGTCACAGCAGAGATCATATGAGATGCGACACTCCGCCCACTTTCTTTGTTCTTCTGTCAAAAATGTATTTGACGTTGGCATTTAAATTGGTATGTACGCGACGTTGCCAAAATGTTTAAGAATGTATAATTGACTAAAATTATAACATAATTGAATATTATTAAACAGTGATTAGGAACTAACACAAATCAAATTGACAATATCCGAAACAAATATTAAAACAAAAAACACTAAAATAATCATTGTGACCATTTTAAGGCCATTGGTTAACGAGACATGAAATCGGCGAGATTGGCCAATGGGGGAGTTCCCTCAATGTTGCCAACCTAGAAAAAGGTCTACCAACGGGGAAGGATTATTTTTGGTCAAAATCTACTTCATTATTTTGGCAATGATAAAATATGTGTACAAAATTCTATTGAGCTTTCCAAAATATATCGTTTGCGAAATTTAATGATTTTAATAAAATCTTACTTCTGATTGGTTGAAATTTCGTTGTCAAATGTCATTCGTCATAGAGTAAGTATAAAAGAGCGACATGTTTCATTTAGCGACTGACCTACAGCCTTGGAGGATTGGTGGAAGTAAACTGAATTTGGCAAGTAGTTTAAGTTTAAATATTTTATAAAACATATAGCTCTTTTATACTTACCCTAAGAGAAATGACATTTGACAACGAAATTTTAACCAATCAGAAGTAAGATTTTATTAAAATCATTATATTTCGCTAACGATATATTCTGGAAAGCTCAATAGAATTTTGTACACATATTTTATCATTGCTAAAATAATGAAGTAGATTTTGACCAAAAATAATCCTTCTTCGTTGGTAGACCTTTTTCTAGGTTGGCAACATTGAGGGAACTCCCCCATTATATTTTATATTACAATTCAAATCATATTGGCATGCATCAATGACTAGTTTTAATGTTTAGACATGCGCAATAAAGATAGTACGTGTTTTGAGCTTTAAATTGGTACGTATTTTCTATCTCACTCTTAAAATTGCCCTTGTCTCACTCTGTCTCCTCTGTAGTTATTTACTCTGGGTCACAGTATAAAAATATGGCCGAGACTACACACACGTTAACCTGTGGATAATTTCAGAAATTCCCCACACGTTAAAATATTAAACTTGGTTATCTGACTTTTTATTAAAAAAAGTCTTTACTATCCAAATCTAGCCTGTATATTTAGAAAAAAATATTAAATTTAACCTGTTTAAAAAAAAGGGCAATGTGGGATTCGATTCCAGGACCCACTGCACCACTAGCGCGCACTATGTCCACGCGGCAACCAGAACTCATGCATACATATGTTCAAACTTATTATTTAAGCGAATCACGTTTAACGTGTGGGTAATTTCTAAAATTAGCCACATAGGGAAATTTTTGTTTTCGATGTTTCCTGCCTTCTTCGACGTTGTCAGATCTTCTAAATGAATAATGCGTTAAATTGGAGGAACGAAATCCATCAAAGTGTTCGAATTCTATATGGGAATTTTATAAAGGGTCGTCAAACATTGTGTTGAATTGACTGGATCAAGGGTTCAAATGATTTTATAAATAGAACCTTTACGCATAAAAGGGTCAAATATTTAAAAAAAAAACACGCAACTTTAAGCGATAAAAGCACCAAATATTTAAGGTTGTAACAAACATTCATTTTTAAGAGTAAAAAGCACCAAATATTTAGAAAAAAGTAACTTTAACGTGCATCAGAGTCAAATATATTTAAAAAAAGCAACCTTAAAGAATTTATTCTTTAAGGTCAAATATAAAAAAGCAACTTTAAGCGATGAAAGCACTACATATTTAAAAAAAGTAACTTTAAAAACGCAACTTTAAGGGGTAAAAGCACCAAATATTTAAAAGAAGTAACTTTAAGGAATAACAGAGTCAAAAACGCAACTTTAAGGGGTAAACGCACCAAATATTTAAAAAAGTTAGTTTAAGGTGTAACAGAGTCAAATATTTAAAAAAATAAACCTCATAGGTTAAAAGGATCAAATATTCCAGGGGTAATTGACAAAAATGGACAACATTAAGGCCAAATATACATTATTACATTAACAGGAGCAGAAAGATTATTTTCTATGTTCATTCAAAATTAAGAAACAAGGGTGCTAAAAACTAGTAATAATATTATTATCAGTAATGTTTTTTTTTTGGACTTTTGTACTTCAAATATTAAATTCAATTGAGCTTTAAACGCTTAAACATTATAATAAAAGTGAATATAACTTACTGTCTATAGCTGAAAAACTGTCTTCGGTCAAATCAATAACAGTGTTCCGAGAAATTGGATGAGACACTTTCATTCTTTTTGGAGACAATATAGGATCAGTTATAATCACCGAATCGGACAATGGCGTATTAGAATTACTAGTTACTACAATAACTTCATTGGCATCACTTAGTCTGAGTGGAAGAACTGTGGCTGAAATAAAAAATATATATAGAAACGAAATCACAACATAAAAATGATCAAGTTTTCAAAATTAACTGAAGCAATACAAGTAGCAAAAGATGAGGAAATTAACTGTAAAAATAATATCACATAAGAGGTAGGGCATAACAGAGGGGATTGATGAGGAACTACTTCATAGGATAAGCCACCTCTGCAGTACTTTACTTTACATTAGATACATGATTTTTTATATTTTAACAAACAATAAGCTTTAATCATATATAAACAAAATTAAGTAATAACTTACAACTAGAGCTTGGTTGATTAGAATTAGATGTTTCTATATCTTCTAAAACTGAATCTGCTATCCTACATAACTGTTCATCCGTTATATCTTCTTTGGGGTACAATTGAAACTTAAATTTATAACCCATATCCGCTGCTAACTGAACAACATCACAATCTTTCAAAGGTGGACTGATTCCATTATGAATTATAAGTTTGTTTAAATAGGTACCGTTCGTGCTCTAAAAAATGGTTCTACATAAAAATAATGCTAGGATTAATTAAAAATTATTTTACTAACACTATCCTTAAAAAACCACTGATTGTCATATTTCTCAAAAGTGCAATGTACTCTTGAAATAACTTTATCGGGTATGATATAATCACAGATCAATCCTCTTCCAACTGTGAACTAAAAAACATATTTGCAAATATTATTATTATTATAAGATATAAATAAAACTTACTGGTATACTGTTAATTTCAATAAAAGCGTTATTTTCACTATTACATAACCTGGGATGTTCTAACATCTCCATTTTTCTAATTACCAAGATTTGTTCTTATTTCTAAACGTATTCTCTTTTTTCTGTTTTTCAACTAATATGAAAACGGTTTGTAAATTACAGATCAAAATTTAACTTGACAACCAAACCAAGACACAGATGTCAGTCAATGTCACTTGTCAAGTCACAGTACATTTGAACGGCCATCGACAATAAGTAAGCAGGAAGGAGCATCTCACGTTCGCTCGGTGGAAAGGGCCTTATATTTACACAAATAAAAAATTAAATTTGACAGATCGTTATCATTCCACGATTAGTTATCTAGCAAGTTATTTAGTAGTTGAGTGGTCATTCCTATGTATTTTTTTATCACAGTCTCCGCATGGGATTTGTAGACAATATTAGATTTTTTTAATTTAGGTACCATGCTTATTGGTGTAAAAAATGACTTTGTTAAGTTGTATGATTTATGTCATACTTTTATGTATGTTTACTCATGATATGTTTGATTTTTTCTGACAACCCCTCTACGTATGGTAAAGGAACAAAATCTATCTATTATTGTGGAATTATTATTATTTTGGTTGTTTCTTTTTTATATAAGTAGGTTTTTATTCCAAGATTTCAAGCGTGGTTACGCTCATCATCAGGGAAGCTGTACAAATTGGTACAATAAATGGGGAATTACAGAAAAACAAACATACCCCTAGTTAGATTGTAGTTCACAAGTTGTAAAAATAAAAATTGATAAAATACAGATTAAAAACAACATAATAAAACATTGTAAAAACTTGTTGAAAAATAAAAAATGTTATTAAAAATTTTTGTTTAAAATCGGATTAATTAAAAATTGAATAGCCAAAAGCTGTGTGCCATTAAATTTAAATCAAGTTTTTTTCCATTGTTTTTATATATACATATGAATTGCCCTTGGGGCTTCCGATCTTTGCCAAAAAGATCGCTTCGAATCGTTAAGTCATAAGTCAAAGATCGATCTAGAAATAATCGGATGGACAAAAAATCGATTCAATTAACGATCTAAAATAAAACCAAAAAATGTGAAACTTCAATTTATTTTTAAAGCATTTTTTTGACGAAAAAGTTTCAAAGACCGTTTTGAAACAGTTTCAACCTTGACATCACTACTTTTATGGACCGAAAAAATGTTACATTTTAAAACGTCAGGTGTACATTTATCAGAAAATTTATAATTTAGTTTTTTTCGTAGAGCTAAAAGATACATTTGTGGCCACTTTATCAGTCTGTTTGGGTTCTGGAGGTAGTCCAAACTTTATTTGTGGTAACAGGTTCTCCATTTAGCAATTGTTTATTTTTTTGAACCACTGAATTTTGACTATCTTCAATTTCTGTCAGTTGTTGAAGATATTGCTGCGCAAATACATCATCATCTAAGATGGTTTAAAGAAACGTTCAGAATAATCAATTACTTATAATTGTTTTTCGTTGTCAAAAAAAATAAAAATGGAACTAAAGATGAATTATTTGAGCTTACCATTTAATTCTTGTGCAGTGTACCGTGAGCAGAAATTTTCCTAAAATTAGTTCCACCATCTTTTTCTTCCTTTTTTCTGAACTATTTAAAACTAAATATATCACAACACAAAAAAATCGGTTGTGTCACCTCAAAACTTTCCCGACGAGTATCCACGAATACTTTTTCAGATATTTAATGATAGTTTCAAATTTTGACATATTTTTAATTTTGACAAGTGACAGTTGGAGAAATGATTTTGACCTCAGATAAAGGAACTACTAGATATGCCCTGTATATCCAATGTCATTTACAAAATTTAAGCCAACATCTAGCCCTCTCTCTCGGCAAAGTTTGTGGGCGAGGGACGTGAGACGCGCAGAAAATTCTCGTGCAGAGGACGAAATCAACAATAAAAATTGACGTGATGTATTAGACAGTGGCGACGCGAAGAATTATAACTTTTTATTTATTTTAGCAAAAACAAGAAAATTAAAATTGGGTATTTTACATGTTATTAATATATCACATTTGAATTAAATATGTCGTGAGAAGTTATGTAATTTCGATAAAGTTGTATTTTCTTTACTTCTGATAAATTTTAACATTAAAACATAGCAAATGCTTGTAAATTTATATTAAATGTACGTATTTAATAATCGAATCAAATAAATAATATTTTTTATTGCTCCTAAAAACTTGTTACAGTAAGGAGTACCTAAATGCGAATA
Organism: Neocrepidodera transversa; assembly: GCA_963243735.1. Classification (NCBI taxonomy): domain Eukaryota; kingdom Metazoa; phylum Arthropoda; class Insecta; order Coleoptera; family Chrysomelidae; genus Neocrepidodera; species Neocrepidodera transversa. The sequence goes on along the minus strand of OY725354.1, from coordinate 16,513,544 downwards.
ACAAAAAAATGTGAATGGTAGGTATATAACATAAAAAAGAAAGGAAGCAAAGTAAAAAATTATCAAATCTTATCAACTTGTATTATATATTAAATTATTCAAAAACTACTTTCATAACTTACTTGTGAAGTGTAAGATTGATTATCTAATGGCTTGAGAAAAGCACCACATTTTTCACATTTCTTTCTCATGGTTAAAAACCTCTCAAGAAAATCGCTTAAAATAGTTCAAAATGTTTACAAAAATATTTAAAAAATAAACTAATTAATAAACTAATTAATGTAGGATTTTAAATTATCCTGCTTGAAAGTACGCTTATGGAATCTCTAGAGGACGATGTCAACAAAAGTTAACTAGATGTTGGCTTAATAAAAAAGGATAGAATGCCCTCTCTATATATATTTACTCTGAGATTTTGACTGGAGGTTTATTCAAGGGCTTTCAAATGATATATTACAAGTCAAATTCCGTGACATATTGCATCTGTCATTTTTTGATAGTGACACTTCCGTTTTACAGATGTGGTTCAAAAACTAATGGGTTCTTCCGACGGTTATCCCAAACCCATATACCAAATTTCAGCTTAATCGGGTTAAACGTGTGGCTTCTATCGTGGATCACGTAACCTCAAAATGGATATTTCCCTCTTTATCTCGAAAATGTTTTTTAGCTCGTTCACAATACTTTCCCTTCTCGGAGGTCGGTCGGGAAATTGAAGTTTACCGAAATGAAGACGCTTTCAAAAAGTTTCGAACCAGAATCAAGCGTGACGTCATTAATGGTTCAAGAAACTGAAGTGTTTTTAAAACTGTTTCAAACAGTGTCAAAACAGTATTTCAAAAAATGCCGTTATTTAAAACAAGCAAATTCTATTTAATTTTTATTTTGATGGTTTTAAAAGGACAATATTTTGATTGAACCTATTTTAATAATACAAACATTATCATGTATATATAAGTATTTACTGACTTATTACTTACTGGTTTGGGAGTACATTAGGTGATCTAAAGTTAAATGTTTTTATATGGAATTAATAACCGCAAATACCTACACAAAAGAATCGATCTCCGATCTCAACCACTTCTCTGATCTCTGGCTCCGAAAATGGTGTCACAAAAGATCGATTCTCGATAAGATCGGAAACCTAATTGGCGTTCCAGTTATGGCTATATTTCATTGGTTATTATCTAAACAAATCTGACCTTAAAAATAATATATTTTTTAAACTTTATACTTAACTTAATCTGTTTTAAACGATTAAATTAATAGGAAGTACCGAATCGTTTATTTTCAATTTAAAATAAATATCACTACTTATTAGTAAAAAATAAAATTAATGGTTAAGTTTTTAGCAAATTTTCCTAAATTAATCAGATTCGCCAATTGAAAAAATAATTCAACAAAAGATTTTATTCTTATTTAAACATTATCACAGTTCAACGATATAAACAAGTTTTAATTATATTTATTTCTCTGAAAATCCCACCATGGGATGAATTTTCAATATTCTTTTCATGGTCTCTGGAGTAAGCGCCATAAATTTGAATCTTTCTCCCATTTTATCTTTATCAGTCAAAAGTTTGTAACAATCATTAATATTTTCCAACCAACTTTTGTCGGTTGCTGCTTTTTTCAAGTTTTCCACCCGAAAATCAAGACCGCACTTTAAAAGAAAGTTATGTTGGGTAGTTGGACCAAGAGTTAGAACACCTTCAACTTGATTTGCTATCTAAAAATAAAGATTAACTACGTAAATACTTTTAATACAATTATATTATACCTGTCTAATAACATTAAAGTCGACATCTGCTGTCAAATCTGCAGAGCCTGGTAAATCCAAAGGATCGACTTGCTTATGTTTTCTAAATGCTCTAAAAGTATCTGTATCACTTCCATCGTGGCCATAATCGCAAATCAAAGCTAAACCTCCCAGCTCCTTAATTCTCTCGCAAATTTCCTTATACATAATCATACTTTTTGGAGAAACTTCTACGTGATCTCGTTTTTCATGCTGGTTTAATACTGAGCCCTGTATGGGCGTTGAATTACGGGCAAGAACGTACCTATGCACATTCAATGTTGAAGAATATCTCCACCACTAACCAAAACTACACATCTTTTTATACATCCGTTTCTCTATGTCAGCATCATCAGGAGTTTATGACAAACAGTTTATCAGCAACTAATGATGATGCTGACATAGTTAGCGAAACTGATCTATAGTGTGAAAAAAAAGTGTAGTTTTGGTTAGGGGTGACGATATTCTTCAACATTGTTGAAAACCAAAGATTCTCAATTCAAAATACAAATTCAAACCATTATCTTGTAATTAAACCTGTTTTGTTGAGATTATTATATACCTAAATTTGGGATTTTGACTCTCGATGTTTGGTTCACAAGCAGGATCAATATCAATCAGTACTTCATTGTATCCCATGTGCGTTTTATGAAATTTGTGAATAGGTATGGCATCAAAAAATTCATGTGCTACAAAAAGTGTAAAACTTCTTGGAATATCACTCAAATGTTTATACCAATTAACAAGTATACCCTCATTTGAAATACCTAAAATAGAATGACAATGCGATTATCAATACAAATAATAAATACATTTTACCATGTCTATAAGCTGCTACTTTGTCACCAACAAAAGTACTTTGACGACACAATTTTTTAGCTTGAATTTCACTTAAATATGGACTGACTTCTACTAGGTGCAATGTAGTTTGATGAAGAAGTTGAAAATGGCTGAATACCTTAAGGATATCGCTAGCCAAATACCCTCTTCCTAACAAAATTTTAAAAGATAAAACAATTTAATCTATCTTAATAAATTTTTCTTACCTGGTCCTAGTTCTACAATTTGAAGCGGTTTTGGAGATCCCATTTTCTGCCATTCGTTGATCAACCATACAGCAATAATTTCACCAAACATTTGCGATATTTCAGGAGATGTTATAAAATCCCCTTTTTCACCTAATACATTTTTATGCATATAATACCCTCCTACGGGATTAGTTAACACTTCGTTCATATAGTCTGCAATTGTAATCGGTCCTTTTGCTTTAATTTTTTGATAAATTTGTCGGGCTAAATAATTTGGATCTTGAGCTACATCCTTTTTAATAGAATATAAAGTTCTAGCAAAATTTGGCCGATGTAGAGAAAGTTTTCGAAAAATATGCGAAATTAAGATCATTTTAAAAATAAATCATCTTTCAAAATTAAACAATAGTTGTTGCAAACTTAAACTAATTCATTTATACTGACAACAAAATTCATAATTCAAAAATATTTTATTTAAATGGACACTAATTTTATAGGTTAATTTTAATTTCATCTACCGTCAAATGTCAATAACAGTGTTGCCAACAGATAAAAGATAAAAATCATATCAACTCAGTACACCATTTTTGCGGAGCTAATCCCGAACTAGTTCAAACATACTATTCATGCGCATTTTAAAATTTGACGTTCGCGGTGTTAAAATTATTAGTTCGGAACCTAGACATGCCTTGTTTACATTTTTGTATCCAATGTTTTGAAGTCTATCCATCTTGTCTCTCTCTCATGACATTCTCAACCGGTGTGTGCGGGGAAGTGTTTATAAACATCAAATAAAAGTGACGTACGCCCATGGAACTTACCACTCGTTTACAATCGAAATAACTCAATAAAACTTGATAGAATGGCTCATCCACGGATTAAACCCTCGAAGAGTTACTTGCGATACTATTTGATTACGTCTTTGAATACAAACTTACATAGCAGAACGTGAATTGAATTCAAGAGAAAGATGGAAAATTGATGTCTAATAGTAAATGGTATAAGATAAAAACTGTTTACTCGCGAATCATATGATCGACATCTTACCGCACTGATCTGCGAGCAGCAATGCCAAACGCAGCGTTCCTTGACTAAGACCTTGTGAAAATAAATTTCTTGTAGTTGGCAATACAACATATAGAGGGAAAATAAAAAGAAGAAAATTGAGGTTATTCAATGTCAAATAGATAAATTTTAATTGTTTTCTTTTTCTTGAAATATCTAAACTATTCAATTATTAACATTTTCAAATGTGGCCAGTTATATATGCAGCACTTAGGACATACGCTCCTTATGTAACGTTACCTTTTGCTGCGTTTGTGGGAGTTGTAGGTTATAATTTGGAAAGCTGGATGTCGGACCGATATACGCCGTACAACAGTAAGTAAAAGGCTTTTCTACAAGAATTGTAGGGTTACCGTATAATTTTTTACTTAAATGTTACCATAAGTTAACAAAAATAACTGTTACAAATAAAGAATTGTGTTCATATAAAATATATATTTTGATATAATTATAGAATACTAAAAACATTTATTTCTTATTTTAAATATAAAATTTGAATTATAACTATTTGACTTAAATTAAAAATGTTTTTATTTTTGTAGAATCTATTAAAGAACAAAGACAAGAAAGGCAATTAACTGAAGATAAATTAAAAGATGCTGGAAATGTGGAAAAATTAAAATATAAAGCTAATGTTTTAAATACTAATTTATCTCCATCTTTATCTTAAAAATACCTGTGATGTAGATTTAAAAATGTTATTTTAATGTATTTAATAAATCAATTAATATTTTATTCACCTCTGTATTTCACTACGTTATTTTCTGTTTCTTGAACTTCGACTTCGTATAGTAAATGAGGTTTATCCATAACTATTTTCATTTGATTCCAAATAAAAACTGTTAGATTTTCAGTTGTACTTGGTTTATCGGTAAAATATTTTACATCAATATCTAAGTTTCTGTGATCCATTGGTTTCATAATTGCTTCTTCCATATATTTTTTTAAGTCCGTTATATTTATTATCATTCCAGTCAGAGGGTCTATTTCACCAAACAATGTTACTTTTACTAAAATCAACAAAAAATATTTTAAAACTTAATTTTTAGTTTAATTATACTTCTCACCAATGTAATTATGCCCATGTCCATTAATATGGTTACATTTTCCAAAAATGTCGTTATTCTCTTTATCTGATAAATGAATACTAAAATTAATTTATAATCAGAGAAATCTATATAATGTATCTAGTTAAAAGGTTAAATTTACCTATGCAACCTGTGACATGCTGAGAAATGTATTCTTCTAATTATATATCCCTTCGGAGCCATTTGTTAACAATAAACTAATAAAAAAACTTTGACAACGAACAATATTTATTTCTAGAGATTTTGAAAGTGAATAATTGTCAATGTCAAATCAAAGTTGTCACTTAGCTGAGTTCGGCTTGAAGACTTTGGAGCGTTAGGAGTGGAGTGTAAGTATTTGGAGACTTTGGAGTAGCGCCTAAATCGAATTTTTGTCAGTACCGGAACGGATATATCAAGAGTGGAGTAAATCGAGTGACGAAAGTAACCTAGCCGAACTCACCTAATAGGTGAGTTCGGCTTCGTTACTCTTTCACTTGTTTTACTCCGCTCTTGATTTATCCGTTCGGATACTCATGGACGTACCCAATAATTTTTCGCGGGAAAAAGTGAGGAAGACGGCGTATTGGTTCGGTCTAAATCTATCTCCAACATCCATCTCTTTCTCTCGAAATAGCACAATTCTCACCGCATGTTCATGAGTATATGTCAATGGCTATAGGGACATCCGCTATTTGCAACTCCCATCGCATGAAATGAGGAGGATCTATTGGGAGACAAATACTCGCAATTTGGAGACAAATACCAAAGAATAATAGTAAACCCAAATACTCCATAAAAATATTTAACAACGGATGCGCACAATCGTGAGTATTTGTCTCCCAATAACTTCACATGTGAAATGCTCTTTTCTATTTACTATATATTCTGTCGTTGTCTGATACGTATTATTGAAATGGATATTTAACGGAACAATCTCTTATAGCAGTATAATGCACTTATAGAACGTGTTCACAAAAGCGAATATCGAAAGCAAATGATGTATTTAAAAATTATTCGCGCCACTTTTTTTGTTCAAGGTCATAACGTTACGAATCGTTTTGATACTAGAGTGGAACATCTTAGTTTACTATTCTTTGGTACTGTAGTCATCTTATATGAAAAATTTTATAGGTTAGACTTATTTGTTTTCAATTAAAATAGATATCAAGAAAAGTTATAGAAGAAAATGTCTCTATGGACAACCGAAGATAAACGTATCCTTCTATCTACATTACACCGTTATGGCCCAAATAACATAGAAGCTTTACAAAATGCCCTACCCAATAAAACAAAAGTAGAGATTCAGCAGACATGCCAAGAATATTCGAACAAGGCTATAAAAAAGCTTGCAGAAAATAACACTGAAGCTTTTATAAGACATTGGATTACAATTCTTAGAAGACTCAAAAGTAGACAAAAAGGACAAGTTAATGATATAATACCAAGAGTGTTGAAGTATATTGCTTTGTTCGAAAAGAGACCTCACTCCCTTAAAGTAAATATTGGTGATTTATATTTATATTTGAGCCAAATGTCAAATGGACTTGTCCCAGAAGAATTGATAGATACTAGTGATTATTTTCTATTTGATTGTTTAAAGAAGCAATCAAATTCTTTAAGATGTAGGGGAGAGATGAGATCATTTAAAGAATATTTAAGCGAGTTGGAGAGTTTGAATGATTTAAATACATATAGAAACAATTCTACGAGTAAAGATCTATCTTTGAACGTAAATCCATTAGGAATACCAGCCAATCTTATGATCTTAACCCACTCTGAAACTCTAATAGATTTACATTTTTAAAAAGTAAAATGTGTTTTTAATTTATACAACTATAATTCAATCTTTTATTTATTTTTTTGTTTTTAAATAAAGTTACAAATATGTTATATTAAGATTATGTTAAAATGAATAATAAAGCTGTGTAGATAAGTATTTAAAGTTAGAAAAATTTTGCTCCTTGAATATCATCTTCTAAAATTAGTTCACATTTCCTTTCACCTTCTAAAACCCTTAAAACCTTAATCAAAACATCTTGATTCATTCCACAAAAGATCGTATCAACACTATCTTCGCCTTGTGTAAGTTCATATAAAGTGACCACTGTATTTTGCATACCCCTTTCGCTCACAAAATCATAAATAATTGTTGCCCATTCTTCCAGAGTGTGCCAATAGATTTCCCACCGATTTTTAGCTTTATCTACAGGAGCTGCATTTCCTGTTCTTTGCAATTCTCCCAATATGGACATTATAACATCGGGTTCCAATTTTCTGTTAATAGTCGAATTGTTAAATAATGGGTATTGAGTCGTATCTCTTACATCAATAGTATAAGTTTTCGTTTTTTCACAGTAATTAAGTATTAGTGATTTCCACGCGGCTACTTGTTTAGATCGAGTTTCGGGATGTTGCTGAAGTGTATAAAATGGTGGAAAATTATACTGCCACGGCCAGTCGATCTCTATTTCAGGCATATTATTAATTTTTTGTAGTGCAAACAAACACCTCACCTTTTACTTTAAAATGAAAACAACATTTGAACACAGTATATATTTATATTCTATCAGTATGGCGACTCACAGCTGATCCGTACGATCTTTTTAGGCACTGAAATTTAACCTTGATGTTATTTTGCCCGTACTGTTTTTCAGGGTTGTCAAATGTAGCACAATTGTACCAAAAGTGGCACCAGCGCAAGCACTATTGAAAAATAGACAAAACGAGCACTATTTAGTTCTATAACGTTTTGTTTTGTTATTGAATATATTTCTTGATCTGAGTATGTCGAGTAAATAATTTATTTAAAACAAAAACTCTCAAATTTGTGAAATTAAGCGCGATTGAAGTCTATTACTACAGTCAAATGGAGTATGCTATTTTTTGACGTCATAAACCAAGCCTAATTTATTCTAAAAATAAAGTAGTAAGTTCAACAATTTATAAATAAATAATTATTGGAATCTAGCAATGGTGAAAATAAAATAACTATAAACTATATAACTTATATCTTATAATATATGAAAATAACACAAATACACAACAGCTGACTCCACTGTGGAGAGCACATGATAAGTACAGAGAAGATGGCGACGATGCTTGCGAGAAGAAAAATCGCGAACTGGCGCCAAGCGAGAGTTGCTTTACTGTTTGATCTATGATTTGAATATTACTGTCAGTTTTGCTTTTACGAAAAATAAATTGGATGTGGCCTAATACCCAAGACGGAGGAGGCAATTAAACTAAAAAAGATGATGAAATAAATGACATTATAACCTCTAAATCTGAAACGAAAAATTAAAAGGCGATAAGATAAGATTCAAAATCAACATAATCTTTCCACTTTACGAAACAAAAAAAATTAACCAAAAATTATTTGGTTCAATACAAAAAAGTGCTTTTTGATTGGTTAATGAATATCTTGCTCAGCTAGTAAAGAAGCTTCAAGTACTGAATTATTGATTTCTTATCATTAATTGAACTATTAATATGCCATTTCGACTAACAACCTAATAGTATTAACCATAACTTGGGAGTTTTTAATAAAATATTCAATGTACGTTTCTCGTATGTTAGCATCATTAGGAGTTGATAAATTGAAGATATTTGTTTCAAATTAATGATCTTACAAGAATTTTAATTAATAAAAAATAAAACTATATTTTAGATTAGATTTAATTTATATAAATTAAAATTATTAAAAAATAATACATTAGTAGTTTCGCTTTAATAAATGCAATTTAAATTCAACACAAATAGAGCAGCCTGTATATAAAAATAGCCTTAATTCTTCATTTTATTTGGTTTTAGAATAACAAATATCCCAAAAACGGGGATTTATCTATGTATAAAGTTTTGCCAACAATAGAAATATTAATGGAATAGTTGAATTAAAATAGCAGGAAGAAGATTATGTATAAATAAAATAAAGTATTATTAACATTTCTTTCTCTATGTACTTTAAAAACATTTCCATTGTTGACAAAATATAAAAAAAAACCAGTATTACAACCTTTTTAGGAATTCTAGTTTTTGAATTTTTTCTTGTAGCAACATCCTTAAATCTATTTCTAATTGTAGCTTATTCTGTAACTCTTCTATAGTATTATTTTGCTTCTGAACAATATCTTCCAGCCTTTGTAATCGTTCCAAAATATCCCCAATATTTTGACGTTTAGGTTCAGCTGCCGGGGATGTATCTTTATAAGATATTCGACTGGTAGTTTCTGGAATGTCTTTCGCACTTAATGTTATGGAATGTTTTAGTGATTCATCATTAAGTTTATCATTATCGTTTGAAGGTGACTTTGATGGATCTACCTAAAATATTAATATTGGTTATAAACGTTAGTTAAATAAAAATATTGTTACTTTTAAATTGGTTTCATTTTCTGCTGGAATCATCGTTCTTTTAACTTGACTCTTTTTCATTTCTTCCAACCAGGGTGCTTTGTGTTTTTCCCATTCGCGTAAACGCGGTTTTACATTTATATCTGCTGTTTGCTCTTCGATGGAATGTATCTGAGAATTTATGTTATCGTTAACATCAGCTATTGGTGGCTCGTCTTTGTGGGAAGTAGTTGGTGGCCGCCGACCTAAAATAACACCAAAGATTGTTAAAATACAATACAATTTTATTGTTATGAGTATGTTCTTACCAGGTGCTTTAACTCTAGTAGCTCTTACATCAGTTAGAAGAGATCTTCTTTCTATATGATCAAAAGCATTATCGTTACTTTTAGAAACGTCGTAGCTTGTACTATCATGTTTGCTTCCTATAGACCCATCAACTACGTCTTCTATTTTTTTCTTGAGTCCAGAAAGAATCCCTGATCCAGAATTCGAAGGAGACTTTTTTAAAGATATCAAAGGTTTATTCGAAATTGGAACCGGTTTGTTAAGTTCTAAATTAACATCTGTTATTTCCTTTCTTTGTTCTAGAGATTTCCGTTGAGAAGCAACCGATACTGATTTTATGGCACCTTTATCTGTAACTGATTTTCTATTTTCTTTATTACTAATTTTATTATCTGAAATAAGTACAACAAAATTGTCTGGAAATACTCCAGTTTTTCCATTTAATTCGCCATGCCACCAGCCCGGATCTTGACTATCTTTATTAAGTACAGTAATTATATCACCATCTTGAAAAGACAGTTCATCTTCATTCTGTGCTTTATACGGAAAAGTAGCTTCACATAATTGTCTACCTGAAATTAATAGTTTTTTGAAGAAAATTATAATATAAAAATTAAATAAACCTTACTTGGTTTTGCTGGTAATTTTGGAGGTTTACTATCATTTTCAATTTCTAAGCTATTTGAATTTACTCGAATCGATGGACTCGGTTGCCATGTTACTTCTTTCACAAAATTAGACGGAAACACCCCTACTTTTCCATTTAAATTTCCCCTCCACCAACCTTCTTCTTCTTCACCACATATATCGATAATATCTCCCACTTTCAAATTCAATTCATCCTCGTGGTCTTGGTTATAAGAAAAAATAACTCTACACTGACGTATTCTCGATACATCCTTTTGACTTCTTAATACTACAGACGAATCTTTATCTACAGGACGGACGAAATTATCGGGAAACATACCCTTTTTATCTCTAAGTACACCTTCCCACCATCCTCCTTGTTTTTTAACAACATCAGTTATAATGTCGCCTTTTCTTATTGTTAATTCATCAGGTTCTTTCGCAATATAATCATATTCTACCACTACTTTATCTAAAAATAAGTAAAAATATTGGAATATAAAATTTGTTTAATTGGGAATAAATGAACTATATAAATAAAACCTTAAGGGAAGCTGAGGAAGAATATAATCATAAATTTATAAAAATTAAGCCCAAAACTTCAGCCAGAAGTAAAAAAAAACTTGGTGGTGAATATCAATTTTTTTTTAAATATATCTAATGAAAAAATCCTCAACACACAAGAGAAATATAATATAATTCCTACCAAACAACAAAATTCTTCAGAAAATTTTAGCCAAATTCAAAGAAACTTCTCCACATAAAAATAATTGGCATTAATAATTAAAAAAAATTAGAATCATTTGAAGTCAAATCAAGAAGAAATGTTTAAAGTATTTTAGCAAAAAGATCCCTATTATTTAACAAATTCTTAAAGATAAACATATATTAATACAATAAACAAATTAAGAAACTAAAACTATTTAACATTGATGACTGTTTAATTATTTTGATACTATTTTGAAAATATTTATAATACATTCTTTAAATATTCAAACTTATATAAAAGATTTCTTAATGTTTTTGTCTAGTTTGAACTATTTAATTCAAAGAATAATATAATTATTAAACTTTTAAATATTCCATAACAAAACAATAATTTCAATAGATACACATTCTTTTAGTGTTTTAAAAAAATACTTTTAAATAACAAATCCTGAAGTGATTATTAACTTAATAATTTCAAAATAATATTTTATGAATGAATATTGAGTTTCGTGTTGAAACTAAATTAGGAGTCTTAACAGTTAAAATCATTAACTAAAATAGGAAACCTTATCACTTGTGCTAATTAGAAAAAAATGTTTTTATTTAAAGTAAATTGTTGAGTTTCTTATTTTATTCATAATTAAAGGAACGCAAGGTCAAAATACAAAACAAAGCATATCAAAACATTGTAAATAATATTTTTTTTTAATATCTACAAATATATATGTTATTTCCCTTTAATTAGAAACTACAAATTTGTTTATATCGCAAATATTTAAATATAAATAAAAATTAATTATGCATTATTATAAATCAATGAAAAGATATTGTCACTGTCTAAAATAGATTATGATTAATAAAATATTACAAAATCTATCACTTTAATTATTAAGCTATATTAAATTTCTATATTTATAAAAAAAATAAATAAATACATACTCATATTGGATATTAATGAATTATCTTCATCCACTTCTATTATCAATAACTAAAATGCCAAGCCCTTTATCATTATACTATTGGTGACAAATTATCTACTCATATATCTGATGGTAATAAAAAGATAATACTATTTTAACTCTTCCAAATCTCAATACATTTTAGTGATAACGATGAATTACCATTATCAATCCATACTTTATTTTTCCTTTTCTATTTTATCTACGTCCTGTAACATAGAGAAAGTATATCCTGTAACAAACTTTCAACAATGAAAATGTGTCACTCTTCTCTTACTCATAATTCTGTCACTTTCAAATGTCTTTAACGTCAGTTGTCAAATTATGTTTCCATTTGCACAAAATCCTTTTAAAACGGTAATTACGATTTTAAACAAGTGCAAGTATTAGATTTATTTCTTCTTTACTTTAATTAAAACATAACACATAACAGTTCATTTTTATGGGCCATAGCTATCAAGAGTATCTCTTCTCTTTATAATTAATTTCTACGTACTGGCCTCAAAATAAATCACTTTTTGTTATAGGATATATCAAGTACGGTTTATGATAAGATCATAATATATGATACCACAGTTAAAAAGGCACATACCTATAAATAATATAGGTATGTGTATAAAGGAGATTGCCAAAATGCTGCTAAAATACAGCGTGACAATTTGAATACCGCGCAATAAACATTTAAAAAAAAGAGCGGAATTTCGAATTTGACCAATGGCAAGTAAAAGCACGATAAATTGATCGACAGTATATAATCATTTTACTGTGATTGAACATCGCGACATTTTTCTTTCTTCTTTATTAAGAACTCAGCTAATACAAACTCATTTTTGTATGCCTAAGGTGTTAAAAAAAAACCATTAAAATGTGCCGAAAATAAATGAATTATTCTAATAAAAACTATAGATATGCTTCGATTATTAAAACTATCTAATTGATAGCATATTTTATATTTGCTATAGCGTTTTCGACAATCCTCGAAAATGATGCAATGACGTCATTGCTAGTTAACCGAAGGAATCAACCGAACATAGTTTGGTAAATCGAAAACACTATTAGTGTTTATCGACCTCCCACCCACATATTTTTTTGACAAAGATGTCAACATCTTAATATAAGATTAATTATTGAAAATAAAAAACTTAAAAAGTGATTGTTTACCGGTATGAATGGTAAGTTTCATTAAATTTTGTTTTTTATAATTGTATTAATTTTTTATTGTGGTTTTAATCTACATTTTTGGTGTTTTATTGATAAAAATAGTGAAATAGTTAAAATTCTTTTATGTTTAAAGTATATAAAACTTAAATTATACTATTATTAATAGTCACTGATGAGGTCTTAATGGTTTAATACAATGTAAAGTTCATTATTAAATGTTGCTCAACTTATAGTTCGTGATATATGTAAAATTCTATTAAATAATACTTTCATTTTCTATAATATAAGTGTTAAAAAAACTCGTCGAAGGAAATACGTATAATAAATATACGCTTCAAAATCGTAGAAAAGCAACTTTTAATACGATCTAATCACATGGAAAATATGGCATTAACGACAATCTACTATGCCTGAGGCTGATCCGAGCAAATGTTATGCTCATGCAAAACGAGGAATTAACTTTAAAATCTTTACTAAACCATTTCATTTTTGTTGTTACCTTTTGGATTGTTTTCTCCATTTATTATCTATATTCTTCAGGTTTGGTTTTTGTGTTGGATATTTTGATATTCTTTCCTTAAATCTCCTTTGTATCTTTTTATGATGAAATTACTACATCTGTATTTCCTTATTTAGTAGTTTTTTTTTATGTTGTTTTCTCTACTTCTGGTTTTTTCTATTCATTTTTGTGCCATTTCTAAAATTGTTCTTCGTCTATTAACTTTAAAAATTCTTTATATTCTTCTTTTGAATATTTTTTTGTTCCAGTTGAGTCTGGCATGGAAGTTGATAATATAAATAATGAAGTTGCAGTACTTCCAGGTAAATAAACCAAATATAATTGACCTACAGATTAATTATAAATATTTGTTGTTTTTAGATGAAGTTACCAATAATACAAATGAAACAGATTTACAATATAATAATAATGATTTAGCTATATCAAATATCCCAACTACGGAAGATTATTCTATAAAAAAAAGCAATAACTATGATTACGATGATGATGATGGAAGTATATGTCCCATTTGTCTTGATAATTGGACCAATAGTGGAGAACATCGAATTTGTTCATTAAAATGCGGTCATGTTTTTTGTCACAAATGTGTATTACGCTGGTTGGATTCTCAAAGACAAAAGGCTTGTCCTACTTGTAAAAAGAAAGCTCATAAACACGATATTAGATACATTTATGCCAAACGATTAACAGCTGTGGACAATTCCGAATTAGAAGCTTTAAAGAAAAAACTAAACTTAGAAAGAGAAGAAAAACATAGAATACAATTAGACTTATCCAAGTATATATGTCGGGAAGGGATACTTAAGCAAAATATCACACAATTAGAAAATCATATTCAAGATTTAATAAATAAAGAATCAAATTATAGACCACGAGAAGTTAAATATGACAATTCTATTTTAAACTTATATATGGAAAAATCCTTGGAAATTTGTCGACAAAATGGATGTAGGGTTTTTGATTATAATAATAGTTCAGATGAAATTATGGTCTCAGCAAAATCTCCAACTAGTTTATTTACTGGATTCGGAATAAAAAAAGTTAATATGTCGCAATTTAAACCACTAGCATTTATTCCTCTGCACCAACAACAAATCCGGGACATTACTTATCATCCAGGAAATAATTGGCTTCTTACTGTTTCCATGGATAAATCTTTTAAAGTTACAGACCTTTTGGGAAATAAAGTTATTTTTACCGGTTCACAAACCATGCCTTTATGGTCATGTTGTTGGGATAGAGATAATCATAATTATTTATACGTAGGAACTCAATCTGGTACTTTAGTGAAATATGATGTTCGTAGTTTAGGTGAACCAATTTCTACTTTATCCATTCCTGGGGATATGTCACCTGTTGTATCAGTTGCTTCGATTTCTGCATCTCCCGGTACGGAATTTCCTCATGGGGGAGTAATATCTTGTAAATTAAACTCTTTATGGGTTTTTGAAAATCAAAGAGATGACGTTATCAAACACTCACTATCTTTAAGTGGACCTTTTGTTAGTATGAAATATCACAATGAGACTAGACAATTACTCATTTCATCTAGACCTAATAACTTAATATCGCACTCTAGACATTCGTTATGTAATTTAAGTAAAAATTTAGATGGTACTGTTAATTGTAATGTCATTCATTCATTTTCTGGTGGAGGTATGCAAAAATTATTGTCAAAATCGTGTTTTATATCTGACAAACAGGATTATGTAGCTGCATATGAAGAGTCTAATAAATCAGTTTTTTTGTGGAGTATAAATACTGGTCAAAAAACTATTTCTTTACCCGCTCGGGAAGCTGTACTTGATTTAAGAGGTATTCAAACTACTAGTGGTAATTTTTTAGTATCACTTACTGAAAGAAAAATGGAATTTTTTAAGTTTACCTAATTATAATATATTTGTATTTTTCATTGTTTTTTTTATTCTTACCCAATATATTAAAAAATCAGTTAAAATATGTATTAAGTTATATCATTTTTTTTAAGTGTTAAATAAATATTTCTAAAATTGATCCCACGATCTATTAAATTAATAAAATTATAACTTTTTTATCCGCCCCAGAAATTAAATATTTTGAGTTAATAAGTGCAATGCCGGACCTGATCGAAAATGGCGAGCATTGCCAACAACCAAAATAAAACAAATTCCCTGTGCTTGAAAGTTCAAAATTATTCCATTAGGGGGCTTGACTAGGACTTGGAAGTGTTGCCACATTAATCAGATTACAAAATTTATACCAGCGTCCGTAGATTGGACAACTATGAAACAGATCGGCGTGTAGTGAGAATATTGAGATATAAATCAAGCTAGTAGTACATTTTTTGCCTTCTACGTACAATATTTTGAAGAATTGCTTTGTTGCAGATCGCTGGCGGTATTGACACGGCTTTAAATACAATAATAAAGCAGCAAAATCATTGTTATAGGATAGCAAAATATTAAAAAATATAAAAACGTGGTCTTATTTCTTGAAAAATACAGATTGAATTATAAATTTTCAATGTTAAAATTTTGTACTTGACAACTAAATGTATAGATGGCGATACCGTTTTTATTGTCTAACGTAACGAGTTATTTTTAGGTTGAAGTGGCAACACTGTTGTAATTCAGAGCAAAGACGCCATACTTCAATGTCAAATGTCAGAAATTTATTACTGAAGCCAAGATAAGAAGATATCAAATTATACAAACGCTACTTTTTGGATTAACTTAGGGTTCTGTTTAAGCTATTTAATGTGAATATTTTTAAACGGTTCTATAGTTTTCCATACGAAGAATTATTCTATGTAAAAAGTTTATAGGTGAAGATTTCGATATAATCTAGGTGAGTCTTAAAGCATTATAACATTTTTAGAGAATATGATTTGTCTTGATGATAAATTATCAGTATTCTCATTCATAAAACCTACAAATAGGTTTAAATAGTTACAATATTGACATATACAACAACATAAACAATTACATCAGTCACTGCAGAAAGTGTATGCAGCTGAAATGAAGTAAATAAGCTAAAACTAAACAATTTTGATTCCTCCCTCCCTCAATGCAATCCTATAGGATGAATCATGTAAAAAAATCAACGTGATTCGAAATTTTATTTAAATGTCTAATTTTTATTTAATTTATTGAAAAAATCTGAAGGTACCTAATTTACCTGCCATACAAACTAAATATTTACCATGCCCATAGAAACTGTTTGTTGAGGTTAGTAAAAAGTCGTTTATTAACAATTTGTTGCCAATAGTTTAATTAATGATTAATTTAAAACTTCCACTGGAGCATTGTGGATAATCAAAAATTGTACTTGGAGCAACACAGTTGCTACTATCTTAAAACATGGTTCTTTAATTTATGAAGCTCTTAAATATGCTAAACTAAATTATTTCCTAACTGAATTTTACTAAATTTGTTATATTTAACAATAATTTATCACATAATATTTGGCTTTATGATATTTATCAAATTCAAGTAAAATTCAGTCAATGAATTATATCTAAACAAAAAATAAAATCAATTTCGGCACTCACAACAAACAAATTTGATTATATCCTCATATTTTACACTTCGACTTATTGTGCGAATTGGACTACCTATGATTATATATTGTCGACGATTATTTCTGTGAAAATTTTATTATTTTCAATGGCCATCTTCGTCTTGTTGGAGTACAGCATGCAGCTTATTCAAATTTGTCTTCAAATACCTGCAGAAACATCACTTGTCGCTTTGTAGCTGATGTAGTTGGACAACTTACTGGAAAAAAATAATACTTATACTTTATTTTAAAATTTAGAAATCTGAAACAATAAATAACTTATAACAAAACAAATTTGGTAAATGAAGTCGTTTTGTAGTGAATAAGAATATAATCTAAATACAGGATATAGATAAGTTTTATCTACAAAATCTAGAGGTGATTTAATATTGTGTATATATTTTTTTGGACACTATTTCTATCATCCAAATAAAAATAAGTAGATCTGTGACACACTATAAATGCCACAGTTTACCTAGATTCAATGTTTCTATTTTTAAATTAAACAACTCTGCAAATTTTATTTATTTTAATCATTTTTAAAAGTTTATAATTAAAATTATAATAAAACATTATGAAATCTACAAAATTTTATTAAAAATTCTCTTGTTAAGCTCATGAAATTAACTCCAAAATTGCTTATTAAAATAAAATAAATGACAGGGTAATTTTATATTTTGATACTAGAACTATACAAAAAATCAGATGTAATTATGTATTAGTTTGATTTGTTCTGCTATAATGTTACCACTATTATAAAATAAAATTTCTAAAATTGCAATTTTTGTCTACGTTTTCTCTTGGTTTGGTATTATGAGCTTTGCCGTCGTAACAAAAAACACAGCAACTACAAAAACTTGACGTTTGGGAAAACGTATTTTATGAAACATAAAATCTTTTCAGAAAATACAATAAAAATACTACAAGACTTAAACACAGTAAATAATTAGTGTAGTAGACAAAGACCACAAATATTGTGATTAGGGCTTAAATGGGTGTACTAAATGTACTATCATTTCCACAGTATTTTTTGTTCTACTGTGTTTAAGATTTGTATTTTTACAATTACAGCAAATAAAATAAATTGTGTTTTAAATTGGAAATAACATTGTTTCTACAAAAACTTCAGAAAAAGTAACAACAGTGATTATAAAATAAACTAAAATAAGTGTGCATTAATACAACTAGAACAAGGTAGTACCTATATAAAAAAACAGAAACATTAAATTTAATAAGAACAATATTTTTAATACGTAACTAAAATTAAAATCCGAAAAAAACTAAGTCTCCAAATCCAAATGAAGATCTTTAAACATATCAAACCATTTATAAAGACAGTAACTAGAACAAGGTTGTATATAGAAAACAGAAACATCAAATAAGAACAGTATGTTAAAACATACCTAAAATTTAAGCCCAACTATCTAAGTTTCCAAGCCCAAATCAAGGGGCGGCCTCGAATTGCACACTTTCTACCTGAATTTATAAAAGTTTTACTCGGACTGCACACTACATGAAGGATTAGGAGATTTGTTTATTACATAAATTGCACACTAAACTGTCGGGTGTTAATCTACAAATTTACTACCTATTTGAAATATAAATAAAAAACAATATTTGATTTATTTTATTAATTTATATTTGGCAATGGTATTTTTTTTTTATAAAAATATCTACAAATTATCAAATCTATACATATTAATCTTTTAGGATTTTTATAATCGCTAACTAGACCAAGTTCTTGTACTTTCCTAAATCAACACTGCCAGATGGAATCGGTATCCCATTAATTTTATATTTGGCCACACATTTTTATTGCTTTTATGAATGGCTATTTCAAAATAAAATACACAATATTTGGGATATAAGTAAAAATTATTATTGAGGCATACTTGTTTCAATAAAGAAAACAAATTTTCATACGTTTTTGCATTTTGATCAAGCAATATGCAAAACGCTAGTGAAATATGATGTCCCTTATTATTAATATGTACATTAAATAACTGCAAGAAGTACTTGAAGCAATAGTTAAAAGTCCCATCTAAATATATTTTTTCCGAATTACATATAGCTTTTAAATTTGTTTTGCATGAAAATATAACAATTTTATAAATAAATTAATAGTTATTTAAAACCTACCTGCGACCATTAAGTCGATTACACCTTTAAAAGGGATAATCCCATGTTCAGTGTGCACTTCCTGAAAAATTTTGGAAATACCATTGCTTTAAGTAGGATTAGGATAGTGTGCAATTCATGCACGCCCAAATCAAAATCTTCATTTAAAACTAAATTTGCTGCTGAATCATTTTCAGTTAAATTCTGCCAAAAATTTAGGCGATTTGGAGGCATCAATGGGCCTATTTTTTGTATGATATCGGCTTTTCGAAATGCCTCTATTAGTTTGCTTTGCTACATGACTTGGCAGCACAGATATTTTATCAAATTTAGCTTTAAGAAAATTTAAATATATATAGTAAAAAGACATTCAAAATGTATTTTTACTTGCATCTCAACAATATCACGAAGGTACAGTCGAGGAGTCATAGCTTTAAGACGGTATTGGGATGAATGATCTTTAAATAAATAGAAATCTTTTATAGTCATTAATTTAACGGTAACGTTTGCCTTTTTAATTACTGCCACAAAATCGGAAAAATCATATATTTTAGGATCGGGGGCATGAAGGTATGCCCTGGTTCAAAGTATTTGAAATTTATAGTTTCTGCTAGAATATCTTCACTATTTATTATTTGAATTAAAACAGAAAAAAACGCCTAGCACTTAATTAATGCACTTACTATCTCTGTAGTGCATTAAAAAACCTCGGTAAGTACTGATAATATCTTCTTTTTTTCGACCAGAAATACCTTCATGCCAAATTGCGGCAAAAGGTTTTATTGGAGAAGTTTTGCATTTTTGTGAGCCTAGTGGCACAAAACTTTCATGAAATATGATTATTCGCGGATAAAATAATACAGATTTAAATTCTTCTAATCGTGTCAGCATTATAACTTTTTGAAGATCCACAGAGAAAAAAATTTGGTCAGCATTATTATTTTTCTCCACATCAGTTTCACGGCAGTTTTATGAATTTAATATTTAGAACTATCACAATTTTCATTTTGTATTCCAGTATGAACAGGGTTATGCTTATTAAATATTTCGCATGTCTCGCACTCATGACCTAACTTAGCGAAAGAAATGTTCATATCAACTTTAACATAGTTTCTATATAGTTCATATGACCATTTTACTGTTGGGTGATTTTCTTTAAAATCTATACATATTTTTTGTTTGGAGTATGAGTCCTGTAGTGAGATACGACTGGTCTAAAAGAATTTACATGTTCCAAAAGTAGTTGGCGATCAACAGTTATAGAAGTTTTTTGGTGCTTACCATGTTTATCGGACTTGGCACTGTTCGGATCCGATATCGCCTTAAGTACGGTATAATCGTTTTTTTTTTTATTAGAAAAAATGTTTGCATATTTCGGCAGGCGTTTGATTTTCTTCTTCTACCTTAAAATAGTATTTATAAGAAATTTTACGTTTCGAATCGTTTATTTTTCGCTGGACAGGTGTTTATAAGATAGAAGAAGAAAGAAATATAACTTGAGTCTCCCGGTTTAAGCTCCAATAGTTTCTATTGATCTGCTGTCGCCTCTGCTCAGATATTTTGCTACTACATTTTTTTCTTCATAGTTCCCTGCAAAATTTTGTATTTTTTTTCAAGATTGGCCTTTTTTCGATCCTGTTTTGTAATTTTTTTTTCTTTTATAAATGGTTCCCTTTTTGGTGTATTCATTTTCAATGTTTGCATTATATGTAAATGCGTTTTTTGTTTCTTAAGTGGATTCTAATAAATTAGGCTGCATATTGGTATCAAGATTTTGCATAGATACTTCTTCATCTGATGAGGAGTTTAAAATAGAATCCGATGAATGTTCATAGTTCCTATAATTGAATCATCTGAATCAAACTATTTATTATTGTCTGGAAAAGTGTTTTCTTTATTGGTTTCTGCGGAATCAAAGTATTTAAGTGATTCTAACACTGTATTGTCACCTAAACATGTACCGCATTCAATATTAAAATTAAATATCAAAGGAAAGTCGAACCAGTTAAACTCATGATGCCATATAATAAGTTCTCTCAAATCTCTAAATGCATGATTATTTTCTAGTGGAGATGTCGAAAACTGAAACAAAAAATATTATTTTTCATATTTCGAACGACGCGATCTCTTAAAGTGTAAAATACGTACCTATTTCTCCGTATCGAAAGCACTGTATCATGGATTCCAGAATCCCAAATTAGTGAATAAAGAAGATCTTGACATGACGTCTCAACACCAGCCCCATTCTGATGGAATACGATTATGCTAGTGAATGAAAGTAAACAAGCGGCATAATTTAGTGTGAATTTAGTCTATTTCACAGTACGTACCAGTTACTGTTGTAAAAACATAGGAATATAAAATTTGCTTCAATTCTTAAACACAGCAAATTTTAATTACTTTATTTTGGATTTCCGTGAAACGAGTCTAAGCTACACTAACTTTAAGTACTGTGTTTAAGATGTTTATTTTTGCACTATTATAAAGAGTAAATGACACCGCAAATCGTTTTACTCTGATTTTGATTACAAGCATCAAAGTTACTATTGTAAAGTTAAAAAGTTAAGTAAAGTAAAATGGTTTTAATTCAGTCTATTTCACAGTAATTTTGTACTTACTGTGTTTATGTTACTTAGTTGTAAGATACTATGAACTAGCATAAAATTGCAAATATATTTTTCATTTACTGGTTTTCTGATTCTTTGTATATCTCAAGTTCTACCAGGAGTACAGCAAAATCAAAAATATCTATAGGTAGAGAACTTTACGGTGTTTTAAGATTATGTTAACTCATTTTCGCCAAAAATCTAGTTACTGTGTTTTCTTTACGACGGCAGTGCTGTTGTTAGATTGTACAGCTGAAGAGGCTGTTTTTTTCCTACCTCTATTATCCTCTATTCCAATAGCTAATAAATCGAATACGCGTTCGAATTGTTTGTCGTTTTATTTAAATTTGTCGAACAAAATATTTTATAAGTTGAAAATATCGAGTCGAGAGGAAACGGTGGTCTTGATATGAATAAAAAATTGTTATTTTGTAAACATCTGTTAAAAATCAGCTAACATTAGGTAAAAGATGTTAAAATCTGCTGAAACCTACCAAAAGGCAGCTTAAATCTTTTAACCTACAAAAATTTGCTAAAAAAACTCCTAAAACCTGAAAATTTACAATAATCTAATGGAAACCGCAAAAATTAGTACGAAAATAGACTGAAATTAGTTAAAATCTGCAAAAATACTCTTTTTTTTACCAAACTTACAGT
The DNA here is from genome assembly GCA_963243735.1 of Neocrepidodera transversa. Classification (NCBI taxonomy): domain Eukaryota; kingdom Metazoa; phylum Arthropoda; class Insecta; order Coleoptera; family Chrysomelidae; genus Neocrepidodera; species Neocrepidodera transversa. The sequence goes on along the minus strand of OY725354.1, from coordinate 16,491,052 downwards.
ACTATCATCGTCTACTTTATGTTACTCTATCTATTTCCATGTGTAAATATCTTAATATCCTAAGAGACTAAATTCTTATAGTTACTGGAAAAGTCTGTTGCTTTTGTATTTTAACTTTTATTCAGAATTCCTACTTTACTCGTTAAATCATATGTTTAATATGACAAAAATATTGTAACATTTACTATTTATATAAAAAGGCTGCTAAACCTTTCTGTTTGAGTTTTAATAAAATAAAATTAAACAAAAACTCCGAACATGAGTGATATCTGGGTCTCTGTAGCAAATTCCTTTGAACACGAAGAAGTGCTAATCGACATACTCATTCTTTCGCGTTGCAAATATCGCCTGCGAATTGGAACTCGTCTTATAAGTTAGTCTGACCTAATCTCCTTTGCATTCATAAGCTCCAACCACAGTTTCGTCAAAAAAATTCAAGGATATGTATTTCTTAAACCTGGTATAGAGCCGTCTTAAATATATTTTTTACTGGATTTAAAAAATAAGTTACTGAATATGAAAGTCCTTCAGTAGATACATTAAACTATCATTAATAATAAAAATAACTAGTAGAAAAAGCTTGCGACTACTCTTCATAGTCACAGTACCTACAACCCCTTGGACCAATCCTGTAGTTAACAAAATACATCTTAAAAATGATATTTATTCGTAAAGAAAAATTACTATTTCGGGACGTCTTACTGATAAATGATGGCGCCATTCGGCGTAAAGGTATAGAAAACCCGGAAAACTTAATCTTAGATTATCCTATATTGTGTTGTAAATAAAGTATTGCGGCTTACAAAAGCTCCACCCGACGAATACTCACTTTTGGGCCTTCTATAAAAAATATCTACTGAAAGTTTTTTAATTACTTTAAATATAGACCTGCACTGTTTCTATCTACATTATTGGCAATAGGATATCGATGATACTTTTATATTATTACTAAGATCAATATTAGCAAGCCAATCTTTATATTTCGGATTGCGAAAGTCTGATTCTGCATGATATTTTAAAATTTTTGAAAAGTTCTTTAATCCTTATCCATTTTACCATTGTCCTTTACCTTTTTGATTCTGATCCTCTTTATTATCTAAATAAATATGGCTTATATTTACATGAATGTGTAGTAAAAAAGCGAATTCATATGATAAACTTTTGTTAATGTAGCGAAGATTTTTTCAATGCTAGTTTTCCAGGAACGTTCAAACTGTATCTCTATCATTAACAACTGCACTTTAGAATATAGAACCAATCAACTGCTTGGCATTTTTTCTCGACACAACCATTTCGCCTCTACATGTAGCAGCAACTGAAAGTCGACAATGAAAATACAGTCCACAATTATCAAAAAAATTGTAGAGGAAAAAGCTCTTCTCCATAATTCTTTATTATCAAAATTATGTTTACAATATAAATCGCCTTCTCAGGAAGAATTTAAAAATACGAAATATATAGGGTGTTCCGTTTAAAAAATATTCCTTTTTGAGACCTACATAAATATAAATTGTACTAGATGTCTGCAATAAAAACAAGATTCTCCGAAAGATGTATAGTACGAGCGAGCTATGCTATTACACCGAAGTTATACGGGGACATTAACCAAGAATAATCGCCCATCCAAGTACTAACCGTGCTTGGTATTACTTCTGTACTCTTTAGAAACATGAATAATTATTAAAATACTAATATAGATTTTTTTTAATAAACAGTACACTTGAAATAATTTTTAATAACCCATATGAGAAATGAATAATAATAATAATAATACTCCCTTTCTTCGACTCCTAGAAAGCAGAACTTGTGATTATTATTACTTCAGAGCGACTTACTGATGATTGATGGAGGCATTTAGATCAGTTTTTTAATTTAGATTTCAGCTCTATATATATATACGAGTAAATTACTGGGGTCTTCTAGAACATGTGTGTGTTCTATATATGCAGTGGATGATGAAGTACCATTTATTATTATTTAAAAAAAAAAAACAGGAAAAAATTATTGGTTCCAAAGTTAAGCCTGACCTACAATTTATATATCTACTTCGAGACTATATTACAATATGATTCTGGAAGGAAAAAGACGAGAGGGTTCTTTGGTTGATTTTCGAATTTTCTAATAGTTTATACCTATATTTTTATAACTTGTATATAAAAAATTGTGATTATCACGACGAAACATTTTGGTCCTTCGAATCGGATGAAAGAGGAAAATAGTGAAATGTATGTGAAGAATGCCGGCAACTATTTTATTTCTTCACTGTGCTCATATCTGATTTATCCAAAATTTAAAACCTAGTACTATAAATTAATTAATTAATAAATCTCTGATATACATATAGTTAGTTATATTTTTTGGTTAGGTTAAAAACTGATTTAACTTGTTTTATCTGGCCCGAAGGACCAATATGTTTTGTCCGGATCGAATAACCAATATGTTTTATCCGGCTCGAAGGACCAATATGTTTTGTCCGGCTGAAGGACCAATATGATTGGCGCGCTTTCTTAATAAAGCTTGGCGCGATTACTTTTACACTACAAAAAAATACTGATTATGTTTCTAAAATCTATATTACTTCTTTTAGAATCTTGTAATGTCAAGAGTCAAAGTATATTGAGTAAATAATTAACAAAGTACGAAGATTTTTAATATTTCTATAATACATTTTAAAATATCTCGTTTATAAAAAATATATTATTAACTGCTATAAGGGAACTAAAATATATACAATACAAACTAAAAAAACAATGACACGACTTGCTATAAAAAAATATTAAATTGGACCAATGCTGACAGATAGATGCTAGTGTCTTTTTGACATTACTTCTGCTCATGATTTTGCTTTATATATTTATTCTACCTATAATACACTGTTGTTTTTTCTATTAAAATTGGACCATTATTATCGGAGATACTCGCTAGTGCCTTTTTGTCATTGCTACTGCTCATGACTTTTCTTTGCGTATTTAATCTGCATCACATTTTAAATATATTTTTTTTAATTGAAAGACTATATTTTTGTCCTTAACAACGCATTTTAGCAAACCCCCTCTTTTCTATAAGTACATAAAACAAATATAGTATGATTAGTGAGAAGTGACCTGCGAGATGCGCACAAGATGAAAAGAACAATTGAAGAAATGATATATCTCCTCTATTGTCTACTTTTATCAATGCGTAGGTATCTATTTTTCTCGGGAAAGATCTCTTGCAAATTAATATATATGAAAAATTTCGAACATATTAGTAGTATAACTATACGGATTCTGGACTACTTCCATTTCACCGTCGCATCTTTTTTTAAGGAAATAAGAGGAAATCAAGAGATAAGTGATTAGTTTTGCATATTTTATACAGGGTGGCATCTACTACTTCTGCTTCTGTTCATTATCGTCGATCTTGGTTTATAAAAAGCGGAAAAAGGGTGGGTGTTACGGGATAAGGGAGGCTAAGCTGCTGTCTGATTTGTGAAAATGAGAACCCGATAAAGGTGGTCCAAAACCGATGTGGTTAATCCATCTTAATTCTTCCGTCAATGATCGGTATTAAAATTTCACGTGTTGGGTTTGAGGAAAAAACACGACAAAAGCGGCAACATTTTTGTCGTAATTTCGAGTTTTCGAAAATTTAAAGTTACGAAAATAAATTTCTATATACCTTATACTATATTATATATGGTATAAATAGCGGGAAAGTAAAAATAGGTTAAAGATTAATATCATTTTAGGGGTCTTTAACGATGCTGAATCGACTGCTGTTGTCCGTGTGTCTCTATCTCTCACCGTTCTCGAGTTGAATCAGGCTAACAGACGGACGGATGGCCAAACCCTTTTATATAAGAGTTGTTTTCTCCGAAAACTCTAAAAAACTAATGCGAAAATTCAATAATTTCTTTATGTTGACTAAAGCTTACGGTATTGAACTTGTCTACAGGGTAGTATAACGTATAAAGTTATTGATTATTGAATAGCCATTTCCGTGCACGCTTCGCTCTTGAAGCGTCTTAAAATATTTCCTATTGTGCGTGTATTTTTAATTAAGGTGGCCGTATATTTTTGGAAATGTTTTTGTCAATTTGATTTGAAATAAATTAAACAGTCCTTTTTTTGTTTATTTTTGCGACTAAATATAATTGCAAGAATATACTGGCGCCTATTAACCATTATATAATGGGGTAATTTATGATAGTTGGTGATTTCCAATTTAAATTCTCATCTAGAGTGCAGACACAGCTGTTAGTAAAAAGAACTTTGACCGAATTATGATTCATACCTAAGGTAAAATTGACAGGGTCAATAGAGGATCCTTGTGGAACACCCATATTTATATTCTATGTAAATGACGGAGAAACGTGTAAAAATGTTATGATTATCCTCATTCTTAGTATTACTACAATTTATATACATATAAGTATAAAAAAATAAATAAAAAACAACTTTTTAGTTATACGATTTTTCGACATAAAAAATAAACGGGTTTTAGTCGATTTGTTTAAATTTTTTAATATATCAAAAATTTGGACAAATTGATTGGAATAAAAAGTATCTTATTTAATTGGGAAATCTTGGATCCGATCAAAAATCTTCCGTTCTTTTAAGGTTAGAAATGAGCGTGATCATTCGTCTTCAAAATTTACCGTGGTCAGCCAATGCCTTAGACATCCGTCAATACTTTCAAGGACTGAGCATACCAGAAGGAGGCGTCCATATTGTCGGCGGAGAACTTGGCGATGCTTTTATCGCATTCAGGTATGAACATATTTAAAATTACAAATATAAATTTTCCAAAGAGAAAAAATCTACAATAGAATCTTTTAACGCGATTTTATAGTTCTTCCAGTGGATTCTTTCATATGAAATAAATAATTTTGTCTGCTTTTAATATTTAAGTTCAAAAAACGAAAAAATGTCCAAAATAAACAGTCAACAATTTTTAGTAGCACATGGAAAAAAATTTAGAAAAAAAAAGTTTTATTGTAAATCCTGATTTGAATTTATTGTTTTCTCCTTACTAACCAGAGAACCGAGTTTGTGGGCATGAAACGACTTGGAGGACCAGGCAATTTTTATAGAATTACGGAATTATTTTTAAATGAGACAGCTGTTTTAATCCTGAAGAGCTTTTATATGCTCGTTTTTGTGTGTCTTTCGATTTAATAAAACAATTTAGTACTTTCTGTTTCCTTTCACCAAGAATTTTAAAATTTCGTTAACGTCTCCTCACTTTCGTTATTCTTGATGCTTTATCTTTCGCACTAGATTAATATTTTCTCCGCACCTTCGTTAATTATATAATAAATGAAGGGTCCCTGATTACCTCATTGTAGTTCAGATTCTGTTCATATATATTTAACCACAAACATCCACTGGAAGGACTAAAGTTAACACCCAGTACTTTCTACTTTAACAATACGTTGCGTTGAATTTATCTTCGAAGAGTTTTTATTGAATAAAACATTAAATATATTTTTTTATTACTTATTGTTTTATTTAAAATGTGTCCCATTATTCCCGTTTATTGATTCATCGTAGAACCATCAACGATAATTGAACCAAATTTAAAAATATAGCTTCGTAAATCTGGAAATGATTTGATTTTAATCGATTCTTTGTTTGTCCCAAGAAAATGGAAACTTTTGATTTTGTACAAGAGTTACAATTTATGATTTTGTACGTGGCGCCCATTTAACGACCAAATTTTATTTGAAAGTATATTATAACGCCTGTATGTGGATCTTACTTAAAACCACTATTATTACTGTTCTATATTAACAATATTAATGAGAGCCTCAGTATTAATTTCGGCGATGGCGAAAAATATGCTTACACGTCACTTTTCTCGACGTTTCTGAGCTTCATGTCTGGATATAAACACTATAACTCGAACGAAAGCTCCGATTTTTACTCCAGGACAGAATCCAACTGAATTTGCTTCCTGTACCCGCCATACAAATTAGGTGTTTTATATAGGAAAACTATTTTCCAGTTCAAATTGTTTTGTCACATGTATAATACTAAGCTATAGTCCTTCTAAAATCAATTGAAGCTATTTCGATTGTAGAATGTTGGTCCCTTTTCTAAACACACTTTATTCATGTAAGTGAATTGTGGTTCTTATTTTCTTGTGTAAACGTACCACAAATTTGCTTATAATAAATACGTTTACACATGAAAATAAGAACGAGCATTCTAGAATCGAAATAATTTCAATTAACTTCGAAGGGCTATACAGAGTGGAGAAAATTTCATTGCAATGTATGGTAATCTCGAAAACCGTAAGAGATACAAAGTCGGTTATAAATCGAATTTTTATATCAAAGATGTCAGGGATGCTTTTCATAATAATTGAGAAAAAATGCCCATTTTCTGTTTTGCTCCAGTGCTTATTTATTTTGAACAACAGACAATGTACAGGACCGTACTTAAAAGCCTTTATAATAAATAGTTAATAATTAAGAATGAATTCATGAGATGAAATACTATAAAAAAATCACATAAATGGTACAGGTTCGTATTTGAAAAACATTTCGGAGTGGACATTTAAAATCTAATTTTATGTCAGAATTGTTCTCAAACAAAAAAGTTAAGTACAGTTTTGTGCAATTTTAATTTTTATCAATTATTATGGAAGCCGTTCCTGATATCTTTGAATACAAATCACCAGTCGATTAGCTTTTAAATTGTCAAAGTTTTGTTCCATTTAATCGACTTCGTAGCTCTTACGGTTTCCAATATTACAATACACTGCAATGAAATTTTCGCCACCCTGCATATGTTATAATAAATACGTTTACATAAAAAAATCAAGACCACCATTTATTTATCTCAATAAAGTATGTTTATTATTAAAGACACCAACATTTTAGTCGAAATAGTTTCAATTGACTTTGGAAGGTCTATACATGTATGAGAAAAGTTTGGCCAGGATCGTACAAGCCATTCGTGCTTCACGACATAAAAAGTGTTCGCTCGATGAGCCGAAGACCGTTTGAGTGTGCGTAGATTTCTTTTGAATTAAGCTAATTTTTAAAAAATAAATTGAATTTTGTTAATAATAGTCTCAATCTTGTAAGGATACAAAGTTGGAAAAAAATCACAAATTCTCTTTCCTTCGCACAAGTTCGGTACAGAAGTTCTGGAAATCAATATTTACTTGTAGGAAGGTAAACCGGGGATTAGGATAGGAATTTGTTATTTATTACCGTTCTTAATAAAATCAAACTTTATATTTGTGGGGAAAAGAACTGGACCGATTGACACCAGATTTGGTATACTTAGAGGTCAAGGTTGGGGGAGAGTGGTGGGGTCAGTTTAAATAAAAAAAATCGATTTTTGTTAAAATACTAAATTGAAATTCACTTTAACAAAATTTTAAAGCAATAAATTTGAGAAAAAATATTTTTGAACAGTTAAAGCTGTAAATTAAGATAATTGGACAAACGTCGATCTGGTTGGTTACAGCTACTCTTCTGTAGCCGTTATGGAAGGTTTATGACTTTTCTAGGTGGTTCTCTTGCAGTTCCTGGTGTTTAAAATTTTGGTACTCTTCATTACTGGCGGGTGAACTTCCATGAATTATTTCAACCATCAGCGCTTCTTACACGACATAAGAGTTAGAGAGAAAATAAATTGAAATCAATAATTCATCGATGCGTTAATATTGACTACACTTTTTAAACATTAAAAAGATTCTTATTTATAATTTTTATTAATGCAACTTTCGTTTGATCGAACTTTTTTGATATGTAAATCTCTTTTTATAAAATATTGAATAAAAAATAAATATTTTTTTCCAGCACCGACGAAGACGCTCGACAGGCGTTTATAAGAAACAATGGAAAAATCAAAGAAGTTCAAATTACCCTTATGCTCAGTTCCCGCACCGAAATGCAACGCGTCATCGAACAAGCCAGATCGCAATCGTACGCGGCTTTCATGCAACAAACATCGGCCCCGGTGGTTCCCATGCCGGCGGCGGTACCGACGATAATCCCCGCCGCTAAAGAACCAAAAAAAGACAAAGAAAAACGGGACAGTCGACGAAAATCACGTTCGAAATCCAGAGACAGAAAAGATAGATCGAAAGAAAGACGAGAGAGGAGACATCGCAATAGAAGTCGATCGAGATCGAGAGATCGAAAATCGAGTCGACGTAGAGACAGAAGTCGTAGTAGAGGTCGATCTCGTTCTAAAGAACGCAAAAATAAGGATTATAAAAAAGAACCAATTTCCAGTTCGTTTCAAAGAGATGTTAAAAAACCCGTATCTGATTTATGGGCTAAACAAAAAAATCAGGATATTATTCCACCCACTCCGCAACCGCCTAATTTTTCCATGTCTTTAAACCAAAGTAATAGAAGTTTTGATGTAAAATTATTACAAGGAAACGGCGATTCTACGTTTAATAATAGAAATAATAGACCACCACCTATGAATAATGAAAACAACTTCCAAAATAACAGAAATACGAACTTTATCCCAAATAGATATCAAAAGAACGATACGTCAAATAATCGATACGATAGTGAAAATGCCTGCATATCACTAGAACCATTTTACGGAGGTTACGGAGAAATCAGAAGATTTTTTCAAGGAATGTTTATCAGCGGTAACGGAATAAAATACATAAATGATGTTAACGGACGCAAAACCGGTACAGTTTATGTCAGATTCTCTAATCGATTACTCAAAGAAGATGCATTAAGAATGAACGGCGAATTATTAAATGGAGTAGCTTTAAATATATCGCATATCAGCGATATTGAATTCGATGAAGCAACAGACAGATTTAATCCTAGAAATAACGATAATGATAATAACGATGATTCAATACAGTTTAATAAAAGTAGAAATATTACGAAATATTTTCATAAAAATTCTACGTCTGAAATAAAAAATTATTCTTGTCTAACAATCGATGATCTTCCTAATTATTGCAAGGAACAGGATATTCTTCATATGTTTTCCCAGCATCCTTTAGTCGCTTTGATTTTAACTACCAAACCTAAAGGAGGTCATATTGCTTATGTGAAATTTAGTAGTTCGGATATCGCCAAACAAGCTCTTCAAGAAAAAGCTCATCATATTGTCGGAGGAAAACAAGTAACCGTTAGAATTTGTAAAGACCAAGATTTCGATGATATTAACAAAACACATGAAGTTGATTTACATAGTGAAAAAACTGAGGATATCGGAACTGATTGTTTAAGTGTATCCGGATTACCGGAAAAAACTAACGATAAAGATATCGCTGATTTTTTTTCAGATATCGGTGTTATCCCAACAAAAATTCATCTTATGAGCAATAATATTGGATTTACTGGTCAAGCTTATTGCGAATTTAGCAATAACGAAGAAGCGTTCAGAGCATCGAGAAAAAACGACACATCGCTTGGTAATTTAGCCATATCAGTCGTTCCTATAAATAGGAAAGAAATGGAAACGGTTCTGGGTACTACTTTACCGACACCTGAACCTGAATCGGTACAAATAGAACCTAGAGACAAATTTTTACCAAAACTCCCTCCTTTAGTATTACCAAATTTTAATAGTGGGAGGATACGAAATTTCTGGGGTGGGCCTCGATTTGGTCCTCGCAATTTTGGTGGACCTAGACCTAGATTTGGACCTCCAAAAGATATCTTCGAAAATGTTCCACCAGGCTGTACCGTATTTATGAAGAATGTACCTTATAAAGCCGATACAAACGACATTTTGGATTTTTTTGATGGATTTAATCATACAAATAATGTCAGTCGACGTTATAATCCTAATAATACTCCTAGTGATGAGGCTAAAATTATTTTTTTCGAACCACAAGAGGCTGAAAGGGCGGTACAAGGTCTTCAAAAAGAAAAAATATGGGACAGACAAATTTTTTTAAGGCAGGAATAACCTGCTACATTAAAAAAAACATACATGTAATATATTTTGTAATCTAATTTAATTGATTTATACAGTGTGTTCATTAATTTTAGTTCAAAATGTGAACAAATAGTAAGTGAACAGACTATGTAATATAGTTAATAAGTATAGTAATTTTTATAAACAAAAAAGTTGTTTTATTGAAGAAAACTTATACCCAACCAGTGCTTAGATAAAGCTTAAAGCGTTTAAAATAAACACTATATTAAAAAATTATGTTTTAATGGCCATAAACGAACATTTAGTAGCTCATTAATACATAAATTATTCAAAACACCAGAATTGTCAGCTCTTGAATATGTATAACTTCTGGGATATATTCCATAGAACATTTTATACTATTGACTGATACTTCTCTCTAAAAATAAATTAGTCTAAAAAAAATATAATATACTTACTTATTTTCGAAGTTCTGTTTCTTGAGGTTCTAGAAAAATCTTTAGGGGCCAAATTTAATTGAGCCCCAGAACTTTGAAAATAAGCAAATTTTGATCTTTATAAGAAAATTTATAATTGTGAAATTACATAATCACAAATTATTTCACACTTACAATAATTAACTGTATAAATTTATTATTACATATAAAAAAACATGTACCTTAAGCTATTTTGTAACATTAAAAAATAATTAAAACTGAATAACAATTATATACCCAATTGCGGTTGCGCTCCTTTTTCAAACACAATTTTAAAAATCTCATCGACTGTAGCCACAAAATGCACTTCTAGCCCTTCTGTAATGAACGTCGGTAAGTCATTAAAATCTTTTTTGTTTTCATCTGGAAGTATTATGCATTTGACGCCAGATCGTTTTGCCTTAAAATGAAAAATTCGCAAGGTAAAAATTACACCAGATACAAAAATATGGTTTTTAAAACTTACGGCAATAGTTTTTTCTTTAATTCCTCCAACTGGAAGGACTTTTCCCATCAATGATATCTCACCAGTCATGGCTACATCTTGTCTGATTGGCTGGCCTTTAGCTAGAGATAATAAGGCTGTGACTATGGTACATCCGGCGCTTGGTCCATCTTTCGGAGTGGCTCCTTCGGGGACATGTAAATGTAAGTGGCTAAAACACAAAACGTAAATAATATGTTAAATAAAAATACAGTATGTGCAAAAAAATTGATTATTTAGGCATTTTTTATCACTCTGTACAATTTGTACATTTTTTTTCAATTTAGTTAAGTTTATTTAGTTTAAAAACTTTTATTAGTAATACAAGTTTGTGACAAATTAAAAATACGTAGTATTTCAATCACTCTGTATATTTTTGATATTTTAATTCTATTTTAACATTATTTCTTAGATTTAGAAGCTTTTATGAACAATATATTGTTGCGACAAATTAAAAAAATACAGGGTGTAAAAAGAAAAATTATGTTTATTTATAATTTACGTATTATTTCAATTACTGTTTATATTTTTGATATTTTTATTCTATTTTAACATAATTTATTAGGTTTAGAAACTTTTATCAATAATACAATTTTGTGGCAAATTAATAATATAAAGAAAAATAATGAATGTAATACAAAAACTTACCTTTCGTAAAGAAATTTATTGGCAGGTTCGTGTTTTTGGAGAAAATTTCTAGCTACTGTTAAGGCAATTTTGGCAGATTCTTTCATTACTTCTCCCAAGTGACCAGTCAATTCTAAAGTACCTTCAGTTTCTTTATCAATAGGGAGTCTTCTAGTTGTCGTTTCTATATACAAAGTGGAACCACCTAAAATATTTTTACTTAGCACCAAAAATCTTACTAGTTCTGCCTGTAAGTACGTACCCATAGCTGTCCAAGCTAAACCCATAACAACACCTGGTGGAGTGACAGGATACATTCGATCATGGGTAAATACCGGCTTTCCCACAAATTCTTGCAAATTTATTTTACTAACATTTACAAAAGATGCATCATCCTTTACAACTTTATAGGCTACCTTTCGTACCACCTACAATTAAAATTATTACACAGGAGCATTTAAATTAAAAATATAAGAAACAACAATTAGAAAAAATAAACAAATAATCAAGATAAATGAAAAAACAATCCGATTAGACATCCAGAAGAGATTGGTATAGTTAAGCTTAATTAAAAGCACAAGAAAAAATTTAAAACAGATTTGGAATATTCTAATAACGGAATAAAGATTAAAAAGTTTTGTCTTATTTACAATAAATATACCTTTTCAATGTGTTTTTGTAAATTTCGTACTCCGCTTTCCCTGCAATAACTTTTAATCAAAACTGTCAACGCATCATCTTCCACTTTAATCGTATCATCTTTGAGTCCGCTGTCTCTCATAGCTTGAGGCAATAAGTACTGTTTAGCAATTGCTAATTTTTCTTCGGCGACATAACCCGACATGTCAATCATTTCCATACGATCCCTTAATGGTTCTGGAATAGTATCTACCACATTAGCAGTACATATGAATAACACCTTTGACAAATCTACAGGTACATCTAGATAATGGTCTAAGAAAAAAGAATTCTGTTCGGGATCTAGAAGTTCTAGGAGAGCTGAACTGGGATCACCGGAATAACCCCTATGAAAAAAAAAATACAAAGAATATGAATATTTTATAAATAACAAATTTTGACTTACTTTCCAATTTTATCGACTTCATCAATGAGAACCAAAGGATTTTCGGTACGTGTTTTTTTAAGACATTGTATAACTTTACCAGGCATTGCTCCTACATAAGTCCTTCTATGGCCTTTAATTTCGGCTACATCAGTCATTCCTCCTACAGAAAATCTGAAATATTCTCTATTCAAAGCTCTTGCAATTGAACGAGCTGGAAATTAATGAATATTAGAAGAATAAGAACACAAGAAAAAATATTTATTTACCTATACTTGTTTTTCCTACTCCTGGAGGTCCATGGAAACATAAAATTTTCCCTTGGGTGCTGCCTTTAAGTTGACTCACTGCAATAAACTCTAAAATGCGTCTTTTTATATCTTCCATACCGTAATGATCTTGATCTAAAATTTCTGATGCTCTTACAAGATTAAGATTTTCTTCACTTTGTACACCCCATGGTAATGATGTAAGCCAATCCAAATAATTTCTTGTTACACTATAAATTATATAAATTAGTTTTATAATATTTTAAAATATTTTCTTATCTTTTACTTAAATTCCGAACTATGACTTTCTAAAAAGTTCATTTTACTTAATTCTTCTTCGATGACTGCAGAAACGGCTTGAGGCAATATTTTATCTTTAATTCTTTCCCTAAATTTTTCACCTATTGCATCTTTATCTTCTTTTTCTAAACCTAATTCTTTTTTTATGACTTTTAATTGCTCTTGCAAAATATATTTCCTATGATGTTGTTTTACTTTTTCTTCAACTTCTCTTCCGATTTTCTGTTGCAATTTTGATAATTCATATTCCTTCTTTAGTAAAGAAAGTGATAACATTAACCTTTTAGGAATCTAAAATTATATTATTAGTTTAAAAATGGATAATAAAAAGTTAACTTACATCCATTTCTTCTAGAACTTCTTGTAGTTCTTTACTTTCTGCAGCAGTTAAAGCAGCTCCTAAATCGCTCAAATAAACAGGATTATCTACAACTCTCTGTCCTTGGTGCATCATCTGTTGCAAACTGTCTCTGTATAAAGGATTTAGGCTTATGATATCCCTTATTGTCTTGATAACTTCTTGTGTTAATGCTTTTACTTCTTCAGTTTGTCTAAATTTATTGTGAACTACATTTACAACCTCAGCCATTAACAAACCTTCTAAAAGTGGTTGCTTTGCATTTAGGTCTGTTTGTTGAGATTTTGCTTCATCTGGGATTGCTTTAATTGTTCTTGAATTTCGTAACTTGCGTATTTTTCTTTTATCACTTTCTGCCTCTTCTAAACATAAACGATTAATAAAAAAAAAACTTTTATACTTATAGTTACCTTTATGATCAGTTATGTTGTCAAAGATTTGTCCAGTTATTTTGATGCGTCTATGTGCCATAACAACTAATCTTAATTTATCTCCCAGATCTTGCATTTCATGTATTTGAGCAAATACACCTATATTATATACATCATTCATATTATTTACTACTTCAGACTCATTATCTTCTCGTTTTTTAAGAAAAATGCCACAGTATGGTTGATTTAATTTTACTTTTCTCCTTATCAGCTGTATTAGTTGCGGATTCGTTAACTCAATAAGTTTGATAAACCTAGGAAATACTATTAAAGAAATAATTAAATTAGTAAATTTATAAACAAAATATGGATATAAAATAAATATAACATCATCTAGATGTTTATTAAATACAATTCATATGATACACATACCTATATTTTTACTAATAGCAATAACAGGAACGTGCGGCCACACTTCTGGGACAGCTACGGTGGCTGGAAGTTGAGGATTAAAATCATCTTCCCCAGCAGGAGGAGGATGTGTAGTATCATCTGGTCCATCAGGTGTTTTACTTGTAAAACATCTTACCAAAGTTCGCCTTTCGTTGAAGAATTTCTTATCTAATAATGTAGACTTTAGAATTCTTTCACTTAAGTTTATTTGATTTTTTTTAGTTGCAAGGTTAGATATTAAGCAATAATTTTCACCGATTTTGTAACTATTTGTACGTATATGAAATCTATTTAATTTAAATGGATGAAATGCTACTCTTGTTAATTTAGTGAAATTCATAATTTCTATACATTAAAATGTGTTTTACACAAACCTATAACTTTTTTAAATTTTAATTTTCTAATACACACAATGCGAATGCGTCAATGTGACATTGACATTTGATTATATTAACTTAAAGTGGGTTCACACTACACGGAAAAATCACGAAGCGGACGACATCTATCTTTGACCGTTTGAACGACTCGAGGTGTGATTGTGAAAAATATAGTTGTTTACATATCTAACCATAAACTGTATAATAATTATGATATGAAAATCATTAGGTTATTTTTTTTAAGAAAAAAATATTTCTTAATCTTAACAAGCCACTTGAATAAAGAAGTGTGCCAGTTGAATTTTAAAATTAATAGAATAATCTAAAGTGGCTGATTAAAGATAAAATAAAAAGTATTTATAAGGTGATATAATGTATGTTTCGTTAAATTGTACTTAACAACATTTCAAGATGATACTGCTATTACTTATTACTGGTTTGAGTTACAGTAAGTACTATAATACATAAGAGGTAACACAGGTACGTCACGTGGACTACCATATTGAAATATTTTTTCGGCACGGCAAAAACTAATTTGTATATTTTTTAGCTACTGCTAGTATTGTTTCCCCAAAGATAGTACCAGTTGCTAATGGAATCAGCGGTGATGGTATTACAACTCGTTACTGGGATTGTTGTGCACCTTCCTGTGCTTGGGATGGTGCCATTGCCACAAAAAACATGATTCCAGTTCAGACCTGCCAACGTGACGGCAATAGTAAGAGCACGAAAGAAAATAACGCCCAATCAGGATGTGTTCAAGGAGGCGTCGCCTACACCTGCAGCAATCAACAACCTTACGTTATCAATGCTAATTTGGCGTATGGATGGGCGGCAGTTTCTTTTTCTGGAGGAGCTGATACTAGTAAATGTTGCGCATGTTTCCTACTTTCTTTCAAGGACCGATTGGCTGGTAAACAATTATTAGTGCAAAATGTTAATACTGGTAAGTTTTTTATTTATCACCATCAGTATTTACAAAGGGGTTTTAGAGTCAAAGTTTCAGTTTATTTTTCCATTGTTGTCAGTTTGAAACAGACAATTGTCAGTTTAATTGTCATTTTTAAACAGACAACTGTCAGTTTGACGATTGAGAATTGTCAGTTTGAAAGTGATAATTATCAGTTCGAAAGTGACAATTGTCAGTTCCAAACTGACAATAATGGAAAAAAATCTAAAATATATAAGCCCCAATACGCGTCGTATTTCCTAGATATACATTAAATTTAAATTGTAGATTCAAAATGACTGACTTCAAATTTCGCTGAAAATGAGCTCAAATTTAGATTTTTATATATTTAGAGAAATACAATGAAGTGTTTTTTGTTCTTTCAGGTACAGATTTACATCAAAACCAATTTGATCTTCAGATACCTGGAGGTGGCGTAGGTCTTTTTAACCTGGGGTGTATGACCCAGTGGAACACTACTGAAGATGGATGGGGCGACAGAATTACTGGTGTATCGTCAATAGAAATGTGTCAAATTTTACCTGAAGTACTACAACCTGGTTGTAGATTTAGGTTTGAGTATTTGGAGGGCATAGATAACCCTGATGTTTCCTTTCAAGAGGTTCAATGTCCAGTTGAATTAATTAATGTTAGTAACTGTGGAAATTATAATTAAATTAATAACATATACTGTAATATATTTTTTGTTTTATTTTTTTTTTTCTTTTGATACGTCTATCATGTGACTGGATTATAATTAAACACTTAATTGTACTCTTCTTACTCCGTTCGTTAAAACCGAACGCGCCTATGAATTAAATCATTAAATTTTCCGCCATATCAGAAATCAAACCAATCACAAAAAGGTAGCACGTCTTCACTACCTGTCATTATCTATCTTTGTAATTTGAATACGTTAGAAAGAGATAGAGCTAATAATGTGGAGTTACAAAGATTAAGTCGTATTTGTTTCCTTTGTTTTTGAAAAGAAGAAAATGGAAAATTGAAGTGTAAAAATTAATATAATGCCATAAACTTTCAAAATTACATATTTTTATAAAAGCTGTGTAGAACATCGATAATTCGAGTAGTAACTTGGTATCTCATAGTTTCAATTAAAATATGGCGAATATTGCTGCACAGAGAATAAAACGAGAATTTAAAGAAGTTATAAAAAGTGAAGAGGTTATAATTGTTGTATTTTAAAATATTCTTTGTGATCTTAATGCATATAAGTTATATTTGTTTGTTGACATCCTAAAAATTGCTTTGTATTTTTATAGGTAGCAAAATGTGCTATAAAAGTGGAATTACTAAATGACAGTTATACTGAGTTGAAAGGAGAAATAGCTGGTCCTCCTGACACCCCTTACGAAGGAGGAAATTTTGTTTTAGAAATCCGAGTCCCTGAAACTTACCCCTTCAATCCTCCAAAAGTAAGTTTAATTCACATTTATTAAATTTTGAAAGTCATTGTTCAAATCTGAATCATCCTGTATTATATATTTAAGTTTTTGTCTAATTTTAAGGTTCAGTATAAAAACAATTTATTTTTATGACTTATATGGTTAATTTTGAGTTTATTTTATTTAGGTCAAATTTTTGATATTCAGCCAATCATTCTTTGTATGGATTTTTTTATATATTAGAGTAGAAACAAAGCTATTTATTCATCTGTAAATATTATACAGATCGTAAAAAAATGTAATTAACTACGTTTATCATTAGAAATGGATTAATTTATTATATAATGTTATATATATACAAGTTTTATTCAGGCCTTTTAGGACCATAACTATGTAATTTTTTTCTATTTTTGACTTTGAATCTACATACTCTTATATGTTCCATTACTGTTTCACATCATCATTTCCTCAGCTTTTCTATTCTTTTCTTGTATTGTGGCACTTTCTAAGATATTAGTTTCGGTATTTTTCCTACTTCTATATCTTTCGTATAAGTACCTATATCAAACCAGGTATATTTAAATCATGGATAAAATCAATATCTGTTTTTTCCCAAAGAATTATAACATCAATGTGCATTAACCAGAAAAATAAGTAATTTATTGAAACTATTATATGCATATTTTTGTCTTTAGGTCCGATTTATAACAAAAATATGGCACCCTAATATATCTTCAGTAACAGGAGCTATATGTTTAGATATTCTCAAAGACCAGTGGTAAGTGAATTCCCATTAAAATTACACAAACAAAATACATGTGTTATAAATATTAATAGGGCAGCAGCAATGACGCTGAGAACTGTATTGCTCTCTCTTCAAGCCCTATTATCAGCCGCCGAACCCGATGATCCACAAGATGCAGTTGTAGCAAGGCAATATAAAGAAAATTTGGAAATGTTTAAATTAACAGCGAAACACTGGACCAATGCTTATGCAGGAGGTACTTAAATATTTATTAATTTGATTATCTATTATTATTTGAAATTTGTAGGTCCTTTTGTAAATAGCGATTGTGATGATAAAATAAAAAGGCTCATAGATATGGGAATCGAAGAACATCAAGCTAGGGTAGCGCTTTCGTCTTATAATTGGGATTTAGAAAGAGCTACCGAACAACTGTTCAGTTAGTAAATAATTTTTTTTTCTCTAACTACTATCGATTATTTAATTTCATATTATTTTTCATTGTAATATATTCTGTACTTTCTCTGTATTAGTTCTCTTTCTTTTTTTATACTATAAGGAAACTTTTAACAGCTGATAAAAATAAACGGTAATAATAATAATATAAATAATACTTTTATTGCTGTAAAAATTGCAATGTTGTGTTAGAATAATCTCTACAACTACAAATAAAAAGGACAATCGCACCCAATTTTTTGAACAATCTGATACAAAAAATTTAATAATTTAAATAATCAGTTTTAATCTATTAAAAAAAACAGTGATATAATTAAATTCAAGTTTGATCTTGAACTGAACTAGACATAGTATTGTGTCCAAAGTCATTATATTCAAGAGGCCACTACTCAAAGGCGGCCATCTATTTTTTAGTAGTTTAACCAATTTAAGTTGTACAAGAGGCAATTTTTGATCCGTTATAAAATTTAATTGTGCTAGTTCTTCACAGATGGCACTCATAAAATTTAAATATTTATTCTTATTTGTTGTAAAAAATTATCACAAAATTTCAAAATCGAATATATTTAGAACTATTACAAATAATAAAACAAGAATTAATTTATTTTCAAAATTGCAAAACAATTTTTTAAAATATTGTCTACTAACTTCAATTTAAGATGATTTTCTTCGAATCCTGTATTCTGGATATAGTTAAGATTCCTTTTCACATACAGTAACAAATTTACTAAAAATTGCAAATTATTCAAATAGCTAATAATTAGCACCATTTCCCTTACGTTATTAATGCTGGCAATTCAGGGGCCTCGTAAATGTACAAGTGACCATAACCTACTGCTCCAAAAAGATGAAAAGTAATTTCTCCTTGACTAGTGGAATTTCTTGTAGAATGGGCAACGTCGAAAAGCTAAAAATTTACAAAGAAAACCACTTTATAAACATTGTGTATTCCAACAGCAGCCATATTGTGTGACGTCATTCTTAATCTTTCTTATTTTTTAAGTCCTCAGTAAGACTTTTTTAGAGATATGGTAGCATAGATGTAACATCAGAGATAGATGTTTTGAGGAAGACGGCGTAAAGGTTCGGTCTAACGCTAGCCCTAACTATACGATACTGTTTTGAGAAAGATAAAGATTGACCGAACTCTCGTTTTATCTCTTTCTCTTGAAATAGCACAACTCTCACCGCTGGGCAACCTTCCCCCACACATGTTTTCTGTAATATATTCTTGTAATACTATTCCTATTTTGTGAAAACCCCCCCAAATAGGTAATTCTGGTTGCGCCGCTGGTATCCAACATAAACCATAAATTGTTTACTCATAACGAACTTCTGAAAACGGTGTTGACAGATTTGATTTATATATTACCATTTTATCATTTTTTTAAGTACATATTAACGACCTGTTATAAAAATCCATTGTAACTAAAAGTTGAATAATTAAGTAAAAAGAATGATGAACAAAAATTAAAATATGGTTTTTATATTTCAATTTCGAAATATTACTACGCCCCTGTACCAACGACGCTAATGTATTTTTAAGAGTCCTATCAAAACAAAGGGTGCTTTTCTAGAATGGATGTTGTGAACATCGGCTACATTGAATACCCATAAATCTGTCCCTTTCATGATCTCTCTATTCGTATCCTATCTCTATGGACTTTTAATAAGGGTAAAGACAAGTGACATTTCAAGAAATGACATATCCCGAATTCGCAATTAACTAACAGTGACGAATAGTAAGAGAAAAAATTAATTAAAGTTACTCAATGAATACATTTTATATATTAAAATTACCTCTTCACCTAATGAGTAATGAACGGTTTTATCATCTAATGCATGTAGAATCAATATAGGACAATCCACATCGACAATATATGTTTTTGAATCGAAATTAAAATCATTATCTATCATTGGTTGTAATATAGTCGATCTAATCCAAGGCACCCAATTGCAAAACGACTGAAAATAAAAAAAGACGCATTTACCGATACTCATTATATTTTATCTATTTCGTACCGTTAGCACACTCGCCATAACATCAGTAAGTGATGTAAACGGGGCTTCTAATACTAAACCTCTTGCAAAAATATTCTTTTTTTTTAATCTAGCCAACATATGTGTACTTAGGGCTGTGCCAAGCGAGTGACCCCATACAAATATTTTCGAATTAGTCTGGTTTTTTAAAAATTCATAGAAACCTACCATATCATCAGTAACAGTGCTGTCTGTCAGTTTAGCTTTTGTTGCATCAGCATAACCTAATTCAAAAAAAGTTACATCTACAATAGCACACTTTAAAACTATACAGAAGCGTAAGCATAAGACGGCAATAACGTCATTGCATCTTTTCGATCTCATGACGGATTTCCACTAAGCGGATTTTCTGTATCCAATTCTATTGGTCGATTTCGAATTAATTTTCAAAAACAACTCATAGAATTGGATACAGAAAATCCGCCTCAATCTTCCCTCGAAACGAATCGCAAGCGATTCATCGAAAACGTTCTTACATAAAGTTTGGGCGTAAAATCAGACTTACGCTTCTATGTAGTTAAGTTGTTCTGTGGTACAGTCTTCCTATTTGAAGTCAGGTTTTTATAAAATTTAAAAATTACCTCTGTATTCAACAGCAAATATATGAAAAAATTTCCTTAAAATTAAATATTTGTTTACAGAAGTTGACCTATCTTGAGCATTTCCGTGCAAGTAGATCAAAACATTGTACTTTTCATTTTTCAAAGCGTCATCAAAATTATAATCTTCATTTTCATTATCCAACAAGTCTAATGGAAGAATTTGCCAAACGCCTAGTATGATCTTTACAGAAACATATCCATTGTGCTCCGAGTTTACGTGTACATAAAAATTTTTCACTCCTTTTATTCCAAATTTCGTAATATCTGAATAATTTATATTTGGAGCAATAGCAACTATAAGAACAAGAATAGAACAAATAACTCTTAAAATGTTGATATATGAAATAAAATACTTACATGTTGGATAGGCCAGATTACTTTGTGTTGGGATACTGTATTTAAAAGATACAGGCATAAATACAAATACTATTAAGTACACAAATAACAAAACAATTAGTCTAAAATAAATAAAAAATAGTTGTTTCTCCTATAACGTAATAGTCCTAAATAATAAATGAAAGTCATAGAAGATTAGCGACACGAAAAAATGGCTTATATGAAGCTACCGCGTAGTTGACAGTTTCGTTGGTGTCAATGTCAGTTTCGGTTTTATGTCGTCATTGACATATTCTCATGAATGTGCCCATTCGTTGTAATATTTTTTTGCTGAAAAGAATGAGAAAGATAGGGTATAATATTGACCAAATCATCGTTTCGTCTCTCTTTCTCCATAATTTTCACCGCTGGGCATGTCCATGACTTTATGTCAAATCCATTTCGTGATCCTGCCAAAGCTTGTTGCTTAACATTTGAAATTTAAACACGTCAAAAAATTAGTTTGAATTTATAGAAAATTATATATTATATAGTCGGATAGGCCACAAAATTTGACAATCTATATATTAAATTGTAGTCTTAACTGTCTAATTTATACAGAAAAATATTTTAGATTCGCGCTATATATAAATTAAAAAAACTTACATATACAAAACAATTCCTAGTACAATTTTTTCACAAATTAACCTACACTTTCGTGACATTGGCATGATCTAAAAATAAAATAATAATAAATTATAAACTAAAGTATACTTATTCTCTTACCTTTAAGATGTTTGTTAGAATGACAGTTTTATAACCCCAATAAATAAATAATTCCAGTTTTTTCAGAAATGTCTTGTTAAAACATAATTAAGAAACGCTAAAATATGCCTAACTAGTTGGTAGTCAGTATAAACAGGCAGATGGCGCAATTATTTATGGTGCGTTCGGATATGTTTGGTTGCACAACCATTGTTTATTTTAAAAACAATCAATAAAATCCAAGTTATACTTTCAATAGTTGTAGACAAAATTATTTATTATGTACTTCAATTTTTTTTTAATTCTAATTAAGGAGAAAATATTATGTTTGTTCGTTTTGTACTATAGCTATTATATATGTGGAACGCCATTCTACTTTTTAATATTCTTTGCTTGAATGTTTCGAAAAATTCATAGAAAAGTATTTTTTTAGTAAAACCTTACCGAAATATAAAGAAAAAAGGCCATTTTTTAAATACATTACTTTTCAAAATATATTTTTAGTAAAACCTTACCGAAATATAAAGAAAAAAGGCCATTTTTTAAATACATTACTTTTCAAATAATGTTTCAAAAAATAAATTAATTGTTATGGAACTTTTGAAGAAAATATTAAATAAAATGATATTGTTCGGTGCTCACTGACTTTTATATGGACGTGGCAATCCCGCATTTATCATATGCGCCGTGTGTGTGGGATTTACCCACCCGACGTCGATATTTTATATGTAACAAAAAGTTCGTTCAAATTATCAAAGTTATTATTACGACATTATAGATATATAACATGATTTTTTTTAAACCCTGACTCTCAACAAAATTTCTCAGATTAAGACATTATTATGTATAAATTTTTTGGATACATTGACTGAAAGTATCAAAAGAAATATATTTGTTAAATCAAAACATTGAAATACAAACCATTTTTTTTCGATACATTAAGCAAAAGTATATAAAAAATTATAAAAGAATATTAAAAAGTAGAATGTTAATGGTTATTTAATCACTAATCAAATTACAGATCATTTGAATGGCCAAGCATAAGTATTCATTAGTTGTATAGACCGTTGCTATGGCAACACATTGTATATCGATATTCACACTTATTTATTTTTCAAGGGTTGCTGTTTTAATCGGGTTTTTGTTCTTTCTATAAATCAAAATTTCTTTGAAATTACTTAATTTATTATGTTGAATTTATTGTGTATTGTGTTTGTTTTGGTTATTAACATAGAGTGTAAATATATCGAAGGAGAATTAAAAACCAATGAAGTAAGTAGAGATATTGACTAAAATTAATTCAAAACATTATATAGATAAATATTAATATGTTAAATTTTTAGAACTGGGCATTTTTAGCACGTTTTTGTTTTCTGTCTGAAGAAGGTCAATTCGAATATCAGATTGATTTCAACGAGGATCAAGGAGATCCAAATCTATTACTTTACTATGACACAGACGATCAGTGGCCAGCAGTATACAAATCAAATAAAGTAAGTACTTATTGTATATTACTGAACGCACAAAGTTCCTAGTTCCATGGTGCACACTACATATATTCTATGGTGGCCCTAATGACAAGTGACACCAGGGAATAGATCATAATCTCAGATTAATTTATAAATCTGAGATGGCCACCAAGTTGTCAAAGAATTATAACAAATAATGCATATTGTTTTAAATAATTACCTAAACCAAAGAATACCTATCGATATAATATGTATTCTTTGCCTAGACAATTATTGGGTAGATTGACTGACATATATTGCGTTTCTAGACTTGCGAGGAAAAAGAGACCGTTTTAAACATAAAACAAAACCAAATTGTCAATTTGACAGCTCGCGTTCAACCATTCAAAGAATTATCAGGATGTATGTTTCTAGAAGTACTTTCTACAATTCCTACCTACACTTTAATAGTTCCTACTTTGACACCGGTCAACAAAACTATCAAAGGAAAGGGTAAGTATAAAACAAATATATTATGAAAGATAACTACTTTTTGTATAATAGCCCAATACCTGATTAGCTAAAGGACACTTCTTCTCTTTGCCAACTGTCAAGTTTGACTTGTATTTAAAAAAAAAGTACGTTTGTTTTCAACGTAATAGACGTTTTCACATATTGAAGATGCAAAGTACGTTACAACTTCATTATGGCTTCTTGTAAGTGAAAATATCTATAGCGTGACTTCATTTCGAACAAATTCCCAGTTTTCTGTAATAACTAGCGTAATACCTCATTAGCTAAAGGCCATTTGTTGTTTTTATTCTTTTTGTTAATTGTCAAATTTGACGTATTTTCAAAAAAGTATGTTTATTTTTTAAATGGTTATCTGTTAATTCTTAATAAAGTTCATAAAATACCATACAATATAAACTCTAAATGTCATTTTTTTTATTACAATAAAATAATTTCTGATAATCTCCTTTGACATCAAATGTTTTTTATATTAATTTTTGTAATTAAAAGTCAATAATAAATTTAAATTCATGTGCCGCCTCTGATTATACCATTCCTAATTAGTGCTTGCACATTGAAATAATTTTAATAATATGTAACTAACAGTTTTATCCATTTTTTTTCATATATATGTGCTAGGCTTAAATGCTTTAATGTAACATTAATTGACGAGACAATCTCAATAAGTTGTAAGTACACTTATAATGAAAACTAGGTACTATATATTGGAAAATAAATAAACAGAAAATAATAACACAGAAGAATGTAAAATTAACATAACAATTTCAAATCTGCGATTTTCACCAATCGATTCTGTAGTTAATTCTTTAGAGCGCGTCTGTGTCGCTTTTTTTTTTAAATATTTTTAGTAAAAGTGATACGACTATCAACTTTTTTCTCTAGATAAATTTGAAAAAAGTAGCTCAGACGCGCACTTCTGATAAATATTTTAAATATCATGAAAAACACCGCAAATTTTTAGTTGCTGTATTAGGAGTCTCGTCCCAAAACGAATAATTATGTTTTATGGTGTTCTACCCTGTTCTGAGCAGAAAAAATTGGACTAGAGGGTAGGATTATTTAACATTAACCGGAAAATACTAAAAAAAAATTTACACCCAATTTATTAGAATACAAGCACATTTTTCTTAATTCTTTAACCGACAAACATGCACAGAAGTCACGTGGTGTGTGTAACAAATATATGATGATAAAAAAGATGGCGCTTCAAATTTAATATTGATAGGATTAGGATGATGTTAACAGATTATTCGTTTTAAAATAAGACTCAATAGTAATAACAGGTTTGGTAGGTGTACATATGAAAAGCACTGTATTTCAAATAAAAAATTTGGCACCAAAGAAAAAACACCCCCATTTTAATAAATATTAATTTCACTGAACAGGAAGGTTGTCACGAATTTTGATATGCAAGAAATCATTATTCTACTCGACAACTATCCACTACCTAAATTTGGTTTTTCCAAAATAACGGCATCATATAAAAAACACTCCCCACTCCTCGTACAATAAATATTAATTTTCTTTGAACATGAAAGTTGTCACGGATATTAATATTGCAAGAAATTATTACTCTTCTAGAGAACTATATCCGCTACCTAAATTTATTTTTTCCAAAATAACGGCATCATAGAAAAAACTCCTCGTACAATAAATATTAATTTTTTCTGAACAGGAAAGTTGTCACGGATATTAATATGCAAGAAATTATTATTCTTCTCGAGAACTATCCGCTACCTAAATTTGGTTTTTCCAAAATAACGGATTTACTTTTTTTCAGTAACAAAACCATTTGTAACCGAAGCTAGTACTACAAGTAGTAATGAATGGAGTACTGAACACTCATCAACAACAGATTTTTCTACAATAACTTCAACGAATTCAATTTTCAGTACTAGCTCAAGTTTAATGGAAGATTATGAAACATTTTCAACAATAAATACTGAAGAAAAATTGTTACCATTAACTACTGAAACTTCCCATATACAAATGACTACACAAAAAGCAGTAATAAAAAAAAGAGCATTATCAAATACTAAATATAATAATAGATTTATTAGAAAAGGACGAATAGTTACTTGTCATAATGCTAGACGGTTCAGATCTTCTAGAGAACGATGGTGGTTCATCGCTATAAGTAATTGTAATGGTACTAAACAGGTAATAATATTTTCTGTAGCCAAGAAAAATCTATAAAAATATTTTTTTAGGGAATTAACATCAAGTATAAAATTTTAATGACAAACGGAGCACCCGGTGATTATTGGCATGAACATTTTTCGGCAGATGAATTTTGTAAGTACGAATCCCATTAAATGGGTTTAATAGTGAAAAAATGTTTTTTTTTTTCTCAGATATTTTACCTGTTCTTATGGCATTTACAGTAGCTTACTCATTTCTTTTACTAGGAATAATAATATGTACAATAGAACTCAAGTCCAGACAATTATTACATACGACATATAAAATATTTGTTTTTTCCGTAATTATACAGCTTTTTGGAACGTTATTCATAAGTAGTTGTTATTTAAAATTAGCAGTATCCGGATTTATGGCTACGAAAATGAAAAGATTTGGTAAGATTAATAAAAAAAAATAGTAGGAATATTTTATATATTATAATTTTAGGTCTTGTATTAATGGGAACATCTGAAACTAGTTTTTTATTACTTTTGCTTTTATTGGCTAAAGGTTATACAGTAACTAGGGGACGTTTGCCTATTTCTGGGAGTATAAAATTGACTGTATTTATGTGTTTGTATGCTGTTACTTATGTATCAATATTTATTTATGAAGCTAAGGTAAAACTAAACTGAGTAAAGTTTGTTTTTTGATTTGTAGTAACAGTTTTAATGATTCATAGGTATTTGATCCAGGAGAAGTACTTTATTTATACGAATCTCCTGCGGGATATGGTTTAATCAGTTTGAGGATTATAGCTTGGTGTATGTTTATTTATTCTACAATATTTACTTTAAAACGATACCCAGAAAAAGTAAGAACATTGATTTTAATTATTTATTCATTTAATAAAGTTTTATATTTTTTCAAGGGCAATTTTTACTATCCTTTCAACATTTTTGGTACTTTATGGTTTATAGCGGGACCAGCATTTATATTATCAGCAAATACATATATAGATAAATGGGTGAGAGAATCTGTCGTATTTGCTGTACTTCTTTTTATATCATTTGGCGGTCACTTAATGTTTTTGGTAAGTTACAATTAATAATAAATCAATAATTGTCATCTTGTATTGGATATTTTAGATTCTGACTATGCCGTCAGTCGCCAATAAAAACTTTCCATTTCATGTCAGAACAAGTCAAATTGGGATTATGGAAGTAGCTGGACGAAATGGTAATAGTACCATGGAACAATTCGGTCACCATATTTACGAACCTAATGCTGCATTTAGAGAACAATCCGTTATCATTCCGCTTACCAGAAGAACTGAAGAAATATTTGAAGGTATTTTATGCATACATTACAGTCCCCATTTTCCATTATTTTTGCTTCCCTTATTCTTTTAATTTTAAAATTTACTCTATTATTTTGTTGTTTTAATTTTTATTTATTATTACACAGGCGTTATATAATTTCAGGTATGTACAGTCAAGGTGGATTTGGAAGAACAGAAAATCAAAATGACCAATTAAGAGAAAGCGAAGAAAATCAAGAACGAGATAAAGCTATAAACAATGTATTAAATTGGTCATTAGCCAAAAATGTATCAGCTTTAGAAATACCCATGGATAAACTAAACCATAACAGTGCTACAGGTACTTTCTTAATTAGTTTTTCAATGGTATATTTAATTTTTCTTTTAGCTTCTGTTCATTCAAGAAGTGATAGCGACGTTTTTAGTCAAGGCTCGCCTGTTAATGAAAATACAAAAAAATTAAGTACAAATTACGATGATTACATAAAAGACGTTCCTATAGAACTGTTTACGGTCAGTAAGATGATTTTAACAACAAATAAGATAGCAAAACATAATAATGTGCCTGCTGAATGATTATTTTTAGGCAGGTTGAATAGCCATTTTGGAAATAGATGAAAAACTTGATATTTTAGGTGAATTTAAATAATTCAGCGCACAAAATTCCCAATCTTTTGCCAAAATCCATTAGGATACTGCATTATGTGTCTCATTTATAATTTCGTGTGTCGTATTAATAAATTAATAAAGAAATTTAATCGTGTTTAATTATAACTCTTAAATACGAATAATCTGCTATTAAACTCACGGTTTCGAATTTATAAAAATCAGGTTTAGCACACTTGAACAAAATGCATAATCACTGGGAAATTTCTAATGCTGAAACAAGTAGGTAAAAATCTCCCAAGTTTGTTCCAAACTTTTACAGGTACAAGTAGAAACAACAGGGTTTTTAGACATCTTAACCCAAACCCAATGTTTGGTACAACAAAACAGCATTTTCGTTGACACCAGCAAGAGAAATGGAGCAACAAAACGCAGCATGTATCGACATGAAATTTTCACCATTTTTCGAGACTAATTTATAGAAAATGAGCGAAATTAGAAAATGAGAAATCGGGGTTTTTCTTACTTTTTTCGAGTTTCACAGGAAACACGCTATCAGGTCATGGTGTTTGGGCAAACCTCTTTAAATTTCGTGAAAGGATACCTTGAAGTACTGTTAACTCTATTGAAAATCGGGTTTTACCGAGTTGTTAGTAGATAAAAATAATCAAATTAGGAGTAACTTTATTAAATTATAAATTACCAAATGTAAATTAATAATTAAATATTATTTAATAATTTGCAAATAATAGTTAATAACAATAAAAAAATTTATTTTAATGTAAAATGTATTCATTTATTTCTTAGTAACAATAGAGCTTATTTTTTGTTCAAATTTTCATATAAAAGATTTCTCAGCAGTGTAAAGTGTTACATAAAATCTCTCTTAATAGTATGAGTATTTGAGGCAAATTGTACATTTAAGATTTCTTACCAGTGTGAATATTTATATGTCTGTTCAAATGATCACTCCGAGTGAATTGTTTGAAGCAAATTTCACATTGAAAACATTTTTCACCAGTGTGAATTTTTAAATGTTTTTTTAAACTACAACGATGAGTGAATTGTTTGAAGCAAATTTCGCATTTAAAAGTTTTTTCACCAGTATGAGTTTTTAAATGATTTTTTAAACTACCACAGTGGGTGAATTTTTTAAAGCAAATTTTACAATTACTACTTTTCTTACCAGTGTGAATTTTTAAATGGTTTTTTAAAGTACTTTTATCAGCGAATTGCTTAAGACAAATTGCACATTTAAAAGATTTCTCACCAGTGTGTCTATTCAAATGCTGTTTCAAACGACTTTTGTTAATGAATTGTTTAAGACAAATTTCACAATTAAATTTTTTTTCACCAGTATGAATTTTTAAATGACTTTTTAAATTACTATTTTGAATGAATTGTTTTAAGCAAATTTCACATTTAAACGGTCTCTCACCGTTATGAATTTTTAAATGAAGATTTAATGTAGATCTGTAAGCAAATTGTTTGGGACAAATTTCACATTTAAAATTTTTCTCGCCACTATGAATATTTAAATGTCTTTTCAAAGTACCTCCCTCAGTGAACTGTTTCAGACAAATTTCACACTGAAAATCTCTCTTACCAGTGTGAATTTTTAAATGCTTTTTATAATTACCATTTTGAGTAAATTGTTTGAAGCAAATTTCGCATTTAAAAGATTTTTCACCGGTATGAATTTTTAAATGACTTTTTAAATTGCTATTTTGAATGAATTGTTTTAAGCAAATTTTACATTTAAATGATTTCTCACCATTATGAATTTTTAAATGAATATTTAATGTAGATCTATGAGCGAATTGTTTGGGGCAAATTTCACATTTAAAATGTTTCTCATCACTATGAATATTTAAATGTCTTTTCAAAGTACCTCTCTCAATAAACTGTTTGAGACAAATTTCACATTTAAAATCTTTTTTACCAGTGTGAATTTTTAAATGAACTTTAAAATTACTACTACGATTAAATTGTTTAAGGCAAATATCACATTTAAAACGTTTTTCACCAGTGTGAATTTTTAAATGACTATTTAAATTACATGTCTGAGTAAATTTCTTAAGGCAAATTGAAGATTTAAATGATTTTTCTCTAGTAAAAATTTTTCGAGTGATTTTGTTTTTTATAAAATGAACTAAATAATGGATCCAAAATTGGAATTTTCCATTGGATTCTTTTCCACAAAATATACAAGTTATAGAACATTTTCTAAAGTGCTCATTAAAATGTTTTAATCTCGACTTTAAAGATGTGAAATCTAAAAATAAATAAATTTTATTCTACTACTATAATCATCAAGATGTAAGGTGGATTTATAAACTCTTGATCGTAAACCGCAACTGCAAAGTTCAATTTTACGAAATAGTATTGGCATTTATAAAATATCCACTGCAGTTGACATTGAGGTTGCCGT
The DNA here is from genome assembly GCA_963243735.1 of Neocrepidodera transversa. Classification (NCBI taxonomy): domain Eukaryota; kingdom Metazoa; phylum Arthropoda; class Insecta; order Coleoptera; family Chrysomelidae; genus Neocrepidodera; species Neocrepidodera transversa. The sequence continues at coordinate 16,460,669 of OY725354.1, read as the reverse complement.
TCGCAAAAAGATAACATACTTTTAATTTTGCAGTTGGCGTTCAAAAGTTTATAAATCCAGCGTAAGTAGCTTATAACTAAACTTTGCGTCTTACTTAATAAACCTATTATAACACAATTATTTCAAACTAGTCTTTAAAAAATAAAAAAAAACTTACATTTTTGACAAACTGGGCATTCATACTTTCTTTTATGATTCTTAGGATGTTTTTGAACCATATTTTTATTTTTTAAACCACATAAATCTGTTTTGATATCTTGAATTTCATTTTTAATATTAAATTCCTGTTTTTGGTTATTAACTTCCTGGATAATTAAATCATATGTTTCTTGAACTTTCCGGGTTTCCATTCCAGAAATTAATAAAGGTTCAGATTTAACTTCTATTAAATTTGTGGAAAAACATTCTTGTTTTATCTCAGAATTTGTTTTTATGAGCGATAAGTCTGTTTCAATATCTAAAATTTCATTTTTCACATTACCTTCATTAAATTTATCTTCCAGAAGAGTCAAACGGTATTCTTGTATTTTCGGAAGCGATAAAGCTTCAGCTTTAACTTCTATCAAATTTGATTCGGAATATTCATGTTTTATTTCCATTTCTTCCGTAATATGTATAAACATTCTACAGTCCAATATATCTTTTTTCTTAAAATAAAATGACAGGCTTCAGGATGATTAGTAATTTTGTGTTAAAACATACAGTGTGGCTAATCTGTTTGGATGTGTCTACTGGGCCAATACCAAGTCTATCTTTAAATGTCCTCACATAATATGGAGGGATTTGTAGACACATTGTGGTCATGGGTCATCTAAAATGTATTATAAATAGGTAGATATTAAATTATTCTCTTTGGAAAAACGATAACTAAACAAATTGTATCCATTTTTAATAAATAATTGAGCAATTTAAAAATGTAAGGAATAATAAAAAAATTCTGGTAATTATTCATACATTATTTCCTTTTAAGAGTAGTGCTTGACCTGAAGTTCCGTCCATATTCCATATTTGATATAAGAATATCCATCTCCTCCATTCTAGCTTGAATTAAAATAGTCCTAAGGAATACGCCCTCTGGTGAAATCTATGAAAAGCGCGCCAAGGAGTAGTTTTGATATTTTGTGTTATTTCTTTGTGTTGTTGAGTGTTGCTCGTAGCCTTTTTACCTTCTTCATAAATAATCTGATCTTTTATATAATGAATAGGAAAAAACTGTAGATCATAACATTAAAAATGAGCACGAAAGTGTCTAATATCATGAGGGTGCGTTCTCTACATTTTACTGAGTGCTTTTATTAAGAAAGAGTTTGATAATAATAAATAAAAAAGTTATCATTTAGAACTTTAAATGGAGTAAAACAGAAAATATTAATCACGCTATTCCCATCAGAAATTTGTCAATTATTTTACACTAAGATTATATTTCAGTAAAAGTAGTGCTATAACCAGTCACCTAAATTAATACAACTGAAAATGTAACAAAAAATATTAAATAAATACGTAAAATACAATATAAAAGTACGAAATAAACAACTTAATACTCCTTAAACGAATTCCAAGAGTCACCGCATGCGCGCTGTAATTTTAATCCGTGTTGCCTATCAATAGACACTACCAGATTTAGTGATTTTTTTTTTCGCCAACTCAGCAACTGGGAATTGGACGTCACCTGGTGCGCAAGCAGTCATTATTATTATTGTCAAACTTTATAGTTTTAAAAGTGGTTGAAATGGAAGGAAAAAACGTACGTAATACTAAAGAAATGGAAATAAAATATGAATATTCCGAATTAAATTTGATAGAAGATAAACCTGAAGTTTTATCACTTCCGAAAATACAAGAATACGGTTTGACTCTTCTGGAAGATAAATTTAATGAAGGTAAAGTGAAAAATGAAATTTTAGATATTGAAACAGACTTATCGCTAGTAAAAACAGAGTTTGAGATAAAACAAGAATGTTCTTCCATAAGTTTAATAGAAGTTAAGCCTGAACCTTTATTAATTTCTGAAATTGAAGTCAGGAAAGTTCAAGAAACATATCATTTAATTATCGAGGGAGATAATGACCAAAAACAGGAATTTAGTATTAAAAATGAAATTCAAGATATCAAAACAGATTTATATGGTTTAAAAAATAAAAATGTGGTTCAAAAACTTCCTAAGAATCATAAAAAAAAGTATGAATGCCCTGTTTGTCAAAAATGTAAGTATTTTTTAATTTTTAAAAGAATAGTTTGAAATAATAATGTATTAAGCAAGAGACAAAGTATAGTAAAAGTTACTTATTTATTTTTAGATTTCACATCTTTAAAGACGAAATTAAAACATATTAATGTGCACTTTGGGAAATGTTCTATAACTTGTACATTTTGTGGAAATGAAACAAATGGAAAATTTGAGTTTTGGACTCATTATTTAGTTCATTTTGTAAAAAATAAATTCACTCGAAAAATTTATACTAGAGAAAAATCTTTTAAATGTTCAATTTGCCTTAAGCAATTCACTCTGAAAGGTAATTTGAATGTTCATTTAAAAATTCATACTGGTGCAAAACCTTTTAAATGTGATATTTGCCTTAAACAATTTAATCGTAGAGGTAATTTTAAAAATCATTTAAAAATTCACACTGGTAAGAGAGATTTTAAATGTGAAATTTGTCTCAAACAGTTCACTGAGAGAGGTACTTTGAAAAGACATTTAAATATTCATAGCAGTGAGAGAAATTATAAATGTGACATTTGCAACAAACGATTCGCTCACAGATCTACATTAAATATTCATTTAAAAATTCATAATGATGAGAAACCGTTTAAATGTGAAATTTGCTTAAAACAATTCATTCAAAATATTAATTTAAAAAATCATTTAAAAATTCATACAAGTGAAAAATCTTTTAAATGCGAAATTTGCTTAAAAGAATTCACTCAAAGAGGTAATTTTAAAACTCATTTAAAAATTCACACTGATAAGAGAGATTTTAAATGTGATATTTGCCTTAAACAATTTGCTTACAGATCTACATTAAATATTCATTTAAAAATTCATAACAGTGAAAAATCTTTTAAATGCGAAATTTGCTTAAAAGAATTCACTCAAAGAGGTAATTTTAAAACTCATTTAAAAATTCACACTGGTGAGACAGATTTTAAATGTGATATTTGCCTTAAACTATTTGCTTACAGATCTACATTAAATAATCATTTAAAAATTCATAACAGTGAGAAACCGTTTAAATGTGAAATTTGCTTAAAACAATTCATTTACAATAATAATTTAAAAAGTCATCTAAAAATTCATACTGGCGAGAAAAATTTTAAGTGTGAAATTTGCCTTAAACAATTTATTGACAAAAGTCATTTGAAAAGACATTTGAATATACACACTGGTGAGAAATCTTTTAAATGTGCAATTTGTCTTAAGCAGTTCACTGATAAAAGTACTTTAAAAAGACATTTAAATATTCACACTGGTAAGAAAAGTTATAATTGTAAAATTTGCCTTAAACAATTCACTTACAGTGGTAATTTAAACAATCATTTAAAAATTCACACATGTAAAAAATCTTTTAAATGCGAAATTTGCTTCAAACAATTCACTCAAAGCGGTAATTTAAAAAATCATTTAAAAATTCATACCGGTGAAAAATGTTTTCAATGTGAAATTTGCTTCAAACAATTCACTCGGAGTGATCATTTGAACAGACATATGAATATTCACACTGGTGAGAAATCTTTTAAATGTACAATTTGCCTCAAGGGATTCACCGATAAAAGTGCTTTAAGAAGACATTTAAATACTCATACCAGTGAGAGATTTTAAATGTAAAAATTCACACTGCTGTGATATATTTTATGGGAAAATGTGAACAATTAATTATTAATTAAAGTCTGATAATTTACAATTTAATAAAGTTTCTGTTAATTTGATTATTTTTGTCTACTAACAACCCAGAAAAATCCACAAAAATTTTTCGGATTATTTCGATTTTCAACAGGCTTCGCAGCAGTACTTCTAGGTATCCTTTCACGAAATTTAAAGAAGTTTGCAAAAAATTACGACCTTTCCTGTGAAATCGTAAAAAAAGTAAGAAAACCCGTAAAACCACGTTTTCCCTTTTCCAATTTTCCAATGGGGGAGTTCCCTCAATGTTGCCAACCTAGAAAAAGGTTACCAACGGAGAAGGATTATTTTTGGTCAAAATCTCTTCATTATTTTCGCAATGATAAAATATGTGTACAAACTTCTATTGAGCTTTCCAGAATATATCGTTAGCGAAAAATAATGATTTTAATAAAATCTTACTTCTGATTGGTTGAAATTTCGTTGTCAAATGTCATTCTTCATAAAGTAAGTATTATAAGAGGCCGACATGATTCTTTTTATACAAATATTCAAACTACTCGCCAAATTCAGTTTAGTTCAGAAGTAAGATTTTACTAAAATCATCATATTTCGCTAACGATATATTCTGGAAAGCTCAATAGAATTTTGTACACATATTTTCTCATTGCGAAAATAATGAGTAGATTTTGACCAAAAATAATTATTCCCCGTTGGTAGACCTTTTTCTAGGTTGGCAACATTGAGGGAACTCTCCCGTTCCTTTTATTTTCTGTCAAACTAGAGTATTCGTCGTGATTCTCGACAAAGGGTAAAAATTTCATGTCGATACATTCGTTGTCTTTATTCAGACAACGATACATTGAAGCGTTCAAAAGTTATGAGATATTGGTTTAAATTTGTGTTGTCCTTTATATCTATAATACTTGTAATGGAATATAAGAAACAGGGGAATGGTGTAATAATCTGCGCATTGTATTTTATGAGAATAAATTTCAAGCGACCAATACCCTGGACAATAAAGGCCATTTAATCCTGTAAGAAGAAAAAGAAATGTGTTTTACTCCATCTATTAATATAAAAAAGCTACAATGTTCGTGTTGTAAATAACTGTAAATGGTGTTTAAGAACTACTCCTTTTGTCTAATAGATGTCGCTCCTTATTCATTTTAACTAAAAATCTGTTTTATCTACATGGCTAAATGAATGAAAAGTGAAACTTATTTTTCAGGGTGGGGTTTTGTATTTTCTAGTTTTTCAATACTGTTTGTGATATTTTTCTCATATATTATACATAAACTTTTTTGTCATGGATCTAGTTTGTTTAATGCTTTATTAATATAAATTCGGATTAATATAAAGATAAATAAAAAGTGAACGACTGTGACTGTGTGTAATGTGAGGTTAACATTGTATTACTTTTGTGACATATCGTGGGTCTCTTTTATATAAAAATTTACAATAAATTTAGTAACAAAATTATCGCACATTAAGTAAATGTGTAATACTTATCTCTAAAGTTTAGAAAATAATGGCGAGAGTGTTTTAAGAAAAGTGTGAAGTGATTTTGGGAAATCGAAATTTGGCAGCCATTTTATTTTCTCTGCAAGTTGTAAGTTTTTACGTTTTTTTACTCTAATTTTATTATTGATTACAAGGTATATTCATGGTAATTATTATTTAAAAAAATATAATATTGATTTTCTTGGTTATGGAGGTGTGTACTAAAAATTTTTTGTGTTTTACAACAAATTTTTTTTTAGATAGGGGAAAACATTAGAAGACACAAGTATTTTTGTTATAAACTATTTTTGATTTATTTATGGATTAAAATCGGATAAATCATTGTTACAATTAGCATTTGACTTTTATTTAATTGTCTGTTTAATTTTAAATTGGATTTTCTAAATATGGTTAAAAGGATTAACAATATATTGAAGTGTGTGTAGAAATGTCAAGTATATAATACTTTTTCTTTATTATTATGAAATTTGAATAATTTACAATTCTTATTTATTATATATCATTTATACTTACTTTTCTATATTTTAATTTTATAAATAATATTTTGTTGGATGGTTGGATAATGTTAAAAATCAATACATATATAACCTTAAAAATTTTTACTTTATTCCTATATTCGGACCAAATAATTAATAATTTATATACAACTAAAATTTACTATATGTTAAAAATGCTATTATCAAACAAAGAAAGCATATTTAAATTCACAGCATTACATACTTTTCATTATATATAGATAAAAAATTCAGACAATGACAATGACACATCATGATCAATGTTCCAAATATTTAACCAAATCTGTATAAAAAAATTCCAGTTTATAATAATAAAATTTCCAATTTAAAAAAGAATTTCACTTTTTTCACGACTTACGTGTAATGAGTAAAAAAGTATATTACATCTGTTGCGACAGACCCTCAGGAGTAATACTTAGAACCAGTTTATTTATCGATACTTAGTCAAAAAAATTATAAAACTATATTATGCTACTATTTAATCACATCAGTATAATTATTCAACCAAAATTAATGTCACAACTGAGCTTAAATGTAACAGGATTAATTAGAAATTAAACAGATCCAAACTTTATTTTGACTATGTCGTTTATAGAAAAATATCTACTTATGGGGATTTCTTAAATTTTTAATGAACTTATTCGTTTCATAAAACAAACGAATAAATTCCTATAAATTCTCCAAATTAAAGGGTCAAATTTTATCTAACCAAAATTGTAATTTAAGAAAACACAGAAATTTATTTATTTTAGGAGATGCCAGTATAGCTGTGGCACTCCAAAATATGGCGCCCGTGCCCCGCCCGGGTAGCCTGCGCGATCCTGAGATTGCAGATTTATTCTTCAAACATGACCCGGAGAAGATATTTGAAGATCTTCGGGAAATCGGCCATGGTAGTTTCGGCGCCGTTTACTATGCCCGGTGTCTTATCACCAGGGAAATTGTCGCTGTCAAGAAAATGTCGTATCTCGGAAAACAGAGTTTGGAAAAGTGGCAGGATATTTTAAAAGAGATTAGGTAATTAATAATGTTTAGTTTTTTAAACTGATTATTTAATAAATCTATTTTAGATTTTTAAAACAGTTAAATCATCCAAATACTATTGAATATAAAGGATGTTACCTCAGAGATAATACTGCATGGTTGGTAATGGAATACTGTCTTGGATCTGCATCGGATATTATAGAGGTTCATAAAAGGCCTCTAAAGGAGGAAGAAATTTCTGCTATATGCGATGGGGTTTTACATGGGCTTAGTTATTTGCATGAATTGGGTAGAATTCATCGGTAAGTAAAGTAACAATCAAATTTGTTAATATATTAATAAATTTTATTTTCAGTGATGTCAAAGCTGGTAATATATTATTAACCGAAAATGGCACAGTAAAATTAGCAGATTTCGGTAGTGCTTCTATAAAATGCCCTGCCAATTCTTTTGTGGGTACTCCATATTGGATGGCTCCAGAAGTAATTAAATTAATCTTAAAATCAGTTTTTATTATTGCTAAATTATATATATTTCAGGTTATATTAGCGATGGATGAAGGTCAGTATGATGGTAAAGTGGACGTTTGGTCACTAGGTATAACTTGCATAGAATTAGCCGAAAGGAAACCACCTTATTTTAATATGAATGCAATGTCTGCACTGTATCACATTGCTCAAAATGATTCGCCAACTTTGTCTAAACCCGAATGGGCAGAAGTGTGGTCAGATGTTTTTAAACATTTTGTAGAAGCCTGTCTACAAGTAAGTCAATGATACTTGTATTATAAAATTTTCTCTATCGTTTTTTTTTCAATTTTTTGTAGAAATCTCCAATTCAGCGCCCAACTTCATCTAGATTACTAAGTCACCAATTTATTACACGTAGTAGATCACCGAATGTTTTAATAGATTTAATTCAGCGTACCAAGGCTGCAGTTAGGGATTTGGATAATTTGAATTATAGGAAAATGAAAAAGATTCTTATGATAGAAAATTGTGAAACTGAAAGTACCATAGGTAAGTCGAAACAAATCTTGTTTGGGTTATAGTAATGTTTATTTTTTTCTAGATGTGGATGATACTCCGGATGAACACACAGGTGGTGACAGTTCGAAAAGTAATTCAGTTACCTCAGAACAAAGTGTTCATTCTGTGGGAGTTTCAGCTAGTAGTCAATCCAGTAGTACGAATAGTTTACCAGCAGGTTTATTTTAACAAATTTTAATAAAATAATCAATTTATTAATAATATTTTTTTAAGGGGTCGATGATGGTACAACAAGAAGACATAGACAAATTAACCATCCTGTTGCTGCTGCTATTTCAGATCATGGCACCAATAATTTCGCCACTATTAGAACTACTAGTATTGTTACTAAACAGCAAAAAGAACATATGCAGGTAAAAGTTATTATTATTATTTCCATTAGAACAATTTTATCAGTATTATTTTTAGGAGGAGATGCATGAACAGATGTCAGGCTATAAAAGGATGCGCAGAGAACATCAAAGTGCCTTGCTGAAGTTAGAAGACAAGTGCAAAATGGAGATGGAGGCGCACAAGAATCAATTAGACAAGGAATATGAAAGTTTGTTGCAGAACTTTAGCAAAGAATTGGAAAGATTACAAGTAAATATTTTTTATCCAACATGACAATGTCATTGGAATAATTTTTTTGTTTAGATTAAACATCAACAGGAATTAGAGCGAAAACACAAGCAGAATTTGGCTGGCGAGAAAAAGCTGGTGAAAGACATTAGCAGTCGACAAGATATGGATAGAAAAGCTTTTGACGCCCATAGAAAGAAAGAGTACAAAGCTAATAAGGAAAGGTGGAAACGGGAATTGTCTCAGGATGATTCGACACCCAAAAGACAGAGAGATGCCACTTTACAGTAAGCACAGATACATTTCTTATTTGAAAAATGAAATGTTGATTCTTATGATTTTCGTCATTTTACACTTTTTTATTCATTTTATTGACGCATTTTAAAAAAAAAAATCCAAAGATGTATATGTCAGAAAGCATGACAGAAAATTTCTACCTGAAATCAATTTGTGGTTATTTTTTTTTATATAAATTGAACTCAACTTATTTGATAAAAAAAAAGATTTTGAATCTATTTTTTATTAAGTAACAATTTTTCATTCATAAAAATCATGAAAACTAAAAATTAAAAATCCAGTCAGTTTATTTCTAAATTAAGCAATTTTAATAATAATAATAATAATGAACGCATACGATCTATAATCAATCGAAAAAATACCTGCTTACTAATTTTTCTAAATTAAACATTTTAATGGTAAAAATCTAAAGTGCGATTTTTTTCAGGACTCACAAGGACAACCTGAAATTGGTGGATGCTCAGGAAGAGCAGCGAATGCTCAGATGTCAGAAAGAGTATCTTGAATTAGAGTTACGCAAGTTCCGCAGAAAAAAATTAATGTCTTATCATCAGTTGGAGCAGGAACTGTTGAGGCAGGAGTTGAATAAACGTCAGCATCAATTAGAACAGGCGCACTCCATGTTGCTGAGGCATCACGAAAAGACACAGGAGCTCGAGTATCGACAACAAAAAGCAGTTCATGCTTTAAGAGAAGAGCAAGTTAGTCTAATATTAATTTAATTTTTGTTTGAGTTTCTATTAAAAAATGAATTTTGGTAGGTTAAAAATCAACATGACACTGAATTAGCGAATCAAGATGAATATATGAAGAGGACTGAACGTGAGATGAGGAAAAAACATGCGCTTGAACTTAAGCAACAACCAAAATCTCTAAAAGTAAGTTTTGTTGTAATTAATTATAAAAATTTATCAAATTTGATATTTTTTTTATAGCAAAAAGAAATGCTTGTGCGTAAGCAATTCCGGGAAACTTGTAAGGTGCAAACTAAGCAATATAAAGCTCTCAAAGCCCAAATTCTTCTAAATACTCCCAAAGAAAATCAAAAAGCGGTAATAAAGAAATTAAAAGAAGAACAAAGAAGAAAATTAGCTTTATTGGGAGATCAATATGAACAAAGCATTGCTGAGATGTTACAAAAACAATGCATTAAGTTGGATGAGAGCCAAGAGGTAGATTTGAAAGATTTTTGTCATTTAAAATGTAATTATAATTTTATTTTAGCTTCAATGCCAACAAATGAAGGAAAGATTACGATACGAATTGGAGATTCTTATCGCCTATCAAAGTAAAAATAAAATGCAGGCACAGGCACAGAGAGATAGAGAAAAGAATGAGCTTCAAGAGAGAGTTGCTGTTAGAAAATCACTTCTAGAACAGAAGGTAAATAGAAAAAAGTATATTACTTATTTTTGAAATCATCCTGTCGATTTTTAATAACATAAATACAGGTTAGAAAAGAAAATATTAAGAAGTTTACTGGATGTTCCAAAATTTTATTTAATTTGTAGATGACTGCCGAGAACCAAAGGTTCATTGAAGAAAGGGGCGAAAGAATAAGAATTCTTCACGAAAGACAAGAAAGAGAATTAGAAGAATTCGACGAAGAGTCAATAAGGCTGGGATTTAGGTAAATTTTCTACTTGTTATTATTTTCTTAATATAAATATTTGTTTGTTATAGTGCATTAGCAATAGCGGAAATGTCACTAGCAATAAACGACATGTCTCGCGACAGTTACGATGTGGATGATGCCAGCTTATCGGGATCGATGCTCAGTTTGGCGCATTCTAACAGTTCCACTAGTTTTCCACCAAGTTCTGTTTAGTAAGTAACGATCGATATTATTGTTTGACGACAACAACGAATTTTTAATATATTTCTCTCGTTTATTGCTTTTAAAATTTTCATTTATTTATTTTTATTTATTTTACTAGTATTTCGTTTTTGATCATAAGTTTTACATATTTTTTTTTCATAAAATACCAACAATTTTCAAGTTTTATATATTTTTTCTGAGCTTCTGCTTTTGTTGCTTCTATTGTCTTACTAGCGGGATCTCTGATCTGTTGCCATTTTCTTATTATCTAAAAGTTTAGTCTCAGGGTTAATTGATTCCTTTGTTTAAGTAAATATTTTATCTGATTTTATTGTATATTGTTGTTTGAATGAGTGTTTAGCCTTTCCAAGTTAATATTCTGGTTGATTTTTTCATGTAACTCTATGTGAAATCATCCCAATTATATTTTATGAAAAAATCTCTTAAAGTTAACAAAATTTGTTGTTATTCCAACAGTAATATTGATCAAAACGTTAATAAATTGTATATACATATTCATATTTGTAATATAATTTTACCATCTATTCCTTTTTTATATGCATAGTTCTTCCAAACATAATCACGATTCGTATTAATTAAAAAAGGCAGACTTTTCAAAAAATATAAATTTGAGAAAGTCTGATAAAAAAAAACTAGATATTAACAAAATTAAAAGACTAATTTATACCAAAAATGTTTGGTAATACGCTTACTTATATAAAAATATAGCTTGTGAAGAAAACATTTTTTTACCTGGTGTTGTAGAGATCTTGAATCGAGGATTTGCTCAAAAAAAAGGTGGATCTCTACATTCTAGTTATTTTTAACACGAATTTTGGTTTGTTGCGTAGAAACTTTTGTAGTTATTCTTTGTATAAAATATATATCGAGAAGCTTTTTACACTGTTTAAATATTGGGAAATCTACCACACACCCCTGTTTCTCACAATGTATTGTAAATTGTAAGCCCATAGAAATTTTAACACAAAAGTCACTTAATTTAACAATATAAATATAATGTAATTAATAGAAATCTTTTATCAATAGAGGTGTTTGGAAGGAATTCTCTTCAAAGACTTGATTGTTTTAATATGATATAAACATAATATAGTATTTAAAGTAAAAGCTGAACTATCATATTCTACATTCAGATTTAAATTATCCTATTGGCAAGGTGATGAATTAATAAAAAAGCAAATTTATATCACTTTAAAATTTCATAAACATTTTATGGAATCATTTTTCTGTATCTTAAGTCAAAATTTATTTTTTACAGCTAGTATTTTGGATATATTGCATACACAGGGTTCAAAAATAATATAAATTTTGATAAACTAAAATAGAACACGACCGATTAATAAATATCAAGTGGAGAAAACTATACTTAATTTTAAGTATTAATTCATCACCTCGGCTTTATCTTCTTTTAATAAGTATTTTTTTATCTTCCAACGAATAATAAGCTTGATTGTTTTATTACTTTTCACATACGCATCTCATTTGAAGCTTATTAAAACGTTTTTAAAGGTATTCTTCTCATATTAAGATATTATAATAATCTGGTTGGTCACAGTTTTACACTTTTCCAAAGCTTGTAATTATATGTAATTTCTTTGTGTATATCAGTTTCTTCTTGACACTACCTATTTTATTAAACTATTTTGTATTTTATTGAGATCTCGATGCATGTTTATGTACAATCTAATTACCGAGATCATTTTCCAGAATAAATTAGGATTTAATCTAGTATGGGAAGAATATCCTTGTAAAGGTGGTAGAAAATAATCAACATTTGGTTCCTTTAAATGATTTTGTTGATAATTTTGACTGTGAACCAAATTTTGGTTGAAACGAAACCAATTAATAGTTTTTTTTTTTATTTTAAGCTCTTGATCGGAGAAGTGATACGAATAAATTGTAACCACTAGATGATGTCGCCAAAATATTGTTTTCTTTTTTGTGTATATATCGTTGTCTTTGCCTAGATATCTTTTAAACAATTTGTATAAATTTGTAATTTTGTTAGATTATGTTTTAGTAATGTATAGTAAGTTAACATATTATTTTTTTTTTTCATTGATAAGCAGTATTTATTATTATAACTTTAGTTATCTTATTGTATATAATATGTTGAAAACTTCTTTAGTGTCAAAGGTCTATTAATAATGTTTTTTTAACGTGAATTATAGTTTTCAGCTCCAAAAATGTCTTATTTCTTATATAAAACTTTCCCGCTATTTATATTTAAGTTTTATTTTCTGTTATAAACTCTAATATTATAGCGGGAAAGTAAAATTACCCTTACTCATTCCTGTTTTCCTAGTACAAAGAAAAATTGTTTTTCTAAATATATAACATGAAAATAAATTTAGTTTTTCAACTGTAATTTTTTATTAATAAACAATAACCATACATAAATTTTTTTTAATTAATATAAATATGCTCTTAGATTTTTTAGAAAATTTACTTATCTTCCAGTTAAAAATAAAATATTTTATATAAAAAAAGATACATTTTAGCATACATAAAACTAAATAAAGCATTGGGAATGTATAACTAATAAATATACATATAATAAAAAATATATAGTACACATATACTTAATCATTAGTATGATAAAGGTTTTATTTTTTTAGTAATATATCAAATAAAATCCAAAAACGACTTTTATACGAGATAGAATTTGTAAATAATAAAAAAAGAGAAGTACAACTATTAACAACTTTAAGGACGGACAATGACTATAATCATTACATATTTCCTGTTAAGCATTGTTGGTTATTTTTTTTCAAAACTATTGTACATATTTTAGATATTGTAATCCTCTTTTAAAATAATTTGCACAAAACTGTTATTAAAATATATTATTACATCCTATCTACTCTTTGTTCATAACTAATTAACTAGCGCCAGTCTTGAGTACATCAAAACAGACTTTACAAACCCTGACTGGTTTGTTTTCGCCGAATTTAATAATCGGGACTTCTTGATCGGAACATTTGCTGCACAAAGCACGACCGCAATGTCTGCAATGATGAGTTCGAACAGTGATCGAGAAATTTTTGCCGCATTCCTGGCATGTGTCTGTATTAGTCCATGGAGCTGGTTGCGAAAGAGTATCAAGAAGACGGTTCAAAAGTTGTTTCGTTGGAACCTTTAATATAAAAAAAATTAGTATGTAGTTAAAATTATTAGATAAAATAGTAAATACCTGGTAGTTAAAAATTGTGACCCTTTCTGAATTTTCTGAAGAGAGACAAGCATTCGCTTTGACTAAAACTCTACATAGATTACCATTTCCTTTCATGTATGCTAGAAGTAGCGGGGAATTTCCCTAAAAATAAGTTAAATTGATAGTTAAGTATACAAAAATTACTTTTCGTTATATATTTATTTTATGAAATGAAATAATTGTATTTACCATTATATCTGGAGTATTTATAGGATATTTCGGCATACATTCCAAAAAGAATTCACAAATCGCAGCTGCATTATCCTTACCATATTTACTAAGTTCATGTAAAGGATTTCGACCCTTAAAAAATCAGTAACAATTGGGCACAAATCAATATTTTTATAAATCAGGACATAAAACACCAAGTCCTGTACCACAAAATATAATTAGCTTATGCTAATTGTCTAATGCAATACATATCTTTGTTGCTTTTCTTCTAAAAACCCCCTAACCCAATTTCAAACTAGTCGTCTTGCTAATAATATTTTGTTGTATACGACTTGGTGTTTAATTTTCAGAAAATTTGGACTACATTTAAAATATAGATATACTTATTGGATTTTATTTTTATAAATAGTTACCTTTAAATTCGAAGCTTCAGCATCTATACTAGATTCAGTAAGTAAAGCTCGAATAACATTTAAATGTCCCTCTCTTACTGCTATGTGAAGCGCGTTATCGTTTTCTACGTCCACGGCATCGTAATCTGCGTTATTTTGCAGCAAAGCCGATACTGCGGCCGCGTTTCCCGCTTCAGCAGCCACGTGAAGTGCAGTTCGTCTTGAATAAAAATAAAATTAAAAAATAAATTTATTTAAAAATAATACGTACTTTTGGGCATCTCTATCGTCCACTCTGGCTCCTGCTAAAATTAAACTTCTAACCAATGTTTCGTTACCGAATTTCGCAGCTAAATGAATAGGTGGCGTTAGCATAGGATCTTGAACCCTCGAATTTACGTCTACTTGTACAGTTAGTAAAAATAATGCGCTTTCAATGTCTCCTTTTTTTATGGCTATGTGCAGGAAGTTTTGACCTTTAGCATCAAACTAAAAAAAACTATTATTGTAAAATAATAAATTAATATTATTTAAAAATACCTGTTCGGCAGCACTAGGGAGCTTATCCAAAATAGCTTGCGCAGCTTTATTATTTCTGTAAGTAAGAGCAGTAGCGAAAGGACTCAATCCGGATTTATCCCTAAGGCTTAAATCTATTTCCGGGACGCTTAATAAAAGTGAAATTATTTCGTCCTGCTGATTTTCTATGGCAACATGTAGAGGAGTTTTATTTTCTGCGTCCCTGATATTGACATTAGCTCGGTGTTCTACTAGGGTCTAAATAAAAATAAAATTTTTAGATAAGATATTTATCCAAAATACCTGGACTTACCCTAACAACCGGTTCCAATCCCCATTGACAACACAAGTGTAGGGGAGCTCTTTCATCTTTGGCTTCATCTCCTCCTTCACCGTTTGGTCCAGGCATCCTAGCAGAATTTAAATCGCAGCCTGCTTGGATCAAAAATATCGCCGCTGGTTCTTTGTTCTCATCTATTGCCCTGAAGAAAAGAAAAATTTATTTTGCAGTTCTTAAATATGAAAAAGATGAGGATGTTGAAAAGGAAAATTACTTATGTAATAGAGTTTGTCGACAGCCTTCTGGACCATCGCCCCAACAATCTGTATCAGCTCCATGTTTAACGATAATACTGGCGATATCTTCTTGTCCGGAATCTAGAGCTGCCCAGAGAGCACAATTACCTAATCTATCAGGCGCTGACATGTCAACACCTCTGGTACATAAAGCATCAACTACTTCTCCCAAACGACAATGAATTGCTAATTGTAGAGGAGTTTCATAATCAGTTGTTCTAAAAAGAACAAAATAAATAAAATTTAACATTTATATGTGCCAATTATTTTTTTTAAACTTACACAGCGTTTATGTCTACTCCGTTATTTAATAAAAATAAGGCAGTTTTAGAATCTTCTTTTATTATTGCTTGGTGTAATAATGTTAAATCTTTTCCATTTCGTACGTTTACATCAGCTTTACCCTAAAATAAAACTCATCAAATATAATATCATTGCACAAAAAAAATTAATTTTATCTAACCTTTATTAAAATAGGGACTAGATGATTTAAACCGTCATTTAGAGCTAAACTTATAGCTGTTTCTCCATCTATATCTCTTAAATTGAAGTTACAAAGTATCTTCGGGTCTTGAGTATTTTCTAAAAAAGAAAAATTTATTTATTTATAATTATATACATGTAATAACCATTTAAAGTTTTTACAATGCTTAAGAGTAGGTTACAAAAAGAATATAGATATATTAAAGAAATCGACAGTGTCCTCATTTCCATTGTTTATTACACGAAATATTGGGGAGAATCTTACATAATTACTTCTACAAAATGGTATAGCAAATAATTCTGTGTTTCTTAAATTACAGGGTGGTACTTGAAAAAAAAAATCATACAGTAATTCAGGACATTCGATTAAATTATTAAGTATCATATGTAAGAACAGTATATCAATTGCATATCATTGTTTATCCAATTCTTGAATTTGTATATGTTGTGCAGCTGAGAACTGTTCTGATGGGATATATAATTTAAAAGAAATATATCTCAAAAATCTATTTTGCACTCTTTCTAAGGAAATTATATGATTTTGATAAATTGGACAACAAACAACAGCTGCATATTCAAGAATTGGCCAAACTAGAGTGAGATACAAATATTTTAAGGAAGTCAAGTTAGTAAATTCATTTGTATGCCTACGGATAAATCCTATCATCTTAAATCTTCTATTTTGAATAGATTCATAATGCTTCCTAAAGTTCATTCTACTGTCAATGATTACACCACGACCACATATACTGTCCAGTTTTTCTAAAGGTATCCCTGCAATATGTAGCTGTGGATATAGATCTGAATTTATTTCAAGTCTTGAAAACACCATATATTTACACTTGTTGATATTGAGAGTTAACTGATTGACCCGACACCGGTCATCTAATTTATTAAGATCGTTTTGAATTTTATAAAAATCTTACAGATCGCTAACAGGAAAATAGAATTAAAGGTCATCAGCAAATAATAAAAATTCACAATTAACAAACACTTTGGCAATATCATTGATAAATATGTTAAATAACAAACAGCCTAAATGGCTTCCTTGAGGTTACAAAAATGGGTAGAATCAGAGAATTAAGGTTTAAAAAAAGCAAAAAAAATTACCTAATGATTCTATTTGATTGTTGTAATCTATCAAAGCTGTGATACATTTTTCGGCGTTACTTCTGACAGCATAATGAAGTGGGGATTGCCGCCTTTCGTTCGTTAACAAATTTGGATTAGCACCATTATCAGTTAAGCTGCTTACTAAGTTAGCATAGTTTTTTGAACATGATAAATGTAAAGCTGTTTCTCCTAAAATAATAAATAAATATTAATTTATAATAAGGAAATTTAATTTATATTACCTTCGGCATTAACGTGATTTAAATATCCAGTTAATTTTTGGCTCAAATAAATAGCTGCCTTCTCAGCTCCATTTAAAATTAGTACCTGAAAAAATTTAAATTATTAAAATTTAGTATATCAAGTATTAATTAGAATCACCTGTAGAAGATTGTTGCAACTTTCAGAATAAACGGGAGATGTCTGTACGTCTTGTTTAAGCAATAGACCTGCATAAGAATCTTCAATATCATCGCCAGATTCGTACTTCAACATAGCATAATATAGCGGAGAGTGTTCTTCATTAGTTTTTAAATTAACATTTATGTAATCTTGTTTTAAGAGCAGATTAAATATTGGCTTGTTGTCTGCTTGAATGGCAATATGAAGAGATGTGCTAGAGTATAAATATCTCTAAATTATTTATAATAAAATGAATTTTGTTGCACTTACAATCCTTGTCGATTTTGTGCATTTACATTAACATTTTTATTAATTAGTTTTTCTGCAATTTTTTCACAGTCTTCAATATTATTTGCACCAGCGATTAAATGTAGTGGAGAATCGTTTTCGTTTCTAAAAGTCAAATTATTAATAATACAGATAAATAGTTAAATGTTTTTACCTCGTCGACATTGTAGCATCGCAGTTATGCTCGAGTAAAAATAGTGCCGAAAATGAATCCTCTTTTTTTATAGCTCTGTGTAAGAGAGTATCGCCGTTAGAATCGCGAATATTGATGTCAGCGTTATGTTGAACTAATGTTGCTGCTATACTGTCATTGTGGGACCTTAGAGCAAGATCAAGAGGTAATTCACCAGTAGCACTCCAAAGATTTACTATATCCGTTAACTGAAAATAATAACTTAAATGTTTAGAAAACGTTATCAAAATTTTGATTCAAGTATCGCATTTGTTGACCCATGAATGTACTTACAATGATTGAAATTCGTTAAACCTGTTATTGTGGATATCAAAATCATCACGTTGCCGTTTGAAATTAATATTTTGATGTGTCATTACTAATTTCATAAACAATTAGTAAAAACTTACGTAACGCGTTCGAAATAAAAAAAAAATCGTAATTTCAAAACCAATATAAAAGTTATTAAAAAGTGAGGTTAGTTCAGCAATAGAAATGTCATATTTTCAAATTTCATTGCTGCCAATATAAGGTGAAAAATAAACGCGATCCGTCAAAAAAGTCATTTTATAGCGATCACCTTGTGTTTAGATTTTGGCCGAGTCTACACACACGTTAACCTGTGGATAATTTCAGAAATTCCCCACACGTTAAAATATTAAACTTTGTTATCTGACCTACAAAAAAATATTTCTTTTATTAAAAGAAGTCTTTACTATCTAAATCTAGCCTGAATATTTGAATAAATGTATTAAAAGAAGTCTTACTATCTAAATCTAGCCTGTGTTTAAAAAAAAATAAAAGGACAATGTGGGATTCGATCCTCGGACCCACTGTACGCACTATGTCACGCGGATACCAGAGCTCAAGCATACATATGTTCAAACTCATTATTTAAGTGGGTAATTTCTAAAATTATCCCCAGGTTAACGTGTGGCTAGTCACAGTGTTAGATTTTCACTAGTAAAGATTTCTTTTAATAAAATAAATATTTTTTTAGGTCAGATAACCAAGTTTAATATTTTAACGTGTGGGGAATTTCTGAAATTATCCACAGGTTAACGTGCGTGTGGTCTCGGCCTCAGATTTTATGTCAGCATTTCTAAAAACATAAGCCTTTTTCGATTTAGACTGCGCGAGCGGTTGCGGTTGACAGATAAATGACAGCGGTCCTGTTTAAATTTGACAGCGGTTGCTATTTGTGACGTCACTCAAGATTTTAAATCGAATGAGTTGGTTGCAAAGTTTGGTTGACATTTGTTAGCACGTGGTAGTGTTTACTTTTTTATTTTCATATAATTTTAGGTTACAAGATTATTATAAGATGTTAATGTTTCTGAATTGTAAAATTTAACTAAATAGTTATTAAATATTGGTCATACAACTTATGGATTAATTGAATACGTAAGTACTTAATTTTTAACTAAATAATGATCTTGTATGTATAATTAAAATGTTTATAAAACAATAGCTAAGTTGTTATTATTAACTAGGGTGGTTTTAATAATTTTTGAAAACGTAATTGATTTCCAGGGTGAGCAATATTAAATTTATTTAAGAAAAGTGGAGGATCAATTATTGCATTATACTTAATCAATAAGTCTGCCACTTTATATAGATCTCTTAAGTTCCTGTATAGGTATTCTTTGTAATCCTCGACAAATCAAACCATGACTAGTACTATATATGCAATTTTTTAATGTTTTTGTTTTTAGGCCTTAAAATATTTTACTATACAAACAAGTAATACAATTTGATCGCAAGAAAATCTTTTTTAACCTAGTAGGTAACTCTGCATATCCCTACAGACAGTCGCAAGGTAATCTGCACTTCATTAATTGTTTAATTCAATGAAAATTTATGTATATTTTTAGGGACACAGGCAGATTGAAGATCCAGCATAGAAAATACAATACATAATTAAGCTAGAGGCCAGAATTAGTACTGAACATACATTTGGGATTTTAATGCACATTCAAAATTTTACAGTATCTAAATGCAATAAAGGAGGAATTAGAAACGGATTAAAATCTGAAATTTTAATAAGTTTCAATAAATAGATAATGCAGTTAAGGAAAAAATAAATTATTCAAATCTGAATTTTAAATGTTATTTTTAATTATAATTAATACAGCATATTTTATAACTTTTAAATAAACATTGATTTTGTAAGTATGTGTTTTGATTTATATTTTAATTTATAAAAATTAACCAATTATTGAAGTAAAAAATATAGATTAGGAATTTTTATTATATTATATATTAATTCCACATTACAAAATACACTGAAGTTTTCTCGTAAACTAATAATAGGTACTAGACCTAGTTATTTATTTTTTAATTGTACGCTCAACGATATTTTTCAGATGTTAGCATAATTTTCAATAAACACAAATACCTATTTTATGCGTTCATAGTATTTCGTCTCCTATATTTACAACAAAAAAAGGATGACATTATTGTGCGATAAAGATAAGTATATACCAACTCTTGCAACCACTGTAAAAGGCTGGTCCATGTTGCGAGCGGTTGCGGTTGGTATATGACGTCACGCTTTCTAAATCGAAAACGACTGGTCCTGATTTTGACAGCAACCGCGATCAGGACCACTAAATCGAAAAAGGCTATACTAGATCTGATACGAATGTAATTGCACTGGCAACACTGGATAACGGTCTAGTCTGTACTACATAACCTTAAAATTTTTGACATTTAATGAGTTAATTTGAACCAAAAATTATAATTATAAAATAAATAGGATTATAATTAGAGATTGCAGAATTTGATGTAGTAAAAAAATAAAAAACTGACATTATTATACGTGGTATGTATATATATAAACTAAATGTAGAGCAATCCAAGTTTTTTAATCGTCGTGGGTTATCGCTACAAATTATACTTCCAATTAAACTGATTTTTTTATCTTTAATTCTTAACTCTGTTTCCGATACCCCGCTGATACCCAGCCTAATTACGAATTAACTATTTTATTACAAACATATAAAGGAAATACTGAATATCAAAATTTAAGAAACCGCAGAAATGTGTTTTTTTTATCAATTTTAACCTTCAGTAAATGAATAAAATGTCGTTCCATTTTTTATTAGACATCTAAAAATTATTTACCGGAAGTTATTTAAATGTAGGAAATGTGATTCATCTGAAATATGTGTGAGTAATAAGTAATTAGTATTTTGTGATAGAATAATTAATTCTAAGCACTTTTCTAATTCTTTAAAAGCGACTCCCAAAATATATTTTTGTTTGTTTAAATTTTGTTAAATGTTAAATCGTAAATGTTTTTTTTAATATCACAAAATTTCGACACTATAAAAATAAACGTTAAACAAAAAAACTGTTAAGTTTTAATGTTTCGTATATTATAAATAAATTAAGATAATGGTTGGATAAACATAAAAACAAATTGTTTATAATATTGCAACAGATTTCGTATATCTGTAACCAATTATTATATAATGACATTTTTTGTTTAATATAACAGAAATAACTCAGTTGTTTTACAAAACTTTTAAACGTACCTATAATAGTTTTTTGAGTCTATATGCACCTTAGATTGTTTGTATTAGAAAAAAATATTAAATAAAGTAGCACAATTAATTGTTTCCGTACGAAGACGGAAGTAATTTATATGAACATTAATTTTAGCGGGATTTACCGTATAGATGGGAAAAGAAAATAAATTAAAAAACTCTAGCGGTTATGTCTTGATGATGATGATCAGCGACTCGAAAAGTATATCATGATCCACTCCGTATGTAGGTAGAAATTCATCTTACAATGATCACAACAATAAAACAACGCAGACTATAGTCAGGGGAATTGGAAAATTTTAAACAATCATAATTTATATTGAATAAAGTCGCAGAATAAGCATAAAATCGTGTTGCTTTAACAAAATTTAAATATTATTCTAGAAGAAATCCAGTCCAGTTTGAAATTTTTTGATTATATATCAGTACACAGAGTATTTTATAAAACAATGAAAACAAAAATTATTTCTTAGAAACCCCCGCACTATTCAAGTAGGTAGAATAGCAGTGGAAACAAATGAACGCCGGGTTTTAACGTTATCCAAAGCCGCCGCGATTTTTAGTGCGTCAGTTGACAGTTGGTGTTGGTCGGTCAACGTGTTGGCGAAAATACTTGATTTTGTCAATTAGCGCTCGAGATTTAAGTCATGAAATTTTCGCGAAAATATGTGAGAGTTATTTTAATTTTGTGTTTACGTTGTGGCGATGAATGAAAATATACTTGGATTTTAATTGAATTAAAGTGGATTTATGATTTTTATGAGTAAAAGATGACCAACAAATTTAGTTTTAATTTTGTTTTGGCTGTGATATGCGTCATTTTACTCAAAAGTAAGCACAATGAATTATGCTAATTAATTATCATAATAATTATAATTTTTAGTACGTCTATGATTAAATGGTGCCATCAATTATCAATAAAGTTAAAATAGTTATTATTATCGTTACAATTTATTTTTAATATATTTTGCAAATAAACTTTAAAATATAAACACTATTCAAATAGTCAAACTAAAAATAATGAATCTGTATGAATGAAATCTAATGAGTTTTAAAATATTGATATAGGGTGTTTCAAAATTAAATTTTAAGACAAAAATTGGTCAAAAATGTTCCGTTTCCCAGAAAAAATAATTCTATATTTCTTTTAATTTTTTAATCATTGATATTGTGAGTATACCAGTATACCTATATTTTATAAGTAGTGGATTTTTTTTTATTTTGAAAAACGGCAAATTTTAATGCTTTAAATTGAACCACTCTGTATGTTAATATGGAAATGAGGAATTCGGTATTAAACAGAACCGATGAATCATCAAACAAAATTGTAAAAATATGTTCATGCTAAAAATCTCAATGTGGAACTATAAAAATAATTTAATCAAATAGATCATATCGTAATTGAAATAAAAGATAATTAATTATACCGAGCGTAATCGTGAAAGGATTTATTATGTGGTTTTAATATATTAAACGAGAAAAAATATCCAAAATTATGAAAGTTTATATGAAAAGAAAAAATTGAAATTTTAAAAAACTAAATTAAAAAAAAATTATATAAATTTTAGATGAAAAATCAAAAATATCTAAATTTTGAATTGTTTTTGAAGTTAAAGTTAATTGAAAATTTGTTTCCTATCTTTCTAACAAAAAATTCAAATTTTAAAAAGTCTAACTGATAATTCCTAAAGGACGAAATGTTAATAATCCACATGCATAGTTTCTAAAATATCCTGTTAAAACTGCCTTTGTTGTAATAAATTGTATATGATTAATATGTATTATACTCCAGTGGTTAATTGTCCGATCCGACACAATATAAAAAATCAAATCACACTTAATATAGATTGTTGTCGACCGTGACTTACTAAATCTCGGATTTTAACGTAAATGGTAATAAAGTAACTGTCAAATAATTAACGTATAATTTTATGAACCGGGATATATGGATGGAATCGCTGATTACTTATTTAATTATCCTTGACATTATTCGATTTGCATTATACAAATAATACATGGAAAGTTAGCGGAAAAATCTATGAGAAAAAATCAAGAAAAAACCAGAAAAAAAAATGGAATAAATTAAAAAAAGATCTGAAAAAATCAAAAGATTGACAATATTAGAAAAATTCTATAAATCTGATAAAAAAAACGAATAAATTGAAAATAAAAAATTGGGAAATATGAAAATATGGTAAAAATAAGAAAGACAAAAAATATCAGAAAAATTGAAAAAAAAAACAGAAAAAACGGAATTAATTAAAACAAATCGAAAAAATCGTAAACAAAACTAGAAAAAATTAATATATTTGTTATTTTGAATGACAGTAATACATATTTGTTTATATAAAGTGTGAAATAAATTTTGTTGTTACTTAAAAAAAAATTATACGTAACAAATTCTACAAAAAAAAAACGTTTATTCATAATCTGAATGAAAATTAAAGATTGTTGGATATTCGTTTATGTTAATAAGATAATAATTATTACTCTGAAAATAAACAATAAATAATATTTATGACTGAATTGTTACCTTTTATATGTTTATTTTAAATTGCACAATTTTTATTATTAAATCGATCAATAATTTATTCGGTACATGGCACTGAAATTGTGATATTGGACGATGAGGTCATTTAGCGATTAGAATTTAAAACAAATAAAACTGTTTAATAACGTCACTTCAATATTTTATATTTTTTAATAAATTGTTATTTTAAAAATTCCACAAAATCTAAAAAATAAATGTTATTATCATTTAACTGATGAGAAGTTTCGTTACGATTTAAGTTATTTTTGGTTTATGTCTTAAGGAAACCGGAAAATAAGTAATAATTTAGGAGGCAATTTAATATAAATTGTCCGACGTGACCATCAATGAAGGGTTTTTGACCCGATGAACATTGCTCTTCGTTTCTATCAGATTGAGTGTCGAGCTGTCTACGAAACCGCAACTAATAACAAACATGCAACCGGCGTTTATTCACATGGGCGTATACAAAAAAGTAGAAATTATTGCTAAGATTAAAATATCACTCATTTGAAATAAATTATATACTGGTAATTTTATTATTTATAATTTACCACTAGTCCTTAATGATGATTATTTTTGTCATAAGTACCTTGTAATTATGCAATTATTAAAATTTGTATGTGCAAATGCGAGACCGCTACCGCTTTCTTAATTTTAACGGATGCAACACCATATTATTTTGTACGGATTCATTTAATAATTTTTGTATCATTAAAAGGCGCCAATATTATGTATTATCTTGCCTGACATGGTTTTTGGACGGGCACTTTTTTTAAATTATTTTTAGTAAAAGTGATATTACTATCAACTTTTTTTAGATACATTTTAAAAAAGTAGCACCGACGCGCTGTTTTAATCAATATTTTAAATATCACGAAAAAAACCCGCATAATTTTAGGTGCTATATTAGGCGAGACTAGTCCAAAAACGAATAATTTTGTCTTGTGACGCCTGTTCTACGCAAAAAAATGGACTAGAGGGTAGGATTACTTAAAATTAACCGGAAGATCCTAAAAAAAACAATTTTTACACGCAATTTTTTAGATTCTACAGGCTTTTGTTTAGATTATACAAGTTTTCCAAAGTTTGCATATTATTCCAGTTCTTGCTACTTTAATTTAGATTTTGCAAATTAAACTTTTCTCTATTCTCCGTTTTTCAGATTCAGAATTTTTTTTTCGTTATTTAGAACCAACAATTCTATTTGTTCAAAAGTGCTTTTTTTGGCAACGACACTGATTATAAATTGTAAGGAAGTGGTATAGGAAGACGTGGGCATGACACGAGATTTACAATAAACAAATACAAACTACCATAGGCTCACTTAAAATTTGTTTCAAAAATTTTCAAATTCCCGTTTTTCCAAAACATAAACTATCTGTAATACTAAAATATCTATTAAAAAAAAACTAGGAATAAATCATTTTAAACACTGTGTATTTATATATAATACCAAACCCTTTTATATTAGTCATAAATAACAGATTAATTAATCTATTTCTGTACGACCTTGTTAATATGTTTATTTATTTTTTACAAATAGGCAAAGTTAATTTGTTTAATTCGTTTTACTCTCAGTTTCAATAAACACTCTAGTTAATTAAATGAAACATAAAAGATTAATTCACGCCCATTTCTTTTTTCAGTTTCGGTTACGTCATAAAACTAAATTATTTTCTTTTCGTGTATTACATAAAGCCAGTTTAGTTGAATTCATTTGATGATAAATTGAGTAATTTAAGTAATTATTGAGTAATCAATTTTTGTATAAATGGGTTTTAAGTTTCTTATTAAGGATCATTGATAAAAAAAATTATAATCATAACTAATGAAAAAAGTGATTTTGTTTTTGCTGTAGTAGAACTGGAAAAAATCATATTTTATATCTGCAGATTTTACATGATTTTGCGCTTGCGTCCACATTTTTTTTGGAATTATTTATTTAAAAAAAAATTGTTTTATTTTAGATGTCTCAAAAACGGAAAGTACGATACAATGCTACAAGTGTTTAGCAACGCTGCCTCCTTATTACACAAACGAAACGATCAGACTGTGCAAAGACTTTGATTATTCCGAAAAATTTATCGTAGATTGTCCGTATTCTACTTTTTGCATGAAGAGGTTTACCAGTGCCAAAATACCCAGTAAGAAAAATACAAAATTTATTATTATTATTATTATTATTATTATATTGCCTGTGCAAAATTATTTTTTTATTTTAGCTGTGATAAATGGAACAGAACGGGATTGTGCTAGTCAAAAACAAGTGATCCAAAAGTACTACAACGGTCAATGGCACCAGGAAATCCAAATGGAAGATCCGTATACTCCGGGTTGTCATAAAGTCAACGATAAAGGAGCACGAACATCGACCATAGAAAATTGCTATTGTGACGCGGAATTGTGCAACTCCGGAAACTACTTGCAGTTTCGGATCATCGGATTTTTTATGGCTGTAGTAGTTTTTATGTTTTTTTAAAAAATATTATGTTTATCGTTTATGATTTAATTTTAAATCTATATTAGTTGTCTTCAGAAATAAATTACAGGAAATAGCAAATTGCTAGTCACTGATATTGCTCATCATACCAATTTCTTCTTTTATTTAATAAATATAAGTTAATACATAAGTAGGAAAATAATTTTTATCTTGAATACTACCTCACTGAAGATTTGTTTACAATGTTACTATTATCGAGAAGACTTATGCATATTTATTGTATGTGCTTTAAATCAGATTTAATGACTATTAGAGTACAACAATTTGTAAATATAAAATTAGAATAGTTTCAAAAAATAAATAAATCTCAAGTATCTTATTATTGTTATTATTATTATAAAAAAAAACTTACCTTTGAAGAATTTTCTACTAAACACAAAAAAACAACATCTTCTCTCTGCAATCTAACTGCTGAATGTAGCGGCAATTGAGTCTTATTCTTTAACATTTTATACAATAACGGCCCAGACATATGCTCGAAATCAGACGCATTCAAATCATCCCAATGAGTAGATATCAATCCGGAACAATATTCCCTCAAATTATCAGCTTCTATTTCTTCAGCAACAGAATAAAACTTAACGCATGATCTAATATTAACTACAGAGATCAAAAATTGTTCACAAAGTTCAACGAGACTGTCTAATTTAAACTCGTAAGCTTTTTTAATTAGATTTAGAGTTAAAACGGATGAGGATAGATTTAAATTATTAGTATAAATCCATAAAACTATAGAGTTTGCTACCTCCGAATCTATTTCGGACCAATCTAGTTCCTTGTTATTATTTAATATGTTATCACTCCATATATTTGATCTGGCGCTCAAAATCAGTTTGTGAGCATTTATATCTCTATCTTTAAGCTTTATTTTTATATCACTATAAGTTTCTGAATCATAAAGATTGTTTATCAGCTTTAAAAGACGAGATGCAAAAGTATCTTCTGTATTCTTAATATCTGATGCTACCAAATTGTTATATTTAAATTCTATTTCTCTGTATTTAATTTGGAGTTTAGAATATTCTTGTTTAAGCAGCTGTAAGTGCTGCTGAAGTTTTGCAACTTCAGAAGATTGGGCTGAAAATTAAATATATGTAATAGAAAAAGTGTAGGCCATTTTTAATTAGTTGCATTAAATATTGATCTTTTTATTTATTTGTCAGTAATAAAAAAATACTTGTAAATATAAAAAACACTTACCCATATTGATAAAAAGCCAAGAAAATCATTAATTAGATAATTAAAAAGGTTTATTATTGTTTTTCTTAAACCGCCCCAAAAAATACATAACCTCTTTTATTTGACGTTGACATTGACAAGTTTGACTTTGATAAGTTTGACTTTGACAGAAATGTAGGTTTACACAAGTCTAATGATTCTGATTCGTATCTGATTTCAATGTGTTATTTTGTCATTAATTTTAATTAATCATTTTAAAAATCAGTAAACGGATTTAGTTCTTAAATTCCTCTAAAATAAGATGTAATTTATAGAAAGTACTTTCAGTTACCTCTATAGCAGTGTATTAAACGAAACGTCACCAAAAACCGGCTTAACTTGTGTAAACATACATTAATCCACGTGATTATAAAATTGTCTAACCCGATCATACAACGTTGCTTATTTGAACGAGCGTAATTTGTGTTTATTTAACACTTTACTAGTTCTCAACTTGTTCCAGTAGAATATGATTCAGTTTATTATAAGTTTTGTTCGGGGATTCATTTTATGCGGCTATTACTACTACATATTCTCATTCATGGACATGCCCGGCAAGAATTGTGCTAGATACTAGATACTTCGAGAGAAAGAGATGAAACGATGGTTCGGTCAATCTCGCTCAGTGGCAACACTGCATGATCAATTTTATCCGTGGAGCGTTAAGGTGCATTTCCACCAAGCGCGCAAAACGTTTGCAAATATTTGCGATTAATCAACAATGTTTGCAAACAAATTTATAGGCCTGGTGGAGACGAAATTAAGATTGTTTGTAAACATATACGAGCAGTTGCAAACGAACAGCGGCGTTCCGGCTGCTGTCGGTACCTCAAAGAGATTTGTTGTTTGTGCGCGTTTAGTGGAAACGAATTTTCAATAGTTTATTTACTTTTTAGCAGTAGGCATGGAATTTAAATGTTTCAACTATGGAGTGGGATAATGAGATGATGTGCTTGCGGTTAATTGATATGTACACACTAAAACCAGAAATATTGCATTTAAAATAGCTTTTTTTCGTGGAGCCATTTTCTACAATTAGTATGGATCGTTGACAAATGTTAGCAAACCCACTGTTATTCGCGAATTCTTGTTTTGCTTTTAACTGGACAAACAGAATCGAATAAACATTTCCAAACATTTTCACATGTTCAAAAATATTTGCCAATGTTTGCTTGTAATTGTTTTTTGGTGGAAACGCACCTTTAGATTAAAATATATTCAATTCATATTCTATGATAACCTTTAATGTCACCAAAAGTGTAAAAATAAGTACTTTATTAAAAAATGGCTAACACTTTTAAGTATTTAAATAAATTACCTAATAATATTAGGTACGGCAATAATATTCTATGAATTTTTGAAGTTATTAGTTTAAGCAAAATTTTTTTTTTTTTTCTTAGATCACTATCAACAACTGGTAGCAAAAGTGATGCATGGTTATCTAAGATATTTGTGAGAAAAATAGAACCCACTAAGGAATCACATAGTCGTATGCTAAGTGATAAAGAAATTATTTACTCGTTACAAACACACAATTATAGACCCGATTCAAAAGTTGCTTATTTACAAAATGTGTAAGTTCAAAGGATTTATCATCAAAACATAAACATTTTATACCCACAGAGCTTTGTTATTCGTTTCTATAATCTTCATAAAGGGCATCTCATACACTACACTTTTAATCGTGCAATTAAAATTCAAAGACACCCTTAGCTACGAAATGCACTGCCAGTTAATGATTGCCGACTTGTTCTAGTAAAATTATGGTACGGACCGTAATTAAAATTGTCAATTTTAGACCATACACTGCTATTTTGATTGCTCAGTGTATGGGACCCTTTAATGGCTTCTTTAATACACTTCAATTTTTTATTTTATAGAAAAAACACGTTAGATTTTATACAAGCACAAGATTCCTTAAAAAAAGAAGTTGAATTAGTTGGATCATGGACAGTAAATGTTGGGGACCAAGATCAAGCTATCCATCTATGGAAATTTACAGGAGGTTTTGAAAAAATTGATGAATATAATGAATTTGTGGGAAATTCCAAGGTTAGTAAATGAATTGATTGAAGAAAGTGCCAAAAAATCAATCAAAACTCTAATTTCAATCATTTTTAAAAGTTGAGTATATGTCCAAGTCTCCTGTCTCTAAAAATTTTCTTTATCTAGTTATAAATAAGATTATTACTTTATTTTTAGGAGTTCCAACGACTAAATGAAGAACAGGGAAAAATTGTAAGATCACGTCATTTACAATACCTTTTAGCATTTAGTTACTGGCCGCAAATACTGTTAAGGCAACCAAAAAACATATACGAAATCAGAAGTTATGCTCTAAAGCCTGGTACAATGATAGAATGGGGTAATAACTGGGCTAGAGCTATAAATTTCAGACAAAACAACGATGAAGCGTTCGCTGGATTTTTCTCACAGATTGGAAGACTTTATAATGTTCATCATATTTGGTGTAAGTATAAAAAAATTTGTCATCATTTTTTATTATTTTCTGTTTTTAGGCTACACTAATTTGAATGGCAGGAAGGAAACAAGAGAAAGTGCTTGGAGATCCCCCGGTTGGGATGAGTGTGTCGCATATACAGTACCACTGATTAGAGAAATGCATTGTCGTATTATGGTACCCAGCGAATTCTCTCCAACACAATAATTCTACAAAAATCAAATTGTTATCTGCCATCATTTGCACCAAAAAAAAACCGTTTCGTTATCAATTTATGAGAGAGTATGACTAAAAGATAGAGGAATTAGAAAAAGTTAAATCAAATGGTAAAGGGCATATTCAGCGGCTGTTGTCATAAATTAGTTAAAATCGTTCACACTATTAAATTTTTCTTCCTACTGAACTTATTATTTGCTTTGAGGTTGTACAAATACAATGCATTGGATTTTTTCAGTATTCTTGCCTAATTTTTTGTATATGTTGATCAAAAATATGTCCATGGTCGCTTTTAATTCCAACAGTTCAATTCTATGACTTTCTAAAAATTGTTTTTAAGACGATAAATATTTTTTATATTTATATTAAATATTAACAATTTACGAACATAATAGGAACTTCAAAAACATTTTCCTCCTCCTTCTATCTGGTGCAATCGTTGATATATTGTAGAAGTGTTAACAAACTTCTCAGAATAAAGGTATATTAGAATTAGAAATCTTATTTTCATTTTCAGTAGATTCTTAATCCACCTTTTATTACTCATTAAGTATTGTGTAAATAGTGCAAGTAGAGATCATTTTTAGCTTTTATATCATATCTAAAATAGGGTTAATTTTGCAAGCAATTTTTTCTTATATCAATTATTTGTTTAAAGTCAAAAGATCCTTTGATTATTTTTTTTCAATATTTTTGATTTATTATCCAATTTCTAGAATATTCTGTAAATATATTTTGTTTTTTTTTGCATTTTATTGTAATTTTATGACTATATTTATGTTTTTGTTTGAGAAAATATTAAATAATAAAAAATAAATGTTTATTTGGGATTTTCTTTACAAGGTCACAGTTATCAGATTTTGGACTGCGATTTTTAATTTTTTAAGGTTATATTTAAGACCAGTGTTGCCAACATTAATGTTAAAAATCTGACTGACATAAAACATAAATAAGCGCGTTCGGTAATCTAAGCTGTTTTTAAAACGCTGTTAGACTGTGGTTTAAACGTTTTTGTAGTGACGTCACTATTTAGACAAATACGAAAATACATATATTAACAATTAAAACCTGATACACACGATAACCCCCAAATCTCAAATAACTTCAAACAACAAATTAGGTCCAAAAAAATGTAATTGCCTTTTTTACCTTTCAATTGTTCTGCTGTTTCAATCAATTTGAATAGAAAGTTTAAAACGTCCTATTATTGAAAATAGATAAATAAAACAATAAAAATCAATAAAAATGTAGATGTACCAAAACCAAATTGTAAACTATTATAAAAAAAGCCCAAATTAGAGAAAAATTCTTCAATTTTTTCTGCCATTTGTCATTTTTACCTCACTAGGATTAAAATTCCCTCAAACCGAAGGCACACGGTTCGAAACGTAAACAAACTGCTTTAAGCTGACGTAATGGATAAAACAAGAAAATGCAGCGCTTTGAATCACAACGCAGCTGGTTCAAAACGCTTTGACACGAAAAAACAGCTCTAATACGACAAATTATTTGTCACGATGTCTGCGCGAAGAAAAAACTCGAAACATGGCGCCAAAAGAGACTCGCTGTACTAAGTTGTACTATGCTGTGACTGTGGATGTCAATTTCAAACGTCATTTTTAGTTTACAGTGGTTGTGAGATTGTATTGTGTTTGATTGCCGTAATTTATAATTATTTTAATATTGGTTTACAAAGTTTCCTTGTGAAAATTTTACTCATGTGTTATTTGTTACTCTAAGCTATGTAGGAAATACAGTAGATATGCGATTTTTTACGGGAGGGAGTAAATAAGTAAACCAAGTGAAAATGGCGCCATTTTAATATCTTCATTCGCCCCCTTTTTTAAAAAAATACTTTTCATAATTATAAAGCTTGTTTTTAATACCATCTTCCATTATTTATTCCAAAATGAATGATAATCTCAAATCATCTGCCGATTCTGGCTTTTTAGACTCCTCTCAAAGTCGTGATACACCACAACTTACTAAATGTAGCCGTAAAAGAAAAGCACCTTATGTTGAAAGGAATTTGTCAGAAACTATGGATTGTTATTCTCCACAATTTTCCAGTACCCTAAACGAGTCTTTAGTGAATCACTTGGAAAAAATTAATTTAGAAAATGAACAATACCAAGGAAAAGGTGAGTGTTAATTTAGTTATTTAATTTATTGCATTTTTGGTTGGTTACATAAATATATAACTAGTATTTGATATGTATATTTATAGTTTCTACTATCAATACCATCAAGCAAAATAAAAAATTCTGTTCAGTACCTAATACTCCAGAACATCAAGTTAAGTATGCAAGAGACGTAACAAAGAAAGCAAGCACTAATAGTTTTATAAAAAATTTCTCCCAAATTGGGATGCAGAATCAATCTCCTCTTAACAAAGAAGCTTATAATATACTGTATCCTGAATTACCGAGCTTAGAACTTGTTAGAAAACCAGGAACTCCATTGAAAATAGAAAAAGGGGATTCACAAGCCAAAAAAAGATTGTTCTATACATTAAGGCAGAGTTCACTTCAACAAATACTTTCAAACAGCATAATAATGAACAAAATATTAAGACAACTATCAAATGGGGATTTATACAGACTAGCAAAAGTATCCAATAGATTTAAGGATGCCATTTTAAATGATTTTGAATCGGCTAAAAGATTTTCGGATTATACACAATTTTTTAGACAACATAAGGAGAACTATAAGATTACACCACCAAATTCTCCAGAAAAAGATGACGAACTGAATGTTGAAGGGAGTCCTGCTTCTAAGAATTTTTTATATTTTTGTCAAGTAAGTAAATATTTAATTATGAGTTTATTTATTATAATTTATTTATTTTTAGATTGCTAGAGACCTTAACAAGAATCAATCGCTAATAAAATGTCCAAGCTGCCAGAAAGCTTCTATAGTCGAGAATAATATTGCTCAATGTCAAAATATAGGATGTGGATATATTTTTTGTAAGAAATGTGAAAGCTTTTCATTGAATCCAAAAGACTTTCAAGATAAGTGCAATAATGCCCAATTACTCAATAACACAAAGTCTAGGTAAGCTTTTTTTCATCTTAAAAAAATTAAATTATTTTATAATTTTTTTTAGAAACCTCTTTGGAGATTTAAGCAACTCAACAATAACTAGCGATTATGTAACAGGCGACTCGAGTTTTCTATTTTCATCATCACTCAATCTTAATTCATCATCTAAGTATGAGAACTCTGCTGTATTTTCAGAAAGTAAAGTTTCAACGCCTAAACAAAATGTCAAGAGAAATTTATCAAGAACTTTTATGTCGTCTTCAGAGGTAACTCAAATTATATTTTATTTTAGTTCTAATTTATAATTTTTTTTCTTCCAGATAAAAATGTTGTCTTCTAATAATAGAATTAGTACACCTCAGGCTAAAAAGCAAACTCGCAGAACAACAATATTACCAGTTATACCTGTAGAACCTAAACAAACTCCAATTTCTGATCTGATACAATCTCCTAGTCCGCTGAAAATTAAACAATATTCTGCTGGTTCCAAGCAAAGTAAGAAAAGCTTAAAAAGGTTAACACAGTGAAACTATAAATACGTCACATCATTTTAACGAGGTTGTAATACCGAAATAATTAATACGTTCCTGTTTAGTTAATTAACATTTGTAAAATGTGTATTTTTTTATTTGATTAGATGTAAATTACATATTTAAGTATTTTTGTCTATTTTAGGACATGTTTATGGAATATCTGATATTAAAAATATTCCAAACTTCTCAAATATTTAAAAAAAAACCGTTTGGTAATGGTAAATGTCTTTTATTATGAAGTCATTAAAGTTTGATTGTTTAATTATCAGAAATTATGTTTTTTATCAATTTGCCCAGTGCCTTCTACTTATGGTAAACTGATGTGATACGTTTTCATTCCTTAAACGATTTTTTTTAATATAAATTTTAATAGTTTACCTAAGTAGAATTTTTTTAATACTTATATTGTAGTTTTTATATAACTAAGGTTGATATAAATAAATTTTTTACATAAAAATTGTTTTAATAAAACAACTTTACCAATAAGTTTGTGATAATTTTGATAAACTTTACATCGTAAGGTTACAAATAATTATTAATCCTTAATTAAATGATTTTTTCATATAATTGGAATTTGAACAAAAAATTACAATAAATTCTTTATTAAACGTAATAAACTTAACCAATGAAATTCATTACAACTAAATGAAGTACAATATGTGCAAATATAAAGTCAGCAAAACCTCTTTCTGGGCTAATTCCACTGAATTGGTTTTTGTTCTCCGGATTTACTTGAAGCCTTAAACACACTACAAACAAAAAGAATAGTATATAAATTCTATCTTACTTAATTTCTTATTAACTTACCAGCTAATACAAAACAACTAACAGAAGAGATGAATCCACTGAGAAACGAATTAAACGGGAATGTTCCAACTAAAAGACAGTAAACAAATTGGAAGATACCGGTTAAAAGTATGTATAATAAATAAGCATCAATGACTTTTAATTTTTTAGAAGTTTTGCTTTGATATTCATTGTAAAATTTTGATAGAACGGCCGTAATTTGAGCCATATTTTATGATTTTAATAATATTTTAATTAAAAGATAATACTTGACAGATTGATGTGACACGTTAACACAAATATGCAGTGTTGTCAACCAAATGATAAAATAATAATTTATAAAAAATGACATTCAAATTGTACGCATGCGGTCGTTAAGTCTCGATTACATTGAGCGAATTTAGAAGTGGCAAGTCAGCTAGTGCGATAGTGATAATGACACAATAATCTTCCTCTCGCTCAAGCCAAATAATCACTAGACACTGAAACCAGGAATCACCGGGTTATTCGTAACTAGTTCACAAGTTTATTGGCTAAAGACGAGTTCCTACTTGACGAAGAATCTGCAGTTGATTTTTAAATCTACCAAAAATATCTGCCAAGGCTTCCACTGTCACTTCTGGGGAATTCTAAGAATTCAATAAGTGATGATTGTAATACTTTTATAACCTCAAATAAAATAAATAACAAAAAGAAATGAAAAAAAAAATCATTGATATTTTTTTCAATCAAAATACCAATTATGCAAGAGGAAGAGGTAAGAAAATAATCTAGATTGTAATATTTCCTTGGTTTCGTTGAAATAATGTATGTATAACTGTTAGATTGAATTGAAGAAGGTAATTACTGTTGTAGTTCTATAGGTCCGTTATAACATTTATTTCACTTCTGGGACATTACAGAAATTTTGATGTTCTTATAAATGGCCACAATTAATATATTATAGGTTATGAATCTAGCGGAATCTGCAAAAAGTGGAACCCCAGTCAACTTATTTGCGTATCCGTAACAAAAATGGCGGCAAATTAATTCGAAATCACAAATTGGATACAGAAAATCCGCCTGCAGATTTTCCGCCTAGTGGGAATCCGTCTTAACAATTTCAAACGCAAGCCAGTTGCGAGAAAGGTAGCCTCAATCAATTTTACTCGCAGGCAGATAGTTTACAAAATTACAATCTGCCAGTTGGCTAGCTCTAGCTACCATAATTACACTGGGCGAGACTTGCCCTCGCGTAATATTTCAATATGTCTCCAGATAACTCTACCGCATGACAAGATTACATACTAGTATTCGTTTCTATATATGTCTCTATTTTGTGATCATAGTCATAAATGTGAACTTAGCTACATTCGATTCGAATTCAAAACAAGAAGAATTGTAATTGTTTTGATGTTCTATGTTTATGTTATCATTTTTATTATCACAATTAATTTTTATGTAACATGTAAACCTACATATTTCAGATAGATATGTTCGTTTCATTCCAAACTAAATATTATTATTGCATGACATGACAAAGTTCATGTAATTTTTTTCAAAATGTCCCGTTTTGTAGCTGCCTTAGATGTGGGAACAACTACAATAAAGTGTCATATTATAAATTCTAACGCCAGATCTGTGGGTTTTGCTTCTGAAATCGCAAGTATTTATGTCTAGAATCATTTTTATAATCTAATTAAAATCTTGTAGGTCAAAATGTGCTATCCTAACCCCGGTTGGGTAGAAATAGAGCCTGACGAGTTATTTGAAAGTATTTTAAATGTGATACGTCAAGCAATTAAAAGTAAGAATAATTTCCTTTCAGTTATCACTTCAAATGTAAATATTTGACGGTTGATTGTCGTTTTGCTTGATACTTTCATTCAGTAATAATTGGGATATATTTATATAAAAGAATAACCTTCAAAATTATTTAATATTGACCAAACTGTTAGTAAAAATTTCTTGATTTAATTCTCTATTATATCCTAAATATAACAAATTTACGAATATAATAATTCTTTGTTTAAATTTGGAATAAAAGATGCAAATATTAATACCAATGATATCGAGTCTTTGGGTATATCGACTCAAAGGTGTTCTTTTATAACATGGAGAAAAGATAATGGAGAATATTTACATAATTTTATAACATGGATGGATCTTAGAGCAAGCAAATTAATTAAAGAATTGAATGCAGCACTAGCAACAATTGTAAGTTATGTAAATAATTACTAAATTCTATATTAAAATAATATATTTGTTTTAAGGCATTAAGGTGGGCTGCCTATTTAATATACATGGGAACTTGTAATAAAAAATTTGGAATGGTCAGCAAATTTAAAGTTAGAAATAATCATGTAAGTTGTATCTAATAACATCTGCGCTTTTTAGTATTTATGTTTCTTTTAAGGTTTCTGGTCGATTTTTGTGGGTTCTAGCAAATGTTAAACCTGTTCAAAAAGCATTAAGTACTAACAACCTTATGTTTGGTACTATCGATACTTGGCTGGTGTATAAACTTACTGGAGGTAACTCATATGTTACCGATATCACTAATGCAAGCTCAACTGGTTTTTATGATCCTTTTGCCTTAGATTGGGGAATTATAGCTAAGGCTCTTAAAATACCTACCCATTTTATGCCTGAAGTTGTAAGCAATGATTACGAGTTTGGTGAAACTGATGAGAAATTTTTCGGAATTGGGATAAAAATCGGTTGTGTGGTAAGTATTAGAAAATTTATAAATCCTGGTTTAAATACGTATTTATAGATGGCTGACCAACAATCTTCAATGTTAGGCTCTTGTAGTTTTTTAGAAGATGATCTAAAATTAACAATGGGTACAGGAGCGTTTTTAAATGTTAATACTTCAAATATTATACATCCTAGTTTAAACGGAATGTACCCTTTAGTGGGATATATGATAGGAAGTGAGTTAGTGTATATTTCTGAAGTACCATGTACAGATGCCGGTTCTATTATTCAATGGTTATTACATTGTGGTAGGTAAAAGTAATTTTTATATGAAAAGGATAGTTTAAATGGATTTTTAAGGTTTGGTGGATAATCCGTCTATTACTGCTGATATGGCAAAGCAAGTAGAAGATACCAAAGGTCTTTTTTTTATACCAGCATTTAGTGGTTTAGGCGTAAGTAGAAACTAGTAAGATTATATCAAATTAAAAAATCTTTTATAGCCGCCCATAAATAATGATGAAGCAGCAACAGGATTTATTGGCATAAAACCAACTACCCAGAAAGAGCATTTAGTGAGAGCTGTTTTAGAAAGTATTGTTTATCAAATAGTTAAGACTGTCGATTTGTTGAAGACTGAAAGGATTGGATGTTACCATTCAATCAAGTATATTATTAAAACTTATGTTTTATTATTGTATTGATTTTTCTATTTTAGAGTTGATGGTGGATTATCCAAAAACGATTTTATTTGTCAATTACTAGCAGATCTTACCGATTTTCCCATAGTAAGATTACATATGTCTGATATTGCAGTTTTAGGTGTATCATTTGTATGTGGACTTTCGTTGGGTAAATATTTATGTCATTGATTTTGAAATTAAATAATTTTCTAATGTTTTTAGGCTTTTGGAAAAATAAAGACGATTTTCAAAATTATTGTAAAGTGTTGGATACTTTTAACCCAACAGTATCGACTGATTATAAAAATAAATGTAGGGATAATTATAAAAATTGGTTATTAGCTGCAGATAGATTCAAATCTTGGTACAATAAATGATGAAAATTATAAAAATACTAATAGGGTTAGATTATGGAAAAAAGTACTTATATACATACTTTTGATAAAAATAAAAAAGCTTATTATTTGTTATCATATTTATAAAAAAAATGAATACATGTCGAAGATAAGCAATAAATGTTTACCATTAAAATGTTTTGAAATTCATATTTAATAATAATTTTTTAAGAGAATATTCTTTTATGTAAAATAAAAGAAATGTAGGTAGGGATTAATTATTATTCCTATTCAGCTACAGAAGTTGGTTAAAAATCAAAACTGTTCATTTTTAATTTCTCATTTCAACTAAATAATTATGATCACAGTACATAGTAGGATCACTTCACTTGATCTTTTTAGACACCGAAATTTATTTAACCTTTACGCCATTTTGCGAATACTACTTCACAGTGTTGTCAAATGTAGCATAATTGTTCCAAAATTTGCGCCCTTTAGAATGTATATCTACCAATTTTCGCTGAAATCTGAATGATGACAAATTTTGAAGTGCAATTAACAATTAATTGCAATTAATTTTTTAATCAATTTATCAAGTGATTGAATTTTTAATTGATTGATGCCCAACACTGGTCTCTTTCATGCTCTTTTCAAATTTATCCTATCTCTATGGTCACGCTTATTTTTACCGCTGGAGTGCGTTCATAAATAAACGCCCGGCGCTCCCCAAGCGCCCAAATGCGTTCATAATGCCTATATGCACCGTTCAGGTTTAATCCGGATCAAACATTTAATCGCGTTTAGAGGTAATACTTGTGATGCACCGCTTTGAATTTGTGGCTTAAACCTAGGTTAGACTAATCTGTCAATATTGAGGGATTACATATTTTAATCTAGTTTTTCTAACCTAGTTCTTCAGAATCGTTTATCTAATAAGCAATTGTATTTCTCTCCAACATCTGAGGATATTAAAACCTTAACTCCACCAGTAGGCCTTCTCAGGTTAGTTCTGAGAGTTGTTTTTTTGAGTTTATTTGTTGGTGTTGCTGTAGTCTGTGTAATTCGGAAGGTTAAGTAAGTCTCTTTTTTCTGCTCAGCAAGCTTTTTACGCACTTCTTTTTTTGTTTACGTATAAACGTTTTAACTGTTCGGCATTTCTGTGGCAAATAATAGGGGCAGTATTATTGAATTCAATCTCAATTTTTTGCCATATCCTATTTTTCTCATCTATATTGAACCTATTGGTCTGCTTGTCTTCAAGAATCTTTCCATACTTATTTACGAGCCGCATAAGAGACTCCTTCTCTTGATACGTAAATTTAGCGATACTTTTATTTTCACTCATGTTTGTTTATAGGCAAAAAATCTTAACAAAAATACAATGAACTTGAAACTGAAACAGCTAAAAAAACGTGTATTTTTCACTTCCCGCTCAAAGAGTGAAAAATAATAAAAACTTCTTCTATTCATTAGTTTAAAAACGAAAATTTTAAATTTTATATACTATTTTCTTCCTCTTTTTCAAACATTACAATGTTGTCAGATCAGTTGTACGGATTAACAGATCCGTAGACGGTGCATCGTAATGGATCGATAAATATTTAATCTAGATTTTGTAATCCGGATTAAACTTTAAAACGGTGCATGTAGCTAAATGATTTCGGCTTAACCAGGGTTATT
Organism: Neocrepidodera transversa; assembly: GCA_963243735.1. NCBI lineage: Eukaryota > Metazoa > Arthropoda > Insecta > Coleoptera > Chrysomelidae > Neocrepidodera > Neocrepidodera transversa. The sequence continues at coordinate 16,420,511 of OY725354.1, read as the reverse complement.
TTTACACGCGTTCATAAATGCTTGTTGGTGCACACCCGGGGCGCGCCTAAGACGAACTACTATCTGACATGGGTAAAAGTTACCCGACCTGCGCAATACGTTCTTGAGATCACACGGTATACAATTCGCGGTACGGTCTGTGAATCACACGAAATATACCAATTTTCATTATTGTGTAATTTTGTTTTATTCTGCAATTAATGGATCAAGAGGTTGAAATTAATCCAGTATATTTCAAACAACATTTTCAACATAATTTTCTATTCGATTAGGTTTATGAAAACTTCGTTTACGTGATACCACGATTAACGATGGAGACGAGACAACACAAAAGCACAAATAAATGCAAATGTGTTAAAAAGTTCGGTTAAAACAGATTGACAGAATTTTTAGGCCCCGCTCGTTCATAAATTTTTATACACCCGGGCGCACTCTGGGTAAATATTGCTCCGGGCGAATTTCGGCCGGATATTTAATTTATGAACGCACTCCTGTGGCTACCCGTAAGGTAACCAGACGAATATTATTCGAAAGACAATGACGTAACTCGTGTTATATTTTATTAAAAGAAGTCTAAATCTGGCCTGTGTATTTAAAAAAAATATATTTATTTTATTACAAGATTCTAACAACCTAAATCTACCCTGTGTATTAAAAAAATATATAAATTTTTTTTCGCGGGAATCGAACCAGGAACTTCTGTGTGTAAAGCATGCACGGTTCCGTTGTACCACACTGCTCACATTGATAACTAATCAAACTTTCAAGTTAACGTACAAAGACTATTGCATGAGTGAAGTCATTGCCTGCGTTAGAGAACATTTTTCTGTTGTAATATTCAACACTCATGATTTTTCGACCTTTAAAATATAAATATTTCTGTCTGACCAGGCAGGTAACAAATTGAACACATGCGTTCATGAAAATATTAAACTACTATTCAGCGAATCACTTCATCAATTTCGATATCCTAATGCTTCGATCTGCGATCAGTAATGCCGAACGCAACGATAGTATCGCTTCTGTTTGTCTATTCTGTGTTATAATTATGACGTTTAACATTGACAGTACATCTGCAATGCGTAAACATAACCTCAATATGTTTTTTTTTAATTGCGGTATATTTTTCTTTATATTTAATAAATTTTAAATAATGCGGTACCGTATAACTCCTTTACGATTTTTACAAAAAAACTGGCTTTTGGTCGGTATATTATGTTGCATTTTCGTAGCCGGTATATATCCAAAACTTGGCTCTAAAAAAGGTAGAATAGTTCATTGTTTTCTAAAGTTTAGACTTTATTTGGTGTATTTTTAGGACCTCTACGGACAGAATATACCGTAAAATATGGGGCTGTATTTGTAATATTTTTAATAAGTGGTTTATCTTTAAAGACGGAAAATATTTTTAGAACTTTACAACAGTACAAATTACATGCATTTATTCAAATATATACATTCCTGTTTGTTCCTATTTTTAGCATTATATTTATTAAATTCTTATCAATTTTTGGTGTACACCCTTGGGTTCTGAAAGGGTAAGATATTTTTTTAGAATCTAGAAAACTGATTTTAAATTGTTTAAAATTTTAGGATAATAACTGTGGCAAGTATGCCTCCTCCTGTATCTAGTGCAGTAATTTTAACAAGAGCTGCTCAAGGTAATGAAACAGCAGCCATATTTAATTCAATACTTGGCAGTTTTTTAGGAATAATATTAACACCAATTTTATTGCTATTTTATGTATGTATTTTGACTAAATTATATATAAATATATTTATTTATGTTTTATAGTTAGGTTCAACAACAATAGTGCCTCTATTGGATACAGTATTCCAGTTAATGACAACAGTATTATTGCCCCTTTTATTAGGACAAGGTTTGAAAAAATGCACTAATATTAGATTCAACCTGATGCCTTTGAACACAATAAGCCAGTGTGCCCTATTATTTGTTATTTATACAACATTTTGTGATACATTTTTAGTACCAGAAACAGGATTGTCTGCTTTAGATGTACTTTTTACAGTTTTTTCAGGTATTTTAGTCATTTCAAATTTGGTTTTCGATTAAATTTTTTATTTTAGTTTTACTCATGCAACTATCTTTAATGCTGATCAGCTTTAAGTTAGCTACTAAACTAAATAAATACTTCAATCCTCAAGATATTATTGCTATAGTATTTTGTTCAACTCATAAGTCTTTAACGTTAGGTATGTTTCAAATATTAAATATTATTTAAACTAATTTTAAAACTATAATTTTTTTTAGGAATTCCAATTCTACGAATAATGTTTCATGGTTATTCACATTTAAGTCAAATTAGTTTGCCTTTATTAGTGTATCACCCTACACAGATAATTTTAGGGGGTTTAGTTGTTCCACAAATTAAAGATTGGATGCATTCACAGTTGGTTAAGCGACCTCCAGTATGAATTTTTATATTTTCCACAATAATTTATTTCTTACTATCAACACTTTATTGCTATGTAAATAAGTATTACTTGTATTAGACAAAAAACAAAACATAGCAATATAATAACTTGAATACTTTAATTTTTGTTTGTTTCACAATTAAATAAATTATTGTCCCTTAAAATATATTAAAAAATGGGTTTAGTTAGTTATATACAAAACTCTTTTGTGTTATATTTATAATTTACCAATATTTGTCTTTTGGTTTTTTACCATGCCCTGTTTGGTCTTCTATCCACGGTTCTCTCTGTCGTCTAAAAACAGGTTCTCTGAGATCTCGTTGTTGCCGTAAAGGTTTCTTTCGCCGTTTCTTCTTTGGACATTTTTTACTTTTTCTTCTCCAATGGGGACATGGTGGTGGGTAGCCTTTGTCATGTTTTTTTGCCAAGTCCATAGAGTCTCTAGTAAAGAATATTTCCTAAAAGATATATTTATAATTATTCCTTGTATTGTCGAAAAATTATTCTTTTTCTAGTTTACCTTAGCAATAGCATCGGTATCAGGTGTGATCATGTTAGAATTTAATTTATCTTTATATCTGTTGTCACGATTCTCAGTACTAACTGTCATTATATTACCATTAGCTACAATTTCTTTAGGAATTAAATCTTTGCTTGACCATACGCGATACTTTGTAGTCCAATTGTGGATGGATCTTTTCTTTTTAGAAATAGGAGGATATTTAATTTTTTTAGAAACATCTTCCAGGTTTAAAGGACTTGGGATCGATTCCTTGAAAACAACATTATCAAGTTTAAATCCAATAAGTTATCCATATCTCAAATGTGGTCAATCAAGTGTTAATCATAAATAAAACAAAACTCGAAATCATGTACTACAATAAATTTTTTGTGGTACATGATTTCGAGTTTTGTTTTATTTATCAAGTTTATTTAAAAAAAAAAAATTTTTTTATATACCTGAATGTCTGCAGAGTTACGTTCCTTTCTAAAAAACCGTTTTGAATTTATATTAAAACTGGGAGGACAAGTATGGTATTTTCGTTTAGGGTGTTTGACTGTTTCTACACCTCCACATTTGCTCCATGGACATTGCATACATTCTGATGGATCATCGTCTAATCTTTTTGCACATGTTTCGCTATAACTCGGATATGGACTTAATTTCTTTTTGCAACATGGCTAAAAAAGAAGAAACGTAAAGAAATCCGAAATATTTAACACCTCGAAAGTCTTAATGTATTTCTATATTTTACTGTCCTATAATTAAAAAAAAACTCACATCTGTATACTTGACAACGCAAGCATCATATTGTTTCTTTTGTGGAGGACAATTTTTCAAACACCATTTGGGACAAGGTTTAGGACAACGTTTCTTTTTTTTGCAACGTTTTGATTTTTTGCATTTCTTCTTACCCATAGATCTGTGCTGGATGAAAAATGGGGAATGGGTCGAATAAAACCTAAAAAAAAAACAAAATACCTTAAGTTCAAAATCAAATCCAGTAAATGACTTACCTAGTGAGCTGAGCATTTCCATTAAATCGGCTTTTCAAATGCAATATACCCAAAGCTTTTGAATGATTTTGAACAAATGCGACGTTGGATTTTAATTTGCTACAGGAAAAAGAGTTGAAAAAATTAATATTTGTTGTTATATATTGATAAACCAAGATCAAGATAATCAATAACAATAATCTTGATTATTTTTAACCTATTTCTTTACCGTGACTTTGACATAAGATATTCAGTGTTACCATAACAATTAACAATATGATCTTTTAAGGTAGGTTCATAACAGTTCTCTTTTATGTTCTTAAAGAGCATGACGTCACAAGATGAATTGAATTCACAAGGCAACGTCGCTCAGCTAGGTTAAATAATTATGCACTATTTTCAACGTTTTTAATGAGTTAACTTACTTGTTATTTTGCGTAATTCCCACAATAGGCGACAAAGTAGCAAATTCTAAGCTAAGATTCGTTATACCATTGTTGAATTGTGAAAAAACTTCAGGCTTGAATGTTAAATGAGTGGAATTAGAGTATGGCTTTGTTACGAGAAATCTATATTGCTAAAAATAAGTAAATATATAAATATTCCTATTCCGCTGCATAAAATTAAATATAATCGCCCGCCAATACTAATTAGCATATATGCATTGTTGCCGGTGTTAACAAATGTCAAATAGAGTGAGAGGAAGTGTTTGTGAAATCATTTTTGACATGACGTTAACCTAATTATTTGATTATTAAAAAAACGATAAGGTACAAAGAATTTAAACTATTTAATTTATAATCTATAGGTAGTATTTAAGTTAATAATTTTATGTTATAATGTTACTTACGTTGTTTAACAGTGCACTGATAATTTTGTTAGATTTTGCAGTCATGCTCAAATATTGATATGTGATGATGAAGATGAAGTCATTTTTTTTAAATAAATTTTGCTATGGTTATAGATCCATGGCAGGTCGGAGTGGTATATAAATAGCTGTCAAATAAATATGTCAACATGTTAGATAATTAAAAAATATCGTAAATTATAATTCCACACAACACAATACTGATTATTTGCTCAACTTGGCACAAATGTCAAAGTAAGTAGAACATAAACGGAACACACCTAAAAGTGGACATCCTTCATTCAAGTAAAGTGTCAAACTGTCACATGTGAAATTATTAAAAATGAGGTTATGCTCATGTTATAATTTTGGTCCTAGATATGATTCTTGAATACTATTAATAGGAGAAATCTAAGTCTTTGGATATAAAGGGTCGGTGTATTTTTGGAGGAGCAAATATTCTTTAATAAAATGTCAATTGCTAGAATGGAATGCCCCGATTATAGTGAATTTCAGGTGGTCTTATCGTGTATTATATAAATCATTAATAAATGTTTTTATTTGTGAATTAGAATTGTTTAAAATACAGTAAATAGTCCATTCAAAATGGTATTAGTATAAATACATTTATTTTACAGGATGCACTAATAGCTATGCGAAAACCACAAGATATAATCATAAATACTGTTAACGCAATAATTCCTACAGATTCCTTTCAAAAAGATGAAGTTGCAGCTTGTAAAAATTTATATGAAAATCTAGAAAACGGTAATATTAAGAGAGAAAATTTTATAAAAAATTGTATCACAATTACTACTGGTAGGGTGAAAAAGCTCAAAGAAGAAAGGGAAAGCAAGTTAGATGATATAAAATTATCTAAAGAACTAAGATCAGAGCAAACAAAAGTAAGTAAATATTTAGTAGGTCACACACATTATTATAGTTTTTAAATTTTGCAGTTACGGATGTTACAAGTTGAACTTAACGTAGAAGACTTAATAAAACAAAGAACTGCCAAAGTTTTTAATGAGCGGTGTAGGAGATTTTATAAACCTTTATGAAAATAGAGTAGAAATTGAGGCATTAGAAAGTCTTTAATTAGTTTTTTATGTACTTTATATCTTAGATTTTGTAATAAATAACTGTTGTGTTAGTCTATTGTATCTTTTAGCTTAAAAATCTATAAACGTCTGATTCAAATAAAACAAGTAGATCTTAAATATTTATAATACAATTTTGTAAATAACAAGATAAATTTTAATAAGAACTTTATACATATTTAGAAATATTATACTCGGAATAAATTTTTAATACATATCACATAGCTTCGCATTTTTAACAAAATAAACAATTAATGTTACTTTAACAAATTCGATAAAGGATCTTCCTCAGTTTCAACATTTTCGAGTTTTTTCACAGATTGTCGTATCTTGACAGGTTTCGGCACATTTTCTAAAATAATTTTAATTAAATTAGAAAAAAAAATATCTCTAATACTTACCCATCTTTTTAGTCCCTTTACTTTTGCCTAAAAACAAATCATCATCACTTGAGCTGTCATCGAATAAAGATTTTTTCAATTTATCAGCTTTAATGTCTTTTATGTCAGAATCTCCGATGCTGTCTTCAAGTTTTGATGATCCAAAAATATCTTCATCTTTCATTACAATTTCATCTTGTTTGGACGATCCAAAAATATGATCATCTTCTTGATCGGATTCACTTTCAGAATCAAACAAATTAGTTTTCTTGTTTAATATTTTTGCCTCCGATATAATAGTGTTTGGATTTTCTTTTTCCAGAATTTTAGTATCTTCGGGTTGAGGTTTTTTATCTAAAATAATTATGTCAGTACTATAAAAATCATAATATTAAATAAATCTTACTTTCAGGTATTTCTTGGATTTCATCTACTATTACTGATGCACGTAAAGCTTCTTGACGTCCCCTTCTCGTAGATGGTCTTCTTCTAGCAGGATTTCTAACCCTTTCCTATAAATTAATTATAAACATATTTAAACTAAACTTGGACGTTAACTTACTTTTGTTATGCTTGTTAAAATATTAACATTATCTGTTGTATCAAATCCTCCGTTTGAGTCATCAATATCTATTGGAGATGTATCAGTTTGAATTGATGGAGTAGTAGGATATTTATTCGTATCAACTTCTTCATCTTTAGGTTGTGGCTTTGTTAAAGATTTTATCTTCGGTTGAGATAAACCTGGTAGTAGGGCGTTTACGTTGATGTTTAATGTTGGTTTGAGTTTTCCTGGAGAAACTAAAAAGAATGGTTTCAATATCAGAATGTCAAAAATGTGATAAACTTACCTTTTTTTTCTGGTGACTTGGTTGGACTTTGATTTTTAAGTCTTTCAGTTATAGAAGCAATTTTATTAATGCTTTTTTCGATATTCGTTTTTCTTTCAGCGACTTCTGGTTTAATCCGATTTTCTTTCTTAATAACTGGTTTTTCTTCTTTTTTCTCCAAGACAGTATCCGATGGAGTTTTATTTAAATTATCGGATTCATTCGGACTTAAACTTACTAAAAATATATATATATATTTGATAAAAAAACAGGTAAGTAATCCAAAGATAATTTTATAAGAGTTTAGCAAATTTTATTTTTCCTACTTTAGTTATGTTCATTTTAATCTTATCAAGAGTCTTAACAGACTTACGAAATACGAATTTAATCTATTAGAAATAATCTTAAGATTAACGTTAATCAAACAAAAATTTACCGATTATTTTACACAACAAAAAAAATATTGGTTAAAAAAGTAAATATATAATAACAATTACTTTAAATAAATGACGACTAGTTTCGGCATATAAGTAAAATTATTTTATAGGTCAAAATTTTTTGATTAATTGAAACAGTTCCTTTGCCAATAATCTAAATTTATTAGAAAAGTTTAAAAATAACCAATTAAAATATTTTTTTAAGACCCAATTTAACTTACCTTTAGGTGTTATAGAATCGTCAAATTCTCCGCTAGGTGTCACGTCCTTTGTTGTCATTTTGGAACCTTCTGGGTCCGCGCTAGATTCCGTCTTATTTTTACTGTCTTGATCGCTAAATATATCTGATAATCTACTAGACGAACTTGCGTACGATCCGTTTGTATCGATTCTAAAATGTAATTAAATATAAATGTTTTGTTACTTTCGCGATGAATATTTTGAAAATATTAAAGTTCGCGTTTGAAATCTTTGAATGATTATAAATAGATGTTTGGTATTTTTAGCTTATACAGGGTATCACTCGTTTAATATTGTTAAGTAGAATTATAACGTTTTCTTTTTAAGATTTTTTCTTAAAGGAATTGCGATTTCTTTATTAAATACATTTTTCCGTGGCCGGCTATACAGACGTTTCTTAATAATAAGTAGTTCAAATGTACCGTTTTACCCTTATATATTTTGACAGTACTTAGCATTTTGCAAAGGTTTTATTTGTTTTTATAAACGTTTTCTCAATTTAATGATGTTTTTTCTAATTTGATAATATGAAGTTCACGGTATTTTTAGCTTATACATGGTGGTTAATACAGTAACTGATTTTTTAACGTTAACAGAAATAATAAAGTGAATTAATTCAGTTTAATTATTTTTTGATAATGTAGAAGATCGACTCAGTGAATAGAATATTTGGTAGGTAAATAAATTTTATTATTTTCCCTTAAATAAAATAAATGTATTAAACATTGTACGTTCAGCCTTAAATGATAATTTAGAAATATTTAAAAAATATCAGATATATCAAAAGTGGTTGAACAATATTGAACTAGTTTCTATAAATATCAGAAATTACAGGAAAGTGTATAAAATTTTTCAATCTTAAAATACAGATAGATTTTATGATTTCCAGTCATAGAAAATAATCTATATATTGTCCAAAAATATTTAAAAATTAAGATACAAAAATCACTAGAAATTGTTAAAATTGCTTAGAAATGTAGAGATGATGAAAGAAATCCGGCTTTATATCATGAATCCAGCTTTAGAACAAAGACTAAAAACAAAAATCTCAACAAGATAAAATAAATAACTAGAATATGCCATAAAAATTTGTACCGTGGAATGTAACTTTGTATTATGTATCCAGACTAAGAAGGGAATAAAAAGTACATGAAATTTTTTTGTCACAGAATGCAGCTTTGTATAATAAAACCAGTTTTAGAAGGAAATTGGAAACGTTTTATGATTTTCACAAAAATAATAACAAAAGTTATTAATTTATTAGTAACTAGTTTCGTTACATATTAACTTCATTAGGCTAATGCTTTTTTTAGTAAAAAACAATATTTGATATACCAGGATATATAAGGAGTTTTCAGTCTCAGCTGAAGATGGTTGCCGCAGCTGCAGTCGAAACGTTTGGAAGTAAAGCCACAGAAGACCACGCATGGCATAACAGCCCGGATAAACAATTTCAACTTTTTATTTTTTAAATTTATTTAGCAGTAACATTTTTCTACATTTTTTGAAATAAGCGTACTTTACTCTTGCGCAAAATTTATATTTTTTGACGCACCTCGTATACGGGTCAAAAAAATTTATTATTTGATGGTTGTATTTTAGGTTTTAGACAATGCAGAACTTTTTATGAAGAATAACATTTTTTGGTAAAATTAATAATAAAAAAGTTTCTCCTATGGTGCGAACTTAAGTAGACACACTGTATAAATATTAATTATTTGGTGTTCAAATTGGTAATTCTATGAAATTGTTCAAATTTACCCACAATTTTAATGTTTTTTCCCTATTTACATATTACTTTTTTTTACGGTATTCAGATTTAATACTTTCGGTTGCCGGCTACACATATAGCAGGTAGTTCAAATGTATCAACCTGTCAAATTTTAACCCTTATATATTTTTTGATTTTTAACGACTTTTTTGTAAATTTTGAATAAAGAAGTGAATTGGTATTTCAAACTGCAGCCGGAAATAGAGGAAATGTCAAAACGGGTTCACAAAGACAAATAAATTACTAGAAAGTGCAAAACATATTTCTGACGTAGAATCCAGTCTAGAAATATCAACGAGATGCCAGAAATTAATCAAAAATTCAAGCATTAGAAAAAAATCTAAAAATGTCAAATACGTTTCTAGATATGTTTAATATGCATTAGAAGCATTTTCTAACAGAAAAATAAAATAACTAATCGTTTATCAAATTTTCAAAATTCATAACTGAATTTTTTATACATACTTCGTTTTGTTTCCAACTTCATATTCGTTTAAAGATGGTGGTTCGTTATCAAATAAATTAGGCTTTAGAGTATTATCATCTTCGTGATACGAAATAAAATCCTCCGTATCAGAGAAATTATCAGATTTTGTATCCCAATCGTCATCATCTGGAGGTGGAGACGAGCCAAATAAGCTAATTTCTGGTTGTGGGGGAAAATTATCTGTTTCAGGTGGAAGTTTAGCTGCAAGTGGTTTTTGGTTCTCGGCTTTTGTTTCTTCATTATTAGGAATTAGATGGGATTTAGCTGTAAGTTCTGGTTTTGGTGGTATATTTTCTAAAAATCAAATTAGAATTAAACTACCATGAAAATTTTATCATATAACTGACCTTTTATAAGTTTCATTACTTCTTCATCATTTTTTAATATTTTATCATCAAATTCAGTATGTGGTTTAGCTAAAACTTCGGATTTTGGTGAATTTTTATCTAAAAAAGTAAATTAGATTAAATTATTATAAAATCTTAATAAATAATTCACCTTTTATAATCGTTTCTTCATTATTTTTAAATTGAGATTGGGTAACAGTAGGAAATAATAAAGATTCAGGTTTAGCCAGTATTTGTTCTAAAAATCAAATTAAATAAATTACTAAGAATCTATCAACGAATTAACTAACCTTTTATAATTTCTGTTTCTTCATCATTATCAAATTCTTTAATAATATCATTTTGATCTAATTTTGAGTTATCAATGTTTTTAACATTCTCTTCTTTTTTTATAATATCACTGGTTTTCTTAATTTCAGCGCTTTTTACATTAACACTGTTATCGTCATCTTTGTCTTTGATTGTAAAAAGATCTTCGCTGCTTTCAGGATCTTCAAATAATTTAAAATCGAGTTTTTTTGTAACATTTGAGAAAATGTCGTCTTCATCTTCATCAATGTCATCGAAAAGACTGATTTTTTTTGTTTTTTTTGGAGAACCACTTGCGAATAGATCATTTATTTCTTTTGATGAATTTTTATCACTTAATTGGGATGAATCAGATTTTGGTTCATCTAAAACAGGATTTTCATAAAAATAGCACAATTTACTAATATTTTTCGATAGATTTATTTAAATTGATGAACTTAAAATTAGTAAAAAAAAATGTTATCTTACCCGATTTTTCATTTGCTTCTTTTCCAAGTTGGTTAACGATGTTATTATTATCATTTTCTTTAACTGCGTTAATTTCATCATCAAAAAGACTAAGATTGTTATTATTCGAAAGCCGATTATCATTTATGTCACTAAATAAACTATTTGTATTATTGTTATTATTGGGTTTATCAACATTAGCAAATATATCATCATCATTACTTAAATCATCATCGTCGAATAAACTTATAACTTTTTTAGCTGTAACTTGACTATTAAACATTTTGTCTTTATTTAAATTATCATTTCTGTCTATTCCTACTTGATTATTATGACTATTCATTAAATCTTCGTCGAATAGATTTATGTTTTTGTTTTTTGGTTTCTCTACTTTTTTAAAGAAATCTTCATCATCATCGTCATCAAATAGGTTCGATTTTTTGGTTTTTGTTATACTTATTTCTTGTTTATCGTTAGAGTCAATTTGGTTTCTATTTTTTAATATATCTCCAATATCTTTATTACCGAATATCGATACTCCACCAGTAGGTTTCTAGAATAGAAAACTTTTTGTTTAATAAATTGAACAATATAAAAAAATTAAAAACGAGGTAAAGGATATATAGCAAAAGTGAATTAGAGAATGTAAAAATGTTGTTTTGGATTATTGCAAATGTATTTTCAACATTTTAGACATACTTTTGATTTCTGAGAAAACTAATAAAGTTAGAAAAGTTCGATTTTTTCTAGCAAACTAATTGGACTACATTTCCAAGTTTGAAATTTTTAGATCACTAAATAGACAGTTGATAAAAGACTAAATTTGCTGTAGGTTATATTGAAGAAACTTTTACACAAAATTAATCAAAAATTGTTTATAGAAAGAAAAAAACAGGGAATTCTTGAAAAAAAAAATATAAGTAAAAGAAAGAAAATAGGCAAACCGAAGATTATATAATGGAAAGAGATTTAGAAGAAATGGGAATAAAAAATAGCGTTAAATAAATATAAATTTATCCAAAAAGTATAAGCAGTCTTGTTCTTCATCGATATATGTAAAATATTGGCTGAATAATACTTTTTTACCTTTTTCACTGTCTCTGTCTTTTCTTCATTGCTCAAACTTGGTGGTTCATTAACAAATAAAGGAACGATCGGTTTATTTGGCTGCAAAAACGGTGGTTTATTCACGTTTTGACTTTTCGGAACGAATAGATCATTGTCGCTGTTATCACTATCAAAAAGACCTTTAGATACCTTAAAAATACATTTATTAAACAAAAATGTTAATCAGGACTGTAACTAAAATTGTTTTGATACAAAATAATTTTACAACATTATTCTACTTATACAGATACAATTTTTAGATACGGATCTGATCGTCAGATAATTTAAATTCACCTGTGCAATATCATTTTTTCTATCTGCATACTTATTGGTTAAATCATTGGTAACATTTTTCGATTGAGATAAGAATTCTTTTTTATTGTTATCTTGAAATATTGAATCATCTTCTTCATCATCGTAATCATCGAAAAGATTTTTTCCACCAGAAAAAATACCTTTAGTGGTTTTTTCTTCAGAGTCACTTAGTGGCGGAGGTTCATTAGAAAATAGTCCAGCTATATAGAAAATAATAAGTCATTTGAGTCTTAAATTAAGTAAATTTTGAGAATACCTGAAATTGTGTCAGTTTTAGGTGGTTGTATAGGTTTCGTATTTACCACTGCAGACAAATTTTCCTCTTTACTTATAACATTATCTAATCTAGCTGCAAGTTGTTCAGCAAAAGCCTGATTAGAAATAGGAGCCTAAAATTCAAAATTTAGTACCTTATATATTTATATTTCAAAATTAACATACTTTGGTTTGTAAAGAATTAAGATCATCACTCTCATCGCTTGATGTCACAGATTTTGGTTTTCTTTTAATATCCTTAAATGTTGAGTTAGCCACTGGTCTATCTTCATTGGTTTGATGTGAAAAATTGAGTTCGGAACTAGTTTCTGAGCCATTAAACTGAAAAATATAGCAAATATGTATTGACTTTTATAAAAATTAGAATTTAATTCTTACTAAATCTTTAGGTAAATTATCATCCGAATCTGATTCACTATATACATCTGAAGATTTTTGAGAATCAACATCACTAGTTTGATCTTCAATATACCAATTTTTGTACCATTCATCTGAACCTATCAAAGGCGGTAGTTGCCTATCTTCGTATATATCTTTGGGTTTTAAAACAAAACTAAAAGTGACAAAAATAACATAAACCAAAATCCTATTTTCTAATTAATATTTACCTCTTTTCCGATTCATCCTCGCTATCGCTTATAGAAATTTCAACCATTTCATAATATTTATCCAATAATTTAATTTCTGAATTTAAATTTACACACGAATCATGTTCCTCTGATTTTTCTAGCAGTGGATCATCCGCAACCTATTTTAAAAATCCTTAAAGTAATTTTTGTTGCATTTTGTATCTATTAAACATAATTGAGAATCCAGACAAGATTTTAAATTCTGCCTCTTACAGAATTTGTGTACAACAAAGTGAGTTCATTTCTTTATTTTAAATAATGGTATGGTCACTTACTTTTATATTTTCTTTACTGTCCATAGCTTCATCATCATCATAAACCCTGCTTTCTATAAACTGAGTGTTTTTTAGATTTTGGAATTCATTTTGAGATATTTCTAATTTAAGGCCTACTTTATCCAAGTTATGTACCAACTCGTTAATATTGCTATTTAAATCATCAACTTTTGTAAATAGAGTCTAAAAGGTAGAAAATAACATATATCTTTCCTATTTACAATAGAATAAGTACTTGTCATATAATCAGTAATTGCAGTATAGGGACGATCTTGTAGTACTAGTGTGAAAAAATACTAAATACTTCCTTTTTTTGTTATTAAATCTAATCAATGTACTTACATTTGCGAAAGCTTTAATAGTGTTTAATAAAGCTACATCTCCAGCTAGAGTCCAATTTTCTGAATTTTGTAAAAACTCTTCAGTGCTCCATGGCCTGTGCCATATTTTGTCTTTATTTTCATCCATTGTCATAAGACTATTAAAAAATGTTGCACTGGTTTAAAAAGAAAACTAATTGCTAAAATTGGTAAAAGTAAAAAATATTTATAAAAAATACAAATTGTCAAAATTAGTGATAATGTCAATGTCAAAATACTTCTTCTGTCATGACTTAAGTAGGTTGTGGCCTTATACTATACTGTTGTTACATTCGAGTTGAAACTCCACGGAGCGAGCAGGGTAGGAGTAGTGCAGAGTTCGAGTTACTATAGAGCTAATCGATTTACACATGTCACTGAGGAAAATAACATTATAACATAACCTCAATATATGGTATTTATTTAGTTTTCTTTATTAGGTTCTGATTATCAGATCACAACCTTTCATCTAGTGTTATCCTTACTTCGTTTGGATCACAGTTTGCTCGTAAGAGTTATGATTTTTTAAAAATACCTATCTAATTTAATTATACCCAACCTTCACGTAATTTTCAAAAAAAACTTTCAGTTATGTTACTTTCATTCACCCTTTATTCCTTTTCGTACTTATGCGCTTACACGCATTTTTAGTTGATTTGTAATTTTTGGCACCAACCAATACTAAGCACTCGTTCTTAATTTCCTTTTTATTTGGTAAGTTTTTCTTAATTGTGTTAAATAACAATTTTCGCTGACACTGTGTATTACAGGCCTGATGAAGGCAGTTCTGCCGAAACTAGTTGCCGTTTCCCCATTTATGTCCGTTTAACAACGTTTGTTTTTATTAAATTTGTGGTATTTGATTTTGGATTTTATAACTCAATTAATTTTAAGGTTAAGATTTTGACAATCATAGAAAGCTCCAATTACCCTATCCGAAGGTCCAGAGTGAAAAGAGATTGCTCTTATTGCTACCCCAAGTCCAACTCGAATGCTACCGATGCTTACACCGATCTTCAAATCGAACACGAAACCACCAATGGAGTTAACTCGGAGTGAAAGGAGCATCATCTCGAATGCACCATGTATTTACTTTGAAATTGGTTAGAATAATTATAGTTTAATTTTGTTGTAGGAGTTCAAACATTATCATAGATATTAATAAATAAATGAACTACATAATAAGTGCTGGGGGATTTTATACTTTTTGAATTGGGGAGTATTTTAATACGATTTCGTCAAACAATCTTATCTTATTAGCGTTAAGTTTCTTAACGTTTAGTATTAGAATCATTTTTTATGTTATTAATGGTTATTTTGAATAAGAATTCTACCAGTATTTTTCAGAGTAAAAGACAGGTGGAACGTGCTACACCCCGATTTTCAAAAATTTTGAAAAAAAAAATTGTCCAATTATGTGCTTTTTGTGTGCTTTTTGTGTACCGAAAAATCAAATTTTGTGCTCGACCCCAACAATGTTTTTAAAAAATCAAAATTACGGGGTGTAGCGCGATATCGATCCCGACCCCGCATGTACATAGAATGGTAAAAATTCTGAGATAATAGCGTCATAATTATGTGCTTTTTATGTGCTTTTTGTGTACCGAAAAATCAAATTTTGTGCTCGACTCCAACAATGTTTTTAAAAAAATCAAAATTACGGGGTGTAGCGCGATATCGATCCCGACCCCGCATGGACATAGAATGGTAAAAATTCTGAGATAATAGCGTCATAATTATGTGCTTTTTATGTGCTTTTTGTGTACCGAAAAATCAAATTTTGTGCTCGACCCCAACAATGTTTTTAAAAAATCAAAATTACGGGGTGTAGCGCGATATCGATCCCGACCCCGCATGGACATAGAATGGTAAAAATTCTGAGATAATAGCGTCATAATTATGTGCTTTTTATGTGCTTTTTGTGTACCGAAAAATCAAATTTTGTGCTCGACCCCAACAATGTTTTAAAAAAATCAAAATTACGGGGTGTAGCGCGATATCGATCCCGACCCCGCATGGACATAGAATGGTAAAAATTCTGAGATAATAGCGTCATAATTATGTGCTTTTTGTGTACCGAAAAATCAAATTTTGTGCTCGCCCCCAACAATGTTTTTAAAAAATCAAAATTACGTTGTGTAGCGCGATATCGATCCCGACCCCGCATGTACATAGAATGGTAAAAATTCTGAGATAATAGCGTCATAATTATGTGCTTTTTATGTGCTTTTTGTGTACCGAAAAATCAAATTTTGTGCTCGACTCCAACAATGTTTTTAAAAAAATCAAAATTACGGGGTGTAGCGCGATATCGATCCCGACCCCGCATGGGCATAGAATGGTAAAAATTCTGAGATAATAGCGTCATAATTATGTGCTTTTTGTGTACCGAAAAATCAAATTTTTTGCACGACCGCAACAATCTTTTTAAAAAAATCAAAATTACGGGGTGTAGCGCGATATCGAGCCCGACCCCGCATGTACATAGAATGGTAAAAATTCTGAGATAATAGCGTCATAATTATGTGCTTTTTATGTGCTTTTTGTGTACCGAAAAATCAAATTTTTTGCACGACCGCAACAATCTTTTTAAAAAAATCAAAATTACGGGGTGTAGCGCGATATCGAGCCCGACCCCGCATGTACATAGAATGGTAAAAATTCTGAGATAATAGCGTCATAATTATGTGCTTTTTATGTGCTTTTTGTGTACCGAAAAATCAAATTTTTTGCACGACCGCAACAATCTTTTTAAAAAAATCAAAATTACGGGGTGTAGCGCGATATCGAGCCCGACCCCGCTTGTACATAGAATGATAAAAATTCTGAGATAATAGCGTCATAACTATGTGCTTTTTATCTGCTTTTTGTGTACCGAAAAATCAAATTTTGCGCTCGACCCCAACAATGTTTTTAAAAAAATCAAAATTACGGGGTGTAGCATGATATCGAACCCAACCCCGTACGGATATAGAATCGCAAAAATCCAGAAATAACGCGTCATAATTATGTGAATTTTATGTGCTGCAAAACCACGTGACCGAAATTGATGAATGATAGTATTTCGACGAATTACGTTTACTCCCAGCTTTCCAAACAAGGAAAAATTAAATTGATTAAGGCTTAAGAGTGCTCAGAAGAGCCGACACATGCAACTTAAATTGATTTTTTCCTCATTTTTCTTTCATCTTATAATTATTAGCAATTACACTCGTATTCATACAGAATTATCATGAAACAAAATTGAATTATTTGCAAATTAATTCTTTATCGTGGATTTCCTCCACTTCAAAGGAAAGAGTTGCCGCTCACGGCTTTTGATGTTAAATAATTCATTTTTAAATGTTTCCGTAAAAGGCATTTAAGCCAATGGTTTCGTCAAATAATTCGAAGCGATGCTTATATTGTAATTCTCAATGAATTGAGAATTACAACTTTTCAATTTTTACTTTCCCGACCCACCTCCTAGAAGGGAAAGTATTGTGATCGAGCTAAAAAAAATTTGAATAATGGTACCAGAATAACTGGTACCTAGCTGGTTTAATAACTGTAAACAATTAATCAAAAAAGAAACAAAAGACCCAAAAAAAAACAAAAAACACAAAAAAAAACACAAAAAACACAAAAAAAAACAAAAAATTAACAAAAACACAAAAAATGAAACAAAACTTCTAAACACTCCAGCTTTACGCTGACACCTAAGCCTGTAAGTGTAAAGGGAAGTTCTTTTTGATTTAAAGTCTCCTCTTAAATTTAAATAAATCTATTATATTCCAGATATTTGATTTCGAACAATTGATTTCGAACACTTGAGTTTCGAACAATTGATTTTCGAATAATTGCTCATTCGAAAAATTAATTTTCGAACAATTGATTTCGTACAATTGATTTCGAATAATTTACCTGTACCGAAAGTTTTTACCAGATTACAATATAATAAACGTAACTCTACAACACCGCTTCGAATTATTTGACTAAACCATTGTCTAAAATTCTGTTCAATGGTCAAAGTTTTGAAATGATATGAAAACAAACTATAGTATAACACGCAGACACACATACACACAGACATACATACATACATATACACAGACACATATATACACACAGACATCATAGCGAAAATATCAAAATTGTACTCTAGGGACCCTAAAAGGTGTTTATCCATTGAAAACTAACAACCCAATTTATAGCATGATTACTATACCTCTCTTCTCTGAAGATCGAGAGGTAAAAATGAATTATTTAACCCCAAAGGCCGTGAACGTCAACTTTTTCCTTTGGAGTGAACGAATTCTATAATCAAGAATTATAAAAATCATTGTTGCGGTCGAGCAAAAAATTTGATTTTTTGGTACACAAAAAGCACATAAAAAGCACATAATTATGATGCTATTATCTCAGAATTTTTACCATTCTATGTTCATGCGGGGTCGGGATCGATATCGCGCTACACCCCGTAATTTTGATTTTTTAAAAACATTGTTGGGGTCGAGCACAAAATTTGAGTTTTCGGTACACAAAAGGCACATAAAAAGCACATAATTATGACGCTATTATCTCAGATTTTTTACCATTCTATGTCCATGCGGGGTCGGGATCGATATCGCGCTACACCCCGTAATTTTGATTTTTTAAAAACATTGTTGGGGTCGAGCACAAAATTTGATTTTTCGGTACACAAAAAGCACATAATTATGACGCTTTTATCTCAGAATTTTTACCATTCTATGTTCATGCGGGGTCGGGATCGATATCGCGCTACACCCCGTAATTTTGATTTTTTAAAAACATTGTTGGGGTCGAGCACAAAATTTGATTTTTCGGTACACAAAAAGCACATAAAAAGCACATAATTATGACGCTATTATCTCAGAATTTTTACCATTCTATGTCCATGCGGGGTCGGGATCGATACCGCGCTACACCCCGTAATTTTGATTTTTTAAAAACATTGTTGGGGTCGAGCACAAAATTTGATTTTTCGGTACACAAAAAGCACATAAAAAGCACATAATTGGACAATTTTTTTTTTTAAAAATTTTGAAAATCGGGGTGTAGCACGTTCCACCTGTAAAAGACCATAGTTCTTCTGATATTTTTCTATAAATGTCAATCCAAACATAACCTATAAGTTGGTAAATATAAATAGTAAAATTTTTGAAAATAAAAACAACCAAATCTGATAATAGTGCGACAATTTCTTTTCTTTATCATATTCCTGGACATCAAATTAGTTTGTTAAAAAACTAGAAATTTCGACGAACAGGTAAATTAGATTTTTTCCAATTTGTAATATAGGTATCTAAAAAAGACGGTTTTGTCCATTTTTTGAGATAGGGAAATGTACGGTTTTTCTCGAATTAAAATATAACTAATCAGGTTATATTTAAAATATTAGTTACAGCTAGTGAAGGATCAAAGTTGAAATTTTCAACATATTTTTGACATGCCTCCAGAATTTTTATTTCTGAGAAAACTAAAACAGGTAGAAAAATTTCACCAAGTTATAGTAAAGTAATTGGGGTTTTCACCAAAGTTGATCAATAACTAAATTATCAATTGATAAAAGGTCAAATTTAAAATATAACTACAAAAAAATGTTTTGCTTTTATTACTACAAATAAAATGCACGTAAAATATAAAATATATTTTTTCTTCTAAAAAGAATATGATAGTTTCCTTAATTGGATCCTTTACTATTTGGATAACATTCATGAAACCATCGGGTGTTGGTTAAGTTTGAAATTTTAAATTGCAACTTGCATTTAAAACACAAAACAGGTTGTTCCATTATATGATTATTATATAGATGTATCCACAATTTGTTTGAAGTGTCATAAGATTGTGTACAAAAAGTACATCTAAAATAAAGATTTAAAAAAAATTATGGACTTTTATGTATAAATCAATATCTTACTTGAAATTAATAGTAGGAAGCAAATCGGCGATACTGTTAGAAGAAACATTATCAAATGGAACAATTTGTTGGTTCTTTATACCAGTAAAAGAGTAAAGGGAAAGAAGTAATTTAGGTGTTAAAAATTCTCCAAAACAAATAGCTTGATCACTATAATAAAAATACATAATTATAATTTAATACCATTATAAATTTTTATTTGTTAATGTTTATTAATAAACAAAAATAATAAACATTTACCTAGTTTTTATACTTTTGTTTCTAGCATAAATAGCATTCCCAATATTAAAAAATACGCTAGTATTAGTAGCCATACTATTCCTGTTAATATCAGTTATATCTAAAATAAAATGTTCTAGTATAATTTCAATTTCTTTTTGAATCTCGTCTGTCGGTTTCTATAAAAATAAAAAGCAATAAGCAATGTCCAATAAACAAATTGTTTTCATTCAATATTTACCAATTGTGTTCTTAAATAATTAATATATGCATGGCAATATTCCTGAATAGCATTTAAAGTATATACTTCTCTTCCAACTTTTTCGTCTATGATATCAATTTCTTCCACGATATTGTCACTTTTTTTGAAATAAATTTTTTCTGAACTGAAAGTCAAACATCTCTTAAAATCATGTTTATTTGTTCGTTTAAAATGAAGATACTTCGACTTGAATTCTACCTCAGTATAAGGCCAACTAATTAATTGTCTTATGTTTAATGGTTCTTGCCAAAGTGTATTTACTTTATATTCTTTTATAATTACGGAATCTAAAATAAACTTTTTTTATTTACTATTTAATTTTAAAATAAATTATAAAATTTTACCATCAGCGCCTTCGCAGAAAACTAAAGAATTTAGTACTTTGGCAGGTCCGTAAACTTCAATGCTGAAAGGAGCGATAACTTTTTCAACGTTAGGATTAGTTTGTGTACTACTCTCTACTTTTTCTGCAACAATTTCTTCAAATTCAGTAGAATGATATCTTAACATACTAACTGCTTTGTCGTAATCATTTTTTATCATAAAATTTATCTTGAAAATTAAATATTCTTTAAATCGTTTAAACCAATTTTCAAAACTAATTTGCTTATTCTGATAATGTGATGTTTTTTTCCATCCAGGCCATGAAGTTATGAAATGTACGAGCATATAAGGAAGAATATATTTTAATCTGGGTTTTAAATAATTTAAATTTATGCCCAAGCTCTTACTCAAAATATTATTGAGGTTATTTAAATCAACTGATAACGGTTTACCTTCTATTATTTCCTTAAAGTAGTCTTCTAGTGTACTTTCAGAAACTGCAAGTATTTTTTCATCTTCCATTTCGTTTTCTTATTTAAAATTGATCACATTAAAAATATGAACAAACAAAAACAAACACAACACAACCAACAACAGATACTCTTAGCTGAGTTCGACTTGAAGAATTGAGAGCGTTTAGGGATGGACTATGAGTATTTGGAGTAACATCTAAAGAGAATTTTTGTTAGTACACGAACGAATATTTCAAGGACGGGGTAAAACGAATAAAAAGGGGAATCAAGCCGAACTCACCTCATGACTCACTATTCGCAGATAAATTCTTCTTATGTTACAATTGACAACTCTGTGTGCCTCGGTTTACTTGGTTTGACATCCATTTTAGAACCAATAGTTCCTAACTCTTATGAACGTATTGAGTTTGCGCAGAGCCAATGAAATATACAGTTCATTGAGCAGAGCAGAGTTCTAAATCTGTTTTCCATAGTTACTAGTTCCATTTAGGTTGAAGTCTCAAATTAAAAGTAAAAAACAGAAGAAATTTCATTTGATTTGACACTTGACATTTAGTCAAATGGCGTTGATGTTTGAATTTTTTAAAGGTTTTTATTAGATAAAAAAAATGTAGTACCGTTCAATATTTAGTTAGCCATTGTGACCTAATTACTTTGTGATCTTCAAGAGTTGATAACTAAAACGCATACGGCGTTTAGCACTTAAAACCCATAGAAATGGTTCGAGGTAATAAGTATATGGCAAAGATGCTTTGGTTTAGGTTATTTGTAAATATGTTGCTTTTTTAATTCAAAAATCTCTTTGTTTTGGAGATTGTTTAACTTTATTTTATAAATAAATACTAGGTATAAATTTGTTACGTAAGTTTTTAATTACACCATTACAATTTTGATTAGAAACAAGTCACAAAATTATATTAATCAGAATCTTCGTCTTGTTTTGTAGTTTTACTAAGACACGTGCACTTTTTATCTCTTTTATTGTGAGAAGATCTGCGGGTTCGATCTTTTATTTTAATGTGGCAGTTGCAGACCTAAAAATGTATCAAAAGTACAAATGTTTAATTTGTTTTGTATTTATTTATGTTAAATACCTTATTTTGTTGAACTCGTGATTCACCACTGGCATGCCTAAAAATAATATAAAAATGCATTCTACAAATAAATAATTGAATTATTTACTTACTCATCCGGTGATGTCAATAGAGTTTCATCAGTACTAGTCTTTTTATTAATCATACCATCTAGATTTTCAAATTGGCTTTTTATTAAAGCTAAAATTGCTTCGGAATCTTGAACCAATTTGGAGTAGTTTCTTTCAATTTCATGTATAGTTTGATCATACAGATTTTTCGTCTTTATTCTCTGAGCCATGCTTTTATTTATCTAAAAACAATATGCCATATAGGTAAATTTTGTAGGTACTATTTGGTTTAACCTACCAGACACAATTTGTATGTGATTCTTTCCATTTCAGTTTCTAATTTTTTTCGCTCTTCATATTGCTTCTCTATTATATAAATTAATTCTTCTCTTTGATTTTTTAAATTGCAAATGAATTCGCATATTTTGTCATTATTTTCCCTTAATTCTCTACCGATTTCTTCCTTGCAATTTGGAATTTTTTCAGATTTCACAATAATTTCTTCGGAACATTCATTGTTGATTGGCGAATAAGGAGGGGGAGTATCTTCTTCGTCTTCTTCTTCTTCATTCACCTTTTTAAAAATATTATATATTTCATATTATATTTGAACTAAATTTTACCTCGTTTATAATTTCTTCCACTTCTTCTTCTTCATCCACTTTATCTTTTTCAGCTGATTTTCCATTAGCTCTTCCTAAGTTTATCTTTAAAAATTGTTGGATTTATAAAAAAAATGATTATTTGGTTTTAGTATAATCTTACAGTTTCTTTTTTATCATAATTCCGTCCATCCATTTTATCCCTCCATGGATCTCGATCCATGTCGGTACCTTGATCTGAATGGATCGTTATACCTTCGTCCTTCATGGAAATCTGGTTTTTCCTATATATTTTTTTACCACATTTAATTTATACTTCCCGATGATTAAAAGCTTAATACTATTTTATGATCACCTGTAAACTGTTTGTCATTATGACTTTAAACGCGATTTTCATACGCCAATAAATGGCGTTTATTGATAATAGAGCGCAAATCAGAATCCAATAATTTTCCTAAAGATTTCATACATAAAAAAAGATTGTTATTAATATTTTTAGCTTCACCTGGAGAGCCTACAACTCCCATAATTCAAACAAGGAGGCAAAAATTAACATGTCAGGAAATCTTACCTTCACCTTCAACTCCTCACAGGATCGAACTACGGAATGACAGTTCTGAAGATATAAAAAAAAATGCTAAACCTTTACCACCGCCAACAAAAGCTAAAAGAAAGTACGTAGTACTGTAATTATGATTATTAAAAATATAATTAAATTATTCCAGATTAAAAAATGGAGAGACTATTGTAATTGAGCAAGAAATAAAAAGTACTGATAATAAATATCATAAATTAACTGAATACTTCCCAGTAAGAAGATCTATTAGAAAGACTACGAAGATTGTATTAGAAGAAAAACAAAGAAATTTAGAACTGGCTTTAAAAAACGAAATTGAAGAAGGACTAGAAGTAATTATTAAAATTTATATTGTTAATAAGTTACAAGATATTTTTTTTAGATTAGGATATTTGAAGGTAAAGGTAGAGGTATAGTAGCATCAAAGGATTTTAAGAAAGGAGACTTCGTTGTAGAATACAGTGGGGAACTTATCGATCCTGCTAAAGCTAAATTAAGGGAAGATAAATATTCGTTAGACCAAAATACAGGCTGCTACATGTATTATTTTAAATTCAACAATCAACAGTATTGGTAAGGTGCAATTTTAGATACAATATTTTTAAAGCTAAAATTCTAAGTCACTTTAGATATTTATTTATTATAAAATAAGTAGGAAATATTTACGCATTTTAGTGTGGATGCTACAGCTGAATCAGGTAAACTGGGGCGCTTGGTAAATCATTCGCGTAATGGAAACCTTTCTACTAGGACAATATTAATTGACAACAAACCTCGTCTAGTACTTATAGCTAAAGACGACATACAAAAAGGTGAAGAAATTTTGTATGATTACGGTGATAGATCTAAGGAGTCATTGCAACACCATCCTTGGTTAGCATATTAACGAATCATGGCAATTATAATGTTTAGTAGCATTTATATTTGTCTTTTTTACTTTGATCAATAAAATTTAGGCTGAACGAGTAAAAACTGAATAGTTTTTGTCCCTCTTGGATATTAATTTCCACAATAAATAAATTTGCTCGGTAATATTACTTGCAACTGAACATTTAGTATCAAATTTTAGCAAATTTTAGTATTAGTTTATTGCTTTGTTTTTATAGATTAATTGACAGTACATGTTTAGTTATGTATAGACTTTTTCCTACTTATTAGTATTAATGATAATTTTTTAATATTTAATAATAGTTACTTGCATTAATTTTATTGTTAATGGCACTACAATTTTAATAACTCTCGAATTCATTATTTATTTATATTTTATCCATTTAAAATATTTAAAAATTGACTGTTTTTTTTTTGAGAATTGTTGCTCACTTTCAGATAATTAAATTTTAATTTCTGCTTGTTTTAAAGCAAAATTAATATATTTGTTTAATTATATTGATAAGCATATTATACACAGTATATTTGTTTTTAATAAATTTTTCAGAGTAAACTAAGTTTTATTTTTTATGCTATTTGGTCTTATACAAGGGGGGCCTAATGACTCTTTGTTTATTATATATGAATATCGTAAGTAATTTATAAATGGGTTCTCACATTTATGTTTTGCTCTGGGGACTTTCGAGCTTAAAGAACCAGACCAAAGGATCTTTTTTGACTTTCAGAAAAGAAAATTTTTACAGTTAAGTATAAAAAGTGCTTCTTTTGGTTGGTGCATCTAGATACATTTTATGCGATTGAGAAAAGTAATTAATAGATTGCCATACTATAAGAGTAATTTTAATTCAAGGTAATGTAATTAAATAGAAAAAGTAGGATTTAATTTTTACAGGTCTTTTAAAGGAATATGACATCTATAAAATCACTCCATTTATCTTTAAATTGATGAATTAGTCATATAAATCCTAACTTTTAGTCTCGTTTCCTCTACCATAAATTTTAATATATCGTTATTAGTGAGTCGAATTTATAATTTTTGAGTTATACTATCTAATTAGTGGATTTTGTATCTTAATCTTGAAATGTGATTAAATCTGTTTAGTTTTCTAAAATCTGTTCAAATTTTGTATTATTGAATTAATTTCCTTTTGACGTTTAAAATTTTTGAGGTTATGTTCTTCTTTTAATGACTAATTTTAGTTATTAAACAGTTCATTAATACGACAAATCATATAATTCGAAAGAATCAACTATGGAGCGTATAGAAGGAGGGCAATCTCTAATGGACAACACGTTTAAAATGTGGCCAACATTTAATACGCAACTAATGGTACATAAATTACCGACGTGGCGCTGACGATCGTATGTTGAAAAACTGTTTGTAGATTGATTAGATCCATAGTCTCAAATAACGTTTTTTATTTAATGAGCCACCCAATTTTTATAAAATACATATCTTAAAAGTTTACGTAATGAATTAAAATTATTATTTGAAAAAAATCAAAGGAAATGTCAAAACTGTCATCAACAGTCGATCAACAGCGCCACCAACTGGCTTCCAAAATCGGGCCACTTTTTATAACGTTGAGATGTGCCTCCTTCTATACCCTCCATAGAATCAAATATGGAGATACCCTCCATAGAATCAACCTATGAAGGGTATAAATCAACCAAACAAAGTATGGGCTGTTTCACGAGTCCAGATCAATTTGATAGTAATTTTCAAACCGAACATATAGATTTTTAATAGAGCAAGTTCGGGGTATGAATCGAATACAAATTTTCTCATAGAGCGTTACGAAAGCTCCAGTTCCCGTGAATCGAAAACTTTGTGATATTTGGAGTGTTGCCAATGTCAAATATATTTTAATACCGTTTCTTTGGTTTAAGGAAAAAATACAATTTAGTACTAATATAGTACATATATATTATTAAATGTTATGTAATTATTTCGTAATTATCTTATATATCCGCCTGCTAACAAGAATACAAAAGAATCACAACTGTACTGAAATTATCTGCAACTCGGATAATTATTCCACGTTTGGCAACACTGCTTTTCTGATAGGTACTAAACTATTGTCGTCACCGTAGTGAAATTACTGTATATTAATCATTTCACTGTGGTTTTATGACAGAAAATCAGGTCCGGCGTTGCTCATTCAAACTAAATAGAATATTTACATAAAGTAGTACAATTGAATATAATTTAAAATTTATTGTTTTGGTACAGCTATTACTTGGATTGGCCAAGTTCATTAAATTGCAATGCTAAACTTCAATTAATTTGTCTGTCGAAATTTTGTGTTTAAAGTTTATACGTATTTTGCACCAATAAAGTATTGTTAACGAAAAGTAATAGAAAATTGTCATTGGAAAAAAAATCAAAAGTAAAGTCCGATGTGGTCAAAAATCTCGAAGTCAATAAACCATTTCATAGATGTAATTAAAAAAAAAGAATGCGCACTGATTAATACTTTTAACGCAACATTTAGCATTAAATAAATAAAATATCAACATAAACTATAAAATCAGATCTATATAACGTTCAAAAAGTTGTCTATATGTTATTATAAATATTTAAATATAATCATTTTAAATAATAAAGATAAGAGCAGTTGATAATCGTCCGAATGCCTATGCCCTCAAGATTTCCCCCTCCGCTCTTGAACTTGCGTTTTTGAACAACATGAGTACAAGTGCGTGCGGATGTTACAATGAAAATAACATTTTTCTTATTAATTATTTTTGACTTTTGATCCGTTGAATATTAATGGTGAAATGAATATCATTTATTCAATTGCGCACTTTTTAATCAGTTCGTCGTAAAAGTTACAATAATAAATAGTTTTTCGGGAATGAAAAGTTAGGTTAAGTGCTAAGAGTATAGTGTTTTTGAGAAAATCGTCAATGTTTTTGGTAAGTTATTTAATAAATATAAATGTTTTTTTAATAATATGTCATGTTTAATTGATGCTAATGTATACTCTATAGTTACTTCTATAGGTTATAACTTTTATTTATTTATTAGATATAACGTTAATTAAACTTTGCCTTTCATCGATAATTACGATACATGCTTTTCTTAATCATTTCCTTTGTGATAAACAATTTATTATACAATTTCTACAAGATCTGACAACGGTGCTTTAGAGGTCAAACTCATCATTTTAAGGACACAACACAACATAACTATTATTAACAATTAATATAAATACAAATATTTTTCTAAAAAAAATGTTTTAATCTTGAATTAAATCGAATGTTGGTATGTAGCTCAAAATTGCGTCTAATAGTTTTTGGGTCATTGGGGCTATTGCTTCGCTGACTATAGGGGTAGCAATATTCAGGAATCTTTCGGGGTATCGATTGAAGACTTGACTCATCATGTTCACTAAAAATAAAAAATAATACATTTATCAATTATAGATCGAGTAATAGTGTCAGTATATAGTTGAGTTCATAATACGTTAGATAATTTATTCGTTTCGTTATTTCGCGTAATTTCTAATAAAACGAAAATTTCAATATGTTAATTATTATTATTATTAGATGTGGTACATACAATTTTTTTGTTGCACTCTTACTTTTCTATATAAAATAATTCCCACTTATTTTATTTTTTATTTTCATGTTTAAATCTTATTTATTCAAGGCCACGCGTCAACTCGGCTCAGTGTTATCAACAAACATGCGATCTCGCTTTTTCGCTAACATTATTTTTATTGATTATAAATAAAGGACTTAACACATACTTTCCGGGGATATTGTTTAAAAACTCTTTTTAAAGAAAAATCATATGCAATAGCATTGGAAAAATCATATAAGGTGAAAATATTTTTACATGAACAAACTTAAGGGATAAAGAAACTCAATTTAGTTTTACTTTCTGGCCAACTGTAATTCTAGCGTTAACGGATAATAATAATAATAATAATAATAATAATAATAATAATAATAATAATAATAATAATAATAATACTCCAGAAGCCATAAAGGGCGTGACGCTTCGGGGCGACTTACTGATTATTGATGGCGCAATTTAGCTATATGTGTAGGAAAACCTACCACCATCATTAGAGTTGAAGGATGATTGCATACTTCACAGTTGTGAAGGAGAAAACATAACTTAAAGCTGTCAATGAGATAGCAACATCATTTAAACTATATTGGACTATTAAGAGGCGCCAATACCATATAATATTTTGCCTAAAATCGTTTTTGGACGGGCGCTCCGTTAATATAAAAGATAGGAAGCTGTGGTTTTCAAAAATCGATTCTGCAGTTAAATCTTTAGAGCGCGTCTGCGGCACTTTTTTAAAATTATTTTTATTATAAGTGATACGACTATGAACTTTTTTCTCTAGAAAAAAAACGGCATATTTTTATCTGCTATATTAGGCGAGTTCTCGTCCAAATACGAATAATTATGTTTTATGGTGCTCTACCATGTTCTGCGCAGAAAAAATTGTGCTAGAGGGTACGATTACTTAAAATTAATCGGAAAATACTAAAAAAATATTTTTACAATCAATTTATTAGAATACAAGCATATTTTCCTTGGGTAATTCTCTAACCGGCAACCATAAAAGTCACGTGGTGTGCGGTCCTCTTAAGAGGTAGATGATTATATTTTTTTACTTTATTGATGTCAACATAATACTTTCTTTTCGTTTCTGTGAATGAGAGTCATAATGAAGTTGCTAATGCATCGTTAAATCTAGGTATGGGATCATAATTTTTTACTTTATCGCTATAAAACAAGAATTTTAGCACAATGGAACGCTACTAGATTGTAGGGATTTACTTTTTACTTTCTCGATACTTTACCACTGTAATACTTGTATGTAAATGATTTTAAAGAATTGAATGATAGAGACATACTAGGTCACATAAACAAGGGGTAAAAGGCTGAAATATTTCAAAATGGCCAAAACTTTACCTGTAAATTGATATTCTTTTTCGTTGACGTCTATTTTTATTTGTCCACTACCGATTTTTAAATCTTGTTGGAATTTGTTAGTTTTTAAATATTCCAAACCGTCTTCCTTTGTGTAAGGTTTTAAAGTTGCCTTCATGAATAAAGTAATATCGGCTGAAAAAATAAAAATGTTTCATTTAAACTTTTTATGCTTAGTACTTACTAAAATCTCCCATTGAATGTCCACTATGTTCTATCGGTACTCCGTAAAATTGACCTTTTAACCAATAATCTGTCTCGATGTGTATAGAAGGAACTGATAATTTTATTGAACCATATAGATTATCTGGGTCGAACCTAAAAACAATATAATAGTTCGTTACATAGACATGTAAGCGCTAGACGAATAAGTTCGGCTTCGTATTTGTAGATGGTACAATGGGTACTAATTTTGAATTGACTTACTTTAAACTATTAATGACGATATTTTTCAATCCTATGATTTCTGTATCGGTAAATAATGAAGTCGCGCTGATATCAGTTACAGTTTGGTTGACTGTGATTTTGGGAATATGTAAAGGGTCTAATGGTGGGATCCCAATTTCTGGAATGCCGTTTATCCAAACGGGCAGTAATTTTCTGATACCGCTCAGAATACATTTTTCGAATTCTAGATCTGACTTTCTACACGATAAATCTTTTAATATTTGTGCTAAAATTAAAAAAAAATATTATTTTTTACCTCAGACAATCCCGTTGTTTTGTAAATAATAAACTTAATTATTTTAATTTTATAATTGGCGCCCAACTTTGGACTTGTTTTCTATTTTATCCAAAATTTGATTTTATTTCAAGAACGATGAAATTAATATTAAATTGTACTTACATCTTCCTACTGCATTGCACTGAACTGAAATCAAAAGTGAACATAACAATATTAAAACTCTCATGTTGAATGTACAAGCAAATGTATACAATTACATAGGACTAGTCTTATTTATAATTTTCTAGCTCCCACTTAAATCAAAGTAATTACACTAATTAAATTTTTTTTTCATATCTGTTTATTGATGTACAAAGATCTTTTTCAAAAAGGTAAAGTAGTCACGTTTAAAAACATAACTTTTATGAGTCTATAGTTCAATAAATAATTAATTTTAATGATGCTGTTCTAGTGAATAGTCGTTTATTAAAAAAAATTACTTGGTATATATGTACAGGTTGAGCAAATAAAAATGCTACAACCAAATATATTTTAAATTAGCATTAATCCTGCTACTGCTGTCACTCGTCGATGAATAGCCATTATTGCCCTTATTGATATCCCCAACTCTGATGTCGACGGAAATACATCAGCTCAGATCACTTTCTCTCGATTGTCCCGGTATATATAAATAAATTATCACTGACTGACGGCAGCCCTGAGAAATGCTTCAGCTCAGTCCGCTTTCTCTCAATTATATATAATATTTAAAAAAAAATCTGATGTGGCCAGCACATGACCTCTCGCCATTTTTGAATCAAAAATTTACAGGTTGACACAAAAAAGTATGAAAAAAAATTATTTTTTTGTAAATCTGGCAACAATGGCAAAAGTTTCGAAAATTTTAATGAGATGAAAATAAACTATATGGTATACAAAATATATGTGTAAAACTTTATTGCCGTTTTGTATAATAATGGCGTCATCACCCATAGCAACTGCCACTTCCGGTTGTGCGATTTGCACCAAAATCTAATCAGATCTAATCTAGAGTATCAGAATCCTGTATGCAAAATTTCAAATTTTTTATTCAGTAGTTTTTGAGTTATCGTTACTACAACATCCATCCAAACACACACATACTAACACACACACACTAACACACACACACACACACACAGACATCATCGGGAAAATATCAAAATCGTATTCTAGGGACCCCAAAACATGTTTATCTATTGAAAACTCACTACCCAATTTTTAGCATGATTCCTATACCTCTCTTATCTGAAGGGCGAGAGGTAAAAATCCTGTTACAATATATATCTATTTGTCACTTTTTGTCAAACTCATTGTCAAACACTCTTTTCACATCCACCAGTATCAATTAATTTGAATAATAAACATGATTTTCGATGAATGGGCTGTAGTAGCACGAGCTCGCAATCGAGCCGAATCTTTACAATTAAAGAAACAACTGGATTCTTTAGACAAACAAAAGTATCAAGAAATGGTATTACTTAACAATAAAAAAAAAATCTACAAAAAGAAATATTTGGATTTAAATACGAAATTCTTTGACTATCACGACGAATTCGTCACTTGTGAAACCCAAGCACCTAGGTTAGTAAATTTACTAATTTACCATCTCTTTTACACTCCATATTGTAGTTTAATACTACCAAGATGGGATATAATGATGTAAAAAAATTTGCAACCCTGTGAAATACCTCAGCTCACGCCGCTTTCTTTCGATTTTCTGGCTGTATATAAATTATCACTTACTATATTGTCGAAAGATGGCAGCCCTGTAAATGGCTTAGCTCAGGCCGCTTTCTCTCGATTATATAGAATATTATCTCTCCAGGTTTACATGTTTATATTACTTATTATATTGGTGTGCTGTGATAGAACAGTAAGCTGAAAAAATCTTTTTAATTAATGTTAACTCACCGAGATGTGGTGTATGCTCTTTCGGTTTAGCTGCTTGGTCCAAATAATGGGTTACCTCGAGCGCCACCTTCGATTTATAGTGTGAATGTCACTTGCCCCGGGCAGCGTCAGTGAAGAAAAATACGCCAGGGGTGAGAATTGTGTGGTGCAATAAAAGTCACATATAAAGAAATTTTTGTGCAAGCAGAACAAAAAGTTATTGAATTTGAAACGATATAAATGAAATATTATATTTTTAATTTATTTCTCTTATAAAATTACAGTACTTTTTTTAAATCGTTTTAGAGGCACTGGTAATCAAATGAATATGTCCATGGTCCATGTAGATTACAATTTCATACACGATTTGGTTTTTACCAAAGATGCAGTTGATATAGAAAAACTTTTGGTACTCCATTTATTATCAGTACATAAATCTGAAACCTTGGCACCACCTCGTCATAAGTTGACGACTCTGCTAAAAGAAAATAGCCCCACAGCTAGACTTATCGAAAAATCTCGAAGACCGTTAGTTGATTTATATTTTATTGTACGAATTATTAAACCAATAAATTATAGGTTCTTCATAGATGAAACTATAATGGATCTATTGCCCTTTTATACCATAGAAATATCAGAATTGGGTCCAGATGGAGAAAAGCGAAGACCCATTATTAACAGGGATAGTAGATTAGCGAATAGAGTTCTCTTTAATAGAAACCTTAGAAAACTGATAATAACCGTGTTAAGCGTGTTGCACAAATCGAATTTTTCTAAATTCAAGTCATTAGTACAGTTAGCGCAAAATCCGGATTCGATAAAAAAAGTTTTAATGCTACAAAAATCTAGAGGTGAGTAATATTGAATGAACACAATTGGTACGACATATTTTTCTTTTGTCCAATAGAATTTATAGAAGCAATTAGCGAACAGCTATTGATTAACAGTCCGGAAAACTTCACTTTGACATCTCCGTTCAAACTAAAAACGAGAGATTTGAACATCAAGACTCCATCGGGATCTTTAGAAAACTTCATCAAGACCTTAAGAAGTAGCGTTCTTCAAATACCCGTACGGACACCTCTACAACAGGCTAATTTCAACGGAGAATTGGAACCGGCAAAGTTGTCCCGTACCGGTCGTAGAAATACATCGGCACACAGTTATCCTTGTAGACTCGATGGCCTAATGTCCAATACTGATGAAAACAAGTTGGTAAAAGTATTAGATGAATAAACTAGTAGAAACCAATACGGGCAAAGGTATATTTCATATTTACCCATATTGATTTCGCTAATCCTGATGTTGACGGACGGCAGCCCTATGAAATACCTCAGCCCAGGCCGCTTTCTTTCTATTATCTCGGTATATATATAAAAATTATCACCAATAGACAGCAGCCTCTGCTCAGGCCGCTTTCTGCCCATTATATAAAATATTGTCTGCTATATCGGCGACGGACGACAGCCCTGTAAAATGCTTCAGCTCAGGCCGCTTTCTCTCGATTAAATAGAATATTGCTTTTTATGGAAAATATTGCTTATAAATTTTTGACAGATAGACAACCCTGTGAGATGCTTCGGTTCAGACCGTGTCCATTATTGTCTGCTATATCGTCGACAGACGGCAACCCTATAAAATGCTTCAGCTCACTCCGCTTTTTCTCAATTATATATATTGTCTCCCGGATTTTACAAAATTTGTTTATTATGTCATCAGCGGACAACAGCCCTGTAAAATGCTTCAACTCAGGCCGCTTTTTCCCGTTTATTTAGAATATTGTATCTCCTGGTTTATACAAATATAATGTTTATTATATAGCTGACAGATGGGTAATCCTGTTAAATACCTCCGCTCAGATCGCTTAATCTCAATTGTTCCGGTATATATAAATTATCGACGATTGTGAAATTCCTCAGCTTTCCTTCTAAAATATGCATTGTCTGCTGTATCATCGGCAAACGGCAGCCTTGTGAAGTGCTTCAGCTCAGGCCGCTTTCTCTCGATTATATAGAATATTTTCTGTCCCGCTTTATAGAAAATATTGCTTATTATATTGTTGATAGACGGCAACCCTGTGAAATCCTTCAGCTGGAGTACATAAAGACCAGACCAGGCGGAGCTGAACTATCAGCCGACACGTTTGCTTTTGTCTTTAGGTCGCCTGATATTAAGGACTTCAGCTCACACTGATATAACCTACGTTTGCTTAGATCTGTCAGCTACGTTTGGTCTAGTTATCAGCTCCATATATTGAAACATGTTTTCAATTCATCTAATGCTTTAGATTCGTCAGAGAAGGTCTACACGTTAAAAAAACATCCAAAGATGTAATGGAAAATGAGTTAGAAGATGCGGAAAAAAAGAAATTTCGTCGATTGTCGATCCCGAATTTTATCCAGCGAAACATCAAACAAGCTGGAAAGACGAAAAAGATCGAATACGATATCGATGATGATTTATCGCTACCGGGTTCAAGCGACATCAAAAAAATCAGCTACGATATTATTAAAAGACGAACTTATTCTGGTAAATATTATAAATATATACATATATGTATATATTTATGGAGATTATAATTATTTTAGCCGTGGATAATTTTGAAACTAGAAATACTTCTCGAGTGGTAGCTAGCACTGTAGCTGAAGAACCCTCTGAAGTTGCCCACTCGTCTACAGATGTGAGTGAAATTTTTAAAAACTCTGTCAACTCTCCAATGCCATCCGCTATTACAACAGAAACCAAATTAGAAAGTAATTATCCCAATTTAACTCAACTTTTCTTCCATAATCACCAATTTGATTCAAGTAATAAAGATTCGGATAAAGAAAATGTCGATAGCCAGATGAAATTTAGTATTAAGCATAGTACTTGTCCAGCTTGTATAGAGAAGTGGAAGATGCCTAGACCTACGCCCAAAACTCCTAGGTACAATTTTTTTCTTATACAAAAAAGATCCTTTTTAAGTTATAACTCACGTATAGCGTTTTTTTTTAAGTCTATGACGAAGCGGTTGAAGTTATCAGTTTTTTAGGAATTGTCCATAAAATGTTTCAGCTCAGGCCGCTTTCCCTCGATTATATACAATATTGTCTCTACAGATTTATACAGCAGCACTAACTACATTATTTTGAAATAACAATTTTATATGAAGCATTTTTTTTTATTTTATAAGGTTACAACTGACGAAATCCTACAAAAACCCCTTCAAAACGGACAGCAAGCAAAAAATCGAGTTATTAATCAACAAGGAACTTTTCATATTGGAGTCTTACGATAGGAGATTTTCGGCGAACACCAGCTACAAGCCTCTGCCGCCGAAAAAGGAAGAACCAGTGGCGCCCGTCGATAACATTAGCGTTAATCCCATGTTTCTCGCGAGAATCGAACAAGAAATACGCGAAAAAGAAACGCAAAGAAAACTCGAAAAATTTTTAAACGAAACTATATGAAAATAAATAAATATTTGTCGATATAGAGTTTTTCAATTATTAGAGTGATATTTTTTAATTAAGTAAAAATTCGTAGTATCACTTTGAACGTATGAATTAATTAAATATTTTGACGCTGGAATTGGTTAAATGAAATTTTATGTTCTTGCATTCTGGCACCGACGTTCTTACAGGTTTGTCCTATATATTAAATTTTTGATAGATTTATTAAATCTTATGTACCTGCATTCTGACAATGGAATTTTTACATGTTTGCCCTTTATATTTCTTAAAAGTTTATCGAAAAAAACATTGGACCAGTCCGATAACCGGAAATTTGACCGTATCGGACTAAAAAGGCATTTTTCGTAAACTTTGTCTACTCCAATTGGTTTTTTTTCAAAATTATCGTAGGGTGAAAATTTGGGCCGACGGCGATCAGATTTCCGGTCCGACAACCAGAAATTTGACCGTATCAATACATTTTCATAAATTTTAACTACGCCATTAGTTTTTTTTTGCCAAATTTATCGTAGAGTGACGATTGGACTGATTGGACGACCGAGAATTTGGTATCAAGAAATATTATTTAACCTCAAATATAACCAAATTTGAACGGTATAAAAAGTATGAAACATCAAAATTGAATTTGCTCATTAAAAACTTAATGTATATTTAGTGTTACGGACTGTGATTAACTTTAATCAGTTTATATTTATTTACATGTTCATGTATGATAATTATCTAATATTATAGTTTCAACATCGTATCAGTAAAATATAATCTATGTTTGTAAAAAAAATGTTTTTAATGTAGATGTAGAGATTTTTATTGATTTCTAGACAGAAATGATGAAAAAATGTGGAAGGACAGAAACAAGACGGTTAAAGCGCTGTCAAATATTGAGCGTCAGGTGGTCTGAAAAAACGTCTTGACGATCATCGCGATTTTTATTGATTGGTTTCTTGGTGGGAAAATCCAAAATGGCAAATTTTAGTATAAAGAATATTTTTTATCTATTTATTGTGTTATTTTTTATAAATACATAGTCTAAACTGACACTTTAAAAACATGTATTCAAATTTTAAACAACATATAATAAACTCTTGACTTATCGATAAAAAATTCTATTAATTAAAACATTACATTTAAGTATGATTTGATTGTGTTATCAGCACGCTTTGGATTTTTTTTCCTCCAAATGTCGAGCAAGGGTATTTTGGACACAACTTCTCTTCTACAAGGTTATTGATAATCGCAAATATTATTAATATAAACAAATTATATTACATCGATATCTCGAGTAGAGCGAAAATTTTGCACTTTAGTTATGGTTGAGTTAGTGCCGGTGAATGTTCGATATTTCTCTTTTTAAAATTTTGACGGGCTCCGCTATTTTTGGATTGATTTATTATTTCTTCAAATTTACAAAATTTTATGAATCACGTAAGTCTATGAATTTTAAATTTATAAAAATTATTCAAAATATTCAAAAATGTATATTAGAATGTGTTAGACAGAAATAGGAAAGAACAAATATATATTCTATTAATACCATTAAATTAAAAGCCAAAATTAAAATCTACTTTTTTATCATTATCCACATTTTATCCATTTTTTTTCAAACTAATCAATATTTTTTATTAATAGGGACAAATCTGTTAAAAATAATATAATTTGTTCCATTTTATACATATTTATTATAGGGATTATTTTGAACTCTTACTGTCAGTTGATCCATTCTCTGGATTATATTTGACCATTCTAAAAAAAAATTTTTTTTGATTGAATTTTTTCATAAGCGTAATTTATATACTTCCATACAAGGTGTTATGATTTGCTGCTGTTAATAAAGATTTTTTAATTTTTAATTAAATTAAACTGGGTGTGGTTTAATTACACTCGTGAATAATAAAACTTTGTAGCAATATTTTTGGTCCAAGATAGAAAAGTATATTTTTTCAAAAAAACAAAGCAAAAAAATATGTTACCGTTTACAAAATAACACAAATAAAAATATACACTGAGAAGAAAAATTATTTTGCATGAAAAAAAATTAATCGCTAAATAAAAATATCATAAAAAAGTTAAATTTCAATTTGTTCTCGTGAAACAAGGAAAATATATCAACATTGACACAATACACTAAGAAAAATAACACAAAGAAAAACATACACTGAGAAGAAAAATAATTTTGCATTAAAAAGTTATTCGGAGAAAAAATAAATAGAAGGATCATTGAAAAAATATATTAAGAAAAATAAACACTGAAAAAATACACAAAGGCAAAATATACACTGCAAAAAATATAATTTGTAAAAATTTTATTTATTCTCCTAAAGAATTTTTCAATCATCTCAAAGTAGAAAACGACCTTACTTGTTGTGATTAAAATTTATAATTTTTCATAAAAAATAATTTTTTCTATCCCCACTACTTAATCTATTGCGTCTAAAATTTCTTCTTCCTTAATTAATTTAATCTAATAGTAATTTTTAACATATATAATTTGATAAGAATAATGAGTATATACAAAAGTCATTTTGATGATAAAATTTATGTTTGTATTATAAATTTATTCTTGAACAATCGTGTCCAATGTGAAAATGCATATATTTACAAAACTTTGTAAAAACATTTCCATATTTCCAGTAAGTTCTATAAATGGTTTAAAATTTGTCACTATTCAAAAATTTGGTACGTACCAAACACGTATTTAAGTTATTGTGATTCAAAAATTAAACATGAAACTTGTTCGAAATTTTAAAACCAATTTACTGGGGTATTAAAAACGGTATAATTAATATTAAATATTCAAAAATCGACTTAACCAAATGTTTATACAATTTAATATCATGTTCTAGACCTTTGCGACCTTTCTCAAAGGTCAGATATAATTTGCATTTTTGTTACACATACCGATCATTTTCGGTCAGTGTGTGCGATTAAAACATAGTAAGCAAAGGGCGGTCTATGGGGAATTTTTTAAAAAATATTTATCATTGGATTTACGAGGGATTCATAACAGGTACAGATTTTTTTTCTGCAAAGTTCGTACACCCCTATTGAAATTTTATTTTAATTGTAATTTGTAAAGTACATGAATAATCAATATATGACATTTAACCAATAAGGTCACTGTTTTAGCGACGACATTTTACATTGTTTTTACTTTGTTTCAGAACAAAACACAAGAACAGGCATTCGCCCACAACAAAACCATCTGAATGAAACTAAAACTCGATCAAAAACTAACATAATTAAAAAAATCACATCAAAGATGACTGAAAATAGTACCCAAGAAAATGGACAATGGATCATTGGTAAGTTTTTGTTTGTTTAAAAAAAAATAAGCTTCTATAACCTTATCAAATGCTTCGAAAAAGTCAATATAAAAATATAATAGATGTCGCAAGTATTAAAATAAATTTTTTAGGTGACGAAGATAGTCATGAACGGGAAGAAAAAGATCTCTTCTTACAAAACGACGAATTGGACAGTCCACCACCTGCCGCACCATCTGACGGTCAAGGCGGTTATTCCAGCTCCGGTTGGAGTGCCGCGGCTAAAGCAGAATTAATGGAAAAAAGGAAAAAACTTAAGTAAGTTCTATGGAATTTTTATTCAATTACGTTTACCTACAAATTTGTTGTTTAAATGGCGTAAAAAAGTTTTTATTGGCTACTATTTTACGTTCAAGGTTTTTTAAACAAAATAATATAAATAAATAAATACTGTAACTATAAAATTATTGATAGTTATCTTTAATTTTATTAAATTACCTTTGATTATAGTAAAAAAAAAACGCTAATATTTTTACCATTGTCATTGTCTTCATTAATATTTTTCTGAATTAAATCAAAAATGTTTTGATTATGATGATTATTATTCTATTATTTTCAATAAAATTAATTAAATAAAAATTATCTCTAATAAATATTAAATACACGTCGTGAAATTGTTGATTTGTATTCGTATTCGTTTTCAACAATGCCGTCGAAAAAGTCATGGAACTCGTATACTAGAAAGTTATTATAACAATTATAGATACCTTAAAAAAAAACGGTTTTTTCGTTTTTTAAAAATCTGAGCTTATTTTTAGAGATCATTAAAATACATAAAATAAATCATTCTCTATAAGATCTGTGATGAATAAACAAATTTAATTTTTTAAATATTTTTGACAAGCCGTTATATAATTTTATTTTCCAAGAAAACTAATACAGGTAAAAAATGCGATTTTCACCTGTTAATAGCAAAATAATTGGGCTACATTTACGCCAGATCTGAAATTTTTAGATCACTAAATGGGCAGCTAGTGAAGGATTAAAGTTGAAATTTTTAATATTTTTGACATACCTTTACATAATTTTTATTTCCGAACAAAATAATAAAAGTAGAAAAATGCGATTTTCACCAGTAGATAAAAAACTAATTGGGCTACATTTACGCCAGATCTGAAATTTTTAGATCACCAAATGGGCAGCTAGTGAAGGATCAAAGTTGAAATTTTTAATATTTTTGACATACCTTTACATAATTTTTATTTCCGAACAAAATAATAAAAGTAGAAAAATGCGATTTTCACCAGTAGATAAAAAACTAATTGGGCTACATTTACGCCAGATCTGAAATTTTTAGATCACCAAATGGGCAGCTAGTGAAGGATCAAAGTTGAAATTTTTAATATTTTTGACATACCTTTACATAATTTTTATTTCCGAACAAAATAATAAAAGTAGAAAAATGCGATTTTCACCAGTAGATAGAAAACTAATTGGACTACATTTACACCAGATCAGACATTTTTAAATCCCCAAATGAGCTGCTAGTGAAGGATGAAAGTTGAAATTTTTAATATTTTTGACATACCTTTACATAATTTTTATTTCCGAACAAAATAATAAAAGTAGAAAAATGCGATTTTCACCAGTAGATAGAAAACTAATTGGACTACATTTACACCAGATCAGACATTTTTAAATCCCCAAATGAGCAGCTAGTGAAGGATCAAAGTTGAAATTTTTAATATTTTTGACATACGTTTACATAATTTTTGTTTCCGAACAAAATATTAAAAGTAGAAAAATGCGATTTTCACCTGTTAGTAGCAAACTAATTGGACTACATTTACGCCAAATCTGAAATTTTTAAATCACCAAATGAGCAGCTAGTGAAGAATCAAAGTTAAAATTTTTAATATTTTTGACATACCTTTAAATAATTTTTATTTCCGAACAAAATAATAAAAGTAGAAAAATGCGATTTTCACCAGATGATAGCAAACTAATTGGGCTACATTTGCACCAAATTTGAAATTTTTAGATCGCCAAATGAGCAGCTAGTGAAGAATCAAAGTTAAAATTTTTAATATTTTTGACATACCTTTAAATAATTTTTATTTCCGAACAAAATAATAAAAGTAGAAAAATGCGATTTTCACCAGTTGATAGCAAACTAATTGAGCTATATTTAACCAGATTTGAAATTTTTAGATCACCAAATGAGCAGCTGGAGTTATATATCGAATAGTCTATTTTTTTTTCGTCTTATCGATTCAAGTAACTCGAGACCGGGCGAACATCTAAGCATTCCGCCTCTGTCTCGTAGAACAGTATCGAAATTTTGTTAGTGCTGATTCGTCCGTTAATTAATTTTTTTGGTTTCTTTGAACTTTGACTTTATTTAATTACACAAACGAATTTTAATTGCAAAAATTATAAAAACGAAAAATAATTACTACAAAAAAAAGATCTTAGTTATTTAAATTAGATTATCTGTTAAAAATAATCTCACGTTTTTATGGGAATAAAATTTTTATTTTTTTTTTTCAATTTCTGTTCACAACACTTTGGCATGATTTTTATCACAATCCGATTACCATTTTTACTCTATTTTAATGGCGTGTTTTTTTATCTCAAGTACAAGGTCACTAGTTTCGTAATGTCGCCTTCAAAAGTTCAAATTATTAACCACAAAAACAATTTATTCTTCGTTTATATAACTATTTTTATACATTCACAATTTTATAATTATTAAATCAATTAATATAAAAATATAACATTAATTCACATACTTATATCATTTTAACGATTCCTCGTATATTACTTTGCTGATTCAGTGTTATTCAGTAAATTTTTAAAATCCTTGGCAACGTCGCATTTGTATCAAAATAAGGAATGCCAATAAAATAATTATACCAACCAAGTTTTAATATATTTAAAGATTATTAATAATTGACAAATTAGTATTAATAAAATAAACATTTGTCATATTTATTATTGTGTTGGAATATATCATTTTAACGGTCCCTCGTATATTTTTGCAGAATGGTTAATTATTAGAATTTTTTAAATCCTTGGCAACACCGCATTTATATCTATATCGCAAGGGCGTGGATATGGGAGGGGAAAAGGGGTAAAGCCCCCTGGATATCAAAAAATAGCACGAAAAGAAGAAATAAAATTTATGAAATGTAGAAACGAACAAACATATTTGTCTAAAAGTTTGATTACCCTCCCCCCAGGAAAAAAGTGATCTACGCCCTTGTCGAAATAAGGGATGCCAATAAAATAATTATACCAACAAAGTTTTAATATATTTAAAGATTATTAATAAAATAAACATTTGTCATATTTATTATTGTGTCGGAATATATCATTTTGACGGTCCCTCGTATATTTTTGCAGAATGGTTAATTATTAGAATTTTTAAAATCCTTGGCAACACCGCATTTATATCTATATCGCAAGGGCGTGGATATGGGCGGGACAAAGGGGGTTATTATTAGCCCCCAGGATATCAAAAATAGCACAAAAAGAAGAAATAAAATTTATGAAATGTAGAAACGAACAAACATATTTGTCTAAAAGTTTGATTACCCCCCCCCCAGGAAAAAAGTGATCTACGCCCTTGTCGAAATAAGGGATGCCAATAAAATAATTATACCAACAAAGTTTTAATATATTTAAAGATTATTAATAATTGACAAATTTATATTAATAAAATAAACATTTGTCATATTTATTATTTTGTCGGAATATATCTTTTTGACGGTCCCTCTTATATTTTTGCAGAATGGTTAATTATTAGAATTTTTAAAATCCTTGGCAACACCGCATTTATATCTATATCGCAAGGGCGTGGAAATGGGCGGGGCAAAGGGGGTAATTAGCCCCAGGATATCAAAAAATAGCACGAAAAGAAGAAATAAAATTTATGAAATGTAGAAACGAACAAACATATTTGTCTAAAAGTTTGATTACCCCAACCCCCAGGAAAAAAGTGATCTACGCCCTTGTCGAAATAAGGGATGCCAATAAAATAATTATACCAACAAAGTTTTAATATATTTAAAGATTATTAATAATTGACAAATTTATATTAATAAAATAAACATTTGTCAAATTTATTATTTTGTCGGAATATATCTTTTTGACGGTCCCTCTTATATTTTTGCAGAATGGTTAATTATTAGAATTTTTAAAATCCTTGGCAACGCCGCATTTATATCTATATCGCAAGGGCGTGGAAATGGGCGGGGCAAAGGGGGTAATTAGCCCCCAGGATATCAAAAAATAGCACGAAAAGAAGAAATAAAATTTATGAAATGTAGAAACGAACAAACATATTTGTCTAAAAGTTTGATTACCCCAACCCCCAGGAAAAAAGTGATCTACGCCCTTGTCGAAATAAGGGATGCCAATAAAATAATTAATACCAACTAACTTTTACAAATAATAAATAATTGATAAATGATACTAATAAAATAAACATTTATTATATTTATTATCCCTTCCTATTATCTTTCGATGTTGTTGACGCAAGCTTACTACAATGAATCGCACGTTTTCGTGTCATAAGCTTTCTGATTGGCTTAGGTAAAAACACGCGGTGACTTTTACTACCTGTTTCTTCTGTTGTGATTCATTAATAGTTTTAGTCGGTCGCGGTAACTTGTAAACTGCGCTTGAGTATTATAGTGTGTATGTCTATTTACTTCGTTTGACGTTTGTAGTTATCCCAACCTTAGTCTAAAACATCGATAAAACCCTTTTAAATTAATTGTGTTATTGATATATCGGTGGTTTAAGAATAGTAATTTTGTGAAAAAATTAAATTTACTGTGTTATTGGGTTAATTAAGATGTAAAGTAGGAAATGCATTTTGAGGTTATATTAATAACTTATAATTATTTTATATATTTAGATTTACCAAGGTGTTTTTATTTTTATTTTAAATATTTTTTTATTAAGTAATATGCAATTTTTAATATATTTTTCGATTAATAAAATTTATTATAAATTCCTTTTTGACAGGTAGGTCATAGCGTTGTTGCCAAATTTATAATTCTTAAATCCAAATTTTTAATTGTTCTCGTTTTCGATGAAATATACTAATTTTAACTATTTCCTAATAAATTGCGTTATCTTTTGGAAAAACAAACTATTGTTTATTTAATTTAAAAAGAGTTATTATAAATTTTAATAAGACATTATTATATTTGTTTTTTTTTTAATTTATTATTTTTATTTATCCTTTATTGGCAATAGATAATATTGAAAAATAACGTTATATAATTATGAAAATAAAGTGCCAATAAAAACTAGGTAGTTTAATCAATGTTAACTTAGCCTATATTTATGATAAAACAAGGGTATCAATGTGTCAAAAAATGAAATGATAAAACTGTCGTGTGAGAGGTTATAATAGAAAGTATAATATTTAGAAGATTTTTATCATGTAAGTGAAATAACTTTTTTACCATATAGACAAAACAAATTTAATTAACTATTTCAAAAATAATTTTTCTTTGTTAATTTATGTTAAATTATAAGATCCTTGAAGCTAACATTATAGACGTCATAATTAATTGCTTATTTTGTGTCTATTTATGGCACAAAAATTAAATGTGCACTGTAATTTTGTGTTTTTTATGGAAGTTGTAATTTCCGGAAATATTTTATATTAATATTAAAAAAACCAGTTAATAGCAAAGTCCACAATTATATTTTCAAAATTAAAAAAAATATATTATCGTTTAAATAACAAGTTGAATTTAATATATTTTATAGTTTTCTTGATTCAAAAGAAATAATTCATTGTTATTTTATCAATTATAACTCTTTCGTTTTTTCCCTCCAAAGTTTACATTTATATTATCAAAATTATAAAAAAATTCTAACTTCTAGTATTACTCTTGATCTTAATAAAAAATAATTTCACTTCAAACAACCGCTATGTCCACAAAAATATTTTTGTTGGCGATTATGACCGTTACATTCCCAAAAATTTTGCTTGAGGCTGTATAAATTCCACTCAATCATTTTGTATGTTTTGACC
Organism: Neocrepidodera transversa; assembly: GCA_963243735.1. Classification (NCBI taxonomy): domain Eukaryota; kingdom Metazoa; phylum Arthropoda; class Insecta; order Coleoptera; family Chrysomelidae; genus Neocrepidodera; species Neocrepidodera transversa. The sequence continues at coordinate 16,375,684 of OY725354.1, read as the reverse complement.
AAAATTGAATACGTATAAGAACCTGAATACGTAAATAATAGAATTTTAACTAGTTGTTATTACTAAATCGGAATATTTTTATCTAGTTTTGTGATTGTGTAATTAAAGTAAAACGGGTAAGATGGACGCTAATTAACTCAATCAAATTTTCTTGTTAGCAAATTTTCTAACCTAATCTGTATTCAAGGTATCATTTTTTTATATGTTTGTTTGTTACTTTTTCTATTTGATCATAAGAATACAACCTTGTCACTAATTAGGTATTTTTTATTGTAACTAAAGTTTAGGTAATTAAATTACTAATTTACATCACTTACTAATTAGCAAAACACCATTGTGGTAATATTTTATGACACAACAAAAGTTTTCCATTAAATCAGTAATTTATATACAAAAATAAAATAAAATGCATTTCCTACAATTAAAAATTATAGAAAATTATGGAACCAAATAAATAAGTTTTATATATGACAATCTTTTTACGATCAATTTTTGATTATTTCGGTTCAAACTATTCTTATTTATTTACTATAAAAGAAAACGAATTAAAAATTAATAATATAAAAAAAGATAGTTGCGAAGAGTGGGAAGAAATAATGATGAATAATAGAAGAAGAAACAGCAAACGGTTCGTTATCGGCGAAGAAGACGAAGAATCCGCGATACAATTACCCGATATTACTTTAACGAATTCGGATAGTTCTAGTGAAAATCTTCAAAAACATTGGGTACAAGATGCCAGAAGACTTAGAGTTCAAACTGCCACCTTAACGTAAGTAAGAACTTCAGAAGATACTGGAATAAAAATATTAAAAGATTAAAGGAATTACCTGTTTTTCATAGTTTTTGCAAATTTACATAGGACATTATAACGTGTCCTTCAATTTTGTCTCGCATCTGTCTTGGAATTTTCTGGATACGTATCCCAAAACTAACAATTTACAAGACCAGCTGATATGTTTTTTACTAATAAATTTGGATCTAGTTGTTACGACATTTTACCGGCATTTGTAACTTTTCTTTTTGTTGCTCTCTCTCATTCGTAATCTCTATTTGTTTCGATCTCTATTATTGTTTCTCTATTTATTTGTTTTTCTCTCAATTGATTGATTACGTCAATTGTTTACTATCAGTGATTATTAGTGACGTAGACAAAACCGTTATATTTGGATATTTTGTCCTTATTTAAGAAAATTTGCGAATTAATATTTGTTCTGGTTCGTGATTAGAAGAAGAAAGAAACTATGGAAGTTAACAAATAAAAAAGAAGATAAATGAGTAAAGTAATTTGTACATTATAGTTAATAACTATAATTTATTTAATAATAGCATTTTCTAATTACAACGAATTTACTATTAATCAAACGTATACGACGCCAATGGTTTATTGCTACTTTATAGATATGATTAATAGTTGAAAGTTAATTTTATTTTTTATGATCGATAATTATGAACAGCTGTTTTATGATTAAAAATATATATTTTGCGTCATACTTCTATGAATAATTAATTTCTCAAAATATTAGGTTTCTAAAGCGATCTGGCAACGTCTGTTAATAAAATAAAACAATCATACTAATATAAACAACCCCAAATACACCATTGAAGTATAACTGGTTGCCTATTTACTTGACATATGTCAAAATCATGGTCTATATTTAGACTCAGTGGCGTGGGTTAGTTAAAATTACAATAAAAATGACAATAAAAACTTTTTTACGTACAACTAATTTTAAATCGAGATTGGTAGAAAGTAGAATGTTTTCATTAATGTAAAGTTGAATATTAATAATGATGAAAGTAATAATTCAAAGTTATAACTTTGCAGGCCTAGCATGTCCCAAGGGACTGTTATGCTCCATAGTAGACACGAAGAGAAAAATTTCACTGTAGCTACTCCAGAAGAATTTGTAAAACGATTTAATGGAACTAGAGTGATTAATAAGGTATTATTATATAAATATTTTTAATAACTATCAAATATAAAACTATTTTTATAGGTTTTAATAGCTAATAATGGTATAGCAGCTGTGAAATGTATGAGATCAGTAAGAAGATGGTCATATGAGATGTTTAAAAATGAAAGAGCTGTACGTTTTGTTGTTATGGTTACACCAGAAGATCTTAAAGCTAATGCGGAATACATTAAAATGGCAGATCACTATGTACCCGTACCAGGTGGAACAAATAATAATAACTACGCCAACGTTGAACTGATTGTCGATATAGCCGTAAGGTGTCAAGTACAGGTAAAATTTTCATTAAAAATTCTTCATGACGGGATTTAAACTCAATAACATTTTTCTTTCTACATACTATACTAATCCATATTCAAATCATAATAAAAATGATCAAGGATACTTAAAAATTATTCATTGAAATTTATTACAAGTAGTAATTATTAATATTTTGTATAAAATGTATTATTTGTTATTTTTTGTAGGCTGTTTGGGCTGGTTGGGGTCATGCTTCGGAAAACCCAAAATTACCAGAACTACTTCACAAAAACAACGTTGCTTTTATCGGACCAAACGAAAAAGCCATGTGGGCTTTAGGAGACAAAATAGCTTCATCTTTGGTTGCACAAACTGCAGAAGTTCCCACTTTACCTTGGTCTGGTTCTGGTAAGTAAATAATAGTCTAGAGGATGACAGTAACAATCTATGAATTCTTTCAGGCAGCACCGCTTTTAATGAAAATTGGTAATTAAGCTGACTTTACCCTCCTATTTGAAAGTTAGATGTTTATGTGTGCTTTTTATTTTTAAGGGGTATAAACTAACCTTTTTAACAAAAAATTGAAAAACAGCCAATACTTTGGTAGATCAAACTTATTTTCAAAAATAAACATTCTAAATACATGGATTTCGTTTATTTACTTTGAATTCTTGCTGGACAACTATTGATTTTATTGATCCGGAAAAAGGAAATAACCTTATTGTTTTTACCATAACTCTATTATTTTGTATGGTAATGACTTTTATGGAAGCTCATTTGTAAGGTCTTTTCAAGCGTTACAAATAAGGACATGAGGTTTTCTCCAAAAAGTGTTCGAATTCAGTTTTCATCTTTAACGACTCATATCTCGAATTCTATTTAATGTACAAAATTTGTGAAAAACCGCACCAAAGTATGCATTTTTTTTGATAAAAAATTAACAATTTTAATTTAGAATAACTCTGAATAACCCAGTGCAAAAGCACACATCAACACTATATAACTTGATCCTTGAACTTTTCCATACTTAGTGTCCAAATTTCATTTCGTCCTCTGGAATATAACTTCACATTAGACAATTAAATATATGTATTATTTTTTGTTTTTTAGGACTTACTGCTCAGTATAGTGGTAAAAAAATTAAAATATCCTCAGATCTTTTCGCTAAAGGTTGTGTACATACAGCAGATGAAGGATTAGCAGCTTCTCATAAAATAGGTTTTCCGGTTATGATTAAAGCTTCAGAAGGTGGAGGTGGTAAAGGTATAAGAAAAGTTGAACATCCTGATGATTTTCCAGCGGCATTTAGACAAGTATGTATTATATTGTTTAATTTGATTGTTTTTAATTTTTTTAATATTCGTAGGTTCAAACTGAAATTCCGGGTTCTCCAATTTTCGTAATGAAGCTAGCTAAATGTGCTAGGCATTTAGAAGTACAATTAATCGCTGATATGTATGGTAATGCTATATCTTTATTCGGTCGTGACTGTTCTATTCAAAGAAGGCATCAAAAGATCATAGAAGAAGCTCCAGCTGTTATAGCTGAACAATCTATATTCGAAGATATGGAAAAAGTAAGTTTATATATGAAATTATTTTTATGATTTATAATTTCTCGTTTAGGCTGCAGTAAGATTAGCTAAAATGGTAGGTTACGTATCTGCTGGAACTGTAGAATACTTATACGATCCAAGTGGACAATACTTTTTCCTGGAATTAAATCCTAGGCTTCAAGTCGAACATCCTTGTACAGAAATGGTATCTGATGTTAATTTACCAGCTGCACAATTACAAGTAAGTATTAAAAATCCTTTTAAATTAATTACGTTCATATTTTTTAAAAATTTTAGATTGCGATGGGTTTATCTCTTCATAATATCAAAGATATTAGATTATTATATGGCGAATCTCCATGGGGTACTACAGAAATCAATTTTGATCAACCTAGACATAAACCACAACCTTGGGGTCACGTTATTGCAGCTAGAATTACATCTGAAAATCCTGATGAAGGTAAAATATATATAATTAAAAAAATCAAATAAACATACTAAATTTTAGGTTTTAAACCGAGTTCTGGAACGGTCCAAGAATTGAATTTCCGCTCATCGAAAAACGTCTGGGGTTATTTCTCAGTCGCAGCATCGGGAGGTTTACACGAATTTGCCGATTCTCAATTCGGACATTGTTTCTCCTGGGGTGAAAACAGAGAACAAGCCAGGGAGAATCTAGTCATCGCTTTAAAAGAATTATCAATCAGAGGAGACTTTAGAACTACCGTTGAATATCTTATTACTTTATTAGAAACAAAATGCTTTCAGGTATGATAAATAGTTTTCAAATACTTATTTTGTCTTTGGTTTTTGATTACTATATCTATATTTTCGATTATTTACAGGAAAATACGATCGATACTGCGTGGTTGGATATTTTAATTTCTGAACGAATGCAATCAGAGAAACCGGATATTATGCTCGGCGTGATTTGTGGTTCTTTACATATTGCCGATAGAACTATAACTGATGCGTTCCAAGAATTTCAAACTTCCCTTGAACGAGGACAAATTCAAGGTTCTAACACCCTTACGAATGTCGTAGACGTTGAACTCATTAACGAAGGGTAAGAAAATCATTTTAAAAGTTTTTTAATACTTTTAAGGTTTATTTATTTTTTTATTCTTATTCCTTTATGAACTCAAACGTTAGTAGATATTGTTATTTTAGGAACAAATACAGAATACAAGCTTCCAAAAGTGGTGCCAATGCTTATTTCTTACAAATGAACGGTTCTTTCAAAGAAATCGAAATACACAGATTGAACGATGGAGGTATTTTGCTGTCAGTGGACGGCGCATCTTTTACAACTTACATGAAAGAGGAAGTGGACCGTTACCGTATAGTTATCGGTAATCAAACGTGTGTATTTGAAAAAGAAAACGATCCTACAATTTTACGGTCACCATCTGCCGGTAAACTTATAAGTTATGTCATAGATGACGGAGGACATGTACAAAAGGGTCAAGCTTATGCCGAAATTGAGGTAAATAATAATAAAACAATTAGAATTTAGTAAAATGTTTTTATTTCAGGTAATGAAAATGGTTATGACATTAACAGCTAACGAATCTGGTCTTGTTACTTACATAAAACGTGCAGGCGCTGTTTTAGATGCAGGATCTATAATAGCTTCGTTAGAATTAGACGATGCCAGTTTAGTAACTAAAGCCGTTCTTTATAAGGGACCTTTTGCTGAATTGGACGTTTCTCAACCAGTTATGCCAGATAAATTAAGCCACGTACATACTAGTTATAGAATCGCTTTAGAAAATACTTTAGGAGGTAAAAATATTAGACTAATAATAGTACATATATAAATAAACGTTTTTTTATTTAGGTTATTGTTTACCCGATCCTTACAATGCTCCAAGATTACGTGAAATTATCGAAAAGTTTATGTCATCACTTAGAGATCCTAGTCTACCTTTACTGGAATTACAAGAGGTTATGGCTTCGATTTCTGGACGTATACCAGCAGGTGTCGAGAAGAAAATTAGACGTTTGATGGGTTTGTACGAGAGAAATATTACTTCTGTGTTAGCGCAATTTCCTAGTCAACAAGTGAGTAATAATAAAAAAAGTTCCTACTTTAAATTATGTCAGAATAAATATTAACAATCCCCAGTCTGTTTTTTTCTAAAAAACTCAATTAATAATAGATTATTTTTTCTATTAAAGATTGCAAGCGTAATAGACACTCACGCTGCTGGTATGACAAAAAGAACAGAACGAGATGCATTCTTCTTAGCTACCGAAGGAATTATACAATTAGTACAAAGGTAATTATTAATAAATTTTTCTTAATATGTATTAATTTTTATTATATTTTACAGATACCGTAACGGTATTCGTGGTCGTATGAAGCACGCTGTACAAGAACTTCTACGTCAATATTTCGATGTAGAAAGCCAATTTCAACACAGTTCTTACGATAAATGCGTTTCGTTATTACGCGATAAATACAAAGACGATATGTCAGCCGTTACTGCTAATATATTCTCGCACAGTCAAGTCGTTAAGAAGAATCTTTTAGTTACGATGCTTATAGATCACTTGTGGTCTAATGAACCAGGTTTAACAGACGAGCTGGCTAATTGTTTGACGGAATTAACGTCGCTTAATAGGAGCGAACATTCTAGGGTTGCTTTAAGAGCCAGGCAAGTTCTTATCGCTGCACATCAACCTGCTTATGAACTTAGACATAATCAGATGGAGAGTATATTTTTAAGTGCTGTTGATATGTACGGACAGGTATGAATTGTTATAAATTATTATTAAATTCAAATTTAATATATTATATATTATAGGAATTCCATCCAGAAAATTTGCAAAAACTTATTGTATCAGAAACGTCTATTTTTGATATCCTTCACGATTTTTTCTATCACACTAATCGCGCTGTATGCAACGCCGCTTTAGAAGTATATGTAAGAAGAGCATATACCAGTTACAATATAAGTTGTCTGCAACATTTAGAATTAAGCGGGGAAGTACCAGTCGTTCATTTTACATTCACTTTACCTCCATCACATCCCAATAGATTAGTCAAAATTAGTTCAATGGATACTGGTGAAGGTTAGTAAAATCAGTATTTTATAAATTTTTTTTTGTAATTGATTTATTATTTTTCTAGAGGAAATGGACAACGATGTCAAAATTGTAGATACATTTCATCGTACCGGTTGTATGGCAGCTTTCGAAAATCTACAACAATTTGAGCAATACGCCGATGAAGTTTTAGATCTAATCGAAGATTTCGCTAGTCCTGCTGCTATATCAGCAAAAGATCTTAACGCCGTAGAAAGCGGTTCCGAATCTAGAGGCAACAGTACCTCGATAAACGTCAGTTTATCGCTTGAAGCTAGAAGGTAAATTTATTAATTATAATGTTATTATATATATAATGTTATTAATATTTTTAGGCCAAGTACTGATGAAAAAATTGTAGAAGAACCCATCCATATATTGATGATATGTATTAAAGATGAAGGAGATAAAGATGATTCTACTATGAATAAAATGTTTACCAGTTTTTGTCTTAAACATAAAGAAGAACTTCTTGCACGTAAAATTAGAAGAATTACTTTTTCGCCATTAAAACACAAACAATCTCCTAAATTCTTTACTTATAGGTAAATATATATTATAAAAAAAAATTCTATTTTATAACCGTAATTTATATTATAGGGCAAGAGAAGGTTTTTATGAAGATAGAATTTATAGAAATTTAGAACCAGCATGTGCATTCCAATTAGAAATGAGTAGAATGAGATCCTACAACCTCGAAGCTCTACCGACTTCCAACCAAAAAATGCACCTTTATCTCGGAAAAGCTAAAGGTGCTTTAGGTAAAGAAGTTACCGATTATCGATTCTTTATTAGATCTATTATCAGGCATTCGGATCTTATTACTAAAGAAGCTTCGTTTGAGTATCTTCAAAATGAAGGTGAAAGGGTTATTTTGGAAGCCATGGATGAATTGGAGATTGCTTTTTCACATCCACAATCAAAAAGGACAGATTGTAATCATATTTTCCTTAATTTTATTCCGACTGTTATTATGGATCCTACTAAGGTATTATAAAATTTATTTTAATAATATTGTTTTTACTTATTTTTGTATGTTTTAGATTGAAGAAGCAGTTACAAATTTAGTAATGAGATATGGGCCTAGATTATGGAAACTTAGAGTACTTCAAGCTGAAATTAATCTAATAATCCGACCATCTCCGAATGCTGAAACATCTAAAATTCGTCTTTTCTTAGCTAATGATAGTGGTTATTATCTAGATATTAGCATGTATACTGAAGTAGAAGATGCAGATACAGGTAATAGTTATTAAAATGATTTTTCCAGAATAAATTATTTATATTTGTTTAGGTATCATTAAGTTCCAAGCTTTTGGATCAAAACAAGGACCTTTACATGGTTTACCTATATCTACTCCATACATTCCTAAAGATTATTTACAACAAAAAAGATTCCAAGCTCAATCTATAGGTACTAGTTATGTTTACGATTATCCCGATATGTTTAGACAAATGGTGGATTTACAATGGAAGCAGTATAGTCAAGAACGATTAAATGGTAATTTATTATTAAGTAAAATTATTTATTATTTTAATTATTTGTTTTTTTTTAGAACATATTTCTATTCCTGATAAATTAATGGACTTTGTCGAACTAATTTTGGATCCTGAAACCGAAGCTAGATTAATAGAACAAAAAAGAGTGGCAGGAGAAAATAATGTTGGTATGATAGCGTGGCGACTTACTTTGTATACTCCAGAATATCCTACCGGTAGGGATATTATTGTTATAGCCAACGATGTAACTTATTTAATAGGATCATTTGGACCCAGAGAAGATAAGGTAAAATATAAGTAAAAATTTTAGTCCTATAATAAATAAAATAATATGACTTTACAGGTATACGCATTAGCTAGTGAAATATCAAGAAAATTGAAAATTCCCAGGATATACTTATCGGCGAACAGCGGTGCTAGAATAGGTTTAGCGGAAGAAGTAAAAGCTGTATTTAGAGTTGCTTGGGAGGACAGTAAAGAACCCGACAGAGGTTTTAGATATTTATATTTAACTCCCGAAGATTATGCCAAAGTGAGCGCTACAAACTCTGTGAGAGCCGTACTGATTGAAGACGAGGGCGAATCTAGATACAAATTGACTGATATTATAGGTAAAGAAGATGGTTTAGGTGTTGAAAATTTAAAATACGCCGGTATGATTGCTGGGGAAACTTCAGCTGCTTACGAAGAAATCGTCACGATGTCGATGGTTAGTTGTAGAGCGATTGGAATTGGTTCTTATGTGGTTCGTTTAGGTCAAAGAGTGATACAAATTGAAAATTCTCACATTATCTTGACTGGTTATGCTGCCTTAAATAAAGTAAGTTGTATAAAACAATAATAAAAAAGAAAAATGTTTTTTATGATAATATATTTTATAGTTACTTGGAAGGGAGGTTTATGCATCGAATAATCAACTTGGAGGTATACAAATTATGCACAATAACGGAGTAACTCATAAAACTGATCAAACCGATCTCGAAGGAATTTACACCATATTAAAATGGCTCTCTTATATTCCAAAGGTAAAAATAACGTAATTAACATTAATATGATAAATAAAAAAATATTTTTTCAGGATAAACTGTCTACTATTCCTATTATTAGTTCAGTAGATCCTATTGATAGAGAAGTTGTATTTACACCAACAAAAACTCCTTATGATCCAAGATGGATGCTTGAAGGCAGACAATCTCCTAGTAAGTAATTTTTATTTTATTTTTTACACAATTTATATATTATTTTTTTAGATGATCCTGGAGTTTGGGAAAGCGGATTCTTCGACAAAGGTTCTTGGTCGGAGATAATGCAACTTTGGGCTCAAACTGTAGTTACAGGAAGAGCTAGATTGGGTGGCATACCTGTAGGAGTGATAGCTGTAGAAACGAGGACCGTAGAACTAAAATTACCCGCCGATCCAGCTAATTTTGATTCCGAAGCCAAAGTATATAATCATTTTATTAAAAGTATAATTTGTTTTAACGATAAATATTTATTTTTAGACTGTATCTCAAGCTGGTCAAGTATGGTTCCCCGATTCCGCTTTTAAAACAGCTCAAGCTATTAAAGATTTTTCTAGAGAAGATTTGCCGTTGATTATTTTCGCCAATTGGAGAGGTTTTAGTGGAGGAATGAAAGGTATAATAATTATATTTCTATGGAGCAAAATTTTCATTATATTAGGGAATTCTTTAAATATTAAGGATATTTTCTTCTTTCTACTTCTTTTTTCCATCTACTTTATACACAAAATTTAATAAACTAGAATTTTGAAAAAACACCGCTAAAATTTCTGTGAATCCCTCCACCTCTATGAAAAATGACAGTTATTATTATATTTTAGATATGTATGAACAAATTGTGAAATTCGGCGCTTACATAGTCGACGGGCTACGGGAATACAAACAACCGATCATTATTTACATTCCACCTAATGGAGAACTTCGAGGAGGTGCTTGGGCCGTCGTCGATCCCACCATTAATTCCAGATTCATGGAAATGTACGCCGATAATGATTCCAGGGGTGGGGTTTTAGAACCCGAAGGAATAGTTGAAATTAAATTCAAAAAGAAAGATCTGCTTAAGACTATTCATAGGATAGATCCAGAAGTAACTAGATTAATAATTATTACATTGTTGTAAATATATTGATATATTTTTTTGTTTAGGTTAAAGAATTGGATGAACAAGTGGCACAAATAATTAGAGAAATGCCGAGAGATCGGTCGGCAAGTATTACTCAACAGCCTCGTGAACGTTCCGCTAGCATTTCTCAAGCTATTGAAAAGCCTAAATTACCGGAAGTTCTTGCGCTTGAGAAGAAGATTCAACTGAGAGAAAATTTCCTTTTGCCTATGTACCATCAAGTTTCGGTACATTTTGCAGATTTGCATGATACACCCGAAAGGATGTTAGAAAAAGGTGCCATTCATGTAAGTATTTAGCAAATTTTTAATATTACTTTAATTTCTTATGTTGTTTTTAACTATTTTCGTTGCTCAATCTTCATTACATAAGAACAATATTAATTTTTAGGACATTGTGCCCTGGCGCAAATCCCGAAGCATCATTTATTGGAGATTAAGGCGACGTCTTTTAGAAGAAAGAGTGACCAAAGCTTTAATGGATGTCCAACCGGAACTGGCAGTAGGACAGGGAGAGGCCATGCTCAGAAGATGGTTCGTAGAAGACAAAGGAGCTTCAGAAGTAATAAACGTTTTTACTTTGATTATTTTATATTATTTTCGTGTTTGTAGGGTTACAAATGGGATAAAAACGAGGTAGTTGTTCAATGGATTGAAGAGCAATTATCGAAACCTTCACATGAATCTATAATAAGCCACAATATTCATGCCGTTAAAAAAGATGCTGTGGTTAACCACATAAAGAATACCTTAGATGTAAATATATTTTTTCTATACTAAATGGTCAGTATTTAATTAATTATTATATTATAGGATTGTCCAGATGTTGCTCTAGACGCGGTGGTAGCCATTATAGAAAAATTAACCGACAACCAGAAAGCAGAAGTGATACGGACACTATCTCAACTAGGTTCGCTAGAAAATATAGATTAGGTAAAATGATAATTAAAGAGGACTGATATTTCGTTGTAAAAAATGTACTTCAGGGATTTTTTTTATTGTAACTACACCAAAAAGTAAGTTGTTTAATAATTGTACCAATTTTTTTTACGGTGACTGTCATTTTTTACTGTTTTAAAACGTAACATATTCTATTTTATTATAAGAATCTCATAGTTACCTAAGAAGTTTTTTTTTGGAACACACACAATCTTCTATATAATTTTTTCTTGTAGATATTTGATTAAAAAGACATTTTATTCGTGGAATAAAAAAATATTTTTACATTCTTTGTAATTTTGTACATTCACTAAGTTGCGGTAGGATATTTATATGTTCAAAAATTGTTGAGGTAACTAAAATACCAAAATTGTTGTTAATTTTATTTGTTAATAAATTTTTACTAAAAATGGTTGATTTATTCTTGTTTTCTCCCTCATTTTAGAAATAAGTAAATAAATTCAGGGCGTAGTTATGGGGGGGGTAAAGGGGGTTATTACCCCCTAGGGATTCCGAATTATTTTGCAGTCGCGCTTCGCCATTTTTTGAAGATTTTTGAAGTCTATAGCCTTGCCCTTTTTTTTCGAGTCAAATTTTATTTCTTTCCTTTGAAATACACCTAGAGATAAGTAATTTCAACTAATGGATGCTGTCTGTTTCTTTTTATAATCATTTTTAACGTCTTTTTTGTCGAATTATTTAGAAGTGGAGCTTTCACCATTTTTAAAAAACTCAATTTTCTCTGTAAAACTAAAAGAGCTAGAGAGGAACTGATCATTTTTTTGGAATCTACGCCCCTTTAACCACCCCTCCACCATTAATTTTCAAAATCCGAGTGATGAAAAATTTTGAAGATTTTTGAAGTCTATAGCCTTGCCCTTTTTTTGGGGTCAAATTTTATTTCTTTCGGATTCAACTGAAATTTGAAATACAGCTAGAGATGGGAATTTCCAACTGATGGATGCTGTCTGTTTCTTTTTATAATCATTTTTAACGTCTTTTTTGTCGAATTATTTAGAAGTGGAGCTTTCACCATTTTTAAAAAACTCAATTTTCTCTGTAAAACTAAAAGAGCTAGAGAGGAACTGATCATTTTTTTGGAATCTACGCCCCTTTAACCACCCCTCCACCATTAATTTTCAAAATCCGAGTGATGAAAAATTTTGAAGATTTTTGAAGTAGCCTTGCCCTTTTTTTAGGGTCAAATTTTATTTCTTTCGGATTCAACTGAAATTTGAAATACAGCTAGAGATGGGTATTTCCAACCAATGGATGCTGTCTGTTTCTTTTTATAATCATTTTTAACGTCTTTTTTGTCGAATTATTTAGAAGTGGAGCTTTCACCATTTTTAAAAAACTCAATTTTCTCTGTAAAACTAAAAGAGCTAGAGAGGAACTGATCATTTTTTTGGAATCTACGCCCCTTTAACCACCCCTCCACCATTAATTGTCAAAATCCGAGTGATGAAAAATTTTGAAAATTTTTGAAGTCTATAGCCTTGCCCTTTTTTTAGGGTCAAATTTTATTTCTTTCGGATTCAACTGAAATTTGAAATACAGCTAGAGATGGGTATTTCCAATTAATGGATGCTGTCTGTTTCTTTTTATAATCATTTTTAACGTCTTTTTTGTCGAATTATTTAGAAGTGGAGCTTTCACCATTTTTAAAAAACTCAATTTTCTCTGTAAAACTAAAAGAGCTAGAGAGGAACTGATCATTTTTTTGGAATCTACGCCCCTTTAACCACCCCTCCACCATTAATTTTCAAAATCCGAGTGATGAAAAATTTTGAAGATTTTTGAAGTCTATAGCCTTGCCCTTTTTTTGGGGTCAAATTTTATTTCTTTCGGATTCAACTGAAATTTGAAATACAGCTAGAGATGGGTATTTCCAACCAATGGATGCTGTCTGTTTCTTTTTATAATCATTTTAACGTCTTTTTTGTCGAATTATTTAGAAGTGGAGCTTTCACCATTTTTAAAAAACTCAATTTTCTCTGTAAAACTAAAAGAGCTAGAGAGGAACTGATCATTTTTTTGGAATCTACGCCCCTTTAACCACCCCTCCACCATTAATTTTCAAAATCCGAGTGATGAAAAATTTTGAAGATTTTTGAAGTCTATAGCCTTGCCCTTTTTTTGGGGTCAAATTTTATTTCTTTCGGATTCAACTGAAATTTGAAATACAGCTAGAGATGGGTATTTCCAACCAATGGATGCTGTCTGTTTCTTTTTATAATCATTTTAACGTCTTTTTTGTCGAATTATTTAGAAGTGGAGCTTTCACCATTTTTAAAAAACTCAATTTTCTCTGTAAAACTAAAAGAGCTAGAGAGGAACTGATCATTTTTTTGGAATCTACGCCCCTTTAACCACCCCTCCACCATTAATTTTCAAAATCCGAGTGATGAAAAATTTTGAAGATTTTTGAAGTCTATAGCCTTGCCCTTTTTTTGGGGTCAAATTTTATTTCTTTCGGATTCAACTGAAATTTGAAATACAGCTAGAGATGGGTATTTCCAACCAATGGATGCTGTCTGTTTCTTTTTATAATCATTTTAACGTCTTTTTTGTCGAATTATTTAGAAGTGGAGCTTTCACCATTTTTAAAAAACTCAATTTTCTCTGTAAAACTAAAAGAGCTAGAGAGGAACTGATCATTTTTTTGGAATCTACGCCCCTTTAACCACCCCTCCACCATTAATTTTCAAAATCCGAGTGATGAAAAATTTTGAAGATTTTTGAAGTCTATAGCCTTGCCCTTTTTTTGGGGTCAAATTTTATTTCTTTCGGATTCAACTGAAATTTGAAATACAGCTAGAGATGGGTATTTCCAACCAATGGATGCTGTCTGTTTCTTTTTATAATCATTTTAACGTCTTTTTTGTCGAATTATTTAGAAGTGGAGCTTTCACCATTTTTAAAAAACTCAATTTTCTCTGTAAAACTAAAAGAGCTAGAGAGGAACTGATCATTTTTTTGGAATCTACGCCCCTTTAACCACCCCTCCACCATTAATTTTCAAAATCCGAGTGATGAAAAATTTTGAAGATTTTTGAAGTCTATAGCCTTGCCCTTTTTTTGGGGTCAAATTTTATTTCTTTCGGATTCAACTGAAATTTGAAATACAGCTAGAGATGGGTATTTCCAACCAATGGATGCTGTCTGTTTCTTTTTATAATCATTTTAACGTCTTTTTTGTCGAATTATTTAGAAGTGGAGCTTTCACCATTTTTAAAAAACTCAATTTTCTCTGTAAAACTAAAAGAGCTAGAGAGGAACTGATCATTTTTTTGGAATCTACGCCCCTTTAACCACCCCTCCACCATTAATTGTCAAAATCCGAGTGATGAAAAATTTTGAAAATTTTTGAAGTCTATAGCCTTGCCCTTTTTTTAGGGTCAAATTTTATTTCTTTCGGATTCAACTGAAATTTGAAATACAGCTAGAGATGGGAATTTCCAACTGATGGATGCTGTCTGTTTCTTTTTATAATCATTTTTAACGTCTTTTTTGTCGAATTATTTAGAAGTGGAGCTTTCACCATTTTTAAAAAACTCAATTTTCTCTGTAAAACTAAAAGAGCTAGAGAGGAACTGATCATTTTTTTGGAATCTACGCCCCTTTAACCACCCCTCCACCATTAATTTTCAAAATCCGAGTGATGAAAAATTTTGAAGATTTTTGAAGTAGCCTTGCCCTTTTTTTAGGGTCAAATTTTATTTCTTTCGAATTCAACTGAAATTTGAAATACAGCTAGAGATGGGTATTTCCAACCAATGGATGCTGTCTGTTTCTTTTTATAATCATTTTTAACGTCTTTTTTGTCGAATTATTTGGAAGTGGAGCTTTCACCATTTTTAAAAAACTCAATTTTCTCTGTAAAACTAAAAGAGCTAGAGAGGAACTGATCATTTTTTTGGAATCTACGCCCCTTTAACCACCCCTCCACCATTAATTTTCAAAATCCGAGTGATGAAAAATTTTGAAGATTTTTGAAGTCTATAGCCTTGACCTTTTTTTAGGGACAAATTTTATTTCTTTCGGATTCAACTGAAATTTGAAATACAGCTAGAGATGGGTATTTCCAACCAATGGATGCTGTCTGTTTCTTTTTATAATCATTTTTAACATCTTTTTTGTCGAATTATTTAGAAGTGGAGCTTTCACCATTTTTAAAAAACTCAATTTTCTCTGTAAAACTAAAAGAGCCAGAGAGGAACTGATCATTTTTTTGGAATCCACGCCCCTTTAACCACCCCTCCACCATTAATTTTCAAAATCCGAGTGATGAAAAATTTTGAAGATTTTTGAAGTCTATAGCCTTGCCCTTTTTTTTAGGGTCAAATTTTATTTCTTTCGGATTCAACTGAAATTTGAAATACAGCTAGAGATGGGAATTTCCAACTAATGGATGCTGTCTGTTTCTTTTTATAATCATTTTAACGTCTTTTTTGTCGAATTATTTAGAAGTGGAGCTTTCACAATTTTTAAAAAACTCAATTTTCTCTGTAAAACTAAAAGAGCTAGAGACTAACTGATCATTTTTTTGGAATCTACGCCCCTTTAACCACCCCTCCACCATTAATTTTCAAAATCCGAGTGATGAAAAATTTTGAAGATTTTTGAAGTCTATAGCCTTGCCCTTTTTTTTAGGGTCAAATTTTATTTCTTTCGGATTCAACTGAAATTTGAAATACAGCTAGAGATGGGTATTTCCAACTAATGGATGCTGTCTGTTTCTTTTTATAATCATTTTAACGTCTTTTTTGTCGAATTATTTAGAAGTGGAGCTTTCACCATTTTTAAAAAACTCAATTTTCTCTGTAAAACTAAAAGAGCTAGAGAGGAACTGATCATTTTTTTGGAATCTACGCCCCTTTAACCACCCCTCCACCATTAATTTTTAAAATCCGAGTGATGAAAAATTTTGAAAATTTTTGAAGTCTATAGCCTTGCCCTTTTTTTTAGGGTCAAATTTTATTTCTTTCGGATTCAACTGAAATTTGAAATACAGCTAGAGATGGGTATTTCCAACTAATGGATGCTGTCTGTTTCTTTTTATAATCATTTTAACGTCTTTTTTGTCGAATTATTTAGAAGTGGAGCTTTCACCATTTTTAAAAAACTCAATTTTCTCTGTAAAACTAAAAGAGCTAGAGACTAACTGATCATTTTTTTGGAATCTACGCCCCTTTAACCACCCCTCCACCATTAATTTTCAAAATCCGAGTGATGAAAAATTTTGAAGATTTTTGAAGTCTATAGCCTTGCCCTTTTTTTTAGGGTCAAATTTTATTTCTTTCGGATTCAACTGAAATTTGAAATACAGCTAGAGATGGGTATTTCCAACCAATGGATGCTGTCTGTTTCTTTTTATAATCATTTTAACGTCTTTTTTGTCGAATTATTTAGAAGTGGAGCTTTCACAATTTTTAAAAAACTCAATTTTCTCTGTAAAACTAAAAGAGCTAGAGAGGAACTGATCATTTTTTTGGAATCTACGCCCCTTTAACCACCCCTCCACCATTAATTTTTAAAATCCGAGTGATGAAAAATTTTGAAAATTTTTGAAGTCTATAGCCTTGCCCTTTTTTTTCGAGTCAAATTTTATTTCTTTCCTTTGAAATACACCTAGAGATAAGTAATTTCAACTAATGGATGCTGTCTGTTTCTTTTTATAATCATTTTTAACGTCTTTTTTGTCGAATTATTTAGAAGTGGAGCTTTCACCATTTTTAAAAAACTCAATTTTCTCTGTAAAACTAAAAGAGCTAGAGAGGAACTGATCATTTTTTTGGAATCTACGCCCCTTTAACCACCCCTCCACCATTAATTTTCAAAATCCGAGTGATGAAAAATTTTGAAGATTTTTGAAGTCTATAGCCTTGCCCTTTTTTTAGGGTCAAATTTTATTTCTTTCGGATTCAACTGAAATTTGAAATACAGCTAGAGATGGGTATTTCCAACTAATGGATGCTGTCTGTTTCTTTTTATAATCATTTTAACGTCTTTTTTGTCGAATTATTTAGAAGTGGAGCTTTCACCATTTTTAAAAAACTCAATTTTCTCTGTAAAACTAAAAGAGCTAGAGAGGAACTGATCATTTTTTTGGAATCTACGCCCCTTTAACCACCCCTCCACCATTAATTTTTAAAATCCGAGTGATGAAAAATTTTGAAAATTTTTGAAGTCTATAGCCTTGCCCTTTTTTTTCGAGTCAAATTTTATTTCTTTCCTTTGAAATACACCTAGAGATAAGTAATTTCAACTAATGGATGCTGTCTGTTTCTTTTTATAATCATTTTTAACGTCTTTTTTGTCGAATTATTTAGAAGTGGAGCTTTCACCATTTTTAAAAAACTCAATTTTCTCTGTAAAACTAAAAGAGCTAGAGAGGAACTGATCATTTTTTTGGAATCTACGCCCCTTTAACCACCCCTCCACCATTAATTTTCAAAATCCGAGTGATGAAAAATTTTGAAGATTTTTGAAGTCTATAGCCTTGCCCTTTTTTTAGGGTCAAATTTTATTTCTTTCGGATTCAACTGAAATTTGAAATACAGCTAGAGATGGGTATTTCCAACTAATGGATGCTGTCTGTTTCTTTTTATAATCATTTTAACGTCTTTTTTGTCGAATTATTTAGAAGTGGAGCTTTCACCATTTTTAAAAAACTCAATTTTCTCTGTAAAACTAAAAGAGCTAGAGAGGAACTGATCATTTTTTTGGAATCTACGCCCCTTTAACCACCCCTCCGCCATTAATTTTCAAAATCCGAGTGATGAAAAATTTTGAAGATTTTTGAAGTCCCTTTTTGTCCTTGCCCTTTTTTTGGGGTCAAATTTTATTTCTTTCGGATTCAACTGAAATTTGAAATACAGCTAGAGATGGGAATTTCCAACTGATGGATGCTGTCTGTTTCTTTTTATAATCATTTTTAACGTCTTTTTTGTCGAATTATTTAGAAGTGGAGCTTTCACCATTTTTAAAAAACTCAATTTTCTCTGTAAAACTAAAAGAGCTAGAGAGGAACTGATCATTTTTTTGGAATCTACGCCCCTTTAACCACCCCTCCACCATTAATTTTCAAAATCCGAGTGATGAAAAATTTTGAAGATTTTTGAAGTAGCCTTGCCCTTTTTTTAGGGTCAAATTTTATTTCTTTCGGATTCAACTGAAATTTGAAATACAGCTAGAGATGGGTATTTCCAACCAATGGATGCTGTCTGTTTCTTTTTATAATCATTTTTAACGTCTTTTTTGTCGAATTATTTAGAAGTGGAGCTTTCACCATTTTTAAAAAACTCAATTTTCTCTGTAAAACTAAAAGAGCTAGAGAGGAACTGATCATTTTTTTGGAATCTACGCCCCTTTAACCACCCCTCCACCATTAATTGTCAAAATCCGAGTGATGAAAAATTTTGAAAATTTTTGAAGTCTATAGCCTTGCCCTTTTTTTAGGGTCAAATTTTATTTCTTTCGGATTCAACTGAAATTTGAAATACAGCTAGAGATGGGTATTTCCAATTAATGGATGCTGTCTATTTCTTTTTATAATCATTTTTAACGTCTTTTTTGTCGAATTATTTAGAAGTGGAGCTTTCACCATTTTTAAAAAACTCAATTTTCTCTGTAAAACTAAAAGAGCTGGAGAGGAACTGATCATTTTTTTGGAATCTACGCCCCTTTAACCACCCCTCCACCATTAATTTTCAAAATCCGAGTGATGAAAAATTTTGAAGATTTTTGAAGTCTATAGCCTTGCCCTTTTTTTGGGGTCAAATTTTATTTCTTTCGGATTCAACTGAAATTTGAAATACAGCTAGAGATGGGTATTTCCAACCAATGGATGCTGTCTGTTTCTTTTTATAATCATTTTTAACGTCTTTTTTGTCGAATTATTTGGAAGTGGAGCTTTCACCATTTTTAAAAAACTCAATTTTCTCTGTAAAACTAAAAGAGCTAGAGAGGAACTGATCATTTTTTTGGAATCTACGCCCCTTTAACCACCCCTCCACCATTAATTTTCAAAATCCGAGTGATGAAAAATTTTGAAGATTTTTGAAGTCTATAGCCTTGACCTTTTTTTAGGGACAAATTTTATTTCTTTCGGATTCAACTGAAATTTGAAATACAGCTAGAGATGGGTATTTCCAACCAATGGATGCTGTCTGTTTCTTTTTATAATCATTTTTAACATCTTTTTTGTCGAATTATTTAGAAGTGGAGCTTTCACCATTTTTAAAAAACTCAATTTTCTCTGTAAAACTAAAAGAGCCAGAGAGGAACTGATCATTTTTTTGGAATCCACGCCCCTTTAACCACCCCTCCACCATTAATTTTCAAAATCCGAGTGATGAAAAATTTTGAAGATTTTTGAAGTCTATAGCCTTGCCCTTTTTTTTAGGGTCAAATTTTATTTCTTTCGGATTCAACTGAAATTTGAAATACAGCTAGAGATGGGAATTTCCAACTAATGGATGCTGTCTGTTTCTTTTTATAATCATTTTAACGTCTTTTTTGTCGAATTATTTAGAAGTGGAGCTTTCACAATTT
Organism: Neocrepidodera transversa; assembly: GCA_963243735.1. Lineage (NCBI taxonomy): Eukaryota > Metazoa > Arthropoda > Insecta > Coleoptera > Chrysomelidae > Neocrepidodera > Neocrepidodera transversa. The sequence continues at coordinate 16,355,681 of OY725354.1, read as the reverse complement.
TTAAAAAACTCAATTTTCTCTGTAAAACTAAAAGAGCTAGAGACTAACTGATCATTTTTTTGGAATCTACGCCCCTTTAACCACCCCTCCACCATTAATTTTCAAAATCCGAGTGATGAAAAATTTTGAAGATTTTTGAAGTCTATAGCCTTGCCCTTTTTTTTAGGGTCAAATTTTATTTCTTTCGGATTCAACTGAAATTTGAAATACAGCTAGAGATGGGTATTTCCAACTAATGGATGCTGTCTGTTTCTTTTTATAATCATTTTAACGTCTTTTTTGTCGAATTATTTAGAAGTGGAGCTTTCACCATTTTTAAAAAACTCAATTTTCTCTGTAAAACTAAAAGAGCTAGAGAGGAACTGATCATTTTTTTGGAATCTACGCCCCTTTAACCACCCCTCCACCATTAATTTTTAAAATCCGAGTGATGAAAAATTTTGAAAATTTTTGAAGTCTATAGCCTTGCCCTTTTTTTTAGGGTCAAATTTTATTTCTTTCGGATTCAACTGAAATTTGAAATACAGCTAGAGATGGGTATTTCCAACTAATGGATGCTGTCTGTTTCTTTTTATAATCATTTTAACGTCTTTTTTGTCGAATTATTTAGAAGTGGAGCTTTCACCATTTTTAAAAAACTCAATTTTCTCTGTAAAACTAAAAGAGCTAGAGACTAACTGATCATTTTTTTGGAATCTACGCCCCTTTAACCACCCCTCCACCATTAATTTTCAAAATCCGAGTGATGAAAAATTTTGAAGATTTTTGAAGTCTATAGCCTTGCCCTTTTTTTTAGGGTCAAATTTTATTTCTTTCGGATTCAACTGAAATTTGAAATACAGCTAGAGATGGGTATTTCCAACCAATGGATGCTGTCTGTTTCTTTTTATAATCATTTTAACGTCTTTTTTGTCGAATTATTTAGAAGTGGAGCTTTCACAATTTTTAAAAAACTCAATTTTCTCTGTAAAACTAAAAGAGCTAGAGAGGAACTGATCATTTTTTTGGAATCTACGCCCCTTTAACCACCCCTCCACCATTAATTTTTAAAATCCGAGTGATGAAAAATTTTGAAAATTTTTGAAGTCTATAGCCTTGCCCTTTTTTTTCGAGTCAAATTTTATTTCTTTCCTTTGAAATACACCTAGAGATAAGTAATTTCAACTAATGGATGCTGTCTGTTTCTTTTTATAATCATTTTTAACGTCTTTTTTGTCGAATTATTTAGAAGTGGAGCTTTCACCATTTTTAAAAAACTCAATTTTCTCTGTAAAACTAAAAGAGCTAGAGAGGAACTGATCATTTTTTTGGAATCTACGCCCCTTTAACCACCCCTCCACCATTAATTTTCAAAATCCGAGTGATGAAAAATTTTGAAGATTTTTGAAGTCTATAGCCTTGCCCTTTTTTTAGGGTCAAATTTTATTTCTTTCGGATTCAACTGAAATTTGAAATACAGCTAGAGATGGGTATTTCCAACTAATGGATGCTGTCTGTTTCTTTTTATAATCATTTTAACGTCTTTTTTGTCGAATTATTTAGAAGTGGAGCTTTCACCATTTTTAAAAAACTCAATTTTCTCTGTAAAACTAAAAGAGCTAGAGAGGAACTGATCATTTTTTTGGAATCTACGCCCCTTTAACCACCCCTCCACCATTAATTTTTAAAATCCGAGTGATGAAAAATTTTGAAAATTTTTGAAGTCTATAGCCTTGCCCTTTTTTTTCGAGTCAAATTTTATTTCTTTCCTTTGAAATACACCTAGAGATAAGTAATTTCAACTAATGGATGCTGTCTGTTTCTTTTTATAATCATTTTTAACGTCTTTTTTGTCGAATTATTTAGAAGTGGAGCTTTCACCATTTTTAAAAAACTCAATTTTCTCTGTAAAACTAAAAGAGCTAGAGAGGAACTGATCATTTTTTTGGAATCTACGCCCCTTTAACCACCCCTCCACCATTAATTTTCAAAATCCGAGTGATGAAAAATTTTGAAGATTTTTGAAGTCTATAGCCTTGCCCTTTTTTTAGGGTCAAATTTTATTTCTTTCGGATTCAACTGAAATTTGAAATACAGCTAGAGATGGGTATTTCCAACTAATGGATGCTGTCTGTTTCTTTTTATAATCATTTTAACGTCTTTTTTGTCGAATTATTTAGAAGTGGAGCTTTCACCATTTTTAAAAAACTCAATTTTCTCTGTAAAACTAAAAGAGCTAGAGAGGAACTGATCATTTTTTTGGAATCTACGCCCCTTTAACCACCCCTCCGCCATTAATTTTCAAAATCCGAGTGATGAAAAATTTTGAAGATTTTTGAAGTCCCTTTTTGTCCTTGCCCTTTTTTTGGGGTCAAATTTTATTTCTTTCGGATTCAACTGAAATTTGAAATACAGCTAGAGATGGGAATTTCCAACTGATGGATGCTGTCTGTTTCTTTTTATAATCATTTTTAACGTCTTTTTTGTCGAATTATTTAGAAGTGGAGCTTTCACCATTTTTAAAAAACTCAATTTTCTCTGTAAAACTAAAAGAGCTAGAGAGGAACTGATCATTTTTTTGGAATCTACGCCCCTTTAACCACCCCTCCACCATTAATTTTCAAAATCCGAGTGATGAAAAATTTTGAAGATTTTTGAAGTAGCCTTGCCCTTTTTTTAGGGTCAAATTTTATTTCTTTCGGATTCAACTGAAATTTGAAATACAGCTAGAGATGGGTATTTCCAACCAATGGATGCTGTCTGTTTCTTTTTATAATCATTTTTAACGTCTTTTTTGTCGAATTATTTAGAAGTGGAGCTTTCACCATTTTTAAAAAACTCAATTTTCTCTGTAAAACTAAAAGAGCTAGAGAGGAACTGATCATTTTTTTGGAATCTACGCCCCTTTAACCACCCCTCCACCATTAATTGTCAAAATCCGAGTGATGAAAAATTTTGAAAATTTTTGAAGTCTATAGCCTTGCCCTTTTTTTAGGGTCAAATTTTATTTCTTTCGGATTCAACTGAAATTTGAAATACAGCTAGAGATGGGTATTTCCAATTAATGGATGCTGTCTATTTCTTTTTATAATCATTTTTAACGTCTTTTTTGTCGAATTATTTAGAAGTGGAGCTTTCACCATTTTTAAAAAACTCAATTTTCTCTGTAAAACTAAAAGAGCTGGAGAGGAACTGATCATTTTTTTGGAATCTACGCCCCTTTAACCACCCCTCCACCATTAATTTTCAAAATCCGAGTGATGAAAAATTTTGAAGATTTTTGAAGTCTATAGCCTTGCCCTTTTTTTGGGGTCAAATTTTATTTCTTTCGGATTCAACTGAAATTTGAAATACAGCTAGAGATGGGTATTTCCAACCAATGGATGCTGTCTGTTTCTTTTTATAATCATTTTTAACGTCTTTTTTGTCGAATTATTTGGAAGTGGAGCTTTCACCATTTTTAAAAAACTCAATTTTCTCTGTAAAACTAAAAGAGCTAGAGAGGAACTGATCATTTTTTTGGAATCTACGCCCCTTTAACCACCCCTCCACCATTAATTTTCAAAATCCGAGTGATGAAAAATTTTGAAGATTTTTGAAGTCTATAGCCTTGACCTTTTTTTAGGGACAAATTTTATTTCTTTCGGATTCAACTGAAATTTGAAATACAGCTAGAGATGGGTATTTCCAACCAATGGATGCTGTCTGTTTCTTTTTATAATCATTTTTAACATCTTTTTTGTCGAATTATTTAGAAGTGGAGCTTTCACCATTTTTAAAAAACTCAATTTTCTCTGTAAAACTAAAAGAGCCAGAGAGGAACTGATCATTTTTTTGGAATCCACGCCCCTTTAACCACCCCTCCACCATTAATTTTCAAAATCCGAGTGATGAAAAATTTTGAAGATTTTTGAAGTCTATAGCCTTGCCCTTTTTTTTAGGGTCAAATTTTATTTCTTTCGGATTCAACTGAAATTTGAAATACAGCTAGAGATGGGAATTTCCAACTAATGGATGCTGTCTGTTTCTTTTTATAATCATTTTAACGTCTTTTTTGTCGAATTATTTAGAAGTGGAGCTTTCACAATTTTTAAAAAACTCAATTTTCTCTGTAAAACTAAAAGAGCTAGAGACTAACTGATCATTTTTTTGGAATCTACGCCCCTTTAACCACCCCTCCACCATTAATTTTCAAAATCCGAGTGATGAAAAATTTTGAAGATTTTTGAAGTCTATAGCCTTGCCCTTTTTTTTAGGGTCAAATTTTATTTCTTTCGGATTCAACTGAAATTTGAAATACAGCTAGAGATGGGTATTTCCAACTAATGGATGCTGTCTGTTTCTTTTTATAATCATTTTAACGTCTTTTTTGTCGAATTATTTAGAAGTGGAGCTTTCACCATTTTTAAAAAACTCAATTTTCTCTGTAAAACTAAAAGAGCTAGAGAGGAACTGATCATTTTTTTGGAATCTACGCCCCTTTAACCACCCCTCCACCATTAATTTTTAAAATCCGAGTGATGAAAAATTTTGAAAATTTTTGAAGTCTATAGCCTTGCCCTTTTTTTTAGGGTCAAATTTTATTTCTTTCGGATTCAACTGAAATTTGAAATACAGCTAGAGATGGGTATTTCCAACTAATGGATGCTGTCTGTTTCTTTTTATAATCATTTTAACGTCTTTTTTGTCGAATTATTTAGAAGTGGAGCTTTCACCATTTTTAAAAAACTCAATTTTCTCTGTAAAACTAAAAGAGCTAGAGACTAACTGATCATTTTTTTGGAATCTACGCCCCTTTAACCACCCCTCCACCATTAATTTTCAAAATCCGAGTGATGAAAAATTTTGAAGATTTTTGAAGTCTATAGCCTTGCCCTTTTTTTTAGGGTCAAATTTTATTTCTTTCGGATTCAACTGAAATTTGAAATACAGCTAGAGATGGGTATTTCCAACCAATGGATGCTGTCTGTTTCTTTTTATAATCATTTTAACGTCTTTTTTGTCGAATTATTTAGAAGTGGAGCTTTCACAATTTTTAAAAAACTCAATTTTCTCTGTAAAACTAAAAGAGCTAGAGAGGAACTGATCATTTTTTTGGAATCTACGCCCCTTTAACCACCCCTCCACCATTAATTTTTAAAATCCGAGTGATGAAAAATTTTGAAAATTTTTGAAGTCTATAGCCTTGCCCTTTTTTTTCGAGTCAAATTTTATTTCTTTCCTTTGAAATACACCTAGAGATAAGTAATTTCAACTAATGGATGCTGTCTGTTTCTTTTTATAATCATTTTTAACGTCTTTTTTGTCGAATTATTTAGAAGTGGAGCTTTCACCATTTTTAAAAAACTCAATTTTCTCTGTAAAACTAAAAGAGCTAGAGAGGAACTGATCATTTTTTTGGAATCTACGCCCCTTTAACCACCCCTCCACCATTAATTTTCAAAATCCGAGTGATGAAAAATTTTGAAGATTTTTGAAGTCTATAGCCTTGCCCTTTTTTTAGGGTCAAATTTTATTTCTTTCGGATTCAACTGAAATTTGAAATACAGCTAGAGATGGGTATTTCCAACTAATGGATGCTGTCTGTTTCTTTTTATAATCATTTTAACGTCTTTTTTGTCGAATTATTTAGAAGTGGAGCTTTCACCATTTTTAAAAAACTCAATTTTCTCTGTAAAACTAAAAGAGCTAGAGAGGAACTGATCATTTTTTTGGAATCTACGCCCCTTTAACCACCCCTCCACCATTAATTTTTAAAATCCGAGTGATGAAAAATTTTGAAAATTTTTGAAGTCTATAGCCTTGCCCTTTTTTTTCGAGTCAAATTTTATTTCTTTCCTTTGAAATACACCTAGAGATAAGTAATTTCAACTAATGGATGCTGTCTGTTTCTTTTTATAATCATTTTTAACGTCTTTTTTGTCGAATTATTTAGAAGTGGAGCTTTCACCATTTTTAAAAAACTCAATTTTCTCTGTAAAACTAAAAGAGCTAGAGAGGAACTGATCATTTTTTTGGAATCTACGCCCCTTTAACCACCCCTCCACCATTAATTTTCAAAATCCGAGTGATGAAAAATTTTGAAGATTTTTGAAGTCTATAGCCTTGCCCTTTTTTTAGGGTCAAATTTTATTTCTTTCGGATTCAACTGAAATTTGAAATACAGCTAGAGATGGGTATTTCCAACTAATGGATGCTGTCTGTTTCTTTTTATAATCATTTTAACGTCTTTTTTGTCGAATTATTTAGAAGTGGAGCTTTCACCATTTTTAAAAAACTCAATTTTCTCTGTAAAACTAAAAGAGCTAGAGAGGAACTGATCATTTTTTTGGAATCTACGCCCCTTTAACCACCCCTCCGCCATTAATTTTCAAAATCCGAGTGATGAAAAATTTTGAAGATTTTTGAAGTCCCTTTTTGTCCTTGCCCTTTTTTTGGGGTCAAATTTTATTTCTTTCGGATTCAACTGAAATTTGAAATACAGCTAGAGATGGGAATTTCCAACTGATGGATGCTGTCTGTTTCTTTTTATAATCATTTTTAACGTCTTTTTTGTCGAATTATTTAGAAGTGGAGCTTTCACCATTTTTAAAAAACTCAATTTTCTCTGTAAAACTAAAAGAGCTAGAGAGGAACTGATCATTTTTTTGGAATCTACGCCCCTTTAACCACCCCTCCACCATTAATTTTCAAAATCCGAGTGATGAAAAATTTTGAAGATTTTTGAAGTAGCCTTGCCCTTTTTTTAGGGTCAAATTTTATTTCTTTCGGATTCAACTGAAATTTGAAATACAGCTAGAGATGGGTATTTCCAACCAATGGATGCTGTCTGTTTCTTTTTATAATCATTTTTAACGTCTTTTTTGTCGAATTATTTAGAAGTGGAGCTTTCACCATTTTTAAAAAACTCAATTTTCTCTGTAAAACTAAAAGAGCTAGAGAGGAACTGATCATTTTTTTGGAATCTACGCCCCTTTAACCACCCCTCCACCATTAATTGTCAAAATCCGAGTGATGAAAAATTTTGAAAATTTTTGAAGTCTATAGCCTTGCCCTTTTTTTAGGGTCAAATTTTATTTCTTTCGGATTCAACTGAAATTTGAAATACAGCTAGAGATGGGTATTTCCAATTAATGGATGCTGTCTATTTCTTTTTATAATCATTTTTAACGTCTTTTTTGTCGAATTATTTAGAAGTGGAGCTTTCACCATTTTTAAAAAACTCAATTTTCTCTGTAAAACTAAAAGAGCTGGAGAGGAACTGATCATTTTTTTGGAATCTACGCCCCTTTAACCACCCCTCCACCATTAATTTTCAAAATCCGAGTGATGAAAAATTTTGAAGATTTTTGAAGTCTATAGCCTTGCCCTTTTTTTAGGGTCAAATTTTATTTCTTTCGGATTCAACTGAAATTTGAAATACAGCTAGAGATGGGTATTTCCAACTAATGGATGCTGTCTGTTTCTTTTTATAATCATTTTAACGTCTTTTTTGTCGAATTATTTAGAAGTGGAGCTTTCACCATTTTTAAAAAACTCAATTTTCTCTGTAAAACTAAAAGAGCTAGAGAGGAACTGATCATTTTTTTGGAATCTACGCCCCTTTAACCACCCCTCCACCATTAATTTTCAAAATCCGAGTGATGAAAAATTTTGAAGATTTTTGAAGTCTATAGCCTTGCCCTTTTTTTAGGGTCAAATTTTATTTCTTTCGGATTCAACTGAAATTTGAAATACAGCTAGAGATGGGTATTTCCAACTAATGGATGCTGTCTGTTTCTTTTTATAATCATTTTAACGTCTTTTTTGTCGAATTATTTAGAAGTGGAGCTTTCACCATTTTTAAAAAACTCAATTTTCTCTGTAAAACTAAAAGAGCTAGAGAGGAACTGATCATTTTTTTGGAATCTACGCCCCTTTAACCACCCCTCCACCATTAATTTTTAAAATCCGAGTGATGAAAAATTTTGAAAATTTTTGAAGTCTATAGCCTTGCCCTTTTTTTTCGAGTCAAATTTTATTTCTTTCCTTTGAAATACACCTAGAGATAAGTAATTTCAACTAATGGATGCTGTCTGTTTCTTTTTATAATCATTTTTAACGTCTTTTTGGTCGAATTATTTAGAAGTGGAGCTTTCACCATTTTTAAAAAACTCAATTTTCTCTGTAAAACTAAAAGAGCTAGAGAGGAACTGATCATTTTTTTGGAATCTACGCCCCTTTAACCACCCCTCCACCATTAATTTTTAAAATCCGAGTGATGAAAAATTTTGAAAATTTTTGAAGTCTATAGCCTTGCCCTTTTTTTTCGAGTCAAATTTTATTTCTTTCCTTTGAAATACACCTAGAGATAAGTAATTTCAACTAATGGATGCTGTCTGTTTCTTTTTATAATCATTTTTAACGTCTTTTTTGTCGAATTATTTAGAAGTGGAGCTTTCACCATTTTTAAAAAACTCAATTTTCTCTGTAAAACTAAAAGAGCTAGAGAGGAACTGATCATTTTTTTGGAATCTACGCCCCTTTAACCACCCCTCCACCATTAATTTTCAAAATCCGAGTGATGAAAAATTTTGAAGATTTTTGAAGTCTATAGCCTTGCCCTTTTTTTAGGGTCAAATTTTATTTCTTTCGGATTCAACTGAAATTTGAAATACAGCTAGAGATGGGTATTTCCAACTAATGGATGCTGTCTGTTTCTTTTTATAATCATTTTAACGTCTTTTTTGTCGAATTATTTAGAAGTGGAGCTTTCACCATTTTTAAAAAACTCAATTTTCTCTGTAAAACTAAAAGAGCTAGAGAGGAACTGATCATTTTTTTGGAATCTACGCCCCTTTAACCACCCCTCCGCCATTAATTTTCAAAATCCGAGTGATGAAAAATTTTGAAGATTTTTGAAGTCCCTTTTTGTCCTTGCCCTTTTTTTGGGGTCAAATTTTATTTCTTTCGGATTCAACTGAAATTTGAAATACAGCTAGAGATGGGAATTTCCAACTGATGGATGCTGTCTGTTTCTTTTTATAATCATTTTTAACGTCTTTTTTGTCGAATTATTTAGAAGTGGAGCTTTCACCATTTTTAAAAAACTCAATTTTCTCTGTAAAACTAAAAGAGCTAGAGAGGAACTGATCATTTTTTTGGAATCTACGCCCCTTTAACCACCCCTCCACCATTAATTTTCAAAATCCGAGTGATGAAAAATTTTGAAGATTTTTGAAGTAGCCTTGCCCTTTTTTTAGGGTCAAATTTTATTTCTTTCGGATTCAACTGAAATTTGAAATACAGCTAGAGATGGGTATTTCCAACCAATGGATGCTGTCTGTTTCTTTTTATAATCATTTTTAACGTCTTTTTTGTCGAATTATTTAGAAGTGGAGCTTTCACCATTTTTAAAAAACTCAATTTTCTCTGTAAAACTAAAAGAGCTAGAGAGGAACTGATCATTTTTTTGGAATCTACGCCCCTTTAACCACCCCTCCACCATTAATTGTCAAAATCCGAGTGATGAAAAATTTTGAAAATTTTTGAAGTCTATAGCCTTGCCCTTTTTTTAGGGTCAAATTTTATTTCTTTCGGATTCAACTGAAATTTGAAATACAGCTAGAGATGGGTATTTCCAATTAATGGATGCTGTCTGTTTCTTTTTATAATCATTTTAACGTCTTTTTTGTCGAATTATTTAGAAGTGGAGCTTTCACCATTTTTAAAAAACTCAATTTTCTCTGTAAAACTAAAAGAGCTAGAGAGGAACTGATCATTTTTTTGGAATCTACGCCCCTTTAACCACCCCTCCACCATTAATTTTCAAAATCCGAGTGATGAAAAATTTTGAAGATTTTTGAAGTCTATAGCCTTGCCCTTTTTTTGGGGTCAAATTTTATTTCTTTCGGATTCAACTGAAATTTGAAATACAGCTAGAGATGGGTATTTCCAACCAATGGATGCTGTCTGTTTCTTTTATAATCATTTTAACGTCTTTTTTTTGTCGAATTATTTAGAAGTGGAGCTTTCACCATTTTTAAAAAACTCAATTTTCTCTGTAAAACTAAAAGAGCTAGAGACTAACTGATCATTTTTTTGGAATCTACGCCCCTTTAACCACCCCTCCACCATTAATTTTCAAAATCCGAGTGATGAAAAATTTTGAAGATTTTTGAAGTGTATAGCCTTGCCCTTTTTTTAGGGTCAAATTTTCAACTGAAATTTGAAATACAGCTAGAGATGGGTATTTCCAACTGATGGATGCTGTCTGTTTCTTTTTATAATCATTTTTAACGTCTTTTTTGTCGAATTATTTAGAAGTGGAGCTTTCACCATTTTTAAAAAACTCAATTTTCTCTGTAAAACTAAAAGAGCTAGAGAGGAACTGATCATTTTTTTGGAATCTACGCCCCTTTAACCACCCCTCCACCATTAATTTTCAAAATCCGAGTGATGAAAAATTTTGAAGATTTTTGAAGTAGCCTTGCCCTTTTTTTAGGGTCAAATTTTATTTCTTTCGGATTCAACTGAAATTTGAAATACAGCTAGAGATGGGTATTTCCAACTAATGGATGCTGTCTGTTTCTTTTTATAATCATTTTTAACGTCTTTTTTGTCGAATTATTTGGAAGTGGAGCTTTCACCATTTTTAAAAAACTCAATTTTCTCTGTAAAACTAAAAGAGCTAGAGAGGAACTGATCATTTTTTTGGAATCTACGCCCCTTTAACCACCCCTCCACCATTAATTTTCAAAATCCGAGTGATGAAAAATTTTGAAGATTTTTGAAGTCTATAGCCTTGACCTTTTTTTAGGGACAAATTTTATTTCTTTCGGATTCAACTGAAATTTGAAATACAGCTAGAGATGGGTATTTCCAACCAATGGATGCTGTCTGTTTCTTTTTATAATCATTTTTAACATCTTTTTTGTCGAATTATTTAGAAGTGGAGCTTTCACCATTTTTAAAAAACTCAATTTTCTCTGTAAAACTAAAAGAGCCAGAGAGGAACTGATCATTTTTTTGGAATCCACGCCCCTTTAACCACCCCTCCACCATTAATTTTCAAAATCCGAGTGATGAAAAATTTTGAAGATTTTTGAAGTCTATAGCCTTGCCCTTTTTTTTAGGGTCAAATTTTATTTCTTTCGGATTCAACTGAAATTTGAAATACAGCTAGAGATGGGTATTTCCAACTAATGGATGCTGTCTGTTTCTTTTTATAATCATTTTAACGTCTTTTTTGTCGAATTATTTAGAAGTGGAGCTTTCACCATTTTTAAAAAACTCAATTTTCTCTGTAAAACTAAAAGAGCTAGAGAGGAACTGATCATTTTTTTGGAACCTACGCCCCTTTAACCACCCCTCCACCATTAATTTTCAAAATCCGAGTGATGAAAAATTTTGAAGATTTTTGAAGTCTATAGCCTTGCCCTTTTTTTAGGGTCAAATTTTATTTCTTTCGGATTCAACTGAAATTTGAAATACAGCTAGAGATGGGTATTTCCAACTAATGGATGCTGTCTGTTTCTTTTTATAATCATTTTAACGTCTTTTTTGTCGAATTATTTAGAAGTGGAGCTTTCACCATTTTTAAAAAACTCAATTTTCTCTGTAAAACTAAAAGAGCTAGAGAGGAACTGATCATTTTTTTGGAATCTACGCCCCTTTAACCACCCCTCCACCATTAATTTTTAAAATCCGAGTGATGAAAAATTTTGAAGATTTTTGAAGTCTATAGCCTTGCCCTTTTTTTAGGGTCAAATTTTATTTCTTTCGGATTCAACTGAAATTTGAAATACAGCTAGAGATGGGAATTTCCGACTAATGGATGCTGTCTGTTTCTTTTTATAATCATTTTAACGTCTTTTTTGTCGAATTATTTAGAAGTGGAGCTTTCACCATTTTTAAAAAACTCAATTTTCTCTGTAAAACTAAAAGAGCTAGAGACTAACTGATCATTTTTTTGGAATCTACGCCCCTTTAACCACCCCTCCACCATTAATTTTCAAAATCCGAGTGATGAAAAATTTTGAAGATTTTTGAAGTCTATAGCCTTGCCCTTTTTTTAGGGTCAAATTTTATTTCTTTCGGATTCAACTGAAATTTGAAATACAGCTAGAGATGGGTATTTCCAACTAATGGATGCTGTCTGTTTCTTTTTATAATCATTTTAACGTCTTTTTTGTCGAATTATTTAGAAGTGGAGCTTTCACCATTTTTAAAAAACTCAATTTTCTCTGTAAAACTAAAAGAGCTAGAGACTAACTGATCATTTTTTTGGAATCTACGCCCCTTTAAGCCTCCACCATTAATTTTCAAAATCCGAGTGATGAAAAATTTTGAAGATTTTTGAAGTGTATAGCCTTGCCCTTTTTTTAGGGTCAAATTTTCAACTGAAATTTGAAATACAGCTAGAGATGGGTATTTCCAACTAATGGATGCTGTCTGTTTCTTTTTATAATCATTTTTAACGTCTTTTTTGTCGAATTATTTAGAAGTGGAGCTTTCACCATTTTTAAAAAACTCAATTTTCTCTGTAAAACTAAAAGAGCTAGAGAGGAACTGATCATTTTTTTGGAATCTACGCCCCTTTAACCACCCCTCCACCATTAATTTTCAAAATCCGAGTGATGAAAAATTTTGAAGATTTTTGAAGTCTATAGCCTTGCCCTTTTTTTAGGGTCAAATTTTATTTCTTTCGGATTCAACTGAAATTTGAAATACAGCTAGAGATGGGAATTTCCAACTAATGGATGCTGTCTGTTTCTTTTTATAATCATTTTTAACGTCTTTTTTGTCGAATTATTTAGAAGTGGAGCTTTCACCATTTTTAAAAAACTCAATTTTCTCTGTCAAACTAAAAGAGCTAGAGAGGAACTGATCATTTTTTTGGAATCTACGCCCCTTAAACCACCCCTCCACCATTAATTTTCAAAATCCGAGTGATGAAAAATTTTGAAGATTTTTGAAGTCTATAGCCTTGCCCTTTTTTTAGGGTCAAATTTTATTTCTTTCGGATTCAACTGAAATTTGAAATACAGCTAGAGATGGGTATTTCCAACTAATGGATGCTGTCTGTTTCTTTTTATAATCATTTTTAACGTCTTTTTTGTCGAATTATTTAGAAGTGGAGCTTTCACCATTTTTAAAAAAACTCAATTTCCTCTGAAACTGAAAGAGCTAGAAAGGAACTGATCATTTTTTTGGAATCAACGCCAATTAAACCACCCCTTCAGCATTAATTTTTAAAATCTAAATTTTGAAAATTTATATAGCCTTCAACTTTTAAAGATAATTCGAATATAGAAATGGTGTTGGTTTCCTTCCAAGTGCGTAGATATGAATGGGGGTAGAGGGAAAAAAAAGTAGGCCCCTACCCCAGGAAAAAAATAATCTACGCCCTTGAAATAAATAAATAAAATACAGATGGAGTAATAATAAGATATAATTTTATTAAAAATATTAGGTACTATTAAGTAACATCAATCACATAAAAACAATATATGTAACTAAATTTTAACAATGGTATTACAGAGACTAATTCATATTCATCACTGCATATATATCCAAATTAGTACTAAAAAAGACAATATTTCTAACACGCTAATTTAAATTTATTTACCATCAAATGCAGTAATTATTTCAAAATAGATTTTTTTTAACTTTTGAATTAGAATTCAAAAACAACCTCTGAAATGAGCAAAACAAGTTTATTGTATCAAGACGAAAAAATTTTTAAATGTTTAGGGACGGGAAATATTCCGTATGGTCCTTAGGCTCGGAAAGAGGACAAATAATCAAATATTTATTTTTATATGGACATAGAACCAACGGAAAATTGATGAAGATGGATTCCATTCATTTTGAAATTCGATTTATCGAATTCAAAACACTCTTTGACATATATCGCTACGCTACATTTTCTAAGTGAAGATTCAAGTATTAAATTTTGAAACAAAACAAAATTAATATAAAAAACTAGCTGAGCTAAATATTAATAAATATAAGTAGAAATAAATATATAATCTATTAAATAAAAATATATACAGTGCGCGTGACATAATTTAATCATTTTTTAATTTTTTTCTTGTGATTAAATTAATTTTTAAAACAATATTTGCTATCAACAATTCAATTATACTATTCACCATTTAATAATTAATTAAAAATTAGTAATAAAAAGCTGCAAAATTAAGTATATTATATAAAAAAACATTCAGTTAGTTATTTTTATATCACAATTACTAAAATGGACAGAAAAGAATTGTTTTTTAAACAACCACCAAAAACGAATTATACCAAGAGTATAGTATTGTTTTAGTGGCAAAACATTTTTTTTTAGAAACAGGTAAATGTCCACTGGACATCCCTGTATTTAGCTAACATCGTCATAACGATTAAAAACAAGAGCTGTACATATTAGGCCAAGATATTTTAATTTAGGTTCAACAAAAAAATTTATCCAACTTAAAAACCTAATATATCACTTAACTAAACGGTTATCGTGTTTATTTGGAAAATTAATCAAAATAACTTAATAAAATTCTCAAACAGAACCCAATTGTACTCATAGGCTAACCTAAACCTGCTCCTTCTAAAAATTCTCAAACACACCCCAACTCTTAGAGTAACCTAGATCTGCTCTTTAAAAATAGTTAATTATTAAATTTAATCAGTGAGACTAAAAAGTAAGCCGATGCTAATATTAATGAATTATTTTTGTTTTTTGGGTTTTTGAATTTTTTTAATTCTTTGAAGCGATACTTCAGGGGCTCATTAATCTATTGTAGATTAGCACTGATGATGATTTCGATTCGGTTCTAAACGAGGAAAAATAGAAATCAAATAAAAGATATTACAATGACTGGTAATTTCTCTAATTTGTTCATCAAATAATTAACTCATCTTTGTTCTTGTTATTTTGTTTAGCAACCATTTAGCTAAGTAACGACTTAATATTTTCAGCAAAAATAAAAATTGGTATCATTGTGTGAAAATTAGGGATAAATTTTTTTATTACACCTTTAGACAAATTCACCCATTTTATAACATCTTGGCGTTTGGCAAATTATGATTTCTGTCAACATTAATTGACATAGCATCTGTCGTTTGCCATTTTAGCAGGAAGTTTTTAATATTTTCATTGTTAAAAACATGTCTTAAAAACCACCCAATTGCTTCTTATAGATCAGTTTTAGCTTGTATTCTTTACCGGTTATAATTTCAAAAAATAATGTCATAAAGCTGCCAAATAAATTTCTAAGGCATTTTTAAAAACTATAACCAGTAAAAGTAACCTTACCCGTTATTATAAGTCTTGAAGCCCACTGGGGCGTATCCTACAACCTAAAAAAGGTAGTAATCAAGGCTATCGCGTAAACAGAGAGTCTCGATCTCCGCTAAAAGACGTCCCTTCCGCTCGAACGACCGCCCCTGGAGTAATTCCTGTTGTTGGGACGGCGAGCCGCGTTTCTAATTTCTCTGTCGACTTCGAGTTCTTCCAGTCGTTGCGTGATGTTCAATTTTTGCTGTACAGCTAAACGGAGGAGTTGGTTCAGCGTCTTTTTCTCGTCTTCGGCGGCGCCTAATTGTTGCTGAAGTTCATCGACTTGAGTCACATATTCCTCACAACGGGCAGCGAACATCGCGCGCAAGCCTAAACAGAGAATTATTTCAATATCAAAATTACATATTTTAATTTACATTTTTTATGTTGTAAAATAAATCTATTTACTTGAAAATGTAGCCGCATCTTCTTTCAGCAACCTCAGCTCGTTCCTCAATTTCATCATTGTTTCCGAAACGATGGTCTTTTCCTTTTCGTATTTGCCCTTCAAATTGGTTAGCGCTACTTCGGCAGTGTTTTTGTTAGATTTGAGGACTGTTCGTAAAGTGGCGATTTGTTCACGTTTCGTTGACAACAAACTCTTCAATCTCACTACCTGTTCCTGCAATTCTTGTATCTCTGAGTCACTAGATTCGTCTCGAGAAGCTAAAATTTTATTATTTTATGTATTCATTAAAATAAAGTGATAGTAACTTACATTCATATGAACCGTCTGTGTTGTTTCTCTTATTCTTTGATAATTCTATGGTACTTTCAACGGCTGTTCGGAGGTGTTTTATTTGATCCACAATAGTCGATACGTTTCTCGATAATACAGTAGTATCATTTAATGGTTCTAAATCATGTAAAGGTATATCATTTTTCAGTCGACTTCTTAATAATTCAATTTTTGACATTTCTCCAATAGGTGGCGCTGTTTCCGTCACTAAAATAAACATGATAATAAATAATATATTAAAAGATAAAAATTAATTACTAGGTGTCTGTGCTTCTTTCTCATGATCCAATATAACTCTAGATGGCGTTTGTCCATTAATGGTACATAAATGATGATACAACTGTGCCAAATCTTCAGAAATTCCTTGTAAAGTATTCTGACTTTCATCCAAAGAAGATCCTGCTTCGCAAGCAAAATCCCTCAACAATTTAAGATCACTTTCCAAGTCTATACTTTTTTGATCAGTATCAAATAACTTGTTTTTGAGATTAGTTATTTCGTTTCTGAGTTGTAAAGTAGCATCTGAAACATTGGTGTGACTTTCTAGTTCTTTAATATCCCGTTTCAGTAAATCTATTTCTTTGGAAGACATTCTGAACCACTGCTGGTATTGTTGAATAGTCCGGGAAGCTTCTTCTACTGGTTTCAATAAATTTTTATCTGCAGTTAACGACAAGTGATGTAAGGAATCAACATGAGCTGCTAGTTGAGTTAAACGAGCTACAAATACCTATAAAGAATATTTTTTTATTATAATAATAATTTAAATTAATTATTAATATTACCTGTAATTCTCCTTGACTTTTCTCAATCATACCTTGATTTTCTCGCAAATTCTGTGTTAAAGTTAATTTATCCTTTTCCAAACCTTCCAGTTGTTTTTCTAATTTTCTCAACTCATTTAAATGCACTTCTGAGAATAGATCTACTTGTTTGCCATCAGGTGATTGTACTTCATTGCAAATAGTTGCTTCAAGATGTTTTAAACCCGGTAAATCGTCCTCGCAGTCACTGCCCACTGCATCTTCGCCCGCAATTCCGCGTATGCGGTAAGCTAGATTGTTGATGTTGTAAAATGATTCTCGGTTTATTTGTTGGTCCAGTTCTTTTTTTAAAGCGTATTTTGCCTCACGTTCACTCTATTAAAGAAAAATTATACAAACTATTTGGAAAATTGACTAGCGAAAATCTATACATACCTGTAATGATTCCAATGCTTCTTCCATGTGTTTTTCGGCGATTTTTTTCAAATTAGTAATTTCTTCCAATTGCAAATTCAATAAATCCATTTCTTCTTGTACTCGCCTTATTTCGTGTTTTAAACTTTCAAATTCTACTTGTGAACTCTTTAAAGCAGAAACTTGCTTTTGTAATGCAATATTTTCTTCTTCGAGTTCCGAATAATCAGCTATAAGCCGATTTTCTCTAAACTTTACTTCCCTCAATTCCATGCGTAATTTTTTACATTCCATGTTTCTGTCCTCTTTATCTTTACCTAGGAGAAAAGAGTGGGAATTAAAATAAGTAAATTAAAAAAAAAATCTGTATTTACCCATGTCATTATTTTCTTGGAGCATTCGATCTCTTTCAGCTGTGACTCTCTCTAGTTCATGCCTACATTGTTTAACTTCATTTTCCAATTCTAATATTTGTAGATTTAACGACGATTCTCTAGCTGCAGATTCATTCAATAAAGATTCTTCCGATTCAATCCCTGTTTTCGTAGTCACCTTATGACTAGTTTGAAATTTAGCAAGAGCTTCTTGAGTAATATTTAAATCGTGTTTTGCATTATCGTATAAGGCTTCTAATTCGTCGCATTTCTGCTGCAGTTCTTTCTTTTCTTCGAGTAAAACGAGACCGTATTGGGCTGATTGGACTTTTTCACTACTAGCTTGGTCTAATTCTCTGTTAAGTCTCTCTAGTTCGCTTTTTAGAAGATCTATATTAGATTGGTCGTTGGACGACATTTTGAAAGTAATTAATTAAATAAAAAGTTGGTAAATGGAATCATTAATCTAAAATGTAATTAAAATGGGACTAAAACTGTCAAATCGCAGTAATTGACATTTTTATTACTATTAATCTTCTTCTTGTTATTATACTTATGAGGTCTTGACTACAAACATCACAGCCACATAAATACAACTATTTTAAGGTGAGTTCGGGTTGACGATCGGTAGAGCGGACGGGGTAGA
This sequence comes from Neocrepidodera transversa, assembly GCA_963243735.1. Lineage (NCBI taxonomy): Eukaryota > Metazoa > Arthropoda > Insecta > Coleoptera > Chrysomelidae > Neocrepidodera > Neocrepidodera transversa. Next base: position 16,337,452 of record OY725354.1, on the reverse strand, counting down.
TAAAGAGAACGTGACGTCATAACAGAGTTAAAGCAGAACGCTCAAGAGAAATAATTTATAACCTCGAAAAACTATTTATATTTTTAAAAATGAGCATAAACAGACTTCTTGCGCTACATTTTGCGGTGAATATGTTTTTAATGATGACAATGATGAAGAAGAAACAGAAATTACTATCCAAATTTGCAATTTTGTTGAAGAAATTGTTAAAAATTTTACTGATTAGCAATTTCAGTATCATTTTCGCCTTAACTCGACAACATTTGAAAATGTTGTTAAAATTGCAGAACATGTCTAATGCGATCACAAAACTCTCTGGATACGCAGAAGAAAGAACTTTGGAAAAGCAATTACTAATTGAAGTTCTTGGAATTACTTGCTTCTGTTTTATATCTTTCAAATACTATAAATGGAAGACTGTTAGGCAATACTTGCCTTTTCCAAGTCCTGAATTTGATTCAGAAGTTTCAGCATAGAGAGTATGGTTTTAGTTTGCTGTTCTGGATCAATATATTCTAATGGAAAATGGTTTTGAATCTCCGTTAATGGTCCAGTTATGTAGCAAATATCACATTGGCCATTTGTAGTGGATACGTCCGTATCCATAGTAAATAATAAAAGAAAACTTTGCAAATAAAAACGAAATTATAAATTTTGGAGAAACGACGTGTCGTGATAACATAACAACAAATTAATTCAAAAAGTAAGGTTAAGGGTCTGTCTCTTCTTCTTTTTTTCCCTTTATTGGGCTATGTCCATAGGCAATTTACCCAGTTATAGGGTCAGTGTCAATTCGCGTCGCGTCACGTCTCTACGATATCCAACAGAGCGTCCTCGGATTACTCGCTCTGTGGACAGCATATATATTATTTTTTTTAAAGAATTAAAATGTTTTAGACAGTTTTTTTCTAATAATTATTTGACCTCCATTGTTTTAGGTGAAAAATTTATATAGTGTAAACCTGTCTCTGCTCCGAACTAGTGATTGTTTTTTAATGTGGTTACACTGGGGAGCGAATTGACAGTATTTTACTGTCAATTTTTTTTAAAATTATTCTTTCAATATATAAAACAGAAAAATGAGTGAAGATTTTGATTCAGACGCAACGTATTGTTCCAGAATGGAACCAATAGACAAGAAAAAAAATATCAAAATAAACGTAACCAAATTATCTAATTCCACAATTTTAATAGATTTTATGGAAAAAATTCAATCACATCTCGATAAAAAACGTCTATTAAGTTCTTGTGAAGCAAAAAGTTTTATGAAACATATTTCTAAAATGAAGTTAAAGAAAATCAATGAAAAATGTATAGCTGAGAATATAAATGCATCTTTATATAGTATTCATAAGGCGATTAAATCGTTTGAATATGAAACATCAAAATCTGATGATCCTATTTTAAATTGTGGAATATCCCAAGACTTAGAAATGTTACGTACCAAGAAAAATGTTTTTCCAACACCAATACCAGTTGTTTTTGATGAGCAGCAAAGTAATGAGTCATTTAAAACTAATATGTTGTCAAATCAGCTTTTTGTTGATAATTTTACACAAAATTTACAAACGAATGAAATTTCTCCGCTTTATACTCGAGATCCTCTTATATCTGATTTCTTAGCTCGAGAAGGAACATATGACCCAAATTTTTGTACTACTACAGAAACTATTTCGAACAAAGAAACCAATACAAATATTTCAACACTTTCAAATTTAGTTTCTTCCAGTACTAATCGAAATTTCATTACAAATAAAACAGTACAAGACAACTTCAATTGCAGTTATGATTTGTTTCTTACACAAGGTGACACCAGTGGAAAAGATTTTAATAATTATGAAATACCATCACAAAATAAAAGTTTGGATGAAAATGAAACACAAAATATCATTATAAATTCTGAAAGTATGGATTTAGACTTGGATAGTGGCTCTGAAGATAAAAATTTATTTAAAAAACCATCATATATCATGAAAAGAAAATCAACAGCTAATACTCCTTTAAAACAAAATAACATACCAATACAAATCAAAAATACTTCACCACCAATAAATAACAGTATTTCTGATTCTAAATTGATTAATTATGAAGATTTATGTAACCAGACAAAAATTTTTTTAAATATTCTTGATGAAACAAGTGATGTTACTAAAAAATTAGAAAATATTGTTGGTAAAGATTTCCAGAAAGTTACAGAAGTAGGTAGATTCTTAACAAAATTTTATAATAAAAAAATTAACAATCTAATTTACAATGTCGGTTCAGGTTCAGAAACGTGGGAAAATATAGCCGAAATATTCAAAGAAACTACCCAAAAACACCAAGAAATCACCGATTCTCTGCAAGATATCCTTGAAAATATAAACAATGAAGAAATGAAAAATAGCAGTATAGATTTTCTAAACGATTTAGAAAATCGAGTTACTAATTGTTTGGATTCTAAAGATGCCGCAGAAATAGATATAAAAAATCTTGTCCAAACAAATGTTAACTATCTTAAAAAAACATCAATGCAATTTAAGAGGGAATTTGTTTTGGAAGAATTTAAATGTGATTCTGTAGCCGAAGATTCTGAAGAAGACTTGAGCTATTTTGATTGGAGATTAATATAAGTTTAAATTTATTTTGAAAATTGTTATTTTCTTTAAAAATTCTGGAATATAATGTTATTTTTTAAGTATTTTTAATTTGAAAAGTTGAGGGGTTTTATGTTGGATTTAGGGATCATAGACAGCCCCGGAGTGTCCTGGTACGATTTCAAAAAAATCATGGACTAATATTAGCACATTAATTTGTATTTTTAACAAATCAATCATCTAAAAACAAACTCAAATCAGTTATATCTTTATATTCAATTATATATAAAGACATTGATAAATATAAAACAAGTATGCGATACTGTACTGTTATTAATCAGTTAATAATTATTCTTAATGTCAATATTAATTAATTTATTCTTCATCTTCCTCTCCGCCGGAATTTTCTTTGTCTTCTTTTTCTTCTTCACTGTAAATTTGACCATCATCTTGTTCCTCGTCATCATCACCAGCGACTTCGGCATTCTCAAGTTCTGCTCTTTCCATTTGCTTCACAAGTTCCGCCTCATCAGTAGCCGTAACAACTTTGGGCTAAAAATAAATATATATAATAATAATAATAAAAATTAAAAATAACTTACAGCCATTTGTATATTAAAGACACCACCTAATTCAATTATTGACACTTTTACTTTTTCTATAGCCTCGTTCAAAATTTTTAATCCATCTTGTTTTTCTGGAGTAGATGTAGTCATTACTAAAAAAAATTATTAATTAAATTTTGAGTTATTATAAATAAAAATAACTTACCGTATAATGGGGGTGCTATTAAATTAATTTTAATAGGAAGTTCTTCTGTTGAAAGGGCTAGACCGGCTTTAAGTGCGGTTTTAACAGCATCAATACCTTCATATCCGTAACAAGCACATTCAATATCAGCTCGGATTTTAACAGCTTGCGATGTTAATTTCCTTTTAATATTGCTTAACAGAATATCTTTTGTTTTTTCATCTAGTTCACATTCAGCTAATATACTGGGATCACTAATAACAAAAAATTGAATTACTAACATAAGTTGCAGATGAAAATGGAAAAAATCAAAGTTTGAAATCTTAAGGCCAAGTCTCCAGAAATTAATATATATTTTTAATCTAAAGTTATAGGCAATTACAAGTAAATTAAATATTGCATCATCAACAAACTAAAATATCAATAAATAGTAAAAATTAAATATAATTTGTAAAAACTTACAGTACTGCTTGTTTGAAGAAATCGTAAGCGCTAGCTTTGTTCTTCTTATATTTCTCTTCAAAATACCAAGCAGTCTTTTGATAAAGTTCCTCCAATTGTTCATCATTCTCATATTTCAATAACTCAGCTACGTGTCTTAAAATAGAGTTAACAGCTTTCGCTTTAGCAAATCGTTCTGTACATTTTTCTACATCTTCTGCACTAACTCGTCGTTTAGATAAATCTATGTAACCTTTTTCTTTATCTACTCTTATAACTACGACAGGTTCTGTTTTACCTACCCTGATTAATTTATTAATTGATCTGATACGTCTTCTGGATAATTCTGAGAGCAAGATCATACCCTCGATGTTGTTGTATTCTAATAAATGTACGTAAGCGCCCATCTCGGCGATGGCCCTTACGTTTACCATTACTACATCTTCCACTTCCGGGTACTTTTCTTTATAAAATCGACACGATAGTGGCATTTTGATTTAATTTTTCAATATGCTATATTTTAAGGTTAAGTTTTCTTGTCAGATATAATGAAACTGAACCTGCAAAATAGAGTCAGTATTACACTTCAAATAAGTTTTATTAGGGTTAATTTAGTCATTTTTGATTATTTTAATTAATATATTTAATTATTAACGGTGCATAACCTACCTTCACGTGTACAAAAACGAAACTAGATGGGAATGACTACTAATCCCATTGCCGGATTTAACAAAAAAATACTCAAATTCGAACTCAAATACGATTGTAAAAACTTTGGGATAAAATTGTTATATCCAGTAACTAGTTTGTTAAAACACAAAAACACAATTTTTTTATCTTTTAAATCATAATTTTTGTAGCTATAATTAGTGTCTATATAACCAATATCCGTTAAAAATAAATTGTCAATTTCTTCTTCTAATTACTTACAGCGATGCCCGAAGTGGGCGACATCTATCTTTGACTGTTTAAACGACTTGAGGTGTGGTCGAGCGAAACTGACAACCTTTACATTACATGGTATTTTCCTCCTTTGTGGGTATTCTTGCGAATATTTCAATTTTGCGGGTAAAATTCGGGTATTTCCTTCTATCTTCATCTCATGTTTTTGATGTTCTGTGGGAGTGAGACCAAGGCCACTTCTACTAAACATAAATATTACCGCTACAGCTATCTTATTTCACAAAAAATACATAAAAAGAGTAATTGGTTTGCGTTGATTTTTGTTGCAACAGTCCTACATAATTCACGTCAGAATGTCAAAGTGCAATAGAAAATATCCCTGGCAGCTGAGGCCTCAAAAAGGAAAAAGAAGAAGAAGAAAATTATTTATTCTGTCTTGTTTTGTGTTGGATTTGCATGTTGCAATTTGTGTTATCTCTTGTATACATTAAAAAAAGGGTTATAACTAACTGACAAACAGTTCAAATTGTAAGTGGGTAAAAAGCGGAAATTTTGGTATTCCACGCATGTAAAATCGGGTATTTTGGGGCAAAGTTGCGGGTATTTTGGTAATTTGGCATTGGCAATAATGACAACACTGGTAAAATGTAAAGTGCTATCTTCAGGTTAATAAAGAAATTTTTATCTGGTTCAACTTGCACAATAAAATAAAAATTTATAAGAACTATAAACATTTCAAATGAATAATAAAGTATGTTGATAAATGAAATACGTAAGATTATTAAAAAAATATTTGTTTTCAGGATGAGGATCTAGAAGAATTACTTCTATCAGAAAATATAAACGTCTGGTCAAAAGATCAGGCACTATTAGAAGAACAGGCTTTAAAAGAACTAGAAACATTCGCTAAAGAATTAAAACAGTCACACGATGATGATGAACCATTGGAAGAAGGAGAAATTGAGGATCATAAAAGTGAAGTACAAGATAAAACATTAAATATTGATTTATATATAAAACAACAAGTGGATTTAAAGAAGAGACAGGATTTTAATAAATCTCTTAAAGTAGAAAATGAGAGGACAAGTAAAAAGGTTTTAAAGAAAAGGATTGTAGTGGAAAACGATAATAGTGAGTGTTTAAATCAAAATGAAAATAAACTAGAAGATGATTCAGGAAGCGAATATGTTCCAAGTGATTGTGGATCCGGTAAGTTAAAATTATCTTTCAAATTTCAAGCCAAGTTATTATGTATTTACTTCTAGATAGTGAATGTGAATATTCTAATAAATCTCAAGGTATCCCCGATAAAACTTTAAAGCACCATAGAAAACGGAAAAGAACTCAAGAACATGTTGAAAAAGTCTTAGATGATGGTGTTTGGGAAATATATAAATCTAGACTTGATTTGTATTATAAAAAATTGTATGAAGAAGAATCTTTAAAGCAATTAGAAGAAGATGATAATATGGAGGATGATTTAGACTATCAAATGCTTAAAGGTGGTTTAAAAGTTCCTATCAACGTTTGGAATAGATTATATGGGTAAATTGTACGATATTTTTTAATATTTTTGTATTAATTAAAATTATTTTTAGTTATCAACAAGATGCAGTAAAATGGTTGTGGAAAGTGCATCAAAAATCCACTGGGAGTTTGTTAGGAGATGAAATGGGTTTGGGAAAAACAGTACAAATTATAGCATTCTTAAATGCTTTAGAATTTAGTAAAATTAGCTCTTGTCATGGAAGGTAAATTATTTTTCGTACTATTATTAAACAATTAATTATTAATTTTTAGATTTAAAGGATTAGGACCTTCATTAATAGTTTGTCCAGCAACAGTGATTCATCAATGGGTGAAACATTTTCACGAATGGGCGCCAGAATTTAGAGTAGGCGTTCTTCATCAATCTGGAAGTTATCAAGGTTATTAATAATTATTTTTACCAATATTATTATTAAATTAACATTTTTTAATAGGAAATAAAACACTATTTATCAAAGATATGAACAAAACTAAAGGAATCATATTAACAACTTACCTCGGTATGATAAATTATCAAACGCATTTATTAGATTATAACTGGCATTATGTAATTCTCGATGAAGGTCACAAGATTCGAAATCCTGCAGCTAAAGCTACTGTAGCTGCTAAACTTTTTAGAACACCTCATAGAATTATGCTAACAGGTGAAAAAAAATAAAAAATAAATAATAAAAAATTCATAAATTTTTTTAATAAAACAGGTAGCCCAATGCAAAATGATTTGACAGAATTATGGAGTTTGTTTGATTTTACAAATCCAGGCATGTTGGGAAACTTAAAAACATTCCAAGAACATTTTTCTGGGCCTATTTTACAAGGTGGATTTTCAAATTCTACCCCGATGCAGGTAAATTGTTCAATTTATCGTATAAAATTTTTATAGTATTGTTTTTTTTTTTTTAAGGAAGCAACAGCTTTATCGGTGGCTTCTACTTTAAAAGAATTAATAACGCCTTATTTATTAAGAAGAACTAAAACAGAAGTTCAACATCATATTTCATTACCGAATAAAACCGAACAAGTTTTGTTTTGTTCTTTATCGGAACAACAAAGGTTTTTGTATAAGGAATATTTATTAGTAAGTAATTAATGTATATTAATATTGTAGTTATATAATATTTAATTTTTAGGGTGATGATGTTAGTAATATTTTAAGCAAAGGGGTTAAAAATTGGGCTGGAAATAATCAAATAAGAGGAAGAGTTTTTGTTGCAATTACAAAACTTAGAAAAATTTGTAACCATCCAGATATATTTTTATCTAGTTTAACAAAAGATGATGTAAATATATATAAACATAATAATTGTTTATTATTAAAATGTTTTATTTTTAGGAAAATATTAATAATAATGAAATTAGTAATTACAAATCTTCTGGCAAAATGATTGTAGTATCTGCATTGTTAAAAATATGGAAAAAACAAGGTCACCGAGTATTATTATTTACTCAAGGACGAGCTATGATTGGAATATTCCAAGATTTTCTTGAAGAACAATGCTACAAGTACCTAAAAATGGATGGAACAACATCTATTAGTACTAGACAGAGTATAATAGATAAATTTAACAAGGTACTGATCACATTTTATAATATAATAAAGATTATTATTTTTTGATCTTAATTAGGATTCTACTTATGATGTATTTTTACTAACAACTCGCGTTGGTGGCTTGGGAGTGAATTTAACTGGAGCTAATCGAGTAATTATTTTTGATCCTGATTGGAATCCTGCTACTGATACTCAAGCACGTGAAAGAGCCTGGAGAATAGGACAAGATAAACCAGTTACTATTTATAGATTATTAGCAGCGGGAACTATTGAAGAAAAGGTAAATTATATATTTTTAGCTTATGTGGTACTTTTATAATTTAATTTTTAGATGTATCAACGACAAGTATGGAAACAACTTTTAAGCAATAAGATTTTATTGGATCCACAAACTAATAAATTTTTCAAATCTTCTGATCTTTTCGATTTATTTTCACTACAAGAATCTACAGACTCGAATCCAGAAACTGTTAATATCTTTCATAATTCTAGGGTAAATATCTTCACAGATTAAATATAAAAAAAATTAATTTTTCTATTTATAGGTTAAAATACAAGATAAATTAAGAGAAAAAGCTAAAAAAGTACAATTTTCTGATGAAAAAATTCAACAAATGAAAAGTCTTGCTCAACAAATATCAAAAAGCCTTAATAAAAAACCTACTGGTATTCAGATTGAATTTGAAGCAGAAAAAGAGCAAAAATTAAAAGAAAAAGAAGAAATTAAAACACTAGAAGTTGGAGAATTATTAAAATACAATAAAGAAAAAATTAAAATTAAAGATAATCCATACGTAAATAAAATAGATGATTGTGAAGCTTTAGTTAGTTTTCCAGAAGCATTGGAATATACTAAAAAAACAGCACAACTTCACCATAGCCTTAAGAGTAGTAAAAATATAGATCTAACAAAAATAGTTGTAGAAGCTAAACAAGCAATAGAAAAAATCACCAAAAAACCTGACAAATTAATTGACAAGTTTAAAAAGGGAAAAACAAAGATTGATTTATCAGGAAAAGTAGACGGTGAAAAAATTGATGGTTTGATCAAAACAGAAACTAAAAAACGGAAGAAAATTAACCAAGATATTTCTAGCGACTCACAAGATGATTTCATATTGGGAAAATTATTTCAAAAAAAAGGTTAGTTAAATATAATTAAATTATATTGTTCCTTGTAAATGTATTTTTAGGAGTTTTTGGTGCCGTTCAGCACGATTCTGTTATACAAGGAGGATCTAGAGGAGGAGGTCTTAGAATACATAGTGAGGCGAAAATGAGGGCGGAAAAATCACTTGAAGCTTTAAAAAAATCTAGAATTGATAACTGGAAATGGTGAATTAATTTTGTAAATGATTAAGTTTTATATTATTTTGAAAATAAATTATTTAATTATATATGTATCTTTTATTTTATAGAAATAAAACGAATTTTGGTATAAATGCAATTTAAGACTAATTTAAACGCTTTGTAGTATTAAATTGATAGAAAATTTTATCCCGGATAAAATAAATTTATAAATCTAATAAAATAACAGAAAAATATTAATAAATCGATTTTATTTTTGCGAAATCGTTCTAAACTCCATTTATTCCCAAACTTTTAATAAATAATATATATTTTCAATTACTAACAAATATATGTACAATTTGTTAAACTAAACTAACCAAATTAAACAAAATAATAATAATAATTTTATCTCAAAGAATTCTATGATTATTATTATTTGTTGTATCGATTTGGGCGATTTAAACAAAACACAGATCATGTTAAAAACCAATGTAAATAATATAAAAATCCAATATAAATGATGAAAATTAAGAAAGTTATTGTACGTTACCTTTGGCGGCCATAAATGACTTGGGAATAACACAAATTAGCGACAAATTTTAACATAATTTGTGGAAAACATTTTCACGTTATATTAAACGTCAAATTTAAATACAATGACATTTCAAACATAAATGACATTGACAATTTAAAGATAAATGACAGATACTGCGTTCCAATTTGTACTATTCTATTTCACTCTAAACGGTTAAGTTCATAACTCGGTTATTGCAGAGTGAAGAAAGTCAAGTTCAATCTTTATGAGAAACAAGGATTACCTATATATTTTTATGAAATGCTTGTCGTGACTCTAAATTTGCTAGTATTCAGCTTAGTTAAACAAATATAGGGAAATAATTGATGTTTGAAATTAATTTGTATATCACAATACGCCTTATTAATGACGTTATTCATATCAAGTATTTGAGGATTTAAAAATAATGATATTCTATTAATTTATCATTTAATCAACGGTTGTAATTGATACACAATTCCAAAAATCTGTGTTTCGTTTTACTTTATGACTATTATCAGTACCGTAGTTCTGTGAAATTTATGCTTGTAATCAAACATAAATAATATGATCTATATTGCATTCAAATTATTTTATACTTTGTTCTGTTTAAATAAGTAATTTTACACATATATGACGTTCTAAATTTTTATCATGAAACTGTCAGTTGTCAAACGTAACAATTTCAGGTAGAAATTGCAAAATACTCATGTTATCTCTTTCAGAAAGCCAAATAAGAATCAACAGATCTTATCCCAAGATTGTTGTTATATTTGTTTAAGTTTTTAGTTTATTTTCCAAAAATGGAGAATGAATATATAAAACCTACATCAAATAATCTATCTAATCTGGATTATTTTATGATACAAGATTATAAAAATCGATGAAATTTAAATTTAGGTAAACCTGCAATTTAAGTATGTGAGAAATGTGTAATCACATTAAACCAAATTCTTCTGCTTTTGGATGTTATTTCTTATGAACTATTAACGAAAGCCACTCAAAATCGATATAACGATTATTTTAGTTTTACCACCAAATATAATATGTGGTTGAGTAGACACTTTCAAACTAAATCTGCAAAATGGGAGGAGTTACAGGTTGTACGTCATAGCCCGCGAGATTTGAAAATGGAAGTCAGTAGGGCCCAAAAGAGTTGATTTAAAATTATTTATCAGTGTAGGTAATACATTTTTACCTTAGGTAATTTAAATATATAAGGTCAAAATAGATTATCTACACTGATTAATAATTTTAAATATTAACGCTTTTGGGCCCTACTGACTTCTATTTTCAAATTTCACGGGCTATGACGTACTACCTGTAACTCCTCCCCTTTTGCAGATTTAGTTTAAAAGTGTCTACTCAACCACATATATTATATTTGGTGGTAAAACTAAAATAATCGGTATATCGATTTTGAGTGACTTTCGTTAATAGTTAATACGAAATACAATTAAAATGCAGAAGAATTTGGTTTAATGTGATTGTACGTTAGCAACACACTTCTCACATACTTGAATTGCAGGCTTACCTAAATTTAAATATCATTGATTTTTATAATCATGTATCATAAAATAATCCACATTCGGTAGATTATTTGATGTAGCTTTTATACATTCATTCTTCATTTTTCAGAACAATCCTACAATCACAAATAAAAAATCACAATCGATATAACAAAGATAAAGACGTAAACAAATTTTGGTTTCATAGACAGTCCCATTTTCAAAGTGACGTTAACAGTAAGGCGTACCAATCTTATAAAAATACATATAAAGAGCCAATTTCAAATGTCAGGTAGTACGACATTGTTCATTTTAATCTGATATTTTTTAAAGAAAAAGTAAATTTCTGCAAAGTTATTTAAGGTATCATTAGTCATTTAATAAGTAATATCTACATATTATCATATATATTACATTTCGTTATACAAAAGTAGCCCAATAGCTCTTGTTAAGTAAATAATATCGAAACCGAACACGACCCTAAAAACATCAACAAGTGTCAATAGAAACAACCAAGTGTCAAAATAAAAAGGCGGGTTTTTTGAATGTTTTTTAACTACTGGTACCGATAATTATCATAGTTTTATTTATAATTTTAAATAAATAACAATACTTATAACAATAATAACTGGATTAAATAATATATGACTAACTCCAGAATGAATTATAAATGCATCGAAAACGATTTTATTATCATCAATGTTTTTCGATAAACCATAAACTTTATTGTCACATATTAAAGGGCTTCCTTCTATTAAATCGGTAATATTAAATTCCTCAGTACTAATTTCTAACGTACTTTTTTTATTAGTAACTTTCTCGATAGATTGAGATATTAACGTATCGTTTTTTAGAGTTACAATTTGGCAATTTTTTAAATCTTTAGTAGTATTTGCAATTTCAACAAAATTTGTAAAATTATCTGTTTCTAAATTTAAAAAAATAATATTTTCGTAGTATTGTTTAGGATCTTTTAATTCTACAGTGATATTTTCATAAAGAGATTGTGCGAAAATCTTCGATAATTGTAACTTTTCTTTGATACGTTCATGGATGTTTTTATTCACAGCTACTTTATTAGAAGTGAGGATTCCTAAGTAAGAAACGTTTTCTAAATTGAATTTCAATTCATCTAACAAATCAGTAAATACTGTTACGCCCTCTTCGTTTTCCACATCTAATTCTAAAATTTCCCACAAATTCATCGCTTCGACTTTATCAAAATTGTGTTTTTTTAAAATATTAAATAATTCTTCTGTAGTTTTTGCTTTACTGTTACTTAAAATTACATTTCTGCAAGCTATAAATAGTTCATCAGTGGTTTTAGTAATTTTTTGTAAAGCGCTGTTTAGACTAGTTTCGGAAAAATTTCCTTTTTTGAAAATTTCGAAGGGATCTTCTTCTCCGAAAGTTATAGCATCAGAAAAGTCTCCAGTATTTATACCCAATTCTTTTAAAAAATTTCTTAACGGCAAACCAGTAACGTCTAAATTGTTAAAAACTGCTTTATAAAAATCGCTAAAACTAACATTAAAATCCACTAAATACTGCTCCAAACCGTCAATACTTAATGCTTTATATGGATCGTAGTGTAAATCCCCCAAAACATCAATCGTATAAGATAAATTAAACGTTTCCAATTTATATAAAGATATTACGTCTTGTGTACTGATATTTTTCGAGTAATCGAAAATGTTGTCTAATAAAAATTCTGGAATTTTTTCTTTTTCCAAACCAAATACTAGTTTTATTACATATTCGTAGGTTACAGGAGTAGGTTCTGTCGTTGTGTTTGTTACTACAATTGTGCTTTCTAGATTTTGGCCTAAAACTAGATGAAGACAGATTACAAATGTTGCTGTTAGATACATTTTTTCAAGCCTAAAACAAAAATATTACTGTTAATTATAATATATCGCATTGACTTTAAATACAATGAAATCATTATTCTAAAATTTATGTTTAGCCAGCGATTTTCTTATACAGACCCTTCAGAAATGATTGTCTCCCACGTGACCAAAATGACATTTCAACAATTGGTATAATATAAAAAAAATATCCCTATAGATGTCATCCAGTGTCTGAGATAATTTTAGTTTATTTTTAATATGTATAAAAATAATAAATGTTCATGCTAAGGACTAAAATTGTTTGATCTTTTCTAAAATTCTAAAATTTGCGTACTTTGATCATCCTGTATACATTTTGTTTTTATGGCACCAAGTAGAACTTAAAAAGTTAAGATGATGCACTTAAATTTAAAAAAAAGCGATTTTCAATTGTTTATAACTTCAAAACTATTCATTTTTTTAATTTATCTGTAATAATTTTTTGAAATCAGCTTCTCTAAGCGAATCTGATATTGTAAAAAAATATAGGTGTTCCATTTAAAAATATATAATTTTGTTATGCCTAATTTTTTGAACCGCCCTGTATATTTATAAATATTTTTAAAATGTAGCTCTTATTGACCTCTATAAGAATTTTTTTTTAAATTGTTATGGTTTAGGCACTTTCTTTACTGTATGTGCTGACCCACCTTGTATATTTAGATATTTTTAGAAGTCTTTAGAAATTTTTAGAAATTTTTAGAAATTTTCAGAAATTTTTAGAAATTTTCAGAAATTTTTAGAAATTTTCAGAAATTTTTTTAGAAATTTTTAGAAATTTTTAGAAATTGTTAGAAATTTTTAGAAATTTTTAAAAATTTTAGAATTTCAAGAGTTTTTACAGGTTTTTAGAGATTTTTGAAAATTTTAGAGGCTTGTAAAGATTTTTAGAATTTTTAAAGAGTTTTAAAATTGTTTACATTTTCAGTTTTTTAGATTTTTTGGTTTTTAGAAATTTTTTAAAATATTTTAAAGATTTTTCAAAGATTTTTAGGTAATTTTAGAGACTTAAAGATTTTTAGGTAATTTTAGAGACTTAAAGATTTTTAATTTGTAGAAGTTTTTAAAGTTAAAGATTTTAGTAGGTATTTTAAGAGTTTTTACAGGTTTTTAGAGATTTTTGAAAATTTTAGAGGCTTGTAAAGATTTTTAGAGTTTTTAAAGCGTTTTAAAATTGTTTACATTTTAATTCAGATATTTTAGAGGGTTTTTTTTGAGATTTTTAGAGATTTGTAGATATTTTTAGAGACTTTAAAAGTGAGGGTTTTAGAGCTTTTTAAAGTTTTTAGATAGTTTTGGAATTTTTATAGATATTTAGGTTTTTAAAAATTTTTAGAAGGTTTTTGAAGCTTTTTTTAGATTTTATGGTTTTTAGAAATGATTTAAAATATTTTAAAGGTTTTTCAAAGGTTTTTAGATATTTTCAGAGACTTAATATTTTTAGTTTTTAGAAATTTTTAAAATTAAAGATTTTAGAATTTTAAGAGTTTTTACAGGTTTTTAGAGATTTTTGAAAATTTAAGAGGCTTGTAAGGATTTTTAGAATTTTTAAAGAGTTTTAAAATTGTATACATTTTCATTTTCGAAGTTTTTTTAGATTTTTTGGTTTTTAGAACTTTTTTAAAATATTTAAAAGATTTTTCAAAAATTTTTAGATATTTTTAGAGACAAAGATTTTTAATTTTTAGAAATTTTTATAAATTTTTAAAGTTAACGATTTTAGTATTTTAAGAGTTTTTACAGGTTTTTAGAGATTTTTGAAAATTTTAGAGGCTTGTAAAGATTTTTAGAGTTTTTAAAGAGTTAAAATTGTTAACATTTTCATTCAGATATTTTTAGAGGGTTTTTTGAGATTTTTAGAGATTTATAGATATTTTTAGAGACTTTAAAAGAGAGGGTTTTTAGAGCTTTTTAAAGATTTTAGATAGTTTTGGAATTTTTATAGATTTTTAGGTTTTTAAAAATTTTTAGAAGGTTTTCGAAGTTTTTTAGATTTATTGGTTTCTAGAAATTTTTTTAGAGACTTAAAGATTTTTAATTTTTAGAAATTTTTTAAATTAAAGATTTTAGAATTTTAAGAGTTTTTACAGGTTTTTAGAGATTTTTGAAAATTTTAGAGGCTTGTAAAGATTTTTAGAGTTTTTAAAGTGTTTTAAAATTGTTTACATTTTCATTCAGATATTTTTAGAGGATTTTTTTGGGATTTTTAGAGATTTGTAGATATTTTTAGAGACTTTAAAAGAGAGGGTTTTTAGAGATTTTTAAACTTTTTAGATAGTTTTAGAATTTTTATAGATTTTTAATTTTTTAAAAATTTTTAGAAGGTTTTCGAATTTTTTTAGATTTCTTGGTTTCTAGAAATTTTTTAAAATATTTTAAAGGATTTTCAAAGATTTTTAGATATTTCTAGAGACTTAAAGATTTTTAAGTTATTAAAAATTTTTAGAGGTCTTTGAAATTTTTTTAAATTTTTTGGTTTTTAGAAATTTTTTAAAGGTTTTTACAAATATTTTATTTAACTTTGATAGAAGTAAAAGTTTTAATTAAAGAGAAAATTGTTTTACAAATGATTCATATTAGTAAGTTATTTTTTAACATTAATTAAACATTTATCTTTTTAAAACAATAGAAGATAACAAATTATTTAAATAGTTCTTCTAATTATTTATCTTAGATAAATTTCAATGAATTTGAAAAAACTTTTGGATATTAAAAAAAAATATTTTACTCTATATAGTTATCTCCCTTCATAACACGGACCTCCCATGTCCACTCTTTTTCATTTAAAAAATTTATTTCAATTTTAATACGTAACGGTGACGTCAAATAAGCGTTTATCCAATTCCAAAAATAAAAAGAAAAATATATTTGTGTTCGTACATTCTTTAATTTAAATATTATTTAGTTTGACCAATATAATATATTTTTTGGTGTCCATTATTTTTACGTTTTTAAATTTAATTTGGTGAAATATTTTGTTATATTGAAAATAATAATTTAAGTAAAAAATGGTATGATATAAAATTTTTTTTTACTTACTTGTTTATATAAAAAAACATAACATTGGTGCGATAGTGACACAGAAACGCACAGATGAGTGAAATAAATTTAACAATTTCATTGTTGTTAATTAATCGACACGGTCGAATAAAACTCTAAATTAATTAAAAAAAATTGTACTAAAAATAAAATTGACAAACGCATTTGTTAGTAAATTTTACCTATTTTATAAAACAACTTTTTTTAATATAACTAAAATATTTAGAGAATATAAAAAAACTAAATCGATAGATACTTTTGAAACAAGATTATAATAAAAATTATTCTTAAATTCCATTTAACATTATTTTCATTTATATAGGCTGTCTCAATAAAAAGATCTGCACCCTAGTTATATTATTTTAAATGGAACACTATATTTTTTAAGGAGGCTTGTGATAGTGGTTAATTGGCAGAAATCGTCCCGTAACGAAAAAGCGTTATGCCCCCTTCAGGCGACCTACTATCTCTTTCTCTTAGTCTCTGTCTGTTCCTAAACTATGAATTTTTAATTTGTAAATAGTTTATAGAGAGATTTTTTTATTTTTTCTGATTTTTTGTTTTTTTTTTCTGGTTTTTTTAAATATTTTTCTTATTTTTTTGTTTTTCTTTTTATGTATCTTTCTTTTGTTTTCTATTTTTTTGCAATTTTTTTCGATTTTTCTCGTTTTTTTTCTCATTTTTTTTTATTCATCTGAATTTTTGAGAGATATTCGTATATTTTTTCGTATATTTTTTTTTGGGCTTTTGTTGCGGATTTTTGTACTTTTTTGCGATTGTTTTGCGATATTTTTCGATGTCTTGCGTGTTTTGCGATTTTTAGTGTTTTTTTTAAGTTTTTTTGCAATTTTTTTGATTTTTAGGTTTTTCCGTATTTTACAATTTTATTTTTTAATTTTTTTTCCCAATATATTTTCTCAATTTTTTCCAAATTTTTTTATTTTTTTTTTTATTTTTTCAATTTTTTCTAATCTTCCCCATTTTTTTCTCATTGTATTGTCTTTTTTTCTAATTTGTTTTCTCATTTTTTCCGCTGAATTTTTTCGGTTTTTCGGTTTTTTCATTTTCCAGATTTTTTCTGTTGTTTTTTAGTCTTTTTTTGTTGTTTTTTGATATTTTTCAAATTCGTTCAGCTTTTTTTTCATACTTATTAATTTTCTCGATTTCTTTCGATTTTATGTCGTTTGGCCGGAGCATTCATTCACTTAAGCTTCTCAGGACGAACATAAAAATGTAAAGAAATACAGAGTGTTCCCTTGTGCATATCTTTTTATTGGGGCAACCTGTATGAATCAAAATAATTTAAAATTGTACCTGGACTAAACATTTTTTACACAATCTTACCGTTTTTTATATAAAGACCGACGTGACGCGTATATGGTAGGCCACCCTGTATATTTCATTATAGTGTTTTAAATAAAGATCAACAAAATATAATTATTTTTCAAACATTTTTTTAACTGTAGTGGTTAATTGGCAGAAATCGTCCCGTAACGAAAAAGCGTTATGCCCTCTTCAGGCGACCTACCCTCTCTTTCTCTTAGTCTCTTTCTACACTGTGAATTTTTATATCATTTGTAATTAGTTTATAGAGATTTTTTTATTTTTTCTGATTTTTTGTTTTTTCTGTTTTTTTTTCTGGTTTTTTAAATTTTTTTATTATTGTTTTGTTTTGCTTTTTATATATCTTTCTTTTGTTTTCTATTTTTTCCGAATTTTGCGATATTTTTCGATTTCTTGCGTTTTTTGCGACTTTTTTTGCGGCTTTTAGCAATCTTTTAGCTTTTTTAGGCATTTTTTTTGATATCTTTTCCCTATTTTACAATTTTATTTTTTAATTTCTTTCCTAATATTTTCTCTAAATTTTTTTATTTTTTTCTTATTTTTTGAAAACTTCTTCATTTTTTCTCATTGTTTTGCCTTTTTTTCTGATTTTTTCTTTTGCTGTCTAATTTGTTTTTTTCATTTTTTCCGCTGATTTTTTTCGGTTTTTCGGTTCTCATTTTTCTTATTTTTTCTGTTGTTTTTGATTTTTTTTTGTTTTTTGATATTTTTCAAATTCGTTCAGCTTTTTTTCATACTTATTATTTTTGTCGATTTCTTTCGATTTTATGTCGTTTGGACGGAGCATTCATTCACTTAAGCTTCTCAGGACGAACATAAAAATGTAAAAAAATACAGAGTGTTCCACTGTGCATATCTTTTTATTGGGGCAACCTGTATGAATCAAAATAATTTACAATTGTACCTGGAATAAACATTTTTTACACAATCTCACCGTTTTTTATATAAAGACCGACGCGACGCGTATATGATGGGCCACCCTGTATATTTCATTATAGTGTGTAAATAGAGATCAACAAAATATAATTATTTTTTAAACATTTTTAAACATTTTTTTAACTGTAGGAGTTGGTGTTTTTAAAGCTCAAAAGTAATCTGTTTTTTCTATATAAATGAAACATCCTGTATAATATACTAAACGTTTTTTATCAGTGACACTTATTTTCTATTTATTTTTTTCTGTTCTTTCAGCTCAGAAATACAAACAAATTAAACTTCAAGTTACCAAAACAGTATTAATTTTAACACCCTGTAGAGGCTAAACCAGTCATGCAGAAAATTTAAACGTTACCATTTTTTACTTTTAGTAACACAATCAATATATAAAATTTTCTTTAACGTCCATCGAGTGCCAATTTCTTAACATTCTGTGCGGGGCTCTTTATTAAATTTTTTAATTATGAATTATTAGAATTAATTAATTTTTAATTATGAATTGACAGATTTATTGAATTTTTAATTATGATTCATTAGCATTATTTAATTGTTAATTATAAATTGCTATATTTAAATATAAATCAATAAATTTAATTAATTTTTACTGAGGACCAATCAGATTTTTAATTTTGAATCAACAAATTTAATTTGTCTTTAATTAATTATAAATCCTACAATTTATTAATTTCTAATTATGAATCAATAAAATTATTTTTTTTTATATAAAACACTATATTTAATTATAAATCACCAAATTTAATTAATTTTTTATGAATCACCAAATTTAATTTGACTTTAATTAATTATAAATCCTAAAATTTATTAATTTTTAATTATTAATCAATAGAATTATTTGTTTTTTGTTATATATCACTAGATTTAATAATGAATCACCAAATTTAATTAATTTTTAATGACGACCAATTAGATTTTTAATTTTGTATCAACAAATTTAATTTGTCTTTAATTAATTATAAACCATAAAATTTATTAATTTTTTTAATTATTAATCAACAGAATTTTTTGTTATATATCACTAGATTTAATTATAAATCACCAAATTTAATTAATTTTAATGAACACTAATCAAATTTATATAACTTTTAATTTTGAATCAATAAATTTAATTTGTCTTTAATTAATTATAAATCATAAAATTTAACAATTTTTAATTATGAGTCAATAAAATTATTTATTTTTTGTTATAAATCACTAGAATCACCTAAACTAATTAATTTTCAATGACAACTAATCAAATTTATTTAACTTTTAATTTTGAATCACCAAATTTAATTTGTCTTTAATTAATTATAAATCATCAAATTTATTAATTTTTAATTATGAATCAATAGAATTATTTATTTTTTGTTATAAATCACTAGATTTAATTATGAATCACCTAAATTAATTAATTTTTAATGACAACTAATCAAATTTATTTAACTTTTAATTTTGAATCACCAAATTTAATTTGTCTTTAATTAATTATAAATCATCAAATTTATTAATTTTTAATTATGAATCAATAGAATTATTTATTTTTTGTTATAAATCACTAGATTTAATTATGAATCACCTAAATTAATTAATTTTTAATGACAACTAATCAAATTTATTTAACTTTTAATTTTGAATCACCAAATTTAATTTGTCTTTAATTAATTATAAATCATAAAATTTATTAATTTTTAATTATGAATCAATAGAATTATTTATTTTTTGTTATAAATCACTAGATTTAATTACGAATCACCTAAATTAATTAATTTTTAATGACAACTAATCAGATTTATTTAACTTTTAATTTTGAATCAACAAATTTAATTTGTCTTTAATTAATTGTAAATCATAAAATTTAACAATTTTTAATTATGAGTCAATAAAATTATTTATTTTTTGTTATAAATTACTAGATTTAATTATGAATCACCTAAATTAATTAATTTTTAATGACAACTAATCAGATTTATTTAACTTTTAATTTTGAATCAACAAATTTAATTTGTCTTTAATTAATTATAAATCATAAATTTTATTAATTTTTAATAATGAATCAATAGAATTATTTATTTTTTGTTATAAATCACTAGATTTAATTACGAATCACCTAAATTAATTAATTTTAAATGACGATTAATCAGATTTATTTAATTTTTAATTTTGATTCACCAAATTTAATTTGTCTTTAATTAACTATAAATCATAAAATTTATTAATTTTTAATTATGAATCAATAGAATTATTTAATTTCTAATTATAAATCACTAGATTTAATTATGAATCCTCAAATTTAATTATTTTTTAATGACGACTAATCAGATTTTTAATTTTTAATTTTGAATCACCAAATTTAATTTGTCTTTAATTAATTATAAATCATCAAATTTATTAATTTTTAATTATGAATCAATACAACTATTTAAATTTTGTTATAAATCACTGGATTTAATTATAAATAACCAAATTTAATTAATTTTTAATGATGACTAATCAGATTTATTTAATTTTGAATTATGAATCGTCGAATATAATTAATTTTTAATTATGAATCATCAGATTTATTTTCTTTTTAATCATAAACACCAGATTTCGTCCTCACTCGTGAATCATCAGACTGTGATAAATAGGACCACGTGATATTCGTCTTCCCAAATTTTTTTTACTATTTTATAACAATCCCAGCACTAAATATCTCATAAAAAAATTAAATAAATATTTTAATTAATCTTGGTAAATTATTATTGGAGTTACACCCTTTTATACAAATATAGATAATACAATTTTTGCTTGAACGTTAGATAATAAAATTTTACAATGATTAAAATATCCTTGACTAGGTTAATTTTACTTTTAGAATTTGTAAAACTATTATATAATTAATTAATACAAATTTTTTCTTACCAATAATAAAAAAATCTCAAACTCAAATCGGGTTTTAACTGGGAGTAAAAATTTAAAAATTGATGTTAAGCATGATATAAATTTATCTCTTCTGTGACAGCAAATTAAACAAATGTAACGTGTATAATAAAGATAAGGAAAATATTGCACTGTTTGACTAAATTAAGCATATGAAACAGGCCAAGGTACTAAAAATCTACCTTGAAATAATTAGTCATTGTCATGGCTGTATTCATTAATTAAATTTGGCGTATTTACGGAAACGATTATTTTCTATATTTAATTATTATAACACTTGGTATATAAATTATTAAACTTACTACTGATCAATTTTTTTTTTCAAATCTCTAGGAAGATCTAAGAAGATTTTGACTACACCAATGTCGAATAAAAGTTCTCTCAAACTATCTATATCCACCTTATCATCAGGAGCAGACCAAATAGTCAAAGTTGAATTTTTAAATTCTTTCAGTAATCTGTAACAACACATTGCAATTTATTTATTTATTTATTTATATACTTTAACTGTCAACTTTCATTTGTTATCTGTCACACCATATGCAGCTGTAATACGTGAGCTTTTAACTGTCATACGTCAGCTGCCAACTATCATACGTCAGCTGCCAACTGTCATATGTCAGTTGTTATTACTCGTAGTAGATGAGTTGTCTGTTAAATGTCATTTGTCCAATGTCATCTGCTAGTTGTAATACCTTGGGTAGACAAAAATAAACTACACAGATTCTTGTAATGCGAACCAAAGACGGCAGTTAAAGTTTGTAACTTTGGCAACATCGGATCAATTATAATATTTTGACAGCAACGCCACTTGAGGTGAACAACACAACAACACAGCTGATTTTAGTGATTTTGGAGTGGAATCAGGAGAGGGGGAAAAATTAAAAAAATATTAAAAAAAAAATAGGCAAAATAGAGAAAAATGGGAAAACGTAAAAAAAATGGGAAAAATAGAGAAAATGAGGGAAATGTGCAAAAATAGGCAAAATTAAGAAAAAATAGAAAATTAGTAAAAAATCGGAAAAAAAATTGGAAAAAATAGTATAAAATAGGAAAGATAAGAAAAACCAGAGGGAAAATGGGAAAAAACAGGACAAAATAGGAAACAATATGAAAATGGGAAAAATAGGGAAAATAAGGAGAAAAATAGAAAATAACTGGACAAAGTAGAGAATATAAAGAAAAATCGTAAAAAATTGGAAAAAGTAGACAAAAACAGGAAAAAACGAAATAAGAGGGAAAAATAGAAAAACTAGAGAAAATAGTTAAAAAAATTGGCAAATAGGAAAACGTAAAAAGAATTGAGAGAAATAGAGAAAATGGGGAAAAATGGGCAAAATAGAAAACAACAATGAAAAAAAGAAACAGGGAAATATAGAAAAAATAGAAAATTAGTAAAAAATAGAAAAAAAAAATTGGAAAAAATAGTATAAAATAGGAAAGATAAGAAAAACCAGAGAGGGAAAATGGTAAAGAACAGGACAAAATAGGAAACAATATCAAAATGGGAAAAAATAGGGAAAATAAGGAGAAAAATAGAAAATAACAGGAAAAAGTAGAAAACATAAAGAAAACCGTAAAAAATATGAAAAAGTAGACAAAAACCTCGACAAAAACAGGAAAAAATTAAATAAGAGGGAAAAATAGAAAAAACTAGAGAAAATAGTTAAAAAAAATTGGGAAAATAGGAAAACGTAAAAAAAAATTAAGAGAAATTGAGAAAATGGGGAAAAGTAGGCAAAATACAAAACAACAATAAAAAAAAAAGAAACAGGAAAATTTAGAAAAAAATTGAAAATTAGTAAAAAATAGAAAAAAATAGGAAAAAATAGTATCAAATAGGAAAGCTAAGAAAAACCAGAGGGAAAATGGTAATAAACAGGACAAAATAGGAAACAATATGAAAATGGGAAAAATAGGGAAAATAAGGAGAAAAATATAAAATAACTGGAAATGTAGAGAATATAAAGTAAAATCGTAAAAAATAGGAAAAAGTAGACAAAAACAGGAAAAAAAAACGAAATAAGAGGGAAAAATAGAAAAAACTAGAGAAAACAGTTTAAAAAAAATTGGGAAAATAGGAAAACGTAAAAAAAATTGAGAGAAAATGGGGAAAAATAGGCAAAATGGAAAACAACAATAAAAAAAAGAAACAGGGAAATTTAGAAAAAAATAGAAAATTAGTAAAAAAAAAATAAGAAAAAATAGTATAAAATAGAAAAATAAAAAAATGGGGAAAAATAGAAAAAATAGGAAAACGTAAAAAAATAAGCAAAAATAATACAACTTAATAAAAATAGGGAAAAATAGAGAACAGTAGGAAAAGCAGGGAAGTATAGGGAAAAATGTCCAAAAAAAATTGACAAAACCAGGAAAAATAGAAAAAAACGTGAAAAAATAGAAAATAACTCAAAAAAGTAGAAAATATAAAGAAAAATAGGAAAAATTTGGAAAAAGTAGACAAAAACGGGAAAAAAATTAAATAAGAGGGAAACAGCGGCAAATTTTTTTCCATAACTAATTAGCAGCAAAAAAGCTTCAAATTCTCCAGTTTTTAGTTTTTTGATATCGTCCTTATTTACGCAGTTGTCTTGCTAACTTGATATCATTTTAGCAAGATGTTTAATTTTTAATAAAAAAAAGAGCGGCAAAATTTATTTTTCCACAATTAATTAACGGCAAAAAGCGGCAAATTCTCCAGCTGTTAGTTTTTTGATATCGTCATTATTTACGCAGCTGTCTTGCTAACTTGATATCAAGTTAGCAAGATGTTTAATTTTTAATAAAATAAAAGAGCGGCAAAATTTATTTTCCACAACTAAAATTAACGGCAAAAAAGCGGCAAATTACTAATAAGATACCGTTGCAATTTTCCGAAGTTGTCTTGCTAAGTTGATAGACGTCAAACTTCGGGTTAGGTAGCTGTAAATTTATTAAAATTGTTAGAATATCACAATAGCAATAACATTCTAATTTTCAGTATCGCATGAGAATTTAAGCGCTGTTGTCATGTGTAAACGATTGTCCTACTACAAAATTTTAAATACCCACTCGGTGTGACCTGAAGTGGTAGGAAGCGGGAAATTGATGACGCGCTTCCCATGCCTCTTAAGCAACAGCATCGTGTTGATGTGGACGGTTTGAGGGAATAGAAGATCAACCAATCACGGAAACGCCGCGAAGTTCTGTGAAGCCGGTGATAGAGGTTGCTAGGTTCTCCGCGAGGATTGATGTATTATTCAAAATCAAGTAAATATTAGAATGGTTTAATAAAAACTAATATAGATTTGTAGTTTTTTAAAAAAATAGCAGCGGTTAGATAAAAAACATACTTACATTTTTAATTGATGATTACTATGAGCTGCTAATGAAGCTCTAACAGGAAAAGTAATTAAATTGTTGATTTGATGAGACTTTATGACATCTATCATAGCTTTAATGTTGTCATTAGTATATTCACCAGGTGAATTTGTAGTTGTCCACCCTAGCGATAGTAAAATATGAGGAAAGTGTTTTTTAATACTGGTTAATAATTTAGTACTATTTACTGGTACAGTTGTAGGGTTATTAGGTCCTGGAAGAATATCTGCATTGATCCATAACGGATAATTTTTCTAAAAAAAAAAATGTTATCTGCCATACAGGTGGACGCTTAAGGCTAAGTTAAATGTTTAGAGAACTATTATGCAAAATACTTGGAGTGCTATTTCCAATGAGTTTAACATACGAATATGTCAGATTTTCGAGTGGAAATATAATATCTGTATTTTGAAATAGTTGAATACGTTTCGTATGCGGTTTTTTCCGGTTGAAATGCATTGCGTGGTCAAATCCATTTGGAACGAATAGGAAATTATGAGAAAATGTTGGAAAAAAGTGAAAAAGAACCTGTAAATGCACTTAAATGCTATATAATTTTGTGTAGGAAGTTCAACTCGAATTTAAATCTAAAATATGGATAATCTGAATAACTTTATAAATAAATTCAATATGTTATCCATAATCTCAAATGTGGTTCACCGATGAGTAAATAAAAATCAAAGTCTAGTAGTACAAGTATTTATTAAGTTGGAAGAGGCAACTAGTTTCGGAATACTAATGCCATCATCAGGTCTATAACCACTCTTTCTATAACCTCCTTACCACTTGCTGGTTCCTGAACTTGGCTCGTATTTTGGTTACCCAACTTTCTTGTCTTGCTGACATTCAATGGATGCTGACTTTCCATCCTTATCAAGTTAATATTCATTTGTTTTAATTTTTCCTATCATTATACTATGTACCGTCCCCCCTTAATTGTACCACAATTTAATTTGGAGTTTAATGTTGTTTTTTTAAACTTGTCAAGTGCGCCTTGTTAGTTAACCAATTTTATATAATTATTTTAATTAAGTATTTCTATCACTGTTAGAAATATTTGGTAAGTTTCAACCTAATTGTTGATATCATTTTGTCTTTACACGGAACTTTGTATTATAGGCCTGATGATGGCATTAGTATGCCGAGACTAGTTGCCGCTTCCAATTTAATAAATACTTGAGGTACTAGACTTTGATTTTCATTTACTCAACTTTATAAATATTGTGGGGTTAGCAGGCTTCTATAGGTTCTATTATTTGTCAATGGGGAGTTCAACTTGAAATATTAGCCCTCTTTCTTTACATTATTTGAGAAAAAAATAAATTTCTTTTAATGAAATAATCGGTTTTTTTGTTTTTTCTTTAATATAACATGAAAAAATTGATATTTAAAAATTACTGCATCTATGCAACTTGTAGTGCGCCTACGTCACTTATGTGCAATAGCTGTAGCATGACATTAACGTAGGCCAGTTTCTCTAATTAAAATCGAAAATTTCAAATATATGTGACATTTGTTTATAAGGCGTCGTTTGGTCAATGTGTTGTGTTTTCAATTGTGTTTACTTTTACCTTTGTTTACGTATCTTCTGGGTCGTGTTGATGAAATAAATATTAAAAAACATTTATTCTTACCACATCGTTCGACCGAATCGCTGTGGCACCTTTTTTTTGTTTTAATATTTATTTTTTGTTGTATCGTATCTAAATACGGAGATCTTAGCTCACCTCTTCGCTGTCGCTCAGGACTTTCCTGAATGAATGTTTTTTATCAGAATCATAACCTTTACAACTTATTTGCTAAGGTCTGCATAATTGTCAAGTTAATTCAACTTGGAATTTGTTTTTTATTAATTGAAATTTGTGACAATATATTAATAGTTAACATACACAAAAGAAATACCTGCAATATTATATAAAACATTAATTATCGTAGTTGATTTAAATAAGTATTTACTAGGAAGCCTTAGAACCTTTTATTTCTGTCATAATGAATCTATTATCGTTTTTAAGGAACTTGTGCACCATAAAAATGTCTTTAAGAGGCATAATTATTAGAGTTTGCTGTTACAAACTGGGCCATCATCAACAATAGTAAGAATGCATAAATCACAAAAAACAAATACAAATAAACACGGAAATTACCAACAGTAACCAGCTCTACAGAGTATAAACTATAACAGTGACAGTGAACTGTGCAGTAAGCAGACGCGGACGCGACGCTTTCACTTAATCAGGACGCTTGTGCACCACGCTTATTTGTTTATATCCAAACAGGCCAATAGGCCTAATTACATAGATAAATACATATAAATAAACATTATGCACTTATGCTAAAACAAAAACCGCAGATTACCTAAAATACTGGTCATTATAGTATAACTTATTATGTACACAGAAGTTAACATGATAGATTGATAATTTGGTTCAGTACAATTGTTCTAAATGCCTTTTGCGTGATTGGCCAATTAAGGTCTATCTGCGAATTATAATAATTTACTAGTCGGCACATGGTAGCAATAGGAGCTCTAGTGGATGCATGAGATACAGGGATATTGAACATAACAGAAGTACGCGTTAAATAGGGAAAGCAGATCAGGTGTATTAACTTTGTTATTAGTAATTTTAAATAAAAATAGCAATATGTTGAGTATTCCTCTATCTTCCAAGGACAACATTTTAAATTCACACCTCATAGCTGAGTTCGGCTTGAAAAATTTGGAGCGTTATGAGTAGAGCGTGAGTATTTGGTGTAACGTCTAAACCACAAAGTAAAGGTATTTTTTAGCGAAGGATTGGTTTAAAATATTTCCTATTTTTTTAAACCGTTTACATTTTAGCGATGCAACGGTGACGTCAATTACGAAATATTTTAAACCAAAGCTAAATTATTTAAACCAGTCGGAAGCATATGGTTCAATAACGGTTGGCAGTTGACACTTTAGAGATTCGTATGTTCTGTTTTGTTTTGTGAATTTTTGTTTTATCTATGGTTGGTTCCAATAGAACTTTGGAAAAGCCAAAAAAATCCGACGGAAAAGGATCGTCAAGCAACGGCATGTCTATTAGAATAAAGTTTATGGACAAAAAAATTATTTGGGAACAAATTTGCAAGGATTTGAAGGACAAAGGATTTAATGTAGATAAAGAGGAAGCCAGACAAAAATTTGCTAATTTGAAGACTGGGTATATAAAATACAATGAGAGTATAAAAAAACAGGGGCTGGTTCAATAAAAAAAACCACATATTATGAAGAATTAGATGATATATTTGGAGACAAGCATAAAGTCAATGCACTTCTTGTTATTGAAACAATTGAGTCAAAAAATTTGGAGATCACCAGTTGCAGTACATTAAAAGAACCTAATATCAGCATTAAAAACATAACAGAAAAAGAAACTGAAGGTAGATAGATTTAACAGTTACAAGTCAATTAAGCCACCTACAGAAAAGAACAAGGTCCCAAGAGAATTAGTGGATATTCAGAAACAAGGATAGCAGGATCGCAAAGAATTTCCAAAAATTATTCAATGTTTTATTCAGTAAAATTTCTAATGTGCTCTTGTCTAAAAAACCTCGGCAAATAAAATTGTAGACGTTTCAGATTGCGATGTTTGAAAATCACTCCAATCTTTATTCAAAGCCGCTGTCTTCCTGCATCTGATTAACAATCATTAAAAAATCTAAATCCATTTTTTAAAATCAACTTCTTTCTTCTATCAATTTAGAAAATTTATTTCGTCACATCACATGATATGTGGCAGGTGACAGATTGCATTTTTAAAACAGCATTTTAGCCATCTATTAATTAATGACGTCAATTTGAACACGGTTTAAAAAATGTTTTAAACCAATGTGGTGACTAAAAAACGGCTTAAGTATGTTTAAACCGAACTTTTGTCAATACCAGAACGGATAGATCAAGAGCGGGGTAAAACGAGTGAAAAGAGTAACGAAGTCGAACTCAGCTTAGATCGACAGTTCTAGTCAGGATACACATGGCACTTCTTATAGTAATGTAACCAACCAACCCCCGGTATATCATATTATTATTTTTTCTAGATTTTAATGGTATTTTGTTTGGTCTTATTGAATTATTATTTTAAGAAACTTTAGAGAGATAACCAAAACCCATTATATTTAATGTGTTTTGATTCCCTTAGACTTTGTTGATTTTTTTAAGCCATTCGATATTTTCTCAAACCACTTGATCTGTCTGAGGGTAGATTGTCAAAACTCATTAATTTTTATTATATTTTATTTTGGTCTTCGTTCGCATTTTTCCCAAGATACTTTAGATGTCTGTATTTACAGAAAAACAAATAGTACACGGTACCACAGAACATTATGATGAGGAATGTTTAGTCAAACTCGGCATTAAAACGTGGGTGAAAGTGGGAGGAAAGGCGAGTCAAAAATCAAATTTCAAACTACAAAATACAAAATCTTGTATAGTTTATCGACAACCAGTTATGTTTTACTTCTTCAAGGCCCAGGATATTTTCACAAATTAACTACAAACACCATCAATTGAAGCTACAATATTGGACACCATTCCACGACGCTTCGCTCTACGTCCCGACGCTAAATATTTCGGCGTCTACCCATTTTTACATTCTCATCGTAAACGACAAATTCTTCACTTCGTTGGACTTATTTTATCTTCGTAAAAATAAATCAGAATAAGTATTATCACATTTTAATTCTTATAGTCCCTGAGCCAAAGGGTAAATACGTATCCACAGAAACAGCTGATAAAATTTCCATCTTTCGTTGTTCACGAGGGGGTGACGTTTATACCATCCCTAAATAACAACTTTTATCATATATATATTTTCTAAAATATATTGTCAATGTTACGCAGAGGCGTACTGTGTCAATTGCATTATATATTTCTACATTATGGTTCAACGAGTATTCAGCCTGAAATATGGGTTACATCGCTGGTACTGATCTGGCCGTAACTCAATAGGGTTGTCCATACAAACAATATAATAAGAAAAAGAAGTATTTCTTATACCCCAAAAGAGCAATAATGGCCAATAATGCAGAGAGAGACAATGCACATCTGATGACATTTACGGTATTTAAGGTTATTAAGAACTTTTTGTACATAAATGTCCCAGTAGTGGGTATCCATTGGTTGGAGTTTTATAAGCTCCAAAATGGCTATTTACAATTTATTTATTGTCAACACAATTGGTTAATTTATAATTAAACATTCATTATGATGGTGGTTAGGTTTTCCGGTTTTCCCTATACCTTTAATGCCAAATGGCGCCATCATTCTTCAGTAAAATTTCTTAATGAATAAATAATTTCTTGATATTTTTGTGTTTTGATTTATGTTCACTTGTTACCAAACTTTAAAAGAATTTCTGGGGTTATGACAATTAATAATAATAATGCTATTATTATTACTACGATTATTAAACACAACGTGGGTCCTAACCACAATACTAGACGATCAGGTATATTTTGTGATAAATTTGAGTACGAAAGTTTCTTACCGAAATGGCCATCGGTTTACTTTTTACTCGCCTTTTTCATGAGATAAACAGGCCAGGGGGTGTGAGGTTACAGTAAAGATATCTTAGAAATTTGTATTGAATTTTTTCCAACAAAGATAACGTAGTGCGATATTCTCCAAGCCAAATATTAGCGCCGAATTCTAATTTTGGTCTTGCCAGACCATAATAATGGATTTTGAGTGAACGTAAGTTAGTAAAAGAGTATGACTACCTTATTATATAACAAAGTAATGTTCCAAACAGCAAATTATTACCTGTTCTGATTAAAATAATCGTTATCTTTATCTAATAACGGAATCTAATATCTATTTATCTTTCTCGATTTTGAATCCGAATTATCATATAAGGGTTTTCTCAATCTTTGTGTGTATAAATGAGATTTAACAGCTGTTTTTCATTCGTATTCTCTTCTTTAAACGTTTACAGTTAATGACTGATGATAGCTTATAGCGCATTCGACTAGTACGCTCTTACTCGATGCCAGAGCGCTTTTAGTTCTGCACTGATTTCGTGCAGCCTTTTTATAATTCGAAACTTTATCGAGCAATGCACACTGGTGCGACCCAGTTCGGCAATGACAAAGTGCATAATTTTATCGATATTCGACTGATGCAATTGACATTTTTAGTTTCTAACCTAATTTTATATTTGTATGTGTTTTTAACGAAATTTATTTAAATTGTCTACTAAACTCTTCCTCACTGTCATCACTAATATCTTCATCTTCCCTACTACAGGACAATAATAAAGACAAGGGTAACATATTTTAAAAATTCAGAATAAAACCTAACCTCTAAATCGGCACTGGCTGGCACTGAAAAAAAGTATAGTTCCAAAAAATTCGAACTTTGAACAAGCGCTTCTACCAGTCGAACAAAATTTCACTCTGCCCTCTAGTCGAATGCAACAATTAGTTCAGTTCCGCCAGCCGAACAAAGAGCACTTAAAAAAGTCGAACTAAATGCGCACCAGTGCGACCAGTCGAATGCGCTATTAATTGCACATATATGACGTCACGGTCGTAATTGTGACATATTCAAATAATTAGCAATATGATTTTTTAAATTAATTTATTTAAAAATATAGCTCAAATTACGGTAGATAATTAAACTCGATGGGTTTTATTTGATTAATTTTAACTGTTAATAAAGAAAAAACGTGAGGTTATATTTTTATTGAACTCCCATTGTCATATTTCATTTAAAGAGAAATTAAAAATTGGGAAAAACATTATTTACCTGATCAGCATTTAAAATATGAGGTATAGAAGCATCAAATGCTTCAATGCTTTTAAAATCCAATTTTACACCTTTACCTTTTCCCTCAGCAACATTAACTTTTAAATTAGTATCAGTTACCAGCTTTAAAAAGTCTTCTAAAGATAAATCAGAAGTAGTTGTTGGAGGATGAGACATTATTGGAATTTTATCATTCGTATTATTAATTGTACCGATTAACACATCTGCTTCTATCATCATTATTTGATCTAAAAATATGTTAAAAATTATATTGTTTTAGGGTTTAATTATTTATACAATACCATTTGCTAATACTGATTTTAAATGTGATTGGGTATTGACAGCATGGGCCCAAGTAACTTTAGTCAAATTGCGATCGAGTTGCGGGAAAAATTTATTTATTGACATATTTGGCATCACTTCAGAAAAAAATACTGAAATAGAAAAACAAAATTAATATGAATCACGAAATTTTAAATATAGTAGGACAAAATTATGGTCTGGACAAAATAAAGGTACCATTGTAACAATTTGGCCTCGCCCTAAATTCTCGTATTTACATGCAACATATTTATTTATATCACGATTGTTACTTATTTATTATTATTAATATTTTTGAAGTGAAAAATCATGGGTTCGCATCACCGACATGCTGTAGAGATGTTTCGTTATTTTAGTAACGTTATTTGGTCGCAGCATTCGTTGATAATGTTCAATAGCAATAACAAAATAACTAGTGAATAATTGATGTCGCTCAAATTACCAATTCAATAAAAATTAAAACCCGGTGGTTGTAACATCTGGCAACTAAGCAACTCTTCAATTTTCTGTATTATTTCAATTTTATTTTTTTTCTAATTTCTTGTGTGATTCCTATTATTTTATTTCCCATCGCTTGTATTATTTCTTCTTTCATATCATCAATTTTCTTAGTATTTTTATCCATATCTTTTTTGTCTTCCTTTCTATTATCTTGCATTACTTACTCCAATTTTTTGCTATTATTATCCAATTTTTTATTATTTTCTTTTTATTTGTTATCCATTTTCTTGTTATTTTCATCCATTTTCTGAATGGGGACGTGTGATGCAATAGCTACAGCAAATTCATTTGTAGTATATGAAAATATACTTAAAATTATTCACAAAAATAGGTTTGGCTAACTTTGAAACACTACGATGACTAAGAAATAAATTTTCAAAATGTTCAAGTGACGTCAGCTACATTAATTTGTTTAAAGCAATGTAGATGGCACGACAAGGTATAATTTATAGTTATCTGTTGAGTATTACTAAACCAAATAGCCTTAGCGACTTAAAAAAAAAGAAGAAAAAAGCAAAACACATAGGCGACACATAAACATTAATATAATAGGTTATGTTATACTGAAAAGTGAAAAATAAAACGCTGTGACTAGCAGTACATAGGATGTACGCATTTATTTTATATATCGGCCGTTCTAGTATGAATGTATGTTTGCGCATCTGCTTGATAAGTTTGATAATATTTCTGTTACTCTGTTTTTTTCGTAAAGCGTATCTTATATGGTTTCGGTGTATAAGGGCCGGAGTTTGATTCCCAGTACGGCCAACTTTTTTATGTTTTGATAATTTTTTTAGCTTCCTAAAATCAACATAAACATAGTCATTGGTAACCGGTTTGATTTGTACAGTAATATCATTTAATTATAGTAATAAACTGATCAGTATAGTACAAAGTGTGTTTGCTATTTGTATTGAGGTAAAAATATGATGACGGTGGGTATTTAGGACCGGAACATGCCGGACCGTCCGGCGTTTCGGTACCTTTTTTCAGTCTGGTACATTTTTTCAGAATGGATATTTTTTTGGGAGCGACTTGTGGTAGAATTTACCCGACACAAAGCGTCATATAAGAAAAAAGCGTTATGCCCCCTCCAAGCGACTCCCTCTCTTTCTGTTACTCCCTGTCTCTTTCCGCAATATAATTTTTGTCTCATTTAATTTTTTTATATTATTTATACTTATTTTATAGAGAGAGAAAGTTTTTTTATATTTTCTCGTTTTTTGTCATTTTTCTGATTTTTGTTTTTTTTTCGAATTTTTCCTCATTTTTTCCTATTGTTCTATTTTTTTTGTATTTGCGTTTTTTTTAATTCATTCTATTTTTTTAATTTTTTTTTCAATTTATTTTTTCGTTACAATTTTTTCTGGTTTTTTCGTTGTTCTTTGTGTTTTTTTTCGTTGTTTTACATCGTTTTTTTTGCGATTTTTAGAGCGCTTGGTCTTTCCGTTTTTTCAATTTTATTTTTCATTTTTTCCAATATTTTTGTTTAAATTTGTTTTCTGTTTTTCTATTACTCAGATTTTTTTCTGATTTTTTGGGTTAAAATTTTTTCTCGTCTTTTTCACATTTTTCTGATTTTTCTTTTTTTTTCTATTTTTTCTCATCTTTCCTCAGTTTTTCATCAATGTTGTTTTTTATCTAATTCCTTTAATTTTTGCGATAATTTTCGATTTTCTTCTTTTGTTTTTGGAAGGGAGAAAAAGTTTTTTGTAGTTTTTCGTTTTTTTTCATTCTTATGATTTTTGTTTTTTTTTTTTGGTTTTTTTTTCGAGTTTTTCAAATTTTCCCCCATTTAATGCCATTGTTCTGTTTTTTTTCTATTTCTTTCGTCTGTTTTCTCATTTTTTCTTATTCCTCTGTTTATTTGCGATTTTTTTGCCGTTTTGTTGCGATTTTTTTTTAATTCATTCGATTTTTTTCATTTTTTTTTCAATTTTTTTATCGTTACAATTTTTCTGGTTGTTCTTTTTTTCTCTTTTTTTTTTCTTCTTTTTTTGCGTTTTTTTAATTGTTTTTTTTTGCCATTTTTAGCGCTTGTTCTTTCCATTTTAGAATTTTCTTTTTCATTTTTGCCAATATTTTTGTTTACATTTGTTTTCTGGTTTTCTTATTACTCTAATATTTTCTGATTTTTGTGGGTTGTTAAAATTTTTCTCGTCTTTTTCTCATTTTTCTTATTCTTTTAATTTTTTACGATCATTTGCGATTTTTTCTCATTTTTTTGAAGTTTTGTTGAGATTTTTTGCAATTTATTTCAATTCTTTAGAATTTTTATTTTTTTTTAAATTTTTTACTGTTACAATTGTTTCCGGTTTTTTGATTTTTTTTAAATTTTTTGTGTTTTCTTTTGCTATATTTTTCGATTTCCTACGTTTTTCTGCGTCGTTTTTGTTGTTGCTATTTTAAGCGTTTGATTTTTTCGTTTGTTTTTTCCCAATTTTCTGATTTTTCTTTAAATTTTTTCCGATGTTTTCTATTTTTTTTCTCCAAAATTAATGTTTATTAGATTTCGCTTTTTTAACTTCTTTAAAACTACAAAAAAATACTGACTGTTAATCAGTTTCATTTATACAGTAAAGTGTCTTTTTTCTTCATTTTTTTTTTCAAAATTCAAGATGTAAAAATTAGATGGTTTATTTTATTTTCCGATGTATGATATAAACAAGTAGGTCCGATGTACTGCTAGTCACGGCGAAAATAAAAACAATACACTTTTCTTCTTTTCTCATGTTTACATCTGGCCTCTATCAATAAGGAATTCAGTTTGTATATACTGCCATCTCTGAACAGTATTAACAATTAATGTAGATATTTATAATTTTTTTTTTTTTTAATAAAATATAGGCTCAAAAAATTTATAAATATTTTTTCTAGGCATATTTTATAACAGACTTTTAAGTGCTAATTTAAAAATTTTACATAATACGTCCCCATTATCATGATCTCTAGTTTATCTTGTTTTTGTTCTTCTTGGCTTGTTTGTTCACTTTTTTTTTAATTTGTCCTTTTTCTCTATCACTTTCTTGTATTAATATTTCATCTAAATTTTACTTTTTAACTTTTATTCCTCTTCCATATGTCCAATCTTTTTGAAGGATAATAAACATTTTAATTTTTACGCAGAAAGTACATCTAATCGCCATCTATCGAATATTTAGTTAACTAATAGTTTTTCTTATGAAAATCATAGGGTGCTACTTCCTTCTTAATATTACAATAAATTTAATGATTAAAAAACCCACTATTATAATTTTCATTTCTGATGACAGTTTATTCTTTTTAATGCAATTTTAACAGAGACGGGAAATAATAATTTTTTTTATAGTATTTTATGGACCAATACACAATTTCTATTCAGCATGTCATGTTGAGAAAAAATGTAGCTTACCACAAACAAATAACACAAAAATGTTATTTAAATTCATCACTAAATAAGTATCAGAGTATAATAGGACCTACACAGTGTCAATGTTTAGACTCAAATATTAACCAAGCCAATTACTTTATTACAGCTTCAATTTTATTTCAAGTATATAATTGCATACAATTTACTCCCCCTTTTTTATATCGTCTAAAAATATTTTTAATAATCAAGCAACATTTTTTAAAAGTATTAAGATTTTATTCTTAAAAATGTTTTATTTCGTTCAAATCTGACCAATAGTAACGGAGATAAATGCTAGTGTTGTTTGGCACATCTACATTTTTTTTTTCTTTGCGTATTTATTCTATGCTATATTTCAAACATTTTTCCCGCCCAAATCGTTATAAGAATAACAAAGTTGGGTACTAATTATTTATTAGAATATATTGGACTACCCTGTATATATTCAAAATTAACATTATTATAATAAAAAAACTGTACTTATTACATCACTAATAAAATTATTAAACCGATTTGAAAAAATAATTTTTTTGGTATGAAATATTTTAATGAAGCCGGATCTGTACTTTGAAATGATTTACTGCCGACCACAATAAAAAATTTGTTGATAACAGGAATGGAAATTGAAAGTTTATAAATTTATGTGTGATACCTATCCAAATTGTGAAAAATGTTGTATATATTAATAATTATAATATCCTTACCTTGTTTAAATAACTAATAAAGAAAAATGAAATATTTTTAGGTTAATAACTGTGACGCCTTGTCAAGTTTATATTTACAAATTCACACGCGAAGACAGGGACGACTTTTAAATTTCAATAAACAATAATTCGTTGAAGAAGAAAAACATATTTTTAATTATAACAAGTTAATTACGTGACTTACAAAATTTTTATAGATATAACCTAAAATTATTTTTTTAAACGCTGTGACTACAGGCACGCCAACGTGCCGCGATATATTAAATTAGAGGCACCGGACTCTCATGCAGTGTTTCCGTGTTGAGTTTCTGAAATGTACTGAACATAATCAATAAAATGTACTAGATTGTACTAAAATTTACGATACGGTGAAATATTGCTCATGGGGGGAAAAAAGTGAAAATTATAAAAAATAGGAAATACTGTAAAAAAATAAAGAAAAACATGGACAAATATAGAAAAATAACAAAAAAAAGGGAAAAATAGCAGAAAGTAGGGAAAATAGGGAAAACTGGAGAAAAATAGGGAAAATGTAAAAAATAGCGGAAATGGGAAAAATAGGGAAAAAAATAGCTATTGTGAAAAATAGAGAAAACAGAAGCAAAAAATGGTAAAATAGTGAAAAATATGAATAAGCATGAAAAAACAGAAAAACAGCGAAAAAAAAAACAATGAAAACCAGGATAAAAATGGAAGAAAACGGAAAAAATGGGGAAAAAGTAGAAGAATGGAGAAACATTCAGGGAGATACGAAAAAACAGGTAAATTTGAAAACAATAAAGAGAAATAAAAAAAAAATTCTGAAAATGGAAAGAAATATTGAAAAATAATGAAATATAAGGAGGATTAATAAAAAAATGAAAAACAAGTAGAAACATGGAAAAATGGAGAAAAATAAGGGAAAAATGGGGAAACTGCAAAGAATTAGGAAAAATAGGAAAGACTATTAAGAAAATGGAAAAAATAAGGAAAATGGAGAAAAATAGAAAAAAAATTGAAAACAATGGAGATAAATGGGGAAAAACAGAACCAAATAATGAAAATCAGAAAAAATATGAGGAAATGGGAAAAATTTGGAAAATCCGGAAAAATAAAAAAAATTGGGCAATTAGGGAAACAGAGAAAAATGGGGAAAATAGTGGGGAAAAATTGGAAAAAATTGGGTAAAATAGACAAAATAGGCCAAAATAGAGAAAAATAAGTACAAATTGGAAAAAATAGGGGAAAAATAGGGAAAAATGGCAAATAATGGAAAAAGGGAAAAGAGAAAATAATAGGAATAGGGAAAAACAGGATAAATGAACAATAGAAAAATTACGAATAATTGGGAAAAATAAGAAAAAATAGTATAAATAGGCAAGAAAAATGGAGAAGAATACGGAGAAATATAAAAAATGAGGAAAATAGGCGAAAATACGGATAAATTGAGAAAAATACTGAAAAATAAGGAGAAATGGTGAAATATAGGAAAAAATAGGAGAATATAAAGAAATTAGGGAAGAATAGATAAACATAGGGAAAATAGGAAAAAACAAGGCAAGCTCGGTCGTCCAGGTACTACTCTTAATAATAATAATAATAATAATAACAATATATTTTATAATATATGCCAAAACATCAAACATAAAACTGTTATTTTTCTAATTTTATAATTATATAGCATAAAAAATGTAACCTTGGTCTTATTTAAAAATATACTAGAAATAGGCTTATTTATGATTAAATGTACTTTTATACTTTGCTGTAGAAAATGTACTAGAAATAGTACAAATGTACTAAAACGGCAACAAAGTTAAACTAATTTTAACTTTTTCCGTTTTCGGATCGTTTTTAACCTCACTTTTTGACTGTCTGACTGGTGAAAAGTAAACAAAACAAAACAATAAACTAATAAAAATAATTATTCGGTTTGCGTTTTAACATTCGTCGATTGTTTGAGCTAAATGTATCAATTTATTTAGTTGCATTTCAGCAAGCATTGCAGAACTTTGGTAAAATGGTAAAACTCACCTGCGTTTCGGTATTGTATATGTTTCGGGCGAGGTTTCGGGTATTTCTACATCATTCTCATTCTGACTCTGCCAATAATAGAAATTAGACTTGGACATGTTGATCGCAAATAGCAAATATTCGAAATTTAAAACAATACAATATTGATTCAAATCACAGAACACAATCAAATGATATTTAATACAATACAACCTAATAAATAAATTAATCAGAGTGTAACCTCAAATACAACTGTCAATTGTCATGATGGGACCTTTTTTTATTTGTATCCGAAATTCAATTTTTATCGGATATCGGATCGACGGAAAACGGACGCATGAGACTCCGGCTTTATACGTTAAATATATCACGGCACGTTAGCGTGCCTGCAGTCACAGCGTTTTGTAAATGACAAGATACATATTTTATTGCCCTTTACGCTATTGGGTAGTAGAGAATATAATGTACTGTGGTAGTAGTAATTAACACACAAAATGTACTTAAAGATCATTAATATCTGAATATTGTTTAGGATATTTAAATTTTTATTAAATATATATTTAAATATTCATTTTTTTTCTAGTACCAAATTAGTTTTTTATATTGTCAAATTCACCACCTGCTGACGTTACATTCAGGGGTTGTTCGACAATATTGAAATGGAACAAGTGTAGTTTAGATTACTCTAAAAGTGTAAAGGACAAATATCGATTTAAAAGACTATCTGTCAGTAGATAGAACGTCCTTTAACTTTAACGGTTCTGTAACTAACGACAATGACGTTTAGATTATGACAATTGTACAAGAAATCAACTTGTTAAATTTTATTCTAAACGTCATCGCCTTTTAGTTATTGAATATTTAAAGTTAAAGGACGTTCTATCTACTGACAGCATATATTTTTCGCTGTGGCTACCCGCGTAAGGTAACGCAGACGAATATTATTCGAAAGGCAATGACGTCACTCATGCAATAGTCTTTGTACGTTAACTTGAAAGTTTGATTATTTATCAATGTGAGCAGTGTGGTACAACGGAACCGTGCATGATTTACACACAAAAGTTCCTGGTTCGATTCCCGCGAAAAAAAAAATTATATTTTTTTTTAATACACAGGGTAGATTTAGGTTGTTCGAATCTTATAATAAAATAAATATATTTTTTTAAATACACAGGATAGATTTAAACTTCTTTTAATAAAATATAACATGAGTGACGTCATTGCCTTTCGAATAATATTCGTCTGGTTACCTTACGGGTAGCCACAGCGTATATTATTATTATGAGCAGATTTAAGGAGAAGAATAGGTAATAATGAGGGTCGGCCGCTTATATTGATTTATGACCTTCTTATACAGGGTGGCTACTTTTTAATAGGGACAGTATTGCTATCTCGTAAACGGTAGACGCTAGAAAGACGGTTAAATGGGGAAAAATATGCGAAATATAAAAATGGACAAAACGATTTTTTGAAACCTAAAATATTCCTATTGGTTCCGGAGTTATACGACAAAATCCGAATTTGTGGAAAAACGTTTTTTTACCAAAGCTCTGTTATTATACAAAATTTGGGATAACTTCATTAAAAGTTTTTGTTGTATTCTAACATAGTTATAAACTGCCAAAGTTAAATTTTAAATCTGACGTTTTGTCTCTTCGGGGCCACCATCAACTTTATCTTTTTAAATACGGACCTGTCTATTTTATTTCATATTATTAAATCGCTTCGAATACTAAATTCAACGAAATATCACACTTGATTATTCCGTGACGTTTTGTCTCTTCGGGGCCACCATCAACTTTATTTTTTAAATACGGACCTGTCTATTTTATTTAATAGTTCTAAATCGCTTTGACTACTACATTCAACGATAATAACACTTGATTATTCTGTGACGTTCTGCCTGATCAATGACATACGTGGTTTTAAGTATTTTCTGAGGGGAAGACAACAATACACCTGCTAGTGATTCTGGACCTAGAGCATTACTAAGATACAATAGCATTTGTTATTGTAATATTTAATAAATAAATAAATAGAATTTCTTTATATCTAAATGTAGTATACTTCGAATTACAGCAATGAATTTAAATGAAATAGACAGGTCCGTATTTAAAAAATAAAGTTGAGTATGGCCCCGAAGAGATAAAACGTCACGGAATAATCAAGTTTTATCGTTGAATTTGGTATTCGAATCGATTCAATAATATTAAATAAAATGGACAGGTCCGTATTTAAAAAGATAAATTTGATGGTGGACCTGAAGAGACAAAACCTCGCAAAACAATCTAGTTATCTCGTTGAATTTAGTATTCGAAGCGATTTAATGATATTAAATAAAATAGACAGGTCCGTATTTAAAAAATAGAGTTGATTTTTGCCCCGAAGAGACAAAACGTCACGGAATAATCAAGTGTGATATATCGTTGAATTTAGTATTCGAAGCGATTTAATAATGTGAAATAAAATAGACAGGTCCGTATTTAAAAAGATAAAGTTGATGGTGGCCCCGAAGAGACAAAACGTCAGATTTAAAATTTAACTTTGGTAGTTTATAACTATGTTAGAATACAACAAAAAACTTATTGAAGTTATCCCAAATTTTGTATAATAACAGAGCTTTGGCAAAAAAACGATTTTCCACAAATTCGGATAATGTCGTTTAACTCTGGAACCAATAGGAATATTTTAGGTTTCAAAAAATCGTTTTGTCTATTTTTATATTTCGCACATTTTTCCCCATTTAACCGTCTTTCTAGCGTCTACCGTTTACGAGATAGCAATACTGTCCCTATTAAAAAGTAGCCACCCTGTATTTCTAGTTACACTATACAGAGCACAAATTGAAAGGCGTAAGTGGCAAAAGGAGCATGGACCGTAGTAATGGCTAAAGGGACTATATATTTTAATATGAGCAGGCTTAAGGGGTAAAGGGCACAGATATTTTTATATAGGCAGGTTTAGGGGCGAAATATATTTATATAGAGATAAACTATTATTAGATGAGCAGGCTTAAGTGGTAATTGGCTCAAATATTGTAACAAGAGTACTAATAAAAAAATTCAAAATTAAATTATTACTAATCAATTGGTTTATACTGTAGGGGAAAGTTTTTTTACTATTATGAAATAATATGTAGAAACTATAATATTGATTTTAAAGTTGTTCAGGCAAGGTTACTAACAGTAAAATCATGTAAATTTTAATTACAGAGTATTACTTATGGCAATTACCTATAATAACAAGATAATTAAAATATATTTATGCCATCACTATTACTGGTAAAAAAATAACACACGAAAACGTAATCGAGGTAAATTATGGCAATTTAATTCATGAATTAAAAATCTCATAAATTCTATTAGTTGATTTGAAATAAAAAAATAATGAATTGGGTTCAATCCAAACAAGTTTTTTTTATTTTATTTAAAAATTCTTTCTTGTCAGATAATAAACCTTGGGAAAATGTTAATTTTTTTTTCCCAATTTCGACCTCTATTGAACCTCAAAAACAAATTTTTTACTCAGTATAACAAGATTTTTTGTCTAACACATTTGCTCATAAAAATTACTATATCTCAAATAGAAAGTATATCATCTCAATGACAACCATTCTCACTTGTTTAATATTTTCAGGTCCATCTAAAAATAAAATTCACAAATACTACGGCCCGCCCACACTTCACCTTTATTGAAGTAGGACAAACAGTAGTATTGAAATCGTGCAAAAATCTCAAAATTTATGCCATCACTATTACTGGTAAAAAAATAACACACGGAAACGTAATCGAGGTAAATTATGACAATTTAATTCATGAATTAAAAATCTCATAACTTTTATTGGTTAATTTAAAATAAAAACATAATGAATTGTGTTCAATACAAACAAGTTTTTTAATTTTATTTAAAAATTGTTTCTTGTCAGATAATAAACCTTGGGCAAATGTTAATTATTATCTTACACATTTGGCCATATAAATTCCTATATCTCAAATAGAAAATAAATACCAAATATAACAATTCTTATATCGTCTCAATGACAACCATTCATACTTGTTTAAAATTTTCAAGTCCATTTAAAAATAAAATTTACAAATACTACGGCCCGCCCACACTTCACCTTTATTGAAGTAGGACAAACAGTAGTATTGAAATCGTGCAAAAATCTCAAAATTTATGCCATCATTATAACTGGTAAAAAAATAACACACGAAAACGTATTCGAGGTAAATTATGACAATTTAATTCATGAATTAAAAATCTCATAACTTTTATTGGTTAATTTGAAATAAAAAAAATGAATTGTGTTCAATACAAACAAGTTTTTTAATTTTATTTAAAAAATCTTGTCAGATAATAAACCTTAGGGAAATGTTAATTATTAATGTCTTAAAATATTATGAAACGTGGAGAAAATTGATTTTCAGCGAAAAAAAGTGTGTCTGTCTGTGTGGATATCTGTGCGCACGATAACTCGACATCGGTACACGGCCGATACGAAAAATTCTTTCGGCTATCGGTTTTTATTCAAAAAAGGAAAAGTCTAAGAGCCTACATAAAAATGTATCCATAAGGTACACGGTTAATTTGTATCGAAAAAGGAACCTTTGGTGTAAACAAACATAAATTTGCTTGTCTGCCATCGCAATGCTGGGACCTAAGGCGGAGGCGTGCGCTTAAATATGTCAAATTTAGTTACAAAAAAACTTATAAAGTACACAGATTCTGATAACGAAAAAATATTTTTTTTATATTCAAGAAACGCCAATGATATTGGCAGACAGTTTGCTAGGGGCTAACATGCTGACAGAGCGCTCCAAAGAGGCGTAAAAGGTAATAAAAAAATATCACGAGATACATGAATTATTATTATTTTGTTTTAATATTTAAACATAAAAAGAAACAATTTAAGCTATAGTTCCATTTAGTTGGTGAATAATTGATTTTTTTTGGTTACAAACAAAAATACAGTATGTCCCACCTAATTACTTTTAGAGCTTTTAGAATATTGGACATATATGGCACACCTATGCAGGACAACTTGTATATTTTGCCGGTTATATCCAAAAGATGATACAATACTTTTCTTTCTAAAGTTTAGACTAATAAAACAACTCGTAGTCCTCAAAATGTCCTTGCTGTAAAATTGATTCAAAATTTTGATTTTAATGGTTCTTAAAATGTCCTCGGTTGAATATTTATTTGTATTATTTAGTTAAGTAGTCCATAAAATATCCTGGCTATAAGATTTATTCAAAATTTTGAGTTCAGTAGTCCTCAAAATGTCCTTGCTGTAAAATTGATTCAAAATTTTGATTTTAATGGTTCTTAAAATGTCCTCGGTTGAATATTTATTTGTATTATTTGGTTAAGTAGTCCATAAAATATCCTGGCTGTTACATTTATCAAAATTTTGAGTTCAGTAGTCCATAAAATATCCTGGCTGTTACATTTATCAAAATTTTGAGTTCAGTAGTCCTCAAAATGTCCTTGCTGTAAAATTGATTCAAAATTTTGATTTTAATGGTTCTTAAAATGTCCTCGTTTGAATATTTATTTGTATTATTTGGTTAAGTAGTCCCTAAAATATCCTGGCTGTAAGATTTATTCAAAATTTTGAGTTTAGTAGTCCTCAAAATGTCCTTGCTGTAAAATTGATTCAAAATTTTGATTTTAATGGTTCTTAAAATGTCCTCGGTTGAATATTTATTTGTATTATTTGGTTAAGTAGTCCATAAAATATCCTGGCTGTTACATTTATCAAAATTTTGAGTTCAGTAGTCCTCAAAATGTCCTGGCTGTAAAATTGATTAAAAATTTTGATTTTAATGGTTCTTAAAATGTCCTCGTTTGAATATTTATTTGTATTATTTAGTTAAGTAGTCCATAAAATATCCTGGCTATAAGATTTATTCAAAATTTTGAGTTCAGTAGTCCTCAAAATGTCCTGGCTGTAAAATTGATTCAAATTTTTGATTTTAATGGTTCTTAAAATGTCCTCGTTTGAATATTTATTTGTATTATTTGGTTAAGTAGTCCATAAAATATCCTGGCTGTTACATTTATCAAAATTTTGAGTTTAGCAGTCCTCAAAATGTCCTTGCTGTAAAATTGATTCAAAATTTTGATTTTAATGGTTCTTAAAATGTCCTCGTTTGAATATTTATTTGTATTATTTAGTTAAGTAGTCCATAAAATATCCTGGCTGTAAGATTTATTCAAAATTTTGAGTTCAGTAGTCCTCAAAATGTCC
The DNA here is from genome assembly GCA_963243735.1 of Neocrepidodera transversa. Taxonomy (NCBI): domain Eukaryota; kingdom Metazoa; phylum Arthropoda; class Insecta; order Coleoptera; family Chrysomelidae; genus Neocrepidodera; species Neocrepidodera transversa. The sequence goes on along the minus strand of OY725354.1, from coordinate 16,292,922 downwards.
TGGCTGTAAAATTGATTCAAAATTTTGATTTTAATGGTTCTTAAAATGTCCTCGTTTGAATATTTATTTGTATTATTTGGTTAAGTAGTCCATAAAATATCCTGGCTGTAAGATTTATTCAAAATTTTGAGTTCAGTAGTCCTCAAAATGTCCTGGCTGTAAAATTGATTCAAATTTTTGATTTTAATGGTTCTTAAAATGTCCTCGTTTGAATATTTATTTGTATTATTTAGTTAAGTAGTCCATAAAATATCCTGGCTATAAGATTTATTCAAAATTTTGAGTTCAGTAGTCCTCAAAATGTCCTGGCTGTAAAATTGATTCAAAATTTTGATTTTAATGGTTCTTAAAATGTCCTCGGTTGAATATTTATTTGTATTATTTGGTTAAGTAGTCCATAAAATATCCTGACTATTACATTTATTTAAAATTTTCAGTTTAGCAGTCCTCAAAATGTCCTTGCTGTAAAATTGATTCAAAATTTTGATTTTAATGGTTCTTAAAATGTCCTCGTTTGAAGAATTATTTGTATTATTCGAAATCTTCAGTTTAATAGTCCTTAGAAAGTCCTGGCTTTAAAATGTATTCGAAATGTTCAGTTTATTAGTTCTTAAAATAACCTGGCTTGAAGATTTATTTGTACTGCTCAGGGTTATCTTTTTTTTGACATAGTAAGGAAATTAAAAATAAAACACAAAATATTTATTATATATTTTTTTTTGTTAAATTAAGAGGTTCAATAATAATTTTTTAAATATAAAAAAAAATTGTGTTTTGTTTGTACAATTTAAACACGTCCAAAAAAATTTGATTTTAATACAAGAACCAGACAAACAAAATTTGTATTGGATTAAATTCAAGGTAGTGGTGGCGAAAATCATTTTGACCAGTGCAACAAAAAGCATAAATAAGGTAACATTTAATTATTCCGCAAGTAGAAGTTAACCATGAAACATTTATTTTTAGTGTCGTTGTGCATTATTGCAACAGAATGCGCTTCATTAAGAATGCGTAAGTATTATTATTTTTTAAATAAAAAATTGCAAAGAAAATCAGAAAAAATACATTCCATTAATAATAAAAATCACGTAGAATCTAAAACTGTATTTTTATGTAAAAAAATTGGATCCCACGGTTAAAATTAATATAAAATTCGAGATACATACTTCAGATAATTTACACAAATTTAAATTTTCATCAGTCTATTTGTCAGTAGATAGAACGTCCTTTAACTTTAACGGTTCTGTAACTAACGACAATGACGTTTAGATTGTGACAATTGTATAAGAAATCAACTTGTTAAATTTTATTCTAAACGTCATCGCCTTTAGTTATTGAATCTTTAAAGTTAAAGGACGTTCTATCTACTGACAGAATGTCTTATACATTTATTTTTAATTTTATAAAAATTTAAGGAAATCGAAATGAATAAAATTATTTTAAAAATCAATAATAATATAAAAATTTACAGAATCAACCTGTATAATAGGAAAAATAAACAAAAGAACATTGAGGAATTATTTTTTTTTTAATAAAGAATATATATTTTTATTTATTTTTTTGAGTCACCCTATATAGATACCAAAAATTTCCCTTGGTGGATTGTTTTTGTTTTTTTTTTCTCACTGAAATGACTCTTTAATGTTGATAGTAATAATAAAGATGAATTAAGTGAAAGTAAATTTAACAAAGTTTTGAAATTGGGGTCGATTAGCGAGACTCTTAAATCATTACGTAAAGTCCTGTAAATGTGATTAAAATATTGAAAAAATGTTAAAAAATTCTTGAAACATCTTTGAAGTCTTAAAACAGTTTTTGAAATATCTTTGTAAAATTGTTTAAAAATATTAGAGATCCTGTAAATGTCATTAAAATATCCTTGAAATATTCTGAAAAAAATTTTGAAATATCCTTGAACCATCTTTGTTATTTGCAAATTTTTGAAACATCCTTGAAATAGCCATAAAACAATTTTTGAAATTTAAAATTATTTAAAAATTCTAGACGTCCTATAAATGTCATTAAAATAGGCTTCAAACTCCCTAAAAAATCCAGAAACATCCTTGAACAATCTTTGTTATTTAAAAATCCCTGAAACGTCCTTGAAAAAGTCTTAAAACAATTTTTGAAATATTTTTGTAAAATTGTTTAAAAATTCTAGAGGTCCTGTAAATATCATTAAAACATCCTTGAAATATCCTTAAAAAAATCTTGAAATGTCCTTGAACCATCTTTGTTATTTACAAATTTTGAAACATCCTTGAAAAAGTCTTAAAACAATTTTTAAAATTTAAAATTGTTTAAAAATTCTTGACGCCCTATAAATGTCATTAAAATAGGCTTGAAACATCCTTAAAAAATCCTGAAACATCCTTGAACAATCTTTGTTATTTAAAAATCGCTGAAACGTCCTTTAAAAAGTCTTAAAACAATTTTTGAAACATGTTTTTAAAATTGTTTAAAAATTCTAGACGTCCTGTAAATATCATTAAAATAGCATTGAAACATCCTTAAAAAATCCTGAAACATCCTTGAACAGTCTCTGTTATTTAAAAATCCCTGAAATGTCCTTGAAAAAGTTTTGAAACAATTCTTGAAATGTCTTTTTAAAATTGTTTAAAAATTGTAGAGGTCCTGTAAATGTCATTAAATTGCTTGAAACATCCTTAAAAAATCCCGGAACATCATTAAAACATCCTTGAAATATCCTGAAAAAATTTATTGAACAATTTTTGTTATTTAGAAATTTTTGAAAATTCCTTGAAGAAGTCTTAAAAGAATTTTTGAAATTTAAAATTGTTTAAAAATTCTAGACGTCCTATAAATGCCATTAAAACAGGCTTGAAACATTCTTAAAAAAATTCTGAAACATCATTGAACAATCTTAGTTATTTAAAAATCTCTGAAATGTCCTTGAAAAAGTCTGAAAACAATTCTTGACATATCTTTTTAAAATTGTTTAAAAATTCTAGAGGTGCTGTAAATGTCATTAAAATATCCTTAAAAAAATCTTGAAATATCCTTCAACAATCCTTGTTATTTAAAAATCCCTGAAACGTCCTTGAAAAAGTCTTAAAACAATTCTTGAAATATGATTGTAAAATTGTTTAAAAAATTCTAGAGGTCCTGTAAATTTCATTAAAATATCCTTGAAATATCCTGAAAAAATTATTGAAATATCCTTGAACAATCTTTGTTATTTACAAAGTGAAACTTCGTTGGAAAAGTCTTAAAAGAATTTTTGAAATTTAAATTTTTTTAAAAATTCTATAAATGTCATTAAAAAGGCTTGAAACATCCTTAAAAAATCCTGAATCATCCTTGAACAATCTTTGTTATTTAAAAATCCCTGAAACATCCTTGAAAAAGCCTTAAAACAATTTTTGAAATTTAAATTTTTTTAAAAATTCTAGACGTTCTATAAATGTCATTAAAATAGGCTTGAAACATCCTTAAAAAATTCTGAAACATCCTTGAACAATCTTTGTTATTTAAAAATCCCTGAAACATCCTTGAAAAAGTCTTAAAACAATTTTTGAAATTTAAATTTTTTTAAAAATTCTAGACGTTCTATAAATGTCATTAAAATAGGCTTGAAACATCTTTAAAAAATCCTGAATCATCCTTGAACAATCTTTGTTATTTAAAAATCCCTGAAACATCCTTGAAAAAGTCTTCAAATAATTTTTGAAATTTAATTTTTTTTAAAAATTCTAGACTTTCTATAAATGTCATTAAAATAGGCTTGAAACATCCTTAAAAAATTCTGAAACATCCTTGAACAATCTTTGTTATTTAAAAATCCCTGAAACATCCTTGAAAATGTCTTAAAACAACTTTTGAAATTTAAATTTTTTTAAAAATTCTAGACGTTCTATAAATGTCATTAAAATAGGCTTGAAACATCTTTAAAAAATCCTGAATCATCCTTGAACAATCTTTGTTATTTAAAAATCCCTGAAACATCCTTGAAAAAGTCTTCAAATAATTTTTGAAATTTAATTTTTTTTAAAAATTCTAGACGTTCTATAAATGTCATTAAAATAGGCTTGAAACATCTTTAAAAAATCCTGAATCATCCTTGAACAATCTTTGTTATTTAAAAAACCCTGAAACATCCTTGAAAAAGTCTTAAAACAATTTTTGAAATTTAAATTTTTTTAAAAATTCTAGATGTTCTATAAATGTCATTAAAATAGGCTTGAAACATCCTTAAAAAATTCTGAATCATCCTTGAACAATCTTTGTTATTTAAAAATCCCTTAAACATCCTTGAAAAAGTCTTAAAACAATTTTTGAAATTTAATTTTTTTTAAAAATTCTAGACGTTCTATAAATGTCATTAAAATAGGCTTGAAACATCCTTAAAAAATCCTAAAACATCCTTGAACAATCTTTTTTATTTTAAAATCCCTGAAACATCCTTGAAAAAGTCTTAAAACAATTTTTGAAGTTTAAATTTTTTTAAAAATTCTAGACTTTCTATAAATGTCATTAAAATAGGCTTGAAACATCCTTAAAAAATCCTAAAACATCCTTGAACAATCTTTTTTATTTTAAAATCCCTGAAACATCCTTGAAAAAGTCTTAAAACAATTTTTGAAGTTTAAATTTTTTTAAAAATTCTAGACTTTCTATAAATGTCATAGGCTTGAAACATCCTTAAAAAATCCTGAAACATCCTTGAACAATCTTTTTTATTTTAAAATCCCTGAAACATCCTTGAAAAAGTCTCATAACAATTCTTGAAATATCTTTGTAAAATTGTTTAGAAATTCTAGAGGTCCTGTAAATGTCATTAAAATATCTTTGATATATCCTTAAAAAAATCTTCAAATATCCTTGAACCATCTTTGTTATTTACAAGCTTTTGAAACATCTTTAAAAAGTCATAAAACAATTCTTGAAATATCTTTTTAAAATTGTTTAAAAATCCTAGAGGTCCGTAAATGTCATTAAAATAGCCTTCAAACATCCTTAAAAAAACCTGAAACATCCTTGAACAATCATTATTATTTAAAAATCCCTGAAACGTCCTTGAAAAACTCTTAAAACAATTCTTGAAATAACTTTTTTAAATAGTTTAAAAATTCTATAGGTCCTGTAAATGTCATTAAAATATCCTTGAAACAACCTTAAAAATTCCTGACATATCCTTGAAAAAGTACGTTTAAAGATAATAAATGGAACATTATTAAATTTTTTTTAGCGGAATATCTTCAAGAATATGCATGCAGAAAAACAGAGAGATCTGAATATGAAAAATGTCTATTAAACGGATTCACCAAAACTAAACCATTTTTCATAACCGGAATTCCAGAATTAGGTGTTCCACCCCTGGATCCTTTCAGACTTTCTTACATGTCAGTCAACCGAACTCTTAATCAATTAGTCAGTATTAACGCAGTCTGTACTAATATAGAAGTTACTGGACTTAGTAATACAATTATCAATGATGTAAAGTAAGTAAAATAATTACTCGATGTATCTTAGAATCATGGACGTTTACAGGTGTCAGAAGGATTTGACAGATGACATATGACAGAAAGATGACATATGATATATGACAGAAAGATGACATATGTGACAGAAAGATGACATATGTGACAGAAAGATGACATATGTGACAGAAAGATGACATATGATATATGACAGAAAGATGACATATGTGACAGAAAGATGACATATGACAGATATCAAATAACTAATGTTGCTAAATTTGTACTTGAAATAGTTTGAAAAGTTTTTGGACAAATTATTATTGTATGCTTAATTTTAGAGGTGATCCAGAAAAAGGTTATGGTGAAATAAGATTAACAGTACCATGGATATATCTAGATATGGATTATGATGTTAAAGGTCAACTCCTCATTATACCATTAGAAAATAAAGGACATTTTCAAGGAAATTTTAGTAAGTTTTGAATATTTATTTAAAAAATAATTGATAGCATTTGTTTTTTGTTTATAGCTGATAGTCAGATTTTCGTTAAGGGTACTGTGAAGCCGTATATAAAACATGGAGTGAAATATTTTAAAACTGGTAAATTAGATCAGAAATTTACTATTGGTAGTGGAGAAATAAAACTTACATCCAAAGATAAAGATTTCCAATATGCCGGTAAGAGCTAAATATTTTTCTGTTTAGAAAGAATTAGAAAAAAGAAAAAAAATAATTTTTATTTTTCAGCGGATTTAATCACAGACTTTTTTAACGATAATCCAAGACGTGTTTTGGACGCAGTTAATCCTATATTTTTGGATTATTTAAATCCGATGATGAGACAAGAATTCGATAGAATTTTAGCAAAACTTCCGGCGTCTGAATGGCTTCCGGAATCTACATAATTACACTTGTAACGGACAACTACTTACAGTCATTTCAAAAGTAACTTAATATCTAACCTAATTTTAATATAGTATAAATTAGAATTTATAGGGGCATTGCATTGAACTTTATATTACCATAATTGAAAGATTGTTATGTATTATTTTGAAATTTTGTAATTAAAATCAAATTTTTTTATTAATTTTTTTTTTCAAAACGCTAATTATTGTATTTAACCGTAGATATCTTATGGAAAAAAAAAACATTTTTGAAAAATCACTCCATGAAAGGCGAAACGTCAAATAATACCATTATTTTATTAAAAATGAACCCTATACCCAAAAAAAGTGATAAAAATTGTTTAAATACAAGCATGTGTACGTGAGTAGGTACCTGAAAAGGGAGCGAGCCTGTTTTTTCCTATTTTCCATATTTTTCCTATTTTTTCTTTTTTTCCAATTTTTGCGATTTTTTTTTATTTTTCTTTATTTTCCGTCTCTTTTTGACTAAAATTGAATGAAATATTAATTATTTGTTGATTTTAAAATGATTCAAAAAATGCTTTAATTTTTGTTTTAAGAAATATTAACATTAAAAATTAAAAAAAAAAACCGTTAAATTTGTAATGTAAAACTTTATAACTGTGATTTTTTTCAAAATTTTATTACAAAAATTATGGAATTAAGTTAAATAACTTTAAAAATATTAAAATGGAATTTGCACCATTCGAAAGATAATATAAAACTCTAAATTTACAATGCATTTTAGTTTCTTCGAATTTAAAATTATAATTGTTACAAGTAAAATAAAGAATTTTTTTAATTTTTTTTTGTAATTTCCTTGTATAAAAATATAGAAAACAAATCAAAAAAGTAAATAGATTATCCAAAAGGGATCAAAAAGTACATTATGTGAATTATTTCATAATTGTAAAAGTTATAGTCAAAAATGTAAAAAGTTAAAAATTTTTAAAGGATTCGATTTTTTTATAAATTCTTTTAAACTAACTTTATTAATTCATTCTGAGGGAGAAAAACTAAAATAATTGATAAACAAACCTACCTCAAAAATAAGAAATTTGTCATAGTAATATAATATCAATATTTTAAATTTTTCCGACTAATTTTTTGATTAATTACTGAAATAAAACTTAATAATACAATTAATTTTTTGAACATAATTTTTTTGAAATATTATATACATTAATTTTCATTTAATGTTGTAAAATTTATTTGGTAATTAAAATTAATCAGACCTATTTTTGTCCCACTCATGTGCAGGAAGTGAAGAAATAATTTCTTCGATTTTTATCTTCATCATATCATTGATATATTCGTTGAAAAACGAATATAACATTTTTAAAACATCTGTTGGATTTTCATTGAAAAAATTAGATATCATATCGGCTGAAAAAAAAACAATTTATAAACATTTTATTTATAAATATCATTATGTTATTTACCGATATACCGATTGCTCTTATTTTTAGTAAAAATTTTTATTTGTCCACTTTTTGTCCTAATTTTCGAATTGAATTTTTCAATTGTTTTGTTATCAACGCCATCTATTTGAATTATTTTCATATGGCTTTTGGCAATTATATCTGTATTTGCTATAAGAAAAAAATATTATATACCCTTTTTTCTCTAAAAAAATTAAACACCGTTTTTTAAATTAAACGAAGGAATATCCTTTTTGTTTTGTAACTTTAACCCTTTAACTATGTGATGTGGGTATCGTAAATAAACAATATTGAATATTTCTTTAAAAATTTTTACATATTTTACAATTTTTTACATATTTTACAATTTTTTACAAACTCTTACATTTTTTACAATTGTTGAAATTTTTTGAATTCTTTTTTATTCCTGACATTTTTGAAATGTTTAAAAATTTTCTGATTTATGGATATTTCTGCAATTTTTGAAAATTTTTTAAATGATTTTTGAAATTTTTGATATATTGTCGAAAATTTTTTGAAATTCAGTTTTTATTAAATTTTCGAATTTTTTTTTGAAATGTGTGATAAATTTTTGAAGTTCTTAAAACAATGAATATTTTTGTAGTTAAAATTTTTTAAATTTCTAAAATTCTCGGAATTTTTAAATTCAAATTCTTGGTGTTTTTGAAATTTGACATTAATTTATTTTGAACTTCCCGACATATTATAAAAATTTTTGACATTTTCGAATTTGTTCATATATTTTTGAAATTATAAATTTTTAAAAATTTAGTTTTTTTTGTAATTTTTAAAAATTATTAGAATCACGTTTATTAATGTTTTATTTAAATTAAGTAAAAATTAAACTAATCCCAATGTTAAATTTTATCCGAAGTTAAAGGGTTAGAAAAAATATATGGTTTTTTAGTAATTATTATGTTTTATATGTGAATTTGCATAAACTGTGAAAAACAGGTAATTTCTTTTATATTTTAATATTTTTATTAAAATAACTTAACTACATTATTAAACTTATAACTTATGAATAAACTTACTAAAGTTTCCTTGTATATTTCCATTAATTTCCATGGGGATAAACAGAGCCTGCATTTTTACTTGAAAATCCATATTTAAATATATCCAAGGTACTGATAATATAATTTCTCCAAAATGTTTATATTGATTAACTCTAGAAACAATTTAAAATACATATACAGTGTGTCCAATTAAGTCGGCATCATATGGGAAACTTTTTACTTTCCGAACAACAGAGTTGTATAGAAGGAAAGTATTGCGATCATGATATTTTGACCATACCCAGATTTTAACGGATCTTTACGTTTTGAGGTCACCTGAATCCATTTATACCATTTTTAGCATGATGTCTGTCTGTGTGTGTGTGGGTGTGTGTCTGTGTGTGTGTGTGTGTGTGTGTGTGTGTGTGTGTGTGTGTGTGTGTGTGAACACGATAGCGTCTAAACGGCTAAACCGATTTAGATGAAATTTTATATACATATTTAGGGTAGCAAGAAGACGACCTGTATAGATTTTGGAGTTAATCGGACAACCGGAAAAGACAGTTGCTATAAGTGATGACGTCATTACTAAACAAGATATCAATAAAGTTTTACACACATATTTTTTTTTTCGTTATAGTTTAATTTCGAATGATTAAAATTTTCAAAAACTTTTGCCATTGTTGCCAGATTTATGAAAAAGTAATTTCTTTTCATATTTTTCTTAAATAACCAAAATAATTCATTTTTATGAAAAATTACAAGATATGAAAGTTGTAGAACATAAAATTTTCTACACATTTTGTTATTACCGTTTTTTTGAATTCGTCATAGTTTCGCCGCTAGAGGTCGTGAAAAAAATTTATATAGACATTTGCGAATCTTTTTTAGGTTTTGAGACAAAAATATGGATTTTTATGAAAAATTACAAAAAATCAAAATTGTAGAATATAAACTTTTCTCCAAATTTTGTCTTTACTTTTTTTTCGAGTTCAGCATAGTTTTGCCGAAAGTTTTTATTATAATTTTTAAGCAATTTTTATCTTTATTAAATTATTATTTTTTAGTTAAATTTTATTATTAAATTTTTTTAAAAAATATCTTTAAATTTATAATAATTAATTTTATAATTATAATTATTTTCAAAATCTTATTACAAAAATTATGGAATTTTTGAAAAATTGGCCAAGAAACATTTAAAATTATATTACGATTCTAAACTAAATTGAATAACTTCTAAAATATTAAAGTTATTGAAATGGGATTTTTACCATTCTAAAAATAATATAAAACTCTAAATTTAAAATGTATTTTAGTTTCTTAGAATTTAGAATTGTAATTATTATAGCAAAAATAAAGAATTTTTTTTGAAATTTTGTTTCATCAATAAAATAAATGAAAAAAGTAAATAGCATATCCGTAAAGGATCCAAAAGTACTATATGTGTAAATTATTTCATAATTTTAAAAGTTATAACGATTTTTTTTGGTTTTTCATTATTTTCTCGTTTTTTCTCATTTTTTTGTTTTTTTTTTCTATTCCTTTCTTTTCTGATTTTTCTCATTGTTTTCTTATTTCTCAGATTTTTTCAATTTTTTTGTAATTTCAGTAATTTTTTCTTATTTTTTCTAATTTTTTTGTTTTATTCTAATTTTTTTCTTGTTTTTTCCGATTCTTTCTCCTTGTTGTGTTTTTTTTTTCTATTTTTTTCTTTTGTTTTCAGATTTTTTCTCATTTTTTTTGGTTGTTTTTTGTTTTGTTTTTCCAAATTTTTGTCGTTTTTTCAATTTTTTGTGATTTTTTCAAGTTTTTTTTTTTCGTTTTTACAATTATTAGCGTTTTTTGCAATTTTTTCCGTATTTTTTGTTGTTTTTTATTAAATTTTTTGATTTTTCCGTTTTTTCCATATTTTAGAAGTTTATTTTTCTTTTTTCCCAATATTTTCTGATATTTCCAATTTTTCGATTATTCTAATTTGTTCTCGGTTTTTTTTCTCATTTTTCTGTTTATCTTTCTGTTTTTCGTTTTTTTCTAGTTTTTTCCCGTTTTTTTTTCTTGTTTTTTTTCTATTTCTTTCTTTTGTTTTCAGATTTTTCTCATTTTTTTCTTATTCCTCTGATTTATTTCAATTTATTTCAATTCTTTCGGATTTTTAATGTTTTGTACGATTTCTTTGGTTTTTTGTATTTTTTTCCAAATTTTTGCCGTTTTTTTAACTTTTTGTGATTTTTCGTTTTTTGTGATTTTTAGCGTTCTTTTGCAATTTTTCCTTATTTTTTTGTTGGTATTTTAAAAATTTTTGATTTTTCTGTTTTTTCCGTACTTTACAATTATTTTTCATTTTTTGTCAATATTCTCTGATTTTTCCAATATTTCGTGTTTTTTTCTTCTTATTTTCTCAGATTTTTTCGATTCTTCTAATTTTTCTCGTTTTTTTCTCATTTTTCTGTCTATTTTTCTGTTTTTAGTTTATTTTTCTGATTTGTTTTGATAAAAAATTTGATTTTTTTTTCGTTTTTTAAACAAATTTTGATCCAGAAAACCTGTATTCATGTATTTTAATGTAGAAAAACTAAAATAATCGATTAAATAATTACTTTACTATGAGTGTTCGGAAAGTTGGGTGGGATTACCCCCTCATTTTTTATTCTTAGTTTTATGAAAAAAAGTTATTCTTTATAAAAAGTTGTGCATGGTCTAAAACCCAAAATTCAGTCATCAAATATCAAATTTTTTCAGTGGTATACGAGGTCTGTCAAAAAATATGAGTTTTACTCAAGAGTAAAGTACCTCTTAAATTTGACAATATCGAAAAATTTTACTAAAAAAGTTGATCAGAATTAAAAATTACCTTTAAATATGCAAAATTATTAGAAAACATTAAAAAACTAAAAGGTTATAATGTGTTTCGTAATCACAAGAGATAAATATTCATTCAAAATAGAAATATTAGTAAAAAATAAAATAATCTGAAGTTTTAATTTAAATGGATGTACTTGCATATTTAAACGTAATTTTTAATTCTGATCAACTTTTTTTAGTAAAATTTTTCGATATTGTCAAATTTAAAGGTACTTTATTCGTGAGTAAATCTCATATTTTTTGACACACCTCGTATACGGCTTAAAAAAATTGATATCTGATGGTTGTATTTTTGGTTTTAGACCATGCACAACTCTTTATAAAGAATAACTTTTTTTCATAAAACTAAGAATAAAAAAGTTTCCCATATGATGCCGACTTAATTGGACACACTGTATATCTACCATTAGATTGCAGTATAAGTATTTCTTAAGATATCTATATAGTTTGTAATTACTTACTATGGACAGAATCTCTAATTTGGACTGGGTTCTATGAAAAAAAATAAACATTACAAGTTAATTGTAAAAAAAATTATATGTATCCCACTATTTTTTATATTTTTTAGAATTACTCCGACACAAATTGATTTGTCCCCTTTTTTACCTTTAATATTATCTTCCATCCAGATTCTCTCCATGATCCTAACCAGCATTTTGAAAAAAATATTTTCCTCTATACCCATACTCCTTTTTAAATACTTATTTTTAGAAACAAACTATAAATTTTTTAAATTAGTGTATTCCATTCCATATATATTTTTTTTAAATCAATGACATCTCTCTTTGTATTATTATTTTTTTCATCTATTTTTTTCCAATAAAAATTTTTCTTACTTGATTATTTCAAAAATTTTATCACTTTTGTCTAGCTAACTAAAATTTTATTTTAAATTTCCAATATTATATTAGAAATTTCAAAAAAAATATATAAAAATTATTAAAAAAAAAGGTTGTGTTCATACACGATATTTAAAAATAAGGGGGTAATCCGACCCTACTTTCCGAACACTCCTAGTAAATTAATTGTTTAATTGATTATTTTAGTTTTTCTGCATCAAAATACATTTTTTTTGTCAAAATTTTTTTAACTTTTAATAATTTTGGATAACTTCTATAAGTATTATTTTAAAATTATGAAAAATTTCACACATATTATACTTTTGATCTCTTTCGGATGTACTATTTCGTTTTTTCATTTGTTTCATCATTTTCGATAAAACAAAAATACAAAAAAATTAATTTTTTTTTTTATTTTGGTTATAATAATGACAATGTTAAATTCGAAGAAAGTAAAATATATTCCAAATTTGGAGTTTTATTTTACCTATCGAATGGTATAAACCCCATTTTAATGTCTTTATCTACTATTAAGTTATATATTAATTATTCAACTGCTTTTGAGCAATTAATAGTATCCATAAACAAATAGTGTGAGTTATGACTTTTCATAATTCACTATAGTGAGTTATGGATAGGAAGGTATATGTTTTTTTTTCGATTTTTTCATTTTTTTCGAATTTTACAATTTGATTTTTCATTTTTTTCCAATTTTCTGATTTTTTAATTTATTTTTCGATTTTTTCGATTTTTTTTCTCATTTTTCTGATTTTTTCCAGATTTTTTTTTAAATTGTCTCCAATTTTTTCTCGTTTTTCCCATTTTTGTGATTTTTTGTTTTTTTCCAATTTTGCTCATTGGTCTGTTTTTTCTGTTTTTTTCTTTTGTTTTCTGATTTTTTTCTTATTCCTATAATTTTGTTTTTAATTTTTCGGCTTCTCGATTTTATTCCATTTTTTAACATTTTTTTGTTTTTTTGTTATTTTTGCTTTTTTCGAATTCTTTCACTTTCCCCCCATTTTCCTTGTTTTTACCTATTTTTCTCCATGTTTCACCATTTTTTCCTCTTCTCCATTTTTTCTATATTTCCTTATTTTAATATTTATCCCCATTTCCCCCTATTTTTCCATATTTTTCTTGTAGTTCCCTACTTTTTCGGTTTGTAACCTATTTTTCCAATTTTATATATTTTCCCCATTTCTCCCTGTTTTTCTTATTTTTCCAATTTCTCCCTATTTTCCCCCATTTTTAACTATTTGTCCTGTTTTTTTTCCTATTTTTCCCCATTTTTTTCTCACTTTTCTATTTTGTTGTTGTTGTTTTTTGATATTATCTGCATCCAGAAATAGGAGAAATATATGCTAAAATACAGAATTTTTTAGCCGAAAAATCACAAAAGAAGTATAAAGGCGTATACAAAAATTTTCAAGATTGGTGTAGAAGTAAGAATCTTAACTCGTTTACAGAAAATGTACTTTTGTCATATTTTAAGGAAGTTCGCACTAAATATAAAGCATCGTCTCTGTAAACTTTCTACTCCATCCTAAATAACACACTCAACATAAATTGTGAATAAAGTTCTTTCTGTGTACTTGCAGCTTAGTATTTATTCTTATAGTCGTAGATAAAGTATAGTATTCAACTTGCGGTAATGGTCATAACTCACTTGATCAATTAAAACACTCGCTTGCGGCTCGTGATGCAAATTTCATCTGCGTGAGTTATGATCTACATTACCGCTCGAATAATATACTATTAATATTTTTAAAGTTATTCAATTTTTGTTCAATTCATATTAAATTTAAAAAAATTGTCGCCATTTTTTTCAGAATTCTAAAGTTTTTTGAAAAAAATCACAATTATAGAGTTTTTTACTACAAATTTAATGGTATTTTTTTATTAATTTTTTAATGTTAATATTAACCATAACAACAATTAAAACCTTTTTTTGAATAATATTAAAATCAATAAATAATTAATATCTCATTCAATTTTATTCAAAATGGGAAACAGACCTTTTTTTAGGTTTTTCTGGATCAAAATATATTAATAGAGTTAATTTAAAAAAATTCAAATGTTTTGTCAAAAGTTCATGATTGTTTTATCTTTTTACATTATTTTCTATAACTTTTACAAATACTATGTTAAAATTATGAAATAATTTACAAATATAGTACTTTTGGATCCCCTTCGGATATGCTATTTAATTATTTCATTTGATTTATACTTTTTGATAAAACCAAAATTGCAAAAAATTTAAAAAAAAATCCATTATTTGGCTAGAATAATTACAATTCTGAATTTTAAGAAACTAAAATATATTTGAAATTTAGAGTTTTATATTATCTTTCGAATAATGCAAATCTGATTTTAATACCTTTATTATTTTAGAAATTATTCAACTTACTTTAAAATCGTAATAAAATTTTAAATTTTTTGTAGCAAATTCTTTTCTACAATTTTTGTAATAAAATTTTGAAAAAATTAAAATTATAAAATTAATTATTACCAATTTAATTATATATTTTTTTAAATTTTTAATACTAAAATTGAACCAAAAAAAATTTAATAAGGATAAAAAGAAAAAATTTATAGAAAATTTTATGTTCTACAACGGGGACGTATTATGCTAATTTTTTTAATTAGCACTTAAAAGTCTGGTATCAAATATGCCTAAAAAAATATTTATAATTTTTGTAAGCCTGTTATATTAAAAAAAAATAAATTAAAAATATCTACATTAATTGATAATACTGTCAAGAGATGGCAGTATATACGAACTGAATTCCTTACTAAAAAGAGACCAGATGTAAATATGAGAAAAGAAGAAAATTGTTGTTTTTTATTCTCACTAGCAGTACATCGATCGGACTTGTTTACTTATATCGTACATAGGAAAATAAAATAAACTATATACTTAACTTTTCATCTCGAACTTTGAGAAAAAAAAAGTGAAAAAAAAGACACTTTACTGTATAAACCAAACTGATTACCAGCCACTATTTTTATGTAGTTTTCTAGAATTTAAAAAAAGCAAAATCTAATTATTATTAATATTGGATAAAAAAATCTAGCATAAATAATTTTATGTTGTTTTTATTGTTATAAACAGAATTTACTGTTAAAAAGTTTAATTTTAAAGCATTTATTGAGAGTAATTTTTGTAACAGTATTTAAAATCAACAATTGTGGTGTATAAAAAGAATTTTATTCGTATAATTATTATATCAGTATTATATTGTGAATGATTATTATTATTCAAATAATAATTTAACAGAAAAAGAGTAAAATTTGGGAAAGAATATTAAAAGAAATTTTTGTTGTACCATTAAAAGTAAATGACAAGAAAGTCAAATTAATGTAAGAAATAAAATTATTTTATAAATCAAGTAACAACAAATTTATTTTGGGGAGAGACAGACAGTTGAAAAAAAATAATAAACAGATCAAAATTTAACATTAAAAAAAATTATTGTCAGATATAGAATAAGGTTTTTTGCAAAATATACTATGGAATAATGGAAAAGAAGTAAATAAAAAGTATACACCAACAAAAATAAAATTTTCTTCATTAAAAAAATTAAAAAAAAAATATTAAAATTTATGGTAGGACAACGAAAGAAGAAAACCAAGTAAAATCAAGTAAGAAAGGGGTATAGAAATATAAAAGTCGAGAATCAGAGACCAGGGAATTGGCTTAAGAGGAGATAGTGAAAAGAAGTAGTCGAGGTAGGGAGAAGATAGAGAGAAAAGCTTGGTGCAGGTGACTGGACAGGAAGTGGAGGATCTGAAATAAAGTAGCATAAAAGGACATACACAAAATTTAAATCTTTTTTTTTTATTATGTAATGTTTATTATTTTTTTTAATTTAGAACTCACCCCAAATTGAGATCATCAACTTAAATTCATTACAATATACTTCTTTACGCCTTCACTCGCACGCACGCACGCACGCACGCACGCACGCACGCACACACACATACACAGACACTAGACACACAGACAACACAGACACAACACAGACACAACACAGACACAACACAGACACAACACAGACACAACACAGACACAACACAGACACAACACAGACACAACACAGACACAACACAGACACAACACAGACACAACACAGACACAACATAGACACAACACAGACACAACACAGACACAACACAGACACAACACAGACACAACACAGACACAACACAGACACAACACAGACACAACACAGACACAACACAGACACAACACAGACACAACACAGACACAACACAGACACAACACAGACACAACACAGACACAACACAGACACAACACAGACACAACACAGACACAACACAGACACAACACAGACACAACACAGACACAACACAGACACAACACAGACACAACACAGACACAACACAGACACAACACAGACACAACACAGACACAACACAGACACAACACAGACACAACACAGACACAACACAGACACAACACAGACACAACACAGACACAACATAGACACAACACAGACACAACACAGACACAACACAGACACAACACAGACACAACACAGACACAACACAGACACAACACAGACACAACACAGACACAACACAGACACAACACAGACACAACACAGACACAACACAGACACAACACAGACACAACACAGACACAACACAGACACAACACAGACACAACACAGACACAACACAGACACAACACAGACACAACACAGACACAACACAGACACAACATAGACACAACACAGACACAACACAGACACAACACAGACACAACACAGACACAACACAGACACAACACAGACACAACACAGACACAACACAGACACAACACAGACACAACACAGACACAACACAGACACAACACAGACACAACACAGACACAACACAGACACAACACAGACACAACACAGACACAACACAGACACAACACAGACACAACACAGACACAACACAGACACAACACAGACACAACACAGACACAACACAGACACAACACAGACACAACACAGACACAACACAGACACAACACAGACACAACACAGACACAACACAGACACAACACAGACACAACACAGACACAACACAGACACAACACAGACACAACACAGACACAACACAGACACAACACAGACACAACACAGACACAACACAGACACAACACAGACACAACACAGACACAACACAGACACAACACAGACACAACACAGACACAACACAGACACAACACAGACACAACACAGACACAACACAGACACAACACAGACACAACACAGACACAACACAGACACAACACAACACAGACACAACTCAGACACAACACAGACACAACGCAGACACAACACAGGCACAACGCAGACACAACACAGACATAACACAGACATAACATAGACATAACACAGACACAACACAGACACAACACAGACACAACACAGACACAACACAGACACAACACAGACACAACGCAGACACAACGCAGACACAACACAGACACAATACAGACACAACGCAGACACAACGCAGACACAACACAGACACAACGCAGACACAACGCAGACACAACACAGACACAACGCAGGCATAACACAGACACAACTCAGACACAACGCAGACACAACGCATACACAACGCAGACACAACACAGACACAACGCAGACACAACGCAGACACAACACAGACACAACGCAGACACAACACAGACACAAAACAGACACACACAAAGACACATTCAGACAGACATCATGCTAAAAATGGTAGAAATAGATTCAGGTGACCTCAAAACGTGAAGATTCGTTAAAATCTGGGTATTCCCAAAAAATCATGATCGCAATACTTTCTTTGTATACAACTTTTTTGGGTTCGGAAAAAAAATTCAAGAAATAGGAAAATTACATGAAGATACATTACAGAAGTCAGATGGCAGAGGCGACAAAATAACACCCAATTTTTTTTTTTTACTTACTTTAGATCTTTAATAACGGAATTTTTGAATCCCGTAATTTCTACATTTGTACCAACAGCTTTAAACTGAATCAATTCGTTAATATTTCTAGCAAAAGATAATCTATCGAATTTTAATGGATCTAAAGGAGGTACAGATATTTCAGGAATTCCTTTTATTAATAATAATTTTGATCTGTTTAAACCATTTATCATACATATTCTGTAACCCGAATCATTTTTACTGCAAGTAAATTCTTTTAAATAATTAGCTAAAAAATATTTAAAATTTATATATAATTAAAATATTAGAAAAAAATACTTACGCAATTTTAATATTTTACAATTTGTAAATTCTATTACAAACATAAAAATACACAGTCGAAAGAAAACGTTTGAATTAAACATTTTTTTTTTGGGCGAGCCTATTATGTTACTTTATTATATATTTTAAAATTTCCCCCCAATTTATTAACACTATTTAATTATATAATTTGATTATGTAATAATTTATTAAAGATAAATATTTGACAACTTCACGTTTTGAATTTTAAATAAAACCATAAAAATAATGTTCTACTTTCCACAAAGTCGTTAAATTAGATTCTTTAATTATAAACAAGGTGATTTAGGACTTATAATGTAGTCTTCGGTTTCCGTGTGTTTGATAGAAGCAAAAATAAAAATTTAGATTAATTAAATGTGTGTTTTTTTTGCTTTTCCTAGAATCCATGAAAATTGGATTATATTTGACGTTAACAGTCTTTTATTTCAAAAGAGAATCCTTAATTTTGAAAAATAGTCCAAAAGATAGTCCTTTATTTTAAAAAATAATCCTTTATTTCAAAAGACAGTTCATTGATTTTAAAAAAGTAATTTTAACAATCCTTAATGTTTTCGCTTAATGAATAAGTAAAAAATATATTAAGAAATAATCAATAAATGACTCAAGATTAATTGATTTTGTCTGTAAATTTTTGGAAGTGCTTTGGATATTATTTCTGATAATCTTATCAGTGATACAATTTTTGCATAATTGATCATCATAAAAAACCTGATACATTTTCAGATTTTAATAGAACGGTCCCGTATTCTAATCGAAGATGATCTCGATACTGTTTTTATTATCAGCAATTACTGGGTAAGAAATATCTAATATTTTTCTATTAAAAGTATTTAAAAAACTTAAAGCTGAAAACAAGTGTTATTTGCGGCAAAACCGGAAGTCAGCCATTTTGCTTATAAATGTTATTAAATTAAAAATCATTTCTAATATATATGCTCTAAATTTTAACCCGATATGTTTATTAATTAACGAAGATATAAGATTGGTTCAATTTTCTTAGTCATCCGGTATACCAGGGCAGGCCAAGTTCATATCTTTTAAATTGAATTATTTAACAGAATATCCATTATATTTATACATATTTAAATTATTTGTTAAATATTATTTTATATAAGATCATATAATAATAAATATTTTTTTTAATAATTTAAATCAAATAATATGTTAAAACCAAAATAGGTTAAGTAGCGACATGTTTCGGCCTCATCAGGCCATCATCAGTCCCAAAAACAAAAAGTACAATGCTGATAGCCTGATGAGGCCGAAACATGTCGCTGCTTAACCTATTTATTCAATTTAAAAGAAACCGGAAGTCCGCCATTTTATATTTTTCTCTTACTTAATTTGAAATTCGGTCTAGTATGATCATTCCAAATTTCAAAATAATCCGTTCATTTATTTAGAAGATATGAACTTGACCTGCCGTGGTATACCGGGTGACTATTACTACATTTGAGCATGGATAATTTGGTTCACCTTAATTAATTTAATTCAAAAATGATACCCATTGCGCGATCTATAAAGGCTTAGCCTAATTTTATTTAAAAATTTAAACAAAATTAAGATAAACCTTTAAAGATGGCGCAATAAGTACCATTTAAGTATCTTCAGGGTACATTTTACTTGTACAGAGTGTTACAAAAGGAATTGTCTCAATTATTAAAATAATAGTTAAAATTATTATTTTCTAATAAAACTAAATCAAGTAATTATTATTATTATAATTTTTTATAGATTATTTTTGAATAAACAGTGAACTGATAAAAGGTGTATAATTGCAATTAAAGTATTACGTGATATAAATATTATCTGTATTTACTTACAATTTTTCTTAAGTGATTTCATAGAATTTCTCAATGATAAAATATTAATTTTACACGACAACAATGAAGCTACTTATTTTTTTTATTTATATGATAACAAATTAATTTCTTTTTTAAATAAAAGACTGTTGTTTGAACTTTCTTTTTGAAATTAAGGGACTGTCTTTTAAATTAAGTCATTGTTTTTGTGAAATAAAAAACAAAAAAAAGAACTTTCCTTTTAAAATAAAATACTTGTTTTCTGAATTGAAGGACTGTTAAAATAAAGGACTTTCCGTTGAAATTAATAGACTATCTTTTAAAATAGTTACCATTTTTTGAGAAATTAAAAACGTTTAAAAAAGATCTTTATTTTTTAAATAAAAGACTGTCTTCTAAAATAAATGACTGTTAAAATAAATAATAGTTAGAATAAAGGACCGTTAAAATAAAGGACTTTCTATTGAAAATAATAGACTGTCTTTTAAAATAAGTAACTGTTTTTGTAAAATAAAAAACAAAAAAAGAACTTTCTTTTTAAAATAAAAGACTTGTCTTCTGAATTGAAGGACGGTTAAAATAAAGAACTTTCCTTTGAAATTAATAGACTGTCTTTTAAAATCAGTGACTATTTTTTGAGAAATTAAAAACGTTTAAAAAAGATCTTTATTTTTTAATAAAACACTGTCTTCTAAAATAAAGGACTGTTAAAATAAAGGAGAGTTAGAATAAAGGACCGTTAAAATAAAGGACTTTCCCTTGAAATTAATAGACTGTCTTTTAAAATATCTGACTATTTTTTGAGAAATTAAAAACGTTTGAAAAAGATCTTTATTTTTCAAATAAAAGACTGTCTTCTAAAATAAAGGACTGTTAAAATAAAGGAATAATAAAGGGCCGTTAAAATAAAGGACTTTCCCTTGAAATTAATAGACTGTCTTTTAAAATAAGTGACTATTTTTTGAGAAATTAAAAACGTTTAAAAAAGATCTTTATTTTTTAAATAAAAGACTGTCTTCTAAAATAAATGGCTGTTAAAATAAATAATAGAATAAAGGACCGTTAAAATAAAGGACTTTCTATTGAAATTAAAAGAGTGTCTCTTAATATAAGTAACTGTTTTTGAGAAATAAAAAACGAAAAAAGAACTTTCTTTTTAAAATAAAAGACTTGTCTTCTGAATTGAAGGACTGTTAAAATAAAGAACTTTCCTTTGAAATTAATAGACTGTCTTTTAAAATAAGTGACTATTATTTCATAAAAAACGTTTAAAAAAGATCTTTATTTTTTAAATAAAAGACTGTCTTCAAAAATAAATGACTGTTAAAATAAAGGAGAGTCAGAATAAAGGACTTTCTTTTAAAATTAATAGACTGTCTTTTAAAATAAGTAACTGTTTTTGTGAAGTAAAAAACAAAAAATCAACTTTCTTTTTAAAATAAAAGACTTGTCTTCTGAATTAAAAAACTGTTAAAATACAGGACTTTCTTTTGAAATTAATAGACTGTCTTTTAAAATAAGTGATTAAATAAAAAACATTAAAAACAGAACTTTCTTTTCGAAATAAAAGACTGTCTTCTAAAACAAAGGACTGTTGAAATACTGTGTGAAATACAAAAAAGAACTTTCTTTTGGAAATAAACAACTACTTTTTGAATAAATGGGATAAATATTTTTCCAGATCCATATTTGCTGCTGATATAAGTAACAAAACATTTCCGGACACGTTTTCATTCGGAGCAGCAACAGCAGCATACCAGGTAGAGGGCGCTTGGAACGAAGATGGAAAAGGAGAGACGATTTGGGATCATTCGGTGCATAATAATGCATCTAGGATTCTAAATAATGATAATGGAGATGTTGCTTGCGATTCTTATCATAAATACAAGGATGATGTGGCAAATGCTGTCAAATTGGGTTTGACGCATTATAGATTCTCCATTTCTTGGTCAAGGTAAACTAAATAGTATATAATATATATTTAGAACTGTATATGTTTTTTTTTATAGAGTTTTACCATCTGGTTTTAAAAATAATATAAACTTAAAAGGTCTTCAGTATTATCAAAATTTAGTAGGAGAACTTGAAACATACAATATAACACCAGTAGTTACCATGTACCATTGGGATTTACCTGAATCCATACAAGATGTAGGTGGTTGGATTAATCCGAATATTGTGGATTATTTTACAGATTATGCGGAAATTCTTTTTGAAAATCTACCTTCAGTGAAATATTGGATTACTGTAAATGAACCAAAACAGGTAAAACAAAATTTTTTGCAGAAAGATTTAAGGCACCAGAATAGATCTTAACAGTAGTAGATCACAAACACAATTCAGGATATAGGTAAGTGTTAGAGAGAGAAAGATGATGCAGAGGTTCAGTGTGCAAAAGCGAGAGAATGCTATGACGTCACGTTCATCAAGTCGAAGCTGTTGATACCCATAACAAGCGGTGCAGCACGTCACTTACTACTTCGACTTGATGAACATGACGTCATAGCACTATATCGCTCTTGTACATTGAACTTCTATATCCTCTCTTTCTCTAACAGTTTTAATTCCCTATACCTATATCCTGTGTGATCTATTTACAGCACTAAACGGTCTTAATTCGGCTGACAGCACGTGAACAAATTTTCACTGGTAAATTGAATTCAAAATGTTAGAAAAGATACAGAGGTTCAGTATGGAAAGAACGTTATGACGTCATGCTCATCAAGTCTAATCTGTTGATACCGTAGAACGATAACAAGCGGTATAGTACGTTACTTATTGCGCGCAGCAACTTCGACTTAATGAGCGTGATGGCATAGCACTCTCTCATTCTTGCTCCTTGAAACTCTGCATCCTCTCTCTCTTTCTCAAACACATTGAATTCCTTGAGCTGTATATTATGTGATCGATTTGTTCGGCCGAGTATAAATTTTCATTGGTAAATGTATTTATATTTTCTCAGGTATGTGTAGGTGGTTACGGGAAAGCAAGTATGGCACCATTTATTAGTGCCAGTGGCGAAGCTGATTATATATGTGCTTATAACGTCATTTTAGCGCATGCTTCTATTTATCATTTATATCAAGATAAATATAAAAAAGTAGAAGGTAATTTTTTCATTATCTGCATCTTTTACTGTATTGAATTTGTTTATTAATTTTTAGGAGGAAAAATTAGTATGGCTCTAGATGCTGCATGGAACATTGCTGCAAGTGACAATGATACTGACAAAGATGCTGCAGACAGAAAACTACTTTTTGAGGTAATACAAATTAATGACATGAATATTGTGTAGATTTTTAATGTTTTTTAGTATGGAATATACGCTGATCCTCTTCTTAAAGGAAATTGGCCTACCGTAGTATCAGATCGAATTAAAGAACGGAGTTCAAATGAAAATTTTACTAACTCCAGATTACCAACTTTCACAGAGGATCAACAAAAAACAATCAAAGGCACTTTAGATTTTCTTGCTGTCAATTTTTACAACACCAAAATAGTACAAAATACCGATGAAGCCGATTACAGTTCCTTTTCTTACGATAATGACGTAAGAGTTGTCGAAACTGTTGATGAAGATTGGGCATTGACTATTGACGGAAATTCAGTAAGTACTTGATACACATTATAATGTAAACATCCTTTTGTGGATAACATATTGATTTATATATATATATATATATATATATGTCGTTGTCACTTACGAGGCCATTTATTGCATGTGCAACATACTAAAAGAGGCCCGTCTTGGACATGCGAGGCCCGAAACCGGGCCTCGCATGTCAAATGCTTGTATATAAGCTTATTTTTGTTCCTCTGACCCCCCAAAATATTTATCTCCGATTTTTTTTTGGGCTCATAAGTGAATCTGGATACCACCTCTTATACGGTTTTTAGTTCATTCTATTTTTAACAAGTTGTCGCTTCAATCGTTTTGTATATATTCGCTCTTAGAAATGCGAGGCCCTCGTATATGCGTTCAATTTACAAGTTCATTATTAATTCCGAGGCCCTTAAACATGGCAACGGTGTTAATGTGTTTGTTAACTGATAACAAAATAAAAACATCACTTTTAAATCGTTGGATGCTGTACAAATTTATAATATTTATATTAACTGAACGAAACGATTTTGTTAAGATTTATCTAAATTAGTTTTTAATCATAGTAGCCACCAGTTATCGATAATATTTCTAAGAACTTAAAATAAGTATTTTTTAATATACTTTTTCTGCATCAATTATTAATATTAAAATGGGGAATCTCACAAAAATTTAAACCTTACTTTGACCACGATTATGTCAATTGAAGGTATTAATTATAAATACCACCGCTTGCTTTTACTTTTTACTTTCCCGACCCACCATACGAGACGGGAAAGTCTTAAAAACGAGCTAAACACAATTTTGAAGGTAAAGATGTCATTTTGAGGTCCCCTGAGGTGATTAAGACCATTTTGAGATGGAAGTCTGTCTGTCTGTCTGTTCGTGTGTATTCTTCCATGATAGAAATCATACGCTTAATCCAATTGAGCTGAAATTTGGTATACAGGTTTTGACTATCCATCGGAAAAACCCATTAGTTTTTGTACGACATCTGTCAAACGTAAGTGCACTGTCAAAAATGATACACGAAACTTGACTTCCAGTATGTTATTTGAAAGCTCTTGAAAAACTTTATTCAGAACAGTCAAAATTATTTCTCCAACAGTCACCTGTCAAAATTAAAAAAATGTCAAAATTTGAAACTTTAACATTAAATATCTGAAAAAGTACTTCACAGACTTAACCAATTTCGGTTAATCGTCGGAAGAACCAGTGAAGAAGTGTCAGAGTTTGAAACTTTAACATTAATTTATCTGAAAAAGTTTTGAGTCTCTGGATATTCGTCGGGAATGTTTTAGACCGCCCGGAAGTTGGCACCCCTTTGATTTTTTCAGAGTTCTGGACTCGCCTCGAAGAGTTCTAGAGTTCTCGAGGGGGTGCAGATAAAGTTCTGCAATTTTTTTGCGGAATTTTTAAAAAACAAATTTTGGGGTGCCAACTTCATGCCGCACCCCTTTTGTGAGAAAAAAGAGTTCTGGGTGAATAGATATCTCAGAAATAAAGAGTTCTAGAGTTCTCGGTAGGTTTTGGAAAGAGTTCTGGGAATTTTTGGGAATTACAAAGAAAAAAAAATTTTGGAGTGCTTAGGGCTACTTTTAAATACAGCACCATTGAGTTCTGACTCGAAAAAATACTGAAAATTATGAAAATCGATATTTTCAAGGGGTGCTACAAAGTTCCGATTTTTGCCCCGCAAATTTTTCGGAAAAAAATTCAATTTCCTATTTACTGGGCAGTTTTGGTCACTTAAGGCTGCTTTTAAATACAGCACCCCTGAGTTCTGACTCGAAAAAATACTGAAAATTATGAAAATGGATATTTTCAAGGGGTGCTACAAAGTTCCGATTTTTGTCGCTAATTTTTCGCCAAAATATTCACTTTTTTATTTACTGGGCAGTTTTGGTCACTTAGGGCTGCTTTTAAATACAGCACCCCTGAGTTCTGACTCGAAAAAATTCTGAAATTTAAGAAAAAGGATACTTTCAAGGGGTGCTACAAAGTTCCGATTTTTGTCGCTAATTTTTCGACAAATCAAGAATTCATAATTCGTAAAATCTCATAAAATTGGAACTTTATATACATATCTAGCGTGCCATTATGCTTAATGAAATAGAAGTTATTACTCATTTGTAACAACTTCGCTCAATATTTTTCCCATTTTTCCTATTTTCCCCTATTTTTTGTCAATTTGTATTTTTTCCAATTTTTTTCCCATTTTCCACTCTCTTTTTGTATTTTGTCTATTTTTTTTCCATTTTCAGAATTTTCAGTATTTTTTCGAGTCAGAACTCAGGGGTGCTGTATTTAAAAGCAGCCCTAAGTGACCAAAACTGCCAAGTAAATGGAAAATTGAATATTCTGGCCAAGAATTAACGACAAAAATCGGAACTTTGTAGCACCCCTTGAAAATATACATTTTCATAATTTTCAGTATTTTTTCGAGTCAGAACTCAGGGGTGCTGTATTTAAAAGCAGCCTTAAGTGACCAAAAATACCCAATAAATAAAAAAGGATGCGGCATGAAGTTAGCACTCCAAAATTTCCAAAAATTCACAGAACTCTTTCCAAAACCTACCGAGAACTCTAGAACTCTTTATTTCTGAGATATCCATTCACCCAGAACTCTTTTTTCTCACAAAAGGGGTACGGCATGAAGTTGGCACCCCAAATTTTTTTTTTTAAAAATTCCGCAAAAAAATTGCAGAACTTTATCTGCACCCCGTCGAGAACTCTAGAACTCTTCGAGACGAGTCCAGAACTCCGAAAAAATCAAAGGGTTCCGCAAGTTGGGGTGCCAACTTCCGGGCGGTATGTTTTAGGGCGACACAACCGATTTTTTTTTTGTTTTTTGTTTTACGAATTAAAAAAATGAGTATAGTAACATGTAGCATCAAGATATTTGAGTTTTTAAAAATTTGCCATAATTTTTAAAAAGTATGAAATTAGAAAAATCATAGTTGCAATAAATGCGTAAAGAACTTTTCCTGTTCGCTTGAATTGCAAAGTTCACCTCCAAGAAAATAAAGGATCCTAAAAATGTAATATTAAAAATCTATTTTGACAAAAAAAGGTACAGAAAGGAACCAAAGTTACAAATAAAAACGTCGATAAAATTTGTATTCATATACAAGGTGTTTCCAAATTTGCACCCTACAGAACACATGCTTATTCCTCATAAAAAGAGAACAAAACACAAGAAAAAGTCAAGAATCATTTAAGAAGAAAAATCGGCGAATTAATTAAGTAAACATTATTTTTAAAAAGTTTTTCAAAAAATGTGTTACTGCCGACCCGTAGTATTATAATTTAAAAAACCAAATTTTCGGCAATGTATTTCTTTTTATAAATTAACTCCTATATAATATGTGTCATTTAATGATGACAGTTTTCTCATTTTGACAGCGATAAAAATGATAAAGAATATCGTCACACTGAAAAAAAATTACATTTTTGTAACAATCCACTTACATTTCGCTAACTATATTATCATCATCAGGAGTTGCGTCGGTACGTCTGTTAGTTCTGTCAATTCAATTATTCAGTTTTGTTGATATTGAAATATGCAAGATAAATAATAAATTATTAAACCAGTAAAACGAATAATCTCTGCGCGATTTTTCAAGACTACGGCCGGCCCGTTTCCGTCAACGGAAGAAAGTCTGATTCGAAGAAATGGGAATTTTTCCAATAATTTTTTTTTCAAATTTTTCAATTTTTTTTCAACGAGACTCTTGCAATATGGATATCAATCGACGCGTCTTGACTTACATACCTTAAAAGACATCAGTATGGGCAAATGTGCTTTCGTTATCGAGATATCTCAAATAGGAGTTTCACTTTGTAGGCGGGCCCAGGATCCTCGGACCCGGAATAGCTCATCTTCTGATAGAGCCTTATTTTTTTGAATAAAAACAGAATTTTTTCCACGTCTCATGATATTTTAAGTCATTTGGAGCCAAAAATTTTTTTGAGATTTTTGCACGATTTTAATCCTACGGTTTGCCCAACTTCACCAAGGGTGAAGTGTGGGCGGGCCGTAGTAAAATAATTTAAAAATCATAATAATAATGAAATAATTTAATTGTATCAATATGAATATTGTTGTTGCGCATTCATAATATATTCTATCGGTAATTTATCTTGTCAAAAAACACTCGAGCTTTTCTTTTAAGGATAAATTTCTTTAAAACTCAAAATTTTTGCTTCAGTAATTATTCTTGAAAAAAACATCATTGGCAAAATCGTTCGACATTCTATCTCGCGATTTCTCTATGTCAGTTTTTCTCGTAAAATTACTGATTTGGCAAATTTTTTGGCAACAAAGAGAAATTTATCCGATAAAAAAAAGGTCTTGTATTTTTACTGCTGCCTAAAGCAAGGCATTTGCTAAATGTTAAAAAATATTTAGTCATTTGGAAGTTTGAAATAAAAATTATTAATTTAGCCACTTGTTCTCACCTAATAATAAAACAAACTTTCAAAAATATAAGCGATGGTTCTTTCGACGCGGATTGCAATTCTGAAAAATGTGTCATGTCGATTTTTTTCGTCAAATAAAAATTTCAATTGTTATTATCAAAAAACGAAAAAAAAAACAATTTTATTTTTTGATGATAACTCAAAAGCTATCCAAGATAGCGGGAATTGCAAAAAAAGATCCTTAAAGACTGGGAAATTTCCAAAAAAAAACTTAACTCCCAGAGCTCTAGGTCTAATATTTATAATTTTAATTTGTTGCTGAAAATAAGTCCCCGCGCGATCATTTCGGGATGACTACGCCGCCTCTATAGTGAGTATCGCATCTAAATAATATTTTTAAAGCGCTAAATATTGATTTAAAAATTTGAAATAAATATGGTATCATTTCAACGCTTGAAGTAAGAAAGTCCCGTTGGAAAAAATTTTTAAATGCATTTTCAAAAAGCTAGCCTATTGTTAATTAACTATTGTCTTTCATACATCTGTCTTCATTGAAAGCTATATAATTTTTTTTGCCTCCTGGAGTATTTTCTATCAGTATACTCAACAGTATGACCCTATAAAATTATTTAAAATTTGTTTATATATAATTTATAACGAGTTAACGAAAAATGAAAGTCAAATTGTTGCTAAATTTTTTTTCTCATATACCATGGCATAGCTATTTTTATATTAGAAATAAGGATTAAATTATTGTAGGCAATATTTTTTTAATGCTATTTGTTAATAAATTGTTTATAAACAAATATAGCACTGCATACGTACTACAGTTTTCCACGCAAAGAAAAAAAATGTTTTAACTTTCTCTTAGATTTGATTTATTAACTTCAAAAATAAAATATAATTTACTAATCTAATAGTTGGCAAAGGCTACTAATTATTTAAATCAGGGGTTCTTGTTTTCATCTCGAGAAAATCGAAAAATATTAACTTACCTAGATCTGTATTTATTTTTTAATTTATGACCTTGTTAAAAAATATCGCGCGAGAATCACCGACTAATGTAAACAGATTTAATATCAAAACATGAGTGCTTTGGACATCTTTTATTTTGTAAACTTTTCTTGTTTACAGTTGTTTTCAATATTGTTGTTTTATGTTTAAGATAACAGCAATAAGCAAATATAGACACTAATAGAATAGGCCACATTTGCATGCTTTTAACTAATCCTATATTTACTTTTTGTAAAATTTAAACTTAACTTGTGATGGATGTTAGAGTCGTCAATAGTATATAGAAACCATGCGAATACACAAAAGAATTAAAATTTAGAAAGGGTGTTTTAATCAGCAAATCACTAAAACTCACTTGAACCGAATACCGAATGGAACAAAGAGGTTAAAAATAATGTACCTAGAGTTGGATGTTAACTGTATCTAAATAAGATCAGATATAACGTGTACTGCATAAATACTGCAGAGTAATGCATACGTACTGTATAGTACTGTACGCATGTACTGCAGAAAAAACGTACAGTACTTCGGGGTCAATGATAATTTAAAAAAAAAATTTCTAAAACAAATTTTCTTATCGTTTATAATCGTTTTTTTCATATTTGCATCATTTAAATAATTAGTTAAGAACTAAATCATTATTGATGGCTTATAATACAATTTTGTTTTCATTAATAATTTTATTGTTTATTTAGTTCAAAATTTGTTATAAACAATATTTGAGTGTCACAATATTTTTTTCTAATATTACCAAAAATTACAAAAACAACCATATGCAACAATGTGACGAAAACAATTTTTCGGATTTTTTTTTGAAAATCCAATTTAAAATACGAAATTTTTTTTTTCTCAACTTTGTTGGAGATTTTTAATTTTTAGTAGGATTAGAAAAAAACTATTGTGACAATCAAATTTTGTTTATTTTTATTATGAGCCATCAATAATGATTTTTAAACAAAAAACTATTTTGTAACTAATACTTTAAATAATGCAAATATGAAAAAATGATTATAATCAATAAGAACATTTTTTTTTCAAAAATATTTGTTTATAAACAATTTATAAACAAATTGCGTTAAAAAATCTTACCCATAATAATTTAATCCTTATTTCTAATATAAAAACAGCTATACCAGTATATGAGAAAAAAAATTTTAACAACAATTTTACGATTTTTCAGTTTTAGAAAACTCGTTAGAAACAATATAAACAAATTTTAAATAATTTTATAGCGTCATCTTATTGAGTACACTCATAGAAAGTACTCCAGGAGGCGAAAAAAATTTAGGTTGATTATTTAAACAATTATCCAGTTTTCAATGAAGTCAGAAAATAGTTAATTAACAATAGACTAGCTTTTTGAAAAATCCATAAAATTTTGTTATCCAACGGGACTTTCTTTCTTCAAGTGTTAAAGTAATGCCATAATTTTTCAAAAATTCTTGAATCAATATTTTAGTACTTTAAAACAATTATTTTAGACGCCGTACTCACTATAGAGGCGTACTCATCTCGAAACAGTCGCGCGGGGACCTATTTTCAGCAACAAATTAAAATTATAAATATTAGAGCTGGAGGTCCGGGAGTTGGAAGTTTTTTTTGGAAATTTCCTCCTCTCTAAGGATTTTCCCGCTATCTTGTATAGTTTTTGAGTTATCAAAAAATAAAATGACTTTTTTTTCGTTTTTTATTAAAGAATTACAATTATTATTTGCAGAAAAACAAATCGACATGACACATTTCTCAGAAATGCAATCTGCGTCGAATGAGCCATCGCTCATATTTTTCTTACCCCCTTCAAATAATTTTTCGCAGAAAACTCATTTCTCGACTAGACTAATATAGACTTTTACACCTTTACTTTATAGAACATAAAATTTTCTACAAATTTTGTATTAACTTTTTTTCTATTCCGCGCAGTGTAGCCGCGCCAGGGCGTGAAAGAACCATATATGGATTTTAGCGCAATTTTTTTAGATTTTGATCCAAAATGATGCATTTTTAAGAAAAATTACAGTAGATGAAAATTATAAAAAATTAAATTTTCTACAAATTTTGTCTTTTTTCGAATTTCGCCGCTAGCTTTTATTTTAATTTTTAAATATTTTTTTATCTTATTGTTAGGTAAATTTTAATACTAAAAATTAAAAAAAAACTTAAGTTTGTTATAAAAAAAATTTTAATTGAATTTTTTTAAAATTTTATTAAATAAAGTGCAGAATTTTTAAAAAAATGCTTCAAAAAAGATTTGAAATTTTTTTACGATTTTAAACAAAATTGAATAACTTTCAAAATATTAAAGATGTTAAAATGACATTTCACCCATTCGAAAGATAATTTAAAACTCTAAATTTAGAAAGTATTTTAGTTTCTTAGATTTTTGAATTGTAATTATTACATCCAAAATAAATATTTTTTTTAATTTCGTTTTATCAAAAAGTATAAAACAAATGAAAAAGTAAATAGTATGTCCAAAAGGGATCAAAAAGGGCTAAATGTGTAAATCATTTCATAATTTTAATATATTAATTGTAGAAGTTATAGTCAAAAATGTAAAAAGTTAATAAAACTGACTTTATTAATACATTTTGATCCAGAAAACCTAAAAATGGTCTACTTCTCATTTTGAATACAATTGAATGAAATATTAATTACTTATTGATTTTAAAATTATTCAAAAAATGTGTTAATATTTTTATGGTAAATATTAACATAAAAAATAAAAATATAATATTAAATTTGTAATAAAAGATTTTATCATTGTTCATTTTTTTCAAAATTTTATTCTAGAAATTGTGCAATTTTTAAAAAAAAGGTCCAAATAAATTTGAAGTTTTATTACGATTTTAAATTAAATTGAGTAACTTAAACTAAAGATTTTAAAATGGGATTTGTACCATTCGAAATGAAGAATTTTTTTTAAATGTTTTGTAAAATCTCATTTTGTCATAAATTATAAAATAAATGAAAATAGTGAATAGACTGTTTGAAAGAGATTAAAAAGTATTATATGTGTGAAATATTTCTTAAATTTAAATTATGATTATAAAATAAGTTTTTTGTTTGCACATCTTGTACTATTAATTTTACAGAAAATTTCACTCTTGATAAAAGTTTATAAATCTAATGAATTTAATTAAATTAAAAAAATTTAAACCAAAAATATACAGGATGATATTAAGAATAGGTAAATTATGATTATAAAATAACTTTTTTGTTAGTATTCCCTGGTACTATATATTTTAGAGAATATTAAAATATAAAAAAAGAAATACGCTTAATTAAAAAAAAATTATCTGAAGAGCAATTGATTAAACAATTATTACTAGTGTTCGGATTACCCCCTCTTTATTTTATTTTTTATAAAATGTTTAAAATATTTCAACATAATATTTTTTTCATGTTTTATCAAACTTTTTTTAGTTTTGTCATAGCTAAACAATAATAATAATAACTATTATTCAAGGGACGCTTAAACGGTGATGCACCTTTTCGGGAATTTGGCCCATTGGGTAGTGGAATGGCTAGTGCGATCTTGGCCAAAATTCTCACATACATGTGGGGTGATAATATACATATTGTAATGTGGAAAAAGTTCTAAAAATTATAACTGGAAAAAAGTTTTCTTATGCAAAACCCTTAATTTGTATGGCGGATACCGGAAGAGATTCTGTTCAAATTCAGAAACGTCGAAAGTGATAATAAGAATTTTTTTTCGCTATCACGAAATTGTACTGATGCTTTTAGGCCTCAGAAAAATGTGCAATATTTAGTTTAATGTTTCACTTAATTAATTTTTTATTATGAAAAATATGGCTTTCTTCTACATTTTGAGGTTCATTAGAATTCGAATTTGAATCTGAATTTTGTTTTAATTTTTTATTCGGATTGTTTTTGCGGCTAAAGCCTTCGGTGTCCTAGTTTAAACTGGAATTTGTAAGTCTCTTTGATTTCCATGTAGTTGCAACGTGTTCTTTAGTATTTTCTAAATTTTCGAAATAAATAAATCAAAAACAGTATCCAATTTAGGTACTAGATCTGTGATATTCAAGGATCGAGTGACTTTGTCATCCATAAATTAAGAATATTTCAAGTAGACATAAGATATTTTTTCCTGTAATATATTTTTTTGCTGTTTGTTTTTGAAAATGTAAATCCTATTATTTAATTTATTAAATAGAAACTAAATCACCACACCAACTAAAAAGATAGGTGCATTAATATAAACAACCATCGGAGCTTTGAACGAAACATGATACGAGACACTTGTAAAATAAATTTCTTATCGGTTTTTTTCTGCTTTCATAAATCTCGTTTACATTAGAAACGAATGGAGAAAAACACAAGGTCAAGCTTAGGTAGCTAAATTCCCTGGCAACGTCGCGGGGCCTCGTATGTACATTAAAAAAACAATTTATAAACCGTGGGCCTCGCATGTTTGTTAAATATTGTAAAGGGACTCGAATGTGATTTGCATACATGTATATTGTAATTTGAGAAATATCTTACCCCTCATGGGGGGTTATTATTAAATAATATAAAAACATTTAAAAAAACTAAAATATACTTCATAAAAATGTTTCCTTCCGATGGGCCTCGGGTTGCCTGTTCAATATATCGGGCCTCGCTTTTGTCAATGGATGCGTATATATATATATATATATAAAAATAAATAAAATAAATGTCATTTCCGGTAAAACCGGAAGTCGGCCATTTTTTTATAACTGTTATTAAATCCAAAATTATCTCTAATGTACTTGTTCCAATTTTAAACCCGATATATTTATTAATAACGAAGATATAAGATTGGCCCTATATCAGTGGTATACCGGAAGAGGCCAAGTTCATATCTTCTAAATAAATGAACGGATTATTTTGAAATTTGGAGCGATCATACTAGACCAAATTTAGAATTAACTAATAGAAAAATCCAAAATGGCGTACTTCCGGTTTCTTTAAAAATTCCATAAAAATTCAATTTTCAAATGAAATACCCGGTATATTTTTAGAGATTTAGATGCTATAATCCATATATAAATAAATAACAAGTTTCTTTACTTATTTATTCTACGTCACATATATAATACAGTAGTGTTTTTTTTTCATTAAAATTGGATTTTTATTAACGAAGATATACGCTAATTCCTTTTTGCTATAGGTACTGCGCTTGATTTTTCTATACCTATTTATTCTACGTTATATTTTTAATAGAGTGATGTTTTTTTCAATAAAATTTAACCATTATTAACGGAGATAGATACTAGTACCTTTTTGTTTTGATTACTACGCGTTATTTTTATTATTTATTTATTCTACGTTAAGATCAGTAGTTTTTTTTTCATTAAAATTGGATTATTATTAACGAAGATAGACGCCAATTCCTTTTTGCTATAGCTACTGCGCTTGATTTTTCTATACCTATTTATTCTACGTTATATTTTTAATAGAGTGATGATTTTTTCAATAAAATTTAACCATTATTAACGGAGATTATTTCTAGTACCTTTTTGTCTTGATTACTACGCGTTATTTTTCATTATTTATTTATTCTACGTCACATTATTAATACGTAGTCGTTTTTTTTAATAAAAATTAGACAATAATTTATCTTTACGTTTTTTCGTTCGCCAGTTCAATTCTTTTCATAATTAAAGAGTGACCTTAAGTGTATTAAAAATGGCGACGTTGTTCGCAGTACCACCACTAGCGTCATCTATCGCTAATTATCACTTTGCAGTTATCATTTTACCCCGACTATAGGTTTAAGGAAATCAATGTGTTAGAAAAAGAAAATACAGATTCGATAGGGGCCGGTTGACTGAGTAGGTGTAATATAATGCTGTGACGTAACGTCAGAAAATCTAAGCTTGATGCAGATCCGTTATAAAGATCGGAGATCTAGTCCGAGCGTAAAATGGAATATAGAACATAACTCAGGTTTATTATTGGTGCAATAATAATGAAACGCCGTTTAATAAAGGATCGTACATTAAATACGTGAAGAAAAATCATGCGCAATGACAAAAGAACACTAACGATTATCTTCATTATTATTGATTTCAGGTTCAGTAGGAATGACAAAAGGGCACTTTTTTCTAACTTCTGATTTTAATGAGACAAACGTCATCAAATTTGAATAGATATAATATTTAATAAAAAAAAAGCAGTAGAAATAACAAAAAGGGCACTTTTTTAATTTCCTTACTATTTGTCTGATTTTAACGAGATAAACGTTATCAAATTTGAAATGAGGCATATATATATATAATACTAGCTTTTACCCGCGACTTCGCCCGCCTTGATGTGGGAATAAATAAAAGTTTATTTTCTGTACCCGTTTACTTCCCTCCAGTTTTTCAAACTTTTATGCCCATTTTTACATCTCCAAATGGAGTTACTATATCAAGTGTTATATCAAATGAAAGGTCATTGTTTGCAAATTTCAAAACTATTTTTTTATAATCTTATTGTTTTTTAATAATTTTATGTGAGATACTTTTAGATTAATGGGCGAAGTTTTTAGGTAGACATTGATTTGAGATAAATAATTTATACTTTCTCTCCTTTTTCTAAATTAAATTACTTGGAGACAAATAATAAAAAATATCTGCACTCCCTCAGGGGCGAGAGCCACTCCCCTCTAAAAGAATCACCCTGTATGTTTTACTTTCCCGACCCACCTAATACATTAGTTTTTGTACGACATCTGTCAAACGGAAGTGTCACTATCAAAAAATGACAGGTGTAATATGTAACGGAATTTA
This sequence comes from Neocrepidodera transversa, assembly GCA_963243735.1. Taxonomy (NCBI): domain Eukaryota; kingdom Metazoa; phylum Arthropoda; class Insecta; order Coleoptera; family Chrysomelidae; genus Neocrepidodera; species Neocrepidodera transversa. The sequence continues at coordinate 16,256,536 of OY725354.1, read as the reverse complement.
ACTTGCAATACGTCATTTGAAAGCCCTTGAAACTCTATTGGGGTGACACAACCGATTGTTTTGTTTTTGTTTTGACCCCTTTTTCCCTTTTTTTAAACTTTTTTTGTCCCTTTTTTTTCTGTTTCTTTAATTTTTTACTACCAGTCTCTAGAATTATTATTATATTATTCTAATGATTTATAAATAGACTCTAATCTAATATTATTTAATTTAATATTTAATTACTAATCTTTTTATAAACTATATGTTAATTAAGTTAATTTTTATTGGCTTATAAAAAAAAGAAACTTTTTCAACCAAGAATTTTTGCCAAATAAGCTCATTTCACTCAAAGTATATAAAATTAGTCCTAATTTTGGCAAAAAAAAGGAGCAAAAAAAAAATCGAAACAATCGCTTTGCCCCGTTTTGCCTATTTTTGAAATTTGGTTTTTATTTTCATATTGTTTTGCTTTTTTTTACTATTTTGACGTTTTTCGCCCTTTCTTCCCTATTTTGACTTTTTTGGAAATTTTTAATTTTGTTTTTACCCTTTTTTCCGTTATTTGACCTTTTTGCTCTTTTTAAAACTTTTTTTGATTACCTTTTTGTCTTTTTGTTGCTTTTTTTTATCCCTTTTTTGCTATTTTGCCTTTATTTTCATACTATTTTGCTTCTTTTTTTTTACTTTTTTGGCGTATTTTGGTTATTTCCTTTTTATTTGGTATATTTTTTAGACTTTTTTAAAACTTTTTTTGCCCTTATTTTTCCTCTGTTCTTCTTTTTTTAACTTTTTCGTATGTTTTTTTTTCTTTTTTGGCGTATTTTCCTTTACTTTGTCTTATTTGGCTAGTTTTTGGACTTTTTGCTGATTTTTTTCCCTTTTCCCATTTTTTTGCCTTTATTTTTCTCTACTTTACCTTTTTTATTTTTTTTTTAACTTTTTTGGCGAATTTTGTTTTTAGTTTTTGAGCTTTTTTACCTTTTTTGCCTTCATTTGCTTCTATTTTGACTTTTTGTTGTTGCTTTTTTACCTTTTTTGTTGCTTTTTATCCCTTTTTGCCACGTTATTGTTTTTTTAAAACTTGTCTAGGTTTTTGTTACTTTTTTTTCGTATTTTGCATTTTTTCTCGTTACTTTGTCTTATTTGACATTTTTTTTTGGGATGTTTTGTCCCGTTTCCTTTTTTTATCCAGTTTTTTGCTTTTTTCAATTTTTTATTATAGTTTTAATTTATACAGAAATTTAGCAACTCTTTATCATTTTTAACAATTTTTTTGACATTTTTTTGAAATAATTCATTATCTAGTTGGTATTTATAATAACAAGGTGCCATTTTAAGTAAATTTTGTCGTTTTTCATTTTAATTAATTTTTGTGTATTTTTTTGCAATGTTTACCCATTTTTTCCAGCAATTTATTTCATTTTTACAACATTTTACTTTTCCATTCAGAAATTTCGTATTTTGTAATTAAAATAATCTCATTCTTCACACCTGAGCCCGGAAAGTTCTGGGATGACAGAGCCGATTTTTTGGTTGACGCACTTACTCGAGCGGGTCAATATTTGTTTAACCCCAATTTTGAACCCCTTAAAATGGGAATTTTCAAAATTCGTTTCTTAGTGCTTCCCTACACTATCAAAGGAAACTACCCTTAAAATTTCACGTCTCTATCACATCTCGTTTGGGCTGTGCGTTAATTGTCAGTCAGTCAGCGACCCGACAATTTTATATATATATAGATTCAATAAATAAGACAAACGTTATCAAATTGGAAATGACTCATATATGTAAAATTTAATCAAAAAACATATCCAGTAGCAATAACAAAAGGGCACTTTTTCCTAATTTCGTTATTATTGGTCTGATTTTAACAAGACAAACGTCATCAAATTTTTAATGAGGCTTAATACTTAAAGAAAAATGTTTTAATTTTCTTCAAAATCCAATAATAGATTTTCGTTAAGTTCCTATTTTGATATATTCTTGCTCCTTATTTTTTATAGAATTATCCAGATGGTTTAAGATATTTCCTAAAATGGTTGAAAGACAACTACAATGACCCAGAAATATTTATTACTGAAAATGGTATTGCTGATGATGGTAAAAGCATGGACGACTATGACAGAATATATTATTTAGCAGTAAGTTAGCACTTTTAAAATAGAAATTAATATAGTGCCTGTAACCTATATAACTCATTTAACTTATAATATATACAGATGTATGGTTTAGTGCTAGATTTTTAGTTAAACAAGTTTAATCCCTCTCATTATTTATGTTATTTTTAGGGATATTTGAGTGCAGTATTAGATTCAATTACCGAAGACAAAGTAAATGTTGTAGGATACACAATGTGGAGTCTAATGGATAATTTCGAATGGACTAAAGGATACAGGTAAAGTTAACATTTGTTTTCCAATATATTTATATTGAATAGTAATTTTGTGAGGTTAGATTTACATTATTTTTATTTTTTAGTGTACGTTACGGATTATATTCAGTCGATTTCGATGATTCTAATAAGACCAGAACAGAAAAGAAATCTGTAGATTATTACACGCAGTTAATTAATGAACGCAAAATTCCACCTTTACCAGCTAGAAGTGGATCTAACAAGCATTCCATAAGATCATTTGCAGTTATTTTAACTGTTGTATTTGGGTTTTTCTTAGGGAATTTTTGAATATAAAATCAACATTATTATCGAATACAAGAATAAAATAATTCCCTAACAAAATAAATAATTAAAATTAATAAAAAACCATTGTTTTCTTAAATTACATTTAGTCAGCGATTTTATTATCATAGTAGAACAATTTTTTAATTTCTTACGGTGTCTTCTTCTTTTCGGCCCGGCCTGGCCTGTAACTATTGTTTTTCGCTGAACTAGCGGGCCACTGGCTTTCTTATAGAACTTCCATATTTTGCCTTCATACATAAATTTGGTTTTGTTTTATAAAATTTGATATTGCAAAAGAAAACACTTATTTCAATATATTAAAGATAATTAAATTAGACTACGCCTTTGTAGATTACGCAATGAGTACCATATTTGATGAAAATCCAAATTTTTAATCAATTATCAATTTCAATGTTCTTGGAAATGTCGCTTTCTCCTTCAATCGAAAAACTTAGACGGGCAGGTCAAGTGCGCGAGTTCAGTATTTAACACTTCCTAAAGGATTGCCGCGGAGATGTTTTGTCGTGAAAAAGGATTGTACAGAAAATATTGTGATGATTTTCGCGTGGATGAATTGTCGTAAGAAAGGATTGTCGTGAGGACGTTATGTTAGAATAAATTGTCAGGAAAAGATTGTCTATGGAAGACTTGTCAGGGATGGATTGGCACAGGAAAGGATTGCCGTGGAAAAAAATTGTCGAGAGGGGAAGGATTGTCGTGGGAATATTTTATCCTGATAAAAGATTATTCCGGAAGGATTGTCTGTGGAAGGATTGTCCGAAAAGGATTGTAGCGGGAAAGCAATGTTATGAGAAAGAATTTCCAGAAACGATTATCTGGCGAAGAATTATCCGGATGGATTGTCGTAGATAAGTATTCTCGTAGGAAAGAGTGTTGTAGAGATGTTTTGTCGTGAAAATATTGTTCTGAAAGGATTGTCTGAGGAAAAATTGTCCGTGGAAGAATTGTCCGGATAGAATTGTCGCGGTAAAGCAATGTCGTTAAAAAGAATTGTCGTGAGAGTGGACTGACCGGAAAAGATTGTCGTAGACAAGTATTCTCGTAGGAAAGAGTATTGTAGGACTGTTTTGTCGTGAAAATATTGTTCTGGAAGGATTGTCTGCGGAAAAATTATCTGTGGAAGAATTGTCCGGATAGAATTGTCGCGGGAAAGCAATGTCGTTAAAGAGAATGGTCGTGAGAGTGGATTGACCGAAAAGGATTATTTGGCGAAGAATTATCCGGATGGACTGTCGTAGAAAAGTATTCTCGTGGGAAAGAGTGTTGTAGGGATGTTTTGTCGTGAAAATATTGTTCTGGAAGGATTGTCTGTGGAAAAATTGTCCGTGGATGAATTGTCCGGATAGAATTGTCACAAGAAGCAGGAATTATCTGAATGGATTGTCGTGGAAGAGTATTGTCGAGGATAGCAATGTTTGACGACGTTTTGCCGTTAGAAAAAATTTTCCGGGAAAGATTGTCTGTGAAAGAATTGTCAAGGAAATATTGGCGCCGGAAAGGGTTGCCTTAGAAAAAAATTGTGGTAGGGACGTTTTTAGTGAGAACAGATTGTTCTGGAAGGATTGTTTGTGAAAAAATTGTCCGTGGAAGAATTGTCCGGATAGAATTGTCGCGGAAAAGCAATGTCGTTAAAAAGAATTGTCGTGAGAGTGGATTGACCGGGAAGGATTATCTGACGAATAATTATCCGGATGGATTGTCATAGAAAAGTATTCTCACAGGAAAGAGTGTTGTAGGGATGTTTTGTCGTGAAAACATTGTTCTAGATGGATTGTCTGTGGAAAATTGTCCGGATAGAATTGTCACGGGAAAGTAAGAATTATCTGGAAGGTTTGCCGTGGAAAAGTATTGTCGGGGAAAGGAATCTTGGACGACGTTTTGTCGTTAGAATTTTCTGGGAAAGATTGTCTGTGGAAGAATTGTCAAGAAAAATTTTGGTGCCGGAAAGGGTTGCCGTGGAAAAAAATTGTGGTAGGGACATTTTGTAGTGAGAAAAGATTGTTCTGGAAGGATTGTCTGTGGAGAAATTGTCCGTTTAAGAATTATAAGGATAGAATTGTCGCGGGAAAGCAATGTCGTTAAAAAGAATTGTCGTGAGAGTGGATTGACCGGAAACGATTATCTGGCGAAGAAGTATCCGGATGGATTGTCGTAGATAAGTATTCTCGTAGGAAAGAGAGTTGTAGGGGTGTTTTGTCGTGAAAATATTGTTCTAAAAGGATTGTCTGAATTGTCGCGGTAAAGCAATGTCGTTAAAAAGAATTGTCGTGAGAGTGGATTGACCGGAAAGGATTGTCGTAGAAAAGTATTCTCATAGGGAAGAGTGTTGTAGGAATGTTTTGTCGTGAAAATATTGTTCTGGAAGGATTGTCTGTGGAAAAATTGTCCGTGGAAGAATTGTCGCGGGAAAGCAATGTCGTTATAAAGAATGGTCGTGAGAGTGGATTGACCGAAAAGGATTATCTGGCGAAGAATTATCCGGATGGACTGTCGTAGAAAAGTATTCTCGTAGGAAAGAGTGTTGTAGGGATGTTTTGTCGTGAAAATATTGTTCTGGAAGGATTGTCTGTGGAAAAATTGTACACGGAAGAATTGTCCGGATAGAATTGTCGCGGTAAAGCAATGTCGTTAAAGAGAATGGTCGTGAGAGTGGATTGACCGGAAAGGATTATCTGGCGAAGAATTAACCGGATGGATTTTCGCAGAAAAGTATTCTCGTAGGAAAGAGTGTTGTAGGGATGCTTTGTCGTGAAAATATTGTTCTGGAAGGATTGTCTGTGGAAAAATTGTCCGTGGAAGAATTGTCCGGATAGAATTGTCACAAGAAGCAGGAATTATCTGGATGGATTGTCGTGGAAGAGTATTGTCGAGGAAAGCAATGTTTGACGACGTTTTGTCGTTAGAAAAATTTTTCCGGGAAAGATTGTCTGTGAAAGAATTGTCAAGGAAATATTGCCTTGGAAAAAAATTGTGGTAGGGACGTTTTTAGTGAGAACAGATTGTTCTGGAAGGATTGTCTGTGAAAAAATTGTCCGTGGAAGAATTGTCCGGATAGAATTGTCACGGAAAAGCAATGTCGTTAAAAAGAATTGTCGTGAGAGTGGATTCACCGGAAATGATTATCTGGCGAAGAATTATCCGGATGGATTGTCGCAGAAAAGTATTCTCGTAGGAAAGAGTGTTGTAGGGATGCTTTGTCGTGAAAATATTGTTCTGGAAGGATTGTCTGTGGAAAAATTGTCCGTGGAAGAATTGTCCGGTTGTCGTGAGAGTGGATTGACTGGAAAGGATTATCAGGCGAAAAATTATCCGGATGGATTGTCGTAGAAAGGTATTCTCGTAGGAAAGAGTGTTGTAGGGATGTTTTGTCGTGAAAATATTGTTCTGGAATGAGTGTCTGTGGAAAAATTGTCCGTGGATGAATTGTCCGGATAGAATTGTCACAAGAAGCAGGAATTATCTGGATGGATTGTCGTGGAAGAGTATTGTCGAGGAAGAGTATTGTCGAGGAAAGCAATGTTTGACGACGTTTTGTCGTTAGGAAATATTGGCGCCGGAATGGGTTGCCTTGGAAAAAAATTGTGGTAGGGACGTTTTTAGTGAGAACAGATTGTTCTGGAAGGATTGTCTGTGAAAAAATTGTCCGTGGAAGAATTGTCCGGATAGAATTGTCGCGGAAAAGCAATGTCGTTAAAAAGAATTGTCGCGAGAGTGGATTGACCGGAAAGGATTATCTGGCGAAGAATTATTCGGATGGATTATCGTGGAAAAGTATTGTCGCAGTAAAGGAAAGTTACGACGACGTTGTGTCGTTAGAAAAAATTTTCTGGGAAAGATTGTCTGTTGAAGAATTGTTAAGGAAATATTGGCGCCGGAAAGGGTTGCCGCGGAAAAAAATTGTTGTGAGGACGTTTTGTCTTGAGAAAAGATTGTTCGGGAAGGATTGTCTGTGGAAGAATTGTTGGAAAAGGATTGTCGGGGGAAAGTAATGTTGTGAAAAAGAATTGTTGTGGGGAAGGATTGTTCGGAACGGATTATGTGGCGAAGAATTATCTGCGGGCACAGGTTGTTGTCGAGATAGATATAGATATAATATGACTCTTAAATCCAAAAACCAAATTGTTCAGTACATTATTAGAAAAGTATACATAACAGCTCTCAGAAAATCAAACTACTCCTACAACTGTACATAAATTGGTATTTTTTATATTTTTACTTTTTACCGTATTCCTTGTGTTTCAAAAAATAAAAAAACTCTGTTTTTAATGGGTACCAACTGCCTATGTGCTTAATTTTTTTTGCGTCGACCTGCAGATTAAAATAAAAAAGGTGTTGGTTCTACTGGACTGCTTATTATCCCATTGTTCTACTTTAATTAATTGCTGACTGTTTATTTTGGACATTTTTATTTCTGTGATATTTTAAATGATTTAAAAGAAGAAAATTACAATTTTAGAATTAGCCAATATTAACATAATAAAAAATAAAAAAAATAAAAATTTAGTGAAAAAAATCAGTAAGTGAAAAAAAAAATTTTATTACTTATTTATTAGCAAACTTATTGATTGTACAATAAATATGGGTATATGATAGAAGCATAATTTTATCATATCTACAAAACAACAAAAAATATACTTAACTTTTAATATGGGATCGGTAAAATTATAATTATAATTATCATTAACTATTCAGATCAATCTACACCATATGTTAAGAATTTACACAACATAAAAGCTGAAACATAACTTTTATTTATCACAAGTAATGTTATCTATATTATGATTAACAATTGACTATACCTCCAAAATTTTAATATACCCTTTTAATCCTGCTAAAAACAAGCAAATTTATTTTTTATGATGCATTTATTAAGTCAAATTATGTTTATTATATTTGGTAAGTACAAATAAAGAAAAAAGTGTAAGATTTCTTTTTTTTAACGTTTTGGGTTCAACTAACTATAAGGCTCATTTTGGTGCCTTAAACTTAGAAATTCTACTGAGCAGCTAGTACAGTGGTCTTCATGTAAAAATTGCCACAGCGGTACTGTTACAGGGTGATTCGATATTTATTACATATTTTTTATTTTTGTATAAATTAATTTCACAGTTGAAATTATTATTTTTCTTAATTTTTTAACTTTGGTTATAAATATTTTTTTTCTGTTATAGTATTTAATTTTTTACCGGAAATTCAGTCTAATGCAGATATCAGGATTTTTTTTCCACAAATCAATGGAAATCTAAGTGATGTTACATGGGCTTATTCAATTAATAATCAATCATACTTGGATAAAGTTTTAACGGATAGTAAGTAAATGAAAAGTATAAAAATATTTTTTTTATCAATATTCATTAAATTTACGAACAAGATTTTTAAATTTTTCGATCAAAATTGTACTTGTCGATATGAAATTAACTACTAAAAAAAATTTCTTTGTCATGATGTCAACGATCAGGAATTTTGTGGTTCCTCAAAGATCCAATTTAAACCTCTTACTTAAGCTTTATATTTTTTTAGATATAACAATGATGATAGAAGTGGATGTAATATTAGACACAATTATTGATTCCAAAGAAAAAGTTCCTGTAGTGGCTTATTATTCAAAAAACACATTAAATTTAACTCTTGAGGATTTTTTAAATAAAATTAAGAAAGCAAATGAGGATGAAAAACGAAAAGGAATTAAATTGGGTTTTAAAAGCATTGAGGCGTTTGATGCTTCTTTGAAGTTAATTGAAGACGCTAATAAGGTACATATAATAAAATTTGGTAGAAAAAAATTAAGAAAAAATAGTGTAAAATAGGAAAAAGTAAGAAAAAACGTGGAAAATTAGGGGAAAATAGGAAAAAACTGGTAAAAGAAGTCAAAGCACAATTGAAAATATTAATGAAAAATATTAAACAATTACAAAAAATTAAGAATAATAGGAAAAAACAGGAAAGATACAGAAAATAGGCAAAAATAGGGAAAAATGCATACAAATAGGTACAAATAGGGAAAAGTAATGAAAAATATGGAAAATATAATGAAAAATAGTTAAAATATTAGAAATAAAGAAAGTAAGCAAAAATAGGGAAACATGGGGAAATATTGCAAAACATAGGAAAACCAGAAAATAAAGTAAAAAAAGGAAAAGAGATTGAGTGAGAGAGATATTAAAACACGTTTATAATTGAAAAGGACAGCACAAACTTTTTTTACTATTTTTACTATTTTTGAACTAATCTATTGACTACTGATAATATTTTTTTAAGGAAAAATATCCATTATGGATAAACGCCGATATTCTGACAGGAACTGGAAATCCGGAAGAAGAACCAATAAATAAAAGTACTGAATTTTTAAATAAAGCAATCCAATTTACTGAAATTGTTTTATCTCTTGGATGGACCACTACTAATACATCCGGTGAATTTTATAAAGATGAAAACATCCAAGAAATGATTAATATTATTAATACTAATAATATCAAAGATGAAATTACTTTTCCAGTTAGAGCTTGTTTAGCAGAAAATAGTTACTCAAGTTTACATACGTAAGTGTTTATCAATCTAAGGGATCTATCAATATGTCATTTGTTATCAACAAACAAACGAAGTCGCTCTTTTAATAATTACAAATAAAGGATTAGGCACATAATTTCAGGGTCTAGGTTTAAAAAATTTGATATTATTTAAAGAAAACAGTTTTTACTTTAACACTACTTTACCAAAATAATACTTTCTTGTTATTAAAATCCCTATACAAAATTATATATATAAGCATTATTTTCTTTTGCTATAAATAATTATTTAATACATTTAAAATTTGTTATTTTTTTTAAGATTACTTCAAGAAATAAACAATTCAACGTTGACTATTTGGTCTCTTTCCGAGGATACCATTAACCTCGAGAATTTAAGACAACTGATAGAAAAAATCGGAGTCAATAAGATTTTTATAAACGTTCCAGATGATATAAGAGAAAAACTTCGATTGGATTTTCCAAAATCAGCAGCTGTTTTTCAAACTGTATCGACATTAAGTTTAATCATAACTTTACTTGTCATAAACATTGTGTACGGTTATTAACTTCTTAAATAGTATCATTAAAGTAATTTAATGTTTTTTTTTTGTTAATAAAGTGATTAAGCTTACTTTTTCTTTGGGGTTCATTTTACCACAACAAGACTTGAATGGTAATAATTTTAATAAAACATTGACAATAAGTATCGTTTTATTATACAAATTTAAATCCCTATAACTTTTTGTCTTAAGCATAAATTTTTCGTAAAATAACAAATCTTTAAGATAAAGAACTATTTTCTATAACAAAGGACGGTATTTTCAAATAAAGGACTTTCGTTTGAAATAAAAGACTGTCGTTTGACATAAAGGACTGTCATTTGAAATAAAGGACTGTCTTATGAGGTAAAGGATTTTGTTTTTGAAATAAAAGACTGTCTTTCGAAATAAACCATCGTCGTTAGAAATGAAGGACTGTCTTATGAAATAAGGACTTTCTTTTGCAATAAAGGACTGTGACATTTTTTTGAAATAAATGACTGTCGTTTAAAATAAAGGACAGTAGTTAGAAATAAAGGACTGACTTTTCAAATAAAGGACTTTCTATTGAAATAAATGACTGTCTTATGAACCAAAGAATTTTTTAAATAAAGGACTGAGTTTTGAAATAAAGGACCGTCGTTAGAAATGAAGGACTCTCTTATGAAATAAAGGACTTTCTTTTGAAATAAAGGACTGTAAAATAAAGGACCTTTTTTTGAAATAAAGAACTGTCTTTTGAAATAATGAATTGTAGTTAAAAATAAAGGACTTTCTTTTGAAAAAAAGGACTGTAAAATTAAAGACATTTTTTTTGAAATAAAGAACTGTCTTATGAAATTATGGACTGTAGTTTAAAATAAGGGAGTGTAGTTAGAAATAATGGACCGATTTTATACTGAAAAAAAGGCTGTCCTACGAAGTAAAGGATTTTTTTAAAGTAAAGGACTGTCTTTTGAAATAATGAACTGTAGTTTTTAAATAAAGGACTGTCTTATGAAGTAAAGGATTTCTTTTAGATAAAGGACTCCATTTTGAAATAAAGGACAGTCGATAGAAATAAAGGACATTTTTTTGAAATAAAGGACTGTAAAATAAAGGACATGTTTTGAAATAAACGACTACTATTTGAAATAATGAACTGTAGTTTTTAAAATAAAGGTCTGTAGTTAGAAATAAAGGACTAACTTTTCAAATAAAGGACTTTCTATTGAAATAAAGGACTGTCTTATGAAGTAAAGGATTGTTTTTAAATAAAGGACTGTCTTTTCAAATAATGGACCTTCGTTAGAAATGAAAGACTCTATTATGAATTAAAGGACATTTTTTTGAAGGAACTGTCTTTGTAAATAATGGACTATAGTTTTTGAAATAAAGGACTGTAGTTAGAAATAAAGGACTGACTTTTCAAATAAAGGACGTTCTATTGAAATAAAGGACTGTCTTATGAAGTAAAGGATTGTTTTTAAATAAAGGACTGTCTTTTGAAATAAAGGACCTTCGTTAGAAATGTAGGACTCTTATGAATTGATGGACATTTTTTTTGAAAGAACTGTCTTTTGAAATAATGGACTATAGTTTTTGAAATAAAGGACTGTAGTTAGAAATAAAGGACTGACTTTTCGAATAAAGGACTTTCTATTGAAATAAAGGACTGTATTATGAAGTAAACGACTGTAAAATAAAGGACACTTTTTTAAAATAGAGGAATGTCGTTTGAAATAATGAACTGTCGTTTAAAATAAAGTAGTGTAGTTAGAAATAAAGGACGGATTTTTCAAATAAAGGACTTTCTATTCAAATAAAGGGCTATCATACGAAGTAAAGGAATTTTTTTTTAATAAAGGACGGTCTTTTGAAATAAAGGATTTTCTTTTAAAATAAAGGACTGTAAAATAAAGGACATTTTTTTTGAAATAATGGACTATAGTTTTTGAAATAAAGGGCTGTAGTTAGAAATAACGGACTGACTTTTCAAATAAAGGACTTTCTATTGAAATAAAGAACTGTGTTATGAAGTAAAGGATTTTTTTTTTAAATAAAGGACTTTCTTTTGAAACAAAGAACCGTCGTCAGAAATAAAGGACTCTCTTATGAGATTAAGGACTTTCTTTTGAAATAAAGGACATTTTTTTGAAATAAACGACAGTCTTTTGAAATAATTGTCTGTAGTTTTTTGAAATAATTGACAGTAGTTTTTTGAAATAAAAGACTGAAGTTAGAAATAAAGGACTCACTTTTGAAATAAAGGACTTTCTATTGAAATAAAGGACTGTGTTATGAAGTAAAGGATTTTTTTTAATAAAGGACTGTCTTTTGAAATAAAGAACCGTCGTTAGAAATGAAGGACTGTCTTATGAAATAAAGGATTTTCTTTTACAGTAAAGGACTGTAAAATAAAGGACATTTTTTTGAAATAAAGAAGGACTGTAGTTTTTGAAATAAAGGACTGTAGTTAGAAATAAAGGACTGACTTTTCAAATAAAGAACTGTGTTGAAGTAAAGGATTTTGTTTAAATAAAGGACTTTCGTTTGAAATAAAGGACCGTCGTCAGAAATGAAGGACTCTTATGAAATAAACGATTTTCTTTTAAAATAAAGGACTCTAAAATAAAGGATATTTTTTTGAAATAAAGGACTGTCTTTTGAAATAATGGACTGTATTTTTGAAATAAAGGACTGTAGTTAGAAATAAAGGACTCACTTTTCTAATAAAGGACTTTTTATTGAAATAAAGAACCGTCGTTAGAAATGAAGGACTGTCTTATGAAATTAGGGAGTTTCTTTTAAAATAAAGGACTGTAAAATAAAGGACATGTTTTTGAAATAAAGGACTGATTTTTCAAATAAAGAACTGTGTTATGAAGTAAAGGATTTTGTTTAAATAAAGGACTTTCTTTTGAAATAAAGGACCGTCGTCAGAAATGAAGGACTCTCTTATGAAATAAAGGACTTTCTTTTAAAATAAAGGACTCTAAAATAAAGGATATTTTTTTGAAATAAAGGATTGTCTTTTGAAATAATGGACGGTATTTTTTGAAATAAAGGACTGTAGTTATAAATAAAGGACTCACTTTTCTAATAAAGGACTTTCTATTGAAATAAAGATCCGTCGTTAGAAATGAAGGACTCTCTTATGAAATAAAGGACTTTCTTTTAAAATAAAGGACTCTAAAATAAAGGATATTTTTTTGAAATAAAGGATTGTCTTTTGAAATAATGGACTGTATTTTTTGAAATAAAGGACTGTAGTTATAAATAAAGGACTCACTTTTCTAATAAAGGAATTTCTATTGAAATAAAGAACTGTCTTATGATGTAAAGGATTTTTTTTAAATAAAGGACTGTCTTTTGAACTAAAGAACCGTCGTTAGAAATGAAGGACTGACTTATGAAATTAAGGATTTTCTTTTAAAATAAAGGACTGTAAAATAAAGGACATTTTTTTGAAATAAAGGATTGCCTTTTGAAATAAAGGACTGTAGTTTTTGAAATAAAGGACTGACTTTTCAAATAAAGAACTGTGTTATTAAGTAAAGAATTTTGTTTAAATACAGGACTTTCTTTTGAAATAAAGGACTGTAAAATAAAGGACCTTTTTTTGAAATAAAGAACTGTCTTTTATAATAATGGACTGTAGTTTAAAATAAGGGAGTGTAGTTAGAAATAATGGACCGATTTTATACTGAAAAAAAGGCTGTCTTACGAAGTAAAGGATTTTTTTAAATAAAGGACTGTCTTGAAATTAAGAACCGTCGTTAGAAATGAAGGACTCTCTTATGAAATAAAGGACTGTGAAATAAAGGACATTTTTTTGAAATAAAGGACTGTCTTTTGAAATAATGAACTGTAGTTTTTGAAATAAAGGACTATAGTTAGAAATAAAGGACCGACTTTTCAAATAAATGACTTTCTATTAAAATAAAGGACTGTAAAGGATTTTTTTTAGATAAAGGACTGCATTTTGAAATAAAGGACCGTCGATAGAAATAAAGGACATTTTTTTGAAATAAAGGACTATAAAATAAAGGACATTTTATGAAATAAACGACTGCTTTTTGAAATAATGAACTGTAGTTTTTGAAATAAAGGACTGTAGTTAGAAATAAAGGACTGATTTTTCAAATATAGGTCTTTCTATTGAAGTAAAGGATTGTTTTTGTCTTTTGAAATAAAGGACCGTCGTTAGAAATAAAGGATTTTTTTTTGAAAAAAAGGACTGTAAAATAAAGGACACTTTTTGAAAAAGAGGAATGTCTTTTGAAAGAATGAACTGTCATTTAAAATAAAGGAGTGTAGTTGGAAATAAAGGACCAATTTTTCAAATAAAGGACTTTCTATTCAAATAAAGGGTTGTCTTACGAAGTAAAGGAATTTTTTTTTAAATAAAGGACGGTCTTTTGAAATAAAAGACCGTCGTTAGAAATGAAGGACTGTCTTATGAAATAAAGGATTTTTTATTGAAATTAAGGACTGTATTATGAAGTAAACGATTTTTTTTAAATTAAGGAGTGTATTTTGAAATAAAGGACCGTCGTTAGAAATGAAGGACTGACTTTTCAAATAAAGGACTTTCTATTGAAATAAAGAACTGTCTTATGAAGTAAAGGATTTTTTTTAATAAAGGACTGTCTTTTGAAATAAAGGACCATCGATAGAAATGAAGGACTCTCTTATGAAATAAAGGACTTTCTTTTGAAATAAAGGACATTTTTTGAAATAAAGGATATTTTTTGAAATAAACGACTGCTTTTTAAAATAATGAACTGTAGTTTTTAAAATAAAGGACTGAAGTTAGAAATAAAGGACTGACTTTCAAATAAAGGACGTTCTATTGAAATAAAGGACTGTCTTATGAAGTAAAGGATTGTTTTTATATAAAGGACTGTCTTTTGAAATAAAGGACCTTCGTTAGAAATGTAGGACTCTTATGAATTGATGGACATTTTTTTGAAAGAACTGTCTTTTGAAATAATGGACTATAGTTTTTGAAATAAAGGACTGTAGTTAGAAATAAAGGACTGACTTTTCGAATAAAGGACTTTCTATTGTATTATGAAGTAAACGACTGTAAAATAAAGGACACTTTTTTGAAATAGAGGAATGTCTTTTGAAATAATGAACTGTCGTTTAAAATAAAGGAGTGTAGTTAGAAATAAAGGACGGATTTTTCAAATAAAGGACTTTCTATTCAAATAAAGGGCTGTCATACGAAGTAAAGGAATTTTTTTTAAATAAAGGACGGTCTTTTGAAATAAAGGATTTTCTTTTGAAATAAAGGACTGTAAAATAAAGGACATTTTTTTTGAAATAATGGACTATAGTTTTTGAAATAAAGGACTGTAGTTAGAAATAACGGACTGACTTTTCAAATAAAGGACTTTCTATTGAAATAAAGAACTGTGTTATGAAGTAAAGGATTTTGATTAAATAAAGGACTTTCTTTTGAAATAAAGGGCCGTCGTCAGAAATGAAGGACTCTCTTATGAAATAAAGGACATTCTTTTAAAATAAAGGACTCTAAAATAAAGGATATTTTTTTGAAATAAAGCACTGTTTTTTGAAATAATGGACAGTATTTTTTGAAATAAAGGACTGTAGTTAGAATTAAAGGACTCACTTTTCCAATAAAGGACGTTCTATTGAAATAAAGGACTCGTTTAAAATAATTGACTGTTAAATAAAAGACATTCATTTGAAATAAAGGGCTGTTAACATAAATAACTCCTATTTAAAATCAATGGGATTTCTTTTAAAATTAAGGGTAGCCATCCGCTTTAGATTTGTAATGCGTTGGTAAAGGTTTCGTACTTTTACTCTCAATTTTTTATTTTTGATCTTAGGAAAAAAATTCTTTCACAAATGTAGTCACAAAATATAACTACGTGTTATGGTCACGGCAGATTTTTTAAAATTAGTTCAAAAAAAAAGTTTTTTGGATGTAAACATTGCCGTTTTTTTATGACTTTTTTATTTACTTGCTGTAACGTAATTAAATATTTATTTGAAAAAGTAACTGGACAATAACACGTAATAGTAGATTCTGTAACAAGGTTAGAATGAAAAATTCGAAACGAGTGGAAAATTCCGAACGCGAGCGAATGCGAGTGTGAGGAACCACGAGTATCGAATTTTTTCATTCTGACCGAGTAACAGACTATATTTTCTCCACGATCAAAAAGTATAATCAAAATTAAATTAAATCTGAACACAAGTTATTTGTTGACATATTTGTATTACATTGTATTAATATTTATAGTGTTGTGGTACACTTACCGATATTAAAATCTGGTGCATTGGTGTTTTTTCATAATTTACAATTTCAGATATTATTAAATTCTCTATCTACTTCACTTGATTTTTCACTCATTATTTTGTTTAAATTAAAACTTGTTTGAAAATAATTATTACCGTCGCCATTTTATATATGACACTGACACTTTTGAAGTCCACGGCAATCGATATTGTTTAATTCGATTACAGAAAATCCATTCTTTACCTTGATAATGAATGAAAATACATGCAAAATGCATAAGAGGCAAGTATTATAGAATAAATATTCAGACTCTAGAGTGTGAATGTTTACATTCTATTATTAAAAATGATTTCAGAATTCATACATTCAGTAATGGTCGTGGAGAAAATTCTTTTCTGAATCCATTCATGCCAATTTTTTTATTTTGCGTTGAGATTTGTAAGAGTTATTATTTAATTACGAACACTCTGCAAATTCTGATTTAGCACTAAAAATGGTATTGTAATGTGGCGCCTTCGCACTCTGCGGAGTATATTGAATCATTTCTGGGAGGAGCATACTGAGAACGTATTTAGTATTTTTAAAGAAAGAATTATTATATTTCCAAGTTTCATTAGTGGTTATAAAAACAGTTTTATATTAGAGAACTAGAATTTGCTGTTTAAAAGTCTTGTGTTTATTTTCTAAAAAATGTCATTATTTGTTTGAAGTTAGGTATTTTAAAAATTAATTTTGTATTTAAATTACTGTTTACAACAAAAAACAACTAACCAAAGTGAAAGTGATTTATGGACTAATTAAATATGAATATTAAGGAATTGAAATAATCATGCACTTGCTGAATAGTTGAATAAACAATAATCCGCCGGCAAAATTTTTTTATCCCAATTCTCTTTTTAATTATGCTTAAATAACAAATTTTTTATACATATATTTTTTATACGTTATAGTTTAATTTCGAATGATTAAAATTTTCAAAAACTTTTGCCATTGTTGCCAGATTAATCAAAAAGTATTTGTTTTAAATTACCAAAATAATGCATTTTTATGAAAAATTACAGGATTTGAAAGTTGTAGAACATAAAATTTTCTAAACATTTTGTCATTACAGTTTTTTTGAATTCCTCATAGTTTCGCCGCTAGATGGCGTGAAAAAAATTAATATGCGACTTTTTTAGATTTTGAGACAAAATTATGGATTTTTATGAAAAATTACAGGATATAAAAGTTGTAGAACATAAAATTTTTTACACATTTTGTCATTACCGTTTTTTTGAATTCCTCATAGTTTCCCCGCTAGAGGGCAGGAAAAAAATTAATATGCGACTTTTTTAGATTTAGAGACAAAATTATGGATTTTTATGAAAAATTACAGGATATAAAAGTTGTAGAACATAAAATTTTTTACACATTTTGTCATTACCGTTTTTTTGAATTCCTCATAGTTTCCCCGCTAGAGGGCAGGAAAAAATTAATATGCGACTTTTTTAGATTTAGAGACAAAATTATGGATTTTTATGAAAAATTACAGGATATGAAAGTTGTAGAATATAAAATTTTCTATACATTTTGTCATTACCGTTTTTTTGAATTCCTCCTGGTTTTTTATGAAAAATTACATAAAGTCAAAATTGTAGAACATCAAATTTTCTGCAAATTTTGTCTTTACTTTTTTCGAGTTCCGCATAGTTTCGCCGCTAGTTTTTATTTTAATTTTTAAGCAAATTTAATCTTTATTAAATTATTATTTTTTAGTTAAATTTTAATACTAAAAATTTAAAAAAAACATCTCTAAATTTGGAACAATTAAATTTAATATTTATGATTTTTTTTAAATTTTTTTATAAATTAGGAGAAACATTTAAAATTATATTACGATTTTAAACTAAATTGAATAACTCCTAAAATACTAAAGTTATTGAAATAGGATTTTCACCATTCAAAAGATAATATAAAACTCTAAATTTAAAATGTATTTTAGTTTCTTAAAATTTAGAATTGTAATTATTATAGCCAAAATAAAGATGTTTTTTTAATTTTTTGTAATTTCGTTTTATCAATAGGTATAAAATAAATGAAAAAAGTAAATAGCATATCCAAAAAGGATCCAAAAGTACTATGTGTTTAAATTATTTCATAATTTTAACATAGTATTTGTAAAAGTTGTAGCAAAAAATTAAAAAAGTTAAAACAATCCAATGAATTTTTGACAAAAAATTTGATTTTTTTTTTAAATTTTTAAACTAATCTAATTAATGTATTTTAATCCAGAAAACCTAAAAAAAGGTCTGTTTCACATTTTGAATATAATTGAATGAGATATTAATTATTTATGGATTTTAAAATTATTCAAAAATAGGTTTTATTTTTTAAGGTTAATATTATTATTAAAAATTTAAAAAAATACCCTTAAATTTTTGGTAATTATGATTTTTTTCAAAATTTTATTCAAAAAAATGTAGAATTCATATTTTTTTTTGTTGAAAAAAATTGAATAACTTTAAAAATATTAAAGATATTAAAATGGGATTTATACCATTCGATAGGTAATATAAAACTCCAATTTTAGAAAATATTTTAGTCTCTTCGAATTTAACGTTGTAATTATTATAAACAAAATAAAAAAAAATAAATGTTTGTCCTTTTGTTTTAGAGAAAATGGTAAAACAAATGAAAAAAATTAATAGTATATCCGAAAGAGATCAAAAAGTACATTATGTGTGAAATATTTCATAATTTTAAAATAATTCTTGTAGAAATTATACAAAATTATAAAAAGTTAAAAAAGAGTTTAATTTTTTTTAAATTTTTGTAAACTAATTTTATTAATGTATTTTGAATTTTGATGCAGAAAAACTAAAATAATCGATTAAACAATTACTTTACTAGGAGTGTTCGGAAAGTTGGGTGGGATTAGCTCTCATTTTTACTTTTCAAAACATAATTATTTTTTTTCCATTTATTTCATACTAAAAAATTCTGATAATTATTATAATATTCTAGAAACACTTGTCAAGGGGGTTGAAAGGTCTCGCTCTTTTTCTGTATACCTGACCTTCAACTTGTTTTTAAAGATAACAAGTGCGATTTTTTTAAACAAAAAAATTTTTTTTAAGAAACGATTTTTTTCTTAAAAATAATTATTTTTTATACTTTTCTCTTTATATTCTATTTTTTCCGATTATTTCCAATTTTTTTCCTCATTTGTCCAAATATTTCTCTTTTTTCCTATTTTTTCTTCATTTATTTTATTCTTTACTTTTTTTCCTGTGTTCGATTTTTACCCATTTTTTCAATTTTTACCTATAAATATTTACCTATTTTGTAATAATTACTTAAGTTTTCACTTCAAAAATAAAATTATAGTAAAGGAAAGTAAAAACTTATTTCTAAAAAAAATTTGCAGTGTTTGGATCTTTTTCCAATTTTCGATATCTGTAATAGTTTTCAAGGTATCCGCAAAAAAAAACGACACATCTTTTTTTATTAAATTATTTATAACTTTTAAACTATTTGTTTGAGAGACATGGGACACAGCGTAAATTATATCTACATAAAATTATCCATCCAACGACACATAGCTCATAATTTTACAACCCGAACTGGACAAAATGGCACTTTTGACTAGAAAAGATATATGTATAACCAAAAGATATTCTGTTAATATTTTTTAATTTACAATCACATTTTTTATTAAACTATAAATATTTCGTTCTAATTTATTATTATCAGAATAAACAAAAAAAATGTTCACGTTAAATTGGGTTATTACAACTGAAATTTTAGTAAACATATCCAATATTTTATAAAAATTCTTATAAAAGAGTATTGTGTTTACATTTTTAAAAATATTTTTTTTGCTGACGGTAATTCTATTTTCGATATATATGTATAAAAACAACCTTTTGTTACATCTAAAAATATGAATTCTAATCTCTTCCACATTTCATAATAAATAACCTAACCTACCCTTGAGCTAACCATTTTTACTATGCGATAAGTATTCACGAATATTAAAAATGCGAGTTCGGTCCTGACTACTTGCAAACTCAGAGAATTGTATCCGCCCATCAGGCACTTCGAACCTACCTCGTTTCTTACCCCTGCGCGTCTGTGAAACTAGCTTGTCTACGAATAGCTAGCCTTAACCGACAATTTTTTTTTATAAAAAAGACAGTTTTTAAAGGCTGTAAGTGAAACAAATGTTTCTGGTATATATTTTTTTATTGGTAAAAAATATTTACTTGAATCTGAACGGGTCAAAAACCGTGTTTATTTTTCAACGTGCAACATTTTAAATTATTCTTAACAAAATGACTAAGTGAATTAAGGATAGAATAAGTAATAACAAAATAAAGAAAAACGTCTTGTAAAGTGTAACGACCAGAGCCGCGAATATTCGGCTAGACAATAAAAAACCGTTCTCGGTAAAGATGTTCGCGTACAGGTGTCCGTTTATGCATAAATATCAAATAAAACGTACAAACATAATGGGTTTACATACAAAATAGTTTCCGTAACCGTTCATAAGCGTACAAAAAAAAATCTTAAAAAAAAAGAGGAATAAAGGACTGTTTTTCGAAATCAAAAACATTTTTTAAAATAAAGATTTTTTCAAATAAAGGATTGACTTCTCAAATAAAATACTTACAATAACTGACTGTCTTCTGAAATAAAGGACTGTTAAAAAAAAACTTCCTTTTGAAACGAATGGACTGTCTTTTAAAATAAGTGACTATTTTTGAGAAATAAAAACAATAAAACAAAAACTTTTTTTTTAAATAAAAGACTGTCTTCTTAAATAAAGGACTGTTAAAATAAAAGACTTTTTTTTTAAATGAATGGACTGTCTTTCAAAATAAGTGACTGTTTTTGAGAAATAAAAGTCATTAAAAAAAAGAACTTTTGATAAAAAATACTGTTTTCTGAAATAAAGAACTGTTAAAATAAAGGACTTTCTTTAGACGTTTATGGACTATCTGAAATAAAGAACTTACGGTTTTTTTTTAATCCATGAACTGTTTTTAACGTTATTTATGAACTTTTTTGGAGTGAGTAGCAGAGTGATTTTAAAACGATGACTTGAACATAATGTAATAAATAATGCAGAGTTCTGGAGAGAGGCGCTCGATGGTTACACTGGAAGTATGAAGAAAATTTCTTATTAAAATAAGCTTGTAAGAAAAAGTAATAATTGTCACAGATATTCTTATTATATATTTTCGTTGAGTTTGCTTTTTTGTTTGTTTATTTGTTTGTTTATTTGTTTGTTTATTTGTTTGTTTATTTGTTTGTTTATTTGTTTGTTTATTTGTTTGTTTATTTGTTTGTTTATTTGTTTGTTTATTTGTTTGTTTATTTGTTTGTTTATTTGTTTGTTTATTTGTTTGTTTATTTGTTTGTTTATTTGTTTGTTTATTTGTTTGTTTATTTGTTTGTTTATTTGTTTGTTTATTTGATTGTTACGGTTGTACCGTTTTGTATGTTGTTGGACCGATTTCATACAAAATTCGTAAGTAGGGATTTTTGGAGTCGGAGATTATGAATTTTTTGTCAAAATTAATAAATTAAGAATGTGACTCGAAGATAGAGAATGATATTTATGATTTTTGACCTATTATTTTTCATTTGTTTGTCACGCTTTTGATTTTTTTTAACCATATTGTAATAGCTAGTTACTATAGTAATATTTTTTTTATTAAATTTTGGAAATATTATAATTATCCTCTGTACGCCGCTGTTTGCCTTATCTATGTCCATCTAAAATACTCTGGCCAAGATAATGTTAAAAAAATAATCTCGAAGAATGAAATATAAATTTAACACGAAAGAAAGACTTGAATGGAATTTTGAATAAGCAAAAATTCCAACGTTTTTATTTTTTAGTGGGGGGATAAAAATCATATAAAACATAATTGCGAACTTGGTAAAAAGGCAGTAATACTATTATTTTTTTTTTGTTCAAAATGAATCCGGTAATAAATGTTTTATGGGTTGTCAGTGCGTTTCTTGTAAGTCAAAGTGCAGGATTTCCTAGAAAAAGTAAGAATTTATTTAAATTATTTTTTTTAATTTTTTTAATAATAAAATATATATAGGTCAGACTAGTAGTGACTTAAAAGTTAGGATAAAAGAACATGAAAAGTTTCCACATATTTCTTAATATGTATAAAAATTAAATTATTATTAAATCATAAATTGCTGTAAGATTTTTTTAAAAAATACTTATCTATTTTTTTTTAATAATTTTTGAGTAACAATTCAAAAATATAAAAATATTTTTTTTTTATAATTAAAATTGGAAGGATATCAGAAACCGTAAGAGATAAAAAGACGGTTAAATAGGTCGATTATTTTTCTGCTTGTTTAATTTCTAATATTTTTTGTTTCACTGATAATCAGGGTTCGAAAATATCATGATATTTATATAAATATCATATCACATGTTATATATCTGATATATATCATTTTTTTAATTTAATTATTTAATTAAAAAACAGTATTGTTTCTTGCACAAAATACATTTTAACACAAACACATTAACAAAAACCTATATTCTAAACAACAAAACCGTTTATTCTAACTCAAATTAAAAATAAAAAACAAAAATAATTAAAAATAAACAAATATCACTGGGCATATTTTTTTGGTGTGTTAAAACACAGTCAAAATACTGCCAAACAGAAGCCTTTGGTTTTGGCATAATATTAAATAAAAATCAGAACTAACTTAACACAACAATCAACACAAAGGGGAAACACAGAAAGGATTATTTGCAGTGTTCCCGTTTTCAATAAACCGTATTCTACCAACATTTCGATAATAAACTAGCAAAATCTACTAAATATCTAAATCTAACCTGTGTATTTTAATCTATTTTATTAAAAGAAGTTTTTGACTATCTAAATCTAACCTGTGTATTTTAATCTATTTTATTTATAACCTGTGTATTAAAAAAAGAAAAAAATATAACACTATTTATATTTATTTTATTAAAAGAAGTCTTGACTTTCTAAACCTAACCTGTCTATTAAAAAAAAGGAAATATAACTTTCTCTTTCCACTTAAAACTTATTCTACACTACGTTCCCTATTGTTTTCCACTTTCCCCTATTTTTTTATTCCACTCTTTCCACTGCTTTTTTTCTACATTTTCTCCTATATTTTTTACTAATTTCTTTGTGTCATACTTTTTTGTTCCACTTTTTCCCCTTAAAACATTTTTTCTACTTCTTTCCCAATTTTTTCAATTTTCCCCTACTTTTTTCCGCTTTTTCCCCTATTTTTTCACTAATTTTTTTATATTTCAAACTTTTTCCACTTTTTCCCCGACTCATTTTTTCTCCTCTATTTTTATTATTTTAATTTTTTTCTGCAGTTTTTCCAACAACCTTTTTTCCTCTTCTTTTTTAACAATTTTTTTGTATTTCAATTTTTTTTTCCAATTTCTCCCCCTATTTTTTTGTTTTAGATATTTTTTTACATTTTTTGCCCTACATTTTTAGTTTCAAACTTTTTTTCCCTTGTTTCCTAACTTATTTTTTCTCCTGTTTTTTCAGTAATTTTTTTGTTTCCAACTTTTTTCCCATTATTCCCTCACTCTCTTTCCCCTACTTTTTTTATAATTTCTTTGTGTTCCACTTTTTCTCCTCAAAAACTTTTTCCACATCTTTCCCATTTTTTTTCACTTTTCCCCTAATTTTTAATTCCACCCTTTCCTCTACTGTTTTCCACTTTTTCTCACACATTTTTTTTACTAATTTCTTTGTGTGAAACGTTTTTTGTTCCACTTTTTCCCCTTAAAACTTTTTTCCATTTCTTCCCCTATTTTGTCACTTTTACCCTACTTTTTTATTTTATCCTTTCCCCTACTTTTTTTACTTTTTCTCCTACATTTTTTACTAATTTCTTATTTTTTTGTGTCAAACTTTTTTTCACTTTTTCACTAATTTTTTTATAATTTAAAATTTGAAACCTTTTTTACCAATTTTTCACCTACTTTTTTTCCACTTTTCGCTCCAGACTTTTTCCCCTACTTTTTTTCCACTTTTCCGCAGCCTTTTTCTCCTACTTTTTTAGTTTCAAACTTTTTCCCCGATTTTTTTATATATAATTTTTGTTTTTTACTTTCAATTTTCTATCTCTCCCTTTCTATCAGTACCAATGGAGCGGTAAGGGGGAAAGATAGGGGTAAAGAAGAAAATAATTACTCAAAAAAAGTGATTTTTTCGTAAAAAAGTGGAAATTTGACAGAAACTGACAATAATGAGAAAAAATGAGTAGTTTTAGAAAAAAAGGGGAAAACGGGGTAATTTCAAGAAAAAAAGTGACAAAATTTCTAAGAAAAGGGGAAATTTAAGATAAAAAAGTTCGAAAATTTGAAAGAAAGGAGGGGAAATTTTGGAGGAAGAGGGGAAATTTGAGAAAAAATAACAAAAATGAAAAAATAAGAGGTAATTTTAAGAAAAAAATGGGGTAATTTTAGAAAAAACTGGGTAATTTCAGGAAAAAGTGACAAAAATTGAGAGAAAAGGGGACATTTGAGACAAAAAGTGACAGTATTTGAGAGAAAAGAGTGGAAATTTTGAAGGAAGAGGCCTTATGACGAAAATAAGGGGTAATTTTTAGAAAAAGGGGTAATTTTAGAAAAAAGGGGGTATTTTCAGAAAAGTGACAAAGTGAAAAGAGGAAAAATTTTGGACAAAAAAATTAACACCCTCATTTTTCTTAAAAATCTACTAGGAAATCTACTGAAAACGGTAACCCTGATTATTTGGGATAGAGGATAAGTAAAAGCAATAACAAAATAAATCATGGCGAAGCTGGGAATCCCAAAGTCGGCGCGGGGATGCTTGCGCAACAGCCGAATAAATCGCTACTGATATTATACTTTTGTACAAGAGCATATTGAGACATTTTCGGATGTTTAAAATGGTGGAAAACATTTTTAATTTAATAAATAAAATTATCGATTATATCGGATATATATCAGGATATAAATATCCGATATATATCATGATATATATTCTCCGAACCCTGCTGATAATGCAACTTTTTTATCGACATTTTTATGTAATGTTATATTTGTTTTGACGAAATTAAAACTAATTTACAAATTAAGTACGACAGGACCGTAATAAAAAATTATTGTCCCTGATGATGGTAGTTTCAGATAAAACGCCGTTAAGTGTGATATATTACTAAATTTGAATTTTAACGGTCTATCAAATTATTAAAAAAAATAACTTGCTTAACGTCGTATCAGACATTTATTATCGTATCAAATTTGAGATAAAATAAAACTTTTCTTTTCTACTTTTTGATATTTTTTAAATAAAAAATTAAAAATAGCATTTTTGATTTTCCCTGTAGATTTTATCTGCCAATGTAATATTTACAAATTAGTGAATTTTTTCCCATTTAACCGAATCTTTTACGGTGTCTGATCTAGCAATTTTAGACTTCCTGTATAGGTCAGTGACTTAAAAGTTATAATAAAAGAACATGGAAAAGTTTGAAATTTATTTTTATTTTTAGTTTTTTACTCCGATTTGGACACAGCACCGAGTTATATGCTCGAAGCAGGATATTACAGGAAACCAGCATTTAGACAAAATTATTATCCAGGATCTTTGTCAGCTGTTGTAACGAAAGATCTAGTAGCTTCAAATTCTTTCGCTGGAACTCCACAATATTATCCTTCATTCGATGATAACGATTCCAAAGAATATTATACAGAAAGAAATCCCATTGCACATGGAAACATTCCAAACAAAAGTAAGCAAAAAAAAATTTAATAGTTTAAGACCGTTCCTCTTAAGGAAAAATATTGTATGATTGTTCCTCTTAAAGAAAATTATTTTTTGATTTTTCCTCTTATAGAAAAATATTGTATGATTGTTCATAAGAAAAAATGTTTTATGACTACTTCCTATTGAGTTTATGATCAATTCCTGATAATGCTAACATAGTTAGCGAAACTTACGTATAGTGATTAAAATGTGTAGTTTGGGTTAGTGGTGACGATATTTTTTAATAAAAAAGTTATTGAGGAAAAACCGAAGAAAGGTTGAATATTTTGCAGTTTCCCTTCCCCCCTACTCTTTTCGCACAGTGTCCTCGGGGTCAAAAATTTGAGAAAAAATGTTAAACAACATCCCAAAGTTTTATTAACTTCCGATCTTTTTTCACCTAACCCCACTTTTTAAAAAGTAATTTTTGCTATAGGTACAATTTTAATTTGGTTGCCTGCATCATTTGCACTTTCCAGTGTTGCCACTTTTGCCAGAAATAAATAATAAATTTATATGAAGCAGGTTTAAAAATTATTATGTTTTATAGTAAAACTGATTTTTTGATAAAATACAAATTTTTATTGACGAGACATTAAGAAATCTTCTAAGTTAAATATGCCGAAAAAATGTCGTAAAAGTGACCTTGGTGATCTTAGCTCCCGGCCGGCCAGCTTCAAGCTTATACTGAGGTCAAATTTTCTCGTTTTATTAATTTGATTACATAGAGAAATGGAAGGACTATTCAGAAAAATTTTTCGTTCACATATTTTTACCCCAAAGGGCCAGCTCCAGGAATCGAAAAGTAGATTTTCGTAGCGGTCGAACAAATTTCAATATTTTTTCCGGAGTTGAGAATAGGCGGCCACGAACAAAAATTAGCTGATTACATAGAGAAATGGAAGGACAATTCAGACAAAATTTTTCGTTAACATATTTCTACCCCATATGAATCACTTTCCTGGAGCACCCTGTATGTTTATAAATATTTTTAAAATGTAGTCCTTATTGACTTACATAATACCACCTCAATAAAAGTTAACGAATATATGCCATTTCGCCATACAACTCGGTGGCGTCGGTCGTGAATCACCCTGTATATGTGAATGAAAAATTTTGTCTGAATAGTCCTTCCATTTCTCTATGCAATCAGCTAATTTTTGTTGGTGGCCGCCTATTCTCAACGCCACAAAAAATATAAACAAATTACTAAAACGGGAGCCAATAATACATCGGTATAAGCTTGGAGCTGGCCGGCCGGGAGCTTAGATCACCGAGGTGTAAAAGTGAGGTGGGTTAAAAAATATACTAAAAATATAGGTAGATTTTGTATCGCTCTTTGCTATCTTTTGGTGCCTTAGTCTACGTTTCGGCTAGCCTCTGGTGCCACCTTCCGTTTATAGTGTGAAGGCCATTTGCGCGGGCAGCTTCAGAGGAGAAAGAAAACACTCCAGTGGCTATATGGCATCGTTAAAACCTTTAGCGGTCAGTAGTGCGGTCTTTACTTGCCCTAGTACTGGGTATTTGCTGCTGATACCGAAGTGTCACAATAAAAATCATTAATCAAAAGAAATAACTGTCCGGTTACGAATTCAAATCCGACGAACAAGAGTGTGTAACAGGCTACATCCGGTGAAGTATCAGAAGGTGTGTGCACTACTTCCAGGCTGGTCGGATTGGCGGTTCTGGACTCTGGTACAATTGAACTTAGCTTCAGCTCAGTTTGACATATCTCTAATGTCGCTGACTTGTTCTGGACTGGTTCTCAGCTCGAACTTGACTACCACTGGAACTCCAACTGGGACTGCCGAAAAATTCGTAATTCTAAATTTTAATCTGTGAAACTTAACTGTGAAAAATGTATTCTTGCTTCTTTTTTCAATTTCGAGTGTAGAAAAATGCGTTCTTGCTCCTTTTTTCCAAATTATGAATGTAAAAATGCATTCTTGCTTCTTTTTTTCAAATTTAACTGTAGAAAAATGTGATTCCTGCTTCTTTTTTCTTAAATTCGAGTGTGAAAAATGCATTCTTGTATTTTTTTTTTCAAATTTAACTGTGGAAAAATGTATTCTTGCTTCTTTTGATTCAAATTGAACTGTGGAAAAATGTATCCATGCTTTTTTCCCAATTCATGTGTGATTTTTTCTAGGCCTGTTTAGAATTTTCTCCTAACTTTTGTGAAAAAAATTATTTATTTTTGTAAAAATTTGCACTTTATATGTGTTTTTCCATATTTTCGTTTTCATTGTAACAATTTTAGGAAAAAATTTCCCCATTGGAAACTATGGGCATTTCTATATCATTTTTCTCTGATTTTCTGCGGAAAAATACATTCTTTGATTTTGTGGAGTTTTCCGTGAATTTTCCGTCACTTTTTTCCGGATCTGTTTGAACAGTGATTCTATAATTGTATCTAAACTTTCATTTGCGAGACTGATTACACAGGTTTACAAAAAAAAAAGTCCGGTCACGTCAGAAAAACCAGATTTCAAGGTCATTCAGAGGTTAAAATGGTACTTTTTTGGAACCGGCCCCGGGACAATTTCTCGGTTTATTCTTGTTTTATGCCTCGTTTCGACCCGTCTACAATCAGCTACCTTCTAGATTGTCTTGTTTCACCCCGAGGGCGTGGCCTAATTAATGAGATTATTTTTAATATAAAATATTTCAAAAATATCTAAATATAAAAATAAAATAAGAAGATTAACTTATTTTGTATAAATATTATTTTATATAAACTTAACAAATACGTGTTTATAGGAACCCTTATTCAGTATTATTTTCTAATTTGCTAATTTTTGGAACATTTTTAAGCCAAATTTCTTCAAATTTTACCTAGAAGATTATAATACAAGATTTTTTGAATAAAAATTATTCATTTTAAGTAAATAGAATGTTATATGTTCCAGAAAAAAACAATTAAAAACATTTCAATATAATATATTTAAAAAAACATAGGTGTGTAAGTACGTAAACAAATTAATAAATAGGCTAAATAATAAAATTATTAAATAAAATTAAAAAGATAAAAACAAAAAAAAATCTGTATATCTTAAGTTTAAAATTTGAATTTAATATATTTAAAAAAAATATTGTCCATTAGTTATGTACATAAAAAAAAATTACAAAGGGCTAAATAAAGAGTAAAGACAAAAACCTATGTGTAACATATTTATAATTTTAAAATGTAAGTTAATTTGTTTAAGCAGACGTTAATTTTAGAAGGGTCGTTATTTTGGTCGGAAAATTTTTTTTTCAATTATTTTAGCCAACTCGATGTATATTCTTTTCCTTTTTAGCACATTAATAAATTAAAGAGTCAATAATCTTCTAGGTAAAATTTGAAGAAATTTGGCTTAAAAGTGTTCCCAAAATTAGCAAATTAGAAAATAATACTGAATAAAGGTTCCTAAATATTGGTTAAGGTTATGTAAAATAATATTTATACAAAATAAGTTCATCGTCTTATTTCATTTTTATATTTATATATTTTTGAAATATTTTATATTAAAAATAAATCTCATTAATTAGACCATGCCCTAGGGGTGAAACAATACAATCTAGAAGGTAGCTGATTGTAGACGGGTCGAAACGAGGCATAAAACCCGGCGAGGCGAAACCAGACGGGATGAAACAAAAAGTCACCCAAAGTCTCAAGCGAACTGTTAAGTTGAGGAGTAACTGTCTAGGTCGTAAATACCTTCCAAACATTGGACAGGGCCCATCAATCTCGACCAGGACCAGCGCAGGGATAGCCCAGTAGATAAAATGTTACCATAATCATTGTATCTCACGAATTTCGATCTCCCTGCCAAAGTGTTCAATTTCGGCGATCCATTTGTTTGCAAATAATGATAGTGGATCCAGCACTGACTCAAATGGCCCTAGAACCTTGCCAGAAGTATGCTTCGTGTCCTGCTCAGGTCTGGCCCAAGGTGGAGAACTGGTTCAGGGGGTTACTAACTAGTGACTTTCTATTCCCCGGCCAAGCGTTGATTACGACGATGCATTTGCTGTGAGTTCATGATCGTCCATCCAGCATTAACCTTAAGGACATAAAGAAGGGATTTTCAATAGGCAGCACATAAGAGAACTTATAAAAGATACAGAATTCCCGAAGAAGATGGCGGTAGATGAGGAAGAAGCATGGAAGAGCTTCGTCCCAGAAATTTCTTGGAAATAATAAAGATCCAAACTATATGGAATTGGTGGAAAGCTTGCTCCAGAACTATAAAGCCATTGGATGTTTGATGAGGTCACTTCTTGGATTCGCATTTGGGAAATTTTCCAGAAAATCTCTGGCATTGTAGCGAAGAACAAGGTGAAAGATTCCACCAAGATATAAAAGAGATGGAAAGACGCTACCAAGGTTTCTGGGACATTAACATGTTAGCAGATTACTGTTGGAGCTTGAAGAGGGATACCAACAAGGGACATAAGAGAAAGCACGCAAAGATTGAAAAATTGGTAGGGAAAAAAGTGAGAGGCGAGGGTACTCACTATAAACAAGCATCTCGAAGGGAACAGTATCGGTAACGTCCCCGTCGTTGTTCCTGGGTAATGCTAATAGCAGAACTGACTTAATTAGCAGACTCTAAATCATAGTCGCAAAGATTGTATGATAACGACAGCAATTCATTTGGTGGAATGTGACTTCTTATCAGAGGGAATGAATTCCAATGGCCATCCTCAGCAGAACAAAGGTGGAAAACTCTGAAGTTGCGGGTTGGGATCCATTTTCTGCAACGTTAGTTTGCCCCGTACAGTATACTCAGCTTGACCCAATTTTTGGACGATGTTCTAGGAGCACTTTGAGAAGTGCTGGCCTTAACTGAGAATAATTCAATCGCCAAAATTCTACGTGTTGGCAAGGGAAGCAAAATTCACGAACTCGAATACCTCGAACCACTTGAGCATAACTGGAAATGTATCTGGCAAGGTTGTAGGGCCATTTGTTTCTGTGCTCGGTCCTCTGTCATTAATTCAGAGCAAACGGAACACCGAAATTCAACGACTTCGCAAGGATATTGAAATTCGCGACAACATTTTATCCACTAGGCTGGCCCTGCGCTGGTCCTGGGTTGCTAGTTTTGAAATATTTCACAAGTGGAACTGCTCATATTTCACTCAACCCAAGTTTTGAATTAAATTCACGTGTGAATTAATTTCACATTCGAAAAAAGTTCACAGATATAATTCGGATACTCTTTAGCTGTCGAAATGCTCATTTCACTTGCGAAATATAATTTTATTTACTTAGAATCATCATATTTGATGTTGTGGTTTTGTAGCATATATTTGAAGTTTATATTCTTTGGTATAGCTTGTTAAATATTAGCAACATATTAGCTACCCTATTTTTCTCAATTTTTTACGATTTTTTCCAATTTTTCTCTATTTTTCCCAATTTTTTTCTGTTTTTCCAAAACTTTTCTATTTTTGACTATTTATTCCTCTTTTCCCATATTTTTTCTATTTTTCGCCATATTTCCTATTTTTTTCTATTTTTCCTGTCTTTCTATGTGTCTTGTTTTCCAATATGTTTTCCTGTTTTCTTTATTTTTCCTTATTTGTACTCGTTTTTCTATATTTTGTTCTATTTTCCTCATTTTTCCCTATTTTACCTCCTATTTCTCTATTTTTAACTATCCTCTCCATTTTCCCCTAATTTTCTTCATTTTTCAGTATTTTTTCCTATTTCTTCACATTTTCTTTCTTTTACTACAAACCAATAAATAATCTTTGGCACTTTTATTTTTAACTTCAATTAATCTTCTCATTTTCTCCATGTTAATCACAATGAAATTTAATATACATATGTATATGACGTCATTGGTTAAGCATTTAAACTAATTTACAAATATTCCATTGTTGCCAAAGTGTGTCATTCGAATTAAATTCGTATATGTGAATTTATAAAAATTTCATTTCACTACTTTTGAAAACTAGGTACAGCGTTTCGATGGTGAACTACAAATCGAAATATTTCACTTATGAATTGAATTTCACTAATATTCACAACTAGCCCCCCTGGTCGAGATTTGGGGACCGTTTCCAATGTTTGGAAGGTATTCAAGACCTACATAGTTACCTCTCAACTTAACAGATCGCTTGAGAAATTGTCCCGAGGCCAGTTCCAAAAAATCATCATTTTGACCTCTACATGACCTTGAAATCTGGTTTTTCTGAAGATATGGGGTATAACTGACCCCGGGATCGGATTCAGGACGCCAAAATACCTAGAAATACCATGGTCCGGTCAAATAGTCCGGACTTTTTTTTTTGTAAACTTGTGTTAGCTGATTGATCAATTTCTCCTAACCCTCGCGATGAAACCCTATTGTGAAATAGGCTGTGTAAAACTTAAAAATATAAACTTGTTAAAACGGTTTTGACAAAATGCGGAACATTTAAATTTTCCTAAATCAAAAATGATAAAAATAAGTAAAAATGACGTCACTAAAAAATATAAATCAAGTATAAATCGATGTTAAAATTCATAAATATGAATGAGATGCATTCCATTAAAACAATATATATTTAATTTTTTTAAATGACGAAAAAAATCTCGTAAAAATACGTTCAAAATCACGTCATTTATTGGTAAAATAACGTCCCGGACCAAAAATGAAGAAAAAACAACGTCATATTGATTAGGGATGGATTCGAAATTTAATTTAGGTTCGAAGGTTCGATTTTTTTATTGTTTAAATTTAGAATATAGAGTTAACTGTAAGTTTACTAAACAATAGTTGAATCACTCTACAGTAAAGAAAACCTGGTAAAATTAAAATAAAAAAACCTGCGTTTAGGGTGGTTACTGTGGATACTTTGTATTGTCAACAGATTAGTTTATATCCAAGAGGTTATCCATATTTCAAATGTGGCCAAATTTTCCAGTAGAAATAAAACTCGAAGTCATGTACCACAATATATTAAAAATTACAATTAGTTAAGGGCAACTAGTTTCGGCTTATGAGCCATCTTCAGGCCTATAACAGCCCAGTTCGAGACAAAAAATCATATACAACAATATTTTAAAACTTTCCATATAATTAAACAATTCAAAATAAAAATTATATAATCGATGGAATTAAATGCTAGTACTAATAATTTTAATTCTTTATTTATTTTAACTTTACAGAAAACAATTCTTGTTTCTCTATTGTTTTGTTGATATTAGTTGGTGTCCATTGTCATGTATCGGGTCATATAATTTTCTGATAATTCAACTTAAAACAAATTTTCAAAATTCCCTCCCTTTCTCCTTCCACATAATTACTTTTTAACAATTATCTGTCACAACCTTTCATTATTTAAGTACAAAAATTTGTTTGATACCACTTTGGACTTGTCTAGGGCGTAAATCACATTTTTAATATAATAAAAATCTTTTTTACATTAATACTTCATGCCCATATTCCCTACCCTTAAAAAACTCCACCCTTTCACCAGCGTTTAATTCTATTGATTATATAATTTTTATTTTTAATTGTTTAATTCTATGGTAAGTTTGAAAATATTTTTGTATATGACGTTTTGTCTCGAATCGAGCTCTTTTGTTAGTTCGAAAAAAAACTAGCCGGTTCGGTTCACGTCCATCCCTAATATTGATGACAGCTTCCTGCTGGGATTCCAACTTGTCGACTATATAGTCCTTATATTTTTTAACAGATCCCGAATTACCCTTAGAAGAAGACACAAAAGGGGGAAGTAACTCCCAAGATAACGGAAATGTAAATACACCAAAAAAACAAGCAAGAAAACCGGTTAAAAATGACGATGACGACGAAGAAGATTCTCCTTGGCCTTTTGCAAAAGGTACTAATTTTTTCATTAATTTAACAATTTTTTAGTAACATTTTTATAGCTGGACCTTCATACACCGCATTCTTTCCAATTAACTTAAGTGGTGGCGGAAGTTCGTCCCATCGTACCAGAAACGCAGGAACCGGTCAAGATGAGCTCCCCTATGTCCCCTCGGGTTCAGCTACGGCCATAGCGAACGCCTTTTCTACCGGTAAAGGTTAGTATCGATTACGGTATGGGTCTAAGGATAGAATCCTGAGGTAGTTTTTTTTTGTTTAGGTGGTATTGCTAACTCTCGTGCTACGTCATTTGGAGATCCAAATCTTGCGGCGATGTTTTTAAGGAGCGGCATGAATAGCGTTAAGGGATACAAAGAATATTAATTATTAAAATTTTGAGTCCTTAAAAAAATAATAATTAACAACAAGTAAACATATTATAATGTATAAAAATATTTTTACTAGATAATTATTATTTTTAATAGCAGTTAAAGTCGTAATTATTTAAAATGAAACATTTTTACACGCATTTAATTAACGTAATAGTTGTTAATTAAAAAAATTATTTATTGTACCTTATTAAATGTGAAATAAATTTTCTTGGCTGATAATTTGTTTTGTAAAATTATTTTTTAAATCAAGTACAAAACCGTGACAGTATTATTGCGCATGATTTTTCTATATCTATTTTAAAACACAAAAAAAGGAATAGATTTGGCAACGTAGCAAACTGTTTCAAATCTATATTTGGCACCATTGAAATCTCTGTCATATAGAATAAAAACATTAATGTTTCAATATACAAATCGCTGACTATAGGATATTTTTAAAATAATAAAAAAATCGCTTACTATACATAGTTTTTAAAATAATGAAATTACTAGATGATGTAGTTTAATACATTCTTTGTTTTAAAATAAAAAATAACACAGCAAGTGGTGACCCCAAAATTAATAACGATAATGCTCTTTTGTGATTTTTATTGAGCACGATTTTTGTTTAAACATTTATTATTTTTTTATTAAAAAGCCCACAAATAACAAAATTAAAGGCTAATATCATTTTGATATTGTTAATGTACATGATTTTTTTTTGAATTTTCAATGTACAAAGTACGCTAAATGCAATTACGTTTTTTCCATTAAGATTTCTTCATTAATAACAAAGTTAGAAGATAATGCCCTTTTGTCATTGGTATTGCGCAGGATTATTTTTTAAATATTTAATGTATGAAGTATCCTATGTGCAATAATGTTTTTTCCATTAAGATCCATTAATACAACAAGTGGTGACCCCAAAATTAATAACGATAATGCTCTTTTGTCATTTCTATTGAGCATGATTTTTGTTTAAATTTTTAATTTTTTTTCATTAAAGAGCCCATAAATAACAAAATTAGAAGCTAATATCATTTTGATATTGTTAATGTACATGATTTTTTTTTGAATATTTAATGTACAAAGTATGCTAAATGCAATTACGTTTTTTCCATTAAGATTTCTTCATTAATAACAAAGTTAGAAGGTAATGCCCTTTTGTCATTGGTATTGCGCATGATTATTTTTTAAATATTTAATATATGAAGAATCCTATATGCAATAATGTTTTTTCCATTAAGATCCATTAACACAACAAGTGGTGACCCCAAAATTAATAACGATAATGCTCTTTTGTCATTTCTATTGAGCATGATTTTTGTTTAAATATTTTTTTTTTTCATTAAAAAGCCCATAAATAACAAAATTAGAAGCTAATATCATTTTGATATTGTTAATGTACATGATTTTTTTTTGAATATTTAATGTACAAAGTATGCTAAATGCAATTACGTTTTTTCCATTAAGATTTCTTCACTAATACCAAAGTTAGAACGTAATGCCCTTTTGTCATTGGTATTGCGCGTGATTATTTTTTAAATATTTAATGTATGAAGTATCCTATATGCAATAATGTTTTTTCCATTAAGATCCATTAACACAACAAGTGGTGACCCCAAAATTAATAACGATAATGCTCTTTTGTCATTTCTATTGAGCACGATTTTTGTTTAGATATTTAATTTTTTTTTCATTAAAAAGCCCATAAATAACAAAATTAGAAGCTAATATCATTTTGATATTGTTAATGTACATGTTTTTTTTTTGAATATTTAATGTACAAAGTATGCTAAATGCAATTACGTTTTTTCAATTAAGATTTCTTCACTAATAACAAAGTTAGAAGGTAATACCCTTTTGTCATTGGTATTGCGCATGATTATATATTTAATGTATGAAGTATCCTATATGCAATAATGTTTTTACTTTCCGAACAACAGAGTTGTATAGAAGGAAAGTATTGCGATCATGATATTTTGACCATACCCAGATTTTAACGAATCTTTACGTTTTGAGGTCACCTGAATCCATTTATACCATTTTTAGCATGATGTCTGTCTGTGTGTCTGTGTGTCTGTGTGTCTGTGTGTCTGTGTGTCTGTGTGTGTGTGTGTGTGAACACGATAGCGTCTAAACGGCTAAACCGATTTAGATGAAATTTTATATACATATTTAGGGTAACAAGGAGACGACCTGTATAGATTTTGGAGTTAATCGGACAACCGGAAGTGACAGTTGCTATAAGTGATGACGTCATTACCTAACAAGATGACAATAAAGTTTTACACATATATTTTTTATACGTTATAGTTTAATTTCGACTAATTAAAATTTTCAAAAACTTTTGCCATTGTTGCCAGATTTATCAAAAAGTAATTTTTTTTCATATTTTTCTTAAAAAACCAAAATAATGCATTTTTATGAAAAATTACAGGATATGAAAGTTGTAGAACATAAAATTTTCTACACATTTTGTTTTTACCGTTTTTTTGATTTCCTCATAGTTTCGTCGCTAGAGGGCGTGAAAAATAATGTATATAGACATTTGCGACTTCTTTTAGATTTTGAGACAAAATTATGGATTTTTATGAAAATTTACAAAAAATCAAAATTGTAGAATATAAAATTTTCTACAAATTTTGTCTTTAATTTTTTTTCGAGTTCCGCATAGTTTCGCCGCTAGTTTTTATTTTAATTTTTAAGCAATTTTTATCCTTATTAAATTATTATTTTTTACTTAAATTTTAATATTAAAAATTTTAAAAAAATATCTTTAAATTTGTAATAATTAATTTTATTATTATAATTTTTTTCAAAATTTTATTACAAAAATTGTGATTTTTTTTAAAAATTGGCTAAGAAACATTTAAAATTATATTATGATTTTAAACTAAATTGAATAACTTCTACAATATTAAAGTTATTGAACTGGGATTTGCACTAATCTAAAGATAAAATAAAACTCTAAATTTAAAATGTATTTTAGTTTCTTAAAATTTAGAATTGTAATTATTATACACAAAATTAAGAAATTTTTTAAAATTTTTTGTAATTTCGTTTTATCAATAAGTATAAAATAAATGAAAAAATTAAATAGCATATCCGAAAAAGATCCAAAAGTACTATGTGTGTAAATTATTTCATAATTTTAACATAGTATTTGTAAAAGTTATAGAAAAAAATGAAAAAAGTTAAAACAATTCAATGGGTTTACCCATGAATTTTTAACAAAAAATTTTTTTTTTTTTAGTTTTTTAAACTTTCTTTATTAATACATTTTGATCCAATAAACCTAAAAAAAAGGTTTGTTTCCCATTTTGAATAAAATTGAATGAGATATTAATTATTTAATGATTTTAAAATTATTCAAAAATGGGTTTGATTTGTTTTAAGGTTAAAATTAATATTAAAAATTTAAAAAAATTACCCTTAAATTTGTAGTAAAAAACTCTATAATTGTGTTTTTTTTCAAAATTTTATTCAAAAAATTGTAGAATTCCTCATTTTTTTTTTGAAATTTAATATAAGTTTAAAAAAAAATTGAATAACTTTAAAAATATTAAAGATATTAAAATGGGATTTATACCATTCGATAGGTAATATAAAACTCTAAATTTAAAAAATAATTTAGTCTCTTCGAATTTAACATTGTAATTATTATAACCAAAATAAAACAAAAATTAAATTTTGTTGTCCTTTTGTTTTATCGAAAATGGTAAAACAAATGCAAAAAGTAACTAGTACACCCGAAAGGGATCAAAAAGTGCAATATGTGTGAAATATTTCATAATTTTAAAATAATACAATTAATTTACTAGGAGTGTTCGGAAAGTTGGGTGGGATTACCCCCTCATTTTTTTCCATTAAGATCCATTAACACAACAAGTGGTGACCCCAAAAATTAATAACGATAATGCTCTTTTGTCATTTTTATTGAGGACGATTTTTGTTTGGAAATTTAATTTTTTTTTCATTAAAAATCCCATAAATAACAAAATTAGAAGTTAATATCATTTTGATATTGTTAATGTACATGATTTTTTTTTGAATATTTAATGTACAAAGTATGCTAAATGCAAGGACGTTTTTTCCATTAAGATTTCTTCACTAATAACAAAGTTAGAAGGTAATGCCCTTTTGTCATTGGTATTGCGCATGATTATATATTTAATGTATGAAGTATCCTATATGCAATAATGTTTTTTTCCATTAAGATCCATTAACACAACAAGTGGTGACCCCAAAAATTAATAACGATAATGCTCTTTTGTCATTTTTATTGAGGACGATTTTTGTTTGGAAATTTAATTTTTTTTTCATTAAAAATCCCATAAATAACAAAATTAGAAGTTAATATCATTTTGATATTGTTAATGTACATGATTTTTTTTTGAATATTTAATGTACAAAGTATGCTAAATGCAAGGACGTTTTTTCCATTAAGATTTCTTCACTAATAACAAAGTTAGAAGGTAATGCCCTTTTGTCATTGGTATTGCGCATGATTATTTTTTTAATATTTAATGTATGAAGTATCCTAAATGCAATAATGTTTCTTTCCATTACAATCTGCTCACTAATAACGAGGTTAGAAGCTAATGCCCTTTTGTCATTGCTATTGCGCACGTTTTTTGATTAAATATTTAATCTACTTAATTATGAACAGCATGCTGTGATTGAAACGAAGTTGAATTTTGTTTTTTTGAGTGTAATTATGATAAAAGTGACAGCGATATCGTTCGCGAAATAATAACGGGCAGAGCCAACACCGCAAGGCACGAACGGTTCAACTTGCAGATTTATAGAGAAACTATATACATTATGATAAATGTTGCGACAGATATATTCAAAATTGATCCACAAAGCTGCACGCGATTCAGTGGCGTACATAGATAAATGATAAGTTAATTCTAAAATCATCATAAAGGTGATTGTTTTTATTTTTATTTTGGTATCGCATTTGTACATAGCGCAATGAGTACTAATTTTAATACTTAACTTGAATATCAACTAATTTATGAACTAACTTAATACCTGCGCTTTGTTATGGAGTTTATTTAAGATTAGTACGTGGACGACCGAGCTTTGCTTGTTTTTACCCCATTTCCCAATTTTTCACTATTTTTCTTTATTTTTCAAAATTTTTCCCTATTTCTTACCATTTCTTCTTATTTTTCCCTATTTATTCTTATTTTTTCCAATTATTTCCTATTTATTCCTATTTTCTCTATTATTTCATATGTTACCCTATTTATCCAGATTTTTCTCTATTAACCTCTAATTTCTCTATTTTCTCCATCTTTTCTATTTCTTTTTTCGAATTTTTCCATATTTTTTCCTATTGTTCACCATTTCTTCTTATTTTTCCCTATTATTTTCCCAATTATTTCCTATTTATTCCTATTTTTTTTATTTTCCCCATTATTCCATATATTTCACTATTTATCTAGATTTTTCTCCATTAACTTCTAATTTCTCTATTTTTTTCTAGTTTTTTTTTCCATTTTTTCGAATTTTTCCATATTTTTCTCTATTGTATATTTTTCGCAAATTTTCCTATTTTGCCCTATTTTTCACTATTTTCTCTATCTTTTCCTACTTTCAAAATATAAAAAACTAGGAATTTTTTCCATATTTTTCTCTATTTTTTCCCATTTTGCCCTGGTTTTTCCTATTTTTCCCGATTTTTCTTGTTTTTCCTTATTTATCACAATTATTTTCTATTTTTTTCTATTTTTCATTTATTTTTACTTATTTTTCACTATTTTCCCATAGGTATCCCTATTATTTTCGAATTTCTGTATTGTTTTCCGATTTTTCCT
Organism: Neocrepidodera transversa; assembly: GCA_963243735.1. Lineage (NCBI taxonomy): Eukaryota > Metazoa > Arthropoda > Insecta > Coleoptera > Chrysomelidae > Neocrepidodera > Neocrepidodera transversa. Next base: position 16,216,751 of record OY725354.1, on the reverse strand, counting down.
GTTTGTCCCTATATTTGTACTTGTTTTTCATTATTTTTCCTATTTTTTTCATATTATTACTGATTTTCATTATTTTTCTTGTTTTTCAATATTTATGACTAATAATTTCTATTTTTTTTAATTTTACCATTTTGACTTATTTTGTTTAATTTTTCACTTTTTTCCATATCCCCATTTTTTTTTAATTTATTGTTTTCCGATTTTTTCTTATTTTTTCGTATTTGTTCCTATTTGTACTTATTTTTCCCTATTTTCAACATTTTTCCCAATTTTTTACTATTGATCCAATTTTTTTTCATATTTTTACTGATTTTCATTATTATTTTTGTTTTTCCCTATTTACGACTAATAATTATTATTTTTTTTGATTTACCATTTTGACTTATTTTCATCTATTTTGTTTTATTTTTCACCATTTTTCCATATGTATTCCCATTTTTTTTGTCGAATTTATTATTTTCCGATTTTTTCCTATTTGTCCCTATTTGTACTTATTTTTCCCTATTTTGCCCAATTTTTTAATATATCTCCTATTTTTCTTGTTTTCCCTTATTACTATTATTTTCTATTTTTTTTTTGATTTTACATTTTGAATTATTTTCATCTATTTTGTTTTATTTTTTACTATTTTTCCATATGTATCCTCATTTTTTTTCGAATTTATTGTTTTCCGATTGTTTTCTATTTGTCCCTATTTGTACTTATTTTTCCCTATTTTGCCTTATTTTCAACATTTTCCAATTTATTACCATTTTTTCCATTTTTTTTTCATAATTTTATATTTTTTTCTATATTTTCATTATTTTTACCTATTTTTCTTTATTTTGCTTGATTTCACTATTTTCCGATATGATTCAGTATTTTTCTCTGTTTTTCACTATTTTTCCTAATTTCCGTATTTTTTCCTATTTTTCACTGTCGCAGGACTTGGTCGTTTATATTTTAGTTTTTTGAGTCGATTGTTAGTGATAAATTAATAAATAGGCGTAAGAGTAGTAAAAAAAAACGTACAGTTATGCATAAAATGGCATTATTTTTCCCTATTTTGCCTTATTTTTCCATTTTATTACCATTTTTTCCATTGTTTTTTCATATTTTTACTGTTTTTCAATATCCTATTTTCATTATTTTTTCCTGTTTTTTTCTATCTGTCCGTATTTGTTTCTATTATTCTCTATTTTCTCTTATTTTCCTTTTTTTCTCTATTTTCATTATTTTACCTATTTTTCCTTATTTTGAATGTTTCCACTATTTTCCCATATGATTCCCTATTTTTCTCTGTATTTCACTATTTTCCCTAATTTCCGTATTTTTTCCTATTTTTCACTATCGCAGGACTTGATGTTTATATTTTAGTTTTTTGAGTCGATTGTTAGTGATAAATTAATAAATAGGCGTAAATAAATAAAAAAACGTACAGTTATGCATAAAATGGCATTTTTTTTGTGTGTGGATTTAATTCCTGTTTGTCTAAGATACGCAACTGGATAAATTATGCATGCAATGTGGTTCTTTATCGATCAAATTTTACCTCAAAGAAAAACTCTCATAACTTCGCATCTCAGTGTTCTACTTACAGTTATAGCGAAAAAATATTTTTTGACTGACTTATACCATAATGGAGGAATATAATAATAACAATAATACTAAAAAGTGAGTTATTTATTATAAATAATAAATGTGATAAGTAGGTTTGTTTTTTTTTTTAGAAATGATGATTTCCAAAAAGTACTTGAAATAGTATTTTTGGTAATAGTATAAATATTATTAAATTATATAAATAATGTTTATGGATATTTTTAGTTTTTAAAAAATAATCAATTTGATGAAACTGCCGAAACGTTTTTAAAGGAATGTAACAAAAATAATATCGCTTTATCCAACATTTCCGGTACCGTATTGTACAAGTGTTGCCAAAAAATTCCATGTGACCAAAATCTAACTGTATCAGACGAACGAGTTATGCTATATACATTTTTACAACAAGTAAGTTAAAAAAATATTAATGCACTGTTACTATGAAAACAAAAATTTTGATGCAAAACTGTATGCAACTGTAAATGTGACTGAAATTCAACTATTTCTTAGTAGATGCCGCACTGAGTACTAATTTTAACTCAACAGTTTTACATGTACAGTTTTTGGAACCAAGTTCCTTAATGCGACTTGCGGTAGGATTTAACAATCAGAAATTGTAACGTAACGAAAAATAGAGATGTTGAAAAAGTAACTGTTCGTTTTTTAGTAACGATTATTAATTTAAAATGTGAATAGTTACTTTCATTACACGTAAACGAAATTATTGCAATTTTATAATGGAAAAAAAAATTTCAAAATTTAAATTTAAAAAATAATTGGGGGTGTAGTTTCACAGAAAATTGAGTTTTTTTGAAAAATGGCGGGAGCGTAACTTCTACATATTTCACAAAAACAATGTTATAAAAAAGAAAGTAGAAAGAAATAGAGAGTAATTCTTAATTCGAAATATCTTTGTCTATTTATGTCTTAAATTAAATAAAAATCAGAGTGAAAAAAAATCTTTGCCAAAAAAAAGGGCAAATACCATCAAAAATCTGGAAAAATGTGGAAAAATAAAAAAAAATAGAACAAATCGGAAAAAATGATTAAATGTAGGGAAAATATGCAAAATAGGGAAAAACAAAGTAACATATGAAAAACAAATCCTGTCGACAGGGGAGGTAGATTTCTGTTGTCTAAATTTGTGACTTTCATCCTTCCCCACCCCACGATATGGTCATATCGAAAAAAGTTTCAAACGAATAAATTTTATAATAATTAGGACATGAAAAAAGTCTAACGACCTGTTTCAATATTTTCAAAAATAGCGGAGATATGAATTTTTTGAAATTTCAACCCCTCCAGTTCCACCCATTTAGGCCCGATTAAAAAAAGTTTCAGACTAAGTAATTTTATAACAATTAGAACATAAAAAAGTCTGATGGCCTGTTTCAATATATTTGAAAATGGCGTAGATATAAATTTTTTGAAATTTCAACCCCTTCCAGTTCCACCCCGTGGGCCAGATTAAAAAGAGTTTTAGACAAATTAATTTTATAATAATTGGAACATAAAAAAAGTTATGACCTGTTTCAATATTTTTAAAAATGACGTAGATATAATTTTTTTGAATTTCAACCCCCTTTAGTTCCACCCCTGTGGGTCGGATGAAAAAAGTTTCAGATAAATTAATTTGACAATAATTACAGCATAAAAAAAGTCTCATGACCTTTTTTAATATTTTCAAAAATGGCGGAGATCTGAATTTTTTGAGATTTCCAGCACCCTCTAAACAAAATAGGGACAAAAAGGGAAAAATAGAGAAAAATAAAGAAAAATAAATAAAATGAGGAAGAAAAGGAGATGGGGAAAGATACAAAAAAACTATGAAAAACAGGTAAAAATAAGAAAAAACATGGAAAAATCAGAAAAAATAGTGAGAATAAATAAAAAATAATGAAAACATGGATAAAACGAGAAAAAATAAGGTAAAAGAGGAAATAGGAAAAAAAACGGGAAAAAAGAGCGGATAATAAAATAAAATAACGAAAAATAGAAACAAATTGGGATAAATAGGAAAAAATATATGGAAATAGGAACAAAATAGAGAAAAATAAAAAAAAGTGAAAAAACTAGGAAAAACAAAGAAAACAGGAAAATTTGAAAAAATTGGAAAAAGCACAGAAAACAGAAAAAAATGAGGAAAATAAGAAACAATTGGGAAAAATACAGAAAATAGGAAAAAATTTGGAAAACAAGAAATAAAATGGAAAAAAACAGTAATAAGAGAAAAGTAAGATAACTAAGAAAAAAAAAATAGTAAAACGTTATTAAAAAATATGAAAAAAAAAACCGAGAAAATCAAAAAAATTGTAACAAATCGAAAAGAAAAAATGCAAAAAAAGCAGCAAAAATTGCAAAAACCGATTAAAAGTATCTAAAAAACGGAAAAAATTGAAAATAATCTCAAAAAAATCGCAAAAAAAAATCCGCAGAAAATTTTCAAAAAAATATTAACAACTCTAAAGTACAAAAAAAAAATAAGAAAAAAATAGGAAAAAATTGGAAACAATATGAAATTGGAAAAAATAGAGCAATGAGGAAAAAATTGGAATTAATAGAAAAAATTGAAAAAAATGGGGAAAACAGGCAAAAATGCAAAAAATAGGAAAAAATAGTGAAACATAAATACAATTAGGGACAAATAGGGGAAATAGCAAAAATGATGAAAGACCGGAAAAATATAGAAAGGAGTAAAAAAGAGAAAATTGGGAAATATAAAAAAAATAAGGACACATGGGAAATAGCAGAAAAAAAATGGGTAAAAATGTGAAATTATGGAAAAATAGGGAATATTAGAAAAAAGAAGCGAAAAATATTGAAAATGGTCAAAAATAGGGACCAAAACGGGAAAATGGCAAAAAATATTGAATAAGAGCGAAAACCAGGAAAAATTGCAAACGACAAGAAGTTGGTAAAAATAGGGAAATGAGGAAAAAATTGGAATTAATAGAAAAAATTGGAGAAAAACATGGGGAAAAACAGGCAAAAAATGCAGAAAAGAGAAAAAAAATAGTTAATCATAAATACAAATAGGGACAAAATAGTGAAAATAGGGGAAAATGACAAAAAAAAAAATGAAAAACAGGAAAAATTTAGAAAGAGGCAAAAATAGAGAAAATTGGGAAATATAGAAAAAATAAGGACACATGAGGAATAGTAGAAAAAAAAATAGGTAAAAACAGAAAAAATAGGAAAAAGTATGGAGAAATAGAGAATGTTAGAAAAAAGAAGCAAAAAATATAGAAAATGGTCAAAAATACAGAAAATAGGAAAACATTGGAAAAATAAGAAACAATTGGGACAAATGCAGAAAATAGAAAAAAATAGTGGAATATAAATACAAATAGGGATCAATAGTGAAAAATAGGGGAAAATAGCAAAAAAAAAATGAAAAACATGAAAAATATAGAAAGAGGCAAAAAGAGAGAAAATTGGGAAATAAAGAAAAGATAAGGACACACGGGGAATAGTAGAAAAAAAATAGGTAAAAACAGAAAAAATAAGAAAAAGTATGGAGAAATGGGGAATGTTAGAAAAAAGAAGCAAAAAATATAGAAAATGGTCAAAAATACAGAAAATAGGAAAACATTGGAAAAATAAAAAACAATAGGGACAAATGCAGAAAATAGAAAAAAATAGTAAAACATAAATACAAATAGGGACAAATAGTGAAAAATAGGGGAAAATGACAAAAAAAAAAATGAAAAACAGGAAAAATATAGAAAGAGGCAAAAATAGGAGAAAATTGGGAAATATAGAAAAAATAAGGACACATGAGGAATAGTAGAAAAAAAAATAGGTAAAAACATAAAAAATAGGAAAAAGTATGGAGAAATAGAGAATATTAGAAAAAAGAAGCGAAAAATATAGAATGTGGTCGAAAATACAGAAAATATGAAAACATTGGAAAAATAAGAAACAATTGGGACAAATGCAAAAAATAGAAAAAAATAGTGAAACATAAATACAAATAGGGACAAATAGTGAAAAATAGGGGAAAATAGCAAAAAAAAATGAAAAACAGGAAAAATATAGAAAGAGGCAAAAAGAGAAAATTCTGAAATATAAAAAAATAAGGACACATGGGGATTAGTAGAAAAAAAAATAGGTAAAAAACAGGGAAAATAGGAAAAAGTATGGAGAAATAGGGAATATTAGAAAAAAAGAAGCGAAAAATATAGAAAATGGTGAAAAACACAGAAAATAAAAAAAAAAAATTGGGAAAAATAAGAAACAATTGGGAAAAATACA